>CM066036.1:188050320-190450320 GCA_033557465.1 Ichthyophis bannanicus
CAGAAGATGAATGCAATGCTCTCTGGCGAGGGCCCAGTCGCAAAGCTTCGTTGCAAAGTGACAGAGAGCCAGTTCCTCCCTGCTCGTTCACATAGAACATGGCTACCTGATACAACTACTAGGCCATGTGGCCTAGTAGTTGTAACATTTCTCGAGCAGTTAGATGGGGCTTTAGCACTGCTTGAGAAGCTAACTGCACCATGCAAAGGCAACGAGCCTGGGGGAGATAGGCCCTTGCCTTTTTGGTACCCAGCAAAGCTCCTATGAACTCCAGAGACTGAGTGGGAGTTAGACTGGATTTTGGGATGTTTATTACCAGCCCTAAATACTGAAGCATACGCATTGTGCAGGATAGAGAAGTCCTGGCCACTGACTCTGTTGGTGCTCGAATGAGCCAGTCGTCTAAGTAAGGGAAGACAAATATCCCCAGAGTGCGGAGAAATGCTGCTACTACATCCATGCATTTCGTGAACACCCTCGGTGCTGAGGCCAGGCCAAAAGAAAGCACCCTGTATTGGTAGTGCTTTTGCTGAAAAAGGAACCAAAGGAACCTTCTGTGGGTTGGATGGATGAGGACATGAGTGTACGCATCCTTGATATCTAGAGAACAAAGCCAATACGGACTCTGAAGGTATGGCAGCAGAGATCCGAGAGAAATCATCTTGAATTTCTCCTTGACAAGGAATTTGTTCAATTCTCTGAGGTCTAAGATAGGTCTGTAACCCCCTGTTTTCTTTGGGATAAGAAAATAAGGGGAATAGAACCCTGTACCCTGCTGATGAATGGATACTTCTTCTATTGCTCCTTGGGCAAGAAGGATAGCGACCTCCTGACCTAACAGGTTGATGAGAGAGGTCAGAGAATTGAACTGCTTTATTATTGTGTGAGGGGGCATGCTTGAAAAATGAAGCTTGTACCCCTCCTTTATGATGGAGAGTGTCCAATGCTCTGCTGTTATTTGCCCCCATCTGGGGGCAAAATGACATAGCCTTCCTGGCTCTCGGGGGACCAGAGCCTTCCACCATCCCAGGAAGGTTAAGTTCTCTAGTTGAGATTCAAAGGCCCTGTGGAGGCTGAGCCTGCTGGGCCGGTTGAGGCCTAGCAGTCTTTGCTTTCTTCTGTTTGGGTGGTTGCTGACCTTTCCTGGCAAGCTGACCTGCAGAACGTCCCTGCTGAACATAAGCAGGATAAAATCTTTTCTTTTTAGAAAAAGATGTTTTCTTGAACAATTTCTTTCTAGCAGGATCAGCAGTGGACTTGGATACTCTATCCAAGGTGGAATTTTTTAACATCCATTTCATTGGCCTTTTCCTGCCAATCTTTACCAAACAGGTTCTCACCAGTACAAGGTATATTTCCCAATTTGTCTTGTACCCAGAGCTCTAGATCAGATGCCTGGAGCCAAGCAATTCTACGTGCACCTATGGCAATAGCCGAAGTTCTGCTTATGCACTCAAAGCAGTCACTAAATCATCTGTGACCTCCTTCAGGAACATTCCCATGTAGAGACTATAGGAACTGATTCTGGCAGAAAGCATGGAAGACCTGACGACCAAAAGCATCCAGGGTTCTGCACTCACGTCCTGGAGGATTAGAGGCATGTCTCTTTGCACTCTTGATCCTTCTCATAGCTGATTCCACTACAATAGAGTGGTGAGGAAGCTGAGTCTTATGGAAACCAGGACAAGGAGGGACTCGACACATAGTATCCATTCTGCGAGAATGAGGAGAGGTGGTGTCTCCTACATCCTTAACATGAGATCATATAAAATCTCATGAATGGGCAAGGTAGCTGCCTCCTTAGGAGTTTTGGGATATTGTAGAAGTTCCAACTCCTTGGCCCTTGGCTCTGTTTCAGGGGCCACAGTAATGGACAGGCCCCGAGCCACCTCTCTGATAAAATCCTGGAAGGAAATATCCTCTGGAGGAGATATCCTGCGTTTAGGGGAGGAGGGCTCCTCTGGGAGAAGCATCGCTGCATCGACAGAACTGTCAGAATCCTCAGATTCTTCTGAGGACTCGAAGTACCGTCTGTCCGGATGCTCTTGAAGAGCCCGATACCCGTACCGACCGAAGTCAGTACCGGGAGTAACCGGTACCGGGGTATTGTTACCGGAGGTCATCGGATGACTGGGTACAGGCAAAGCAGACACCGATGCTGATGCCGATGCTATCGGTACCGGTACCGATGCCAGGGCCGGTGCTGGTGGAATTGTCTGTCGCGGTTCCGAGGGCATCAATGCCGCAAGGAAAGCCGCCAGACTGCGCTCAATAGCCAGGACACTCTGGTCTATCGACGCTGCCAATGCCTGGATGTCGGTACCGGAGGAGACCGCTGGTACCCCAGAGCATAGCACCAGTAGTTCTGCCGAGGTCGAGGCCTCGAGAACATCCTGGAAGCCCGATAATGCTTTGGAAGCCGAAGCCTCCCGCCGGGGTAATTTTGCCGGTGCAGAATCCTGAAGGGCAACGCCAGAGGCATCTCGATGCTTAGAAGGAGATCTACCCTTTGAGGACCGGATGGACTTATGTTTAGTTACCTGAGATCCACGGGAGGAAGAAGCAGCCCTGGAAGACGTCGATGCCACCGAAGCTGCATCAGAGGGAAACAGGTTACTGAGCTTAGCAGCTCGGTTCTGCCGACCTCTTTTAGACATCATGGCGCAGGACATACAATCCGTGATGGAGTGGTCAGGACCTAAACATTTTAGACACCATTCATGGGTGTCTGTGACGGAAATGGTACCGTCACACTTGGTGCACTTTTTGAAACCTGAGGCAGGTTTCTCCATGGTAAGGAAAAGGTTTTGAACCTAAGGCCCAAAAGGCGCGTGCACCTGAAGAAAAAGAAAAATGATTTTTTTTTTTTTTTTTTAAAGACAGAAATAAGAAGAAAAAAAACCAGCGGTACCGGTAAAGCATCGAGGAAGGCAGACGCGACCACAAAAAAGAAAGAAATAAAAAATAATTATTCTGCGGTGACAGGAACACGACCTGCTGGCTTCGCAGAAAAAGAAGAACTGGAGAGAGGTAGTTGGGAAAGGCGGGATGCTCCCAAAAGCTTTCTAATTGGACGCTGGGAAGCGTTCCTGTGCAGGCTCCGTCGGTACCGACGATACCCATATGTGATGACTACATTCCTGCTTGTTCCTGGAGATAGTTCTTACTGGTCAGTCCACTATCTGTTTAATGAGTCCCACCATAGCTCATGTTAGGGCTTTTTCCTAATTGCCCAGCTCCCAAACCTGGCCCTACAGTGGGGCAGGCTGGGTCGCTATTGACTAGCGTGGGGAGCACATGCGTAAGCACAAGCACATAAGAATATCAAGAGCGGAGAGGGAAGGGAAAAGGGAGGAATGGGTACTTGATAGAATTGGCCTTAGTTCTTCAGCCTTACTTAAGCCATTAACTTGTTGAACAGGACTGTACGTGTCTGTGCACGTACGTGTGTGTGTAATTTTTTTTTTTTTTTAACTCTTTAGTACAACTGACTTCTTACCATTTTGCTATCATGGTGCACACTTCTAGCCTGCACAGCTATGAACAATGACTGAACATAATTCTAAAACGATAGCATGTAAAGCTGCTAATCTTTTCACACTGAGCTTATACAATGTTTTAAAACTTACTTTTCCAAATGATCCCTGTCCAAGAACCTTTAGTAATTCAAACTGTGCAGGATCTGCCTTCTCACATCCTTCTTTCACAAGGTGCGTAATAGGAATCTCTTTCACACTTCCTTCTTCCTGTTAAATGGTCAAAATTAACAGTATCAATATAATCTGAGATTACTTAAAAGTTAATGCCATAGAAAATCTATAACATACCAAAAGGATAAGACTGATGTTTTCTTTAGTAATGGTTTCTGAATTATTCAGAAGGAAACACAGATTAACAGACAAAAGCATTTTACCTAAATCAGGTGCACTATACCCCAAAATGCATTGAGGCTAATAAAGCTTTGACGTGTGTTAGTAAACGTTATGAAATACAGAGCTGTAATTTCTTTGTGATGTTTGTATACTATACATATTGTTTTATTATCAGTCAAGAACATTGGATTGGTGGGCTATAAATATAATACAGTAACAGTCAGTCTGGTTGTTTCTGTACTGCAAGAATATACCAACTACCAGTTTGTTGTAGGACATCACTTTTTATCCAAGTCAGTTTTTGCTTTCTTTTTTATTACATCCCCACTAGTCAGGGTAGCCTAGCATTAAGATTCCATATTTAACCCAACTAATTTACTGTGCTGCATTAGCCTTAAAGCGTAGTTATTCACCTGTAACAGGTGTTCTCAAGGGATAGCAGGAATCAGTCCTTACTTATGGGTGACGTCAGTACTGATCGAGCCCGCACAGAGTAATTCCCCAGCTTTCAAAGAAAGCCTTTGGGATTGCTGCCACGCATGCGTGGTCCTCTTCCCACCCAATGGTGCCATCTTGCTCAGTCAGATCCCTTAGCTCAAGCCCTACCAAGCAGATGGCAAGGAAAGGACAAAAATCCAGCAACTCATCAGGGGAGGTGGGAGGGTAAGTGAGGGCTGATTCCTGCTGTCCCTAGAGAACACCTATTACAGGTGAGCAACTATGCTTTCTCCAGGATCAAGCAGGAAGTCAGTCCTCACTTATGGGACTCCCCAGCTACAGGCTACCGAACTTGTAACCAAAAAACGCCTCCGCGAAGGCGTGAGCAGAAGCCGATGCCCGAAGGAGCCGAATCCTCGGGGCGAAGCCCTCAGTAGCCGTTGAGAAGGGAGGGCAGGAGTTGCTTATACCCTGAACAGATTATGGAGTACAGCCTGGCCGAAGGCACTGTCCTGGCAGGACTCCCTCTCCAGACAGTAGTGTGAGGCAAAAGTGTTTGCCCAAGCCCAGGTCGCAGCTCGGCAGATGTCCGTCAGAGGCACTGAAGCCGCCTTGGCTCAGACATCATGAGCGGTGACCCACGATCCAGTGGGGTGCCCATCTTCGCGTGAGCAAAAGTAATGCAGTCTGCCACACAGATGGAGAATGTGCACTTTGTGACTGCCTGTCATAGGCGATTGGGATCGTAGGACACGAAGAGCCGGCTAGACTTGCGATAAGGTCGGGTGCGCTGCAAGTAGAAAGCAAGAGCCCTCTTGCAGTCGAGAGTATGCAAAACCGCTGAGGTCTGGTCGGCATGGGGTCTCGGGAAGAAGGTCGGTAAGACTATCTCCTGATTGAGATGGAAATCTGAGACAACCTTTGGCAGGAACTTTGTGTGGGTACGGAGGACCACTCTGTTCCCATAGAACCTGGTGTAAGGAGCATCAGCCATGAGAGCCTGGCGTTCACTAACTCGGCAGGCTGAGGTCAGAGCCACCAGGAAGACTACCTTCCAGGATAGGTGCTGGACCAGGCACATCACCATCGGCACAAAAGGTGAACGCATAAGCTGCATGAGCACCACATTCAGGTCCCACTCTGCTGGGGGAGGCCGGATGGGAGATTTAGAGAGCAACAGTCCCTGCATAAAGCGGGAGACCAAGGCCTGCTCCGAGAGGGGTTTACTCTCGACGGGGAGGTGATTCATCGAGATGGCGCTTAGGTGCACCCTGACCAAGTTTATTTAATTATTTACTGTTTGTCTAACTGTTGTTTGTTTAATTATTTAGTGTTTGTCTTAGTGGTGTGCAAGTTTCAGCCTTCTCAGCTGTACTTACCTTGCCTCTCTCAACTGGGCTTTGTGTGGTACCCCCATCCCCCTGCTGAGGGTTCAGGACAGGGTACCTTGTAACTGCCCTCTTTAATAGGACTTATCTACACCCCTCCCTCCCAGCACACCACCCACCCCTGGGGAAATTGTAGTTTTATAGGTACTTGGACATCTTAGAGGAAAGGGGCTGCTCTCAGGTGCAGCTCTTAATCCAAATCAGTCATACACAGAGGACCTGTGATTAATTAGCTTCAGGTACACAGGGTGTATTAGGGGTATTAGATACACTTTTATTAGTATAAGCATCTACACCAATCCTATTATATACCGAGTTAAAAGACCTAAACACAAGCTTTAAACTAAGATGCAGTCAGAGGTTCCAGCAACGAGATGGGGGTTCTCCAGTCTTTTGCATCGAGTGTCACATGTATGATTATCTCCCAGTTGGTGAGAGGTCCTACATATGCACTAAGTGCAGGGAGCTCTTTGCTCTCAGGGAACGAGTCCGTTCTCTAGAGGCTAGAGTAGCAGACCTGGAAGACATAAGAAAGACAGAGAAGTACATGGACGAGACCTACAGGGATATAGTCCTGAAGTCCCACCTCCAGTCTGGCAGCATCCCTGTTGCCATGGAGGAGAGAGGTCACGTGACAGGAGAGCATCACCCTGGTGTGGCAGGAAGTGATCCTGTAACTAGGACCTGTCCTCCAGGTGATGTAAAACCCTCTCGCACCGAGGACGTTTCTCCAGGGCCATGTCCCCATGAGGGGAGGGTCAGGACAGCTGTTATAGTTGGTGATTCAATCATTAGGAATGTAGATAGCTGGGTGGCTGGTGGACGTGAGGATCGCCTGGTAACATGCCTGCCTGGTGCGAAGGTAGCAGATCTCACGCACCGCCTAGATAGGATCATAGATAGTGCTGGGGGGGAGTCTGCTGTCTTGGTACATGTTGGTACCAATGACATAGGAAAATGTGGTAGGGAAGTTCTGGAGGCTAAATTTAAGCTTTTAGGTAGGAAGTTGAAATACAGAACTTCCAGGATAGCGTTCTCCGACATGCTTCCTGTTCCACGTGCAGGACCCAAAAGACAGGCAGAGCTCCGGAGTCTCAATGCGTGGATGAGACAATGGTGCAAGGATGAGGGTTTTGGATTTGCTAGGAACTGGGGAACATTCTGGGGAAAGGGGGGGCTCTTCCGAAGGGATGGGCTTCACCTTAATCAGGATGGGACCAGACTGCTGGCATTAACCTTTAAAAAAGAGATAGAGAAGCTTTTAAACTAGAAAATAGGGGAAAGCCGACAGTCACCCAGGAGCGCACGGTTCGGACAAAGGTATCCTTGAAGGATACTACCAAAAGCAGTGAGGTTCCAAAAGGGAGTATAGTAGCCCAAATGCCCTTGAGTAAGGAGCAGACAGAGCATAAAGATTCCCCATTACCCATGCCTACCAATAGCCAGATTAATATTAATAAAATACAGTCTCTAAAATGCTTGTATGCCAATGCTAGAAGTCTAAACAATAAGATGGGAGAATTAGAATATATAGCATTAAATGAGAGGTTAGATATGATTGCACTCTCAGAGACATGGTGGAAGGAGGATAACCAGTGGGACACTGTGATACCTGGATACAAACTATATCGTAATGATAGAGCTGAACAAATTGGTGGAGGGGTTGCGCTCTATGTTAGAGAGGGCATTGAGTCAGAAGGATTAAAGTTTTGCAGGGAACAAAATATGCTGTAGAATCTCTATGGATTGAAATTCCATTTATGAAGGGGAAGGTGATGGCAGTGGGAGTATACTATCGACCACCTGGCCAGAATGAACAAATGGATGAGAAATGCTCAAAGAAATCAAGGAAGCTAACAAAAGCCACAACAGAGTAGTAATAATGGGTGATTTCAATTACCCCGGTATCGACTGGGACAGTGTCACAGCAGGACAAGCTAAAGAGAGATAAAGTTCTAGATGAAATGAATGACTGCTTCTTGGAGCAGCTGGTTCATGAACCGACCAGAGGGGAAGCCATACTGGACCTAGTCCTTAGTGGAACGCCAGATCTGGTGCAAGAAATAAGGGTGTTGGGAACCACTTGGCAATAGTGATCATAGTATGATCATGTTTGATTTAATCAGTGGAGGACAGATAGTAAAGGAATCCACAGTACTACCTTTTAACTTTCAAAAGGGTGACTATGATAGAATGAGGAATATAGTTCGGAAAAAACTAAAAGGAGCGGTTCCAAAGGTTAAAGACTTACAGCAAGCTTGGGTGTTATTTAAAAATACTATCCTCGAAGCCCAGACCAGCTGTATTTATTTTATTTATTTATTTACATTCTCTTATATACCGCACTATTCAGCATCAGCGCGGTTTACATGGAACAGAAACGCTCAGTACAGTTAACATGTATGAGTTTACAGATAACAGGGCAAGTAACTTAGATAACAGGGGTAAACTATTTACAAAAACTTGCTACATAAGCTTGTAAACTATTTACAAATATTGCTACATAAGGTTGTATGATCATGAATTCTATAGAAACAAATGCACCACTAAGGGTTAGAGAATCTTTCTTGGCATGTTGTTGGGAAACCATATATTTGCTTAGTGGGTTACATCTCTGTCTCGGTGGGTGAGGTTGGGTTCTATGAGTTACTTATTGAAAAGATGGTACTTGAGGGCTTTCCTAAACTGCGTAAGGCCCTTAATAGCCCGGATATCTGGAGGTAATGCGTTCCAGCATCTTGGTGCGCTGATACTAAACGCCCTGTTGGCTGTAGATGAAGTGCAAACTGTTAATGCTTTCGGGACTTTTAGGGTGTTTGTAGCTGTGGATCTCCTTGCTCTATTAGGAGATATGGTATGGATGAGGGCCATTATTGATTCAGGGGAGAGCTTGTTAATAGCTTTAAAAGTGAGTAACAGAGTCTTAAAAACGATTCTAGCCTGGATAGGTAGCCAATGTAATTGTATCAACAGAGGTGTCACGTGGTCGCTTCTGGGGGCTCCATGGATGACCCTTGCTGCAGCGTTCATGGCGAGCTGCAGCGGGTGTAGGGTGGATAGGGGCAGGCCTTGAAGGATGGCATTGGCGTAATCAAAATGAGGTATGATCAATGCCTGGTATATAGTCCTGAAGTCATTTGGTTCCAGCATAGATCGTAAATGCCGAAGTGAGCGGATCTTGTAGTATACTGCTCTGACTGTGTTCCCTATGTGGGCTTTCATGTCTAGGCGCTGATCCAAGGTGACTCCCAGGTAGCGTATTGATGGTTTAGTTTGTAGCTCTGCTTCTTTTACTTTAAGGAATTGTGGTGGTGTGAAGTTAGTGTTCCTAGTAATGAAGAGTACTTCCGTTTTCTTATGTTGTATTCGGAGGTTTTGGGAGAGAAGCCAGTCAGATATTGCGTTGAAGCAACTCGTCAGTGGAGAGAGGTCCGGATGTTCCGTAGAGAGAAGGGTATGTACAGCAGGACATCATCAG
The DNA here is from genome assembly GCA_033557465.1 of Ichthyophis bannanicus. NCBI lineage: Eukaryota > Metazoa > Chordata > Amphibia > Gymnophiona > Ichthyophiidae > Ichthyophis > Ichthyophis bannanicus. Next base: position 188,059,497 of record CM066036.1, read on the forward strand.
CGTATAACATGCAGTCGACATTGAAGGATCGGATGATCTTGCAAATTGGTTGCATGTAAATGTTAAACAAGAGGGCCGAAAGTGAAGAACCTTGTGGGACTCCCTGGCTTTGGTGGAAAAGGTCTGATGTCATCCCTCCAGAACGCACATGCTGCCATCTTCCAGACAGGTAAGATCTGCACCAATCAAGCGCTCTGCCAGTAATTCCTTTCTCAAATAGTCGACCTAAGAGAAGCTCATGACTTACTGAGTCAAAAGCTGCAGCGATGTCCAGAAAGATGAGAGCAAATCCTTGACGGATGTCATCAATGCCAGTAATTATCCTGCAGAAGAGGGTGGTAAGAAGGGTTTCCACTCCGTGGGATTCCCTAAAACCATGTTGGCAGGGGTCTAATGGTGAGGCAATGTCGACGTGATCTTGTAGTTGTCGTTGTACCTCTTTTTCGATGATCTTCGCAAGTAACGGAATACTGGATATAGGTCTATATGAATCCACTTTTTGGGGGTCGAGTTTGCAGTTTTTCAAAAGCGGTCTGATAGAGGTGTGCTTAAGAGCGGAGGGGAAGGAACCTGTTGTGAAGGAGAGGTTCATTATATTGGATAGTATTGGGCTGAAGTGGCTGCGGAGCTCCTTAATCCAGAAGGCTGGGCATGGGTCAGACTGAGGTGTGGTGGTGTTGAGGGCCATAATCGTGTATTCCATGCATTAAGAAAAGTGGAAGAAAGTCCAAAAAACTGCCAGCATGGTTTAAAGGTGAGGTCAGAGAGGCTGTTGCTGCCAAAAGAGCAACCTTCAGAAAATGGAAAAAAGAGCCAAATGATGAAAACTGGAAACAGCACAAGCACTGGCAAGTTAAATGCAAAGCATTGATAAGGCAGGCAAAGCGGGGACTTTGAGAAGAAACTTGCTACGGAAGCAAAAACACGAAATAAAGACTTTTTCAAGTACATTCGTAGCAAAAGGCCTGTGAGAGAGTCAATTGGACCATTAGATGATAGAGGGGTAAAAGGTGCAATAAGAGGAGACAAGGCTATAGCAGAGAGACTGAATGAATTCTTTGCTTCGGTCTTTACTGAGGAAGATGTAGGGGTGTTACCCAAGACTGAAGTGGTATTTAAAGGTGATACTGCAGAGGAATTGAGAGAAATATCGCTACACCGGGAAGATATATTACAACTATTTGATAAACTGAATAGTAGCAAATCACCTGGACCGGATGGTATACATCCCAGAGTGTTGAAAGAACTGAAATATGAGATTGCAGACCTGTTATTGGTAATCTGTGAACTTTCATTAAAATCATCTGTAATACCTGAAGATTGGAGGGTCGCCAACGTAACACCAATTTTTAAAAAGGGTTCCAGGGGTGACCCGGGAAATTACAGACCGGTGAGCCTGACGTCAGTACCAGGGAAAATGGTAGAAGCCATCATAAAGAACAAAATTACACAGCATGTAGATAGTCATGGCCTAATGGGAGACAGCCAACATGGCTTTAGACAAGGAAGATCTTGTCTTACTAATCTGATCTGTTTTTTTGAAGGTGTGCATAAAAAGGTAGACAAAGGTGAGTCGGTTGATATAGTGTATCTGGACTTTCAGAAAGCTTTTGACAAGGTCCCCCATCAGAGACTTTTGGCGAAGCTAAAAAGTCATGGGATAGGAGGCAGTGTACTATTGTGGATCGGGAACTGGTTAAAAGATAGAAAGCAGAGGGTAGGGCTAAATGGCCAATATTCCCAATGGAAAAGGTGAATAGTGGAGTACCCCAGGGATCTGTACTGGGTCCGCTACTTTTTGACATATTCATAAATGACCTGGAAAAGGGAATAACTAGTGAGGTAATCAAATTTGCAGATGACACAAAACTGTTTAAAGTTGTTAAAACCCAAGAGGATTGTGGAAAACTGCAGGAGGATCTGGATAAATTGGAAGACTGGGCATCCAAATGGCAGATGAAATTAATGTGGACAAGTGCAAAGTTATGCACCTAGGAAAGAACAACCCACACTATAGTTACAAGATGCAAGGCTCCACATTAGAAACCACCACCCAGGAAAAAGATTTAGGAGTCATCGTGGATAACATGTTAAAACCCTCCGCCCAGTGTGCAGCGGCGGCCAGAAAGCAAATAGAATGCTAGGTATCATAAGGAAAGGGATGGAGAATAAAACAAAGGATATTATAATGCCTCTGTATCGCTCCATGGTACGACCGCACCTTGAATATTGTGTGCAATTCTGGTCACCGTATCTTAAAAAGGACATAGAGTTATTAGAAAAAGTACAGAGAAGAGCCACAAATTGGTGAAGGGGATGGAAGGGCTACTCCTATGAAGAGAGGCTAAAAAGGTTAGGGCTCTTTAACCTAGAAAAGAGGCGGCTGAGGGGAGATATGATAGAGGTGTATAAATTAATGAATGGAGTGGAACGGATAAACGTGGATAAATTGTTTACGCTATCAGAATATAGAAGGACTAGGGGGCATGTAATGAAGCTACAGGGTAAACTATTTAAGACAAATAGGAGAAAATATTTCTTCTCTCAACGTGTAATCAAACTCTGGAATCTGTTACCGGAGGATGTAGTAAGGGCTGTTAGTATAGCTGGGTTTAAAAAAGGTTTGGACAAGTTCCTGGAGGAAAGGTCCATAAACCACTATTAAAAAGGGGACCCAGGATATCAATGCTTGGCCTAGTACAAGCACTGCAGAACCTGTGTCTTTTGGGGAAACTGCTAGGTACGTATGACCTAGATTGGCCACTGTTGGAAACAGGATACTGGGCTTGATGGACCTCGGTCTGACCCAGTATGGCATTTCTTATGTTCTTATGTTCTTATGTTCTTAAGTTCGACTTGAGCCCTTCCTTTGAAAGGTGAAAGAGGTACTGGAGGACCCATCGGGTAGAACAAGAGAATGGGTCGATCTGGAGCCCGGAGCACCAGACCAAGAAGCGCCACCATTTGAAGGCGTAGGCTCATCTCGTCAAGTCTTTTCTTGACACAAGGAAGACCTCCTCCACCTCCACCAGGAGGTCCAGCAGGGCTAGGGATACCCATTCAACCACCAGGCCGTGAGGGACAGCGAGGCCAGGTTCGGGTGGAACACCCGCCACTCCTCTTGTGTTAGCAGGCCCGGGGCATGGCCCAGGGGAACTGGGGGCTCGGACGAGAGCTGGAGCAGGAGTGGGAACCACAGCTGTCGAGGACACGAGGGAGTGACTAGGATCACCGATGCTTGCTCCCGCTGAACTTTGTGGAGGGTCCTCGCAAAGAGAGGAGTGGGAGAAAACGCATGAAGAAGTCCAGAGGTCTAGCTCAAGAGGAACCCATCCAGGGCCTCCCTGCTCAGGTGCGGGATCAGTCCGCAGAAGCGGGGGAGCTGCGTGTTCATCGGTCTGGCGAACAGGTCCATGGTCAGGGTTCCCCACTGATAGAACAAAAGGCCGGCCACCTCTGGGTCCAGCCGCCATTCGTGAGGGCGGAGGATCCTGCTGAGTTTGTCCACGAGGACATTCTCGTGGCCTGGGAGGTAGACCGCTCGTAGGGTCATCCCCCGATAGAAGGCAAAGGAGAAGAGGAGGATCGCTTCCAGGCAGATTAGGTGGAAGCCTGTGCCCCCCCCCCCCCGTCCTTGTTGATGTACAACATCGCTACTCAGTTGTCGGTCTGCACAAGTACCAACTTACCTCTCAGATGGTCCTTGAAGGCCCATCGCCCCGCCCGAAGCTCAAGCAAGTTTATTTGCTGTTGGGACTCTTCAGGTAACCAATCGACCCCGAGTGCACAGTGTACCGCAGTGGGCTCCCCACCCCAGCAGGGAAGCATCTGTCATCAGGACGAGCTCATGCTGTGGGGTTTGGAAGCACAATCACTTGACAAAAAACCCTCCGGGCCTTTAAAATTCCACCAAGCCCAGAAAAAACTGCTAACCACAGAAAATTAGTGAACCTCCAAAAAGCAGCAGCAGCAGCTTCCTAAATGAAATTTTTTTTGTCAGACATATTGTCTACCCACCAAAGTAAGGAGCGACGTGAAAGCTCCGGAGGGAAAAAGACATGTCTATTTTATTCAAAGAAAAGCAGTTAAACAAGATGGCCCAAATCCACAAAAAAGCCAAATTTTAAATATCAACTTGAAGTACAAAAGTAATTTAAATGTCCAGTACTTAACTGCAGCATCGAAAGAGCATCCAGCTAGGGCAATCCAGCACACAACACAGTCCTGCATTTTGGGTCAAACCTTTAAAGACCCTGCTTCAGGTTCACACTTGCCTCAGCTAAACGAAGGAACGCCTCCAGGACATTTAAAATACTTTTGTACTTCAAGTTGACATTTAAAATTTGGCTTTTTTGTGGATTTGGGCCATCTTGTTTAACTGCTTTTCTTTGAATAAAATGGACAAGTCTTAGTCCCGCCGGAGCTTTCACATTGCTCCTTACTTTGGTGGGTAGACAATACTGTATGTCCGACAAAAAAAATTTTCATTTAGGAAGCTTCTTTTTGGAGGTTCACTAATTTTCTTTGGTTAGCAGTGGGGTTTGGAAGGGCAGTCCTCGGAGGAGGTTGCGGTGGTCCTGCCACCAGTCCAGAGACCTCTGAAGGAATATGGTCTCTGAGGTGACCTGAGGCCGGGCTCCACTGAGCACTGAGGCACCACTGGGCCATCTGCATATGCATGCGGGCGTGGGGGACCACATGGACGGTGGAAGCCATGTGCCCCAGGAGGCGCAGCATAGTCCGTGCTGTGACCAGAGCATTGCTCTGGACCTGAGCCGCCAGGGATGGGAGGCAAGCTGCACAGTCCATTGGCAGGAAGGTGGTCGCCCACTGAGTGTCGAGAGGTGTGCCGATAAACTCCAACACCTGCACCGGCTCGAGGTGGGACTTGGGGTAGTTGACCAGGAACCCTAAGCACTCGAGGAGGATCGTGCGCAATGCCGCCGATCAAGCTTCCCCGGCCGAGGGCTTCATGACGAGCCAGTTGTTGAGGTAAGGGAAGACCAGTATACCCTGCCGTCTGAGGGAGGCGATGCCACGGAGAGGCACTTTGTGAAGACCCATGGGACAGACGCGAGCCCAAAGGGGAATGCTCTGTATTGGTAGTACTCCCCTTGCACCCAGAAGCACAGATACTGCCTATGCTGGGGGTGAATCAAGATGTTGCCGTAAGCGTCCTTGAGATCCAAGGAGAATAGCCAACTGCCCTGCTGGAGGAAGGGCAGCAAGATGTCAAGCGAACACATTTTGAACTTCTCCCATACCAAGAACTTGTTTAACTTTCTGAGGTCGAGGATAGGCCGCAGCCCTCACGTTTTTTGTTTCGGGATGCAGTAGTACTGAAAATAGAAACCCCGACCTCTGAGGTGCGTCAGAAGTCTCTCGACTGCCCGCAGGGTGAGGAAGTTGTCCAGCTCCTGCTGTAGATATATCTGGTGCGCGGGGAGTCAAAAAGGCTCCGCTGGGGAGAAGGGAGGGGGAGGCCTGTCCAAGTGAAGGCGATACCCGTCTTGGATCACACGGAGGACCCAGGTGTCTGACGTGACGGATGCCCACCGAGGGGCGAAGAGGGATAGGTGTCTCCCCACCGGCTGCAGGGTTGCTGGCGTCAAAAGCCCTGAGTGGGCTGAGTTGGCACCAAGGTTTGGGGCTTGGGCCCTTTAGGCTTGCGGTAGCCGTGGGGTGCCTTCCCCTACGTCGCTATGACCGGCATGGGAGTGGGTGGGTATGGTGGGTAACCCCGGTAAGGTAGGCCCTTCCTCAGGAAGAATGGCTTCTTAGCTGGCTGCTTCTTCCAAGGGAGGGAGGGAGATCTTGCGCGAGAGGCGGGTTCAGGTTACGAACTCAGTTTCTATCTCGGCAGCCTTATCCTCCATAGGCTTACCGAAAAGCTGCTCACCAAGGCAGGGAACGTCCAGGAGCTTCTCCTGGACCCACTGCTCCAAATTCGAAGACTGGAGCCATGCCGGGCATCGGGCCCCAATGCTGGCTGCTGCCACACGGGCCAAGGATTCAAATCCATCGTAGGCGGCACGGGAGAGGTATTTCAAGCTCTCCACGATGGACCTCAGGAGGGTCTGGAATCTAAGTAGGGGTTCGTCCACAAGGCCCGCGGAGAAACCCCCGAGCTCCTTGGCAAGGTCGCGTAGGAACATGCCCATGTACAGTTGGTAAGCCTGAATACGGCATGTAAGCATGGACCCTTGATAAGCCTTGCGTCCCAAGGTGTCAAGGGCTCTCGACTCCCTACCCGGCGGAACCGAAGAGTGTGACATCAGACTCTTTTGCTTCCGCATCGCCAATTCTACCACCATGGAAGTGTGGGGAAGCTGGGTCTTCCTAAACCCGGGGCCGCGCTGGACTCTGTATTTTTATTTATTATTTATTTATTACAGGCTCTTATATACCGCTCTATTCAGCATCAGCGCGGTTTACAATATAACAACATACCATAATGAACAAACTGTTTGGTTTTACAGAGAACAAGGTCAGAGAACTTGGATAAAACATGGGAAGTCATTACTGCAACTATTTACAAGAGTATTTACAAGTATACATGACAGGATTTGTTCTTAGTTTGGGTAGTGATCAAGATTGGTTAGTTGGTTAAGTAATAATGGGGGAAGAGGTGGGATTTGAGTGCCTTTCTATATCGCGTCGAGGCGCTTACTCACAATGGGCACCTAGACAGGTGTCTCCCATATGCGGCGTAGCAGCCTGGACAGAATGGGATGAACTGGGACAGTGAGAGATTCCTGAGACGGTGACTCGCACTGCAAGATATCGAGCTCTTCGACTCAAGGCTCCTCCTCTGCCTGGGTAGCCAGGTTGAGGGCCCGTGCCATATCCCATACAAACACCAAAAAGGCAGTGTCTTCGGGTGGTGAACGCCTATGAAAGGCAGGCGGGGAAGGTCTGAAGGGAGGTCCCTGTGGGCGCAGGTCTCTGGGAAGGTATCCCCATCCTACTCCCAATCTGAGAGATCCGAGGAGGAATCCGACTCGGGCTGGTCACCCCGACTGGAGGCCGAGGCCCGCTTGAAGTCGAAGGCCCTGGAGGATATCACCCCTTAGGAACGGGAAGGGAAGAGAGACCGGCGCCAAGGACCCTCACAAGGCCCACGGCTCTTGGGGGTTTCCAGGGTGGGTTTGGCGTCCCTCTCGAGGGAACATCGGTCTCTGGGCACGAGACAGCCATGCTGGGTGTGAACACCTGCTGGGCAGCTAAGGCATCAGAAACACTGCGCTCCAGTGCCAGCATACGAGACTCCCACGTGGGCGTGGGGCCCTGCGACGCCGACACCAGGGTCACTGGGTCGGGCGTCGAGGAAGAGAGGGGGTCCTCACCGGGGCGACCGTCAGGAGACTGGATGCCATTGCCGGAGGGCTCCATATCCATACGAGGTACCTTACGAGGCTGCTCCTTGTCCGACTCTCGGGAACACCGAGGGGGGCTGAGCAACCGAGATTGGGACCGCTCGTGCTTGTCTGGAGCCCCCGACAGCGACTTCGAGGTCGTCTTCTTCTTACACCGCTCCACTTCAGGGGACCCCTGGTCGGAGTGCTGCCTAGAGCGTGGGGCCGAGTTGGGGGATCCCACCCACGGAGAGACGACAGAGAGCACCACCAGGGATTCAGAGGTGGCCTTACAGAAAATGTCATCAGACTTCTGCTTACGACTTAGCAGGGCCTTAGAGGACATTTTCTTACAAAGCGAACACGGTCAGCTCCGAGGCACCACAGACAGCAGTCATGGGTGTCCGTAAGCGACTTGTTCTTGGAGCACTTCTCGCGTTTTTTTCAAAACCGGTGGCCATCGTGGCAAAAAGGGCCCCCGCGAGGTCAAAGACCCGCGTGGCCAGCAGTTGGGGGAAAAAAGGGCGCGAAGCCCGTAAGGGAAAAAATGCTACGAAGAAACGTCCCCCTTTTGTTCGAAAGGAGGGGGAGGGGGGGAACGGGTAGAGGACCGGTGTAACCGGAAAATTAGCAGGCCAGAGGCTGAAAAAGAAACACTTTTTCAGAGGGACAAGGACGTGCATCCTAAGGGCTCCGCGGAAAAAGGGAGACTGAGCAAGATGACACCCATTGGGCGGGAAGAGGACCATGCATGCATAGCAGCAATCTCAAAGGCTTTCTTTGAAAGCTGGGGAAATGCTTTGCGTGGGCTCCATCAGTGCCGACGTCACCCATAAGTGAGGACTGACTTACGGCTTGTTCCTGGAGAATGCATTTGTATGTAGCTCATGTTAACCCAGGGCCGGCCCAACCATTAGCAAACTAGGAGGGTCGCCTAGGGCAGCAACTTCTGGGGGACAGCAAAGAACAGAGCATTCAAAGCTAAACAATAGATTCTGACAGCTGGGGGGGTGGGGGGGGGCATAAGGCTCAAGGTTTGCTGAGGGCACCAACACCTTGAACCAACTCTAGGGATGTCCTATGTTAATGTTTTTATTGCATCAGTCCAGGTTAATAGAGTTGTATCAGATGCAAATATATGAAAACCACTTATCGATATTAAAATGATGCTAATATAAATCACATTCAGCAAAGTCATAGCTTCTGCATTACTGGCAGGTTAACACACAAGTTCTCTGGGTGTAGAAAGCTACTATTAGCTTGGTTCTCTTTCTCATTAAATTAGATGGTGTTAAAATCCCTTACAATACTTGGGTTCTGAAGTTCTAGTGGATGTGAATTTAAATATGGATAGTAAAAATTATTTCATCACTGTGCCTATCCATGACTGTTGAAACTCTTCCCCATAGTCTGCTGAGCACAAATGATTTAAAAACAGTAGTTCAAACAGCGATTTCTTTACTTGGACAGCAGACAGGAAAAGGGTAAGTGAGCACCAGCTGGCAAGCTAAATCAGCAGTATATACCCCTAATCAGACTTTACCCTGTCAATGACTTACTCATCTTAGACAAAGTGAAAACATGCACCTAGATTTAAACACTCAGCCACAGACAATTTCCAAAACACGTCAATTCCGGCACTTAACTCCTAAAGTTAAGTTCCTAAACCCTTCAAAAATGTATATCAAGAGCGTCTCTTAAATCATGAGAAAGGCCAAAAGGGAGAGATCATCAAGGAAGAGAACGCCTGACAAAGCTCATTTAGAAATCTCATTTAAGATTACTATGAAACAGTAAAAAGAAACTGGACCATTATAACAAGACACTGGAGTACCAGGCTCAACAAAATCTGAAGTGCTAGGTCACCACGACACCTAGAAATGTTATGCCCTGAACTTTTTCCATTAGGCAGTTGCTGCCACCGGAACAGTTTCTCATCAGGGCCAATACGATATGGCTCTCAGTAAGGTTGAGCTTTGCATTGACACTTTAGATTACAATCCAATCATGGCAATTTATGTATTGTATGGTGGTGGGAAGAGATGGCTGGTTGTAATCAGGAGAGGGGAACCTTAAGCTCACTAAGCATAGGTAAGGAGTGACTGGCAGGGAATGATCGATAGAGGAATCCTGGTTGCAATTAAGAAGACTGAAAGGGTGTGCAGATGAGTGGCTGGCTGAGGAAAAGGAGGGATTTGAGAGAATGAGAGTGCTAGAGACAAGAGTGGTGCACCAAAGACTAGATGAAAAAAGGTTGGGGGAGAAAGACAGGTGGCGATCCTGGCCAACTTGACAGGTGAAGCAAGAGGCAACTCATAGGCACAGCTATCATGGGGGCCAAGCCTGCTCCTGAGTCTAACAGTGACCCAGGCAATCTGGCTGCAGGGGTAGGACCCCTTCACATGACAGGTACCACTCTTATGAAATAACCAAACTCAAATAATTGCAAGAGAGATTCAGGAGAACCGCTGCTATATCTGCAGTGAGGAGTACTTGTAATCTGCTGTCTGAGGAAGCGCACTGTTGTCCCTGGGCTGGTGCCCAAAGTGTTCACCCTTCTTTTTTAATGGCCTTGATTTGACAATATAAAGGGCCTGATTTAGTAAGCATTTGTTCTCAAAACTGAAATTTTTGGGTTAGAGATAAAGGGCATTTTATTTTTTTAAACTGAACATGTTTTATTATAACTTGTCATGAGGCTGGAGCTAGAGAAGAAACAGTGTTGGAAAAAACTCCTGATTTTCATGGAACTCAGAAAAGGCAGAGAGCGCAGTTCCAGCGCAGCTCAGCCAGAGGGCGCATGAACAATTACACAGTACCTGAAGCAACGTGCTCTAGCACTGGTCACATTAGTAACAAGCAGTTTCACCTGTCTTCAAACTCAGAACGTGCAAACTAGAAATCCCTTTATAAAGGAAACCAGATGATCAGGGAAGGAGGAACAGGAACAGGAACCGGCAGAGGCAGAGGCAGGAGCAAGATCCAGAGAGGCGAGGTCAGAAGGACTGGCAGCAGGAGAAGGATTAGCAGCCGGAGCAGTGAGAGAAGCCTGGAACAGGACGGCTTCCATGTGCAACCAACTCGAGGAGACAGAATCCAAAAGAGGTATACTCAAAGGGACAAAGTCCAGAGAGGCCAAAGGTATTGGAACGGAGTCCAAAGTCAAGCAAACCAAAGAAGCAACTTGCCTGATGAAAACAACTCTCCTAGCCCAAGTAAGTTTCCTATGCTAAACCAGAAAGGCACAAGGAAAGGAGATTCCTTTTACAGGGACACTTTTGCCAAGAAACACAGAGAGTGGAAACCCACGTCAGGTTTTCCTGGTAACTCTGATTGTAGAGCAGTGCACAGAACAGCTTGTCAGCCTGAGAAGCTACGTTGCAAGCTGAGTCCTGGGTATGGCAGCCTACAGAACCCAAGGTATGAAAAGCCTTTCATTATAAGGAAAAGTTTAAGTGATGAAAACCTTATGCAAATAGATAAGTCTCAGAAAGTTAGAAGAAGTAAAGCAAACCTTTTAAAAGCACTTCCCAACAGTGTGCTAAGGAAGTTGTATGAGAAACCGAAGAACCCCTGTGAGGAGTTAACAGATACTGAAGACAGTCATAGCATTGAAGAAGGTAGTGACCCAGAGTCAATGGACTTTGATTGTGAAACCAGTGTTCCCATTCTTCAGAGTGAACCAATGGAATGTAACTTTTGTTCAAGAACTAGCTTGATTGCCTTGCTAGATGTATAGAGAAAAGAGAACTCTGCATATGGTGAAGTTGATAACCATTTGTTTCCTGATGTTAATTTCTATTGCTTTGAAAGAAGTCTTAACACAGATAAACAGTTAATTGTGAAGCCTACAACCCTTAACTGTTTATATAACGGTGGAACCTTTTTGTTAGAGGAAAGAATTATCTTCATTTTCTTTTGTGTCTTATTGAACCTAAGCGTTGACCGGGGAAATAAAGCCTTATTACCCTACACTTTGGCGTAGATTGTTCTTTATAAGTTCTGCACTACAAGGACCAGAATCCTCTTGGTCCTTCAGCTCAACCACTCCTTAAAATAAATTAAATGTCACTGGACGCCCTTATTTCCTACGCCAGTAGGGGCGCCTGGGGACAAACTATAGGTACCATTTTATTCAATGGGACACAGTTACTAATAATACAACACTAAAATAATGTGCATCAACAGAACATCTTAGTAAACAGCTCAAAATTAGCCATCAGCCTTAGTAAACCTAGCGATAACGCAACTGTGGCAGACTTCTGAGAAGGATAGTCCACTCTTCAGCTTCACGGGAGTTGAATTTCACTGGCTCTGAAGTTTCTGAGATGGCGCCTAGATTCAAGGAAATTTGTCAAGGACTGCATTAAAAAAAAATCCTACAGAGAATTAAAGTCTCACACATATTTGAGTAGAGTAATTGTTTCAGTAGCTTACTTGGTGAATTCTGAAAGTTGATATTTACACACAAAATTAAAAAGCAAATGAAAACAAAACTTTTCCAGCTGTAAGCATCTCTCCAAAAACTGACCATTTATTTTAAAACCAGGCAAAGGTTTCATAGAATCCAAAAAGTTTCCAAAAGCATCCTGCTATCGTTAAGGGACATGTTTATTATCCAGGAACAAGAAGGAAGTCCTCACATATGGGTAATGTCGACACTGACTGAGCCCTTGCGGAAGCATCTCTCCAGCTTTCAAAGAAAGCCTTTGAGAGATGCCATCACCCATGTGGGGTCCCCTTCCCGCCCAAGGGTGCCATCTTGCTCAGTCTCCCTTTTTTCCAGAGCCCTATAGATGCTTGTCTTGTTCCCCTGGAAAAAAGTTGATTTAACCCGCACATTTTTGTACTTTTCCAGCTTGCACCAGCTCTTTCCCCCTTGTGCAAGAAAATGTCTGAAGGCCGTCCAGAGCCATCGGCTTAAGCAGGATGACATCTTTCACAATGCAGGCTCCATCCCAGTATCACCGGTAGCCTCATGCTCGAAGGCCCCACACAGTTCCTCAGTCACGCAAGGCTCCCACGGCCCCCCCAGTGGGCCCGCAAGCACTCCGAACAAGGTTCCCTGGAGCGAGAGCATAAGAAGAAAAAGACGACCTCGAGTGCCTCTTCTGGGGAAGTGGACAAACACAGGAAGTCCTGTGCCCAGTCCCTCAGTCCCCAATGAGAACCCCAATGAATGGGAGCATCTCCAAAAGGTGCCCAGGATGGACGTCATGGCCTCTGACAATGGTCCTCGGTCTCCCGAAAACCATCCCATTCAGGACTCCCTCTCCTCCTCGACACCTGGTCACATCGGCATCAGTGTCAACGGCTGCTAACACTGAATGGGAAGCCTGCATGTTGGCCCTGGAGTGCAGCGTTTCTGCGTTCATTACCGCCTAGCAGGTGCCACCCAGCCCCGTAGAGACCTTGACCTCGAGGACTTCCCAGGCCGCTAAAGTGATCACCAAGAGCCAGATGCCTCAGTTAGATCCTCGGCAAGAGTCTTGTTCTCGCTTCCGTTTCTTAGGAGCAAGGTCTTCGCAGGCCAGCACCACTGGCTCCGGCCATGCCCCGGCCTTGAAGCACCCTGGACCGGAGTTGCCAGTTCTCCTGCAGCTGACAGGCTTTGAGTCCTCTTCGGAGTACTCTGACTGGGATTCTGACATTGAGACTTCCCAGGAGACTCGAGACCTCCGAGACCTCCCCTTGGACCCGTCTCCGCCAGCTGCCAAGTGCCGAACCCCACCCGAGGTACACTTTCTTCCTCAAGCTAGTCAGGGACATGTCTCAGGCGCTATCCCTCACAAATGAGTTGCAGAAGGACCCTCATACAGAGGAACTTGACATCCTCCAGTACAAGGCAGCATCGAAGGAGACCTTGACGGTCCCTGTCCCCTCCATCCTTACCCCGCTCCTCCTCAGGATGTGGGAGACCCCTGTGTCAGTACCCATCATCAGCCAGCAGCTGGATACAATGTACCGGGGTCCAGCGTGGGCCGGGCTTCCATAAAGCACAACTCCCCCACACTTCTATGGTGGTCGAGTCAGCTATGTGCTGGCAAAAAAGCCCGAAGTCTCACTCTTCGGTGCCCCTGGGCAGGGGAGTCCCAGGCCCTCTATGCCCTCAGGCATAAATGCTGCCAGGGCTAGACGCTGACATGCCATATCCAAACTTACCAGCTTTGTATCTGCACGTTCCTCCGGAACCTGGCCAAAGAGCTCAGAGGCTTTGCGGCTGGCCTCAATGGAGACCACCTCCAGTGTTTCCAGACACTATCAAAGTCTATTTCGGAGTGTTTCAAGTACTTGTCTCAAGCTGCCTACAACAATTTGAGTCCAGTGTGAGGGTGGCAGCTGCCGGCATCTGCGCTCACTACCAGGCCTGGCTCCAATCATCAGATCTCGAGCAATGGGTACAAAGAAAAACATCTTGACATCCCATGCCTCAGAGAACAGCTCTTTGGCAAAGCAATGGAGGATAAAGTGGCTTAAATCGAAAATGAGTATGTCACCCATACCCAGCTCTCGAAGAAAACTTCCTCCCTCCCTCAGAAGAAGCCACAGAGAAAGACGACCCCTTTCCTCTGGAAGGGCAAGCCTTACTGGGGCTATTCCCCATACATTGCCGCTCAGACCCCTCAGCAGGGTTCCAAGGGCAAGGAAACAGGCCAGGCCCCACACAAACCCAAGGGTCCAAAACCCCAAGCTGCCAGCTCTGGCCCAACCAGGGACGGGGTTTTGACACCATCGGCATAGCCTCTCTTCTGCTGGAGGACCAGCTCCTGACAGGGAGGCGCCTGATTCACATTGCCCATCGGTGGACCTTCATCACCACAGACTCCTGGGCGCTTCAGGTAGTCAAGGAGGGCTACTGCCTCCAATTCGACCAGGCCCTTCCACCCTTCTTTTCCGGGGAGCCAAATCGGTCTCCCCTGCACCAGGCCCTGCTGAGGCAAGAGCTCATGGATCTTCTCAGGGACAGAGCTGTGGAGACTGTTCCAACTCCATGAGAAGGGCAAAGAGTTTTACACCAGGTACTTCCTGGTTCCAAAAAGGACAGGGTGCCTTAAGCCCATCCTGGACCTGAGAAGCCCCAACAAGTTTCTGGTGCAGGAGAAATTCAAGATGCTCTCCCTAGGCACACTGCTGCCCTACCTCCAGCAGGGAGATTGGCTATGCTCCTTGGACCTAAAGGATGCTTAATACCCACATCCTGATCTACCCAAGTCACAGGCAGTACCTCAGGTTCGTGGTAGGAAGCGACCACTACCAGTACAGGGTACGCCCCTTTGGCCTCGCCTCTGCCCCCAGAGTCTTCACCAAGTGCCTCGCAATGGTGGCGGCCTACCTCCATCTCCACAGTACCTTCATCTTCCCTTACCTCAACGACTGGGTCATCAAGGGGGAGACTGCCTCGGAGGCCAGATAGGCCACCGACTGCACTATTCAAGCCTAAAAGTTATAAACCATCCCAAGCCCAATCTCACTCCAATGCAGGCTCTGGAGTTCATCGGGGTCCATCTGGATTCCGTGCAGGCCAGGGGTTATCTTCCCCTCGACAGGGCGGACCATCTCATGGCCTTCGCGGCCGAGGTGCAGAGGCATCTCACCGTGTCAGCTCAAGCGCTCCTCCACCTTTTGGGCCACATGGCCTCTACAGTCCATGTAATCCCCAACGCTCATCTCCACATGTAAGCGGCTCAGTGGTGTCTCTGGTCCCCGTGGCTCCAGGCCATGGGTGAGCTTTGGGACAAAATCAATCTCTCGCCAGCTCATGGACTCCCTCACCTGGTAGCAGGATGCCCATTATCTATAGCCAGGCATGCCCTTCCAGCTACCGAACCCTCAGAGAGTCCTCACGATGGATGCTTCCATGACTGGCTAGGGTGCCCATTGCGAGGAGCTGCACACCCAAGGGGCTTGATCCTTTGAGGAGAAACAGCAGCAGATCAATCTGCTCAAACTCAGAGCAGTCCTCCTCGCCCTGAAGGTCTTCCAACACCGCCTGCAGCAGCAGTTGGTGCTCATCCAGATGGACAACCAGGTCACAATGTTCTATGTGAACAAGCAGGGCGGCACAAGCTTCTATCCCCTCTACCAGGAAACCATGACCCTCTGCTCCTTCACTGCCAGCCAGGGGATGCTCCTCAGGGCTGTACCTCCCAGGCCAGGGCAACGCCCTGGTGGATAGGCTGACCAGAGTCCTTCAACAGCATGAGCGGTGTCTCGACCCTAAGGTGGCACTCAGGCTCTTCCAGCTATGGGGAACCGCCAGAATGGACCTTTTCACCAGCCTGACCAATGCTCAGCTGCCCCAATTCTGACGTCCTCTGCCCCACCCTGCCGAGGTGGTGGCCAACACCTTCCTTGTGGTCAGGGGATCTCCTGTATGCCTTCCCTCCCACACCACTAATTGCTCGGCCCTTATTCAAGGTCCAGCGTGACAGGGCATTGATCATCCTCATAGCCCCAAAGTGAACCAAGAAACCTTGGTTTCCCCTGCTGCTCCGTCTCTCGCTGGAGCCCCCCGGTTCCCCTTGGGAGCTCTCTGGGACTCCTGACACAGAAGAAGGGTTCTATCCTCCATCCCAACCTGGGAGCCCTATCGCTCACAGCATGGTGGCTGAGCGGGTCACCCTAGTCCCACTAAACCTTCCCAGGGAGGTGGAAGAAATCATCCTGGCCTCTCGCAAGGATTCCACAAGACGGGCTTATGCCTTTAAGTGATGGAGGTTCGCCGTGTGGTGCACAGAATACCACTTCGACACATTCTCTTGCCGGGGCACTTAGTCCTTCAGTATCTCCTCCATCTATTGCATGCTGGGCTTAAGTCCAACTCCATTAGGGTACATTTCAGCGCTCTCTTGGCTAATCATCACCCCATCAAGGACAAGGACCTCTCCATACAGCCCCTCATCACGAGGTTTGTGCAGGGCCTATTACTCTCCAGACCTTCCATTCAGTTGCCAATGGCAGAATGGGATCTCAATGTGGTTCTGGCACAGCTCACCAAGCCGCCATTCAAGCCCTTGGATACCTGCTGTCTGTGCCACATGTCCTGGAAGGTTGCCTTCCTCGTGGCACTCACATTGGCTCGCAGTGTCAGTAAAATCCAGGCGCTGGAGGCTGAGCCTCCCTACACTAGGGGGCTTGTTTACAAAGCCGCGGTAGCAGTTCGCGGTCGTTATCGGAGCCGCGGCCCCATTGATTTCAATGGGGCCGCGGCTCCGATAACGATCGCGAATCGCTACCGTGGCTTTGTAAACAAGCCCCTAGGTCCTACAGGAACAGGGTGGTGCTCCATACTCACCCCAAATTCCTTCCAAAGGTAGTCTCCAACTTCCACCTCAATCAGGAGGTGGCTCTCTCTACCTTCTTCCCACAGTCGGCCGTTCTCCATACCATGGATTGCAAATGAGCTCTATCCTACCTACAACAGACCCAGGGCTATTGCAAAGCCTCATAGCTGTTCGCCTCCTTTGACTTCAACCACATGGAGCAGGCTGTCACTAAACGGACCATATCCGTCTGGATGGCGGATTACATCACCTTTGCTCATAGCTGGTCCAAAGTACCCCTGGAGCACCGAGTCACGGCGCTCAATGTCAGAGCAATGGCAACATTGGTCACGAACCTCTGGTCGATGCCTATGGCCGACATCTACTGCGATGCTACCTGGTCTTCTGTCCACACCTTTGCAGCCCTCTACCAACTGGAGAGGGAGTCCTGACAGGACAATGCCTTTGGCCAGGCCATACTCCAGAACCTCTTCGGGGGTTAGGCAACTACTGCCCGCCGACCTTCTTGTAAAGGCTACTGGAACCACAGTTCTCCCTGGACACTGGGGTCCTCAGAGTCGCTTGCGGCTGCTCACAGCTGGGCTGTGTTTTTTCTATCGGTCCTTGGTAGCCTGGAGCTAGGGAGTCCCATATGTGAGGATCCACTTCCTGCTTGTTCCTGGAGAAAGCATAGTTACTCACCTGTAATAGGTGTTCTCCAGGGACAGCAGGAATCAGTCCTCACAACTCTCCCTCCTACCCTTGGAGTTGCTGTTTCTTTTGGCCATCTTCTTGGTTGGGCTCTAGCTATGGCACCCAACTGAGCAAGATGGCACCCTTGGGGGGGGGGGGGACCAGGCATGCATGGTGGCATCTCCCAAAGGCTTTCTTTGAAAGCTGGGGAGATGCTTCTGCAAGGGCTCTGTCGGCATTGATGTCACCCATATGAAGACTGATGCCTGCTGCCCCTGGAGAAAGCACAGTTACTTACCTGTAACAGGTGATCTCTGGGAACAGCAGGAATAAGTCTTCACATATGGTATCGTCGGTACCGACGGAGCCTGTGCGGGAACGCTCCCCAGCATCCTTAAAGAAAGCTTTTGGGAGCATCCCACAGCGCCTGCGCGCTGCCTTCCCGCCTTTCCTAACTGCCTCTCTCCAGTTCGAGTTTTAAAGCTGAGACAAAGAGAGAGAGAGAGAGGAAATGAAAGATAGATAGAGAGATACAACTCCTAGGGGAGGTGGGTGGGTTGTGAAGACTTATTCCTGCTGTTCCCAGAGATCACCTGTTACAGGTAAGTAACTGTGCTATCTCCAGGAACAAGCAGGAATGAGTCTTCACATATGGGGACTCCCCAGCTAGAGATGCCTGGGAAATCACCCAGATTGTGAGTCCCTGGGAAGGGCTCTACCTCTACACATGAATCTCAGGCATCCAGTTCAGCGATGGAGGGTAGGAGTTGATTAGGTATGGAACAGGTGTTTGAGAACAGCCTGACCAAACAAGGCATCCCGGCGGGAGTCCTTGTCCAAGCAGTAATGGGCTGTGAAGGTATGAACCGATGCCCAAGCAGCCGCTCGACAGATTTGGTCGATGGACACAGAGTTTAGATGAGCCATAGAGGTGGCCAAGGCCCTCACATTGTGAGCTGTGACATGGCGCTCCAGAGAAAGATTCTTACTTTGGTAGGCGAAGGAAATACACTGAGCAATCCAATTGGAGAGAGTTCTCTTAGAGACTGGAAGTCCTAAATGAGAAGGATCCAAAGCAACAAAAAGTTGAGAGGACTTTCTATGTTGCTGTGTCCTGTGTAAGTAGAAAGCAAGTGCTCTTTTACAATCCAGGGTATGAAGATTCCTCTCTGCACTTGATGCATCAGGTCCTGGAAAAAAGACAGGTAAAAAGACCTCCTGGTTCAGATGAAAAGGTGAGACCACTTTAGGCATAAAGTGTGGATTAGTTCTGAGGACTACCTTGTCATGATGGAACCTTGTATAAGGAGGTTTAGCCAGTAAAGCTTGCAGCTCACTGATACGGCGAGCTGAGGTGACTGCTATGAGAAAAATTACCTTCCAAGAAAGGAATTTTAAGGAGGTAGTGGCTAAGGGTTCAAAGGGTGGCTTCATAAGCTGGCCAAGAACCAGATTCAAGTCCCAGGCCACTGGAGGTGGTCTAATGGGAAGTTTAGTCAAAAGAAGGCCTCTCATGAATCTTGCTATAAGAGGATGAGAGGAAATAGGTTGTCCATTGAGAGGCTTAAGGGATGCTGCAATAGCACTCAAATGGACTCTGATTGAATTTGTTTTAAGGCTTGCATGGGATAAATGCAGCAAATAGTCTAGTAAAGAATGCAAAGGTATTGCAAGAGGGTTGAGACCCTTCTCTGCACACCAAATGGAAAACCTTTTCCATTTAAAAGCATATGAATGTCTGGTAGAAGGCTTTCTGGAAACATGAAGGATATCCTTCACTTGCTGAGAAAGTTGTAAATCTTGAAGGTCTAGGCCTTCAGCAACCAGGCCCTGAGATGAAGAGACTGAGGATTTGGGTGCCACAAAGTTCCCTCCTCCTGGGAGAGGAGATCTGGAGCATACCCCAGGTCTAGGGAGGGAGCTTGAGAGAGATGCAGAAGTAGAGGATACCACACTTGGCGTGGCCAAAGTGGTGCTATGAGGATCATAGTCCCTTTGTCTCTCTGAAGCTTGAACAGAGTCTTGGGGATTAGGGGAATAGGTGGAAAGGCATACAGGAAGTCTTGCCCCCAATGAAGGAGGAAGGCATCCCTGGCCTGAACTCCCTGACATGGAATCCTGGAACAGAACCGGGGAAGTTTGGCATTCCACGGACTTGCAAACAGGTCTATGTCTGGGGTACCCCAAATCCGGAAAATTCTGGCTATCTGGTCCCCATGGAGGGACCATTCGTGCGGAAGCAGAACTCAACTGAGTCTGTCTGCCCAAGAGTTTTGAACTCCTGGAAGATATACTGCCATGAGATGGATTTGATGCTCTCTGGCGAAGGCCCACAATCTCAGAGCTTCGTTGCAAAGCGACAGAGAGCCAGTTCCCCCCTGCTTGTTCATATAGAACATAGCTACCTGGTTGTCCGTGTGGATGAGGACTGTCTTGTAGCTGAGCAGGGTGTGGAAGACTCTGAGAGCCATAAAGATTGCTCTGAGCTCTAAGAGGTTGATATGAAGATATGTCTCCTGTGGAGACCAGATGCCCTGGGTCGAGAGATCTTGTAGATGAGCCCCCCAACCCTTTGGAGAGGCATCTGTTGTAAGGTTTGCTTGGGGTAACACATGTTGAAAGGGGGACCCCAGCAACAGATTTTGAGTGGACTTCCACCAGTGGAGGGATGAAAATAGGCGACTGGAGGTTGCTATTTTGTCTGACAGGCAACCTGATGCCTGGGTCCATTGGGTGGATAGGGTCCACTGAGCTGCTCTCATGTGAAGGCGAGCATAGGGAACCACATGCACCGTGGATGCCATGTGGCCTAAGAGTTGCAACATCTCTCGAGCAGTTAAATGGGATTTTAACTGAATCTGGGAGGCTAACTGCACCAAGCGTAGGCAACGGGCCTGGGGAAGATAGGCCCTTGCAATTGTGGTATCCAGTAAGGCCTCTATGAACTCTAGAGACTGAGTAGGGGTAAGATGGGATTTTGGAATGTTGATTACCAGTCCCAGATACTGAAGAACACGCCTTGTGCAGGCTAGAGAAGTCTGGGCCTCTGACTGGGATGGAGCTCGGATGAGCCAGTCGTCCAGATATGGGAATACGAATATCCCTAGAGTGCGCAGGAATGCAGCTACTACTGCCATGCATTTTGTGAACACTCGGAGCAGGGGCCAGACCGAAAGGAAGCACTTTGTATTGGTAGTGCTTTCCTTGGTACAGGAAGGGAAGGAATCTTCTGTGTGTTGGATGGATGAGAACATGGGTGTACACATCCTTGAGATCTAGAGAACAAAGCCAGTCCTGACTCTGGAGGTATGGAAGGAGAGTTCCGAGAGAAGTCATCTTGAATTTCTCCTTGCATAGAAACTTGTTCAATTCTCTGAGATCTAATATGGGTCTGTAGCCCCCTGTTTTCTTTGGGATGAGAAAATAGGGGGAGTAGAACCCTGAACCCTATTGAAGAAGGGGTACTTCTTCTATTGCCCCTTGGGCAAGAAGGGTAGCAATCCCCTGACCTAGAAGGTTGAGGAGAGATGTTGGAGAATTGAACTGTTTCACCATGGTGTGAGGAGGAAGGTTTAAGAAATGAAGTTTGTACCCTTCCCTTATGATGGAGAGGGTCCACTGCTCTGCTGTGATTTGTTCCCATCTGGGAGCAAAGTGAGCTAACCTTCCTGGGATGGTGAGGGGCTCTGGATGTTCTAGAGCCAGAAAGGCTAAGTTCTCTAGTGGAAAGTCAAAGGCCCTGAGGAGGCTGAGGCTGTTGGGCCGTAGCAGTCCTCGCAGCCTGGGTTTTGGCCTGTTTTGGTTGTTGCTGTCTCTTTGTAGTAAAACGACCTTGAGAAGAGGCCTGACCATAAGAAGAAAATTTCCCTTTCTTTGGGAAAGATCCCTTTTTGAACCTCTTTTTGAAAGGAGCAGTAGTAGACTTTGAAAGTCTATCTAAAGCAGAATTTTCAGCATCCATCTGGTTGGCCTTTGCTTGCCAATCTTTGCCAAACAGGTTTTCGCCTGTACAGGGTAGGTTACCTAGACCATCCTGTACCAAGGATTCCAAATCAGAGGCTTGCAACCAAGCAACTCTGCGTGCACCTATGGCAATAGCTGAGGCTCTACTGACCCCCTCAAAAGAGTCAAAGGCTGCACGGTTGGAAAACTTGGATACATCCTGTGCATGTTTAAGCCAGGTGATATATTCTTCTCTCATCTTCTGACATAAAAGGAGATAAGGTTTGTAGATGATCTGTAACTTCTTTTAGAAACATCCCCATATAGAGACTATAGGAGTTGATTCTGGCTACAAGCATACTGGCCTGGAAGATTTTCCTGCCAAAGGCATCTAGGGTTCTGCATTCTCTTCCTGGAGGAGCAGAGGAGTGCCTTTTTGTACTCTTGATCTTTTTCATGGCAGACTCTACCACAATGGAATGGTGAGGAAGCTGAGTCTTATGAAACCCAGGACAGGGAGGAACACGATACATGGTGTCCAACCTTCTGGAATGAGGGGAGGTGGAAAGAGGAGTCTCCCATATGCCCAACATGTGTTCATAAAGAATCTCATGTATTGGTAAGGTGGCTGCCTCTTTAGGAGCCTTAGGATATTGTAGGATATCTAATTTTTTGGCTCTAGGTTCAGTCTCAGAGGTCACTGAGATGGACAGGCCTTTGGCCACCTCCCTAATAAAGTCCTGAAAAGACAAGTCTTCAGGAGGAGACATTCTCCTTTTTGGAGAAGAGGGTTCCTGAGGAAGGATCCCCGATGCTTCAATTGAGGCCTCTGAAGAGTCAGAGTCTTCAGAAGAATTGAAGTATCGACTGTCTGGATGCTCTCGTAGAGCCCGATACGCGTACCGGGAGGTATCGACATCGGGAGTAATCGGTACCGGGCCGGTACTGATAGGCATCACTGGATAGCGTACCACTGCCGTCGATGCTGATGTCGATGCAAGCGGTACTGGTATCGGAACCGGAATCGGATCCTGTACCGGAATCGGTACGGGTACCGACAACGGGGTTTGTTGCGGTACCGTAGGCGTTGCAGCTTGAATGAATGCCGTGATGGCACGCTGCACGGTCAGAATATTCTGATCCATCGACACCACCAATGTCTGGATATCGGTACCAGTAGAAACTGCCGGTACCCCAGAACATTGTAACAGGTGATCGGTCGAGGCCGAGCCATCGATGTCAACCTGTGACCCCATAGGTATTGCTTTGGAAGCCGGAGCCTCCCGCCGGGGTAATTTTGCCAGTTTGGTATCCTCACGAGTAAGCCCGGGGGCATCTCGATACTTAGAGGGAGATGAACTCTTTGAGGACCGGCCAGATTTAATTTTGGTTACCTGAGATCCATGGGATGAAGAAGCAGCCCTGGAAGACGTCAATGCCACGGAAGCTGCATCGGAGGGAAACAGGGTACTGAGCTTAGCTGCCCGATTCTGTAACCCTCTTTTGGACATCATAGAACAGGACTCACAATCCGCAATGGAGTGGTCAGGACCTAAACATTTTAGACACCAGTCATGGGTTTCGGTGATAGAAATAGTGCTACTGCACTTTGTGCATTTTTTAAACCCGGAGGCGGGTTTTTCCATGAGGGAAATAATATCTCTGTAGGCCTAAGGCCCCAGAAGAAAAATGCACTGAAAGAGTAAAAGGTTTTTTTTGGGGGGGGTTTGTTTTGTTTTTTTAAAAGAAAGAAAAAGAACCGGTAGCACCGGTGCGGAATCGAGAAGGCAGACACGCGACTAAAGAAAAAGAAAAGAAAAGAAGAAATTCTTCAGCGGTGACAGGAAACACGACCTGCTGGCTCCGCGGAAAAGAAGAACTGGAGAGAGGCAGTTAGGAAAGGCGGGAAGGCAGCGCGCAGGCGCTGTGGGATGCTCCCAAAAGCTTTCTTTAAGAACACTGGGGAGCGTTCCCGCGCAGGCTCCGTCGGTACCGACGATACCCATATGTGAAGACTCATTCCTGCTTGTTCCTGGAGATCACCTGTTATAGGTGAGTAACTATGCTTTAAAGTGTGATACACACAAAACATGTGTGGTCAGTGTTAGGGGCAATTTATCACACAGGGTAGACACATGGGCCTGTATTAAATGCATTGTCAGACAGCACAGGTGCATCTGTAACAATGCATTAACAATGAGACTACAGCTGAGGCCTAATGCAGAGAGTTTAAGAGGAAAAAATAGTTGCAACCAAGCTGTAAACCCAGAATCCTCACAGGCAACTGATCCAACTGGCAACATGTGTTCAAAATACCCATCCCCACAATCCAATAACCCCCCCCCCCCCAAAGAATCCCTGATCAAATCCCCCAATCAGAACCACCCACTCTGATCAAAGCCTCCCCCCCCCCTAACCATGCCCCAGGGTATCCCTGGTAGTGTAGTGGATAGGACCAGAAAAGTGAACCACCTCCGCTCCTGCCCCAATTGCCACTCAGGATCAAAATGGCAACTGACCCCTAGTGGTAGTCTTATTAATCTGCCATAAAAGGAGCCGTAGGGTTAGAGGTTAGAACCAGTTTTGAAACTGGACAGCAGCGGAGGGTGATCGTCCCTGCTCTGTCCATTGGACTACCAGAGATACCTCTCAGTAAATCCCAGTGGAGGGGTCGTGGAGTAGGGTGTGCTTTGAATAAGTGTCTATCAAATCTGTGAGAGTTGCTGCAAGTTATTAAAAAAATGCAGTCAAGCTGTAACTTTGCTTTGGGCTGTGGCCATGTCAACTGCTGCTTGCTCTATCAACAGTCCTGACAGAACACAATAGGTATTCCAAGCATTTGCTGTCAATATTGATCAGGTCCCATCTCTGTTAATATCCTAGCGATCTTGCTGCAAGCTGCACTAAGAAGTTAAAGGATTTTTATAGAGCAAGGTTTTGTTTGGTTTTGTTTTGTTTTTAGTGTATGCTGACCATTAGCACGATCTCGTACAAACAGCATACCCTAAAACCCAAACTGCTTAGGGCACTTTAGTAAGCATGCCCCTAAATTTGGACACTTTCCAAACAGCAATTCGCTCAGATTCCTAAAATTTGGCACCTTGTATCTATGCCTGTGTATCTCAACACACTTCCTTGTAATGCAAGTAGCCTGATTTACTGCCTTCCTCCCATCACCTCTTGCACACAGCAACCTCAACCCACCCATACCCCTCCTGCTTTCTACCACTGCGCACTCCTAAACTATAGGTCAATTAGGGCTAAAACTGCTGATTTCTGATCTCATTTTGCAAAAAGCTCTTGACCTTTACCACACCGAATCTTTATCTTTATCTTTATTATCGTGGCTCAAGGAGGGCGATAAGCCCATCCTTACCCGCTATCTTCCAGTAGGCTTCTCTGCCTTCTCCACAAATTGTATTGAACGGAGTGTTGGTGGAGTTGCTGTCATACACCGTGCATCTATTACCCTGTCCAAGGTTTCCTCTTTAGCTCTTCACTGTCCAGCATCCCTACTACTTTGACTTTCTTCTTCACTGCCACTGCCATCCTATTTCCTTCTACTCTAATCTAGTCTCTTCCATCTTTGACATCCTCCCTCTGGGATTCCCTACTTACTCTCTCAGAGATTCTGCTACATTACTCAAATCTCCTTATACTGGGTGATTTTAAAATTCATGTTGTGAGGACTGATTCCTGCTCTCCCTGGAGAATGCCTATTACAGGTGAGTAACTATGCTTTCTCCAGGAACAAGCAGGAAGTCAGTCCTCACATATGGGACTCTCTAGCTCCAGGCTCCCTTTGAAAATCCATGTCAGAATGTTTCTTACACGCCTCTCCAACCTTTTGCTCACCCAGCATGTTCACTTCCCCACACATGCAATAGGCCATACTCTTGATCTTAAGTCTTCTTCTGAGCTTCCTTTTCCCCCTACTTCTTTCTGCTCTCTTCTCCCATGGACTAATCACTTCTGTGTCTTCTTCTAGTCTTCCTTCAATTCTTCTCCTTCTACCCCGTCTACTGCCCATGCCCACTCATGCAAACTGACCCAACGGATCACTCCCGAGACTCTGCCTTCCCCTCGTCCAACACCATTTTTCCATCCCAATTTCCATACTCTTACTGTCGATGATCAGGCACAGCTATGGTACTCCATCCTTACCTCTACCCTTGACTAAGTTGCTCCCCTCCATCCAACACGTTAACCACACAGACAATACTCCTGATACCATCCTGGATTATGCCTTATGTACTCCCACTCATGCCAGGCCAAGCAACAATAGAGGAAACAGCAGACCCCTGGATCTTTGAACATATTCCACCAATGTCATCACCAGTATCGCTCCATGATCACTTCAGCCAAAGGAGACTATTATTCCTCCTTTATCACTGCCTCTGACTGCAATCCTGAGAAATTGTATTCTATCCTCTCAGCTCTCATGACCTCCTGCCCCCCTCCCCCTGTCTCCAATCAGCCCTCCCCTGATCAACTGGCTCTGTTCCATGAGAAAATTACCTCACTTCAGCTCAGTTTCCCTACCTCATCCCCCACCAACCAACTGTTTTTGTTCTCCCATGAGGAAGTCATCTCACTCCAGTTCAGTTCCTCCACCCCATGTCTCACTATCACACCTCTCCTCTTTACTCTCTGGCACATATCTGGGACTCCTTTGATACAATCTCCCCTGCTGCCCTTTTGAAGCTCATCTCCACCTCCCATAAGATCACATGCCCTCTGGACCCTATTCGCCCCACCTGGCTCTGTGAACTCTCTGGCTCTTCTTCCGTAAACCCTCACCCTCATTAATAGCAGCTATGCCACAGACATTTTTTCATCGTTTTGGAAGCAGGCATTAAGTCCGCCCTCTCTTTAAAAATCCCTCCCGACTCACTATAGACCGATCGCTAACCTTCCCTTTCTGTCCAAAATCTAGAAAATTTTGTTTTCTCACAGCTCACTGCCCACCTCAAGAGCACTAATTCTCTGCACCCCTGGCAATCAGGCTTCCGCCCTGGCCACAATGCAGACACTATTCTTTTATCTCTGCTCAACAAGGTTCAATCAATCATTCAACAGGGATAACATCGCTATCGCTGAATCTCTTGATCTATCTTCTGCTTTTGACTTGGTAAATCACAACATTCTGCTTTCCTGCCTGCACAACATTGGTATGCACAGCACAGTTCTCCAATGGTTTCACTCCTTCCTCTCTGATCGCTCTTTCCTGGTCACTTCAGGCTCTCTTCTCTCATCACCATACCCGTTCACCCATGGAGTTCCTCAGGGCTCATTCTTGGCACCACTTTTTAACATCTTCCTTGTTCCACTCAACCTCTTGGTGTAGCAACATGGTATCTCAGCCTACTACTATGCCAATGATATTTTACTGCTACTGCACACCGACTCTTTTGGCCCCAGATTCCCCCCCCCCCTCCGAAGAACTGCTTAACCCTGATAGCCTCCTGGCTACACAACAATCATCTCAAACTTCACCGAACAAAAACAACGGCAGTATGGCTGACTGGTCCCACACTCGTCCCCATTTTCACTCTCTTCTTAATGGAGCCCACATTCCACTAACTTCTTTCTTCAGATATCTGTCTCACTCTTGACTCCACCAACACATTTTCTCTATTGTTAAGTGCTCCCTTCTCTCCCTTTGGCAAATGAGGGCTGTCCAGCCATTCCTCCCTATATCTGCACTTTTAGTACCCTGCTCCTTTTTTTTTTTTATCATGCCTGGATTACTGCAACATTGTCTTCACTGGTCTCCCTATATCTACATTGAAACATCTACAGCTTATCCTGAACATTGTTACTAAACTCTTGGCTCATGCGTCCCGCTTTGATCATGTTACCCATTCTTAATCTATCTCCACCAGCTCCCAGTCCAGTATCGCATCAACTACAAGATTCTTACACTGGTTTACAAGGTCCTCCACACAGGAATTCCCCACTATCTCTCCTCACTTATCCTCTCATACACCATACTATGTCCTCCACCCTATTCATGCCAATCACCTCTACCTCCCCACAGCCTCACAAGCCCATCTCCAAACCACCTGCCACTCCTCATTCTATTTTCTTAGCCCTAGTCTATGGGACGACCTCGACCCCCCCCCCTCCCCCATCTGGAACCATCATTCATCAATTACAAATCACAATTCAAAACCTACTTATTCCAAAAGGACTTTGACATTCCCCCTGAGTGTGACATGTCTTATTCCTTGCCTCCCCTCTCGCCTGATCCTCTCCACCCTCCCTCTTGAGTAAGTGAATGATGCTATGCTATTTAATAATGGAGTTCCTTTCTTTTTCTTTCTTAATTTGTTTTAAATTTATTGTAAACTGCTCTGATACAACTGTAAAGTGTGATATATCAAACCACTAATAAACTTTGGAAGCAGACAGAAGAGAAACCATCATTACAGTCATGCAGGAGAGCAGCAAAGTTGAGACATGTGAGAAACAGCCACTGCTGGTGGATGGGAAAGCAGTTAGAGCATGCTAAACCAACCTAGGGAGCTATTCCTCTTAGTACAAGACCTAATAAAAAAAACCAAACTGATAACTCCCAGGACAGCGGAATAATCGCCCAAGAACTCGCAAACTACTACATCGAAAAATCAAAGCCCATAACAAAAGATCTTGTCATACCTTGTAACGAACCAATAAATGCAGCAATATGGAACACCTTCTCCTTCCCCAACAAGGATCAGATAGGTCATTATATCAAATCCATCAACACAACCACCTCACAGCTTGACCCATGTCCAGTTACCTGGATTAAATCAACCACAACAGAATCAACACTCTGTATTCAGAAAATCGTCAAATCACTAACACAAGGTCTAATACCAAAACATCTGAAGGAAGCCTCCACCCACCCAATCTTAAAAAATTATTCTCTGGACGAGAACTGCCACAGCTCATACAGACCGATATTGAGTTTACCATTCTTATCCAAAGTAATAGAAAAATCTGTACAGAGACAACTACAAGATTTTGCCAACACAGACGCTCCACTTGATCCATACCAATATAGTTTCCGTACTTACCATGGAGTTGAGACCCTCCTAACATCTCTCCTAGACAATATCATTCAAGGAATACTAAACATGCCTACACTCATTTTCCTAGACATAACAGCTGCCTTCGATTCTATAAACCATGAAATTCTGATCAGCTATCAAAAAAACATCTCAGAATAGGTGGCATCATAATTCAATGGTTCAAGTCCTACCTATCTGATCGCACACAGCAGATCATATTCAAAAATACTCTCTCCAAACAATTCCAACTATCCTAAGGGGTTCCACAAAGCTCTTCGTTATCTGCATTACTATTCAACATCTATATTCAACCAATCTGTGACAATCCTCAAACACAATGTGGAATACATAATCTATGCAGATGACATGTTTTTCACAGCATTAGGTGCACTAAATCCAAACTATGGGAAAATAAACTGCTTCAACAAAGTCTCACAATGGCTCAACTCTGTGAATCTTTCAATTAATCTAAAAAAAACAGAACTCTTAATGACCACAAGAAACAAGTCATTTTCACCACCCTCACAACTTCAAATAAATGATTCCTCCCTCTAAATAAAAAAAGAAAAAATATCTTGGCATTCTACTAAATCAGAACCTCAGCATGATAAAACACATCAGCATGATAACACATATAACAAGACACGTATGATACAAAACCTAAGACCTCTGCTATCTCTGGATGACTTCTGCACAATAGCTCAAGCATTTATTGTTCCACACTTCGACTTCAGTAATATTGTACTACAAGGATTACCCAAACAAACCCTGAAACCACTCCAGATGGCTCAGAACACTGTGGCTCGTACCATAATGAAAGTTCCCAGATCTGATCATATCACTTCAATACTATACCACTTACATCGGCTACCTGCTTCACAGAGAATCAAATTGAAGGCAATACTTACCACTTTTTAAGACAACAAACAAAATTGCCCCAATATACCTAACTTCACTAATCCAGACCCAATAAGAAACAAGAAGTAGAAGAAAAAACATGAAAAACCTCCTATACACCCCAATTACCTCCAGAAATGCAAACCAAACAATAAACAGGGCATTCTCTTTATACTCACCCATACTATGTAACTCTCTTCCAAACAATCTACGTGAAATAAAGGACCTAACTAAAAAAACTCACACTACTGTTCACCGAATCCTACCAGTCCATAATGAATAAACCGGACTCAATCTAATGGACATTATACCACATACGAGGTGTGACAAAAAAGAAACGAGACTGGGGCAGCCAAGCCCATGACTCAATGTCAATTGGCTAATCGCTTATGCCACTGTGTTGTGCAACATCTCGCCACTATTCTGCTATAATATTTTTCATCTCTCTCATTGTTTTTCTTTTTCAGGTTTTTTTGGTAGCACACTGCTCCATCGCTTTGTCACGCAACTGGAGGTGGTAGAAATATGGAGCAAAGAATCAACTTGAAATTTATGGTTAAGTTGGAGAAGGGCCCAACTGAGTGTCTCTAAATTCTCCAAAAGGCTTATGGAGAAGATGCAATGTCAAGGCCGCGAGTCTTCGAGTGGCACAAACGCTTCAAGACTGGCCGCGAGGAGGTGGAGGATGACCCCAAATCAGGATGGCCTTCCACAACAAATATGGCTGAAAACATTGACAGAGTGAACCAGCTGGTGCGGAGTGATTGCAGATTGATGGTGCGGATGACAGCTGAGGAGCTCAGCCTGAAAAGGGAGTCAGTGCGGACCATCTTGGTGCAGAAGCTGGGGATGCAGACGGTGTGTGTCAAGATGGTGCCCAAGCTTTTATCGGACAACCAGAAAGAACACTGGGTCAATGATTGTCAAGACATGCTAGAGAAGATCAGAGAAAATTCAGAGTTTGTTGGCCGAGTCACACAGGAGATGAGACTTGGGTCTTCCAGTACGACCCTGAAAGCAAGAGACAGAGCCGGCAGTGGAAGACTCGACTGACATCCAGACCTAAGAAGGTGCACATGTCCAAAATCAAGGATCAAGGTCATGCTGATCGCATTCTTCGACCAGAAGGGAGTGGTCCATCATGAGTGAGTCCGAGAGTCAGATAGTCAACCAGCACTTCTACCAGCAGACCGGGTTCGGTGCACCAGGCGGGCTCTGTGGAGAGACGTCGTGGCTGCTCCACCATGACAATGCGCCTGCACACACCGCGCTCAGTGTGAGGCAGTTCTTGGCCAACAAACAGATCACAGCTCTCGACCACCCTCCTTATTCCCCAGAGCTCACACTGCGAATTCTGGCTCTTCCCCAGGCTGAAGACTGTGCTCAAAGGAACTCATTTTGCCTCTGTAGAAGAGATCAAGGCCACTGTGACGAGGGAGCTGAGGGACCTCAAGGAGGAGGACTTTACAGAGTGCTTCCGTACATGGCAGAAGCGAATGCAGAAGTGCATTAACTCTGGAAGGGGATTACTTTGAAGGAGACAATGCATAATTTCTCTGTAGATTTTGTAATAAAACATTTATGGGACAGTCTCGTTCCTTTTTTGTCACACCTCGTATACACCGTAACACATCCATTCTTGCATAGACCACCTTGATGTGAAATTAACATGCTATACATCCATTCATTCCTGCGGTGATGCAAAAAACCTGTAAATAGTTAGCCACTTACTTCATTATGATGGCCTAGCATGTTATATTTTAAGTTAACTAATCTCTTCCTTGTTCCTTATAAACTGCCCAGTGCAGTAAATTTGGTTCTCTGTAAACAGCCTTGATTACGTGATAAAGCGGTATATAAAACAAATAAGAGAAAAAGCTGCATAGGATATAAAGTAGTAAAGGTCTGTGGGACAAAAACAAAAAGCTAAACAATTAAAAAAATTAACCTGACAATGCTAAATAAAAAAAAAAGGGCAAAAAGAAAAAAAAAAAATCCTTGAATATTTTTTTAGCCTGGTTCCAAAAGAAAAAAGAAGGGTAAGTTAGCATTCAAGTTTTCTGTAATTTTCCCACTCCCAGCTGATTATACAGAATTCATGCCAGATCAATATCAATGCAAAGTCCTAATGACAATCTTGTCAACAAAAGGAACACACTGCAACAATATGACATCAACAGCAGGCTCCAATGCCATCCAGATATGACTAAGCTGCTGTATCAATACTGTGAAATCAATAGATCCTTCCACATCAACGAACAAGTATACAAATCACAGTGACATCAATGCAGAGCTTAATAGGTACTCAGGCATGACCAATGACATTAATACTTATCACCAAATGCTTTAAAAACAGACATCACTGCAACACAAATTGTATGAATATTAGAACAGAAAAAATATATCACAATGATAGAGGTGTTAATGATAAATGGATAGAAATATTATAATTATCTATAAATGTTAAATATCCCTTATTTTCTGTTAGCACATGATTCATTATTACACTACTCAAAACATTTGATGCGCTGATACCATGTGTTTACAGAAAACAACAAAAATATACATCTGCTTGGTATCTCACATAGCATAAAACTCAAATAAAAATGTTAAAGAAAAACCAGTTTTAAATTAAGGAAAATGCTTAATAGATTATCAAGGAATTTTAAAAACACTTTTTATGCATGTAGTTGTGCATGTAGGAGTGCAGGAGTAGCCAAGTGGTTAGAGCAACTGACTAATACCCAGAAGATCAAGGGTTCGATACCTGCTGCCACTCCTTGTGACCTTGGAAGAAAAAGGCCTGGCAATCTACTTTCAGTGATAGATTGCCAAAAAAACAGGCGCAGTTGGGTCACCAGGAGTCAGCACTGACTTGACGTCACTTAAAAAAACCAAAAGTTGTATGCATAGATGCATACCTGGTCAAACTGTACTTTTCAATAGTAAGCAGAAATTGACAACCTCTACAAGATACAAAGTTATACATGACATCTTTCTACAATTTTTTAAAAAAAAGTAAATAGTAATTGTGTATTCTTTTTACAGATTCAAAATAAAGGAACAAACAGTGAGTACTTTGTAGCACCTCTTAGTAGAAACAACTGGCTACAGGGGATGTTTGAAAGCTGTTAAGTGTCTGCCTATTCTTGCACTAATCACTTATTTTCCTGCTGGACATTCCTCTCCCTATGTACCCAAGGATCCTTCTCGCTTATTGCCTTTTCTACCTGTTTACCATCTTAAGATCACCAGATGCAAATCACTCCTAGGTCCCATTTTTCTTTCATACACAGAAGTACTTCATCCCCTATAAGGTACCACTTGCTAGGGTTTGAGTCCAAATGTATGCCCTCGCATTTTTAAGCATTAAATCTTAACTGTCAAATTCTAGACAATCTTTCAAGCTTTGCTAGATACCTCCTTATATTACCTACACCTACCCTATTGCAGATTTTGGTATCATCCACAAAGAGGCAAACCTTACCCGACAGCCTTCCACAATATCACTTAAAAAATGTTAACAACCAGACCAGAGAGTCAATGCCGGGAGTGTCAATGCCGGGGCCATATCACTTGACAAAATTATTCGTATAGTCACTTCTCAGAGCTTCATCTACTATAAAGTAACTGAATTATATCAGCTCTACTATTTAACTTTGAAATTGTATTTTTGTTATTCCTTATGAAACTAAACTTGTGATATCAGCAAGTTTTTAAGCAACGAGGTCTCAGACAGATGAAGCAGTCGTCCAGACTTTAACTAATTTTAGACTCCATGCTGTTCTTTGCATCAATGACCTTACAGTGTTGCTTTAAAACTTTTTTTCAAGTTATTCTTACGGTGAACCTTTCAACTATGAGTAAGGGAATAAAAAACAATGCTTATCCTGTTTTGACTTCCCACTCATCCCTGGCACGGAATACCCGGGTTGCCCAGTTAACCCATTACCTAACTGGTCAGTGGCAATATTCAGCCGCTGGCTGGATAACTAAACTGGCTAAAGTTAGGTTAACCAGTCAGTGGCTTAATATTGCCACTAACCATCTAACCCCCACATCGCCCCTGGAACACCCTGAAACTCGCTGGCTAGCATCAGGGTGTACAAACTGGGTATCAGAGGATATTCAGTAGCACTAAATGGTTTATTGCCAAGGAATATCCCACTCTCTCTTTATTCAGAAATTTGATATACCACTTAGCCGAGGCAACAAGTGGTGCACAATAAGATACAATGACTACTCAGGAAAAGGAAAAGAACGCCAGCAAATGATAGGAAAGAGGAAACAGAAAGAGGAAAGAAGAGGAGGGTAGACAGAGTATGGTTTAGGCATTTGATATACCGCCCTTTACTTACGCATCAGAGCGGTTTACATGTATGCTAACAGGTACTTTTTATTCCCTTGTCCCCGCAGGGCTCACAATCTAAGTGTACCTGAGACAATGGAGGGTTAAGTGGCTTGCCCAAGGCCACAAGGAGCAGTCAGGGGGCAGTAGGAGGAGGGTCAAAGGCCAGGTGAAAGAAGTGGGTTTTCAGTGCTGCCTTAAACCTGCAGTTTAACTAGTTAGCTGGTTAAATCACTTGAATATTCCCCCCCCCCCCCGAATATCTAGAGCTCTCCCTTGATCCACCCCTCTGGGTCACCCAGACAAAAAAATTATTCGCATTTGTTTAACAAGCCCTACCTCTAATGAATATGCTGCCTCAGATACTGCAATCCTTTAGCTTTCAGAAACTGCAATATTCTTTTTAGCAACTTTTCCATTACCCACAAAGTTCAAACTAACCATCCTATAATTCGCAATCTTCTCCTTGCTACTGCTTTTGTGGAAAGGGACCCATCCATCCTTTCTCCAATCCTCCAGGATCACTTCCAACTCTAAAGTAATATTGAAAAGGTCAGACAGCAGAGCCACCAGAACTTCCCAAAGTTCTTTCAATACCTTTGGATGTATCCTATCTGGACCCATTGCTTTTAGTTAGCTAGCTCATCACAAACAGATCTGTGTGTGGTTTATAAAAGGTCCCATGCTCTGCTCTTCATCTATTACCACAAAACAAAAATATTTTTAAGCAATTCCACTTTATCGTCATCAGCTTCTACATATTCCTCTTTTGCACCCTTAAGTCTGACAGAACCACTAACGTCTTCCTGTCACTAGCTTATATTAAAAAGAGCCTTATTTCCCCCCCCCCCCCCATTTTATTGTATGGGCTATT
This sequence comes from Ichthyophis bannanicus, assembly GCA_033557465.1. Classification (NCBI taxonomy): domain Eukaryota; kingdom Metazoa; phylum Chordata; class Amphibia; order Gymnophiona; family Ichthyophiidae; genus Ichthyophis; species Ichthyophis bannanicus. The sequence continues at coordinate 188,093,924 of CM066036.1, forward strand.
TTGTTTGCTTCTATTTGCATCTTTGCTTTCCTGACTACATTCTCAGGTTCTCTTAGCATTCCCATACTATCACTTCTGTTCCTCTTTCTGAGATCATTTGTACTTCATGAAGGCTAACTTCCTTTTCCTTACCTTTTTAGCTACTTCTTTCAAGAACCACAGCAGCCTACTTTTTCTCTTACATTTATTTTCCTTCCAAATAAAGGTTTATTGCCCTTAAAATATCTAGTTTTTCCCAGTGCTTTTCTACTTCACCAAGATGCTCCCATCCACCTAACAGTTGCTTGAATATTTCCCATCTTGATTCTGCTACTTTTCCTGAAGATTAGGACTCTCACTTCTTTATTTATAGAATTTTACAATAATTTTACGTATATTTTACAGGAAATAGAAAAAAAAGAAGAAAATATTAAAAAGCAAGAAATTAAGTACACATCAAAGGAGAAATGGCAACATATAAAGTGACCTCAGAAAACAAAGCGTTGATGCTCACCTGTAACAGGTGATCTCTGGGAACAGCAGGAATAAGTCTTCACATATGGGTATCATCGGTACCGACGGACCTTGCGTGGGAACGCTGCCCAGCGTCCAATAAGAAAGCTTTTGGGAGCATCCCACAGCGCCTGCGTGCTGCCTTCCCTCCTTTCCCAACCGCCTCTCTCCAGTTCGAGTTTTAAAGCTGAGACAAAGAGAGAGAGAGAGGGAGGAAAGATAGAGAGATACAACTCCTAGGGGAGGTGGGTGGGTTGTGAAGACTTATTCCTGCTGTTCCCAGAGATCACCTGTTACAGGTAACTGTGCTATCTCCAGGAACAAGCAGGAATGAGTCTTCACATATGGGGACTCCCTAGCTGCAGATGCCAGGGAGAGACCCCAGAGTTGTGTGTCCTTGAAAAGGGCTCCACCTCCCCCCATGGATCTCTGGCATCCAACCAGGGTAGGTGGGTAGGAGTTGATTAGGAATGGAACAGGTGTTTGAGAACAGCCTGACCAAACGAGGCATCCCGGCGGGAGTCCTTGTCCAAACAGTAATGGGCTGTGAAGGTATGAATCGAGGCCCAGGTGGCCGCTTGACAGATTTGGTCGATGGACACAGAGTTTAGATGAGCCATTGAGGCTGCCATGGCCCTCACATTGTGAGCTGTGACATGACCTTCTAGAGAAAGGTTCCTACTCTGGTAGGCGAAAGAAATACACTGAGCAATCCAGTTGGACAGTGTTCTCTTAGAAACTGGAAGTCCTAAATGGGAAGGATCAAAAGCAACAAAGAGTTGAGAAGACTTTCTATGTTGCTGTGTTCTTTGTAAGTAAAAGGCAAGAGCTCTTTTACAATCCAAAGTATGAAGATTCCTCTCTGCACTTGATGCATGAGGTCCTGGAAAAAAGACAGGTAAGTATACCTCTTGGTTCAGATGAAAAGGCGAGACCACTTTGGGCATAAAGTGTGGATTGGTCCTGAGGACTACCTTATCATGATGGAACCTTGTATAAGGAGGATTAGCCACCAAGGCTTGCAACTCACTGATGCGACGTGCTGAGGTGACTGCAATGAGAAAGATAACCTTCCAAGAAAGAAATTTCAAGGAGGTGGTGGCTAAAAGTTCAATGGGTGGCTTCATAAGCTGGCCAAGAACCAGATTTAAGTCCCATGCCACTGGAGGTGGTCTAATGGAAGGTTTAGTCAAAAGAAGGCCTCTCATGAATCTTGCTATAAGAGGATGAGAGGAAACAGGCTGTCCATTGAGAGGCTTGAGGGACACTGCAATAGCACTCAAATGGACTCTTACTGAATTCGTTTTGAGGCCTGCATGGGAAAGATGCAGAAGATACTCTAGTAAAGAATTCAAAGGTATTGCAAGAGGGCTAAGACCCTTCTCTGAACACCAAATGGTAAATCTTTTCCATTTGAAAGCATAGGAACGTCTAATGGAAGGCTTTCTAGAAGCATGAATAATATCTCTGACTTGCTGAGAGAGATGGAAAACTTGAAGGTCTAGGGCTTCAGCAACCAGGCCCTGAGATGGAGAGACTGGGGGTTTGGGTGCCACAATGGTCCGTCTTCCTGGGAGAGAAGATCTGGAGCAGAGCCCAACTCCAGGGACGGAGCTTGAGAGAGATGCAGAAGTAGAGGGTACCACACTTGGCGTGGCCAATGTGGTGCTACGAGGATCATAGAACCTCGGTCTCTCTGAAGCTTGAACAGTGCTTTGGGAATTAGGGGAATGGGTGGAAAGGCATAAAGGAAGTCTTGACCCCAGTGAAGGGGGAAGGCATCCTTGGCCTGAACTCCCTGACACGGAATCCTGGAACAGAACTGGGGAAGTTTGGCATTCCACGGACTTGCAAATAGGTCTATGTCCGGCGTTCCCCAAATTCGAAAAATCCTGACTACCTGGTCCCTGTGGAGGGACCATTCGTGTGGAAGCAGAACTCGACTGAGTCTGTCTGCCCAAGAGTTTTGAACGCCTGGAAGATATACTGCCATAAGGTGAATCTGATGCTCTCTGGCGAAGGCCCACAGTCGCAAAGCTTCGTTGCAAAGCGACAGAGAGCCAGTCCCTCCCTGCTTGTTCACATAGAACATGGCTACTTGGTTGTCCGTGTGGATGAGGATTGTCCTGTAGCTGAGCAGGGAGTGGAACACTCTGAGAGCTAAGAAAATTGCTCTGAGTTCCAAGAGTTTGATGTGTAGCGAAATCTCCTGTGGAGACCAGATGCCCTGGGTGGAGAGATCTTGCAGATGAGCTCCCCAACCCATTGGAGAGGCATCTGTTGTAAGGGTTGCTTGGGGAAGTGACTGTTGAAAAGGGGACCCCAGGAATAGGACTGGAGAGAGGCGGTTGGGAAAGGCGGGAAGGCAGCATGCAGGCACTGTGGGATGCTCCCAAAAGCTTTCTTATTGGATGCTGGGGAGCGTTCCCGCGCAGGCTCCATCGGTACCGACGATACCCATATGTGAAGACTCATTCCTGCTTGTTCCTGGAGATTCAGTCTTCACACATATGGATATCATCAGTACAGACTGAGCCTGCATGGGAACACTCCCTAGTTTCCAACTAGAAAGCTTTTGGGAGCAATCCACTGCACCTGTGCATCTGCCCTTCCCGAGTCCTCACCTCAGTTCAGTTTGTAGCTGAGATAAAGGAAAAAAAAAAAAGAATATTCTACACTTCTAGGGGAGGGTGGGTGGGTTGTGAAGACTGATTCCTGCTGTTCCCAGAGATCACCTGTTAAAGGTGAGTGAGTATGCTATCTCCAGGAACAAAAAAAGAATGCAGTCTTCACATATGGGACTCACTAGCTCCCAGGTACCAGACTGGAGTTGGTCGCAGTGGTATCCCCGAGGCTAAAAGGACAGAGCCAAGTTAGTGTGGATACAAGTAGCCCTACTGGACTCGATTGGAGTTGGCAGACCATCGACAGGGCAATCTGGTGCCAGAAAAAGTCCAGGATGGAGAGCAGGAGTTGCAGTTAAGTCCCAGAAAGGTGCTGGAGGACAGCCTGGCCAAAGACAGCATCCTGATGGGAGACTCTGTCTAGGCAGCAATGTGCAGTGAAGGTATAAATGGAGGACCAGGTAGCTGCTTGACAGATTTCATCAATGCAGATGGAACTAAGGTTGGCAACTGAAGATGCCACGGCTCTCACGTTGTGAGCAGTGATGTGACCTTCTATAGGGAGAGTCCCACTTGAATATAGGCAAAAGAGATGCAGTCCGTAATCCAGTTGGATATAGGGTGCACTTCGATACTAGAAGCACAAGGTGACTTGGATTAAAGGAAATGAATATTTGAGAAGATTTCTTGTGATTCTTCATTCTATCCAAGTAGAAAGCCAGGGCATGCTAGCAATCCAAAGTGTGGAGTGCTGTTTCAGCCCTAGAGGCATGCAATCTGAGGAAGAAGACCAGTAGCATAACCAATCAGTTGGAATGGAAGGTCAGTAGAAAGTGTGGATGTGTACAGAGTTCCACCTCATGGTGGAACTGGGTGTACAGAGGATCAGACACCAAAGCCTGCAGTTCGCTGATGCAACAAGCTGAGGTGAGGGCAATGAGGAAGATTACCTTCCAAGAGAGAAATTTTAAAGTAGTTGCTAAAGGCTCGAAATTTTAAAGTAGTTGCTAAAAGTTACAGTAAGACTACGTTGAGATCCCAGGCCAACTGTGGTGGTATGATTGGTGGCTTTGATAGTAGGAGACCCGCATGAATTATTGCACCAAGGGGTGTGAAGAAGTAGGATGCCTGTCCACCAGCCTGTGATAGAACTCAGATGAACTCTGAGTTAGTCTTAAGACATGTTGATAACAAGTGGAGGAGATATAGTAAAAAGAAATTCCAGAGGACAGGCAGAGGGGTCAATATGTTTTGGGGTACACCAGAGGGTAATCCTGCACCATTTAAAGGCATAGGAATGTCTAGTAGAGAGCTTGCATGACGCAAGTAGGATGTCCTTGATCTGTTGAGGAAGGTCGAGGCCAGCAAGGATTATGCTTTCAGCAGCCATGCCGTGAGACAGAGGGCTTGTGGATTGGGATAGAGTAGCGTCCCATGATCCTGTGAGAGGAGATTGGGCGCATGTCCCAGACTGAGAGGTGGAGTTTGTGCTAGGCAAAGCAGCAGAGGAAACCATGGCTGATGGGGCCAGTAAGGGGCTATTAAAATCATTAAGCCCCAATCGGCCTGTAGCTTGAACAATATCTTGGGTATTAAGGGAGTTGGCTGGAATGCATAAAATAGTCCCTCTCCCTAGTAGAGAAGGAAGGCATCTGTTGCCTGGCTGTGCTAGGTGGGACGCCTTGAGAAAAACAGCAGAAGTTGTGCATTCTCCTAGGTGGCACAGAGATCTATCCTGGGAGTCTCCCACATGTGGAAGATCCAAGATGCCATTTCCCGATCCAAAGTCCACTCGTGTGGACATACAACATGGCTGAGTCTGTCTGCAAGGAAATTTAGTTTGCCTGGGAGATCCACCTTCCTGAGATGAATGTGGTGTGCAATGGAGAAGAACCAGAGACTAGCACCACTGCAGCCGTGGATACAGTCGGTACCAAGGCTGCTAGGAGTGCCGACAAACTCCTGATAGCCAGGATGCAGCAAGATGTGGAATCATGCACGGAGCTTTGAGCCACCGTCCCAGAGCATGAAAAGCAGAGTTACTCACCTGTAAAGGTTATCTCCGGGAACAGCAGGAATTTAGTCTTCACATACGGGTGACGTCGGTATTGACAGAGCCTGTGCAAGAATGCTCCCCAGACAGCAGAAGAATGGTACTGTTTAAAAACAGAAAGGACAAAACAAGAGTAGAAAACTCTGGATGTGTCTGATGAACTGCTTCAAAGCAAGACTGAAAAAGAGGAGTCAACTCAGAGAAGAGAACTCCGCACTGGAAAAGTAAGAAAACTAGAGAGGCTGAAGAAAAGCCCTCCAGTGAAGCAATACCGCTCTTACAGAGGAAAACCTGGTAAGAGGGTAAAGAGAATAGAGCTGAAGAAAACAAAGTAGTAAGTTTATAGAAAGGAAAAAAAGACATGCTGGCACAGGAAACTATCATTTGATAGTGGATAGACCTCTTTCCCTAGCAGGAAAAAGAGGAGAACCCTGTGACCTAGAAGCATGAACATCCTGACAGCTCATAGAACATAGAAAGAATGGATGTCTTTCGGGAAGAGATCCATGTTTAGGATTTAGAATGACAGCAGTGGATTGCCTCTATTGAGAAGAAGCAACTGCAGATTCTAATCCCAAGAGTCACAAGCATCTGATGGATTGATCAGAAACCCTGTGGTTGCTGGGTTTGCTGAGCCTGGTGAGAGGTTGAACTCTGCAGACCAGGACGATGCTTCCCCTGTTTGGGAACATCTGTATGATGGGCAGATGATGCATAAAACCTTCTTCACTTATGGGAAGAAAGTTTGGCAGGATATTTCCTACCTACTGGGACAGAAAAAAGGTGCAGAACAGCCCCTAGGAACAGGTAAGTCAATGGAGAACTGAGTAACCTGACGTAAAGACTCCTTGTTGAAAAGATTGTCTCCAGTGCAAGGAGTATGTCCCAGTCTGTGCTGTGCCCATTTGTCCAAGTCTGAAGCTTGGAGCCAGGCTCTACATCGTGCCCCTATAGTTATAGCAGAAGTCCTGCTAACAGACTCAAAAGAGTCTAGGGAAGCACGAGTAAGAAACCAAGAAATATTCTGGAGATGCTTGAGCAGTGAAGAATAGTCTGGACTCTTGGACTCTGGAAGGGAAGGAGTCAATAGATGTAATTGCTTTGTGACCTCCTCAAGAGATAGACTCGTATAGAAAATATGAGAGAATTCTTGCAGAAAGCATAGATGTCTGGAAGGTTTGACGTCCAAAGGCATCAAGGGTCCTAGACTCACGACCTGGCGGATAAGAAGAGTGCTTTTTCTTGCTCTTTACCCGCCTCATTGCTGATTCCACAACTATGGAATGATGAGGAAGTTGAGTCTTTTGAAACCCTGGAGAGGGGGGCACCTGATATAAGAGATCAGTTGCTCTGGAAGGTGGGGGCACCCTTAAAGGTGTTTCCCACATTCCTAGAAGGAGATCCTGCAAGGAATGATGCAAAGGAAGCATTATGTTCTCCTTTGCTTTGGTAGAAAGAGAGCTCTATGCAGGATCCTGTCCTGGGATAGGAATGGCAAGACATCTTGCTATATCCAGGAGGAAACTCTGAAAAGAGGGTTCCCCAACAGGAATTTCCCTTGGACAGGTTAGATCTGAAGAACTAGCCTGAGCACCGACAGAGCTATCCAGATATATAGGAATAGAAGATCCTGCACAGTGCAGCGTGGAATGCTTAAAGGATGGTTGCCGGTACTGGCTGTTAGGAGCAGCGAACGTCATTACCACATTGTCCATGCCAGGTATCGACTCCTAGCTTGGCATAGAAGGGAACGATCCTGTTGAAAAAAGCATGGTAGGAGTTGGCCACGATGCTACTGTGGCAGATGAAATTTAATGTGGAGAAGTGCAAGGTTATGCACCTAGGGAAGAACAACCCAAACTATGGTTACACGATGCAAGGTTCCACATTAGGAACCACCACCCAAGAAAAAGATTTAGGCGTCCTTGTGGATACCATGTTAAAACCCTCGGCCCAGTGTGCAGCGGCGGCCAAGAGAGCAAATAGAATGCTAGGTATGATAAGGAAAGGAATGGAAAATAAAACAAAAGATATTATAATGCCTCTATATCGTTCCATGGTGAGACCGCACCTTGAATATTGTGTGCAATTCTGGTCGCCGTATCTTAAAAAGGATATAGCGATTTTAGAAAAGGTTCAGAGAAGAGCCACCAAAATGGTAAAGGGGATGGAAGGCTTCTCCTATGAAGAAAGGCTAAAAAGGTTGGGGCTCTTTAACCTGGAAAAGAGACGGCTGAGGGGAGATATGATAGAAGTCTATAAATTAATGAACGGAGTGGAACGGGTAAACGTAGATCGATTGTTTACCTTATCAGAATATAGAAAGACTAGGGGACATGCAATGAAGCTACAGGGTAAACTATTTAAGACTAATAAAAGAAAATATTTTTTCACTCAACGTGTAATCAAACTCTGGAATTTGTTACCGGAGGATGTAGTAAAGGCTGTTAGTGTAGCTGGGTTTAAAAAAGGTTTGGACAAGTTCCTGGAGGAAAGGTCCATAAACCATTATTAAGAAGGGACCCAGGATATCAATGCTTGAACCAATACAAGCATTGTGGAACCTGTGTCCCTTGGGGAAACTGCTAGGTACGTATGACCTAGATTGGCCACTGTTGGAAACAGAATACTGGGCTTGATGGACCTTGGTCTGACCCTGTATGGCATATCTTATGTTCTTATGTTCTTATGAGTCAAGCCGGACAAAGACATCGGAGCAGTCATCGGTGACAGTTCAATCGGTACCAAGGTAACCGAAAACCTCCGGGTGCTATCCTCGGTACCGAGCCACCGGTATTGATCGGTGTCGGTACCAACGTGTATTGGTACCGAGTCTTTCAGACTAGAAAGCGATTCTAAACTCAGCATCGATAAGCGAAGCATGGAAGGCACCAACCGTAAGGGTAATGAGGACTTCGGTACCGTGTCTGATACCGGTGAATGAAGGTCAGCTAGTGGCAACTCAGTCGGCCTCAGGGAACCGAGAGTTGCAGATCCGAATCATCGGAACCGAGCCTACGGTACCGCCGAGAGCCGGTACCAAGGCGAGTCGGTACCCAGTCCTCCAGACTGGAGATCGATTCCAGACTCGGCATCGAAGGAAGCGAGGCTATCGATGCACGTCTGGAGGGTACCGACATCGGTGGTAGTATCGGTGCTGGTACCGATAATGGAAGGTCAGTCTGGAGTGTATCCACTGGTCCCGAAGGCACCGAGGACGCCAGATGACCATCCCTGGTGAGGAGTATTTCATCCAACACCAGTGCTGATGTCGGGGTATCGGTACCGCTCGAAGTGGATGCCACCACCGGACACGGCTCAGGTATGTTCTGTGAGGGGTGAACCCCAGGAACAACCTGAAACCCCTGAAAGGCTTTAGAGACCAAAGACTCCCGCCGAGGTTTTGAAACCAGTAGGCCCTCGAGGGCAAGACCGGAGCCGTCTACATGCTGTGCATGAGACCTACCACTCGAGGGCTGGCTAGTCTTAACAGACTGTTTGTGGGTTACCTGATCCTGTGTAGAAGAAGGGGACGGTGCCCCAAAGCTGGAGGGATACCGTGTATCGAGGGAACCTCGATATTGAAGACCTCTTCTCATCAAACTGTTGTCAGGACCCAAGCAGGTTAGACACCGACTTCGAGGGTCTAAAAATAAAGTTGTACCGCCACAGTTTGAACATTTCTTGGAGAAAGTGGCTGGCGGTTCCATGAGGGAAAAAGAAGAGGCCTAAAAGGCCTAAGACACCGTGGGACACTATGAAGAAAAAATATTCCTTGAAAAAGGAAGATTTTACAAGAAAAGAAAAGAAAACGCCGGCGGTACCGGTGGCGTCGGGAAGACAGCCGCGACCACAAGAAAACTAAAGAAATAAAACAAGAATTTTCTGCGGTGACAGGAGGACGTCCTGCCGGCTCCGCGGAAAAACGAAAACTGAGGAGAGGCAGTTGAGAAAGGCGGGAAGGCAGCACGCAGGCGTGGTGGGATGCTTCCAAAAGCTCTTTGATTGGACGCTGGGAAGCATTCCCACACAGACTCCGTCGGTACCGACGTACCCATATGTGAAGACTCATTCCTGCTTGTTCCTGGAGATAATTGATTACACGTTGAGTGAAAAAATAACTTGAATTTGTTACTGGAGGATGTAGTGAAAGTTGTTAGCGTAGCTGAATTTAAAAAAGGTTTGGACAAGTTCCTGAAGAAAAGGTCCATAAATCATTATTAAAGGAGACCCGGGAAATCCACTGCTTGCCCCAATACAAGCACTGTGGAACCTGTGTCTTTTGGGGGAAACTGCTAGGTACTTGTGACCTAGATTGGCCACTGTTGGAAACAGGATACTGGGCTTGATGGACCATGGTCTGACCCAGTATGGTATATCTTATGTTCTTATGTTCATCCGAAACATTGGAATCGGAATCTGAAGACTCAAAGTATCAGTGGGCACAGTGCTCAGCTGAAGCTCGATGCCGGTACCAATGCTCCGAGTTATCGACATTGGTAAGCCTCCTGGGCTGGGTACTGGTATCAGTGATAGACTCAAGAGAGGGAATGGGTGGCAGGCAATGTCAATACTATCTGAATGGGTGTACCTGCCATTGGTGTTTATGTCGGTACCAGTAAAAACACGGCGGTGCCTGGCGCCAATGGTTTTATAGGTACCAAGGCTGCCAAGAGAGCTGCCATGCTCCTTTTGATGGCCAGTATGTGCTGATCCATCGATGTTGCGGATGCTTGGGTATCCGTGACAGGTACTTACGCCATTCTCCCGGAGCATGGCACCAGTAGCTCTCCAGGGGTCAAAGCCTCAGGAGCATCCTGGTACCCCTCAATGGCTTTGGAGGACAAAGCCTCCCACCGGGGATGTTTGGCAAATCAGTCCTCCTCCAGGCAACGCCCGAAGGATCTCGATGCTTGGAAGGAGATCTACCTCTGGAGGATTTCTCCTTCTTCGATGAAGACTTGTGCTTGGACTTTGCTGATACCTGCAATCCATGGAAGGAGGATGAGGCCCTCGATGATGTGGAAGCCAAGGATACCACGTCTGAGGGGGAAGTGTGCCAGGTTTAAAGGCCAGGTTCTGTAGGCCTTTCCATGACAATCTTTTGGCTGGTGGTCTGGGCCAAGGCATTTTAAGCAACAGTCATGGGTGTCAATCACAGAGATAGTGCTGGCACATTTAGCACATTTTCTGAACCACTAGTTGGTTTCTCCATACTGTCTATAGAGCGTATGGTAGACTTAAGGCCTAAGATGGCATCGAGGTGCCTGGAATTTTTTTTTTTGGAAATTAAGTAAAAAGAAAAAAATTTAAAAAGAAAGAAAAGGGGAACCAGCGATGTCTTCGACGGTGTTGGCATCGACAGAAAGGCAGATGCTATCCACAAAAAAAAAAGAAAAAAAAGGCGCTTTTTCTGCGGTAATAGGATTTGCTTTCTGCTGGTTCCACAGAAAATGAAGAACTGTGGCGAGGACTTGGGAAGGCAGGAAAGCAGATGTGCATGCATAGGCACAGTGGATTGCTGCCAAAAGCTTTCCAATTGAACGATGGGGAGCATTCCCTTGTGGGCTCCGTTGGTACAGACGATACCCATATGTGTAGACTGCATTCCTGCTTGTTCTTGGAGATCATCCACTACCCCTCAATTTACAAATAAAGGAAAAAAAGTAAAGGAAAAAGGGATAACATCACACCATCTAATAAAACTATAAACATTTTTACAGCTAATTGAACTAATCAGAAGGGATCAACTTATCTTTAATAAACTCTTCCACTTGAGTAGGAAGACCAAAAACAAATTGAGACCCTTGATATGTGATGAAACCTTTACAAGAAAGCTGCAGAAATAAAGGATCCACTAGTACACAAAACACTATTTCAAACTGAGAGAAATCTTCCTGCAGAGCTGGGTAATTTGTGAGACATCAAGAAAAAGCATAGTTACTCACCTGTAACAGGTGATCTCCGGGAACAGCAGCAATTTAGTCTTCACATATGGCTATCGTCAGTACCGACAGAGCCTGCGTGGGAACGCTCCCCAGCATCCAATTAGAAAGCTTTTGGGAGCATCCCACAGCGCCTGCGTGCTGCCTTCCCGCCTTTTCCAACTGCCTCTCTCCAGTTGAGTTTAAAGCTGAGACAAAAAGAGAGAGGGAAAGAGAAAAAGATAGAGAGATACAACTCCTAGGGGAGGTGAGTGGGTCGTGAAGATTAAATTCCTGCTGTTCCCAGAGATCACCTGTTACAGGTAAGTAACTGTGCTATCTCCAGGAACAAGCAGGAATGAGTCTTCACATATGGGGACTCCCTAGCTTTAGATGCCAGGGAGAGACCCCAGAAGTTGTGTGTCCCTGTGAAAGGGCTCCACTTCCACCCATGGATCTCTGGCATCCTACTAGGTATGGTGGGTAGGAATTGATTAGGTATGGAACAGGTGTTTAATAACAGCCTGACCAAACAAGGTAATGGGCTGTGAAGGTATGAACCGAGGCCCAAGTGGCTGCTCGACAGATGTTGTCGATAGACACAGAGTGCAGATGAGCCATTGAAGCTACCATGGCTCTCACATTGTGAGCTGTGACATGGCCCTCCAGAGGAAGATTCTTACTCTGATAGGCAAAGGAAATACACTGAGCAATCCAGCTGGACAGTGTTCTCTTGGAGACTGGAAGTCCCAAGTGAGAAGGATCAAAAGCAACAGAGTTGAGAGGACTTCCTATGTTGCTGTGTTCTTTGCAAGTAAAAGGCTAAAGCTCTTTTACAGTCCAAAGTATGAAGATTCCTTTCTGCATTAGATGCATGAGGCCTTGGAAAAAACACAGGTAGGTAGACCGCTTGGTTTAAATGAAAAGGCGAGACCACCTTTGGCATAAAGTGTGGATGAGTCCTGAGGACTACTTTGTCATGATGGAACCTTGTATTAGGTAGATCAACCACTAGTGCCTGCAACTCACTGATGCGACGTGCTGATGTGATTGCAATGAGAAAGATCACTTTCCAAGAAATGAATTTCAACGAGGTAGTAGCTAAAGGTTCGAAAGGTGGCTTCATGAGCTGGCCAAGAACCAGATTTAAGTCCCATGCCACGGGTGGTGGCTTAATGGGAGACTTAGTTAGAAGAAGGCCTCTCATAAATCTTGCTATGAGAGGATGGGAGGAAATAGGTTGTCCATTTAAAGGCTTGAAAGAAGCTGCAATAGCACTTAAATGGACTCTTACTGAGTTAGGTTTAAGTCCTGCATTGGATAAATGAAGGAGATACTCTAGTAATGATTCCAGAGGTATCGCAAGGTGGTTAAGACCCCTCTGCGAGCACCATATGGTAAACCTTTTCCACTTGAAAGCATAAGAGCGTCTTGTGGAAGGTTTTCTAGAAGCATAAAGGATATCCTTTACTTGCTGGGGAAGGTTAAGATCTTGAAGATCTAGGCCTTCAGCAATCAAGCCCTGAGATGCAGAGACTGGGGATTGGGATGCCATAACATTCTGCCCTCCTGAGACAGGAGATCTGGAGCAGAGCCTAACTCCAGAGAGGGAGCTTGAGAGAGATGTAGAAGCAGAGGTTACCACACTTGCCGTGGCCAATGTGGAGCTATGAGAATCATACGGCCTCTGTCTCTCTGAAACTTGAACAGGGTTTTGGGGATCAGGGGAATGGGTGGAAAGGCATAAAGGAAGTCTTGACCCCAATGAAGGAGGAAAGAATCCCTGGCCTGAGAGCCCTGAGCCGGAATTCTGGAACAGAACCAGGGAAGAATGGCATTCAACAGACTTGCAAAAAGGTCTATGTCCGGGGTTCCCCAAATTTGAAAAATCTTGGCCACCTGGTCTGCATGTAGAGATCATTCGTGTGGAAGCAAAACTCGACTGATAGTCTATCTGCCCAAGAGTTTTGGATACCTGGAAGATACACTGCCAGGAGATGAATCTGATGCTCTCTGGCGAGGGCCCATGGTCGCAAAGCTTCGTTGCAAAGCGACAGAGAGCCTGTTCCTCCCTGCTTGTTCACGTAGAACATGGCTACTTGATTGTCCGTATGGATGAGGACCGTCTTGTAGCTGAGCAGGGTGTGGAACACTCGCAGAGCAAGGAAGATTGCTCTGAGCTCCAAGAGATTGATGTGTAGATGATTCTCCTGTGGAGTCCAAGTGCCTTGGGTGGAGAGGTCTTGCAGATGAGCTCCCCAACCCACTGGAGAAGCATCTGTTGTGAGAGTTGCCTGGGGTAAAGGCTGTTGAAATGGGGACCTCAACAACAGGTTTTGAGTGGACTGCCACCATTGGAGGGACAAAATAAGGCGACTTGCGTTTGCTATTTTGTCTGACAGGCACCCTGATGCCTGGGTCCATTGAGTGGATAAAGTCCACTGGGCTGCTCTCATGTGGAGGCGAGCATAAGGAAGCACATGCACGGTAGATGCCATGTGGCCTAGTAGTTGTAACATTTCTCGAGCAGTGAGGTGAGGCTTTAGCACTGCTTGAGAAGCTAACTGCACCATGCGAAGGCAACAGGCCTGGGGGAAATAGGCCCTTGCTTTTCTGGTATCCAGCAAAGGTACTATGAACTCTAGAGATTGAGTGGGAGTTAGACTGGATTTTGGGATGTTTATGACCAGACCCAAATACTGAAGGATACGCATTGTGCAAGATAGAGAAGTCCTGGCCTCTGACTCTGATGGGGCTCGAATGAGCCAGTCTAAGTAAGGGAAGACTAATATTCCTAGAGTACATAGAAATGCTGCTACCACAGCCATGCATTTTGTGAACACCCTTGGTGCTGAGGCCAGGCCAAAAGTTAGCACCCTGTATTGGTAGTGCTTTCCTTGAAAAAGAAACCGAAGGAACTTTCTGTGAGTTGGATGGATGAGAACATGAGTGTACGCATCCTTGAGATCTAGAGAACAAAGCCAATCCTGACTCTGAAGGTATGGCAACAGAGATCCCAGAGAGATCATTTTGAATTTCTCTTTGAACAGGAATTTGTTCAATTCTCTGAGATCCAAAATAGGTCTGTGTCCCCCTGTTTTCTTTGGGATAAGGAAATAGGGGGAGTAAAACCCTGTACCCTGTTGATGAGTGGGTACTTCTTCTATTGCCCCCTGGGCAAGAAGCATAGTGACCTCTTGATCTAACAGGTTGATGAGAGAGGTTTGAGAATTGAACTGTCTTACCATTGTGGGAGGGGGCATGCACAGAAAGTGAAGCTTGTACCCCTCTTTTATAATGGAGAGTGTCCAATGTTCTGCTGTTATCTGCCCCCATCTGGGGGCAAAGTGACACAACCTTCCTGGAATGGTAGAAGGCTCTGGTCCATTCAGGGCCAGGAAGGCTAAGTTCTCTATATGAAAGTCAAAGGCCTTGTGGAGGCTGAGACTGCTGAGACGGTTGAGGCTTAGCAGTCTTTGCTTTCCTTTGTTTAGGTGGTTGCTGACTCTTCCGGGCAGGCTAACCTGCAGAACGTCCCTGCTGGGAATAAGAGGGATAAAACCTCTTCTTTTTTTAGAAGAATGGTTTCTTGAAATATTTCTTTCTTGCAGGATCAGCTGTGGCTTTGGACAACCTATCCAAAGTGGAGTTGCCAGCATCCAACTCATTGGCTTTCTCTTGCCAATTTTTGCCGAATAGATACTCACCTGTACAAGGGATATTGCCCAGTTTCTCCTGCACCCAGAGCTCCAAATCGGATGCCTGGAACCAGGCAATTCTACGTGCATCTATGGCAATGGCAGAGGTTCTGCTTATGCACTCAAAACAGTCAAAAGCTGCACGACTGACAAACTTAGAAACATCCTGGGCATGTTTAACTAGTATGAGAAAATCCTGCCTCTTGTCTTCAGGAAGGAGAGGGCTTAAAATCTCCAAGTCTCTTGTGACTTCTTTAAGGAACATTCCCATATATAAAATATAGGAACTGATCCTGGCAGAAAGCATGGAAGCCTGGAAAGTACGACATCCAAAGGCATCCAAAGTTCTACACTCACGTCCTGGAGGATTAGAGGCATGCCTCTTTGCACTCCTGATCCTTCTCATAGCTGATTCCACTACAATAGAGTGGTGAGGAAGCTGAGTTTTCTGGAAACCAGGACAAGGAGGGACTCGATACATGGTATCCAGTCTGCGAGAGTGAGGAGAGGTGGTAAGAGGTGTCTCACACATTCTCAACATGAGATCATGTAAGATCTCATGGATAGGCAAGGTAGCTGCCTCCTTAGGAGCTTTGGGATATTGTAAAATCTCCAACTCCTTAGCCCTGGGCTCTGTTTCAGGAGCCACAGTAATGGACAGACCTCGAGCCACCTCCCTGATAAAATCCTGAAAAGAGATATCTTCTGGAGGAGACATCCTACGTTTAGGAGAGGAAGGCTCCTCCGGGAGAAGTATTCCGGTACCGACAGAGCTGTCAGAATCCTCGGACTCCTCCGAGGATTCGAAGTACCTTCTGTCCTTATGCTCTTGAAGAGCCCGATACCCGTACCGGCCAAAGTCGGTACCGAGGGGAATCGGTACCGGTGTATCGGTACCGGAAGGCATCGCATGACTGGGTGCCGGCAAAGCAGACACCGATGTCGATGCCGATGCTGTCGATACCGGTACCGGCATCGGTGCCAGTACCAGTTGAACTGTCTGACGCGGTTCTGAGGATGTCGATGCCGCAAGGAGAGCCGCCAGACTGCGTTCAATAGCCAGGAACCTCTGGTCTATCGATGCTGCCGATGCCTGGGTATCGGTACCAGAGGAAGCAGCCGGTACCCCAGAGCATGGCACCAGTAGTTCTGCCGAGGTCGAGGCCTCGAGAATATCCTGGAGCCCCAATAATGTCTGGAAGCTGAAGCCTCCTGTCGGGGCAATTTTGCTGGTACAGAACCCTCAAGGGCAACGCCAGAGGCATCTCGATGCTTGGAAGGAGATCTACCCTTTGAGGACCGGCTAGACTTATGTTTAGTTACCTGAGATCCATGGGAGGAAGACGAAGCCCTGGAAGATGTCGATGCCACAGAAGCTGCATCGGAGGAAAAAAGGGCGCTGAGCTTAGCAGCTCGGTTTTGTCTACCCCTTTTGGACATCATGGCACAAGCCATACACTCAGAAATGGAGTGGTCAGGACCTAAACATTTAAGACACCACTCATGGGTGTCGGTGACGGAGATGGTACCGCCACACTTGGTGCACTTTTTGAAACCCGAAGCGGGTTTTTCCATAATGGAGGAAATTTTGGGCCTAAGGCCCAAAATGGTGCGTGCACCTGGAAAAGTAAAGTTTGGAAAAAAATAGTATATACATATTTTTTTTTTCAAGAAAGAAAATAGAACCGGCAGTACCGGTATAGCGTCGAGGAAGGCAGACGCGACCACAAAAAAGAAGGAATAAGGAAAACATTTTCTGCGGTGACAGGAAAACGATCTGCTGGCTCCGCGGAAAACGAAGAACTGGAGAGAGGCAGTTGGGAAAGGCGGGAAGGCAGCACGCAGGCGCTGTGGGATGCTCCCAAAAGCTTTCTAATTGGACGCTGGGGAGCGTTCCCGTGCAGGCTCCGTCGGTACCGACAATACCCATATGTGAAGACTACATTCCTGCTTGTTCCTGGAGATATCGTATGTCCATAAAACAAAGCACTTTTCTTCTGAAGGTACAGCTTCAAAATAGAGAGATTTTACTTCTTTCTTTGCCGAAGGTCACCAATTAGGTATTTTCATCAAATGAGGGTTCGAGAAAATCAAATATAGAGTCCTTGGATTCTACAAGTATCTGGGCCATCCCCAGGTGCAGCTTCAGCCAAACGTTTATAAGAAATATAGTAAGAATTAAAACATACTTTTTTCTTAAGACATGATAGATATTGTAGGATTTTGGAAATCAATTGCCTTGGAGTTTTTCTTTCCTTTTTTTTAAATTTTATGACAAATAGATATTGTGTTATGTTGAGGTATTGTCAGTTTGTGCTATGTTATCTGTTATTATGTATGTAATATGTAACCTGCCCTCTGAAGTTTGAGAGGACAGGATAAAAATCAAATAAATAAAATAAAAATCTGATCATAATTAGGTACACAAAATATCTTTAAAGTGCTTTTTAACAAAATTAAAGGAGATAACTAAAACCCATTAACAATCAAAATAGGAATTTGTTTTTTGAACTTATTTTCCATGGCTTCCAAATTTCTATGAATCACAATAGGGTCTTTTATATTATAAGTAACCACATTCTGCAAGACAGAACTTTGAGCCCCCAATTTATCCATGTGTACTGTAATTGTAAATGACCAAGATGTGCCCAGTGGTTAGCCAACACATTAGCCGTTTCCTGTGAGAGAAAAAAAAAGCCTACCTGATCCATAACACTAAGCATCCTATTATTTTGATAGTGTTCTATATGTCCAGAAGAGTTACCTCTGAAGCAGCCTGAGGCAGAGGGGTAGACTCCAATAGTTGGGACTTGAATAGGCTTAGGTAATACAAACTTGGTATCCTCAAAAAAAAATAGCACCAAATGGACTTGTCACCCTTCCTTGAACCTGTGTCAGGAGAGGAAGGGCAGGTCCACTAGAAGACGTGTCTTGTTCCCAGGTTGGAGAGGTAGAGTCCTGGAAGTGGGGCTTAATGATGCCCCCAACACTTAAATAGACTAAAGATTTTGAAGTATCAAAATATTGTACCTGAGGCTTTAAAGTACCATTATTTACATGCCCATTCATAGGTCCCTTCACAGATGCAGCAACCAATTCAGTGGACGTGAGCACTTAACCTTTGTTCTTACGTTTAGTGGAAACCCTTAGGCATCCCAACAGAATTCAAATACTGTAACTCACTCACCTCTATGGTCGCTTGTCTACAGCCTTGCACCCCAGCCACATGACTCAAGGCTGGAATTCAACAGGCCAAGCAGGCAACTAAAGATGATGTCAGGGTGGGGCCATTATGTCCATCAGCATACTCCAAAGACAATAGCACCGGGAGCCCCACACAAACTGCCACAGTCCTGCCAGCCCCAACTAGAGACATTTTAGGTAAGCATTCCTCTCCGCATGCTCACTTTTGAATGAACCATCTTTACCAGTGTCCTAATATTTACCTGTACACCATTCAGTGATCATTGAATGCCAGATAATCACAACATCAGAAACACTCGCCATTCATAAGCACCAGTCCAGCATGGTCTTCTCCCCCATGGGCTCCATTACCAATTGCCTGAATAGTTCTCCCTGTAAACAATCCAGACAACACCACAACAGGAATGTCCCAATCAACATCTGGCATACCAAGATCAGCAGCAGTACTTGGAAGTGTTTTCACTGGAGGGTGGAAAGGGGACTGGGGGGGGGGGAAGAAAGGGTGTTCACACTTGCACATGATTTGTATTTAGTTAAAGTGTTTTGTTTTGGGTTTTTTGTAGGTGCCTGTGTTGCATGCTCCCATCCATTTTTCACAATATTGGCAATTTTGTTTAATGTGTGTCACACATGTGCAATAAAAAGTTCAGAAACAAAAAAAATCTGCGTTAACAGGCTAGTATCAAAGACTTTTGTTAGTGTTTTCATTCCTCCTACATCCCGGGCATAGCCTGATTTACAGGCTTTTAAGACAAATAAAGGATAGAAGGGAAATTTTTCACCACAACGTTTAAATGGGAATTTTTATCAGCAACTGATTAACTTTTAATAGATTAATTCCAGGTCCTTGAAGCAAACAAAATATGCCTAATAAACTTATTAGTTTAAGTATCCCTATTCCCTTAGCAACTTTAAACAATTAACAATTTACAAATACTAATATGCTGACTGCAGTCCAGCAGCAAGATGAGGACTATCCAGTCTTTTCCATTAAGTGTCACATGTATTACAATCTCTCACCAACTTGGAGATAGTATGTGTAAATTAGATGCAAAGGATTCCTAGGTAACAGAGAACAAGTCTGACCTCTTGAGGCCAGTGTGACAGACTTGGAAGAACTGAGGCAGACCAAGAGGTATATACAGAAAACTTTCAGAAACAAAATAGAAAAGTCCCATCTCCAGTCTGGCAATTTCTGTTTTGCCTTGGAGAAGAAAGATCATCTGGAAGGAGATGAACACCTTGGTGTGGCAGGAAGAAATCCTGTAGCCAGGGCCTGCTCTCTATGGTAATACAATATCTTTTCATATAGAGAATGTGTACTCGGGATCATGTGTTAAGAAGAGAAGGGTCGGACAGCTGCTGCCATTGATTTTTTTTTATTTAACAGGTTTTCTTATATCGCTTTATCCTATGGTCAAAGCAGTTTATATCAAAACAGAACTCAGTAGATTGTAAAAGGGCAACAAACTCTGAGAAAACAAATAATGGGGGATCAAGGATAATTGGGGATAAAGGGAAAATTAGGGAAAACAGGGTGATTCAGGAAAAGGGGGAGAGCTGGGAGGTACAGAGGGTGTTGCGAGATGAGATTATGTCCTGTCCTCTGTGAAGTAGTCCATAAATAGGAGTGTCTTGAAGGCTTATCTGAAAGTTTGTAAGCCCTTTGTGGCTCGGAGTTTACACGGGATTGAGTTCCAGAGGGAGAGTGCATATAAGGAGTAGGCTCTCTTGGATGTTGTGGTGTTAGATCTGGTGAAAAGCGCTGGGGTGTTTAGGGTGTTCTGGGAGCCAGTTCAATTTGCGCAGTTCTCATTGGTCTTGTGTATTAGTGTTTGGAGGTGGGTGGATGATAGGCCATTGAGGACTTTGAAAATTATAAGGATGGATTTGCATTCTGTGCGTTCATTGATGGGTAGCCAGTGTAGTTATTTGAGTAAGGGAGTAATATGTTCTGTTCTGCGTGCATTGCAGAGGGTCCGTGCTGCTGTGTTAAGGGCAAGCTGGAGTGGGTGGATTGATGTCTTCGGTAGGCCTAGGAGGATGGATGTTGCAGTAGTCCAGATGTAGGAAAACAAGAGCTTGGAGGATAGTGCAAAGTTGTGGCATGTTAGGAGAAGTCTGAGGCATTGTACAGTCTTGAATTTGTAGTATATACTCTTGGTGATGTTTTTGATGTGTGGAGAAGGACAGGCGCTGATTGAGGGTGACACCTAGATAATATACCTCTTGCTTTACGTGAAGCTGAGATGCATTTAATCTTAGTGTCTAGCGGAGTGAAGCAGATGTCTCTGGTGATGTATAAGGCTTCAATTTTGTTGAGGTTTATAATCATGTTGCGAGTGGCCAGCCATGAACTGATAGTGTTGAAGCAGTTTGTTATGTTCATAATGTCAGAGTTAAGTGTATTGATGGCGGCATGAATCATGACGTCATCAACATATATGTGGTAGTGGACATTTGAATAAATTCTATGCTATGGTGTAATAGGAAAGAAAACCATGGTTGACAAGGATCATGTTGTCCTTGTCTGCCCTCAGTTTTAAAAGGGTTTTTGAGATTAGGAGGATGGGGAGAATGCATACAGGAGTCCCCAAACCCAATGGATCATGAATGCGTCCGATGCCAGACTGAGTTTGGATGGTATTTTGGAATAGAACCAGGGAAGTTTGGAGTTCTGCGGGTTCGCAAAGAGATCTAGCCATGGAGTTCCCCCAGAGATGGAACAATTCTGTTGCCCTCATCTGATTCAGAGACCATTCGTGGGGTTGCAGGATGCGACTCGGGCAGTCTGCCAGGAGATTGCTCTCTTCTGGAATATAAACTGCATGTAAGTACATGTGGTGTTGGATGGCAAAGTCACAGAGTTTGAAGGCTTCCTGACAGAGGGAGAGAGCCCGTTCCCCCCTGTTTGTTGATACAAAACATTGCGACCTGATTGTCTGTCCATATGAGGACCGGACTGTTGGAGAGTTGATGTTGAAAAACATGAAAAGCTTTCATGATTGCTCGAAGTTCCAACAGGTTTATCTATTCTTGGGACTCTAGTACTGTCCAGAGACCCTGTGTGCAGAGAGTCCCTGTTTGGAAGCATAATCGGTCGTCAACGTATGCTGAGGCTGGGGTGTCTGAAAAGAAGACCCTGCTGGGATGCACCACCACCGGAGGGAATCAGCCATGGAAGATGTTATTTGGATCAGATCCTGTAGACTCCTTGTGGCCTGAGTCCACTGGATTGAGAGTCCGTTGTGTCTGATGCATGTGGAGTCTGACATATGGGACTACATGCACTATGGAGGCCATGTGGCCTAGCAGGGTTAGAAAGCAGTGTGCTGAAGCCTCTTGGCTTTGTCGCATGCTTGTGGCCAATGCTATTAAGCAGTCCATACGGTCCACCGGGAGAAAAGCGTTGCACTGCTTGGTGTCTAGGATGGCACCTATGAATTCCAATCTTTGTGTTGGAACAAGGTGCGACTTTGGAAAGTTTATGACTAACCTGAGGGATTGGAAAAGGGTTGGGGTCTTTTGTTGAGAGGAGCAGAGTTCTCCAGGAGAGTCTGCCTTTATGAGCCAATCTAAGTAGGGGAAAACAGATTTTGTGTTTTCAAAGATGAGCTCTTAGTGCAGATGCCAGGCCGAATGGGAGAACCATGTATTGAAAGGTCCCCAGGGAGATCAGCTTGGATTTTTCTTTTAAACAGGAATTTGTTTAGATTTCTGAGGTCCAGGATGGGCCTGTGGCCGCCTGACTTCTTTGGAATGAGGAAGTAGGGGGGAGTAGAAACCTTTGAACCATTCCTGAAGAGAAACTAGTTCTACAGCTCCTTGTGTAAGGAGAATGTTTATTTCCTGCTGGAGGAGGGCCTCCGGGGAGGGGAGGGGGTTTGGAAGGATAGTCCCCTTCTGTATGATGTTGAGAGTCCAGTTTTCTGTGGTAATGGTATACCATTTCTGGCTGAACAGAGAGGGTCTTCCTGGAATGGGTATCTGATCCTGCAGAGCCTGCTGGGGACTGGCTATGTTCCCTATCTTGGAGTCAAAAACTCGAAGTAGCAGGAGCTGGTTGAGTCTGGGCTTCTTGGCCTGCTTGGGTCCCTGCTGCTTCTGTTGTGGGTGGTAGGTTGGCTGGGAGTAAGAAGAGTAAAACCTTTTTCTTCTTGGGGTAGAAGGCTTTCTTAGGTGGTGCCTTCCTTTGGGAGGGGTCAGATTTCTGCCTAGAGAGCCGTTTGAGGGTGGCATCAGTCTCCAGTTCCCCTGCCTTCTCCTGCCAGTTCTTACCGAATAGGTTTTCACTCGTGCAGGGAATGTTGCCAAGCTTATTTTGGACCCATTGTTCCAAATCCAAGGCCTGAAGCCAAGCCAGCTGCCTAGCCCCTATAGCTATAGAAGATGCTCTGCTGGATGACTTGAATGCATCAAAGTCGGCTCTGTTGACAATTTTGATACATTCTGACTATGGGAGAGGACAGCCTGGAAGGCTGCTGTTTTTCCTCTGGTAGGAAAGGGAGGAATCCTTCCCAATACTTGTCCAGTTCCTTCAGGAACATCCCTATGTAGAGAATGTAGGAATTTATTCTACTAGCCAGCATCAATGCCTGAAGAGAGCACCAGGCAAAGGAATCTAGGTTCCTCGATTCACGGCCCGGAGGGATTGAAGCATGGTTCTTCCCACTCTTTATCCGGTGCATCGCTGATTCCATCACCATGGAATGGTGAGGAAGCTGTGGTTTTTGAAAGCCGGGGCAGTCGGGTACTCAATGCATATTATCTAAACGACGACTTATAGGGGAATTGGTAAGAGGAGTCTCCCACATTCATAGCATTAAATTGTGTAGAATTTGATGCACTGATAGAATGGTGGCTTCTTTCGGTGCTGCAAGCTACTGGAGGATCTCCAGCTCCTCTGTCCTTGGTTCCGGTTCCGATGCCACCTGGATTAAGAGGCCCGCCACCATATACCTGATGAATTCCTGAAAGGACGTCCTCAGGAGGGTATTTTCTTCAGGTATTGGCCAATGATGGCGAGGGTTTCCGACGCGAAGTCCCGAAGATCATCTGAGTCCAGCGTATTGGCAGTGCCGTTGTCGAGTGTCATGTCAATGTCTCTCGATGTCCTCAGGGTCAAAGCCCTACACCGTCCAGGAAAGATCGGTGGATGGTGGTGGTATCTGTACCAGAACCGAAGGCTCGGTTTCTCAAGGCCCCTGCTTCGTTGTTGATGGTACCATCAGGGATGGCTGCTTCAGGATAGAGGTCAGTGCCACTAGCCGATTCTCCAGGGCTGTCGGTGTCAGCGGTACCAATGCCACCAGGAGAGCTGCTAAGGTCCTTTCCAAGGACTGCATTCGCTGGTCCAAGGATGGAGCCTATGCCTAGTCCATAGACAGAATGGGGTTGGGTGCCACCGTACCAGTGCACAGCATCAGGGGTTCCGCAAAGGCTGAGGCCCTGGGTACTAGGGAAAAGGAGTGGCAAGAAGTTCAGGATGTTACTCCCAGCAAAAACATAACATTGGAAACAGCCACACTGTTAACCCAGTCAACAAATGCTCAAAATCTAACCAACAAAGTTCCTGACCTGGAAGCCCTAATGGTGGAAATGGACTTGGACATTGTGGCCATTACAGAAACATTGTTTAATGAGTCACATGAATGGGATAGCTACAGCTGGCTATAATTTATTTAGGAGAGACAGAGCAGGCAGAAAAGGAGGAGAAGTAGCACTATATGTCAAAAGCAATATTAAAGATGCTGAAATGCAGGTGACGTGGGGAAAAGAAGCAGCGCTGTTGGAAAGAGGAGATGGCACTATCATCCATACTGGTGTAGTCTAAGGGACTCCAATTCTAACTGAAAAGATTGATAAAGACTTGATTATTGATATTACAAAGGTAGCCATGAAGGGGGAAATGATCATATTGGGTGACTATAGTGGATTTGAGTATTCCTTCTGTGTATCTGGAAAGGAGTAAAAAAAAATTGTAGATGCCTTCCAAGATGCACTGCTTAGACAAATGGTGATGGAACCAACCAGGGAAAGTTTGATGCTGGATTAGTACTCGTCAACTGAGATACCGTGTCGAATGTCCAGGTAGGTGCCCATGTGAGCAGCAGCGATCATCAGAGTGTGGTTTGAGATAAAAGCCAAGGCAGAGTCCAATCACAGCCAGCTCAAAGTCCTAGACTTCAAAAACGCTAACTTCAGTAAAATGGCCAAGTGCTGAAGGAATTGGCAGGGTGGGAGGAGGTAAGAGAAGTGGAACTGCAGAGGGCTAAACTAAAGGAGGCAATAAAAGGGGCAACAGATACATATGTAAGGAAAGTAAATAAAAGCAACAGGAAAAGCAAACCCATTTGGCTCTCCAAAGAAGTGGCTGCACAAAAAAAAGGCAAAAGAGTTTGCAAACAAAGGAACACAGAAAAGAATACAGGATAAAGCTTAAAAAAGACAAAAAAAGAAATAAGGATAGCAAAATCAAAGGCAGAAGAAAAGATGGCTAAAGATCTAAAGCGTGATGACAAAACCTTTTTCAGGTATATTCAGGAGAAGAGGAAGATCAGAAGTGGAATGGCAAGACTCAAAAGTGCTGAGAACGGATTCGTGGAAAGTGACAGTGAAAAAGCAAAAATGCTAAACAAATACTTCTGTTCTGTTTTTACTCAAGAAAATCCTGGGGAAGGACAATCTATGATTGGCAAATATACAAATGGGAATGGTGCAGATACCACACTATTCACAGAAGATGTGTTTGAACTGCTTGCAAAACTGAAAGTGAACAAGACCATGGGATGGGATGAGTTACATCCCAGGATACTGAAAGAGCTCAGAGAGATTCTAGCAGGGCCTTCAAAGGATATTTTTAATGCATCTTTGGAGACAGAAGAAGTTCCACAGGACTGAAGAAGAGCTGATGTGGTACCTCTTCACTAAAGTGGTAACAGGGAAGAAGTGGCACACTACAGGCCAGTAAGCCTTACCTCAGTGGCAGGAAAAGTAATGGGAGTGCTCCTGAAAGAGAGAATAATGGACTCTCTCAAAACCAATAGGTTGCATAATCCAAGGCAATGTGGTTTACCCAAACGACAATTCATGCCTAACAAATCTGAGTTCTTTGACTGGGTCATCAGAGAACTAGACCGAGGGCGTGCGATGGACATGATCTACCTAGATTTCAGCAAAGCCCTTGATATTGTTCCTCATAAGAGGATTATCAATAAGCTAGCCTGAGGATGGATCCCAAGGTGGTGAACTGAATCAGAAATTGGTTGACTGACAGATGACATAAGGCGACTATAAATGCAATTCACTCAGATGAAAAGGAAGGTGATTAGTGGCGTGCTCCAGGATCGGTCCTGGGATCAATACTGTTCAATGTATTTGTGAGTGATATTGCTGAAGGACTGAATGGAAAAGTCTGTTTTTTTGCAGATGACACGAAACGCTGCAACAGAGTGGACTCCTCAGAGGGAGTGGATAACATGAGGAAAGATCTACAAAAGCTGGAAGAATAAATCTTAACTGCCAAGCATTAGACCAATGTGAGGAAGTGCAGTGTCATGCACTTGGGATGCAGAAATCCAAAGGAATTGGCAGCGGAGACAGCAGTCGTGTGTGTTGGTCAAAGACATAATTTTAGAGCACTAACCACACTTCTTAAAGCCACTGGTAGCCATGGGGAAAAAAAGTACCCCTGCGAGGTTGAAGACTCTCCGGGCTGCCAGTGGGGAAAAAAAGGCGCGAAGATGCCAGGAAAGAAAAGAACAAAAGACTACCAAAGGGGGACCGAACTCAACACTGAGGCAATGAGGTCGGCAGGCAAGAAGAGTAGCGGTGCAATATCGGAGGTGAATATGAAACTGAGAGAAAAAAAAGTATAACTTATTCTGGGGACAATCCAGATAAACATCTGAAGGGCTCCGCGGAAAAAAGGAGACTGCGCAAGATGGCACCCTTGGGCGGGAATGGAACCACGCATGCGTGGTGGCATCTCCCAAAGGCTTTCTTTGAAAGCTGGGGGGATGTTTCCGCGAGGGCTCAGTCAGTGCCGACGTCACCCATATCTAAGGGCTGACTTCCTGTTTGTTCCACCAATGTGAAGTGCAGTGTCATGCACTTGGGATGCAGAAATCCAAGGGAATTGTATGAGATAGGGGACAAGAGATTGGTGTGCACGGACCAGGAGAAGAATCTCAGAGTAATCGTTTCTGAGGATCTCAAGGTGGCAAAAAAGTGTGACATGGAGGTGGCCAAAGCCAAATGATGCTGGGTTGCATATAGAGAGGAAATACCAGCTGAAAGGAGGCGGTACTAATGCCACTGTAGAAGTCACTAGTGAGACCTCACTTGGAATATTGTGTTCCGTTTGTAGACCAAATCTCGCAAAAGATATAAAAAGACTGGAAAGAGTACAGAAGAAGTCAACCAAAATGATTTGGTGCCTGCACCAGAAGACATAAGAAGAAACTTGAAGACCTAAACATGTATACCCTAGTGGAGAGGAGGGATAGGGGAGATATGATAAAGACCTTTAAATACTTAAGGATTATTAATGAACAAATAAACCTTTTTCAAAGACGGGGAAGCTGAAAAACTAGAGGACATAACATGAAGCTACAAGGGGGTAAACTGAAAGGCAACGCCAGAAAATACTTTTTCACTAAAAGGATGGTAGATGTTTGCAATGCCCTCCCGATGGAAGTGGTGGAGGCAAATACAGTGACAGAATTCAAAATGGCATGGGACAGGCACATTGGATCCCTTTATAACAGGATAAAATCAAAATAACCTTAACTGCCTCTATCATCTCAACAAATAGGGTTGACCTGCATGGAGCTATGGGTACACCCCTAAACAAAGGCATGGGGAGGAGTGACCTGCACGGGGCAGCAGGTGCACCTACTCTTGCCACCTCACTGGGCAGACTAGATGGACCATGATGGTTTTTATCTGAAATCATATATTATGTTGCTATGTTACTAACACCAAAACTCGGGCCTTAGGTGCCAAGAAAGACTTCCTCCACATCTGAGTGGAGCGAGAAACAGTGGGGAACAGGCCAATTTATCAACACAATAAGTAGTACCTTTTTTCTTAAAGTAAGCTTTCAAAACAACCTTGTCACCTTCTGACAGGACAGATACAAGAAGAGTTGCCCTAGTTAATTTAGCATCCTGTGTATCTAAGAAAGCAGTTAGATCAAATGGTGGTTTATCTTCTAGGACAGGGGTGGGCAATTCCGGCCCT
This sequence comes from Ichthyophis bannanicus, assembly GCA_033557465.1. NCBI lineage: Eukaryota > Metazoa > Chordata > Amphibia > Gymnophiona > Ichthyophiidae > Ichthyophis > Ichthyophis bannanicus. The sequence continues at coordinate 188,121,162 of CM066036.1, forward strand.
CGTGCACCACAATCCAGCCTGGTTTTCATGATGTCCCTAATGAATATTCATGGACCTATTTCCATACAATGGAAGGCAGTGGATGCAAATAGATCTCATGAATATTCATTAGGGACATCATGAAAACCAGGCTGGATTGTTGTGCATGAGGCCCGGAATTGCCCATCCCTGTTCTAGGACATCAAAGCTCTTCAGAAACATTAACCTGTCTAACTTTAAAAGGAATATAATAACATTTCAAAAGAGTAATAGACTCAGCACTTGGCGAAACTATCACTTCCTTCAAATATTTGCGAAAAAGTATTTCCAAGTACAAGAGGCTGATAAATAAAAATTTAAGGTTACTTAATTTTCTTTGTAAGGGGAAGAGCTGAAGACGTTTTAGAGTAAAGCCAGCATTTATGATGTGGTTGGGTCAAAGCCCTCGGGACGTCTGACTGCTGATGTAGCTGCGCATGAAATGAGAGTCAGAAGCTGTAAAAATGTCTTACATATTGGAACATACGAAGCATGAACCAATAGAAGTTGGAGGTGGTCAAGAACAAAATGGAACATGTACAACTTGATCTGTTGGGTGTCAGCGAACTGAAATGGACTGGCATCGGGCACTTTGCAGCAGATGATCACATGGTCTACTATGCTGGAAATGAAAAACAAAGAAGAAATGGTGTTGCATTTATAATAAAGAAGAAACTTGCAAGAACTGTAATGAAATACAATGCAGTCAATGAACGCTTAATCTCTATTCATCTATGAGGAATGCCTATCAATACAACTATAATTCAAGTATATGCCCCAACAACAGCTGCCGAACAGGATGAAATTGAAGAGCTCTATGAACAAGTTTAAGCTGAAATTGACAGAACATGCGAACAGGATATCATGATAGCCATGGGTGACTGCAACGCAAAGGTTGGCACCAAAGAAGACGGCAAAGTGGTTGGTAAAGATGGACTTGGCAACAGAAATGAAGCTGGAGAACGAATGATAGAATTCTGCAAGACCAATGATCTATTCATCTCGAACACCTTCTTCCAGCAACACAAGCGGTGACTGTACACAGACTTCATCCAATGGATTGTATAAAAATCAAATGGACTACATCTGTGGAAGTCAACGATGGAAAAGCTCTATAACCACTGTTCCCTCTAAGCTGTGCGCGTGTGCGCGCACACACACCTTGCCGAGCGAGCGCACATACTTTACAATAGAGCGCACAAAAATTAGGGTTCTGATTCTGATAGAAAACAACACAGACATCTTAAAATTTAAAAGTTGTGATTGTAATTACTAGAAATTTTCCGCTTCATTTAGTAATCGTCTATTTTCATTTAATTTGATTAAAATCAATGTGGTGTACATACTGTATTCTGACATGTAGTCAAATTTTAAAGTATATAACTCCAAGTGTCGTTATGTGGCGCACAAAAAAAAAACCTTCCTTCAAAAGCTGCACAGCTGATATTTTATGCGCACACAGCCTACAGAAAATTAGAGGGAACATTGTCTATAACATCAACAAAGATAAAACCTAAAGCTGACTGTGGTACAGATCATCAACTACTAGTATGCAAACTCAAGCTAAAGTTGAAAAAGAGCAAACCACTCATGAATGCAGCAAAATATGACCTTGAGAATATACCACTGGAATTTAAAGACTGCCTGCAAAATCGATTTGCTGCTTTAGATACAAATGACAGTTCCAGAAGAGTTATGGAATGACATCAAGAAGGTTGTGTTGGAAGAGAGCGAGAAGTCTCTACAAAAGGTGAAAAAGCAAAAACAGCCAAAATGGATGACCAAAAAAACTCTGAAAATTGCCCAGAAACACAGAGAAGCTAAAGCCAGAGGAGAAAGAAAGAATCGCAGAACTCAGAGATTTCCAACGTGCAGCAAGACAGGACAAGGAAAAGTATTACCATGACACCTGTAAGGAAAAAGAAGGAGAAACTGTTAGAGGAAGAACAAGATCGGCTTTCCTAAAGCTACGAGAGTTAAAGAAAAAATTCCAGCCTCGAATTCGAATGTTACAAGATGCTCAAGGTTCTATGTTGAATGATGCTGAGATGATCATGAAAAGGTGGAAGAAATATACAGAGGTTTTATTTGATAAAGATCAAGTAGACCAACAGCCGTTTCAACCTGTACCTTATGATCCGGAACCACTGGGGATGAATGAAGAAGTTGAAGCAGCATTGAAAGCCTTATCAAAGAACAAAGCACCGGTAATTGATGGCATTCCCATAGAAGTATTACAGCAATCTGATGCAGCTGTTACCATACTTACAAGGCTCTGCCAAGAAATTTGTAAGACAACATCATGGCCAACTGACTGGAAAAGATCTGTGTTTATACCAATACAAAAGAAAGGTGATCCAACTGACTATGGAAATTATTGCACAATCTCTCTGATCCCACATGCCAGCAAGATTCTACTGAAAATTATTCAACAGAGACTACAACCATACCTGGAACAAGAACTACGTGAAGTGCAAGCAGGGTTCAGGAAAGGGCAAGGAACAAGAGATATCATCGCAGATGTGAGATGGATCCTTGAAAAGACAAAGGATATCTATTTGTGCTTTATTGACTATAGCAGTGATGGCTAACCTTTTTGAGCCCGAGTGCCCAAACTGCCGCACAAAACCAAAGAATTTCCTCAAAGTGCCAGCACGTCATTTGCATAAGTGGTCTTATTTGCATAAATATTTGCATAATGTTACCATACACTAACTTTTAGTAAACATGTCTCTTAATGAGTGTATGGATAAAGAAAGACTAAAAGATTTCTACATTACTATAATCCAGTGCCAACCGCCAGGCACATTAGGAACTACTACAAACGCTGCCCATTTAGAACCCATAGCAAACCCGCCGTATCCTGACAGCATTACCAAGACTCACAAAGCACCATACCCTACCTATCAAAAGGCAACACTGCAAATATTAAACCAATACATTTCAGAGAATACTGGGGAAAGAGAACAAGTGGCAACGTCAAATAGGAATTTCCTCTTGTACCAAACAAAGTGCAGATGTTAATGATGCACATTTCCCAGAGCTGACATATTCCAGTTAATAAATTCAAAATAAAGAGATATCTTTCTACCTTTTGTGCATTTTTTTTTCAGTTGCAATTGGTCCAGCCATTTTCTTCTGGTTTCTTCATGTTTTCTGCTAACTCTCCATCGTCTGCTGTCCATTTGTCCTTTCTTCTCTCTTCTAGTTTTTTTTCCATTCTCTCTCTCTCTACATCTGCTTTAACATACTAATCTTTCTCCTTTTGCTCTTTCCTCATTCCTATTTCATCCACACAAATTTTACCCCTCCATCCTCAATCCCCAATTACTCTCCCAATACCTGGCCAATTGTAGATTTTTCATCCCTCCTACACAAAATATTTTTCCCCTCTCCATTTTACTCTCCCAGCCCCATCCCATTCTAATCCTCCCCCAACATCAGCTCCCTTCTAGTTCCAGTCTCACCCAGCATCCATTCCCTTCTTCAAGCCCCCCACTTCCCCTCAGCCCATTTCCATTCCAAGCCCCGTCCCCATCAGCTATTTACAGTTCAAGCCACCCACTTCCCCTCAGCCCATTTCCATTCCAAGCCCCATCCCCAACAGCTATTTGCAGTTCAAGCCCCCTTCCACTCAGCCCATTTCCAGTCCTAGCAACCCCCCCAACCCATTACCAGTCCTAGCCCCCCATAGCCCACTCCCAGTCCTAATCCCACCAGCCCATTTCCAGTCCTAACCTCCCCATCAGCCCACTCCCAGTCCTAATCCCCCATCACTCAATTTTTAGTTTAAGCCCCCCCAGCGCCCATCACCACTCCTAACCCCCCCAGCCCAGCGCCCATCACCACTCCTCAACACCCAGCCAGCCCAGCGCCCATCACCACTCCTAACCCCCCCCCCAGCCAGCCCAGTGTCCATCACCACTCCTAACCCCCCCAGCCCAGTGCCCATCACTACTCCTAATACCCCCCCAGCCCAGCCCATCACCACTCCTAACCCCCCCCAGCCCAGCCCAGCACCACTCCTAACCCCCCCCCAGCCCAGCCCAGCCCCACTCCTAACACCCCCCTCCAGCCCATCACCACTCCTAACCCCCCCAGCCCAGCCCAGCCCAGCCCATCACCACTCCTAACCCCCCCAGCCCAGCCCAGCCCAGCCCATCACCACTCCTAACCCCCCCCCAGCCCAGCCCAGCCCAGCCCATCACCACTCCTAACCCCCCCCAGCCCATCACCACTCCTAACCCCCACCCCCCCAGCCCAGCCCAGCCCAAGGAAAATTTAAAAAAAAAGAAAACCTGTCTGCTGCCGCTGTCGGGGCCGCCGCGGCAGAATCGAGCGTGCCGTGGGGCCCCCCTGTACCCACCCGGCAGAGCCTGCCCTCCCCGTAGCAGCTCTCTCTTTGGAGCTGCAGTCAGAGGCGCCGGCTTGCAGAGCGCGAGGGAAGAGTTTCTCCCTCGCTGCTCTGTTAAACCCGCGGGGGCTGATGGGAAGTTCCCATCAGCCCCCGCGGGCTTAACAGAGTCGCGAAAGGGAAACTCTTCCCTTCGCGCTCTGCAAGCCGGCGCGTCAGACTGCAGCTCCAAAGAGACAGCTGCTACGGGGAGAGCAGGCTCTGCCGGGTACAGGGGGGCCCCGCAGCACACTCGATTCTGCCGCGGCGGCCCCGACAGCGGCAGCAGACAGGTTTTTTTTTTTTTTCAATTGCGGACCTTCAGGCGTGCCAGCTGCAAGGCCTTCGCGTGCCACAGCTGGCACGCGTGCCATAGGTTCGCCATCGCTGGACTATAGCAAGGCTTTTGACTGTGTAAACCAGGGGTCTCAAACAAATTGCTTTGAGGGCCAAATGAGGACTTGTAATGTAACCCACGGGCCGCATAAGACGTGGGGCCTCATTTGCATAAATATTTGCATAATGTTACCATACAAAGCGCAGACGTTAAAGATGCACATTTCCCAGAGCTGACATATTCTAGTTAATAAATTCAAAATAAAGAGATTTTTCTACCTTTTGTGCATTTTTTTCAGTTGCAATTGTTCCAGCCACTTTCTTCTGGTTTCTTCGTGTCTTCTGCTAACTCTCCATCGTCTGCTGTCCATTTGTCCTTTCTTCTAGTTTGTTTTCCATTCTCTCTCTACATCTGCTTTAACATACTAATCTTTCTCCTTTTGCTCTTTCCTCATTCTTATTTCATCCACTCAAATTTTACCCCTGCATCCTCAACCCCCGCTTACTCTCCCAATACACGGCCAATTGTAGATTTTTCTTTCCTCCCACACAAAATATTTTTCCCCTCTCCATTTCACTCTCCCAGCCCCATCTCATTCTAATCCTCCCCCAACATCGGCTCCCTTCTAGTTCCAGCCCCACCCAGCATCCACTCCCTTCTAGCCCCCGCATCAGCCCATTTCCAGTCCTATCCTAGCCCCACCATCAGACCATTTCCTGTCCTAGCTCCCCCCCCACTAAGCCCACTTCCAGTCCTAGCTCCTTCCCCTCACAGCCCATTTCCATTCCAAGCCCCCCTCCCCAACAGCTATTTGCAGTTCAAGCCCCCCCTTCTACTCAGCCCATTTCCATTCCAAAACCCTGTCCCCATCAGCTATTTGCAGTTCAAGCCCCCCCTTCTATTCAGCCCATTTCCAGTCCTAGCCACCCCCCAGTCCATTACCAGTTCTAGCCCCCCCATAGCCCATTAACAGTCCTAAGTCCCCCAACAGCCCACTTCCAGTCCTAACCCTCCCATCACCCCATTTTCAATCTTAGCCCCACCAGCCCACCACCAGGCCTAACCCCCCCCCATCAGCCCAGGTAAATTTAAAAAAAAAAAAAACCACAACCTGGCTTAACTGTCAATTTAAAAAAAAAACACAGGCTTCTGCTGCTGCCGCCGTGGCAGCAGCAGAATCAGCTGGCCCGCGGCCCCTTCCCGTCTGCGCAGCAGCAGCAGCAGCAGCAGCAGCAGCAGCAGCAGCAGCAGCAGCAGCAGCAGCAGCTTCTTTCAGGGCCACCCGCGAAGAATGTATTTCCCTCTCGCGCGGCTCTGTTAAGCCTGCAGGGGCTGATAGGAATTCCTTCAGCACCGGCAGGCTTAACAGTGCTGCGCAAGAGGGAAATACTCTCTTCGCGGCTTGAAAAGCCTGCCACTGATGGAGCTGACTGAGGGCTCTGCCGGGCAGACAGGAAGGGGCCGTGAGACAGCTGATTCTGCCACTGCCGCAGCAGAAGCCAGGGTTTTTTGTTTCCTCTCCGTCGCGGGCCGCACAAAGTTCTTTCACGGGCCGTGTGTTTGAGACCTCTGGTGTAAACCATGAGAAACTCTGGGCCACATTAAGAAGCATGGGTATACCAGAACACCTGATCGGTCTCTTGCACAATCTATACATTGATCAAGAAGCAACAGTTCGAACGGAAATAGGAGAAACAGATTGGTTTAAAATAAGCAAAGGTGTAAGACAAGGCTGCATACTTCCCCCCTACCTGTTTAATTTATATGCAGAATAAATCATCAGAGAAGCAGGATTATATGATGACAACAGAGATGTGAAGATTGGTGGAAGACTCAACAACCTTCGCTATGCTGATGATACCACATTACTGGCTGAAAGTGAAGATGATCTGAAACATTTGCTTCTCACTATCAAAGAACAGTCTCAAAATGGGCCTGCACCTTAGTGTAAAGAAGACAAAGATCATGTCAACTGGCAAAATCAACAGGTTCATCATTGAAGAAGAAGAAATTGAAATCGTGGACAACTTTAACCTACTTGGATCAACTATCAATAAAGAAGCAACAAGCAATCAAGAAATCAGACGACACATTGCTCTTGGCAAAATGGCTATGAAAGACCTAGACAGGATTCTCAAGAGCAGAGATGTCTCTCTCCTTACAAAGAGCGACTTGTGAAAGCTGGACAATTAAAAAGATAGGAAGAAAATTGATGCCTTTGAATTATGGTGCTGGCGGCGAATACTGTGTATACCATGGACTGTCCGAAGAACAAACCAGTCTGTACTGGAGGAGATCAAGCCTAAGCTTTCTTTCACAAGACTTTGACTTTCATACTTTGGACACATGTGAAGAGAGAGATCATTAAAGAAAGACATCATGCTTGGCACAATAGAAGGTCAACGCAAAAAAGAGGAAGGCCAGCAATAAGATGGATCGATACAATAACAGCAGCTATGGGTACGAGTCTGCCAACAATGAGCCGCCTGACTGAAGACCAAACACAATTTAGGACAACTATCCAGAGGGTTGCCATGAGTCAACACCGACTTGACGGCACTTAACAACAACAAATTCTTATTTTTGGCCACTTTGAGAGCTTCTATATTTTGATGTAAAAGTAAACTCTTTTATAGCAGAAACATTTACATAATGGAGGACAGTCACTAAGGAATCTATTGCAGTAATACAATTGCTCAAGAGTCCCAACTTCTATCATCCAGATCCTGAAATTTAAGTAGCTGCCTCCTGGGTGAACTGGCAAAGCTGAGGAACTGTAGCAGAGAGAAGTTGTTTGGTTCCTTTAACAATTTTCCATATATCAGCAAGAGAAGTAGCTGTAGCAGATGGATCCCGAAGAGTGCCCATTGGCTCCTTCCAGGTGACCTCCTGGGGGAAAGCAGCCTCTACTCTGGAATTCTGTTTGCAAGGGGGAGACAAGCTAGACATGTCTGAAGCCACGCCAGGTGGAGAAGGTGGTGTGTATTCTAGGAGTTCAAATTTGCGCACACTGTGAAAAGGGAAGGAGAGTCAATACCTGCTTCCAGGAGAGCCGGCTTCGGCGTCAGATGCTTATCCATCAGGTCGACAGTAGGACTATGAGGTTTAACTTTCTTTTTCCACTTCATTCCTGGCATAGCACAAAATACGAAACCTTTGTTGCTCCTGAGAGGCTCCCAAGGAGCAATATATGCCGCTTTACCCACACCCCTTAGGACATGCCCACGGCCGCATGCCTGAACACAACATGGGCTTTATGAGGCTTACTGATGGCGTCAGCAGCTAGTGTCCCTATCGAGCCTGCCAAGAAAGGTAATCCTGCTGGCCCCAAGTCCTTCCAACACAGTAGGTTGCCACACACACTCCTGAGGAAAGTCTGTCGACAGGGGCCTTTATGGGGCTTATGTCGGCAGCTGGTACCCCAATTGGGCCTGTCCAAAAAAGGTAATACCGCTGGTTCCAAGCCCTTCTGACACAATAGGTTAAGCATACACATTCTTTCTCTCTCCCCTTTTTAAAGGTTAATGCCAGCAGCCTGGTTCCATCCCAGTTAAGGTGGAGCCTATCCTTTTAGAAAAGCCCCTCCCCTTCCCCAGAATGTTGCCCAGGTCCTAACAATTCAAAACCCTCTTCCTTGCACCATCGTCTCATCCACGCATTGAGACTCCGGAGCTCTGCCTGCCTTTTGGGTCCTGTATATGGAATGGGAAGCATTTCAGAGAATGCTACCCTGGAACTTCTAGATTTCAACTTGCTACCCAAAAGTCTAAATTTGGCCTCCAGATCATCCCTCCCAAACTTTCCTGTGTCACTGTTACCAATATGTACCAAGACAACAGGCTCCTCCCCCAGCACTATCTAAAACCTTGTCTAGGGTATCATGTGAGGTCCACTACCTTTGCACCAGGCAGGCATGTTACCAGGCAATCCTCACGTTCACCAGCCACCCAGCTATCTACATGCCTAATGATGAAATCACCAATTATACTGGCTGTCCTAACCCTTCCTTCATGGGTACATGTCCCTGGAGAAACCTCCTTGATGCAAGAGGGTTTCACATCATCTGGAGGAAAGGTACTAGGTACAGGATAACTTCCCGCCACACCGAGGTGATGCTCTCATGTGACCCCTCTCCTCCATGGCAACTGAGAGGCTGCCAGACTGGAGTTGGGGCTTCAGTACTATGTCCCTGTAGGTCTCGTCCATATATCTCTCTATCTTCCTTAGCCCCTCCAAGTCTAGAGATTGGACTTGTTCCCTGAGAGCAAAGAGCTCCTTGCACCTAGTGCACACATAAGACCCCTCATCAACTGGGAGAAAATCGTACATATGACACTCAATGCAAAAGAATGGATAGCCCCATCTTGCTTCTGGACTGCTGTTTGCATCTTAGTTTTAAGGCTTTATTTAGCTATTTCAATTGTTTACTGAAATTTGCTGGGGATACTTATACTAATACAACTATACCTAATAAGTTTAAGGGACTTTGTTCATTTCAAGATTTATTAATTTCAGGGCCTTAATCTATTCCTGAAGAGGATAACCAGCTGAATCTGAAAGTGAATTTGATCACCTCTTTCCCTTTAATAGATTTAACAGCCAATAAAGCTATGCCTGGGGTGGGTGGGAGTCAGAGTATGTGTGAGGGAAAGAATGCTTAGTAAAAGCTGGCTTGCTACTCAGTATACTGAACTGTGCTTCCAAGGTAAATCTTTTAACCATTTCCTGGATGATTCACACAGTCCCTGGTTTGATAGAGGGAGCTTTCAAATTGCCCCTTTGATCTGTCACTTGGCTTTAACGCCTATTTAAAACAATATCACAGGTCTCTTGCCTCCAAACTGGAAGGCCTCTGTGTAAAGGTCTCTAGAAACAATTTAATTTTTACTCAAGTAATATTTACCCTATACTTCCTTCTATGCTAAGCTATACTCTGATTTGATTTAAATGAAAAGCTCTTTGGTGGTACTAAGCCCCGAATGACTTCTAAGGAACTGGCCAATATTCAGGGGAAAAAGGAGCCTACTCCATAAAAAAGGGCTCCAACTTAACTAAGGTAGAATCAGGATGCTGGTTCTAACATTTAAAAAAGGAGACAGAATAGCTTTTAAACTTGTAGGCAGTTGCTCAGATGTGCATTTTACCGTTACATCAATAAAGGCAAAATCATCCTAGACGCCTTTAAGTAAAGAGCAGACAGAGTTGAAAAACTGAAAAATTATCCATGACAACTGCTATGCAGATTGTAAACACAAAACATCATATTTAGAAATGCCTGTGTACAAATGCTAAAAACCTAAAAAATATAATAAAGCTAGAATATTTAACACTGAATGAAAAAGCAGATACAACCAAAAGTTGCTTACCTACAGAAGATGTTCTGAAATGACAGCAGAATACAAGTCATCACAGATGATATCACCACCAATGGAACCCAGCACAAGAAGAGCTTCTCCAGCTTATTTAAATTCTAGAAGCTTTTGAGAAGCCTTACCACACATGTGCACAATTTCCTGCCTCCTGCTCTTGCAAGGGACCACCTCAGTCTACTAAAGCTGAGTTTGGAATACAAGTTCTTGGGGAAGTAGAAAGGTATGTGATGATTTGTATCCTGCTGACCACAGAGAATGACTGCTACAGACAAAGAGATGTTTTTCATACTCATTAACTTTCTTTCCTTGATTCCTTCTAAAACAGTCCAGATTGGTAGGTTATGCTCCCAATGGCAACTTTGTGATGTCATCACCTGTCTATGTGCAGGTACAGCACTGAGAAATGCCTGTATGACACTTCCCAAGCAGAACAGTGTGACTAGAAAACGCAGATAAAACCATTAAACCAAAATATCTTTTTTTTTTTAAATAAGAAATTCAGCTCGAACCATACTTGACTCTGCATAAGGCACCAAAACTGAAAATACTAATAAAAGGCAGCAAGACTCCCTAACCTGTAGTAAAGACTCCCAGGGAGGGTCCTGGACTATTCTAGCAGGAATCAAGGAAAGGAAATTAACAGATATGGAAAACTCATCCTTCCTTATCATCCTGCTAGACCAATTCAGACAGTGGGACATACCCAAGAAAGGAGTCTGGACCCAGACAGGGAGTAAGACAATGATCTGGACAGAACTGCTCTGCCAAAAACAACTGCTGCATCAGCTTCCACATACAGCCTGTAATGCCTCACACAAAGGTGTTCAAGGACAACCAGGTAGCTGTCTTACAGATGTCTTCTGGAGACACCAAGTCTAATTCAGCCCAGTAGGCAGTTTGTGCCCTGATGGAACGCCGACTCCCTCTGGCGCTTATTTCCCCATATAGGAGGGCAGGCTGAAACAATAGCCTCCCTAATCCAGCAGGCAATCAAGGATTTGACCACTGCCTCCCCTTCCTCAACCACTAAATAGGACAAAAAAATGATTAGACAGAGCGTAGTTACTCACCTGTAACAAGTGATCTCCAGGAACAGCAGGAATTAAGTCTTCACATATGGGTATTGTCGGTACCGACAGAGCCCGTGTGGGAACACTCCCCAGCATCCAATAGGAAAGCCTCAGGGAGCATCCCACTGCGCCTGCGTCGCTGCCTTCCCGCCTTTCCAACTCTCCCTCTTCAGTTGAGTTTATAGCTGAGGCAAAGGAGAGAGAGAAGGACAACTCCTAGGGGAGGTGGGTGGGTTGTGAAGACTTAATTCCTGCTGTTCCTGGAGATCACCTGTTACAGATGAGTAACTACGCTATCTCCAGGAACAAGCAGGAATGCAGTCTTCACATATGGGGACTCCCCAGCTGAGAGATGCCAAGGAGACGACCCCAAAGCTGAGAAACCCAGGTTGAGATGCATCATGCTTCCTCCCATGGATCTCTGGCATTGAAACCCAGGACGGCGGGTAGGAGTTGTTCTAAGTCTGAAAGAGATGCTGGAGAACATCTTGGCCAAACGAGGCATCCTGACGGGAGTCCTTGTCTAAGCAGTAGTGGGCTGCAAAGGTGTGTACCGAAGCCCAAGTGGCTGCCCTGCAAATGTCGTCAATAGACACTAAGTGAAGGTTAGCCATAGAGGCTGCCACTGCTCTCACATTGTGAGCTGTAAAATGACCTTCAAGAGAAAGTCCTTTACTCTCATATGCAAAGGATATGCAATTTGCAATCCATTTAGACAAAGTTTGCTTGGAAACTGGCAATCCAAGATTTTATTTTATTTTTTGCTTTTATATAACGCGCTAATTAAAATCAGTGCGATTTACATATAACAGATTTGTGCATAACAGTAGCCTGCTGTGCATTTACAGTAAAACAGGAAGATACAACTTGGGCTTCAACTGGGGAAACTATCTACATCTATATACATTTATATGACTAGATGACTAGAGTCAAAGGCAACAAAAAGCTAGGAAGCCTTTCTATGTTGCTTAGTTCTCTGAAGGTAAAAAGCCAAGGCTCTTTTACAATCCAGAGTGTGAAGATTCCTTTCTGCATTGGAGGCATGAGGCCTAGGGAAGAATACAAGAAGGTAAACCGATTGGTTTAAAAGAAAAGACGAAACCACCTTTGGCATAAAGTGAGGGTGAGTCCTAAGAACTACTTTACCATAGTGGAACCTTGTATAAGGAGGATCAGCCACTAAAGCCTGTAGCTCACTGATGCTTCTTGCAGAAGTGAGAGCAATTAGGAAGATGACTTTCCAAGAAAGAAACTTTAGAGATGTAGTGGCTAAGGGTTCGAAGGGCAGTTTGAGCTGCTCAAGGACAAGATTCAAATCCCATGCCACGGGCGGTGGCTTGATGGGAGGCTTAGTTAAGAGTAGACCTCTCATAAACCGTGCTACAGAGGAAACAGGTTGTCCATCCAAGGGCTTGTGGAAAGCCGCAAATGGCAATAAGGTGGACCCTTACTGAACTGGTCTTAAGACCAGAGGATGATAAATGGAGGAGATACTCCAGTATCGCCTCCACTGGTACTGAAAAAGGATTAAGTTCCTTTGTTAAACACCAGATAGAAAACCTTTTCCACTTGAAGGCATAGGCCCACCTAGTGGAAGGTTTCCTTGAAGCCAAAAGGATATCCTTAACATGTTGAGAGAGGCTGATATTCTGGAATTCTAGGCTCTCAGCAGCCAAGCCCTGAGGTGTACAGACTGAGGATTCGGGTGCAATAGCATCCCATTCTCCTGGGAAAGAAGATCTGGAGCACATCCCAACTCCAGAGGTCTGGCTTGAGAGAGACGTAGAAACAGAGGATATCACGTTTGTCGTGGCCAGTATGGGGCTATGAGGATCATATGGCCCCTGTCTCTCTGAAGCTTGAATAGCGTTTGGGGAACAAGGGGAATGGGTGTGAAGGCATAGAGGAAGTCCTGACCCCAGTGGAGGTGGAAGGCATCCCTTGCCTGACAGTTCTGAGTCGGAATACTGGAACAGAACCAGGGACGTTTGGCATTCTGAGGACTTGCAAAGTTCCCCAGATTTGAAAAATTTGAGAAATCTGCTCTGGATGGAGAGACCGCTCGTATTATTTATTTATTTAGACAGTTTTGTATACCGCCTTATCCTTCAATCAAAGCGGTCACAACACAATTGGGGGATACATTTAACACGCAGGGATATGAGACACATACACTAATACTTACAGGGAACATGGGCAATGGAGGGTTAAGTGGCTTGCCCAAGACCACAAGGAGCATCTGTGGGACTAGAAACCCCAGTCCTTCCGGCCCAAGGTTGCTGTCCTCTAGTGGGATTTGAACCTCCGACCTTCCGGCCTGAAGTACCTTGCCCCAACCACTAGGCTACTCCTCCTCGTATGGCAGCAATACTCGACTGAGTTTGTCTGCCAAGAGATTGTGTGCCTGGGAGATACACCGCTAATAAAGTGAATTTGAAGAACCCTGGTGAAAGCCCATAGGCATAGGAGCTTCATTGCACAAAGCCTGAGAACCTGTTCTACCCTGCTTGTTCACAAAGAACATGGCTACTTGATTGTCAGTCTGGACCAGAACTGTCTTGTAGTTCAGGTAGGTCTGAAATACTTGAAGAGCATAGAAGATGGCTGAGTTCTAGTAGGTTTATATGAAGACAAGCCTCTTGCTCGGTCCAGAGACCCTGAGTGGAGAGATTGTCCAAGTGAGCCCTCCAGCATAATTTGGACGCATCCATCAAGGTGGCTTGGTGTAGTGGCTGCTGGAAAGGAGATCCTACGAGGTGGTTTTCCAGCGATTGCCACCACTGTAGGGACGAAATGAGACGTGTCAAGTTTCTGATTTTGTCTGTGAGGCAACCTGAGGCCTGTGTCCACTGAGAGGTTAGGGTCCACTGGGCTGCACGCATGTGTAGACGAGCATAGGGAACCATCTGGACAGTGGATGCCATATGCCCCAGCAGCTGGAGCATTTCACGAGCAGTTAGAAGAGTCTTCATAGCTGCTTGGGAGCCAGCTGGAGTATTTAAAGACAACGTGGATGTGGCAGGAAAGCCTTTGACTGCCTTGTGTCTAGAAGAGCCCCTATGAACTCTAGAGACTGAGAAGGGGTGAGATGAGATTTTGGGATGTTTATGACCAGTCCCAGGGACTGCAGGATTTGCAATGTACGGGAGAGCGCGAAACTGGCTTCTGGAGCTGTTGATGCTCGGATAAGCCTGTCGTCTAAGTAGGGGAAGACGAATATTCCTAGAGTTCTCAGGAATGCTGCTATTACTGCCATGCATTTTGTGAAGACTCTTGGGGCAGAAGCCAGTCCGAAGGGTAGAACCCTGTACTGGTAATGTCTTCCTTGAGAAAGGAATCAAAGAAACCTCCTGTGATCTGTATGGATGAGAATATGCGCATATGCATCCTTTAGATCTAGAGAACACAGCCAATCCTGACTCTGAATGTAAGGGAGAGGTGTTCCGAAGGAGATCTTGAATTTTTCTTGGAACAGATACTTGTTCAACTCTCTGAGGTCCAGTATGGGTATGTAACCCCCTGTTTTCTTTGGAGTGAGGAAGTAGGGGGAGTAGAAACCCATGCCCTGCTGGGATATGGGTACCTCTTCTATTGCCCCTTAAGTAGTGAGGTGACCTCTTGACACAAGAGAGTGGTGAAAGGGCCCTGAGAATTGAACTGTCTTATGATGGTGGGAGGGGGTATACTGTGAAAATGGAGTTTGTATTCCTCTCTTACAATGGATAGAGTCCAGTGCTCTGATGTTATCTGTTGCCATCTTTTGGCAAAATGACAGACTGCCGGGGATAGCAGGAGGCTCTGAACCTTTCAGGGGCAAGTGACTTTCTCTAGGAAGGAGTCAAAGCCCCTGAGGAGGCTGTGTCTGCCGAGCTGGTTGAGCTCTGGAGACTTGGGCCTTCCCTTTGCTGTCTGGGTTGCTATTATCCCTTTTGGGGAACATGAACTGGGCAGTGGACAGCCTGTGTGTAAGATGGGTAGAATTTCTTTTTCTTGTTGAAAAAGGGTTTCTTAATTGTCTCTCTTAGCTGGGTTGTCTGTGGTCCTTGATAATCTGTTCAAAGTGGTGTTTTTGGACTCAAGCTGATTAGCTTTGTCCTGCCAATCCTTGCCAAAGAGATTCTCTCCTATGCAAGGAATATTCCCCAGCTTGTCTTGCACCCATTATTCTAAATCAGATGCCTGAAGCCAGGCAATGCGACGTGCACCGATGGAAATAGCAGAGGTTCTGCTAATGCACTCAAAGCAATCAAAGGTTGCACGGTTCATAAACAGACACATTCTGGGCATGTTTGACCAGAGTGAGGAAGTCTGTCCTTTTATCATCGGGGAGAAGTGGAGCCATGAGCTCCAGATTTCTTGTAACCTCCTTAAGGAACATTCCCATATAAAGAATGTAAGAGCTGATCCTGGCCGATAGCATCAAGGATTGAAAACGTCGACTCCCAAAGGCATCGAGTGTCCTTGCTTCACAGCCTGGAGGATTGGAAGAATGCGTTTTAGCACTCTTGATCCTACGCATCGCTGATTCCACTACCATTGAATGGTGTGGCAATTGTCTCTTCTGAAAACCAGGGCATTGTGGAACTCGGTACATGGTATTGAGCCTCCGAGAGTGTGGAGACACCATTGAAGGTGCTTCCTACATCCTTAGCATGAGGTCATGCAAGATTCGGTGAATGGGAGGAGTAGCGGCTTCTTTAGGAGCTGCCGGGTACTGAAGAATTTTTAATTCTTCTTCTCTGTTCTTTCTCAGGGGTCACCGTGATTGAGAGCCCTCATGCTACATCACGTATGAAATCCTGAAAAAACATGTCTTCTGGAAGAGACATCCTATGCTGAGGAGAAGAGGGATCCTCTGGAAGAATCACTCCAGTACTGGCTGAGTCCTCGAAGTCATTGGAATCAGGGGACTTGAAGTATCTCCATGCCAGGTGTTCTCACATTGCTTGATGCCGGTATCAAAGTCGACGTCAGACTGTCTCGATACCGGGCCCTCGATACCGGACACTGATTCAAAGGCCAGCATGGGGGGGAAGCAAGAAACGAGGCGCATCGGTTAAAGCAGGTGCGGTCGGTACCGGTATCGGTGACTGCAGAACCGTCTGAAGCAGCCTTAGCGGTACTGAGGCTGCTACGAGAGCTGCTAGGCTGCGTTCGATGGCCAGGATGTGCTGATCTATAGCCCCTGCCGATGCCTGGGTGTCAGTACCGGTGGAACAGGCCACGACACCAGAACATGGCACCAGGAGTTCTCCGGAGGTGGAAGCTTTGGGAACATCCTGGAGCTTCATTAATGCTTTGGAGGCCGGAGCCTCCTGCCGGGGGTTTTTTGCCGGTATGTTTCCTCGAGGGCAATGCTAGTAGCATCTTGATGCTTCGAAGGAGATCTACCCTTTGAGGACTAGCCTGTCTTAGAAGACCTGGGTTTAGTTACCTGAGATCCATGGGAGGAAGATGAAGCCCTGGAAGACGTCGATGCAATGGACATCGCATCTGCGGCAAAGAGGGTGCCGAGTTTTGCAGCTCTGTTCTTCAGGCCTCTCTTGGTCATCTTTCTACAGAGGAGACACTCCAATGGTAAATGGTCAGGAACTAAACCTTTAAGACACCAGTCATGGGTGTCGGTAGCAGAAATGGTACCGCTACACTTTGAGCATTTTTTGAAACTACTAGATGGTTTCTCCATTTTAGAAGAGGGCCTAGTGACCAAAATGGCGCCTAGCACCCAGAGGAGAAAGACCCTCCAAAAAGAATTCTTTTCTTTTTTTTTTTTTAGGAAAAGTAGTAAGAAAATGAAGAAAAGACCAGTGGTACCGGTATAGGCGTTGACGGTGAAGGCAGACGTGACCGCAAAAAGAAAAAAAGTTTCTGCGGTGACAGGGTTTGCTGCCTGTCTCCGCAGAAAACGAAAAGCTGAAGAGGGAGAGTTGGAAAGGCGGGAAGGCAGTGACGCAGGCACAGTGGGATGCTCCCAAAGGCTTTCCTATTGGACGCTGGGGAGCGTTCCCGAACGGGCTCCGTCGGTACCGACGATACCCATATGTGAAGACTACATTCCTGCTTGTTTCTGGAGATAAAAGATTAGCAATCTCACCAATGCTTTCCTCATATCCAACACACGTAGTGAGTCTCTCCATAAATCCTCCTCTAAGGAAAGCAGGATCACCACTTGATTAAGATTAAAGGAAGATGGCACTTTCAGAAGAAAGGATGTACCGTCCTTAAGGAGACAAACACTGTCGAGAAGACCAAAAAAGGTTTCCCTAAAGGCCAAGGCCTATAGCTCCAACATCCGCCTAGCGGATGCAACAGTCACTAGGAAGATCTTCAGGGTCAAATCCTTAAGCAAGGCCTTCCGGAACGGCTCAAATGGGAGGGGGGCTTTCAGTGCCCTCAACACCAGCAGAAGATTCCAAATGTGGCACAACTGGATGCAAGAATGGATGGATCTGCTTACCCCTTTAAAGGAGGACACATCAGGTGTGCCGCCAGGGGCACACCCTGAACTCTCCCCCCCTCCCTGGTAATATGCAATAGTGGCTACCTAAACACCTTAAGAGAGTTCAGAGCCAAACCCTGCTCAAAACCGTTCTGTAAAAAAACAAACTGACAACTATGTTTGCCTTCCCGGTTCGACAGCCTAAGACACACCATCCCCTCAAAGACTGGTGTAGGCCAAGGAAGAAGACGACCTACTGGCCCTTAAGGAGGCCAAGAATACTCTATTAGAGATCTAGCAAGAAGGAAACTGGATCCTCCATGACCAGAAAACCCTGCTGCAGGAGTTCCTTCTCCTGAGGAAACAGAGGGAACCCTGTCAGCAGACTCGAGATATCCACATACAATGACATGCTCAACCAGTGCCACCCCTAGAAAGACCAAATCCAGTGAGATCAAATTTGGTGTAGATCTATGCTCACAAAGGGCCATGGGGGAAAGACATACAGAAGCCCCTCCTGGGCTACACCTAAAGAAGAGCATTTAATCTCACTGCTTGAGGGTCCTTCCTACAACTGAAAACAAAAAGTCTGCCACTTGGCATTCTCTTGGGGGCCATCATATTGAACATTGGATGGCCCTGCTTCTGAACAATGAGGTCAGGCATACTTATTTGCCAGATGTATGTCATTTGACTCGAAGTTGACAATTCTCAGTGTGGGCCACCTCTGTGACCATCATGACACTGAGTGCCGTAACATTGTCTGAGGACATTCTGGCTACCTTGCCCTCCAGTAAGCTCTGAAACCTCCATAAGGCCAGGCAAACATCTTGGCCTCCAGCCTGTTTACCAATTAGGCAGCTTCCTGAGTTGACCAGCATCCCTGTGAAACCGACGCCAACACTGGGCTCCCTAGCCCAGCAGGTTGGCATCTGTGGTGATCACCACCCAAGTTTGGCACCTCCAGAGTCATCCCATCCATCAGCATGTGAATCTTTTGCCACCAGGCCAAGTCCCTCTTGATCTTCCTAGGAAGAGACATGAGGGGGTGGTAGAGTCCTCATATCAGAAAAAAACCCTTAAAATTTCTCTAAATAGCCAGACACGCCACAAACAGCCTAGATACAATCACCATCTCAAGAGACTAATAATATACTTGACATTATCTTCTTCCCCTGCAAGATGCTACAACAAAAACCTTAACCTCCACCACTAATATGTTATGGTCCGACCATGGTACTAGTGATAACATTCAATCTTCTAAGAGGTTGTCCTAGATGAAGAGTGCCACACTCTATTCAGCATCTGCATATTCAAACACTTTGACAAACAGTCCTTCCTAAATTAAATAGTTCTGATATTGATTTGATCATCACAGACTGGAACATAATAGCTTCAGCTGCCCTAGCACAAGAAACCAAGAAAACCACCAGAAGACAATGTGCCTCATGGTACTCCTCTGCCTTAAAACACCTGAAGCGGAAACTTTGACAACTGGATCTTAAATGGAAACAATCAAAGGACCCAGAACTACAGAGCGACTTCTCATCCAAACTAAATGAATACTGCAGCATGATTTAAAATTGCAAAAAAAGAATACCACACCAAATTCCTGCCAAGGTCTCTCAACCGCCCAAGAGAACTTTCTGAAATAGCATGAGCTAATAAAAGACCCCTACCAAAAAGTACCTAACAATGAAATTTGTCCACAAGTTCTGACCAACTTCCTACTATCGAAGTCCAACACAATACTACTAACTCTACATCATCTCAATTAATACACATTAATTTAAACAATACCAACACCTGGAGCACATTTCACCCTATTTCAGCAGCTTAACTCAAAAACAAACTACAATCTTAATACAACCACATCTCCTCTAGACCTGTGTACGGCCTCATGGATTAAGATTGGGTGTCAGTTTAACACAAGCATACTACTCAAAATTGCCCAACTTTCACTGTCTAAAGGCTACATGGCTTCCCAGCCTTGAGAACACTTCCATCAGACCCCTCTTGAAAAGCCCCTCACTAGACCCAAGGAATCCATGCTCCTATAGACCCATGTCCAGTATACCATTCATCGCAAAGATAATTGAGAAGGTAGTCCAACTACAAGAACATGTATACTCTAGTGCACCTTTGGACCCACAGCAGCATGGATTAAGACCCCAGCACAGCTTTGAAACCTTACTCACTGCTCTCATGGATAGAATAATATGTGAGGCATAGAAAAAACAAAGCATGGATTTATCCTAATTTTCTTAGATATATCTTCAGCCTTCAACTTGATAAATCACAACATGCTAATAGCTTGACTACAAGAAATTGGCCTACAAGGTACAACATGGTTTCTATTATACCTAAATGTCCACCAACAGGTTAAAATAGGCCCTCGCAAGTCAATCCCTTTCAAACACCGAGACGCTCCTCAAGGACGTCCTATCATCATTACTATTCAATCTAACATACAGCCAATATGCAAAATAATACAGAAGTACAACATTCACTACCACATAAGCTGATTGCATCATGATAGACACAAACAATTCTCCACAATCCTTCCAGTTCATGCATCAATATTAAAATGCTTCAAGGAAATGGTTCACTGGTTAAGAAACATGACCTCTTAATAAAACTACAAAAACCCAGAAGTCCTCTAAGTGACCAAAGAGTCAACTTTCAACCCACCACCTACACTAAAAATCTCAGACACAGACCTACAAGTAAAGTCCGAAGTCAAGTATCTTGGAACAACACTGGACCAGTGATTACATTTACAATCACACATCAAGAAAACCACATCTATGGCATATCACAAGATGAAAATACCTTTGTCCACTGCTCGAAACCATTGACTTTCGGACAGTATGCCAAGCGATCATCACTCCTCATCTTGACTACAACACCACAATCTATCATGGATTATCAATAAGTGCTCCACAACAGTTAAAGATAGCCCAGAATACTGCAGTGTGAATAAGCTTTGGGGCTTCACGACAGGATCATATAACTCCCAAATTAAAGCAGTTGCACTAGCTACAGATAGTATAGCTTTGTATTTTATTTGGGATGCTAAGCATATTCAAGACCATGAACAACTTATCTGCAAACTGTCTTAACACCAGCTCTCATACTTGTAAGATTTAATACACAGAGTTCATTACAAAGTTAATTTACATCAAAATGAAGCGCCTGTTTGAGGATACAATAACTGGCATTCTAGTGAATGTTGTAAACTTGTTTGTTCCCAGCTTTTCGTTTTGATGTTTTATTGCATCAGCTGAACTATATGTTGACCCCCGATACAGGTATAGTTGCCAAAACTTGGACATGTCGGGTCTTCAATAAACTGTATTAATAGAAGATCTTTTTGTGTGGTTGTGTGGTCTTTCTGCTCTTTCTGCTCTTTTTTATTTTTTTTTCAGAAACTGCCAGAAAAAGTGGACTTTTGCTTGGCAGCAGGAGAAAATTTGAAGGACCCAATGACTTAAATTGGAGGTTACCTGGACCCCACTACTCCTCAGGGGTACCTCCAATCTCGGGTGACCCTATGGACCACTCCCCTCTCTCTCCAGCTCTGACACAAGCTTAAGATGTAGAAAATACCAATTCATCCTGTCCCATCAGCTGCCTATCCAAAATATGGCACGAGCTGAACCCCTTATTTGAAAGTGTGACCCCTAGTGACAGAACCATGAGAATACTACTGGGGGTCAGCTGGCATAATTTTTTGTATAGGCAGCCACCAGGGCAAAACTGAGTGGGGATCACTCCAGTCCCTATTGTCCCTGGACTCCTAGAGGTGGGATTGGGGCCAAAGGTCAAGTCAGCTCAATCTGTCACTATATAAAAGGGTGGAATTTCAAGGGAAGGGGATCCTGTCTACATTTTAGACTCACACTGGGTCTAGAAAAGGGGGGGGGGAGGGAGGGAAGCCCACCGGATGACCATGAAATGGAGGTACCTTAAATTTTCTCCTGCTACCACCAATATGAAGGAACAAGTATTTTTTTTCTTATGTGTTGCTGCAGTTTAGAAAAAGACACTCCTGGTCATAACACATGAAGGAGAAAAACTTCACACAAAGCAAGAGCTTATTGCCATCTTGCGACTACATTTTCCAGAAATGTGTACTAACCTGTACACATAGATTAGTACAAAGGGCCTCAACATGCAAATTTCTTCACAGGCCAGACACTCAGTCACATTCTGTCAGAAGTGTCAAAAATGTCACCTGCTATAAAGAGTAGTTACTCCCCTGTAACGGGTGTTCTCCAAGAGCAGCAGGAATCAATCCTCACATATGGGTGACGTCAGCGCCAACGGAGCCCCCGTGCGGAGCATTTCCCCAGCTTTCAAAGAAAGCCTTTGGGAATGCAGCGCGCATGCGCAGTCCCCTTCCCGCCCAAGGGTGCCATCTTGCTCAGTCTGATGACATAGCTAAAAGACAGCAAAAAACAAAATGAAATATATGACTGCAACTCCAAGGGGAGGAGGGAGGGTCGTGAGGACTGATTCCTGCTGCTCCTGGAGAACACCCGTTACAGGTGAGTAACTACTCTTTCTCCAGGACCAAGCAGGAAGTCAGTCCTCACATATGGGACTCCCCAGCTCTAGGCTACCGAGAACCCAAAGCTGAAAAATAAGATCCCTCTAGAGCCTCAGCATGCATGATAAGAATCTTCTGAGAACGCCCCCGAACGGTAGCCCAACACAAGGGCCAGAGGGTAGGAGTTGCCTAAACCTCAAAGAGATTACAGAGTACCGCCTGTCCAAAAGCACTGTCCCTGCGGGACTCCCTCTCGAGGCAGTAATGGGCCGCAAAAGTCTGGCTTGAAGACCAAGTAGCGGCCCGGCAGATGTCTGCCAACGGAACAGAGCGGAGATGAGCTACTGACGCAGCCTTCACCCTGACACGGTGGGCCGTGACTCGACCCTGCAAGAAGAGACCGGCTGCCCTGTATGCCCAGGTGATACAGACTGCTACCCAAATGGACAGGGTACACTTGGAGACAGGTATCCCCAGCCTACTAGGGTCAAAAGATACGAAGAGCTGAACAGCCCTTCGATACCCCTGCGTATGGTCAATGTAGAAAGACGACGCCCTCCTACAGTCCAGGGTATGCAAAACCATTTCAGCCCGGCTGGCATGCGGCCTGGGAAAGAAGGTCAGAAGAACCACCTTGCCAATATGAACTCTATGTCCTGTGAGGGGAGCAAAGTGGACTTTGTGAAGTGTATGACGAAGCCCAGGTGCTGGAGAAGAGAGACAGTGCGAAGGGTGGCTTGTCTGGCCTCCTGTGGAGACTGACCCCTGATGAGCCAGTCGTCCAGGTATGGGAAGACAAAGATGCCCTGGTTTCTGAGATAGGCCACCACCACCGCCAGGCATTTGGTGAAAACCCTGGGTGCGGAGGTTAGGCCAAATGGAAGTACTCTGTACTGAAAATGATTTCCTCCCACTACAAATCTGAGACATTGTCTGTGGTCTGGATGAATGAGGATGTGAGTATAAGCATCCTTTAGGTCTAAGGAGCATAGCCAGGAGCAGCAGTATTCTAAGGGTAAGCATCTTGAACTTTTCCCTCTCCAGGAACTTGTTGAGATTTCGCAAGTCTAGGATAGGCCTGAGGCCTCCTGTCCTTTTTGGTACCAGAAAGTACCTGGAATAGAAGCCTTGTCCTCTCAGGTGGTGAGGCACCGGTTCCATTGCCTGCTCATGTAGAAGACTTGCCAACTCCTGAAGGAGGTTCCTGTGCAGAGGGAGTCTTGGAGGCTCCCCTGGAAAATAGGAGGGAGGTAACTGGTTGAAGTGAAGCAAGTAGCCCTTTTGGACTATGCTCAGTACACAGGTATCCCCTGTTACAGCTGACCATCTGTGGTCGTACAGTGTCAGCCGGCCCCCTGTGCTGAGTGGAACCAGCTGTGGGGGAGAGGCTATACAGTGGGAGTCAAAACCCCGCTCCCTGCTGTGCAGGAGCCAGAGCTAGCGGCTTGGGGATTTTCTGCCTACGGGGCCCATGTCCCTGCCCCTTGGCCTGCTGACCCTGATGGGGAGCTGTAGAGGCCTGGAAATGAGGGTAGGATTTGTAGGCAGAGGCCTTTCTCCCCGAGCCCCCCTTCTTCTGAGAAGGGGCAGAAGTCTTCCTGGACAGCCTTGTGAGATGCAGTCTCGATTTCTGCTGCCTTTTCAGCCATGGGTTTGCCAAAGAGGTTCTCACCCCAGCAAGGGACATCGACCAACTTGTCCTGGACCCATGGCTCGAGGTCCAATGACTCTAGCCAGGCCTGACGGCGTGCACCAATGCCGGCAGCTGCTACTCGGGCCGAAGCCTCGAAGCCATCATAGGCTGCTCGAGATATAAACTTCGAGCACTCTTGAATTCCCAATGACAAAGCCTTGAACATCTGCAAAGGTTCCTCGGAGAGGCCAGCAGAGAACCCAGCAATCTCCTTTGCCAGATCTCGGAGGTACATGCCCATGTACAGCTGGTAAGTCTGGACACGGCAAGCCAGCAAAGAGCCATGGAAGCACTTTCTACTGAGGGCATCCAAGTTCCAGGCCTCCCTGCCGGGGGGGGGCACCAGGGAGTGCATCTTCTGACTCTTCAGATGATGCATGGCCGATTCCACAACCATGGAGTGGTGCGGTAGCTGTGCCTTCTGGAACCCAGGGCTCTTACGGACTCGATAGATGGAATCGACCCATTTGCTGAGAACCGGCACCGATGCCGGTGTCTCCGACATGCGGAAGAGCAGCCGTTCCAGCATCAGAGGAACCGTTACAGTAAAAGCCTCCTTCGGTGGAGAGTCATACTGGAGGGCCTCGAGCTCCTCGGCTCGAGGCTCCTCCTCGGGATCCGCGGGGAAGTCCGAGAACCGGGTATCCTCCAGGGGGAACCTTTTCCGAGGCTCAGACTACGGTGAGTCCGATGGGACGCACCGGGTCTGGAAAGTGTCTGGGGACTCCTCGTCCTCCGTCTCCCACTCCAACCCCTCCAAGGAGGAATCGAGCGGCTCCGGTCAGGCGGGCACCAATGCCGTCCGCCCCAACGCCAAGGGTACCTGCATCGACGACCTTGGCCCCATATGGAAGGCCGAGGGAGACCATGGCCGAGGATCAACTCGAGACCGCATTGACTCTAGGATCGGCTCGGCCTCCGGGGACGACTTGGACGTCGAGGTCCCAGTGGTCGGGGCAGATGCACCGGTCAGACCGGCGATCAGCACCTGCTGCTGTTTCATGAAGGCAGTCAAGCTGCTCTCCAAGGCCATCAACCTGAGTCCGAGCAGCCCCCGGAGCCGACGTCGGCTCCCCCGGAGGAGAGTCCACAAAAACAACAGCACTCACATGACTCAGGGACTCCGGCTCCACACGAGGCAATTTGGCAGGCCTCTCCGACTCCGAGGACCCGGGACGGCGGTCGGGGCTATGCGACCTGGCCCTCGAGGGTCCAAGAGCATCCACCGATGCCGCCCTCCCGGGTTTCTTCTTCCTTTTGTGCTCCCGTGAGGGAGACCGCCGCTCAGAGGAGCCCCGACGATGCTCCAGGCCCGGCTGGACGCGGAGTCAGAGAAGATCCTCTCTCGATGTTGACGGCTCCTCAGCGCCTTAGAGGACATTTTGCCACATGGGCCACAGATCATCGGGTCATGATCGGGCCCGAGGCACCAGAGGCAGCAGTCATGTGTGTCGGTGAGAGACATCAGTTTCTTACACCGATCACACTTCTTGAACCCGCTGTCAGCCATCGGGGGAAAAAGGGCCCCTGCAAGGTCAAAAGACCGGGCTGCCAGTGAAAAAGAAAAAAAAAGCGCGAAAGCTAGTCTCAAAAGACAAAAAAACGAAAAAGTAGCTCCGGGCTCGATACCGGTGTACCGTGCCCAGGTGGGAAGGGGAACCGGCGTCAAACCGGCAAAAAACCCACGAATCTTCTAAGGAAAAAAATCAACTTTTAACCGGGTGACTAAGATACACGTCCGTCGGGCTCCGCGGAAAAAAAGAAGACTGAGCAAAATGGCAACCTTGGGCGGGAAGGGGACCGTGCATGCGCGTTGCATTCCCAAAAGCTTTCTTTGAAAGCTGGGGAAATGCTCCGCAGGGGGGCTCCGTCGGCGCCGACGTTACCCATATGTGAGGGCTGACTTCCTGCTTGGTCCTGGAGAATAATAAGCTAAGTTCCAAACTCATTTGCTTTAGATAAAATGGCAGTAAGATCAGTTTGTATTTAATCAGGCAGAATAGAAGAAAGTCCTTTGATCTTCTGAAGGAGAGCACGCACATACTGTACCATGTATAACTGATGAAAAGCAATCTGTAGATAGTATGGCCACTTCTGCTCACTGTGTGGTGATGGCAGCAAAAAAAGCACAGAATGTTAAGAATTACTAGAAAAGAATAGAGAACACTCCAAAGAATATCATAATGTTTCTGTATCGCTCCATGGTGCGATTGCACTTTGAGTATTGTATGCAATTCTGGTCACCACATCTTAAAAAAAGATATGAGCGGACTTAGAAAAGATACAGAGATGGACAACTAAAATTACAGAGGATGGAACAACTCTCCTACATGGTAAAGCTAAAGATATAAGGGCTCTTGCCATATAAAGAAACTCACCAATTAGTCTGTTAACAAAAAACAGATTTTGTTATTGGTTGGAAGAAAAAAAATCTAGGAAGTAAATAGGTCCACATTTGGATATCTGTTCAAAGTAAACAATTTGATATATTTGAAGGAGCTTTGATTAGATAATTTTACATAGAGAGCACATTAGACTATATATATCAGATACTTAGATTTAAGCAGCTTAAAGAGAGGGAATGGACAAAATGAGTAAAGATCTAAAAACAATGGAAGAATGGTCTAAAGCTTAGTAGTTACGATTTAATGTGATGAAGTGCTGAGTCATGCACTTGGGATGAAGAATCAGCTCACTGGTAGCCTGAATACAACAGGCTGGAGGGAAGGAGTTGCACTATTCCCCAAAGAGGTGACAAAGTACTGCCTAGCCAAAGGCACTGTCGCACTGTGAGCTTTCTTACAAGCAGCAATGTGCTGTGAAGGTAGGGACCGAAGATCAAGTGGTGGCCCAACAGATGTCCAGCAGAGGGACCGAGTGCAGGTGGGCCACCGAGTCCGCCATGGCGCTCACATTGTACACGGTAATGTGATGCTCTAGGGAGAGTCCAGCCTGCTCGTAGGTGAAGGAGATGGACAGGTGGACAGGGTACACTTGGAACCCGCAACCCCAAGTCTGTTAGTATCATTGGAGATGAACAGCTGCAACGAGCGGCGATGGGGCTATGTCCTCTAAACGTAGAAGGACAGAGCCCTTAGAGAGACTTGTGCTTTTGCTGTTTTACCATCTCTAGCAATTGCACCCCTGTGGAGACCAACTGTATGATTGCTCCTCCCCCCTGTGATCAGCATCAGAGGTAAAAGCTCAGTTCTCCTGCAGTGTGTTGGGAGAGTTATTTGGAAAGAGACTATGTGCTTTTGTTGCTTTACCATCTCTAGCGATTACACCCCTGTGAAGACCAGCAGTTAAGACTGCTCCTCCCTCCTGTGATCAGCCTTGGAGGTAAAAGCTCAGTTTTCCCGTGGAACATGGCTGCGGGAGTTTGACTCAAGCACGTGACCAAAGGGGTGTGACCAAAAGGGCATGTTCTGCCCCTTTGGAGCCCCTTCAGAGCACCAGAAGAAGCTGAATTGTTATGGGTAAGAGGAAGGCGAAGAACAAGGCATCTGGAGGTGCTGGAGGAGCAAGCCTGGTCAAGGAGCCTATGGACCTCCCTGTGCAGCCTGTTACATTGCTTATTTCTACAACCGTGAGTAATACTTTGGATATTGAAACCTCCTTGAGTTCCAGTTGCCCTACATCTCCACCCCAGCCACCTTCTATGATAGACTTGTCTGCTCTGGATGCTAGTAGTGGTTCTCAGAGAGCCACTTCCTCTCTGCTGGCAATCGAGCACTCTCTGTGATACCCCTCCCTCTGAGGCTCCCCGCCTGGTGTTTGGTACCCCAAGGTGGTTTCTCTTGCGTCACCATCTTCAAGTATGATTCTGCCGTTGGACTCCTCCATTGAGGTTTCCTTGAGGGATGTTTGGGGTAAGCTGTAGAGTGGAATAGATATTGATTAGGACTATGGGTCAATAGTACAAGTTTTCCGAGGAGTTTGTGGACAAATTTAATCAGCAGGACTCTTCAATTTCCTCTTTAGAGTCTCATGTAATGAAACTTGAGGGCTCTCAGCCCTCATTGCAGTCTCTAGTGGGGGCAGTAGTTAGGGATAGTTTGGTTATTCATACCAAACTAGAGGCAATGGAGAATTAAGGGCAAGGAATTTGCAATTCCTGAATTTTCCTGCGATGCGGCTTCTGTCCCCCCCTCAAGCTGCTGAAAAAGTATTTGAAAGAGATTTTTTTGTTTAGTAATGTTGATGCACTAGTTATTTCTAAGTTATTTTATGTTTCCAAGGGGACTCTGTTAGAAGTGACTGAAGGAGAAGGGTTGGATTCCACAGCCTCTTTGGACAGCCTTGATTGGACTGCTTTTCTTGAGACCTCACAGGAAATTGTCTCAGAGGGTGTCTCTGCTGGTCACTTTTGGATCGAAGGCTGATAAGATTGCAGTCTTGAAATTATACTTTTCTAAAAAGTCTCTTCCCTTTTGTGGCCAGCCGATAAACATTTTTCCTGATGTTGCCAGGCCTACGCAAATATGTAGGAATGCTTGGCTACTGGCTACTGGAGTCACGTTCTATCTCCATTTCCCCTGTCAGTGTATGGTTTACCTATGCTGGAAATAAGTTAGTTTTCACAGATGTTTCCCATTTGGAAAATTTTCTGTAGGACAAATCAGTGGGTACTTGGGGATTTGTGTAAACTCTTGACTCGTGTCCTGTTTTCGACTGGGTTAGTTCTAGGTATTAATACATTTGCTCTCTTCTGCTTCTCCCCCATGATGGAGGCTAGAGCACTTACTTTTTTTTTTTGCATATTTTCCTAATTTCTAATGGTAGAAGGTTATGCTTTTCTTATATACATTGTGTATGTATTTTGGATCTTAACAAAAAAAAAAAAAAAAAAAAAAAAAAATATAGGGCCCTCTTGCAGTCCATGGTATATAACTAGGCTTCCGCTCGGGAGGCATGAGGCCTGTGAAAAAAAGGCGGGAAGGACCATCTCCTGGTTGATGTGAAAAGCAGACACCACCCAAGGCAGGAATTTAGGGTGTGTCCAGAGAACGACACTGTTTTTGTGGAACCTGGTATAGGGGGCGTAAACCACCAATGCCTGAAGCTCTCCGACTCCTCTGGCTGAAGTGAGCGCCAATGTAGCCAAAGGCTCAAAAGGGGGAGCCATCAGCTTCCCAAGGATGACGTTCAGGTCCCACACCATCAACAGTGGGCATATAGGGGGCTGCGAAAGAAGAAGCCTCCTCATGAAGTGGCCCACCTGCAGGTGCACAGAGATGGGTTGGCCGTCGACAAAGTGATGATGCGCCGCTAGGGCACTGAGGTGCACCCTGACAGAGTTGGACTTCAGACCAGACCGGGACAGGTGCAGCAGATATTGCAGGATGTCCTGCACAGAGCAAGAGAAAGGGTTGAGATTTCTGTCTCAGCACCAAATGGTGAATTGATGTTGCTTGAAGGCATACACGCGGCATGTAGAATCCTTGCACGATGCCAGTAGAACATCCTCCACCTCTCTGGAGAGGCAGAGGTGCGCTATGGCTAGCCATTCAACAATCATGCCATCAGGGCGATGGACTGAAGATTGGGATGGAGAAGAATCCCATTCTCCTGCGAGATCCAGGTCCTGGCCCAGAGGTAGCAGGGCCACTCGTGACAGCTGCAAGAGCAGGGGGAACACAGCTGTTGAGGCCACGAGGATTATGGAGGCCGTGTCCAACTGAACCTTGAGCAAAGTTCAGAAGGCTCCTGGATCAACGCAGGAGAAAGGTGCCACAGCCACTCGGCAAGGGGCCGGCCTCTGTGAGCAGAAGCACGGCAGCTGCGTGTTTTCGGGGTTAGCAAAGAGGTCCAACATCGGGGTCTCCCATCATTGGAAGAGAGTTGGTTACCTCCAGGTTGAGTCGCCACTCGTGAGGCTGAAGAACTCTACTGAGCTGATCTGCGAACAGATTGTCTCGACACAACAGGTAGACCACTTGGAGGATTATGCCATTCTCTGTGGCAAAATTCCACAGGCGAACTGCCTTCCAACAAAGGTGGTATAAGCCTGTTCCCCCTTTGTTTGTTGATTTAGAACATTGCTACTTGGTTGTCTGTCTAGACAAACACCACCTGACCTGGCAGGTGGCCCTGAAACACAGAGGGCATGTCACAACCCAGAGTTCTTTGCAGTTGATCTGGGGGGTGCTCTCCTCCCGAGTTCTGGTGCCCTGCAACTGTCGACCGTCACAATGAGCTCCCCAGCCGTACTCGGAGGCGTCCATAGTGAGGATGCCCTGTGGCAGAGGGACTTGGAAGGGTAGGCCGGCCATGACGTTCGAGTGGCTCTGCCATAAGGCAAGAGAGGCTGCCAGAGGCTGGGTGATCTGGACCCGATCCTCCAGACAGCCCCTGGCCTGAGTCCACTGAGAGCTCAGAGTCCCCTGGGCCTGTTGCATCCGGAGATGTGCCTGCGGGGTCACATGAACAGTCAAGACCATGTGCCCCAAGAGGCACAGCAGGAGCTGGGAAGACGCCAAAGAGTGGCTCTGCACCTCCCCTGCTAGGGATGCGAGGCCTGCACCTGGTCCAGAGGGAGGAAAGGCTCTGGCATGTGTCGAGTCCAGGAGAACTCCAATGAACTCCAGGCGCTGAGTCTGGAGCAGATGTGACTTTGAGAAGTTGATCATGAACGCCAGGGTCTGCAGCACCTTGATAGTGCGGCGGGTAACATTGCATACCTCCTCTGGTGAGCTTGCTTTTATAAGTCAGTCATCCAGATAGGGGAAGATAAAGACTCCCAAGCAAGTGGAGGTGAACAGCAATGACTGCTAGACACTTGGTGAACACCCTGGGCGCCAAGGAGAGGCAGAGAAGGAGCACCCTGTATTGGTAGTGTCAACCTCCGATGATGAAGCAGTGGTACTGACGGTGCCAGGGATGGATCAAGATGTGGGTATAAGCATCTTTGAGATCCAAGGAGCATAGCCAGTCTTCCCAGAGGAAGGGAAGCAATGTATCAAGGAGAAAGCAGTTTAGATCCTGCAGATTCAAGATGGGCCAATAGCCGCCTGTCTTTTTTGGGACGAGAAAGTACCAGGAGTAGAGCCCTTTGCCCCATAGGGGCTGAGGTACTGGCTCCACAGCTGGATCCTCGAGTAGGGACTTGAGATCCTTCTGCAGCAGCTCTCCGTGCAGGGAGGTTATGGGAAGCTCCCCTGGCAAGAAGAGGCGGTGGCATCTGGTCAAAGTGCAGAAGAGCAGGGGCAGTCGCGCTACCTGCAATACCCAAGCATCGGTGGTAATGCCCAGCCAGAGGTGGGCAAAGTTGACCAGTGTGCCTTGGGCCCTGGCCTTCTGGGGGAAAGACAGACTATGCCCAAAGAATCAAAAGCCCCCCCCCCCTCGGCTGCAGCTGGAGGCAATGTTTGGGGCTTGAGAGCCTTCTGCTTATAGGGGCCATGCCCCTGGCCCTAGGTCTGTTGCCCCTGTTGGGGAGCCTGACAGGCTGGAAAACAGAGGGTATTTCCCTTAAGCCTTTTTCCCCTTCAGATGGAAGGTCTTTCCCCCCAAAGCCGTCTTTCAGGACGGATCAGCCGTCTTTCAGGACGGATCAGCCGTCTTTCAGGACGGATCAGCCGTCTTTCAGGACAGCCTAGTCCTGGTCAGGAACTCTGTCTCCAGCTCTGCAACTTTGTTGGTCATGGGTTTGCTTGAGAAGTTCTCTCCTCGGTAGGGGACATCAGCGAGTTTGTCCTGTACCCACTGCTCCAAGTCAGAGGACTGCAGCCAGGCCAGGTGGCGGGCACTAATGTCTACCGCAGCCACATAGGCCATGGACTCTAAGCCGTCGAAGGCTGCTCAAGTTTGAAATTTGGAGCATTCCTTGACCAAGGAGACAAGGGTCTGGAAGCGCTTGAGGGATTCCCCTGTCAGCCCAGCAGAGAAAGCACAGTTACTTACCTGTAACAGGTGATCTCTGGGAACAGCAGGAATAAGTCTTCACATATGGGTACGTCGGTACCGACAGAGCTTGCGTGGGAACGCTCCCCAGCGTCCAATCAGAAAGCTTTTGGGAGCATCCCACAGCGCCTGCGTGCTGCCTTCCCACCTTTCCCAACTGTCTCTCCTCAGTTACGTTTTAGAGCTGAGAGAGAGAGAGAGAGAGAGAGAGAGAGAGAGAGAGAGAGAGAGAGAGAGAGAGAGACACACAACTCCTAGGGGAGGTGGGTTGGTTGTGAAAACCTATTCCTGCTGTTCCCAGAGATCACCTGTTACAGGTAAGTAACTGTGCTATCTCCAGGAACAAGCAGGAATGAGTCTTCACATATGGGGACTCCCTAGCTTGTGATGCCAGGGAGAGAGCCCATAAGTTGTGTGTCCCTGGAACAGGGCTGCACTTCCCCACCTGGATCTCTGGCATCCCATGAGGGATGGTGGGTAGGAGTTGATTAAGTATGGAACAGGTGTTTAAAGAACAGCCTGACCAAACAAGGCATCCTGGCGGGAGTCCTTGTCCAAGCAGCAAAGGGCTGTGAAGGTATGAACCAAGGCCCAAGTGGCTGCTCGACAGATGTCATCGATAGATACAGAGTTCAGATGAGCCATTGAGGCTGCCATGGCTCTCAATTGTGAGCTGTGACATGGCCCTCCAGAGAAAGGTTCTTGCTCTGATAAGCGAAAGAAATACACTGGGCAATCCAGTTAGAAAGTGTTCTCTTGGAGACTGGTTGTCCCAAATGAGAAGGATCAAAGGCAACAAAGAGTTGAGAAGACTTTCTATGTTGCTGTGTCCTTTGTAAGTAAAAAGCCAAAGCTCTTTTACAGTCCAGGGTATGAAGATTCCTCTCTGCACTTGATGCATGAGGTCCTAGAAAAAAGACAGGTAGGTAGACCTCCTGGTTGAGATGAAAAGGCGAGACCACTTTAGGCATAAAGTGTGGATTAGTCCTAAGGACCACCTTGTCATGATGGAACCTTGCATAAGGTGGATTAGCTACTAGTGCTTGCAATTCACTGATACGGCGTGCAGATGTGATTGCAATGAGAAAGATAACTTTCCAAGAAAGGTATTTCAAGGAGGTGGTAGCTAAAGGTTCGAAAGGCAGCTTCATAAGCTGACCAAGAACCAAATTTAAGTCCCATGCCACCGGTGGTGGTCTAATGGGAGGCTTTGTTAAAAGGAGGCCTCTCATTAATCTTGCTACAAGAGTATGAGAGGAAATAGGTTGTCCATTTAGAGGCCTAAGGGAAGCTGCAATAGCACTCAAATGGACTCTTACTGAATTTGTCTTAAGGCCTGCATTAGACAGATGAAGGAGATACTCCAGCAACAATTCCAGAGGTATGGCACGGGGTTTAAGACCGTTCTCAGAACACCAGATGGTAAACATCCTCCACTTGAAAGCGTACGAACGTCTAGTGGAAGGTTTTCTGGAAGCATAAAGAACATCTTTCACCTGTTGAGAAAGATGAAGATCCTGGAGAGCTAGGCCTTCAGCAACCAAGCCCTGAGATGCAGAGACTGGGGACTGGGATGCCATAACCTTCCATCCTCTTGAGAGAGGTGGTCTGGAGCAGACCCTAACTCTAGGGAGGGAGCTTGAGAGAGATGTAGAAGCAGAGGGTACCCACACTTGCCGCGGCCAATGTGGAGCTATGAGAATCATGTGGCCTCTGTCTCTCTGAAGCTTGAACAGGGTTTTGGGAATTAGGGGAATGGGTGGAAATGCATACAGGAAGTCTTGACCCCAGTGAAGGAGGAAAGCATCCCTTGCCTGAGCCCCCTGAGCCAGAGTTCTGGAACAGAACCGGGGAAGTTTGGAATTCCACGGACTTGCAAAGAGGTGTATGTCCGGGGTTTCCCAAATTCGAAAAATCTTGGATACCTGGTCCATATGTAGGGACCACTCGTGTAGAAACAGAACTCGACTGAGTCTGTCCGCCAAAGAGTTTTGAATACCTGGAAGATAAACTGCCAGAAGATGAATGTGATGCTCTCTGGCGAGGGGCCACAGTCGCAGAGCTTCGTTGCAAAGCGACAGAGAGCCAGTACCTCCCTGCTTGTTTACATAGAACATGGCTACCTGATTGTCCGTGTGGATAAGGACTGTCTTGTGGCTGAGCAGGGTGTAGAAAACTCGCAGAGCAAGGAAGATTGCTCTGAGTTCCAAGAGATTGATATGTAGACAAGTCTCCTGTGGGGACCAGATGCCCTGGGTTGAGAGGTCCTGAAGATGAGCTCCCCAGCCCATTGGAGAAGCATCTATTGTAAGAGTTGCTTGGGGTAGAGGTTGTTGAAAGGGGGACCACAGCAACAAGTTTTGAGGGGACGTCCACCACTGGAGGAACAAAATGAGGCAACTTGTGTTTGCTATTTTGTCTGACAGGCAGCCTACTGCCTGGGTCCATTGGGTGGATAAAGTTCACTGAGCTGCTCTCATGTGAAGGCGAGCATATGGTACCACACGTACGGTGGATGCCATGTGGCCTAGTAACTAATATCTCTCGAGCAGTTAGTAGGGGTTTCAACTCTGCTTGAGAAGCTAACTGCACCAAGCCAAGGCAACGGGCCTGGGGAAGATTGGCCCTTGCCCTTGTCATATCCAGCAACGCCCCTATAAACTCCAGGGACCGAGTAGGGACTAAATTGGATTTTGGGATGTTTATTACCAGCCCTAAATCCTGAAGGATACGCATTGTGCAGGTGAGAGATGTCTTGGCCTCTGATTGAGTGGGAGCTCGAATGAGCCAGTCGTCCAGGTAAGGGAAGACGAATATTCGCAGGGTGCGCAGAAAAGCAGCAACCACTGCCATGCATTTCGTGAACACCCTTGTTGCAGAGGCCAGACCAAAAGGGAGCACTTTGTATTGATAGTGCTTTTCCTGAAAAAGGAACCGAAGGAACCTTCTATGAGATGGATGGATGAGAACATGAGTGTACGCATCCTTGAGATCTAGAGAACAAAGCCAATCCTGACTCTGAAGGTATGGCAGCAGAGTTCCTAGAGAAACCATCTTGAATTTTTCTTTGACTAGGAATCTGTTCAACTCTCTGAGATCTAAGATGGGTCTGAAGCCCCTTGTTTTCTTTGGAATAAGAAAATAGGGGGAGTAGAACCCTGTGCCCTGTTGTTGAAAAGGCACTTCCTCTATGGCCCCCTGGGCAAGAAGAGTGGCAACCTCCTGCTCCAACAGGCTGAGGAGGGAGGTTGGAGAATTGAACTGGTGCACTTTTGTGAGAGGGGGCAAGCTTGAAAAATGAAGCTTGTACCCCTCTCTTATGATGGAGAGTGTCCAAGGCTCTGCTGTAATTTGCACCCACCTGGGAGCAAAGTGACATAACCTTCCTGGAATGGTGGAGGGCTCTGGTCCTTCTAGAGCCAGGAAGGCTAAGTTCTCTAGCAGAAAGTCAAAGGCCCTGAGGGGGCTGAGGTTGCTGGGCTGGAGCAGGCCTCGCAACCTTTGCTTTACTCTGTTTGGAGGATTGCTGACGTTTGGAAGGGAACTGAGCTGCAGAAGATGCCCGCTGACCATAAGCAGGATAGAATCTTCCCTTTTTAGAAAAAGGTGTTTTCTTGAACAACCTTTTCTTAGCAGGAACAGCTGTAGATTTGGATAGTCTATCCAAAGCAGAATTTTCAGCATCCATCTGATTGGCTTTTGCTTGCCAATCCTTACCAAAAAAGGAGATCAGCCAACAAATATCTCACATTGTAAACCAATCACTAAGTCAAGGAATCATGCCTGCCCAACTAAAGAAATCTATAATGAGGCCAATCCTAAAGAACAACTCACTCAACAAGGAAGACCCAACCTCATACCGTCCCATCCCCAGCATATCGTTCCTGGCAAAAATCATTGAGAAAGCAGTGCTCATACAACTACAAGAACACCTTGATGACCGTGAAACCCTAGACAATCATCAATACGGTTTCAGACGAAATCATGGGGTTGAAACACTTTTATTAGCGCTAATGAACAACCTCCTCAAAGGCCTAGAAGACAGAAAGAAAATGTTTATACTCATTTTCATTGACATCTCTGCCGCCTTTGATACTGTCCATCATGGGATTCTCCTTAACTGGAATCAATAGGAATTTTGGGAACCCCCCTCAAATGGTTCTCCTCCTACATAACGAACAGAATGCCACAAGTCTAATTCAATGGCGAAAAGGCGGAAGCATTCTCTCAAACTCAAGGCATACCCCAGGGTTCGGCTCTCTCGGCACTACTTTTCAACATTTACATGCAGCCCCTCTGTGATATTTTCAAAAGGAATATCAACTACTACCATATTTACGCAGATGATATTATGCTTTACACACAATTGGATACCGCAGACCCTAAATATACACAGCTCGAAACCTGCCTGAACGAGATGTTAAGATGGCTACAGCGAAATAACATGACAATCAACCATAAGAAAACAGAAGTCATGTATATATCCAGTAAACCCAATTTTGAGCCCCCTCCTACAATCACCCTGTGTAACAACACGTACAACACAAAAAATTAGATCAAATATCTAGGTGTCACACTAGACTGCAACCTAAAAATGGAAACGCACCTGCGTAAAACAAACAAGGCCATCTTCCACAAACTTAGAGTGATACAACCTCTGAGAAATATAATCGAACCCTGTGATTTTCGGTCTGTTGCACAAGCACTCATTATGCCACACCTGGACTACTGTAACGCCATCTTACAAGGTCTGCCTAAAAAAAAATCGCTAAATATCCTTCAAATGGCCCAAAATGTGACGACCAGGATCATCATGGGAACAAGCATTGCTGAGCACATTACACCTGTTTTGATAGAGCTACATTGGCTTCCAATTGCAGCCAGGATACAATACAAGACATTGGTAACCACGTTCAAACTTATAAATAACATAGCCCCTTCATTCCTCTCCACACTTATCAGCACGCAACCAACAAATAGGGACAGGAGAACTACCAACTCAGGCACCCTACAAGTCCCCACCAACATCAGAACTGTAAAAGCAAGTACTAGTCGAAGGGCGTTCTCATTCCATGCTCCAACTATCTGGAATCAACTCCCATTTGAGCTGAGATCAATCAAGGACATTACTGCTTTCCGGAAGGAACTAAAAACTCATCTATTCAAAAGTCACTACAATCAGCTGTGACTCTCAGTTCGATAGAAATGAAGCAAAGCAGTCAACTAATTATACTATGTTGAACCGATGTATGTAAATATGTATAAATGTAAAAAATTGTAAATACGTCTAGTCCAATCCCCAAAACACTAATCCTGTGTGCTGTGCCCTACCCACAGATGTATATATCTGCCCCACTTTTCTGTCTTGATTTGACAACCCCCAAAGATGTAATCGAACCGCTACTGATCGCTGGAAGTGGCGGTATATAAGTGTTGTCACCCCTTCGTGCTGTGTACCTGTTGATTGGGCAGGGCACTGCGCTGGGGCTTCAGTGTAACTGGCTCAATTAGCTGCATAGGCCTTGCTTGGCCCTCTGCGAGTTGTAGTTGTGAGTTGCCAGTTAAAAATCAGTTGTGAAACGATGGTAAGGTTAACAAAGGATTTATCTCCCCTTCCAAAAGGACTTTTTATCGTGGTATAAACAAAAGGAAAACACAACCCTTCCTGGGCATATAATAAAGGAAAAATGGAACAAAAATAGCTTCTCTTCAGCTTCTTAACCAATAAAACAAATGTACATCAAAACAGTCTTTCATAAGCACATACAAGCCCTTCTTTACAACGTTAGGCTTCAACAGCTCTTACTTCCCTCTATCTTAATGAGGAAATGCCGTCTGCTATTGAAATCGTACAATCCATATATTCAGTGCTTGTCTCAGCTTCTGATGGCTCACATTGCATCGCTTCCTCACAAGCATTTAATATCTCTTTCCTTTCAGCATTTGGGACCTCTTCAAACCGTCTCCCTCTATTCTGACGTGACTCTCTTTCTCTCTCTGTGAGAATGTGCTGAATACTATTACCACATTCACTGAACTGCCTTTGGTAAGAGCCTCTCCCCTGCTGGTGGTTGTTAGGTGAATTGCGATATTCCCTTGTACCTCTATTAAGGTAAATAGGCTTACCCCTCGGCTCTGACTGGCTCAGGATCCTGTATATGGCTGGAGTTTGAAACGGCAGTTTTGCAGAGACTCTGCTCCTTAAATCATTTCCAGAGATACTAGCCTCTTCAGGTAAAAAGCATTTAACCTTCTCATGCCTGGTATAAGGGTAATAAAACTTATCTGTTTCTCTTAAGCTGGCTTCATAAGGCTTTAGTGTTTCTGGGAACTGCCTCTTATAGCCAAGCCCTGTGCTTCCCCTTTCAGGATGAAAATAAAACTCTTCAGCTTTTACCTTTCTCCTCCCAGCTCCGTTCCAACCTGGGCTGTTTCCAACACTCTCTGGGCTCCTCTGATATCTGAGGCTTCCTCTCCTGGCTTTGCTACCTCCTCTGTAGCTCTTTCCTCTTTTGCCGTTATCCTCACTTTCACAATCTGAGTCCAGCTGTCTTGGATTCTCTCTCAAGCACTCATGGTAATCATTCAAACTTCCATTCAGGCTTCCGTAGTGATTATCATGCAGGCTTTTTCCACAGCTCTCTCTCTGTCCCCTTCTCCAGCTCTTTCCACGACTCTCTACACGACTCTGTCTAACTGTTTGTGAGCTGTGCTTATCTACGTACCTCCGAGCAGCACCACCCCCAAG
Organism: Ichthyophis bannanicus; assembly: GCA_033557465.1. Classification (NCBI taxonomy): domain Eukaryota; kingdom Metazoa; phylum Chordata; class Amphibia; order Gymnophiona; family Ichthyophiidae; genus Ichthyophis; species Ichthyophis bannanicus. The sequence goes on from CM066036.1 coordinate 188,159,689, forward strand.
CTGACTTGCATCAGGTGATAACTTCCTAGCTTTCCTGCTGGCTGGGTGTGTCTCTCTGGCTCGTGACCACATTTGTTTCTGTTGCTCATGGCAACTTCCTGACATGTGCTTTCTAAAAACGTCAGTGTCAGCCTGATCCACTACTTCTCTATCTCCATGGGCTCTGCTGGGTCTGCTCTGCGACAGTGTGTACTAAATAAATAAATAAAATAAATCCTTACCAAACAGGTTCTCACCTGTACAAGGGATATTTCCCAATTCATCTTGAACCCAGATCTCCAAATCAGATGCCTCACCCTCAGTGTCGGGTCGAAGGCTCCAAGTCCAGGTACCTGAGGTCTTACCTCTGGTGCCAGGCTCAGACTCAGGCTTCGACGATGTCTTGAACCCATGGGGAAGGTCCTCAGAGGACAATCCCCAGTCCGAAGCTCTGTGACCTCAGGGCTCAGATCGAGCATGCCCGCGCACAGAGTCATTGGATGCCATCCCCGAGGGCAGGAACTCCATGTTCAAGGCCTGCCCCGCAGCTGAGGCCTTTGAGCCAAACAGCTCCTTTCACTGCTGCTCACGATTCTTCTGGCTCTTAGCTGATATCTGCAGGTAGAGCAGGCAGGAAGAATTGTGGTCCACCCCAAAGCACCAGATGCAGCAACTGTGGTGATCCGTGATGGACATAGTGCGGAGGGCATTTGTCACATTGCTTGAATCCACTGACCAAAGACATAGCCATGAACACGGCACCCAAGAGATCAAATTCACACATATTGGCCAGGGAGGGTGCGAGGAGAATACCCACGCACAAAAAAAGAAAAAGAAGGACCAGAGAAAAACGCAATGCCAAGGCAAGGGCAGACTTGGGTGGCGAGGAGGTGATCAGGAAACCAATCTGGCAAAAAAGCAGTGCGAAAGCACTATGAATAAGTTGGAAAAAAAAATCAACTTGTACCGAGGACACTGTCCAAGCATCCGCAGAGCTCTGCGGAAAAAAGAAGACTGAGGTAAGATGGCGCCCTTGGATTGGAAGGTGACTGCACATGTGTGGTCTAACTTCCAAAGGCTTTCTTTGAAAGCTGGGGTGTGAATCTGCACAGGCTCCATCAATGCAGATGTCACCCACATGTAAGAACTGACTTCCTGCTTGTTCCTGAGGAACCTCACTATCCTCTGTTTCAGTAGCCTTTCCATTAATTTACTCACCACAGAGTTCAGATGAACAGGTCTATAGGTCCCAACCTCTCCCTTACTTCCGTTTTTATGTAAAGGGACCACATGCACCCTTCTCCTGTCCTCTGGGACCACTCCAGTTTCTAAAGAAGCATTGAAAAAGGTCAGACAGTGGAGCTGCTAAAATTTCTCTAAGTTCCTTCAATACTCTTGGAAGTAGCCTATCTGGCCCCATCACGTTGTCTATTTTTAGTTTAGCTAGCTCTTCGTGAACAGACTTCTGAAGGTCGTTCAAAATCTCCCTCACTTCTGTTCCTACTTGTGGATGTTTTCTGAGGTCCTGCTCTTTGGTCCTTCATCTGTGAAAATGGAACACAAATATTTGTTAAGCAAGTCTGCTTTATCCTCATCAGCTTCTATATGTCTCCCCCTTCACCCTTGAGTCTGACAATACCACTTTTGCACTCTCTTCTCTCACTAACTTATCTGAAAAATGTTTTGTCCCCTCCCCCCATTTTACTGTACTGGCTGGGTTTTTTTCCCCCCCATTTGTAGCTTTGCTTTCCTGACTACTATTCCAGCTTCTCTTGGCTTTTCCAAATATTGATGCTTGTCTTCCTCTTTGTGACATCTGAATCACCATCTAGAAGTAAGGAGATCCTGGATTCTTTACAGGGAGAACTATTCCAGCAACTGGTACAGAACCCAAACATGAGAGGGCCATACTGGACCTGGTATTTAGAAATGAGACGAGTATTTCTGACGTTATAGTAGGTGATCCATCTCGCATCCAGTGAGCAGATGGTGTGGTTCAATATTAACACAAGGGCTGAGATAGTCTATTCAAAAGTGAGCGCCCTAGACTAGGAAAGTTTACTTTGCCATGATGGAACGATACCTCAAGGAGTTGTTAGCACGATGGGAACAGCTAAGAGAAGTAGAAAAGCCATAGGCAAAACTGAAAAGGGATATTTCAAGGACAAACATTTTTATTAGGAAAACAAGTACATGTCAAAGGAAAAGGAGGCCACTATGGTTCTCGAAAGAAGTAGCTGAAAATGTGAAGAAAGAGGGTGGCCTTAATAAAATACAAGAGATCACAGAAAGAGGAAGACAAGCATTAATATAAAGAAAAGCTAGGAAAGTAATCAGGAAAGCAGTCAGGCAAAGGGTAGTTACTCACCTGTAGCAGGTGTTCTCCGTGGACAGCAGGAATTAGTCCTCACGTATGGGTGACTCCCTTGCAGGCCTCATCGAGGGCGAAGCTCCCCACATTCCACTGGAGGCTTTTGTAAGGCTCTACCTTGCCTGCATACCTCCTTCCCCCCCTGCCGCCATCTTGGATCAGTCTGATAACATAGCTGTAGCCGAAGACAACGCCTTGGGGAGGTGGGAGGACTATGAGGACTAATTCCTGCTATCCACTGAGAAAACTTGCTACAGATGAGTAACTACCTTTTCTCCATGGACAAGCAGGAATGTATCCTCATGTATGGGACTCCTTACTACAGGCTACTGAAAACAGAAGAGAATACAGACAAGCCCAACAAGGGAAGCAACCAGTCTGCATGATGGCAAAAGACCTTAGCAGTCAGAAACAAACTACAAGCAACAGTGATTCTGTCTTCCCTCCCTTTTTTTGGGTAGCTTGAACAGAACAGAATGGGCCTAGTAGGGACAGAGTTGGTTTCTGATCCCCAAACAGATTCCATATTACAGACTGTATGAAGTTACTGTTACAATGGGAATCCCTATCCAGACAGTAGTGAAATGTAAAGGTGTAGACAGTAATCCACGTTGCAGCTCTGCAGATTTCCTCCATGGAGAAAGAGTGTAAATTGGTCATAGACGCAGTCAAATGTCTGACACCGAGTTCTAACATGACATCGAGGCTCAGGCCTGCATATAAGCGGAAAAGGTGCAGTCTGCTAGCCAAACAGCCAGCACATTTGGAAATGGCAGCCTCTAGCCTGCTGGGGTCAAATAAAAGAAAAGCTGGATAAACTTTCAATGGTTTTAATCCACTCTAAGTAGAAGGCTAAGGCTTGTTTGCAGTGCAACATATACAATGCAGCTTCCCCTTTGCGGGCATGAGGCCTTGAAAAAAAATTTGATTAAGATGGAAATCCAATACCACTTCCGGAAGGAATTTAAGAGTATGGAGGACCAGACTATTCTTATGTAATCTGGCATAAGGCGAACAAATTAGCAGAGCAGGAAGCTCGCTCATTCCCTGAGCTGAAGGCCCAACTCCAAAAGCATGACTTTCAGGTCAAAACTTCTGAGGACAGGAATTGAGAGGCTCTAAAGGACCTTTAATGATCTGTTGATGCTCTGTTGTCCCCACTAAGGGGAAAATATCAAATTTTAACAAATGAAAATGAAATACTGTGAGGCAATTCATGAGCACATGAGGTGCTGAGACTAGGCCAACAGGCAACACTCTGTACTGGAAGTATTGTCCCCCCCGGACGAATCAAAGATACCTCCTGTCAGCAGGATGTAACTGTATGCAGGTATGCGCATCCTTCCAATCCAGAATGCCTAGCCAATCTCCTTTTTGAAGGTAAAGACGAAATACCTTAGGGGTGATCTGGTGGCAGATCCAGTGAATGCAGTTTGTGACCTCTCTGGACCATCTGCAGAACCTATAAGTCTGAGGTTGAGAGAAGTCACCTATAGGCAAAAAGAGCAAGCCTTCCTCCTCAACTGGAGGACTTTTCACTATGATTACTGGTAGAGTGGCCACACTCCCAAGAAACTAGTCAAAACTCCAGTTCCCTGACTTCGGCTGAGGAGCCGGCTGGGCTTACCGAGACTTCTCTCAATGCTGTTGTGGGCTAGGAGCTCATTTGGGTGGGAGGTCGGGAAAGTATCCATGTCTATGAAAGTAATAGGTCCTTTTCTGACTTTCTTCGATCCTCCTGGAAAACGTAGGCCTACTCAAATGAGCACCTTGAGAGATTATGAAGTGTGGCCTGCTGCTATTCAATGAAGTCAGCACCCTCCTTGACCTGCTCTCCAAAGAAGCTCTCTACATGACAGCACATCAGCAAGCTTATTCCAGGCCAGAGGCTGAAGCCCAGTGATACCCCAGGCAGAAGCTCTCAATGCCAACACAAACTCAATGCCCAGACTACAAACTTTGAGCCATCCATGCCATGAGCCACTAGGGAACAATACCATTCCAAATTCTCTGAAGAGAGAAACGGAGACAGTTCAGTGAGATTGCACATGATGGTTCTCCCCAGAACACACCCCTGTTATGCGGGTCAGAGGCCTGATGGGCTACAAGCATGAAATCCTGAAATATCTTCTTCCTAAGGAATCCAATGTCTGCGCCTCCATCTCTGGGACACCAAGAGATGAGTCTTGGGCCTCTAGGACCTCTTAAGGTCGAATCAGACCTCTTTAGAATGAAGAAGCTGAAGCTTCTGGCATCCTGGAGACCCCTGAACTCTGGCATGGAGTCAAGCAGTCTACTGCCCGAAGGCAGCATATGGATTTTCCAACATTTTCATCTGCCTCTCTGCAGGCTGTGAGGCATGAGCATTGTCACCACCACCCTATGGGCCCAGGGGTATTTCAGCATCTGCAACTCTTCCCCCTGGGTCCCTCCTCAGACTCCAAAGAAAATGGCATGGTTCACTGGCTTTTCCCTACCAAACCCTGGGAGGCCATGTCCATAGGAGGAGGCTTACACTACTCCTGAGGAGAAAAGTGCAATGGAAGTTTAGAAGAAGACTTGTCCTCTGACAAGATCCATTCATTGTCCAGCCTTTTGAATCTGTCTCAGAGATGAATCAGACGTTCCTCTGAGTGTCTGTCAATATCACTCTCTTGACACAAGGGGATGATACACCGATGCTCTTCCAGAGTACAAGGGTGCATCAGACTCCAAACTTCTAGAGGGACATCGGCCAGGTACCAGTGACAGGGCCCCTCGATGCCCCAATATTGATGCATTTCTCACAAACTAGGAATGTGTCTCGAATATCTGCTTAGTTGATGCCAACTCAACCAATATCAATGCTCCAGCATGCTACAACGCCAAAAGCAGTGCAATACATCCCTCAAGGATGTGGGGCCTCATTTTCGACAACCGATGATATGTTCCTCAAGAGCTTTGCACGTTTCCTGGTTCCAAAGGCAGTGACCTCAGCAACTCTGACTGATGTACCCAGTATCTGTACAGGTGTATCAGCAGCTTGGCATCAGCTCTCGGCAGGCTGTTGGTGCCTTTCCGATGTCTTGGAGGATGAGCTCGCCTCCCATTGGGGCCATTTTGAGGGCACTCATGTGAACTCTCATCACTCTCAACGCTATGCCTCAATGGGCTCCAACACCGATGCACCAGAGTCTCCACTCTGTGCTCAGTTCGATAACTCCTTGATCGATGAATAGGGGGCCAAATCCGCTCTCATCTCCGAGTGGAGATCAAAAGATGCTCCAGGCACTACAGGCACTCGGCTCAGAGTGGCTAGAGAATCCCTCGATGCAGATGCACCACTTGCATTTGATCTCCTGGAGATCAGTGCCATCGATGCCAATCAGACTTCTGATTATCTGTGCTGCTTCTCCCACCCTTTGCTGACAATTGGAGGCACCAGACCTGTGGCAGATATGGTCCCAGTGCATGGAGAATACCCTCTGAACCTGCTGGCTGGTCAAACATGTTGCAGCAAAATCAAGTGGCCCACTCAGAAGAGAGTCAGACCAGGCTGGTCCACCGGTACCTGCGACTGTGGAGAAAGAGAAAAACAAAACGAAAGAGAAAATAAAAAGGGAAAAGAAACCGCATTGGCAGACTATCAGTGGTAAAAAAAAAACAGAAGCACAAGACCCCCGCAGGGAAGAAAGAACAGATCTGAAGTGGAGGATGAATGGAACACATCTATTTGGCTCCATGGAAAAACAAAGCCTGATCCAAGATGGCACTGCAGCGGCAAGTGGGAAGGAGGAACACAAGCATGGTGGAGTCTCCAAATAGCTTCCAACAGAAGCTGGGGAACGTTACCACAGGGGCTCTGTCAGGGGACATCTCCCATATATGATGACACATTCCTGCTTGTCCCCAGAGAAAGAAGCTACAGATGGAAGAAAAAATACCTAACAAAATAAAATGGGGGGGGGGGGAACAAAACGTTTTCCAGATATGTTAGAGGAGAAAGTGCAAAAGCGGTATTGTCAGACTGATGAGGATAAAGCAGAATTGCTTAACATATATTTCTGTTCTGTGTTTGTAGGTGAAGGGCCAGAAGCAGGACCTCAGAAAACACCAAAAAACAGGAACAGAAGTAAAACGGATTTTGAAGAATTTTCAGATGACTGTTTGCAAGCAGCTAGCTAAACAAAGTAGACAGAGTGATGGGGCCAGATGGGATACATCTGAGAGTACTGAAGAAACTGGGGGGGGGGGGGTTCCTAGTAGCCCCACTATCTGACCTTTTCAATGCTTCTTTAGAGTTGGGAGTGATCCCAGAGAACTGGAGAAGGGTGCAGGTGATCCTTTTATACAAAAACTGAAGCACCACTGCAAATAAGGATGAGGTTGGAAACTACAGGTCAGAAAGTCTAACCCCTGCAGTGAGCAAACTAATGGTTTCTGAAATACAATGGATTACAGGATTTGAGGCAGCATGGTTTTACTAGAGGCAAGTCTTTCTAGAAAAATCACAATTTCTTTGACTGGATGACCCGATAGTTGGACTGAGGGAGAGCTCTAAATATGGTGCACTTAGATTTCAGTAAAACCTTTGACACTGTTCCTTCCTGTCTGTCTGAATTCAAGAAAGCATGTGACAAACACAGAAGATCTCTAAAGGGGAAAATATGGACTGTAGAATTGAGTAGTTGGTATGGAAGGGCAGACTGGATAGGCCACATAGAAACTATGTTTTCTTTAGCTTGGAGAAGAGATGGCTGAGGGGAGATATGATAGAGAGCAATAAAAATGGAAAAAGTAAATGATAATCAACTGTTTATGCTTTTAAACTGTACAGAAATTAGGGAATACACGAAGGCCCAAAGTAGAACATTTAAAACAAATTAGAGAAAATATTTTTTTATGAATACATAGTTAAACTTTGAAACTCATTGCCGGAGGATATGGTAAAAGCAGTTCATGCACCCGGGGGTTTAAAAAAAAAAAAAAGCTTCAGACAGGTTTCTGGAGAAAAAGTCAATAAATTTCAGGGAGACCTAGGGAAAGCCTTTATCCTTGAGGGCAAGTAGCATGGAATCTAGCGAGGTACTTGCAATGTGGATTGCGCACTGTTGGAAACAGGATACAGGACTTGATGGACTTTTGGTCTGCCACTGTATGGCTGTTCTTATGGAAGACTTTTCTTTCCAAGACAGTCTCTGATCTTTTTCCAGTGATATGTTTGTGGCTTGTTGAAATCCGGAAAAATCCTTAGTCGACTGTACAATGGAAGGATGCCTGGTTAAGGGTGCTGACCGTGATTATTTAGTAGCGATATCAGAATTGTGTCGCCAAATATCTTCACAGACCGTCCCAATGCTATTCAATTAGTGCAGGGGGCGGTCCATGGGCAGAACAAGAGCAGTGTCTGCACATTCCAGAAAAGTACCAATTTTACCCAGTTAGCAGGATTTTCCGTTGGTACCTATCCATGCAATGTAGTCTGCATGAAAAGGAATCCAGATAAGTGCAAGTTGAATATTGCACTGACAGGATTAGTAATGGTGCTTATTTGGATTGTGCCGCTCAGCCCAAATATTCAGCAGTAGCAGGATACTGTCACTGAATATCCTGCCAATATTTAAGCACTGCAGTTAACCACAGTGGTGTCTGAATATCAGGCCCAAGCATTTTAGACACTGGGTAAAGAGTCACTAGCATTTGTTACATACAAATCTGCTGCTCTTGTAGTAGGCTATGAACTGGAACTGTTGCCTTTGAAGAGTCTATGAAATTGCAATAATCAAAAAAGACATGTACTCTAGGTTCTCCTTATTGCTTGTAGAGGAATGGGAAAGTCTCCTGCTATGCACTGCACAAACCTATGATGATGTTTTTGTTAAGTGCTGACGAGTCGGTGCTGATTCAAGGAGACCCTCTGGATAGTTGTCCTACACTGTGGAGATGTCTTTATAAGGCAATAAATTTCTAATTGGAGGAGGAGAGGGATTAGAATGGATTCTGGTGACTATATCTCTGGAATAAAACGGAGAATCGTCATAGTCTGCAAGCTCTGTGTGAGAAAGCTCTAACTGTGAAGAAGACAGAGGTGAAGCATGACCACCTTGCAACTCAGAATCCAAAGTAAATGGAGATACAATTGGATCCTGGGAAGAATGTGGCTCTATGCAGGAGCTACTCCTGTATATTGAGAGGCTTGTGGTGGTGATTTGCTCCTAATAGATCTTTGCAAAAGCCTTTGATATAATCATTGATCATCATCTGCAGTAATGCATGGGACTGTTCAGGAAGAGACAAATGAAGCTGAGGGTAAGGACTTATCTGCTAAGACTAGGTTGAGGTTGAAGAGAACAGTTTTACATCTGTATTTTGAGTATTCAAAGAGTCCATTGCAGGAGGATAGCATCAAATAAGAACAGACCAGAATCATTCACCTGAATTGGTGAACAAGATGCCACCTGCATCAGTTCTGCACTGCACTTCCCTGGAGTCACAGTTGCATCAAGGTGCCAATGGCGCTACACTGCTCAGATGACAGAAGTTTGCTTGGACTTTCTGGCTGGTGCAAGAAATTGAGACCATTTGTGCATGAAGGTTGCAATAGTCTTTTGTGCTAAGACGGTGCTTTTCCACCACTTTGGAGCTGTGCAGTTTAGGGGCTGCCTTGTGCTCAGACCTGCACAACTACTTCAAGGCCATCAAATGCATAAATGCATATGTGCTTTATTCAAGAAATCACAGCTGAGACTTACACCAAAGTAGAGATGTATGGTGCTGGACCTTCACATCTGGACTCAAAGGGGAATAGTGGCAAGGTAGGCAGAAGACAACCTGCTAGAGTGCGCCAAGTCAGCCAATCTCTACACCAAAAAAAAAGCTTATGTTCTGCTTCCTGTAAAACAGAAGCTTCCTTTGTGGCTTGTATTGAGTTCAGAGTCAATTCGGCCCATTTTAACCTTGAAGGAACATGCATCCACTATGACTGATTTTAGAACATAAGCTGGAGTAATGCAATCAAAGGAGATAACTTGCATAAGCTTACAAGCTCATTCACAAGTCAGGCAGGACCTGAAGACCAATTTGATCTAATGAAAAAACAAAATCGAAAAAAAGTTGGTTTCAAACTTTTACAAAAGTTAATAAATGAAATAGAAAATGGAGAATGACAAAGAACTGGAAACAGCACAAGCACTGGCAAGTTAAATGCAAGGCACTGATAAGGCAGGCAAAGGCAGAATTTGAGAAGAAGCTTGCTGCGGAAGCAAAAATGCGCAATAAAGACTTTTTCAAGTACATTCGCAGCAGAAAACCTGAGAGAGTCAGTTGGTCCCTTAGATGATAGAGGGGTTAAAGGGGCACTAAGAGGCGACAACGCAATAGCAGAGAGACTGAATGAATTCTTTGCTTCGGTCTTTACTGAAGAAGTAAGGATGTTACCCATGACTGAAGTGGTATTTAAAGAATTGAAGAATTGAAGGAAATAACGATACATCAGGAAGATGTATTACAAAAGGCACACATTGCATTTTTGATAAACTCAAGAGTAGCAAATCACCTGGACCAGATGATATACATCCAAGGGTGTTGAAAACTAAAATATGAGATTGCAGACCTGCTATTAGTAATCTGTGAACTTTCATTAAAATCATCTGTAATACCTGAAGATTGGAGGATGGCTATCGTAACAACAATTTTTAAAAAGGGTTCCAGGGGTGATCCGGGAAACTACAGACCAGTGAGCCTGTCGTCAGTACTGGGAAAAATGGTAGAAACCATCATAAAGAATAACATTGCTGAACATGTAGATAGTCATGGCTTAATGGGAGACAGCCAACATGGCTTTAGACAAGGAAGATCTTGTCTTACTAATCTGTTATGTTTTTTTGAAGGTGTAAACAAACAAGTGAACAAAGGTGAGTCGGCTGATATAGTGTATTTGGACTTTCAGAAAGCCTTTGACAAGGTCCCTCAGACGTTTGGCAAAACTAAAGAGTCATGGGATAGGAGGCAGTGTACTATTGTGGATCAGGAACTGGTTAAAAGATAGAAAGCAGAGGGTAGGGCTAAATAGACAATTCTCCCAATAAAGGTGAATAGTGGTGTACCCCAGGGATCTGTGTTGGGTCCACTGCTTTCCAACATATTCATAAATGACCTGGAAAAGGGAACAACAAGTGAGGTTATCAAATTTGCAAATGACACAAAACTATTTAAAGTTGTTAAAACCCAAGAGGATTGTGGAAAATTGCAAGAGGATCTTGATAAATTGGAAGACTGGGCATTCAAATGGCAGATGAAATTTAATGTGGACAAGTGCAAAGTTATGCACCTAGGGAAGAACAACCCAAACTATGGTTACACGATGCAAGGTTCCACTTTAGGAACCACCACCCAGGAAAAAGATTTAGGCGTCATTGTGGATGACATGTTAAAACCCTCGGCCCAGTGTGCAACGGCAGCCAAGAGAGCAAATAGAATGCTAGGTAGCATAAGGAAAGGAATTGAAAATAAAACAAAGGACATTATAATGCCTCTGTATCATTCCATGGTATGATCGCACCTTGAATATTGTGTGCAGTTCTGGTCGCCGTAACTTAAAAAGGATATAGCGTTATTAGAAAAGGTTCAGAGAACAGCCATCAAAATGATAAAGGGGATGGAAGGATACTCCTATGAAGAGAAGCTAAAAAGGTTAGGGCTCTTTAACCTGGAAAAGAGATGGCTGAGGGGAGATATGATAGAAGTCTATAAATTAATGAACGGAGTGGAACGGGTAAACGTAGATTGTTTACGTTATCAGAATATAGAAAGACAAGCTACAGGGGTAACTATTTAAGACAAATAAGAGAAAATATTTTTTCACTCAACGTGTAATGAAACTCTGGAATTTGTTACCGGAGGATGTAGTAAAGGCTGTTAGTGTAGCCAGGTTTAAAAAAGGTTTTGACAAGTTCCTGGAGGAAAGATCCATAAACCATTATCAAAAAGGGACCCAGGATATCAATGCTTGACCCAATACAAGCATTATGGAACCTATGTCCTTTGGGAAACTGCTAGGTACGTATGACCTAGACTGGCCACTGTTGGAAACAGGATACTGGGCTTGATGGACCTTGGTCTGACCCAGTATGGCATTTCTTATGTTCTTAACATCAGAAGATAATATGAGAATAAACTCTTAAATAAGTTTTGGAACAGCTTTATTTCACATCTGTTTGTCAGAATTGATAAAGCAAAACTGAGGTATCAGCGCAGACTGCTGCATGGCCATGGACATTTAGAACTTTATATTTGAGGGTTTTTTTTGTTTGTTTGTTTAATAACTTTTAAAAATAACCACCATGGGTAAAAAAGCATTCCACAATATGCATTTACCTGCTTATGACACAGTTGTTTCCATAAGCAGGGTTAGGTCAAGGAAGACAACACCACATGTTTTAGAGCTTAAAAGACCTGCATGTTTTGATCTAAAAAGAAGTATACACACAAAAACCAGCTGCAAATTGCTACAAGTACTTTTTTCCAGGGGCAATAATCAAAGCAAATCCATTAATTTCTACTTTATTGTTGGTGAAAATTCTGCAGATTAAAAATATTTGCGAAGTTTTTACTGATGCAGCCAGTTTGCTTTTTGCCCCATTGTCCATAAGAGACTGCAACAGGCCAAGCATCCTAACTATGTAACAGAGTAAAGAGGTGAATGACAGATCTTGTTATTGGAAGTTTCCACAACAGGAAAGATTCTTCCCATCAACATCTGAACATTTTAGCATGTCATGCCATTTAGCAAAATTTACACTAGTTATATACAAAAGTTACATTATATGGCACACATACATGATGAATCATGTGTTTTTCCTCCTACACTGCTGTTTCTTAAAATAAGAGCCAAATCCTAGCACATGTACTATGTAACAGAAGGGACATGCCAGCTAGCATGCTAGTTACTGCCTCAGCAAACTGCCCTACAATGTCGGCATCATAATTTTCAAAACTCATAGGCCAGCTCCGATAAGAGATCAAACTCTTCAAAATGCTTGTGGTATCCATTTTCTAGTGCAGCCAGCAAAACGAATAATATTTGGGCAGCAGTAGACTTCTCTGGAGCAAGATCCACTAATGGTGGAAGGACTAAGCAACTATTTGTGGCCTGACCCTGCTTCTCATGGGCTGCCTCTCCTTCCAGAGGATCCGTGCAAACTCTGAAAGTGCTAACATGAGATCCATAAGCAAAACCAACCAACCATTTTTTTGCACTGTCAGGGCCGGCCCGTCCATTGAGCGAGAATGTTTTTTTGCATAGGGCCCCGCGTTTCAGGGGGCCCTGCACAAGGAACATTCTGCATAGGTAAATTTTTAAAAAAAGGTGGCCGCTGCCGCCATGGCAGCAGCAGGATGAAGTGTCTGCAGGGCCCCCCCTGCCCAGCAGAGTCCTCCCTCCCTGCATCACCTCCCTCTCGCGCTGGCTTTCAGAGCCGCGAAGGGAGAGTTTTCCTTTCGCGGCTCTTTTAAGCCTGCCGGGGCCCGGGGCTGATGGGATACAGGAAATGCCTGTTTCCCCATCAGCCCCAGCGGGCTTAACAGAGCCACGAGGGAGAAACTCTCTTCGTGGCTCTGAAAGCCAGTGCGAGAGGGAGGTGATGCAGGGAGGGAGAACTCTGTCAGGCAGGGGGACCCCGCGGACACTCGATCCTGCCACTGCCATGGCGACAGCAGCCAGCTTTATTTTTGTTGTTTAATTTTGTTGATGGGGAGGAGGGTTAGGACTGGCTATGGGCTGATGGGGGGTTAGGACTGGTAATGGGCTATGGGGAGGTTAGGACTCGTAATGGGCTATGGGGGGGCTAAAACTGAATATAGGGTGGGGGGTTAGGACTGGAAATGGGCTGATGGGGGGGTTAGGATTGTCAGTGGGCTATGGAGGGCTAGGACTGGAAATGGGCTTATGGGGGGGTTAGGACTTGAGGTGGGCTGATGGGGTTAGGGCTGGTAATGGGCTGTGGGCTGATGGGGGGTTAGGACTGGTAATGGGCTATGGGGGGGCTAAGACTGGAGATGGGCTGATGGGGTTAGGACTGGAGGTGGGCTGATGGGGGGCTTAGGACAGGTAATGGGTTGGAGGGGTTGCTAGGAGTGGATAAGGGCTGAGTGGAAGGGGAGGCTTGAACTGCAAATAGCTGACGCGGACGGGGGCTTGGAATGCAAATGGGCTGAGTGGAGGTGAGCTAGGATTTGACATGGACTGATGGTGGGGCTAGGAAAGGACTCGAAATGGGCTGATGGGGGGCTGGGATTGGAAATGAGCTTATGGAGGGACTCAGATAGGACTGGAAATGGGCTGATGGTGGGGCTAGAACTGGAAATGGGCTGATGGTGGGGCTAGGACTGGAAATGGGCTGATGTGGGGACTAGAAGGAAGCTGATGTTGGGGGAGGATTAGAATGGAATGGGGCTGGGAGAGTGAAATAGAGAGGGGAAAAATATTGTGTGTGGGAGGGAAGAAAAATCTACAATTGGTCGGGTATTGGGAGAGTAAGTGGGGATTGAGGATGGAGGGGTAAAATTTGAGTGGATGAAATAGGAATGAGGAAAGAGCAAAAGGAGAAAGATTAGTATGTTAAAGCAGATGTAGAGCGAGAATGGAAAAAAAACTAGAAGAGAAAGGAAAGGACAAATGGACAGCAGACGATGGAGAGTTAGCAGAAGACAGACATGAAGAAACCAGAAGCGGCTGGAGCAATTGCAACTGAAAAAAATGCACAAAAGGTAGAAAGATCTCTCTTTATTTTGAATTTATTAACTGGAATATGTCAGCTCTGGGAAATGTGCATCATTAACGTCTGTGCTTTGTTTGGTACAAGAGGAAATTAATTTATAGTTTTATTTCTACAGTGTTGTTGTACATTCCAAGTTTGGCTTTTGGGGTTCACAGTTTAATTATTGTCTTCCTGTTTCTAAATTGTGATTCCTTGTTTGGTGATGATCTATGTTCTGCATGTGTAACTGAGCTGAAGTATTCTGTTTATGTAATTCCTATTTGACATTGCCACTTGTTCTCTTTCCCCAGTAGGTCATGTATTATTCTCTGAAATGTATTGGTTTAATATTTGCAGTGTTGCCTTTTGATAGGTAGAGTATGGTGCTTTGTGAGTCCTGGTAGTGCTGTTAGGATATGGCGGGTTTGCTATGGGTTCTAAATGGGCAGTGTTTGTAGTAGTTCCTAATGTGCCTGGTGGTTGGCACTGGATTATAGTAATGTAGAAATATTTTAGTCTTTTATCCATACACTCATTAAGAGGCATGTTTACTAAAGGTTAGTGTATGCAAATATTTATGCAAATGAGGCCCCGCACCCCCCTTGGGCCACCCCTGCCCTCAGTCATACTAATGTTAAAAATAAACAAATAAAGAGACTCCCGAACACACACTCATAAGTGATTTAAGCCCTCTTTCAGTGGCTCCCATAGACATGCCCAAAGCTATGCCAGTTGCAAGAACAGCCTTCCATTTATAGACATTGGATATGCTAGTTCTATGCCACTTGCAGGTATTTTTCCATATAGCTATTCCCTGGTGCATGGAAATAGAAAAAAAAACTAAGGAAAAGAGAAACTAGCTTTCAGTGCTCCATGCCCCTTGAGCAGGTTGCACCCTCTGCTGCAAACAAAAGAGGAAAAAAAACAGCAGAGTAGACCTGTATTATTTAAGAAGATTTGAAAATACACTAATAAGCCCAAACAGATTTTCTGCACATTTATTACAGTATAACCCTTGTACTATATGAACAATATTCAGGCCTAAGAGGAGCGTTTAGGAATGAAACACTTTTCAGACTAACACCCTGAACTGGAATGGTTAGAGCAGTGGGCTGAGAACAAGGGAAGTCAGGGTTCAAAATTCCACTGCTGCTCGTCTTTGCGATCTTGGGCACATCACAATCTTAAATTTATAATACCATTCCACACAAGAAAAAAGTAATCTATAATCCTAACTCCTCCAGAAAATGAGCTAGGTCTTAGCTAATAATTTTACTAAATTTGAATTAATCCTATATAAATTAATTAAAACTAGCAGTTAAAATTTCAAGCACTCAAATTGATACTTACATAAGAATAGGACTCCCCTTCTTCCATGGGCTCATCAACCATTTTAAGACCATTCAGCTGCAAAATTATTAACAAAGTAAACTAAGGAATATAGAATAACAAACTGTCTCCATTCCAAAGATCAGCATTCTATAGCATCCTGGCTAATCATAACAAAAAAGGGAGTTGTCTGCATATGCATTTTTGGGAGGGGTTGGGGGAGGGGAATGTCTATCATATGATGATAAAAAGGAAAAAAAAAATAAAGGCAATACATTTTCAAACTAACTTTCCAAGGTTAGAGCATACTTTCCTCAGGTAAGGACAGAGCATTAAACTAAAATAACTTAGCAAACATAGGGCGAGGCCACTGAATTAAATGAGAATTTGCTACACTTACTAAGCTGTTTTAAGAATAAGCAGCAATTAAAATAACTCCACCCTCCCCTGGTGCACACACCCCTTTAGGACAAAGCTATCCGCCCTAAAACATCAAAAGAAGTATATTGCATGGATGGTGCTGAAGTTATTTTTTGTGAAATGTACATAAATTAACTGTATATTTTATCAGGTTAAAAATGGACTTTCAGACATAAAAGAACGTTAATGCATTTTCAAACACCGCTGGTCAGTCAGCAGTTCATTAATAACTTTTAAATACAGAATTATCTGCTAAAATTCTGGCAGGAACATTTCACACCTATTTACAGGAATATAATTTTAATTAACATCTTTAGAAACTGACAAACTAAGAATTGTTAATTTAAGACCAGTTAGATAAATAGGTATTGAGCCAGGCCCAAAACATCTTGCACAAACTTCAAACATATTTTTCAGTTTTGTAAATGAGTAAAAAAGTGGAAGCTATAGACAATGAAAAGAATCAACATCTAATTTGCATGATGAGAGAAAACAGATGGCTACAAGATATATACTGGTTTAATAGTGTTCAATATAAGCAGATTTTTATCAAGTATTTCATACAAATGCACTTCATCTTGATGTGTCCCTTTTGAAAACTTCAAAGGTTGGGTTGTTTAAAACATGTTGTTCATTGAAGTACCTATCGCACACTAAAATCTAGAAAACTAGGATTTTCATTGATTTTAAAAAAGGCAGGTTAGTGATAACTATTGTGTAGGCCAGCTATCAATAAGAGTCATGATCAGACTCAGCTTAAGAATGAGGTGAGCTGCTTCATTTCCTTCTCATGCTGATAGGACAGCACCGAAACACCCACAGAAAGAATAGTAGATTAGGATGATGTAAAAAAATAAATCAGCTTTAAATTTTCCAATGACAAAGACAAAATTAGACTACCTGCTAATTGCCCTTGAGTTCCCACAAGTCAGGTACGAATGGGTAGTCAGCCCCCTTGAGCAGCTGAAGATTGAGCATGACAGAGTCTTGGCTAGTGTAGTATAAGGGCTCCCTCTACAGCCCCCGATTCCAGTCTCCTACTGACCAAGCAGACAAACTGAATGACCTACTAAACTACAGCCCTCCTTACGGGATCCACTTCCCCATAACCGAGAGTGAGAGCAGCACAGAAAAATGGTGAGCACACGCCCCTTGAACTTCATATAATCGAAAAAAAAACAAACCACACCATATATACATCACATTCTGAATCGGATGCCCAAACAACTAGCCGGGCCAGCCAGTCCGTAGTACTCAAAACACGACCCTTCTACAGAATCCAGGTTGCCCTAAATCCTGACTGAAACTCTTACAGTAACTGCCCCCACGCCCGGATTCGCTCTTACCTATAACCGCTATAAACCAGATCCATCCAACTAACCTACCTGGGTGGGCCCTGGCCTGGCCTGGAGGGAACTCAAGGAAAGACAATTAAGCAAGTAAGGTCTAATTTTGCCTTTCTTATCGTCCCTCCAGGCCAGGCCAGGCCAGGCCAGGTACAAATGGGACATATTAGAGCAAACTTGTAGGGACCCACAAGTCTGGCTTGAAGTACCGAGGTTCCAACCACCACATCTAACGCCTGCACATTCAACGATAATGTCTTGAAAATGTGTGCAGCAATGACCAAGTCACCGCTCTGCAAGTGTCTGCCAGAGGAACCAAGCCACTTTCTGCCCAGGATGTTGCCTGTGCCCTTGTGGAATGGGCCCAAAGGCAGAGGTTTCCCCTCGGACTGCATACACTGTCTCAATAGCTAGTTTTACCCAGCGGGCGATCGAGGCCTTAGAGCATAGGTTTTTCAACCCAATCCTCAGGGAACCCTAGGCCAGTCAGGTTTTCAGGATTCCCACAATGAATACGCATAAGATAGATTTGCATACAATGAAGGCAGAACATGAAAATCTCTCATGCATATTCATTCTGGGAATCCTGAAAACCTGACTGGCCTAGGGTTCCCTGAGAACTGGGTTGAAAATCCCTGCCTTAAGGCTGCTTCTCCCTTAAGAGGGCCTCCAAATAGTACAGACGATCTGTTTTCCAAAACTCTGTCCTGCTACCGTATCTTCACAAGACCCTGCGAAGATGCAACCTATGCAGCAGACGATCCTCCTCAGAATTCCTGAGGCTTGGAAAAGCAGGCAGCGCAATAGCCTGGTTTAAGTGAAGCCACATCACTACTTTAGGCAGAAACGGCGGCACTGGGTGCAAAACCACTTTCTTTAGAAAACAGGAGAAAAGGTTCTCTACACGGGAGCGCCTGCAACTCTGAGATCCTCCGCGCTGAGCAGTGCGCCACTAAAAGCACCATCTTAAGGGTAAGGTCCTTCAAGGATGCTCTCAAAAGAGACTTAAAGAGCTCTCAGACTTAGAGTTGCAGGAGCCTCCACGGAGGCCGAATGAGCCTCACGGTTCTAAGGAATTGCACTACATCTGGATGTGCTGCCAGTCAATGCCCCTGCAGTCGCCCTCGATAACAGACCAATGCTGCCACCTGCACCTTCAGTGTGCCGAGAGCCAATCCTCTCTCAAGACCCCCTTGAAGGAACACCAGGATGTAAGGCAGGGAGCAACGAAAAGGACAAACCCCCTTGACAGCACACCGCTCTTTGAATACACGCCATACTCCAATATAGGCTAGTGTGGTTGAATGCTTCTGAGACCTTAGCATGGTCGAAATGACAAACGCAGAGTATCCCTGGCTATGCAACCTCGCTCTCTCAAGAGCCAGGCTGTGAGCAAGAATCAATTCATCTGTGGCATCAAAACTGGACCTTGCGCCAACAGGTTGATCCTGCCAGGCAGCCTCCAGGGGTGGTCGATCAAAAGATGAAGGAGATCCGCATACCATGGTTTCCATGGTTAATTTGGCGCTATGGAGGATCACTGGTCCCTTGTGCACCTCTATCTGCTGAAGACATCCTATGAGCACCCAAGGCATAAAGGAGATCTTCTATTGACCACGCCTGAGCCAGTGCATAGAGGCCCTCGGACATGTGTTCTCTACGCCGGCTGAAGAACTGCACCACCTTGGTGTTGGTTAGGGTAGCCATTAGATCCATGACCAGCTGCCCCCACCATACCATGAGGTCGTAAAACACTGCCACATTGAGCTCCCATTCTCTGGGGTCCAACATGTGGCGACTGAGGTAATCCACCTGAACATTGCCCTTCCCAGTGACATGGGCTGCTGACAGGGCCGTCAGATGCTTCTCTGCCCACTGCAGAAGATCCTGACTCTCCAACAGTAGCAAGGCACTGCCCTTGCCCCCCTGCCGATTGATAGAGGCTACCGTTGTCGCACTGTTGAAGACCCAAACGGCTTTCCCCTCTAGCAGATGCTGTAAACTCTGCATTGCCAAATAAACCGCCCTCAATTCGAGGCGATCGGAGGAGACTTCATGGTCAGAGACCAACAATCTTGCGTCACCTGAGACAGCGTGCTCTCCATCCGGAGAGACTGGCATCTATAGTCAGCAGGACCTATTGTGGCTGCTCCTATGGTATGTCTGCCATCAAATAAGTAGGCTCCAGCCACCACTGCAAGCTTGTTCTCCAGTCCTGTGGGCACACCAGCTTTTGGGACAACAGGTGGCACTGTGGAGACCACCTCAATAGGAGCGCCTGCTACAGGGGGCACATAAGTGCCCTGGCTTACAGCATCAGATCCAGGGCAGCAGCCATGGATCTGAACAGCTGCCTGCAAAACCATGCTGTCTGCAACGGCATGCTCAGGATCTTCCAGACCTGCGCCACCAATTTCAGCATCCTATCCTTGGGCAGGGAAACTGTCCCCTCGGAGGTGTCGAAGAGTGCTCAGAGATACACCATGTGCTGTACTGGCCACAGGTGTCTCTTGGCGAGATTATCACCCAGCCCAACTGCTACAAGAATTCCATGACTTCCTGGGTGGCGATGTGTGCCTCCCCCTCCGACTTTGCCAAGATAAGCCAACCATCCAGATAGGAGTGCACCAGGATCCCTTCCTGTCGCAAGTCCAGTGCTACCACCACCATGACCTTTGTAAAGATATGCAGCACGGTGGCTAGGCCAAAGGTTGATGCCCGGAACTGGAAATGTCCCATGGGCATGGCGAACTGCAGGAATTTCTGGTGGTCCAGTATGATAGGAATGTGAAGATAAGCCTCTAAGATCCAGAGCGGACAGGAACTCTCCCTGTCGTTCTGTCAAAATCACCGAGCGCAGAATCTCCATCTGGAAATGCGGTACCCTCAAGCTTCGATTCATATGCTTGAAATAAAGGAGGGGCCAAAATGAGCCATCTTTCTTCAGCACCACAAAATAAATGGAGTATCGACCGGACCCGCAATGGTCTCAGGGGTACTGGCAGTACCACCTCTAGCTGTATAAGTCGCTGAAGGGTGGAGGAGACTGCCGCCCTCGTCTCCAGCACCCTGCAAGGCGAAATGACAAAGGCTTCTGGCAGCAGCCTTGCAAATTCCAGTGCATACCCTTCACAGATTACAACCGTCCCATGGGTCTTGGAAATTATCATGGCCCAAGATGGAGTAAAACTGTTGCAACCAACCTCCTACCATCTCCGTCTGGACTGGCCTGCTTTCATTGAGGCTTCTTACCCGGGGTCTGCTGGGCCACACAGTAACCTCGACCAAACCCTGGGCCCACCAAAAGGGCTGCCCCCTCGCTCCATAGCAATCCCTCTTGAGTTGAGCAGAATCACTGGAAATATCTGACCTGTCCTCTTTGTGGACCTCCCAGCTTCAGAGCCGATGGTCGATCCTCCGGCAGGTGCCCCCCTTTGGAGTCACCCCGGTCCTTTATAATATTGTCCAGCGTCTCCCCAAGAGCAGCTTGCCTTTGGTAGAGAAGTTTACTTAGTCGCGATTTGGACGAAGCGTCCTCTGCCCAGTTCCTCAGTCAGAGAAAACGGCGCACCACTACCACCAACACCAGCAACTTGGAGGCAATGCAAATGAAATCATAAAAGGCATCCGTCATGTATGCAGCTGCTGACTCCAGCTTAGTCCCTTCCGAGGTCTCCGCACCGTCAGGGTCAGATGGAGCCAACGAATAGAAGCCCGATACCTATAGGCTCCGCAAATGGAGACCTGAGGTGCCAGGGCGCTAGAATAAAAGGCCTGATTGAGGATTGATTCTAGCTTCTGATCTTGCAGATTTTTAAGCGCCACCCCTCCTTCTACCGGGATGGTCATCTTCTTGGTCACCGCCGAGACCAACGCATCCACCCTAGGCAATTTCAGAAGCTACCGTTCCTCCTGCAGGATAGGGTAAAGCTGCCCCATTAGTCAGCTACTCCAAGTTATTTATGCCGTGTTACCTGTAAACTCATACGTGTTAAATGTACTGAGCATTTTGTTCCATGTGAACCGCGCTGATGATGAATAGTGCGGTATATAAGAGACTGTAAATAAATAAATAAAGGTAGCCTCTGGATACTCCCATTCCGACTCAACCATCTTCTTAATCACATCTTAAGACCTATACCAAAGAAATCACCTCTCGACAAGAGCAATCCAGCAGCATACAGACCGATTTCAAGCATCCCCCTCTTAGCAAAGATAATCGAAAAGGCAGTACAGCATCAGCTCCAAGAACATAGACAACCACGCTCAACTGGACATCAACCAACATGGCTTCCGCCCCAACCACGGAGTTGAAACACTCCTGTTATATCTATTCAATGATATACTACACACCATAGACAACAGAAAGCAAGGAGTTCTCATGATCTCCATAGACATCTCATCAGCATTTGACACAGTGGACCACGGAACCCTACTAGCAAGACTCCAGAACATTGGACTGCACGGAACCACACTCAAGTGGTTCCAATCCTATCTAACAGACAGATACAGGTTAAGATCGGAACCAACACATCACAACCAATAAAGGTTACACAAGGAGTACCGCAAGGATCTGCCCTATCGGCTCTCTTATTCAACCTCTACATCCAGCCTATATGCAGCATCATAAAAGACCACAAGATAAAATACACTATATATGCTGATGATATAATGATCTACACTCCATTCGCCCTTGACAACCCAGACCACTCAAAGATAACACAATGCCTCCGTCACATGAACAGATGGTTCCAAGACAACATGACCATAAACTACAGCAAGACCGAGGCTCTAATCATCACACAAAATGACAGCTTCATCCCTCCAATCAACATCAAGATAGACAACACAACCATACCCAGACAACCAGAAGTGAAATACCTCGGAGTGACGCTAGACAAAGAGCTGAACCTGCAGGCACACATCAGCAGAAACACCAAAAATGCATATCACAGGATGAGCCTAGTAAGACGTCTCAAGCCCTTACTATCCCAGGAGCACTTCCACACAGTATGCCAGGCTCTAGTAACTCCAATACTCGACTTCTGCAACCCAATATACCTCGGCCTAACAAAGCAGACCCTAAGACCACTACAGCTCGCACAAAACACAGCAGCACACATAATAGCTGGCAATACAAGAAATGAACACATCACACCCACTCTAAAAGATCTCCACTGGTTACCAATCAGCGCACGCATCAAATACAAAACAGTCATTAACATATTCAAAATCAAACAACAATTATCAGCATTCAGCCTACATCCACTCATACAACCAGACAACAGCGCAAGACCGAGGAGGCGGGGCACAGCCAACCACATTAACACACCAAAAGACGTAAACAAGATAGACAAAGATACTGAGAAATGAGCCATATCAACAGCAGCACCAGCAATCTGGAACTCACTCTCCGATGAACTTCGCTCAACAACGGACATTAAGAACTTTAGGAAGCTCCTCAAGACTACCCTCTTCAGGGAGTACTACGAGGATGTCAGCTAAGCAACCCAATGGACAGCAAAACAGAGTCAACCCCCCCCCACCACCCACACACATATGAAAGCAAGCTTATGTTGTACATAGTATTGTATATAGCGCACACTGTAAATAGCCACACAAGAATCAATGACTCACCACAACTACACACACGCACCGCCCATTGCATGCCCACACTTAACACATTGTCTGTCGATTGTTTGCTGTGCAGGCCGCCTTGATTGAAGGATAAGGCGGGATAGAAATCAGTTTAAATAAATAAATAAATACAAATCTTAATGGACCGGGAAGCACACTTGCACTCCTCTGAACCCTTGAAGCAGAAGGTCCTCAAGTGGCTCCACTGTCTGCACTGCAGACTGTGCCATATTTAATGCCGATAGGGAGTGGGCAATGAGCACCCTAAGTTCTCCTTGTGGAAGGCCTGGAAAATATTCAGATCTTCCCCGGGGCAATTTCTCCTTCCTCCACCTCCTGAGTCCACGGATCCCTCTCGTGCTCCGAAGTATCTTCCCAAAAGGTCCTCAGAAGGGAGCCAGCGAGGCGACTCCTGACCCCCCCCCCCCCCATCTCATTCCTGCAGTCCCCCATGGCTCCCTTCAGGAAGGTTCCTCCCTGGAATCCCCCCTCCAGCAATGGATCCATCAGCAATGGATCCCCAGCTGGTAGAACTGGAAGCTTGCATGGAGGATCTGAAGAGTCAGCCTATTTCCTCTTTAGGCAGTAAGCCCTCTGCATCGAAAGGTTAAAAACTGGCAAAAAAAAATGGAATCCATCCCTCCTATAGCCCCAGGTGCCATAGGCTAAGGAGTTGCTCCTGTACTGACTAGCTTCTTACTTTCACTTTTAACCTTACCCTTTCCCTGTTTTTCCTGCCAAACGGAGGAAATGGCCACCAGCTGTAAAATGGCTGCAGTTCCCACCACACCCACAGGAGCCATCGACCTAGGCATCTCTGCTCCGGAGGCTGTGCTCTCTCCGTCCATCATGGCAGCTTCCTCCAACTCCTGCAAGAAATGCCTCTGTAGCCAACTGCCCCATCTGAAACGCATGCGGCAAAAGCCAGCTGCACTCAGCCTACGGCTGCTCTGGCATTGGGCACATGCTGCAGGGGCTGGGGCAGGGGCTGGGAGCATGCACATGTGCCGCAAACAAAGCCCACACCAGATGCCTACGCTAATCCCTGAAAACGAAAGAAGCACCTACCGCAAGAAAATGGCCTCCAAGCACTGCTACAAACTGCATTGGTACAGTCTCAAAGAATCTCTTAACTATTAAATTTATGTATCTGAAGCCTTCAATCTGCCGGCTTGGGGACACAGCTGGGGATACTGTGCCCACCGCCCCCCCCTCCCTCCCCAGTTACTGGCTATCCCACTGGAACGAGGGGAGAGGGATTCTGGGGCTCCCAGGCACTTACACACCCAAGGACAGTTCTGAGTCCTACTGAACCCGGAGCAGACGCAGGCACTGCCCTTCACTCCACTGTTGTGCCAAAGGGGAGTGCTCCCAGCCTTCTCTGCCTTCTATTACCTGGATAAACACCCTGCCAGAGCCATACAATTATGTTCATTAACTAGTTGGTTTTGTATTTACAAGACTGTCTCTGGGCCAGCAGGAAGTTGGTATATACCAGGAGAAGCTGTGTTCTCATGTCTCATCTTGGATGAACCAGAGTTTTCTTCTTTGCCTTTGTAGAATGGGTGTGTGCGCTCTTATGTCTCCTGCCTTTGGGCAGGACCAGCTAAACCATTAGGCAAGACCAGGCAGTTGTATGGGGTGGCTCCTGCCAAGGGGTGGCAAAGAGCAGCAACAGATAAAGCAAAAATATAGATCCTGACAGCCACACAAACTCAAAGAGCCTCAGCACATTCTTTTACCTGCAGGGAGAGGGACATACACTTACATGCAAAGGAAAGTTTAATATTTAGAAATATGATGTTCAATTATGCAGTTTTAAAGAATTGGTGTGGGATGGGTGGTGTTGGGCTCATTACAATTATGGAGTTCATTTATTAAAATCTTTGGGGGGGGGGGGAGAGCAGAGTGTTAGTGGACTGAAAATTAAAGGGGTCGTAAAAATGAAGGTCCACTTAGGGATCCCATAGCCTTGCACTTGCCCTACCTCTGGATGTGTCCTATTCTGATCTGCCCTGCTGGTCCAGTGCTGGGTCATTATCTCTGCTATCCTCCTTGTCGACCTGGACTCCTTGTCTGTATCACATTCCAGCTGATCATATTCCTTGTATTTCTGGATCCTTGTCTTGCGCTTCATGACTTATGCATTCCTACTCCATTTTTAATGCCTTGTTACCGGTTCTTGTATGGATTGACTATTGCAAAGGTGAATATAGTTCACTTGCTCACTGAACTAAAGGCTAGTGTTGTACTGAATCTCCCTGTTGTGTGATGGCTAGTACAATTAAACTGCCTTTAAATTGTAATGTCAGGCTACACTCCTTTATCTTTTAATGTGACCCATTCCCAGTGGCCCGCAACATCCTGACCAGGTTCCCCTTGCATCCCATATCAGTATTCTCTACTTCCTTTTGATTTCTAAAGAGAAATGTGATGATGCATGCTGAATACATAGCTGGGAGGAAATTGCTGGCAGACCCTCCAGTCCTTCCTAGTTTTCATACTCTCTACAGCAAATTTGGTAGTTAGGGTCATGATCCAAAAGAAGTTATTGTAGAAGTTTTTAAGAAAAAGTAGATTCGATGGAAAACGTTTTCTAAAGAAATAACTAGTGGACTGGGTGTACAGTTTACTAATTAATAAGCTGATACCACTCCTCCCCCCCCCCTTTGGATTTGGGTGAGGCAAGGGGACATGAGGCAGTTTCTGTGCCACAGTAGGGCCACAAAATAGCAATAGCCAATTAGACATGTTTCAGGATCACGCAAGAACTGCAGAAGTCAACAACCATGTCTGTGGAAAATCCAGAACTAGCGTTAAACACGTACCCCCTCCCCACCAAAGTATACATTAGAGGTGTGGTTCAGGATAGATGAAGCAGCCCATAAATGCTGGGAGGAATGACTTGTGAAAGTGAACCAGAAGTGGAAAGCCAGAAAACAGTTCAATGAGGGAAAGATCCCTTCTCTGAGGAATGAAGCTTACTTTTTGCTATGGAAAGCAGCACAAGCACAGCCTGCTCCAGCAACAAATGACCAGAGTCATCATAATGAATGTCTTCTTTGGAGCTCCAAGATGGATCATGTGAAACATGCAGTTTTGTTTTGTAGTTCTAACCTGTCATGCTCCAGAGCTTCCTTCTATGGAACTGCAGTAGAATCACCTTGAGAAATAACTTCAAAGGCCATGTCAGTTGCCTCATAACTGTTCCTCTTTCTCCTGGCCTGGAGCAACAAAGGGGAGGGGGGGGGTAAAGTCTTTGCAGACAAAGGATGTATGAAGAGGGTGAGAGATAAGTGAAATCCATAAAGTTACATCATAAGACTAAAAAACATTTAGAAAACCTTTTATTAAACTAAGGATGAATGAATGAATATGTTGGAATCTAGAATATATTTATTCTATTAAACATTAAACATCCACATCCATCATGTTCTTAAAAAAAAAAAAATAGATTTACACTCTTGACCTGATTTTGGAATAAAAAAGGTTTTAAATGTTTTTTGCCTTCTTATGATGAAACTTACGATTTTTATGTATACGAGCTAAGATACATTTATGTATTTTTTATCAACTATTACAGTACCCCTGACGCAGGTGTATGCTGAAACACAGTCACATTGGGCCATTTTTGCTGTAATAGGGTTTTTAGAAATAAAACCTTTTTTTCCCCTAAAACAACAAGGTTTTGAATTTTATGTCTATGGTCAGCTGGGCGAGGACAAGCTGAAAACCTCACTGCATTTTAACTCGAGAAAACCTCTGCATTACAAAGAGTTGGAAATATTTCTGAAGAAATTTCAAATACATTACATCATGCCAGCCAAGAAACATCTACAAGCTGATTCAAGCAAATAACAATGGAAACATGGAATGAACCTACTGTCAAGGAACCTTCCATTAAACGTTATATTGCACTTACAGGAAACATGCACATGAAGAGACTAGGACGGATGGTTGGCTGGCAAGACTAGGACTTGTGTGGAACCGTGGAATCCATATGGCCAAGTAGTCTCAGGAATTGCCTGGCAGAGACCAGGGAATTGCCTGGCAGAGACCAGGGAATTGCCTGGCAGAGACCAGGGAATTGCCTGGCAGAGACCAGGGAATTGCCTGGCAGAGACCAGGGAATTGCCTGGCAGAGACCAGGGAATTGCCTGGCAGAGACCAGGGAATTGCCTGGCAGAGACCAGGGAATTGCCTGGCAGAGACCAGGGAATTGCCTGGCAGAGACCAGGGAATTGCCTGGCAGAGACCAGGGAATTGCTGTGAAACTGCCTGGCCAGATCCATCAGCCTGTGGGCTCTGTCCATTGGCAGAAAAGCCTTTGCCTGAAGAGTGTCCAGCCTTGCTCCCATGAATTCTAAGTTCTGGGATGGGAGCAAAGTGGACTTTGCGAAGTTTATGACAAACCCCAAGTGCTGAAGCAGAGCCACAGTGCGAAGGGTGGCTTGATTGGCCTCCTGGGAAGACTGGCCCCTCATGAGCCAGTCGTCCAGGTACGGAAACACAAAAAGACCTTGAAGCCTTAGGTAGGCCGCCACCACTGCCAGGCACTTGGTGAACACCCTGGGAGCGGAGGTCAGGCCAAAGGGTAGTACTCTATACTGATAGTGGTTTCCTCCCACAACAAATCTGAGATATTGTCTGTGGCCTGGATGAATAAGGATGTGAGTATAAGCATCCTTTAGATCTAAGGAGCATAGCAAATCTCCCTGCTGGAGGTAGGGCAGCAGGATTCCAAGGGTAAGCATCTTGAACTTTTCCCTCTCCAGGAACTTGAGGTTGCGCAAGTCTAGGATGGGTCTGAGGCCTCCTGTTCTTTTTGGTACCAGAAAGTACCTGGAATAAAAGCCGTGACCTCTCAGGTGGTGGGGCACCGGTTCCACAGCCTGTTCCTTTAGTAGACTTGCTAACTCCTGAAAGAATAGGTCCCTGTGCAGAGGGAGTCTTGGAGGCTCCCCTGGAAAATAGGAGGGAGGTACCTGGTGGAAATGGAGAAGATAGCCCTTTTGGACTATATGAAGCACCCAGGTATCTGATGTGACGGCTGACCACCGGTGGGCAAAGTGGGCCAACCGGCCTCCTGTGCTGAGAGAAGCCAGCTGAGGAGAAGAGGCTATGCTTTCTGAGTCAAAAAACCCCACCCTGCTGAGCAGGGGCCAGTGTGGGTGGCTTGGGGGCCTTCTGCCTACGGGGCCCATGACCCTGCCCCTTGGCCTGCTGACCCTGTTGGGGAGCTGCAGAGGCCTGATAATGAGGGTATTGTTTATAGGCAGAAGACTTCCTCGGGTAAAAGGTCTTTTTTCCCGAGCCCTTCTTCTTCTGAGAAGGGGCAGAGGTTTTTCTGGACAGCCTAGTCCTGGTCAGAGTCTTGGTCTCAGGTTCTGCAGCCTTTTCAGCCATGGGCTTGCCAAAGAGGTTTTCACCTCGGCAGGGGACATCGACCAACTTGTCCTGTACCCATGGCTCGAGGTCGGATGACTGTAGCCAAGCCTGTTGGCGGGCACCGATGCCGGCCCCGGCTACTCGGGCCGAAGCCTCGAAGCCATCGTAGGCTGCTCGAGAGATAAACTTCGAGCACTCTCGAATACTGGAGGACAAGGCCTGGAACCTCTGCAAAGGTTCCTCGGAGAGACCAGCAGAGAACCCGGCAATCTCCTTTGCCAGGTCTCGGAGATACATGCCCATGTAGAGCTGGTATGTCTGGACACGGCAAGCAAGCATAGAGCCCTGGAAGCACTTCTTACCGAGGGCATCCAGGTTCTGGGCCTCCTGGCCGGGAGGCACCGAGGAGTGCATCTTCTGACTTTTCAGTCGATGCATGGCCGATTCCACAACCATGGAGTGGTGCGGTAATTGTGCCTTTTGGAACCCAGGGCTCTTGCGGACTCGATAGATGGAATCGTCCCGCTTGCTTAACACCGGCGTCGAGGCTGAGGTCTCCCACATGCGGAACAGCAGCCGCTCCAGCATCAGAGGAACAGGTACAGTAAAGGCCTCCTTCGGGGGAGAGTCATACTGGAGGGCCTTGAGCTCCTCGGCTCGAGGCTCCTCCTCGGGATCCGCGGGGAAGGCCAAGGCCTTGGCCATATCCCGCACGAAGTCCGAGATCCGGGTATCCTCTGGTGGGGATCGTCTCCGAGGTTCGGACTCCAGCGAGTCCGATGGGACACACCAAGTCCGATAGGTGTCGGGTGACTCTTCGTCCTCCGTCTCCCAGCCCGACTCCTCGGAGGAGGTGTCGAGCGGCTCCGGTCGGGCGGGCGGGCACCGATACCCTCCGCCCCGACGCCGAGGGTACCGAACGGGAGGCCGAGGGAGACTGTGGCCGAGGATCGACTCGAGCCCGCATGGACTCGAAGATCGGCTCGGCCTGCGGGGTCGACTTGGACGTCGATGTCCTGGTGGTCGGGGCAGATGCACCGGTGAGACCGGCGATCAATGCCCGCTGCTGTTCCATGAAGGAAGCGAGGCTGCTCTCCAAGGCCGTCAACCTGAGTCCGAGCTCAGGAGATCCAGCAGCCCCTGACTCAGGCCCCGACAGCGTCGGGCCCGACGTTGGCTCCCTTGGAGGAGAGTCCACGAGGATTACAGCACTCACGTGTCCAGGAGACTCTATCTCGAGATGAGGTTGCTTGGCAGGCCTCTCCGATTCCGAAGACCCGGGACGGCTATCGGGGCTATGCGACCTGGCTCTCGAGGAACCAGGAGCGTCCACCGACGCCGCCCTCGCGGGTTTCTTCTTCCTGCACTGTTCCCGCGAAGGAGACCCCCGCTCAGAGGAACCTCGACGCTGCTCGGGGCCAGAGTCCCGAGATGTTGAGGCCTCTGACGAGGTCCGGGCCCGTCCGGACGCGGAGTCAGAGAAGATCCTATCCTTCTGGTGCTGCCGACTCCTCAACGCCTTTGAGGACATTTTGCCACACGGACCACAAATCATCGGGTCATGATCGGGTCCGAGGCAGCGGAGGCAGCAGTCGTGTGTGTTGGTAAGAGACATAAGTTTCTTACACCGATCACACTTTTTAAACCCGCTGGCAGCCATCGGGGGAAAAAGGGCCCCTGCGAGATCAAAAGACAGGGCTGCCAGTGAAAAAAGAAAAAATGGCGCGAACGCTAGTCACGAAGGACAAAAACCGAAAAGGAGAGAGTGGGCTCGATACCGGCGTACCGGGTCCAGGCGAGAAAAGGATCCGGCGTCCAACCGAAGGAGAAGTACAAAAAATAGGGAAATCAACTTTTTCCTCGGCGAAAAAACTACGTCCGTCGGGCTCCGCGGAAAAAAGAAGACTGAGCAAGATGGCACCCTTGGGCGGGAAGGGGACCGCGCATGCGCGCTGCAATTCCCAAAGGCTTTCTTTGAAAGCTGGGGGAAATGCTCTGCACGAGGGCTCCGTCGGCACCGACGTCACCCATATGTGAGGACTGACTTCCTGCTTGGTCCTGGAGAAACACTATTACTACCACTATTACCTTGGCAAAGATATGGAGTGCCACATCTAGACTAAAAGGCAGGGCCAAGAACGGGAAAGACAGTTTAGAATACAGAAGTGGAGAAACAGCTAATACTGTTCCCAATAAGTGACAATTCATCTGGGAGATGAAGAGCATCCCCTTGCCTGACCGCAATATGACGACAAAAAAAAAAAAAAAAAAGAGGCTCGGGGTCTGAAAACAACCACCTCTAGGATCCAGGTCTGCCAGAAGGAACCGCCCTTCCCGGGCACCCATGTATCTGAAATAGTGTCCCTGGCCCTACTGTGGAGGGAATGGAATAAGACAGCCTGCAATTGCAGGAGATAATGAAGAGTTTCCTCAAATGCAACCCACATGAGTGGAGAACCACAGAGAGAATCTACCGGGGAGTACCTTATAAGCACTGTCAAAATTCAACTACTGCACATAAGTCCTACCAACAAGTCAAACCAACACCCCAAAAGCGACACAGCCACCGTGTCACCCTTGTGCAGACCAGCAAATAGCACAAAAAGATAGCTGAACTTACGAAAGAAATTCATAGCCAGGTACCGGAGAAGCACCCTCTGGCAGAGATCCTTATCCTTCCTCATACACTGCTGCTTCAAGAAGAAGGGAAGGCAGACCACCTGGGTCATGTGAAAGGGAGATGGCAATTTATGCAAGAAGGAAGGCACATGCCAAATGGAAACTGCTCCTTTGAAAAGAGAGCCTGCTGAACAAATCCACACTGCTGAACAAATCTCAACCAAGACCACCAACTTGCGTGTCAAATCTTTTAAAGTAGTGCCCTTTAACAGTTCAAAGGGTGCTGCCACCAGGACCTTGAGCACCAGACACAGCTCCCAGGAAGGGATCACAGACTTGAGGAAGGACGCAGACGCTGAAACCCCTGGATAAAGCGAGAGACGTCCGAGAGCAAGGCTAGAGACTTACCAACCACCGGACCTCAGAAACAGGCCAAAACTGGCACCTGAACGTTCATGGAGCCAAGGGAAAGGCCCTTCTCCAGGGCATCCTGTAGACAGGCCAACAAAGATGGCATCTTGGCTGTCTCAGAAGCCAACTGCCGTGCAACATACCAGTGCTCAAAGAGACACCAGATCCATACGTATGCTATCTTGGTAGACCTCCTCCAGGCTCCAAGCAGAGTATTTATTTATTTATTTTATTTTATTTAAAAGGATTTGTATCCCACCTTATCCTAAAATCAAGGTGGGATACAAAGAGTAGAGACCACCACTGGAGAATAGCCCTTACACACTAGTCATCTCCTTCCAAGAGCCAAGCAGTAAGCTAGAAGGGATGATGGGTCCTTGTTGCAATGGGTTCTGAGATGGAGGCAACTGAAAGGAGGCACTTGCAGAAACCACTTCATGTCTCCGAATCAGGCTCTCCTCGGCCCATCCAGGGCCACCAAAACAATCCTGCTCAGGTGGCGATCCATATGCCGAATCACAAAACCTGTACAGCAGGTACTAATTTGGCCAAGGCTGAGTCAGGGCAATGACACCGTCTGACCCCATCTCTATGTGGCGACTGACAAAGCAGCAAACTTTGGCATCGGAGCGGGTTGCCATCAGATCCATTTCGGGACAACCCCAGCGGTGCAGAATCAACTGAAATGCCTCCTAATTCAACTCCCTCTCTTCAGTGTCCAGAGAGTGCCGGCTGAAGAAGTCTGCTTCCACACTGTCCACCCCTGCAATGTGCAGAGTCGACAAGGCTCAGAGGTTCTTCTTCGCTCAAACAGGAGAGCCACCTCCAGAGCTAACTTCAGCACTTTTCATGCCACCCTGTCGATTGACATAAGTCACTGCTGTGGCATTGTGTGAATACACACAAACAGCATAGCCATCTATAAAGGGGCCCAAAATACAGAAGAGCCAACCTGATGACACTCATCTCAAAGTGGTTGATGGACACCACCACTTCCCTGTGGTTCCAACAACCCTGGGCAGTATGGTCTCTACAATGGGCTCCACCGCCCAAGAGATTGGCCTCTTATGAGGAGGATCTAAGAAAAGCCATCCAGTGGAAACACACTTCCTCAGATGATACAGCTACTGCCAACACCACAGGTTGGACTTCATCATCAACAGAAGCCTGCACTCAAACTCCTGAGAACTCGGGGATCACAGAGTCAAAAAAGCCTGCTGTAGCAGTCACATGTGAGCATGCGCTCACAGCACCATCTTTATGGACGCCGCCATCAATCCAAAGAGCTGAAAATAATCTCAGACTCTGGGAGCCTGCTGCACAAAGGACAGAGCCAGGCACTCCACAATTCTTTTGAATTTCTCTTCTGGCAGGAAACTCTACCCACACGAATGTCAAAATGTGCTCACAGAAACTCCAGGGACTGGGAAAGCCACAGCTGGCTCTTTCCCCCATTGAACACACAGCCAAGGCTTTCTAAGAACACCACTCAGGAAGCCACCAGAGACGCTTCTGAAAGGAACATAAGAACAAATGCCATACTGGGTTCAGACCAAAGTCCATCAAGCCCAGTATCTTATTTCCAGCAGTGGCCAATCAGGTCACAAGTACTTAGCAGGTTCCCAAAAAGATACACAGGTTCCAAAATTCATGCCCCGAAGTAAAAAGTGATTTTCCCAGGTCCTCTTTAATAATGGTTCATGGACTTTTCCTCCAGGAATTTGTACAAACCATTTTTAAACCGAGCTACACCCACTGAGTGAAAAAATATTTTCTCTTATTAGTCTTAAATGGGTTACTATTACTACTGATTGTATAGCGCTACACGACATATGTAGCACTGTACAGACACATGTAAGACAGTACCTGCTCATCGGAGCTTACAATCTAGTCAAGACAGACAACACAACAGTTGAGGGACAAGGATATATCTAGGGCAGAGGTTCCCAACTCCAGTCCTGGAGGGTCAAACACGATTCAGGTTTTCAGGCAGTCCCTAATATGCATGAGATGCATTTGCATGCACTGCCCCCATTGTATTCAAAATGCATCTCATGCATATTCATTAGGGACAGCCTGAAAACCTGAATCGTGTTTGACCCTCTAGGACTGGAGTTGGGAACCTCTGATCTAGGGGAATGGCAAGGATGGTAATGGTTACATTGCAGATTCATTGTGTGTCCCCTAGTCTTTCTATTTTTGATAGTGTAAAACAACTGATGCACGTTTACCCGTTCCACTCCATTCATTAATTTATAGACCTCTATCATATCTCCCCTCAGCCATCTCTTTTCCAGGTTGAAGAGCCCTAACCTTTTAAGCCTTTCCTCATAGGGGTATCCCTTCCATCCCCTTCACCATTTTGGTGGCTATTCTCTGTATCTTTTCTAAATCTGCTATATCCTTTTTAAGATATGACGACCAGAATTGCAAACAATTTTCAAGAAGCGGTCACACCATGGAACGATACAGAGGCATTATATCTTTAGTTTTATTCTCCATTCCTTTCCTTACAATTCCAGACATTCTATTTGTTTTTTTGGCCGCCACTGCACAAGCTGGATGGATGGTTTCAATATATAATCCACAATGACGCCTACATCTTTTCCTAGGTGGTAGTTCCTAATGTGGAACCCTACATCGTGTAACCGTAATTTGGATTGTTCTTTCCTAGGTGCATAACTTTGCTCTTGTCCACAATAAATTTCATCTGCCATTTGAACATTCAGTCTTCCAATTTATCAAGGTCCTCTTCCGATTTTTCACAATTCTCTTGTGTTTTACCAACTTGGAATAATTTTGTCTCATCTGCAGATCTGATCACCTCACTCGTCATTCCTATTTCCAGGTCATTTATGAATATGTTAAAAAGCAGCAGGACCAGTACAGATACCTGGGGTACTCCACTATTCACCTTTCTCTATTGAGAAAATTGGCTATTTAGCCCTACTCTCTGCTTTTTATCTTTTAACCAGTTCCTGATCCACAATAGTACACTGTCTATCCCATGACTTTTTAATTTCACCAAGAGTCTCTCATAAGGGTCCTTGTCAAAGGCTTTCTAAAAATCCAGATACACTATAATCGACCAGCTTACCTTTGTCTGTTTATTTACACCTTCAAAAAAAAACACCACAGATTAGTAAGAAGACTTTCCTTGGCTAAATCCATGTTGACCTGCTCCCATTAAACCATGAATCTCTACATGTTCTGTAATTACATTTTTGATCATGGTTTCTGCCATTTTGCCCTGTACAGATGTCAGGCTCACTGGTCTGTAGATTACCGAATCACCCCTGGAACCCTTTTTAAAAATTGGCGTTACATTGGCCATTCTCCAATCTTCTGGTACTAGAGATGATTTTAATGATAGTTCAGAGATTACTCATAAGTCTGAAATCTCATAGTTCCGTTCTTTCAACACCCTCGGATGTATATCATCCGATCCAGGTGATTTTCTACTCCTTCAGTTTATCAAAAACGTGTAATACATATTCCCTGTTTACCGATAAGCCAGTCATCCAGATAAAGATAGACACAAATCTCTTGATGCCATAGCCACAACCACAACCACCACCATCACCATGACTTTGGAGAACATCTTCGGGGTGGTGGATAGTCCAAAAGGGAGGGTGGCAAACTGATAGTGACAGCCAAGCACAGCAACATGCAGACACTTTGCTAATCTTCCTGGATCAGGATAAGAAAAAACGCTTAGGCCAAAGCCAGAGAAGCCAAGAACTTTTCTTGGTGCACTGCTTGAATCACTGAGGGCAAGCTTTCCATCCGGAAGCGCAGGATGCAGAAGTGCTTCGTGACCCTCCATGAGGTCCAGAATCAGCCAGAAGGAAGTGTCCTTATTGGGCACCACAAAATAGATGGAGTGTCTGTTCTTGCTCCACTCATCCTGCGGGAATGGCATCACCACCTTTAGGCGCAGCAACTTGTACAAGGTGATCCGCACAGTGGCACTGTTGATTGCACACCCACAAGGGGAGATGACGCAGGCATCTGGAATCAGCTTTTTGCTGTCGAGGGCACAGCCAAAATAAATGGTGTCTAGCAGCCAGTGATCCTTGGTAACCCAAGCCCATTCCTGAAGGAAAAAGTGAAGCCTGCCTTCCACCAGAGCAGTCAGGGAATGGACCCCCTAACCTTCCTTGCACAGCACAGGAGGGTCCTCCTCCAGAAGGGACAGAGTTCCTGGGCCCACACACTCCACAAAAGGACTGAGCGTGAGAGTCCTGAGACCCCCGGGAATCTGGCCAGCACACCATCAGTGAACAGGCAGAGGCTGACTAGAAGGAGCACCAGCCAGCTTCACAGGCCCCTTAGATCTGTCTTCCAGAATGTGGTAAGTTTTTGTCTCACCCAGGTCCTTCACCAGCTTCTCCATAGTGGCTCCCAACAGATGCTCCCTTTGAAGCATCAGTTGGGCCAACAGAGCTGTGGAAGATGTGTCCACTGCCCAGTGCCGGAGCCAAATCCAATGCCATGACAGTCATCAAGGCACCATCCCTGGCCGCCAAAAGTATCAGCCATACATGACATCAGACAGGAAGGCCATAGCAGATTAAAAAAGAGGGGTAGTATCATCCGGCAAAAGAGACTGAATGCACTGTAGCAGGGCTTGAGACATCAGGCTGGTACATATCGACAGCTGCAGAATAGTCACTGCCACGGCAAACTGGCTCAACAATGAATCCACTTTACTGTCCAGAAAATCCTCAAAGGACGATCTGCCTTCCACGAAATGGTGGTCCATCTGGTAACCACCTTGACCTGCACATCCACCTTGGGAATACCAAACCATTCAATGCACTCCTCCTCTGGGACAGTGGAGATCATATTACACACCCTTAACCATTTAGGCAGGGGAGTCGGGAGAGTCCCACTCTGACCAGATCATATCCTTGATCACATCCAGGAATGGGAAGATAGTAGCTGATTTTCACACCCCTTGAAGAAGCAAGTGTACCTTCATCTCCTGCTCAATGTTAGAAGTATCTGTCAAGTTCAAGGTGGATGAGACCTTGGCAAGCAACACTGCCAGCATCTCCTTCCAGAATAGCAGAATAGGCTGATCATATCGGCCTCCTCACTATCTTCTGAAGACCAGAATACGTCGTCAATAAATATTTATTTAAAAGAATTTATAGCCTGTACAAACACAGAGGCGGGTAACAAAAGAAACATACACTATACATAATAACATCCATGTCAGAGACCAGTACCGAACCATCTGAATCCAAGTCACAGTCAAAATCTCAGATAGCTCCCAGCTGTTCCTCATATTTAAGGGGCGCTCCACACCAAGGACACTTAGCCAAAGGCAATTCAGCAGGGCTTCCACCCCACATTTGTCCTGCACGGGACTGCACCTGGGGGCATCCAGAGGCCACAAGGCCTGAATTTCCATGCCGGAAGGACCATGCCTAATGCAAAAAAAAAGAATTCCAGGGAAGACAATCCAGATTCCAGATGCTCTCCCCTCAGAAATGTCTCCAACACCAGAGGGTACAGCTGCCGCAGATCCCTTACAAGATGAGTGGCTCATAGCACTCACCAAATCCTCCGGCCAGTTGGATATCCTTACCCAAACAGCTATCCTTCACACCCTGCCCTGAGGCAGGCAAGGCTGGACTAATCGCATCCCCTGACTGGAGAGGGGGAACAGGCCCTCCAGGGATGACTCAAACTGCCATGCAAGAACAGCAGAGTCCAGAATCTGGAGAGTCGTCCATTTGCTTGCCACAGGTCAAACAATCTTTCCTGGAAGACAGAGTTAACGGAAGTATCACAACAGTGTGCTAAGGCTGCGGCAGCCCGAAAGCATGCATTAACTGCGCTTTTACTGTAATGCACATTACAAATGCTAGAGTAGGAATGCATTGTAGAGCCGCTTGGGCAGAACTCCCATACAAACTACACGACTGCCAGCTGCAAACTAGAATAAAATGCTACTAACACGTTTGGAAAATGGCAGGAAAAACCCACACTGCACAAACAGTTGTCAGCAGTCTACCCCAAATTGCATTACAGAGAGACTGAACCTGTAGCCCCCAACAAAGACAATGACAAAGTCAAGCATTGGTATGCGCCCCCTGAGAGCCCTAGGCAGAGGGTCCATGCCAGGCTCAGCTCTATTTCCATGATACTGTTTCACTGGCTTTTGCAGCACTGCATTTTAAGGTGTGTGGGGATTATTAGTAGCACAAAAATAAGTTAGGCTCTCAGTTATGTCCAGGGGAAATTGGCTACTGATACCCAGCCCGACGTTCTGTGAGTTATACTGGCAATGAGCCACGAAATAAATCTGGTCTGTAAATATATATATTAGATTTTATTATGGACAGCCAGGTAGAAAAATATACAAAAATATATATAGCTGTAAGTATATTTTTCTACCTGGCTGTCCATAATAAAATCTAATATATATAGCAATGGATAGTTACAACAAAACAAATTGTGCTGTAGTGATGGAAGATGAGACTCCCCGGGTCAGAAGGCACTCAACTAGCTACTGGGGAAGAGCTGAAGACTTTTCAGAGTAAAGCCAACATTTATGATGTGGTTGGATCAAAGCCCTCGGGATGTCTGACTGCTGATGTAGCTGTGCATGAAATGAGAGTCAGAAGCTGTAAAGATGTCTTACACATTAGAATATTGAACGTACGAAGCATGAACCAAGGGAAGTTGGAGGTAAGAACATAAGAGCATAAGATATGCCATACTGGGTCAGACAAAGGTCCAGCAAGCCCAGTACCCTGTTTCCAACAGTGGCCAATCTAGGTCATACGTACCTAGCAGTATCCCCAAGAGAGACACAGGTTCCACAATGCTTGTACTGGGTCAAGCATTGATATCCTGGGTCCCTTTTTAATAATGGTTTATGGACCTTTCCTTCAGGAACTTGTCAAACTTTTTAAACCCAGCTACACTAACAGCCCTTACTACATCCTCCGGTAACAAATTCCAGAGTTTGATTACACGTCGAGTGAAAAAATATTTTCTCTTATTTGTCTTAAATAGTTTACCCTGTAGCTTCATTACATGTCCCCTAGTCTTTCTATATTCTGATAGCGTAAACAATCGATCCACGTTTACCCGTTCCACTCCATTCATTAATTTATAGAGCTCTATCATATCTCCCCTCAGCCATCTCTTTTCCAGGTTGAAGAGCCCTAACCTTTGTAGCCTCTCTTCATAGGAGTAGCCTTGAATCCCCTTCACCATTTTGGTTGCTCTTCTCTGTACCTTTTTTAATAACACTATATCCTTTTTAAGATACGGCAACCAGAATTGCACACAATATTCAAGGTGCGATCATACCATGGAACGATACAGAGGCATTATAATATCCTTTGTTTTATTTTCTATTCCTTTCCTTATGATACCTAGCATTCTATTTGCTTT
This sequence comes from Ichthyophis bannanicus, assembly GCA_033557465.1. Taxonomy (NCBI): domain Eukaryota; kingdom Metazoa; phylum Chordata; class Amphibia; order Gymnophiona; family Ichthyophiidae; genus Ichthyophis; species Ichthyophis bannanicus. The sequence continues at coordinate 188,198,340 of CM066036.1, forward strand.
CTTGGCCGCCGCTGCACACTGGGCGGATGGTTTTAACATTTTAAACAGGTGGTCAAGAATGAAATGGAATGTGTACAACTTGATCTGTTGGGTGTCAACGAACTGAAATGGACTGGCATAGGGCACTTTGCATCAGATGATCACATGGTCTACTATGCTGGAAATGAAAGACAAAGAAGAAATGGTGTTGCATTTATAATAAAGAAGAAACTTGCAAGAACTGTAATGAAATACAATGCAGTCAGTGAACGCTTAATCTCTATTCGTCTACGAGGAATGCCCATCAACACAACTATAATTCAAGTGTATGCCCCAGCAACAACTGCAGAAGAGAATGAAACTGAAGAGTTCTATGAACAAGTACAAGCTGAAATTGACAGAACATGCAAACAGGATATCCTGATAGTCATGGGTGACTGAAACGCAAATGTTGGCAACAAAGACGACAAAGTAGTTGGAACATATGGACTTGGGAACAGAAATGAAGCTGGAGAAAGACTGATAGCATTCTGCAAGACCAGCAGTCTATTAATCTCAAACACCTTCTTCCAGCAACACAAGCGACGACTGTACACATGGACTTCACCCAATAGACTGTATAAAAATCAAATTGACTACATCTGTGGAAGTCAACGATGGAAAAGCTCTATAACATCAACAAAAACAAAACCTGGAGCTGACTGTGGTACAGATCATCAACGACTAGTATGCAAACTCAAGCTAAAGTTGAAAAAGAGCAAACCACTCATGAATGCAGCAAAATATGACCTTGAGAATATACCACTGGAATTTAAAAACGGCCTGCAAAATCAATTTGCTGCTTTAGATACAAATGACAGAGCTCCAGAAGAGTTATGGAATGACATCAAGAAGGTTGTGTTGGAAGAAAGCGAGAAGTCTCTACAAAAGGTGAAAAAGAAAAAACAGCCAAAATGGATGACGAAAGAAACTCTGAAAATTGCCCAGAAACGCAGAGAAGCTAAAGCCAGAGGAGAAAGAAAGTCAATCACAGAACTCAGAGATTTCCAACGTGAAGCAAGACAGGACAAGGAAAATTACTACAATAACGCATGCAAGGAAATAGAAGCAGAAACTAGTAGAGGAAGAACAAGATCGGCTTTCCTAAAGCTACGAGAGTTAAAGAAAAAGTTCCAGCCTCGAATTGGAATGTTACAAGATGCTCAAGGTTCTATGTTGAATGATGCTGAAAAGATCAAGAAAAGGTGGAAGGAATATACAGAGTTTTTATATGATAAAGATCAAGTGGACCAACAGCCGTTTCAACCTCTACCTTATGATCGGGAACCATTGGTGATGAAAGAAGAAGTTGAAGCAGCATTGAAAGCCTCATCAAAGAACAAAGAACCAGGCATTGATAGCATTCCCATAGAAGTATTACAGCAAACGGATGCAGCTGTTACTGTACTTACAAGGCTCTGCCAAAAAATATGGAAGACATCTTCATGGCCAACTGACTGGAAAAGATCTGTGTTTATACCAATACTAAAGAAAGGTGATCCAACTGACTGTGGAAATTATTGCACAATTGCTATGATTCCACATGCCAGCAAGATTCTACTGAAGATTATTCAAAAGAGGCTACAACCATACCTGGAACAAGAACTACCTGAAGTGCAAGCAGGGTTCAGGAAAGGGCGAGGAACGAGAGACATCATTGCGGATGTGAGATGGATCCTTGAAAAAACTAAAGAATACCAAAAGGATATCTATGTGTTCTTTATCGACTATAGCAAAGCTTTTGACTGTAAATCATGAGAAACTCTGGGCCACATTATGAAGCATGGGTATACCAGAACACCTGATCGTACTCTTGCACAATCTGTACATTGATCAAGAAGCAACAGTTCGAACGGAACAAGCAGAAACAGAATGGTTTAAAATAAGCAAAGGTGTTAAGACAAAGCTGCATACTTTCCCCCCTACCTGTTTAATTTATATGCAGAACAAATCATCAGAGAAGCAGGGCTGTATGAAAACAGAGGTGTGAAGATTGGTGGAAAACTCATCAACAACCTTCGCTATGCTGATACCACCACATTACTGGCTGAAAGTGAAGATGATCTGAAACATTTGCTTCTCACAATCGAAGAACATAGTCTCAAAATGGGCCTGCACCTTAATGTAAAAGACAAAGATCATGACAACTGGCATAATCAACAGGTTGATCATTGGAGAAGAAATTGAAATTGTGAAAAACTTTAACCTACTTGGATCAACTATCAATAAAGAAGCAACAAGCAGTCAAGAAATCAGACGCATTGCTCTTGGCAGAATGGCTATGAAAGACCTAGATAAGATTCTCAAGAGCAGAGATGTCTCTCTCCATACAAAGATTCAACTTGTTCAAGCCATGGTATTTTCAGTATCATATAGATGTGAAAGCTGGACAGTGAAAAAGATAGACAGGAAGAAAATTGATGCCTTTGAATTATGGTGCTGGCGGCGAATACTGTGTATACCATGGACTGCCCGAAGAACAAACCAGTCGGTACTAGAGGAGATCAAACCTAAGCTTTCTTTAGAAGCTCAGATGACAAGACTTCAACTTTCATACTTTGGACACATCATGCGAAGAGAGAGATCATTAGAGAAAGACATCATGCCTGGCAAGATAGAAGGTCAACGCAAGAGAGGAAGGCCAGCAATGAGATGGATCGATACAATAACAGCAGCTATGGGTACCAGTCTGTCAACAATGAGCCGCCTGACTGAAGACTGAACACAATTTAGGATAGCTATCCAGAGGGTCCCCATGAGTCGACTCAGACTCGACGGCACTTAACAACAACATATATATAGCTAAAGATATATAATAAGAAACATGATGTAGAAATTTGTTGCGACATAGAATTACAATTGGACAAAGTAATAAATCACTAATAGTAACCAGACGTCACTGATTCTCTCTGCACTGAGAAAAGTTATGGAATAAGTTTCTAACTAACCCTTGCCCATCCGGAGGAGGAGAAAGACTATACCTTAGCTTCATCTGTGCTCTGGTGACTGATGTCCGGATACTCTGGAGCAGCACAAGTCCAAGGAGGCAGCTAAGCTAGATAACGCAGGCTACAGCCCTTTCTGAGGTGAGCCGCGGGAGAACACAGAACCGAAGGTATCTGTGCAAGTCTCATCTCAGACCTTAGGAGAACGACCTTGCTCACATGTAGTGTGGCTATCTTGCAGGCAGATCAGGTAGCAGAAACCAGGTAAGCAGGGCACAAACAGCGAAAGACGTAAAAGCTCTTCTGCGCAGACTGTATTATTCTTTGCGATGATTCTCCATCATAGATCCGGCGATTGGTTGGCACAAGACAGTCCGAGGTGTTCTCAGCAAATCAGGAGGTAGGTGACAGGCATCTTCTTGCAGACAAAGGATCCATAGTAAGATGTCATGCAGAGAAAACAGTATGTAATTTCTGGGCATAGGTACAAGTGTCCAAGGCCAGTAGAGCCATCTATAGATAAGCACCGGAGAAGCAGATGTTTTTGCATGTGGGCAATGAATTGGCCAGGAACAATGACTTCTGTATGCACACATAGAAACGCTGAGAAAGCAGCTGCTTGGAGGTCAAATCTGTAGCTGAACACAGCAAAAGTGTAGCCGGAATCCATCTTGTTTGATCAGCTTGGTTCAGGCCTGAGCTGCTGAGCAGGCCGGAGATCTGCAGGTGCAGAATTGCAGGGGTACCAGCCCTACAGCTGGCTGGCAGGCAGATCCTCAGAATTTTCTGCATCTTCTCGACAGAGCAGGGGGGAGCCGGAGGAGGGGGAGGGTACTGAGGTTGTGTGAGGCTGCTGCACTCTTCCAGATCCTTCCAATTTTGAGGCTGCTCAACAGGCATGATAAGAGCATTGAGCTGAACCAATTTTCCCTCCTCCTATGACTACCAAAAAAACTGCAGTCGCGCTGAAGTAAGAGAGAGAGCATCACCCCTCAGGATGGTCGTTCACGAGCATTTAATCAATCTTTTCCTCTCAATTCTCAGATTTTCTTCAGAGAGGAGAAAATCCATCCACCATCTGCTGGAGACAAAGAAATATGAGGACATCTCTAGTGGCCGAGGAAAATAGGAGGCATAGGATGTCCATGTGTGAGAGGACACAGCCTTGGCTCAAGAATTTTGCAAGCTGCTGTGTTTTCTTCCCCCACAGTGGAGCTGTAGCTGTGGTGCATCCCATTTGTCTGGACTGGTCTAGCAGGACAATATGGAAGGTGACATTTTACTTACTAGTTAACGTCCTGTCCTTGAGTCCTGCTAGACCAGTCCAGGATCCACCCATGTATTTGCTCTGTTCTTCTGCTGCGAGTCCCTTGAGTCTGCTATGATTTTTATACTTGGCTCTGCAGAGTCATCTTCTACAGCCAGCCACCTATTTATGCTTTCCTATACATAGTTCTCTACTATAGCTTACTCCTTGTTGCCCACGATTGAGGTTGTGTGAGGCTTGCCATGTTTCTCCCATATGCCTTGGGATGAATACTGAGGAGACCTCTGGTGGCTGAGACAAATAGAGAAATGGGAGTGATGTCACTGAAACCTGGGCTTTTCACTGGTTCTTTGTCTCCACTAATCCTCTGGTAGGGGAACACAACTCACTTGTCAAGACTGAGAACAGCCTGTGAGCTCTTTCAGGAGCCGCAGCGCAAGTGGGTTGAAAAAGGTGGGGCTTCAAAGCTCGAGGGCCCCCAGGGGCCAATGGGCTTGCAGCTAAGGCTGTCCCATAAAGATCTACCTCTGCTGGGCCCAAGCCATCATCTGAAATGGTCATGATCCCACCAGCAACAGGGGAAAAACAGGAAAGGAATAAAAGGAGGTCATAGAAACTGCATCGGTCCTCTATGGGGGGGGGGTGCCAAAATGCCCCCATCTTTGCAGCCACAACAGGGCAAAAAGAATCAGCTGCCAAGGGGGAGGGGCTGGAAGGGGATGCAAATGTATAAGCACAATACCTTTGGAATGACTCCTTTACATATAATTCTGGACATATATTGCATTAAACATCCGGAATTATACATATGCTCCCGCCACTTTCTTTTTTTTTTTTTTTTTTTAATTAAAAGTACTTATACATTTGGCACCACATTGAATGCATAAGTGCTTTTGGATATCAGGTCTTAAGTTCAGTGTTTCCAAAATCCCCTTGACAAGCTTAGTTTTCAGAATATTTAATCAATATGCAGGATATGCAATGGGCATATGCAAAAGATATGACAACATATCCCATGCATATAGTTCACTGTTAATATCCTTGAAAAAGTAAAGTTTTACTTCATCAGTATATCTGACTGCAAGTTTAGGTTCAGAACGTAGAGAGAAAAATGTATGTGGCAATACAGAATACTAAAACGTTTAATTTTGTTTATGACCCTCCATATTTAACTCTTCAGAAAAGAATCATGTGAGAAAAGCAAGAGATTGATGGCAATAAAAATAGACATACATACACTAATGCTAAAACATGATGTTAAAAAGCAACCGGACAAGATTACAAAATTCAGTTTATTAAATGTTATAAATATTTACCCCATGGCATAAGCTATAAATTTAATTGGAAAGGGAGTAGGAAAGTCCCTGATGTTTTTCTAGTTCAGTTTTTCAAGTTCATGCACAAGCTTCGTTAAAAAAAAAAAAAACGTCAGATACTTCAGGAAACAAAAATGAGCTCCAACTGTTTAAAAAGCCATTTAATGCAAAGATGACATCCAAGTCTTAGAAATAACACTTAGCATTTTAACGTTACACAATGTCAATAGTTTCTGCCAATATCCATAGCTCTCTATTTACATAATACTTATGGTTCATTGTCACCATAAGTCAAATTATTTCAAGCAACCTCTTTCCATGGTTCTCTTTCTAAATTTCATTTTTGTTATTACATAAATATACACAAGGTAACTGGTTGATTCTCACAAAAACTGAAAGGCTTTGATTGATTTTAATTTCTCAAAATATCAAATTTTCAAAGGCTTCAGTTGCCAAACTGGAAGACAATGAGGCTATGACTTAAATTAGAAAAGTAGTCAAGTTTGATGCAAACTAAGATTCAAAACATTACAAGCTGCTGGGGTTCCTATATTAAGAAATAATAGCCTTGCCTTGAGGTATTATAGCCCTAATGGAAAGCGTCAGGAGGGAGCAAGGAGAGGAAGGAATGGACAATCTTGTCTCTATGGACAGTTGGGACATTTCTGCTTTACTAAAATCCTCAGATATTAGTACATGGGCTAAACAGCTGGTCTCATTGACTTGTAAAAGGGTAAGAGCCTTATATGTAAAAATTCTCTGTTTTCAAAGTATTTCCTTTTGTGGCCAAAGGATTTTCTTTTTCCCCACAAAAGGCCAAGGTAAAGCACAGTTACTTACCTGTAACAGGTGATCTCTGGGAACAGCAGGAATAAGTCTTCACATATGGGTATCGTCAGTACCGACGGAGACTGCGCGGGAACGCTCCCCAGCGTCCAGTAAGAAAGCTTTTGGGAGCATTCCACAGCGCCTGCGCGCTGCCTTCCCGCCTTTCCCAACCGCCTCTCTCCAGTTCGAGTTTTAAAGCTGAGACAGAGAGAGAGGAAAGGAAAGATAGAGAGATACAACTCCTAGGGGAGGTGGGTGGGTTGTGAAGACTTATTCCTGCTGTTCCCAGAGATCATCTGTTACAGGTAAGTAACTGTGCTATCTCCAGGAACAAGCAGGAATGAGTCTTCACATATGGGGACTCCCTAGCTGTAGATGCCAGGGAGAAACCCCAGGTTGTGTGTCCTTGAAAAGGACTCTACCTCCTCCCATGGATCTCTGGCATCCGACCAGGGTAGGTGGGTAGGAGTTGATTAGGAATGGAACAGGTGTTTGAGAACAGCCTGACCAAACGAGGCATCCCGGCGGGAGTCCTTGTCCAAACAGTAATGGGCGGTGAAGGTATGAACCGAGGCCCAGGTGGCCGCTCGACAGATTTGGTCGATGGACACAGAGTTTAGATGAGCCATTGAGGCTGCCATGGCTCTCACATTGTGAGCTGTGACATGGCTCTCCAGAGAAATGTTCCTACTCTGGTAGGCGAAAGAAATACACTGAGCAATCCAGTTGGACAGTGTTCTCTTAGAGACTGGAAGTCCTAAATGAGAAGGATCAAAAGCAACAAAGAGTTGAGAAGACTTTCTATGTTGCTGTGTTCTTTGTAAGTAAAAAGCGAGAGCTCTCTTACAATCCAAGGTATGAAGATTCCTCTCTGCACTTGATGCATGAGGTCCTGGAAAAAAGAGAGAGGTAAATATACCTCTTGGTTCAGATGAAAAGGCGAGACCACTTTAGGTATAAAGTGTGGATTGGTCCTGAGGACTACCTTATCATGATGGAACCTTGTATAAGGTGGATTAGGCACCAAAGCTTGCAACTCACTGATGCGGCATGCTGAGGTGACTGCAATGAGAAAAATAACTTTCCAAGAAAGAAATTTCAAGGAGGTGGTGGCTAAAGATTCAAAGGGTGGCTTCATAAGCTGGCCAAGAACCAGGTTTAAGTCCCATGCCACTGGAGGTGGTCTAATGGGAGGTTTAGTTAAAAGAAGGCCTCTCATGAATCTTGCTAGAAGAGGATGAGAGGAAATAGGTTGTCCATTGAGAAGCTTGAGGGACGCTGCAATAGCACTCAAATGGACTCTTACTGAATTCGTTTTCAGACCTGCATGGGATAGATGCAGGAGATACTCTAGTAGAGAATTCAGAGGTATTGCAAGAGGGTTTAGACCCTTCCCTGAACACCAAATGGTAAATCTTTTCCATTTAAAAGCATAGGAACGTCTAGTACATAGGTGTCAAACCTGTCCTGGAGGGCCACAATCCTGCCAGGTTTTGGGATAGCCCTAATGAATATGCATGAGATATATATGCATTAGAGATAGCCTGCCAACCTGACTGGTTTGTGGCCCTCCAGGACTGGATTTGGAGACCACTGCTTTACACCTCTGTCATTTAAGATGGTGAGTGGGCAAGGTACAGATGTCCTAGACATAAAAAGGGTAGCTAGAATGTGTCACATTCATCCTCGATTCTCACCACCACCAAAAAGATGTCTAATGGACAATATTTTGGTGGTGGTGAGAACTGAGGAGGAATGTGACAAATTCTATCTAACCTTTTTGATGTCTTGGACATCTGCACCTTGCCCACTCACAATCTTAAATGACAGAGGTGTAAAGCAGGGGTCTCCAAATCCAGTCCTGGAGGGCCACAAACCAGTCAGGTTGGCAGGCTATCTCTAATGCATATATATCTCATGCATATTCATTAGGGCTATCCCAAAACCTGGCAGGATTGTGGCCCTCCAGGACAGGTTTGACACCTATGGTCTAGTAGAAGGCTTTCTAGAGGCATGAACAACATCTCTGACTTGCTGAGAGAGATGAAAATCTTGAAGGTCTAGGCCCTCAGCAACCAAGCCCTGAGATGGAGAGAATGGGGGTTTGGGTGCCACAACGTTCCTTCTTCCTGGGATAGAAGGTCTGGTGCAGAGCTTGAGAGAGATGCAGAAGTAGAGGGTACCACACTTGGCGTGGCCAATGTGGTGCTATGAGGATCATGGTCCCTCGATCTCTCTGAAGCTTGAATAGTGTTTTGGGAATTAGGGGAATTGGTGGAAAGGCATAAAGGAAGTCTTGACCCCAGTGGAGGAGGAAGGCATCCTTGGCCTGAACTCCCTGACATGGAATTCTGGAACAGAACCGGGGAAGTTTGGCATTCCACGGACTTGCAAAGAGGTCTATGTTCGGGGTTCCCCAAATTCGAAAAATCCTGGCTACCTGGTCCATGTGGAGGGACCACTTGTGTGGAAGCAGAACTCGACTGAGTCTGTCCGCCCAAGAGTTTTGAACGCCTGGAAGATATACTGCCAGAAGATGGATGTGATGCTCTCTGGCAAAGGCCCACAGTCGCAAAGCTTCGTTGCAAAGTGACAGAGAGCCAGTCCCGCCCTGCTTGTTTACATAGAACATGGCTACTTGGTTGTCCGTATGGATAAGGACTGTCCTGTAGCTGAGCAGGGAATGGAACACTCTGAGAGCTAAGAATATTGCTCTGAGTTCCAATAGATTGATATGCAGAGAAGTCTCCTGTGGAGACCAGATGCCCTGGGTGGAGGGATCCTGAAGATGACCTCCCCAACCCATTGGAGAAGCATCTGTTGTAAGAGTTGCTTGGGGAAGCGACTGCTGAAAAGGGGACCCCAGTAACAGATTTGGAGAGGACTTCCACCACTGGAGAGACCAAAAAAGGCGACTGGAGTTTGCTATTTTGTCTGACAGGCAACCTGATGCCCGAGTCCATTGGGTGGACAAAGTCCACTGAGCTGCCCTCATGTGAAGGCGAGCATATGGAACCACATGCACGGTGGATGCCATGTGGCCTAAGAGTTGTAACATCTCTCGAGCAGTTAAATGGGACTTTAACTGAATCTCTGAGGCTAACTGCACCAAGCGTAGGCAACGGGCCTGAGGAAGATAGGCCCTTGCAGTTGTGGTATCCAGCAAGGCCCCTATAAACTCCAAAGACTGAGTAGGGGCGAGATTGGATTTTGGGATGTTTATTACCAGTCCCAAATACTGAAGGACACACATTGTGCAGGTTAGACAAGTCTGGGCCTCTGATTGGGATGGAGCTCGAATGAGCCAGTCGTCCAGATATGGGAATACGAATATTCCTAGAGTGCGCAGAAATGCAGCTACCACTGCCATGCATTTCGTGAACACCCTTGGTGCAGAGGCCAGACCAAAAGGAAGCACCCTGTATTGGTAGTGCTTTCCTTGAAAAAGGAACCGAAGGAACCTTCTGTGTGTTGGATGGATGAGGACATGGGTGTACACATCCTTGAGATCTAGAGAACAAAGCCAGTCCTGACTCTGAAGGTATGGAAGCAGAGCACCTAGAGAAATCATCTTGAATTTCTCCTTGAATAGAAACTTGTTCAATTCTCTGAGATCTAATATGGGTCTGTAGCCCCCTGTTTTCTCTGGAATAAAAAAATAAGGGGAGTAGAACCCTGAGCCCTGTTGAAGAAGAGGTACTTCTTCTACTGCCCCTTGGGCAAGAAGGGTAGCAATCTCCTGACCCAGAAGGTTGAGGAGAGATGTTGGAGAATTGAACTGTTTCACCATGCTGTGAGGAGGAAGGCTTAAGAAATGAAGCTTGTACCCTTCCCTTATGATGGAGAGGGTCCATTGCTCTGCTGTGATTTGCTCCCATCTGGGAGCAAAGTAAGTCAACCTTCCTGGAATGGTGAAGGGCTCTGATTCTTCCAGAGCTAGAAAGGCTAAGTTCTCTAGTTGCAAGTCAAAGGCCCTGAGGAGGCTGAGGCTGCTGGGCCGTGGCAGGCCTGGCAGCCTTTGACTTGGCCTGTTTAGGTGGCTGCTGACGCTTTGCAGCAAAACGACTTGCAGAAGATGCCTGCTGACCATAAGCAGGATAATATCTTCCCTTTTTAGAAAAAGATGTCTTCTTGAACAATCTTTTCTTAACAGGAGCAGAGGTAGACTTTGAAAGTCGATCCAAAGCAGAATTCTCAGCATCCATCTGAGTGGCCTTTGCTTGCCAATCCTTGCCAAAAAGGTTTTCACCTGTACAAGAAAGATTTCCCAATTCATCTTGGACCCAGAGTTCCAAATCAGAGGCCTGTAACCAAGCAATTCTGCGTGCACCTATGGCAATAGCCGAGGCTCTGCTTACACACTCAAAAGAGTCAAAGGCTGCACGGTTGGAAAATTTGGAAACATCTTGGGCATGTTTGAGCCAAGTGAGAAATTCCTGCCTTTTGTCTTCTGAAATAAAAGGAGTTAAAGTCTGCAGATGATCTGTGACTTTTTAGAAACATCCCCATATAGAGACTATAGGAGTTGATTCTGGCAGCAAGCATATTAGCTTGGAAAACCCTTCGGCCAAAAGCATCTAGGGTCCTACATTCACTCCTGGAGGATTAGATGAGTGTCTCTTTGCATTCTTTATTTTCCTCATGGCAGAGACTACCACAATAGAGTGGTGAGGAAGCTGAGTCTTATGAAAGCCAGGACAAGGAGGGACACGGTACATGGTGTCCAACCTACGAGAATGAGGAGAGGTGGTGAGAGGAGTCTCCCACATGCCCAACATGAGATCATAGATAATCTCATGAATAGGTAAGGTAGCTGCTTCTTTAGGAGCCTTAGGATATTGCAAAATATCTAATTGCTTGGCTCTAGGCTCTGACTCAGGGGCCACTGTAATGGAGAGGCCCCTAGCCACTTCCCTAATGAAGTCTTGAAAAGACAAGTCTTCTGGAGGAGACATTCTTCGTTTTGGAGAAGCAGACTCCTGAGGAAGAAGTACCGGTGCCTCGACAGAAGCCTCCGACTCAGAGTCTTCGGAGGAATCAAAGTATCGCCTGTCTGGATGCTCCTGTAAAGCCCGATATGCGTACCGAGTGGGATCGACATCGGGAGTAAGCGGTACCGGTTCGGTACCGATGGGCATCATAGGACAGGGTACCGCTGCAGTCGACACCGAAGCTGATGTCGATGCAATCGGTACCGGCACCGGGAACAATGCCGGTGCCGGAGTCGGTACCGGCAACGGAGATTGTTGCGGTACCGGAGGCATCAAAGCCTGCATAAACGCCGTTAGGGTGCGCTGCATGGACAGAATCTTCTGATCCATCGACGCCACCAATGTCTGGATGTCGGTACCAGTGGGAACCACCGGTACCCCAGAACATGGCAACAGGTGATCGGTCGATGCCGAGCCATCGATGTCAACCTGTGACCCCATAGACAATGCTTTGGAAGCCGGAACTTCCCGCCGGGGTAATTTTGCCGGTGCGGAATCCTCGAGGACAAGCCCGGAGGCATCTCGATGCTTAGAGGGAGATTTGCCCTTCGAGGACTGGCTAGATTTATGTTTGGTTACCTGAGATCCATGGGAGGAAGAAGCAGCCCTGGAAGACATCGATGCCACCGAGGCTGCATCAGAGGGAAACAGGGTACTGAGCTTGGCTGCTCGGTTCTGCCGACCTCTTTTAGACATCATGGTACAGGACACACAATCCGTGATGGAATGGTCAGGACCCAAACATTTTAGACATCAATCATGGGTGTCGGTGACAGAAATAGTACCGCCACATTTTGTGCACTTTTTGAACCTGGAAGCGGGCTTCTCCATGAGGAGAAAAATATTCAGGCCTAAGGCCCAAACTGAAAATGCACAGTTGAAGAAAGAAAAGGGTTTTTTTTTTTTTTGAAGAAAAGAAAAGACCGGCAGTACCGGTCTGACGTCGAAGAAGGCAGACGCAACACAGAAAAATAAAGAAAAAAATAAAGAACTTCTTCTGCGGTGACAGGAACACGACCTGCTGGCTCCGCGGAAAAGAAGAACTGGAGAGAGGCGGTTGGGAAAGGCGGGAAGGCAGCGCGCAGGCGCTGTGGGATGCTCCCCAAAGCTTTCTTACTGGACGCTGGGGAGCGTTCCCGCGCAGGCTCCGTCGGTACCAACGATACCCATATGTGAAGACTCATTCCTGCTTGTTCCTGAAGATCACGGCTTAAGCAGAAGGCTTTTTTTACAACTTAAACAGATTTTGGATTATGGGGGAACTTTTTTACTTTAGTTTCCCTGCAAGTATCTGGTTGTCCAACTGGGCAATAGATACATCTTTTTAGACCCCATCCAATTAGAAGATTTCCTTACAGACGAGGATTTTAAACATTAGCCTTTCGGTGGGCTTTGGGAGGTGGGTAGTATAAAAATGGAGACAACCCGATGTAATTGGTCATGCTCGAGTCATTTTTTTGTATTTTTTTAAATTCAATTTCCTTTAGTATCCTCTCATGTTGGCGGTTAGTTTTGAATTTTTCTTTATCTTTTTGTTACTTTATTTGGATTGTTCCTTTGTTTATTTGTATGATTTCTTTAATTTGCTTATTTGTAAAATCTATGAAATTTTCAAATATTAAATAAATCCACACAAAAAATCCCACCCCACACTATTAAATGTTGTGGGCCACTGAGCAGAACAATTACCCAACATAGCAGAATTTAAATATAATTTAGGCTTATTATCGTGTAACTGCAGTTATGGTTTACCTGATGTTGCTCCTCGAGTCTCTGCCAGACCAATCCATATGAGTTAAATCCCTCCTCCCAGCAGGCAAAAAACTGAGCAAACTGTTCAAGTCCACAAAAGCTAGTGTAGCCCGAAAGACAATCCGTATTGCTCCTGCGAGTTTCCTTTGCTATAATTGAAAACCCCAAAGTAAGTAAATTGTTCATTCCATCCCTCTGGAGTATATAGCCATGAGTGTATTTCATCATCTTCATATGAAACCACAGCTTAAATGTATATGCCATGCTTTTGCAGCAAACTAAGGATTGCCTGCCTGTTTTCCTATCATGACAGAGGAGGATCCTGGATTAGTCTGCCAGAATTTCAAGGAGCAACAATCATCAAGTAAGGCACAACTGCACTTTCCTATTCATCTTTACCAGACCAGCCCATACAAATGGGATATACCCAAGTGATATATTTTATTTTTATTTTATTTAGCAGAGATTATATACCGCTTTTCACTGGGTCAAAGCGGTTTACACTGAACAAAAGAGATTCAAATTACATATAACAACCAACTACGTACAAGGAACTATGTACAAGGAACATTGTGAATATATACATGTAACGAGTAGGTCCGTAAAGTTAGCAGTTTTGGTGGCACATTTATTGTGGGTATCAGTATGATCCTGGTTCGGAGTCAGGGTTGAAGTTTTTTTGAGGTATTTCTGGAAGAAATGGAGATCAGAGATATTTCTTATATGGTTTGGGAGTGTTCCAGAGGGAGAGTGCATATAGTTTGAAGGCTCTGTGGCATGTTTGTTGTGCGTGCTTTGTTCTGGAGTGTGGTATAGAGAGTTTGTGGGTCGCGGAGAGTCTTTACAGTTTGTTGGGGTTGAGAGGTTGAAGGAGGGTTTGCAGATGGGTAGCAGGGGTGTAGTGGAGAGCCTTGTGTGTTAGTAGTAGGGTTTTGTATGTGATTCTGCTGGGGAGTGGTAACCAGTGGAGTTGTTCGAGTATAGGGGTGATTCTGTTGAATTTGGATGCTCATTGTATGATGCATGCAGAAGTGGGAAAAGCAGTTTGCAGTGGAAGGAGGGTGGATTGTGGGAGACTGTGGTATATTGTGTTACAGTAATCTGCATGAGGAAGGATTAGGGCTTGGAGGGCTGAACGGAAATTCAATGAATCAAGGTTTCTTGAAGGAGAGATTTTGGTCAATGATGATGCCTAGGTATTTATGTTCTTGGCATACATTTATTTGTATGTTGTTCATTGGTATGGTGGGGGGGGTGAATGTGTTGTGATGAGTAAGGCTTTTGTTTTCTTCTAATTGATTGAGATATTGTTGGCTGTCAACCAGCAGGAGATGTCAGCAAAGCAGTCTCAAATCTTTATGTATGATGGTTGCTTGGTGTGGAGTGGACTATACTACATAATATTGTCAGCATAGATGTGTAAATCAATGTGTGCTGTGATGTTCTTGCAGAGGGGTTGGAGGTAAAGGTTGAAGATAAGTGCAGATAGAGTGGATCCTTGGACTCCGTGTTTGTTGGTAGGGGCTGGAGGTATTTGTTCCTTGTTTTATTTGTTACTGGTTAGAGAGGTAAGAGTGGAACCATCTGTATGTATGATGTTTCTTGAATTACCATTGATTTCAAGCGCAAGAGGAGAGTTTTATGGTCAATGGTGTCAAACGCTGCTGAGATATTGAGAAAGATCAGTAGGAGGCCTTGGGTTGGGTCTTATATGTCTTTGATTAGGTTGTAGAAGAGTGCGATCATCAGGGTTGTTAGTGATATAGCAGAAGGGCTGTTGGGTAAGGTTTGCCTCTGAGGATAATACCAAAATTTGCAATAGAGTAGACACCCAGGACGGTGTAGATAACATGAGGAGGAATCTAGCTAAGCTTGAAGAATAGTATAGAATTTGGCAGCTTGGATTTAAAGTTAAAAAAATGCAAGGTCATGCATTTGGACTGCAGCAATCCAAGGGAGCAATATAATATAGGGGGTGAAGTACTTTTGTCCACTAAAGAAGAGCGGGACCTAGGTGTGGTTGTGTCTGATGATCTTAAAGTAGCTAAAGAGGTAGAAAAGGCGACAGCAAAAGCCAGAAGGATGCTTGGGTGCATACGGAGAGGAATGGCTAACAGAAAAAAGGAGGTGATAGTGCCTCTGTATAAGTCTTTGGTGCAACCTCATTTGGAGTATAGTGTGCAATTCTGGAGACCGCACCTTCAAAAGGATATAAACTGGATGGAGTCAGTACAGAGGGCGGCTACTAAAATGGTTAGTGGTCTTCATTATAAAGCATATGAGTACAGACTTAAGGATCTTAATATGTACACCTTAGAGGAAAGGCAGGATAGAGGCGATATGATTGAGATGTTTAAATACGTCCGTGGCATAAATACACAGGGGGAGAGCCTCTTTCGATTGAAAGCAAGTTCTGCTATGAGGGGACATGGGATGAGAGTGAAAGGGGATAGATTCAGGAGTGATATGCGGAAATATTTCTTTATGGAAAGAATGGTGGATCTGTGGAATAGTCTTCCAGTGGAGGTGGTAGAGATGAGGACAGTATCTGAATTCAAAGAAGCATGGGACAAACACAGAGGATCTCTAAAGGAAAAAAGGCGACTGTTGAAGTTGTTGATATGGAAAGAGACTAGATAGGCCAAGTGGTCTTTTTCTGTCATCATTTTTCTATGTCACTATGTTTCCACTCCATGTAAAGGGCAGAATCCATGCTGTTGTGGGTCCAGGAGGACACTGTTAAAAATATGGTCCTGTAGTTGCAATTGGACAGTCTTCTCAATGACCTTTACTAGGAAGGGAAGGCTGGCGATAGGTCTGTAGGAGGCAGAGTCCGATGGGTCAAGGTTAGGTTTCTTCAGGGAGGACCGGATAGAGGAGAGTTTCAGGGGCTCAGGCATTTGTCCTCGTTGTAATACTCCTTGGGTTATTCTGATGAGTAAAGGGCTGAGATCCGTTTGCTGCTTTGATCCAGTTGGCAGAGCAGGGATCGAGTGGAGAGGTGGTGGTGTTGATTGTGGTTAGGATGCATTCAATGTTATCTCTGGTGATGGGGTGAAAGGTGGTCCAGCAGGTAAGTGGAGATGTCTCTGGTAATAGTATAGAGGATAGTCCATCGGGTGGGATGGGGTAATGGGTGGGGGTGGGATAAGGGATGAGGGTGGAGTTGCTTGTAGTGGGCCGCCAGTTATTGGTGGTTGAGAATGGGGACTGAATGGCGGGTGGGTTTGTGAGCAGTTTGACAAGGTCAAAGAGTTCTCTAGTGCAGTTGATAGATGAGTTGATAAAATTTGTATGATATTACTGCTTAGCTTTGTCTATTACATAGGGAGGGGCACTGAACATGGCAGTCTATCCAGCTCCCCACCCCTAACACCACAGTCTGTACAACCTACAATCACTATGGTGAATCCTCCAAGATCATGCAGTCTTCTACTAAACACTGATACACGACTTCACCAATAATGTAGACCTTTAGTATTAACCCACCGTTGCAAACAGAAGACAGCTCAAGAGCCTTAATCTTAACTAACGTGATCTGTTGGAAATACCATCTGTTCAGGCCATTAAGGATAAGGTGACATTTCGGTGGCGGTTGCTTTGGATCTTTCAGCGGCATTTGATTTAGTCGATCACTCTCTTCTTCTTCACTGGCTCCGGGAAGCTGGTCTTTGTAGCACTGTTCATCACTGGTTTCACTCTTTTCTTTCCTCTCGCTCCTGCACAGTCCTTCCGTCCTCGTCTACTTTTTCCCCCTCCGATCCACAGTACCTCCCCTGTGGGGTTCCACAGGGTTCCGTTCATGCCCCCCTTCTTTTTAATCTTTTTCTTGCCCCTCTTGCCTTTCTTATCCAACAGTCAGGTCTTTCAGCTTTTTTTTATGCCGACGACATTCTCTTACTCCATCACACCTCCCCTTCCTACCCTGACCTCACTCCTTTAAATTCTTGCCTTTCCTCTGTTGCATGCTGGCTCACTACTAACTGTCTCCATCTTAATCTTACTAAGACTCTTGCTATTTGGTTTACTCATGGTGATCCCCCCCCCTCTTTGGCCCCTTCTTTCTCCAACTCCCCAGTCCTGTTGGTTACCACATTTCGGTATTTAGGTGTTTACTTCGACTCAGATCTTTCCTTTCGTTCTCATATTTCCAAAACTTCCTTTTTCTTTCTCCGGCAAATTCGTTCAATTCGTCCTTTCCTTTCTCCCTCTGCTCTATCTACACTGGTGTTATCTTTAGTTATGTCATGGGTGGACTTTTCTAATGCACTATTTCTCGGCCTTCCTAAGAACCAGGTGGTAAGACTTCAAAGGATACAGAACACTGCTGCACGTCTTGTCACATATTCCGCTCTTCGAGATCACGTCACCCCCTTACTTTTCAATCTTCATTGGCTGCCAGTTTCTTTTCGCTCACAGTTTAAGCTACTGACTCTTCTTCACAAGGTTTATCACACTGGTACTCCCTCTTACTTGTCTGACCTTCTATCTTTCCATTCTCCTCGGTACACACCCCGTTCTTTCCACCTCAACCGTCTGGCCCTTCCCTCCCCCTCCCACGCCCACCTCCAGTCTACACGTTTTTCTGCATTTTACTTTGCTGGCCCTGCACATTGGAATTCCCTCCCCTCTTCCCTCCGTCTGGAATCACAATTCACTGTTTTTAAACAAAATCTCAAAACCCACCTGTTTTCCATAGCTTTCAGTGTTTCCTCCCCATTTGTGTGAGTCTTTTTCTACTGTACCTTTCTGCCTTTTGTATCTTGTCCTGTGTTCTCTGCACTTTACCTTCTGTCCTTTATAACATTTGTATATTTCCTTTTCCTTTCCGGTTCTGGCCAAAGTTTTATGTATTATGTTTTATGCGCTGTGTAACTTATGTATTTTATGACTTTTTTAATGTTTTTATTATTGTACACCGCCTTGATTGTTTGTGAAAGGCGGTTTTTATCAAATAATTAAACCTTAAACCTTCCTTGCCATGATATGCCAACTACTGAGAAATGCAAACAGCCTTGTAGACATTCCAGAATAGCAATGAGGCATAACCTTCTGCTACAATTCTGAGAAACTTTGAGGCCACTCTAGGTGGGATGCTTCATATCAAATGACCTTAAAAGTCCTAGTTCTGCCTAGCAGAGCTAGTCTAATAGCATTCAATAAGACTCCAAGATCATCTCAGGCCTACCTCGTACCTAGTACGTCATGAAGGAACCTTTCAGCCCTCATAGGGCCAACTTCTACTGTTCTATAGTACAGCTGCTGAGAGAAAACAGTCTTAAAGCCCATCTTCCACTCCCTTGTGGGAAGAGACACCCCCCCCCCCCCCAAGAAAAGGAAAATGTACAAAAAGGGCAGACAACACATACTCAAGAATCCTGGAGAGAAATCCATGCCACTCCTGGCGGTCTTCATTGATGTTGCAGACCCTAGTTCTTTACCAGGATGACCCAGAGTCACCCCAAGGTCAGTGATTCATGCAGTCCTGCATGGAAAATACCTCCAGATGCATTCTCTTGCAAGAAGCATCAGTCCAAAAGCACCATTCATTGAAAGAGATAGCTTGTTCTATTTCACCACCCCCATAATAAATGTCTGCCCTGTGGTAAAAACAAAGGGCTATCCCAAATGCTTGCACCATTATCCAACTGTGGTAGACTTCCTGCCATACTCCCTTTAGTGGCTCATACATTAACCTCTAAAGTGCACACAGAGTGTCAAGTCCAGGGCCAACTCTAGTTTAACTGCCAAGAGTGCTAACTGCCAAGAATACTCTATGGAACACAGGGGAAGCCAACCCACCCCCCCCCCAAAAAAAAAAAAGACACCGGGCACGAGTGCCCACTCCAGACCACTAGATGGAATGCCCCAAGGATTCTATTCCAGAACACTAGACAGAATACCCCAAAGGGTAAATGGTAAACCACTGGACAGCACCCAACATGCCAGATCTCAAGTCATACACAGGATGCACAAGGACAGCAAACACGCAAACCATATATTTGGATGCACAAAGGTTGCAGATTACCACACAGTACACCTAAAGGCCCATAAAGAATGGACGCCAGTCATTCACTGAATGCAGGGTCCAAACAGCACACCAGGCTCACCTAGAGTGCAAACTGCCAAGGCATATACTGAGTGCACATAAGGTGTGCACTCAAGAGTGCAACCTCCAACAAAGAGCTCCAACAAAATATGTGACGATGCCCTCCATGTTCAGACTCCAACATTGTACAGAGTACACTCTGGGAGCAACTATTACACCATATACTAAAAATAGAACAGCACTGACAAGTTGCTAGCAAACATGCAGCACCCTTCTGTGCATAGAAACGCTGGTACCACACTTCCACACAGAATACTGGTTTTATATATGCCCCATTGAATGCTGTTCCAGTCATACATACAACAGCTGTGCCCACAGCATATTAGAGATACCACTGCACACAGTCATTCCTGGTAGAGTTACAACAAAGAGGAACTAATTTTACAAGAACTAACTGGTTCTGCTACAACTGGATAACAGCCCAGGTCATCCTTTCACACAGAATACCTCTATATACTTTTTTATTTATTATTTTTGCTGGGCGCAAGATTCCATTCTGAGCACCCAAGATCCAGGCCAGGTCTTACCTCAAAACAAGTCTCTGTTCACCTCAAAGAGGCAAACACACACCTGGGAGTCCCCAACTTAGGGAGGTTAGCCTAACCACACCTCCAGAAAACAATCCAGGTGTGTCTCCTTCAGCTTTGCTGATAGGAGGAGTATATCTGAGGAGGAATGAGCAGCTTAATCAGAACCTACAAACACAGCCAAGTACAAAGCAACTTACTTCTTTTATGTCCATTTAGACAATTGGTGCTTATTCCAAACCTAGTCACCCCTAAACAAGCTTTCTTACACACAACAATGCAGGTTTGTAATCATGCCAGTTCCCCTTAGCATGCCATTTTTATCTCTTTACAGCTTCTGTAATAAGCCAAAAACATCTAGAAGTGCTTCCTAGGCTTTGTCAACACAGTAAACTGTGAATTGTCTCACTTTCCCCATAGGAAATATCTAGACCTTGCTTTGTTACCAGCAGCTGGCTTACCACAGGATCAAATACAGACCAAGTTTTACCTTGAGCCTAATATCATGCCGCGCCATGCTGCTAGAGTAGCAATTAAGTAACTAGGTTCAACATAGAGCAATTACCTGTGTTTACAATTATTACAGGAGAAAAGTCTCAGTAACAAGAGCAGAACAATTAGTCAGTCATGTATATTTCAAGTACATAAAGATATATGCAAACATTGCTTGCTCCTTAACCTGATAAACTAAGGAGAGGGCCACAGAACACTCCCCTATAATAGGTGTGGATTTTACCAACATGTGCCAGCAATAGTACTTACAGTACAGCATCTTAGCTATGCATATGCACTGGACATAACACAGCAACTTTAACACTAGCTGTCTTCCTTTCTTTTTCCCCCCTGACAGGCTGCTGAGGCAGCCTTGCCTGTAGGAGTTGCCCAGACATGTAACAGTACTCAAACGTGTCTGTCGCTTTTTCCCCTTAATATGGTTCCAGCAATAGACTTGCTGCATGCAGGATATGATACTTCTAGAGATCTGTCAGAACGCCTATTTGTAGATATTTTATGTAATTAGTTCCCTCATGTTATCCAAGTTTGTACACCTGTTCTCTGTAAAACCGAACAGTCTGTTGTTCTGGTCGTTTGTTTAATGTAAACTGCGCTGATGTCGAATAGTGTGGTATATAAGAAATTGTAATAAATAAATACTAAATAAATAAATGAGCTTCCTGCCAGATCTCAGGGGATTATACCAGACATCCAGGGGAAAAAGTATAGCCCACTGCAGGCTGAGGTCCACAACAAAAATTCTCTTAAGCTCAGGACCCCTGAATCTGCAGAGCCAGAATGCCAGAAACTTTGGCCTAGCGCACTAACTCAATGCCATTTGCTGGAGACAAGAGTAAGTACTGACTGGCTTCCAGGATGCACCAGTTTATATAGACGAAGCAGTTTGCTCTGTCTCTGCCTGCTATGAACAGAGGCATAACCCAATTGTATGGGCTGGTCTGGTAGGGATGAAGAGGAAAGTGCGTTAAGTATTATGTTGGTTAATTGACCTCTAAATGGAGTACAGACTTTTAAAAAAGTGGTATCAGCACTATCACCTTTAAGGTCTTATTTGAGCTTCCTTTTCTGTCCTATTATACGTATGTCTGTTATTTCTATGCCTTCTTAGAATTTTAAAAAAAAGGAGTTATAATTATACCTCTTTTCTTTTTTCCCTTGAGTCTATTTATCAACTGCTCATGGTATATTAAACGTACTTGTGTGATGTTAGCAAAGGATCCAAATCAGCCCTCAAGAATGCCAGTTACAAACTCAAAATACATTCAAGTAGTAGTCAAAAGTACCACTGTAGCCACCTCGCTCTATACACATCTCTACATGTAGGATTTTCTTCTCCAGAGGCAGAAACTGGATTTAGCTCACTTCTTTCTCAGAAGTTCCAAGGTAAATTGCATTCAGATCCCAGAGGTAATTTTCCTGTCCCCAGAGAACTTACAATCCCAAGGGTTATGCCACTTGCCCAAGATCACAAGGAGTGGCAGTAGGATTCAAATCTAAATCTTCCCTGGTTCTCAGCATTCTGTTCTAATCATTTGTCTACTCCTCCACTCAGAACATACAGTTGTGTGCAAAGGTTTAAACACCCCTGGTCAAAACATATAGTTTAATGAATCGCTAAGTGAAAAGCAGCCAACATCAGCTTTGCACAATATAGATTTGATATAAAAATCTTGATGCACATTGTAATGCATAATCATTTGCAGTTTTTACAGATTCAAAATTAATAAATATGGCAGGAACATAAAAGTTTGGCCACTCTTTCAGTCAATACTCCAAATACCTGCTTTGATTAAAAAAACACAAAACACCACACCACTGCATCTTAGAAACGTTTTTTTGTAACAGCTAAGAGTTTTTAATTCTTGCTTCTGGATTTTTTACCCACTCTTCCCTACAGAAACCTCAAAATATAGCTCAGATATATTTAATATTTAGCCCACATCTTTCCAGTGGTAGTTCAAGGTGAATTGCATTCAGGTACCTAGACATTTCCCTGTCCCCAGAGGGCTTACAATCTATCTTTATACCTGAGGCACTGGAGGGTTAAGTGGCTTGCCCAAGGCCACAAGGAGTGTCAATGAGATGCAAACCCTGATCTTTCTGGTTCCATGCCATTGCCCTAACCACTAGGTTACTCCTACACTCTCTCCATATATTCTTAGATCTCCTTGCATGCACTGCATGTTTGAGATCTCCCCACAGATTTTCAGCAAGGGAAAATCACCCTTGAAGAGCCCCCACCTCCTTTTACCCCAGCAACTTTACCAAACTTGAGAAACCAACTATGCAAACATCTCCACGCCCATTCTCAATTAAAAACCCCCAAAAGACCCAAAACAAATTTTAGCAGGCCACAGCTTTATTGACCAAGCAATGAGGGGACATCACCCTCCCCCCCATAGAGTAGCAACCCAAAGGTGTACTACTCGTGGGGGAAAAAACACATACACACATTCAAGACAGCCAGTCACCATACAATAGCTGAATGGCCCCCATAACCCTGAGACTGTCCCCACCAGCCTCCATAGCATGTCACCCCAGTACGTAGCCATGCAGCAGCTAGGGTACCACTCCCCAGTAGGCCAACCAGGCCATACTGAGTGGCCAGCTGCCCATATCACCAGCCTTGTATTCAGTTAGACAAGAGTTCTAGAGGCCATATCACCAATATCAAACTGTTTCTGGTATCCCATCACAGGCTCAGGGATAGGCAGGCCTGCCCTGAGCGTCACCCCCCCCCCCCTTCCATTCAATAAGCTGTTGCCTACCACCTCTAATTTTAACAGATATTCTCAGAGGTCTCTTGCAAATCAATAAGAAATAAAGTCAAACCCAATTTCTAGCATAAAACATAGAAAAACTGGCAGCAGATAAAGATCATACTAAACTTTACAGTCCCTTTTTTCCCCTTAGGTACCCTGTGCATTTATCCCATGCTTTCTTTAATTCAGATATAGTCCTCTCATTTCTACCAGCTCCACTAGAAGGCGATTAAACTCATCTACTAGTTTTTCAAAAATGGAATATTCCTCAGAGTTCTTCCGAATCCATCCCCTTAATCCTTTTGCAGAGCTTTCTTTCAATTGAAAGATATTCTCCTCTTGTGCATTTAAGTCACTGAGGTATTTAAACATCTCTTTCATATCTCTCCTCTCCCAAACTTTCTTTCAAAGTACTGTATACATATTGAGATATTTAGTCTGTTCCCAAATTGGCTTATGAAGAGTTGACCATTTTAGTAGCCACCCTCTGCACCAACTCCATCTTGTCTATATTCTTTTGAAGGTGTGGTCTCTAGAACTGCACACAGTACTCCAAATGAGATCTTACCAAAAACGTATTTAGAGGCAGTATCACCTCATCCTCCTTCCTGCTTTTCCCTAAGCACCCAAGCATTATAGAGGCATTATAATATCTTTTGTTTTATTTTCCATTCCTTTCCTTATGATACCTAGCATTCTATTAGCTCTCTTGGCTGCCGCTGCACACTGGGCCGAGGGTTTTAACATGTTATCCACAATGACGCCTAAATCTTTTTCCTGGGTGGTAGTTCCTAATGTGGAACCTTGCATCGTGTAACCATAGTTTGGGTTGTTCTTCCCTAGGTGCATAACTTTGCACTTGTCCACATTAAATTTCATCTGCCATTTTGATGCCCAGTCTTCCAATTTATCAAGATCCTCTTGCAATTTTCCACAATCCTCTTGGGTTTTAACAACTTTAAATAGTTTTGTGTCATCTGCAAATTTGATAACCTCACTCGTTATTCCACTTTCCAGGTCATTTATGAATATGTCAAAAAGCAGCGGACCCAGCACAGATCCCTGGGGTACACCACTATTCACCTTTCTCCACTGGGAAAATTGGCCATTTAGCCCAACCCTCTGCTTTCTATCTTTTAACCAGTTCCTGATCCACAGTAGTACACTGCCTCCTATCCCATGACTCTTTAGTTTTGCCAAAAGTCTCTGATGAGGGACCTTGTCAAAGGCTTTCTGAAAGTCCAGATACACTATATCAACCGACTCACCTTTGTCCACTTGTTTATTCACACTTTCAAAAAAACATAACAGATTAGTAAAACAAGATCTTCCTTGTCTAAAGCCATGTTTGCTGTCTCCCATTAGGCCATGACTATCTACATGTTGAGTACTTTTATTCTTTATGATGGTTTCTACCATTTTTCCTGGTACTGACGTGAGGCTCACCGGTCTGTAGTTTCCCGGATCACCCTTCGAACCCTTTTTAAAAATTGGTGTTACATTGGCGATCCGCCAATCTTCAGGTATTAGAGATGATTTTAATGATAGTTCACAGATTACTAATAGCAGGTCTGCAATCTCATATTTCAGTTCTTTCAACACCCTTGGATCTATACCATCCGGCCCAGGTGATTTGCTACTCTTCAGTTTATCTAATAGTTGTAATACATCTTCCCTATGTATCGATATTTCCTTCAATTCTTCCGCACCTTTAAATACCACTTCAGTCATGGGTAACATCCCTACATCTTCCTCAGTAAAGACCGAAGCAAAGAATTCATTCAGTCTCTCCGCTATCGCCTTGTCGCCTCTTAGTGCCCCTTTAACTCCTCTATCATCTAATGGTCCAACTGACTCTCTCACAGGTTTTTTGATACGAATGTACTTGAAAAAAATCTTTATTTCGCGTTTTTGCTTCCACAGCAAGCTTCTTCTCAAATTCTCCCTTTGCCTTCTTTATCAATGCCTTGCATTTGACCTGCCAGTGCTTGTGCTGTTTCCAGGTTTCATTGTTTGGCTCTTTTTTCCATTTCCTGAAAGATGCTTTTTTTAGCAACAACAGCCTCTCTGACCTCACCTGTAAGCCATGCTGGCAGTTTTTTGGACTTCCTTCCACTTTTCTTAAAGCGTGGAATACAGCTGGTCTGGGCTTCCAAGATAGTATTTTTCAACATCCCCCAAGCTTGATGTAAGTCTTTAACCTTTGCAACTGCTCCTTTTAGTTTTTTCTTAACTATTTTCCTCATTTTATCATAGTCTCCCTTTTGAAAGTTAAAAGGTAGTACTGTGGATTTCCTTACTATCCCTCCTCCACTAATTAAATCAAAGGCGATCATGCTATGATCACTATTGCCAAGTGGCCCCAACACCCTTATCTCTTGCACTAGATCTGGTGTTCCACTAAGGACTAGGTCTAATATGGCTTCCCCTCTGGTCGGTTCATGAACCAGCTGCTCCAAGAAGCAATCATTTATGTCATCTAGGAACTTTATCTCCCTAGCATGTCCTGCTGTGACACTGACCCAGTCGATACCGGGGTAATTGAAATCGCCCATTATTATTACCGCACTGTATCTTTTGTTAGCTTCCTTGATTTCTTTGAGCATTTCATCATCCATTTGTTCATTCGACTCTTTACGTTATCAGAATATAGAAAGACTAGGGGACATGCAATGAAGGGTAAACTATTTAAGACTAATAAAAGAAAATATTTTTTCACTCAACACGTAATCAAACTCTGGAATTTGTTACCGGAGGATGTAGTAAAGGCTGTTAGTGTAGCTGGGTTTAAAAAAGGTTTGGACAAGTTCCTGGAGGAAAGATCCATTGTGATGAGGTAACTAGTACAGAGCCTATGCTATATGAAGAAATGGCTAGCTCAGAGCCTATGGTAATAGGAAAAGAGGAAGAGCTTACCTCACAAACACATAGGTAGCAAACATATTCAGCTTTTAAAAAGCCCAAGTATAGTGGAGAATTTTTATTTTATTTATTTATTTATTTTATATTCTCTTATATACCACGCTATTCTGCATCAGTGCGGTTTACATTGAACAAACTGAAATTACATTGAACAGGGCATTATAACTTGGAGATAACTATTTTACAGGGAACATGGACTATGGAGGGTTAAGTGGCTTGCCCAAGACCACAAGGAGCACCTGTGGGACTAGAAACCCCAGTCCTTCCAGCACAAGGTTGCTGTCCTCTAGTGGGATTTGAACCCCCGACCTTCCGGCCTGAAGTACCTTGCCCCAACCACTATGCTACTCCTCCACTCCATTCACCAAAGGTGACGCAGTAGAAAGCCAAAAGGCTAATCAAGCTCACCTGAGTGGAAGGGCACGTACAATGTGCAGAGAACAGGAGCATAAAAACTACAGGGAAAACCCAGTAGTGGAGCAAAGGGAGGGGCTGGAGCCAAGGCAGCAAAGGCAGGAGCAGAAGCCAAAGGGTGGAGCAGGCTGTAGCTGCAGAGGAGTCTCCCAAGCCAGAGGGGACCTCGGTCACTGGAGAGTGAGTAACCGAGAGGAAGGAAGTCCTCTCAACCAGCAGACCTTGCTAGAACCAGGAAGTAAAGGAAATGTCCCGGTAGCAAGAAGCAGCAGACACAGACTCTCTTCAGAAAGTGTTTTCAGCTTGGACCCGGCTACAGAGACGTGGAAGTCTTGGAGAGGAGCCAGCCAAAGCCCAGAGAGAGAAGCTCATTACCTAGGGACAAAAGCTAAGTACGCTGTTGTAGCTAGAGGGAAAAAGCCAGGCATTGCCAGCAGAGCAAAGCCCAGTAATTGGGAGGAAAATCCCTATTGGAGAAGGAACCTGAGAGATACAGTTCCTAGCACAGGACTCTTGAACCCTGTTGATATAGAGCACTTACCAAATAGAATAACCAGTGTCATTCAAGGGAAGAGCTGTGAGGATTTCACTTATAAAGATTGTTATGTGTCTCCAGATACAGACTACGAGCAGATGCAATGGGAAAACCAGGAGTGTGATATAGAAGTGGATTCCATGGATTGCACGTTTTATCTGTCTGATGAAATTACATCCTTATGTTAGCCAGGCAAGCAAGAGTTCTGTGATACATTGTGCTGGCGAAGAGTTTATTTTTATACTGTGAAGAAACAGTTTTCTTTTGTGTTCCTTTGTGCTGTTCATAAAGAATCCTATGTGGGACGGGGAATAAAACCCGAATTATTTCTTTTGTCTTAATTACACGGCTACTGACTATTTCTTTAATAAGGCAACCCACACCTCACGGCCCTAGGCAGGTGCCTAAAAGGGCCAAAAAGGGGTGCTGGTGACACCATAAACCATTATTAAGAAGGGACCCAGGATATCAATGCTTGACCCAGTACAAGCATTGCAGAACCTGTCTCTTTTGGGGAAACTGCTAGGTACGTATGACCTAGATTGGCCACTGTTAGAAACAGGATACTGGGCTTGATGGACCTTGGTCTGACCCAGTATGGCATATCTTATGTTCTTATGTTCTTATCCTACGTGTTTAGCACCTAAAGTTTTACCAGAAACAAATCGCCCCCCAGCACCTACTCTCTCTTTATGGACAGAAGTATTTCACCCCCTTTACTGTATCACTCCTTTGGATTTTTCTAGCCCAAAATGCAAGACCCTGCATTTTTTAGCATTAAATCTCAGCTGCTAAATTCTCAACCATTCAAGATTTGCTTAGCCTGTCCCAGTTTTTCACTAGGTTCTTTAGTTACTCTTCAAAATTAAGCTTACCCTAAAAAAGGGCAATATAGAGGTATGCTTTAGAGGTTTTAATCCATGGACCAATGGCAGAGCCAAAGCCAGAGCCATGCAATCACTAACACAGCTATGGACTTGAAGGTATCCTTTCCAAATCATAAGGCGCATCTGCCAAGAATGCTGCCAAGGATTTTAGCTGTGCAAACTCCTGACTTTCTGGAAATTGTTGAGCCCAGAGAACCACCCAAGCCACCTGAAACCTAAAAACAGTCACCTGCTTCTCTAGGGCAGAGGAGAAAGCCTTCTTAAGGAGTGTCATCGTATGGTCCTGCAAATCTGAGAGCAAAGCCACCCTCCACCAGGATCATGGTCTTTTTGTTCACCGCTGTCACTAGAGCATCCAACCTTTGGGAAGTGGAATAATTGATCCAGATCCTTCTATAGGAGAGGATAAAACTGCGCAAGCAACCAGATTCCCTTCAAAACTATTTTGGGGATGTCTCACTCGATAAGACATTGCAAAAGGTTATAGTTATGTAGAGGGTTTATGTACACCCTCCAGAATAGGGTCCCCCTCTGAACTCTTGTCCGCTACCAGCTCTGCAATCCTCAGGAAAGACGCCACCTCAGCTATTAGGGAGGAAAGTTGTTCATCTAGCTCAGAAGAGGATGGCTCCTCCTCCTCCCAAGTTAAATTGGCCAAGGGAGACAGCACTCCTTTCTCATTCGCCATCTCCCAGTCCTCCACGAGACCCAAACTGGGAATGAAATCCTTACCACTATCTCCCAACACCAAAGCAATTATTTGTCACTTAGGGACCCTCTGCTCCTCAACTGTCAAGTTCCTTAATCTCTCAGCTCCCCAGGTTGAGCAGGAACCAGACAAAGTGGGGGATATAGGCCTGCCAAAACCTTTGAAAACAGTCAACTGTTAAAAATTGCTCTCAACAAAACAGGAGCTGAGGAGTGTGGCAGTCCCTACAGACCTCTCTGTACAATGTCCAAATTGGTCCTGCACTCCCATGCTGCTTGCAGCCAACATGGCCACCATTTCTGACAGAACATCAGACTGTAATGGTTACCTCATGCACTGCTGGCGTTTCCAGGTCTTCCCCACAGCCCAAGGCTGCCCAGCTCTCTGCTGATGTCCCAGCTTGCTCCCTGTCACATGCAGGGCAGAGAGAGCCTGCAGACAAACTGATTTGACAACCGTCATACAGAGTGCAGTGTCTGTTCCCTAGCATCAGGCCAATTCAGCTGTGCCACTGGCCTCAAAGAGCAGAGCAAACAAAAGCACTACCCACTCCTACACGTCATAAAGAGTCCTTGGCAGCATCCCCAACACACTCCCACCACAGCTGTGAATGGGGAAACCCCCTCTCCCCTGCCAGACTTCCCAAACCCCAACAAAAATAATGAGATGCGCCTCTCTCAATTTTCTCCCCCCCCCCCAAGCAAATCCCTCTATTTAGGCAGGCAAACAGTACCAAGGTGGGGGGGGGGGAAAGAAAAAGGCTAGAGGAGCTACAAAAGCACAAGCACCCTACAGCGATCCCCTACTAAACCCCCCCCCCACAGCCCCTTAGGGTTTCCCTGGCCTGCAGACAACAGCCTCTCAGGACAGACTGGCAGATCACAGTCCTGGAAACAGTCGTACTCCAAAGCTCAATTAGAGCAAATGCTCATGGGCTGATTCTTAAGAGCTATGCCAGATCTAAGGTTCAACCAACAGGCCACAGAGCATCCTGCATAATTGGGAGCAAGGCCTATCAAATCCTTCTGCATCAGTCCAATTGTAACTATCTGCTGGAGGTACTTGCAAATTGCAGTGCTGCACCACTCCTTATACTGATGACATCACAAAATCAGTATTCTCTGCCTCCAGCAGATGGCTGGGGAGCACAGCCCACTTGACTAGACTCATCTGGCAGATGAGAAGGAAGATCTCCTTTGATTCCAGTCTATTTAGAATTTATTTTGTTTACCTTTCACCAGGTGTCTAACTTCTTTTGGGTGCAGGCCAGGGTGGAGCCCAATACTGCTCAGCAAATTTCCAATGACACACCATCCTAAATATGGTGCTGCCACAGCCACACCCTTCCATGTGAAACCATGAGGTGTCTATTTAGAGCATCCTGTATCCCACTAATGATGTACCTTTATGTAGTCCACATTCTTTTAGTCACTTTGGGCAACTTAATGCTACTGACAGACTTCCACTTTACCACTATTTGTACAAGTGTCGTGGTAATTACACTTGTCCCTAGGAGATTGATGTAGATTGTAATATAATACTGGTGTTATGTCATCTTCCCCTTTCTTTCTCTCCCCACCAACAAATACTAGAACACTTATCTACGATGTACTGAAGTGTCACAGACCTACATGAAAATTATTTTTCCCCCAGAGTTCATTATGCTGGAAACTTACTCTGCTGAAAACAGGACTGCTATATTTTTTTTTCTGATCTTGCACTTAAATACTGAACAACGTATAGTCCAACTAAAAAGTAAAATTCACAGAGCACCTAGCAAGGTGTTATAAGTTTTGAAAATTACATGCACAACACTCAGAATCACCACATAGGTAAAATATAGATTTTCAGGGTCACAGGGATTACACCAAAATCATCTAATACATTTCTATCTGTAACTTTCAGTAAAAAGGTGTTCCCAGATATCATAAAAAGGAGAAAAATTTACATTATCTGATCATTTCTTTCCTTGATTTCTGTTAGACCAGTCCAGACAGTGCAGTTACTCATCTGTAACAGGTGTTCTCCAGGGACAGCAGAAATTAGTCCTCACATATAGGCGATGTCAGTGCCAACGGAGCCCACACAGTAACTTCTCCCCAGCTTTCAAAGAAAGCCTTTAGGATATGCACCACGCATGCGTGGTCCCCTTCCTGCCCAACCGTGCCACCTTGCCTCAGTATGATGATATAGCTCAAAGGCAAAAATGACACAAAAAGCAACTCCACGGGGAGGAGGGAGGGTTAGAGGACTGATTCCTGCTGTCCTCAGAGAACACTTGTTACAGGTAAGTAACTACACTTTCTCCGGGAACAAGCAGGACATCAGTCCTCACATACAGGACTCCCTAGCTAAAGGCTACCGAAAACCTGTAAAAAAGCCACAGGTGACCAAGAAAAGGTGAGCCATGAGAAGCAGCAATGAATCCTAGAGACAGACTCCCGGGCAGCCCAACTATACAGCAAGAAACCAGCACTGCAATAGCCTGAACACACAAGGGCAGGAAGTGCCTACAACCTGAATAGATGGAATACTACCTGGCCAAAGGCACTGTCCCTGCGGACAGTGTAGTGGCAAGCGTTACAATGAGGGCAGAAAACAGTCTCGAGCTGAGAGGCTGCTATGTATGGCCCAGCCTGGCGGTGCTCCAGGGCCGTAGCGAGGACAGCGTTGCTGAGCACGCAGCTCTCTTGCGACCTGAGGTCGAGGCAGTAGTGTTTCTGAAAGGTATGCGGGGAGGACCACGTAGCTGCCTTACAGATGTCGGTTAAGGGCACCGACCGTAGGTTGACTATTGAGGCGGCCAACGCTCGCAGCTGGTGCGGGCCCACTCTTGGACCTGGGTGTAGTCCGGTAGGGTCAAGACAGTAGGAGACACAGGAGGCGACCCAATGGGAAAGAGTTCTCTTGGTGACCGGTTGCCCGGGCCTGTTTGGGTTGAAGGAGATAAACAGCTGCTCGGCCTTCCGCGCGGGCAGCGTCCTGTTAAGGTAGATCCGGAGGGCTCGGAGACAGTCTAAGGTGTGTAGACGGCGCTCCTCCTCCGAGTGGTGTGGTTCCGGAAAAAAAGAAGGTAGTTCAATGGACTGGTTTAGATGGAACGCTGATGGTACCTTAGGGACGAACTTGGGGTGCATCCTCAAAGAGGCCCGGTCGAGATGGAGCTGGGTGTATGGCGGGTGCGCCACCAGCGCTTGGAGCTCACTGATTCTCCGGGCGGACGTGATAGCCACCAGGAACAATGCCTTCCAGGAGACTACCTCATGTCTGCAGTTTCCATGGGCTCGAAGGGGGCCTGTGTAAGACCATGCAGGACAACTCCGAGATCCCAAGGAGGTATCGGAGGTCTGATTGGGGGTTTAAGATTTTTAAGTCCCTTCATGAAGCGCACCGTGAGGGGTAGCGCAGCGATGGAATCGGCCCCGTCCACGGGGGCATGGAGGACCGCAATGGCGGAAAGGTGCACCCAGATGGACTGTGTTTGGAGGCCACTGTCGGAGAGGGAGCTGAGGTACTGCAAGACGCAGGGAACTGGGCATGAGACAGGGTCCAGGCCTTGTTTCCCGCACAATATGCTGAACCTCTTCCATTTGAGGCCATAGGATTTCCTGGTAGAAGGTCTCCGGGCCGCCAGGACGACATCCTGCACCGCCGTAGGGAGTTGTAGGGCGGCCAGGTTCATCCGTTCAGCCTCCAGGCAGTGAGCGATAGGGCCTTGAGACTGGGGTGTCTTGTGTAGCCCTCATTCTGCGTTAGGAGGTCGGGGCAGAGCGGTAGGTATACTGGGCCGTCCTGCGCGAGGCGCTTCAGGAGCGCGAACCACATCTGTCGGGGCCAAAGGGGGACTACCAGGATGACTTGTGCTTTGTCCTGGATGATGCGCTGCAGCGTCGCTGGGATAAGGGGGGTTGGTGGAAAAGGCATACACCAGAGACCACCCCCCCCCCCAATACACGTCGAATGCATCCCCTGATATTCTCTTGTCGGATGGGTGCCTCGAGCAGAATTGCGGGCACTTGGTGTTCTGCTCCGTGGCAAAAAGGTCGACCTCCGGGACTCCCCACCTCCGGAAGAGGGTGCTGGCGACCTCCGGTAGGAGAGTCCATTCGTGGGGCTGTAGCTATCTGCTCAGCTTGTCGGCGAGGACGTTCAGGTGACCAGGAAGGTAAGAGGTGCGTAGCCAGCAGTTGTTTTGCAGGGCCAGCGCCCAAATCTCCAGTGACTCTTTGCAGAGGGAGTGGGAACTGGTGCCTCCCTGCTTGTTGATGTAGAACATGGCTACTTGATTGTCTGTCTGGATGAGGATGGACAAGCCTCGAAGGTGGGGAAGGAACGCCTTGAGGGCGTATTTGACTGCCCGCAACTCAAGGAGGTTGATGTGCAACTGTTGCTCTTTCGGTGACCAAGGGAGCTTGCGTGCTGAAGTGGTGGAAGTGTGCTCCCCAACCGGAGCATGACGCATCCGTGGTGAGGACCGCTTGGTGTCGCAGTTGATGGATCTCCTTGCCTACAGACAGGTTCGTCTGCATAGTCCACCAGCGAATCTGTGCCCGGACTTTGGGCATCATCGGGATACGGGAAGACAGGGACTGAGTGTGTTGATTCCAGTGGGTCCGAAGGTGCCACTGGAGTCCGTGCATCTTCATCCGTGCCACTGGGATGACCGAGGTTGTGGCAGCCAGGTGGCCTAGCAGGCGTAGGAAAGACCGAACTGACGTATCTGAAGATGTTATTAGGCTGGACGCCAATGATGTGATGGTTAGCATCCTGCGGTGTGGAAGGTAGGCCTTGGAGGATTGCGTATCGATGACAGCTCCGATGAACTCCAGTCGCTGGGTGGGGCGGAGTTGCGACTTGTTGTAATTGATCATGAATCCCAGGGAGGAGATAAGGGTAGTCGTCGTGTGGAGAGAGAGCAGCAGCTGCTGAATAGAGGGTGCAGCGATGAGCCAGTCGTCCAGGTAGGGAAAAACTGCAATGTCCTGTTTGCGGAGGTGAGCCACTATTGTGGCTACACACTTCGTGAAGACACGTGGTGCCGGAGATAGTCCGAATGGAAGGACTCTGTACTGGTAATGACGTCCCAGAACATGGAATCGAAGGTACTTCCGGTGCGCTTTGTGGATACGGATGTGTGTATAGGCTTCCTGCAGGTCCAGAGATGCTAGCCAGTCCCCGCTCTGGATCAGGGGTAGGATGGTGTTGAGGGAGTACATCCTGAATTTCTCTTTGGTGATAAACCTGTTCAATTTGCGCAGGTCCAGGATGGGGCGTACCCCGCCCGATCTCTTCAGAATGAGGAAGTACCTCGAGTAGAACCCCGCGTGGATCTCGGATGGGGGAACCTCCCCTATAGCGTGTGAGGCCAGCAGGTGTAACAGCTCCGTCGCCATGGCATGTTGGAGTTGAGGGGGAGTTTCGCTGATGGGTTTGTTGCGTTGACAGGGTGGCGCAGAGAACCGGATGCGGTATCCCTTGCGGATGATTCGTAACACCCAGGAGTCCGAGGTAAGGTTTTCCCATTCTGGCAGGAAGAAGGAGAGGCGTCCCCCAATCTGGGAGGGGGCCCTTCCATGACTGTCAAAAAGATGGACCGCCCTTGGCGGGCTGCGAGTTGCCGCTCTTCTTCGGTCTGCGGTCACGTTGGGACTGACGTTGTTGCAGAGGTCCTTGGTAGGAGTTAGATTTGTATCTGTGTCCTTGCCATTTCCTGTTTGAGGAATACTTCTTGCTGTAAGAATAGTACGGTTTCCGCTGGTAGCTGTTCTTCGAAGAGCTGCCGGCTCATTCCAGGCCATTCTC
This sequence comes from Ichthyophis bannanicus, assembly GCA_033557465.1. Classification (NCBI taxonomy): domain Eukaryota; kingdom Metazoa; phylum Chordata; class Amphibia; order Gymnophiona; family Ichthyophiidae; genus Ichthyophis; species Ichthyophis bannanicus. Next base: position 188,232,640 of record CM066036.1, read on the forward strand.
TGCCAGGGCCTGCAGGGTAGTGCAGTACTCTTTCATGTTGTTCACGGTATCCGTGACCTTGTCACCAAAAAGCGATTCACCCATGCAGGGGGCATCAGCAATCTTGTCGTGGGCGTTGTCTGAGTCCAGATGCCCTCAGCCATGCCGATCTCCTAGCGGATATGGCTGTACCCGCCGTCCTTGCAGACGTATCGAAGGCGTCGAAGGCAGTACTTGCTAGGTGCTTGTTGCATTCAGACATGTCGGCAAGGGCGGAAGACAAGGTGGCTTGCGCCTCTTTCGGCAGAGAGGAGACGGCAGTCTTTATGGATGCCATGCAGGCGTCCTGGAAAAGGACATGCTGAAATTGGTGGGCAGCGATACGTGCGCTGAGCATAGCCCCTTGGTAGACTTTCTTCCCAATGTCATCAAGGAGCTTCTGGTCCCGTCCAGGCGGATTGTTGGCGTGGGTGTGTGTAGATTTAACCCTCTTCAAGGCGGAGGAGACTACTATCGACTGGTGTGGTAGCTGTACCTTCTGGAACCCTGGAGTGGGTTGAAGTTGGTACTTGGAATCCAGCCTTCTGGAGGTCGCACGGCCAGATGCCGGTGTAGACCAGAGTCTCATATGGCTGTCACGCAACTTCGGATGTAGCGGTAGCGCAAATGGGGTCTTTGGGATTGCCAGGTACTTCAGGACCTCTGGTTCCACCTCCTCGGGAGCTCCGGGAGAGGACAGTGCGAGTGCCGTAGCCACTTTGCTGAGGAACTTGGGGTATGTTAAATCCTCTTGGGGTGGCGGAGGGCCATCAGGCTCGGGAGAGTGTCTATTCTCTGACGCTGAGCGATCCGCAGCTGCGGAGCCTACTACCGCAGCTTCATCCTCCTGATCCTCGGTGGCGCTGTCTGGGGAGGGAGCCCCCAGAGGCAGTAGCGGCGGCTCGTGGTGCACGATTACTTCTGCCACTTTAGCTGCTGCCCTTTGTGGGGCAGGTGTCAAGTTTGGCTCTGCCACATTAACTGCTGTCTCTTGCATAGGTGGCAAGTTCACCTCTACAGCGGTGGCGATGCACGGTGGTGCCGTGGCGGTGGAGGGCGCTGTTTGCCAGACAAGTTGAGCCAGTAGGTGCAAGATGGCCGAGGAGTTGGAGGGATCAGACGACCTGGAGGGGCTTCTCCAGGATCTGTAGCTCCTGGAGGAGGATTGCTGTGAGCGGTGCTTTTTGCGATGTCCATGGCTCCTGCGGTGATAATGGCTGGATCCGGAGGCGTCGCTGCTGCTGAAGCGCTCAGAGGTGTGCTTTCTGTGCTTGTTCGAGCTCCGGGAACCGCCACGGTGAAGATAAGCGTCTCCCTCCCGTTCCCGGCTTCTCTGTCTCTTGCGGGAGCTGTGCCGATGCCTGCTGAAGCCCTCTGAGTCAGTTTCAGCACTGACTATGGTTGCAGGATGATGACGTGCAGATGCTGGGGTCGCTGACTGATGACGTTGTGAGTGGGAGGGGCCAGCGTTCTGAGCGTCCTGGAAGGTGGAGGGTTCACCAGGGGCGCCATCTTGACGTACCTCGTGGTTGTGGAGGGTCGCGTGGCCTGAAGAGGGGAGGCAAGCCCCCACTGCCGGTTCTTCCGCTGCAAGAGGCATCCTGGCAGCAGCGTGAGGAGTCGTCGTCTCGGGAGTTGGGCCGGAGGTGGAGGCCTCGACAGGCACACCTCGGGCCTTGGCGGCGGCAGCGGCAACAGCGGCAACATGCTGAATCGGGACCTCATAGAGGTGTGTAGTGCTTAAGCAGCGTACACATAACTCTTGCCGGTCCACGCTGCTTAATTTCCTGCCACAGGGGCATTTCTTGAGGCCCAGCTTGGGCATAGTGGTGAGTTCAATCTTCTTTTCTTCTAGATGAATGTGGAGAGCAGGGTTCCGTCTTGTCGGCAAGGTGGAAGGAAGTAAACTGGCCAGGCTTAGGGCGGTCCTGGGAGGTGGGCTACCTGAGCAGGTAATCTGATCTCTAGAGAGCACTTCCGAACTGGCGCTGCCGGAGGACGTCACCAGGTGTGGCTGACGCAATCCTGCAGTCCATGGAGAACACTTGTTACAGGTAAGTAACTACACTTTCTCCGGGAACAAGCAGGACATCAGTCCTCACATACGGGACTCCCTAGCTAAAGGCTACCGAAAACCTGTAAAAAAGCCACAGGTGACCAAGAAAAGGTGAGCCATGAGAAGCAGCAATGAATCCTTGAGACAGACTCCCGGGCAGCCCAACTATACAGCAAGAAACCAGCACTGCAATAGCCTGAACACACAAGGGCAGGAAGTGCCTACAACCCGAATAGATGGAATACTACCTGGCCAAAGGCACTGTCCCTGCGGGACTCCCTCTCCAGGCCATAATGAGCTGCGAAGATATGAACAAAGGACCAGGTGGCAGCCCGACAGATTTCCGACAAAGGAACAAAAAACACAGGTTTGCTACAGATGCTGCCATGGCACTGTGCTGCACACCATGACCCGGCACTCCAGCGAGAGTCCAGCCTGCTCGTAGGCAAGGGCAATGCAGTCCCCCACCCAGGTGGGCAGAGTCCACTTGTTCACCATTGCCCCCAGCTGGCTGAGGGTCATAGGAGACGAAAAGCTGTGAGGCTTTGCGGTGGCCCTGAGTACATTGGAGGTAGAAGGACAGGGCCCTCTTACAGTCCAGAGGGAGGAGTAGCCTAGTGGTTGGGACAAGGTACTTCAGGCCGGAAGGTCGGCGGTTCAAATCCCACTAGAGGACAGCAACCTTGGGCCGGAAGGACTGGGGTTTCTAGTCCCACAGATGCTCCTTGTGGTCTTGGGCAAAGCCACTTAACCCTCCATTGCCCATGTTCCCTGTAAGTATTAGTGTATGTGTCTCAAACTCCCCACATGTTAAATGTATCCCCCACTTGTGTTGTGACCGCTTTGATTGAAGGATAAGGCGGTATATAAAAATACCATTAAATAAAATAAAAATAAATAAAATGACGGACAGTCTCCATCCTGCTGGCATGAGGCCGTGGAATGAAGGTGGGGAGCACCACCTCCTGATTGAGGTGGAAAGGGGACACCACCTTAGGAAGAAACTTTGTGAGCGTGTGGAGCACAACCCTGTTCTTGTAGAATCATGTGTAAGGTGGATCCACCACCAACGCTTGGAGTTCGCTGACCTTGCAAGCCGACATGAGTGCCACCAGGAACACAACCTTCTAGGAAAGGTACTGCAGGTTGCGGGTAGCCAGGGGCTCAAACAGTGGCCCAGTGAGCTGCGACAGCCCCACGTCGAGGTCTCACTCTGCTGCCGGTGGGCGGACAGGAGGCTTGGACAGCTAGAGACTCCGCAGGAAGCGGGTCACGAGAGTTTGGACGGAGAGGGACTTCGCCTCGATAAGGTGGAGGTGTGCTGTGAGTGCACTCAGGTGGACCCGGACAGTCCTGCCTGAGACAAGCGAAGCAAATATTACAGCACAAGCTGCACAGAACACAAGAATGGGTTGACCAGTCGCTCTGTGTGCCATAGTGAGAATCTGCACCATTTGAAGGCATAAGCCCACCTTGTGGAGGTCCTACAGGAGGCCAGGAGGACCTCCTTGAAAGGTTGAACGAGACCAAGGCTACCCTTTCAACAGACAGGCCGTTAGTGTCAGGGACCCCAAGTTGGGGTGTAGGAGAGAGCCCTCCTCCTGTGACAACAGCCCTGGGCCATTCCCCTTGGGAACCAAGGGCACTGTGGTTAAGCGAAGGAGCAGTGGGAACCACTGTTGTCTGGGGCACAGATGGGCTACAGGATCAGAGACACTCCAACATGTTGGACCTTGAACAGGGTCTTGGCAACCAGCAGCGTGGGCGGGAAGGTATAGAAAAGACTCCCCCATCCACAGGATGAGGACAGCATGGAGCAGAAGAGGGGCATCTGGGTGTTGGCCAGAGTGGCAAAGCGGTCCATCTGTGGGGTCCCCTAGAGCTGGAAGAGCCAACAAGCCACTCTGCAGTCTAGCCCCCACTCGTGCAGCTGGAGGACCCTGCTCAGCCTGTCCGCCAGGACAATGTCCTGGCCTGGCAGATTCACCGCCCGTAGGGGCATCCTGTGGCGGTTCACATATGAGCAGAGGGTGTATGAGCCCGTGTCCCCCTACTTGTTGATGTAGAACATCGCTGCTTAATTGTCTTTCTGGACTAGCACTGACTGGTGCTGAGGTGGTGAAAGTTCGGAGGGCCAGGAATATGGCCCAAAGCTCCAAGAGGTTGATCTGCTGTAGACTGTCCGTCTGTGACCAACTGTCCTGAGTGCAGAGGCCATCACAGTGGACTCCCCCACAGCCTAAGAGGGAGGTGTCTGTGGTTAGGACCCTTTGGGGGCAGGGGTCCAAAAGGGCATCCCAGCCAGAAACTGCTGTGGGGCCTGCCACCAGGCGAGAGAGTCGGCCAGTTGGCAGGTCACCACCACCCTGCTCGCAGATGGCTCGTGGCCTTGGTCCACTGGGAGCAGAGGCCCCATTGAGCCACCCTCAAATGGAGATGGATGCCATGTGGCCCAACAGGCAGAGACGGCAATGAGCAGACACCGAATGCCATGTTGTACAGAGGCAGCTAGCACCCTGAGGCATTCGGCCCTGTTCCAAGGGAGGAATGCCTTGGCCTGAAAATGTTCAGCCTCGCCCCTATGAACTCCAGGCACTATGGGACTTTGGGTGCTTTATTACAAACCCTAAGTGTTGTAGAATGAGGATGTGCACGTTGTTGCATGATGCACCTCTGCAGCCGTGCGGCCCATTATGAGCCAGTCGTCCAGGTAGAGAAAGACAGACTCCCTGGAGACGAAGCTGGGCCATGACCAACATTAGGTACTTTGTGAACACCCTTGGTGTAGAGACCAGCCTGAAGGGTAATACCCTGTACTGGTAGTGGCCGCCTCCCACCATGAACCTGCAGTATTTCCTTTGGCTGGGATGGATGAGGATTTGTGTGTACATATCCTTAAGGTCCAAGGAGCATAGCCAGTCTCCCGGCTGGAGGTATGGCAGCAGTGTTCCAATGAAGAGCATCTCGAATGTCTCCCTCACCAGGAACCCGTTTAGATCCCACAAATCCAGAATGGGCCAGAAGCCTCTGGTCCTCGAGTACTAGGAAGTACCAATAGTAGAACCCCTTGTCCTAGACGTGTACAGGCACTGGTTCCACTGCCTTGCCTTTGAGAAGACTTGTGAGCTCTTGCAGCAGTAAGGTCTGGTGGAGGGGAGTCCTGAGGGGCTCTCCCGGAAAGAATTGGGAGGATACCTGTAACAGGTGGAGGAGGTAACCCTCCCTTACTGCCTGCAGTACCCAGGAGTCTGTGGTGATGGATGGCCACTGGTGGGCATACAGAACTAGATGCCCCCCTGTGGGCTGCTGGCTGGGCCTCCTGGAAGAAGAGAGGCTATGCCCAAGGAGTCAAAAACTCCTGCCAGGCTGGGCCAGAGCAGGTGTTTGCAGTTTGGGAACCTTAGGCTTTTGAGGGCCATGCCCTTGTTCCTTGGCCTGCTGCCCCTATTGGGGAACTGGGAAGGAATGATACTGAGGGCAGTTTCCATAAGCCGCCTTCTTCTTCAGATAGAAGGGCTTTTTACCCAAGGACTTCTGTCAGGAAGAGTCAGCAGTCTTCTTGGAGAGCCTGGTCCTAGTCAGAAACTCTAACTCTGCAGCCTTATCCATCATGGGTTTGCCAAAAAGGTTCTCTCCCTAGCAGGGGACATCGACCAGTTTGTCCTGAACCCACTGCTCCAGGTCGGAAGACTGTAGTCAAGCCTGGCATCGGGCACCAATGCCCACCACAACTACTCTAGCCGCCGACTCAAAGCAGTCATAGGCTGCCCAAGTCATGAATTCGGAGCACTCTGACACCCAAGGCCAGGGTCAGGAACCACTGGAGAGGTTCCTCGGAGAGACCAGTCGAGAACTTGATGAGTTCCTTCACCAGGTCTCTTATCGAGCTCTGGTAGCACTTTCTGCCCAGGGCGTCCAAGGCGAAGACCTCCCTACCCGGGGGCCCTGAGGAGTGAGTCTTCTGGCTCTTAGGACAACACATAGCTGACTCCACCACCATGGAGTCGTGTAGCAGATGTGCTTTCTGGAAACCAGGGCTCCAGCAAACACAGTACATCAAGTCCAGCCATCTACTCACTAAAGGCATCGATGCGGGGGTCTCTCACATATGAAGAAGCAGCCATTCCAGGATCAGGGGAACAGGCACTGAGTGCCTGATATAAACAAATGTGATATGTTATTTTTACAATGTAATATAATTTTGTATTCCACTCATCTACCACTAACAATTTTGTATGTAATTTTCTGACTCCCTTTGTTGTATATCTGCATCCTGTAAGGAGAGATTACATGGTTAGTAACACCTAGCCTGCCACAGGTGCAGAAGTGCAAGAAGTGGAGTGAGACAGTATTAACCAATGAGTTATAGACATGCTGGAAGAGGGAGAGGACAGTGTACTATAAAAACTGAAACAAAGGATACGTGTGTCTGCTCAGTCAGGCAGCCATTCTTGCAAGAATGTAATAAAAGTAACCCTTTGCTTCACTGAGGAATCTGTTATTGTGTAAAAAAGTTATGTTTTATTATAGATTGGGCGCTCGTCCGGGATTGTGTCTTTGCGGGAGGAGACCACCGCCACTGAGGACAGGGAGATGCGCCCCGTTGAGTTCAACGGCCTTGTGTATCAACGTCAGGGGCTCTGACATCATACTGACAGCAGAATCCCGAGACCATGAAGGAAAAATCAATACAGATTCAGTGAAGCAGACTAGGTATTAAGCAGGCACAAACGCGTCAACAAGGCAACTCCGTGCACAGACCAAGGTAAGAAACAAACCTGTAAAGTGCTGCCTTGGCAGTTGGGTATCGAGACAGATTGTTGTGTGCATGAGACGTGTCCTAGACACAAAGTGAGTGTGGAGTCTCAATCTGCGGTTCTGACACATCCGCGAGGAGTGTGGTCGGAGAGAGATGAAGTGAAAAGCGTCTCGATGGGATTAGGAATTCTAAAGGAAACTCGAATAAGGATGGGGCTAGGAATAAAGACCCTGGGGACATTCCTCCAGATAGTCCATTACGGAGGATGTTGAAGTATTGGCAGAGTAATGAACACACTAAGACTAAGGATAAAGCAAAGAAGTGTTTTAAGTATTGCTGTGTTACATGGACAAAAGAAAAGCATAATGCTACCTGCAGTCTTCTGGCTGAAATTTGGCAGAGAGAAGGGTGGTTATGTCAAATCCTTAATTTATATGTAAACAGTGAAAAGATTAATTCAGCAAGTGCAAAAGAATTTGCTGCTGCCACAAGAAATAGCAGTGGTGCACGTAAAGCACAGTTACTTACCTGTAACAGGTGATCTCTGGGAACAGCAGGAATAAGTCTTCACATATGGGTACGTCGGTACCGACGGAGCCTGCGCGGGAACGCTCCCCAGCGTCCAATCAGAAAGCTTTTGGGAGCATCCCTCAGCGCCTGCGTGCTGCCTTCCCGCCTTTCCAACTGTCTCTCCTCAGTTGAGTTTCATAGCTGAGACAAAGAAAGAGAAAGAGGAAAGGAAAGATAGATATAAAAATACAACTCCTAGGGGAGGTGGGCGGGTTGTGAAGACTTATTCCTGCTGTTCCCAGAGATCACCTGTTACAGGTAAGTAACTGTGCTATCTCCAGGAACAAGCAAGAATGAGTCTTCACATATGGGGACTCTCAAGCTAAGATGCCTGGAGCCATAACATGTTGAAGACTGAAAACATGCTACATCTCATATGGCCAGGCATCCTGAGGATGGAGGGCAGGAGTTGCATAGAGAGGAGCTGCAGAAAAACCAGCTAACCTAAGAAAGGACTACCCTCAAGGAGTTCATGTATGTATGATCATTATCAAAAGATATATTGAAATGAACAAGTACCATAATATTGAAATGAACAATGACCATATGACGCTCACCTACTGGATTGCAGGAAGTAGAGAGGCTGATGGAGTCTACTGGGGATCCAGTAGAATAATGTTCAAGGTGACCTCACTGGAGTGAAGGTGGAGGTCAACATCTGGAAGTGAGAGGTGACCCCAGGATTCAATTAGGGTAACACAAACACGGCAGGTCTTCAGTGGGAAGCTTCATGGAAAGCTGAAAACCTTTGGCTACAGAGGTATTCAGAGGTAGGAGCAAAAGAGGAAGACTGACCGATCTGGACAAACAGACCTATTCCTTGAGGGAGGAAAGGGTATGAGAAGAACCCCATACTCCCAAGAAAGGACAGATGTTTGAGGAATTGAATCTGAAATCCACTGAAGATCCACCATGTCTTTCCTAACTGGTGAGAGGTAGGAAGACATTGGGGCATGGAGCTTCAGGGATACGTAAACCTAGGATACGGTAGGGCTGTCAGTTCCACAGCAGTGGTTGTGTGCAAAATATCTGAAACATACTGTGGAACAGTATGAAGCTGTGCAAGCCCACTGTCAGAAACATACAGGAAGGTAAAAACCTTTATGAGCACAGTCAGGAGGGGTTGCGCTCTATGTTAGAGAGAGCATTGACTCAAAGGATTAAAGTTTTGCAGGAAACAAAATCTGCTGTAGAATCTATATGGATTGAAATTCCATATAAAAGGGGGAAGGCGATGGCAGTGGGGGTGTAATATCGAGCACCTGGCCAGAATGACCAAATGGATGATGAAATGCTCAAAGAAATCAAGGAAGCTAACAAAAGTTACAGCGCAGTAATAATAATGGGTGATTTCAACTACCCCGGTATCGACTGGGTCAGTGTCACGTCAGGACATGCTAGGGAGATAAAGTTCCTAGATGGAATAAATGACTGCTTCTTGGAGCAGCTGGTTCATGAACCGACCAGAGGGGAAGCCATATTAGACCTAGTCCTTAGTGGAATACCAGATCTAGTGCAAGAGATAAGGGTGTTGGGGCCACTTGGCAATAGTGATCATAGCATGATCGCCTTTGATTTAATTAGTGGAGGAGGGATAGTAAGGAAATCCACAGTACTACCTTTTAACTTTCAAAAGGGAGACTATGATAAAATGAGGAAAACAGTTAAGAAAAAACTAAAAGGAGCAGTTGCGAAGGTTAAAGACGTACATCAAGCTTGGGTGTTGTTGAAATATACTATCTTGGAAACACAGACCAGCTGTATTCACCGCTTTAAGAAAAGTGGAAGTCAGTCCAAAAAACTGCCAGCATGGTTTAAAGGTGAGGTCAGAGAGGCTGTTGTTGCCAAAAAAGCATCTTTCAGGAAATGGAAAAAAAGAGCCAAATGACGAAACCTGGAAACAGCACAAGCACTGGCAAGTCAAATGCAAGGCAATGATAAGGCAGGCAAAGAGAGAATTTGAGAAGAAGCTTGCTGCAGAAGCAAAAACGCGAAATAAAGACCTTTTCAAGTACATTCGTAGCAAAAAACCTGTGAGAGAGTCAGTTGGTCCATTAGATGATAAAGGGGTTAAAGGAGCACTAAGAGGCGACAAGGCGATAGCGGAGAGACTGAATGAATTCTTTGCTTTGGTCTTTACTGAGGAAGATGTAGGGATATTACCCATGACTGAAGTGGTATTTAAAGGTGCAAAAGAATTGAAGGAAATATCGATACATCGGGAAGATGTCTTACAACTATTAGATAAACTGAAGAGTAGCAAATCACCTGGGCCGGATGGTATACACCCAAGGGTACTGAAAGAACTGAAATATGAGATTGCAGAACTGCTATCAGTAATCTGTGAACTAGCATTAAAATCATCTCTAATACCTGAAGATTGGAGGATCGCCAATGTAACACCAATTTTTAAAAAGGGTTCCAGGGGTGATCCGAGAAACTACAGACCGGTGAGCCTGACGTCAGTACCGGGAAAAATGGTAGAAACCATCATAAAGAATAAAATTACTCAGCATGTCACAACCTAATGGGAGACAGCCAACATAGCTTTAGACAAGGAAGATCTTGTCTTACTAATCTGTTATGGTTTTTTGAAGGAGTGAATAAACAGGTGGACAAAGGTGAGTCGGTTGATATTGTGTATCTGGACTTTCAGAAAGCCTTTGACAAGGTCCCTCATCAGAGACTTTTGGCAAAACTAAAGAGTCATGGGATAGGAGGCAGTGTACTATTGTGGATCAGGAACTGGTTAAAAGATAGAAAGCAGAGGGTAGGGCTAAATGGCCAATTTTCCCAATGGAGAAAGGTGAATAGTGGTGTACCCCAGGGATCTGTGCTGGGTCCGCTGCTTTTTGACATATTCATAAATGACCTGGAAAGTGGAATAACGAGTGAGGTTATCAAATTTGCAGATGACACAAAACTATTTAAAGTTGTTAAAACCCAAGAGGATTGTGAAAAATTGCAAGAGGATCTTGATAAATTGGAAGACTGGGCATCAAAATGGCAGATGAAATTTAATGTGGACAAGTGCAAGGTTATGCACCTAGGGAAGAACAACCCAAACTATGGTTACACGATGCAAGGTTCCACATTAGGAACCACCACCCAGGAAAAAGATTTAGGCGTCATTGTGGATACCATGTTAAAACCCTCGGCCCAGTGTGCAGCGGCGGCCAAGAGAGCAAATAGAATGCTAGGTATGATAAGGACAGTAATGGAAAATAAAACAAAAGGTATTATAATGCCTCTATATCGTTCCATGGTGAGACCGCACCTTGAATATTGTGTGCAATTCTGGTCGCCGTATCTTAAAAAGGATATAGCGATTTTAGAAAAGGTACAGAGAAGAGCCACCAAAATGGTAAAGGGGATGGAAGGATACTCCTATGAAGAAAGGCTAAAAAGGTTAGGGCTCTTTAACCTGGAAAAGAGACGGCTGAGGGGAGATATGATAGAAGTCTATAAATTAATGAACGGAGTGGAACGGGTAAACGTAGATCGCTTGTTTACCTTATCAGAATATAGAAAGACTAGGGGACATGCAATGAAGCTACAGGGTAAACTATTTAAGACTAATAAAAGAAAATATTTTTTCACTCAACGTGTAATCAAACTCTGGAATTTGTTACCGGAGGATGTAGTAAAGGCTGTTAGTGTAGCTGGGTTTAAAAAAGGTTTGGACAAGTTCCTGGAGGAAAGGTCCATAAACCATTATTAAGAAGTGACTGAAGATATCAATGCTTGACCCAGTACAAGCAGTGTCGAACTTGTGTCTCTTGGGGAAACTGCTAGGTACATATGACCTAGATTGGCCACTGTTGGAAACAGAATACTGGGCTTGATGGACCTTGGTCTGACCCAGTATGGCATATCTTATGTTCTTATGAGTTAAGTATGGAAATACATATCTACCTATAATAAGTATCCGGGCAGATACACACATATATGTAGATATAGATAGATAGATAGATATATCTATAATAAGATCTAAAGGGCATAGCATATGCACACTTAGCTGACAGACAAATACATCTACAGAGATGTATATAGGTATATAGATATAGATATATATACCTTAATATATAGGTCTAAAGATAGATGCCTGCAGTAAGCAGGCATATCAGGACATTCACATGGAGATGTGAAGGGAAAAGATTCATCTAAGAACAAGGAGGTGAAACCTACTTGAGAGATATATAGAGAATCTATTCCCCCAGAGATGATGGTGAAGGAATGCTATCCAGTGAATTACCAGGATGGTTATGTGAAAAAACAGAGGATAATATCAGTCTGTAAACAGCAAGTCCGGAGTCCTGTGGAACTCCAGCATGGTAAAAAGGACAGAAACGCATAGGATGAGATACCAGGTTGACCTACGTGAGGGACAAAGGAGGTATCATGCGTTTTTCAGATTAATATGTGCTGTCCTTGAAGTGTTAGGATTCCATGAGGACAAGCTGCAAGAAAAAAAAAAAAAAGTATATTCCCTAAGGAATGGGATAACTCTCAGACTTTCACGTGGAGAAGGCTTATGTCCTTTTCCCTCTTTTTTTTTTTTTTTTAAAAGAAGATAGCAGGGTATGAAGAACCCTCACAGTCATAGGGGATGACTGAGGAAGCATTTCTCAACCATGATGGATAGCCATTAGAGAAAAACACTATGCTCTCTAGCAAGGGCCCATAGTGGAAAGCTTCTCAGTGGGATTGCAGAGAGCATTATGCAGGAGAACTGGGATGTAGAACTGGCTGATGGAGAAAACTGACAGCCACATCCACTACGTTGCCAAATCCAGAGATTGGAGATGGCAAGGGTAGAAGATAGTGTAAGAAGCCTGTAGTGAAAAAGATTATCCAAGAAAGATGTAGAAAACTTTCTTGGAATCACTACTAAGGCCAGACAGGAGTGGTGGAAGACAAGACTGGGACTTGTGGAAAAGTACCAGTAGTCAAGCACTGGACTCCTGCAGGGGCAGCTACTGAATAGGACAACAGGGAGAGTCGGTCTGTGTCAAACAGAGAGAACAGACTGAACAAAGAGAGCAAGCTGTCTGTCTGCAGAGCTGCCTAGATAAAGAACGGAGTTTACTCAGGAGAAGAAACTCTACAGTGAAAAGAAAGACAAGGAAAGTCTTTCAATGGTATGGTACCACTCTTACAGGGGAAACCCTGGCGAAGAGGGTAGAGATAGAAGCTGAAGGACTTACCACATGGTAAGTCCCTGGAAGGAAAAAATTCATGCTGGTACAGAGAAACTATCATGTGATAGTTGCTAAACCTCTCTAGTCAGGAAGAGGTGGAAAACTCTGTAACTTATAGACATGAATAGCCTGACAGTTCAGCATAGTGAAGAGTAATGGATTTCCTGGGAATAGGAATCCCTGAGCAGAGTTTTGAATGGAAAAACAGTGAAAAGCTTCTGCTGAAAAGGAATTAAGTGTAGCTATAAAAAGATTAATCAGAAACCTATGGTTACTGTGTTTATTCAGCCTGGCTAGAGTTTGGATTCCTCAGACCAGGGCGAGACTTCCCCTGCTTGGGAACAACCGAATGATGGGCAGGAGAAGAGGAAAACCTCTTTCTTTTAGGGAAAGAAGGTTTGGTAGGGCATTTCCTACCTGCTGAGGAAGGAGAGGGCTTAGGATGGCCCTCAGAAACAGGAAAGTCAGTGGCGCAATGAGCAACCTGACGTAAGGACTCCTTATTGAAGAGATTTTCTCCAGTACAAGGAGTATTACTCAGTCTTTGTTGTGCCCATCTACTCAAGTCTGAGGCTTGGAGCCAGGCTTTACGACGTGCTCCTATGGCTATAGCAGAAATTCTGCTAACAGACTCAAAAGAGTCTAGGGAAGCATGAGAAAGAAACCAAGAGATATTTTGGCTATGACTAAGAAGTAAGGACTAGTCTGCAGCCTTGGGTTCTGATAGAAAAGGAGACAAAAGAGATAATTTCTTTGTGATCTCCTGAAGGGATAGACTCATATAGAAAATATATGAGAGAATCCTTGTTGCCAGCATAGATGTTTGGAAGGTTTGACGTCCAAAGGCATCCAGTGTTATAGATGCACGCCCAGGCGGGAAAGAAGAATGTTTTTTCTTGCTTTTTACCTTCCTCATTGCTGATACCACTACAATGGAATGATGGGGAAGTTGAGGCTTTTGAAATCCTGGAGAGGGGGGCACCTGATACAGAAGATCACTTGCTGTAGGAGGTGAAGAAACCCTTAAAGGTTTTTCCCATACCCTCAGAAGAAGATTCTGCAAAGAGTGATGTAAAGGAAGCATTATATTTTCCTTTTCTGCAGAAAAATGCTGAGAAGACTCATAGCCAGGGATAGGAATATTAAGGAAGGTTGCCATGTCAAGGAGAAATTTCTGAAAAGAAGGATCTCCGATGGAAACCATCCATGGACAGGTTAAACCTGAAAAGGAAGCCTGGGCACCGGAGGATGTACCTGTCCGGTGCAGAACAGGATTTGTAATGGATGGATACTGGAACTGGCAATTATGAGTAGAGACAGTCAGTAGTGCATCATCCATGCCAGGTATCGACTCCAAACTAAGTATAGAAAGGAGCGACCCAGGTGAACAAAGCATGGAAGGAGCTGGTCCCGATGATACTGCCGGTACCGACGTTGATACCGATACCGGTAGCTGTGCCGGAATCGCCGAAGCAGTCAGCGGAGGCTGCTCAAACAGTACCGAGGAAACTCGAAAGTCTCGGTGGATATCCTCGGTACCGTGCATCCGGAATCGGTGTGTGTCGGTTCTGAGACGCGTCGGTACCCAGTCTTCCAGACTAGATATCGATTCTAGACTTGGCATCGAAGGAAGAGAATCTATCGATGCATGTCTAGATTGTACTGGCGTCAGGGGTCGTATCGACAGAGCTGCCGATACTGGAAAGTCAATCTGGGTATCGATCGGTCCCGAAGGCACCGAGTACACCAGATGATGATACCTGGTGATGAGCGGATCGCTCAACACCAGTGCCGATGCCAGGTTATCGGTACCGCTCGAAGCGGATGCCACCCCCAAGCATGGCTCAGGTATGTTCTGTGAGGGGTGAGCCCCAGGAACAACCTGAAACCCCTGAAATGCTTTGGAGCCCGAAGACTCCCGCCGGGGTTTTAATGCCAATGGGTTCTTGAGGGCAAGGCCGGGGCCATCAGCATGCTTAGCATGAGACATACCACTCAAGGACTGGCTAGTCTTAACAGACTGTTTGTGGGTTACCTGATCCTGTAGAGAAGAAATGGCCGGTGCCCTGACACAGGGAGGGAAAACGGTATCGAGGGAAACTCGAAATAGAGAATCTCTTCTCACAGCATTGTAGCCTGACGGTTCAGGGGAAAAGGGGTCAGGGCCCAAACAGGTTAGACACCAGTTATTGGAGTCTAAAAAGAAAACTATTTCCACAGTGAAGGCACTTCTTAGGAGAAGAAGGCTCCATGATGGGAAGGCCTTATAGGCCCAAAAAATTTTAAGACAAAAACTGAGGGAAACTCTCCCTCAGTTTGAGAAAAAGAAAAGAAAAAAACCCCACCGGCGGTACCGGTGGCGGCGGGAAAACAGCCGCGACCACAAGAAAACAAGAATTGAAAAAATTAAAGAAAAAAGTTTCTGCGGTGACAGGAGGATGTCCTGCCGGCTCCGCGGAAAAAACGAAAACTGAGGAGAGACAGTTGGAAAGGCGGGAAGGCAGCACGCAGGCGCTGAGGGATGCTCCCAAAAGCTTTCTGATTGGACGCTGGGGAGCGTTCCCGCGCAGGCTCCGTCGGTACCGACGTACCCATATGTGAAGACTCATTCCTGCTTGTTCCTGGAGATATGGTCATTAAGCAGGGAATTCTTTTGAAGCCAGAGGAAATAGATTAGCAGATGAAACTGCTAAGGAAGCTGCCTTTATTTATTTATTTAGCTGTATTTATATACCGCTTTTCACCGGGTCAAAGCGGTGTTACATAGGGGGTGGGGGAATTAAGTCCGAGGGTAGGGCCATCACCAGGGGGGCAACATTAATGATTTTGACATAGGACAGACTCTGGACATCGGACAGACAAAGGACACAGACAGGTTAGGGTAGCTTTGAAGTTAGAGGTTCATTGTGGGTGAGATCAGGGGTTTGTGGGTTTTTTCGGTGGGATTCGAGTTGAAGTATTCCTGGAAAAGGATGGTTTTTAGCTGTTTTCTGAAAGATAGTAGGTCGGCATTGTTTCTGAGATAGCTCGGTAGAGAGTTCCATAAGGATGGAGCATAAAGTTCAAAGGCTCGATTGCAGGTCCGTTGCGAGCATTTGGTTCTTTTATGAGGAACTGTGAGGGAGACGCTGGAGGCTTGTCTAGTAGATCTGCCGTGAGCTGGACGAGCCAGTAGGGTGCGAAGCTGGGTGTCCTGTGTTTGATGGATAGCTTTGTGGGTTAGTAGGATGGCTTTGTATTTTGTCCGTGCTTCGAGGGGGAGAATGTGTAGTTCTTTCAGAATTGGGGTGATATGGTCGGTTTTCTTTGCGCTTTGAATGATTCTCGCAGTGGTGTTCAATGCAGTTCGTAGGGGGTTGGTCTGTGTGGCTGGAAGGCCATGGTAGATTATGTTGCAGTAGTCCAGATGTGGGAGTGTCATGGCTTGCATCACTGTTCGGAAATCTTGATGTTCCAGGAGGGGGTCTGAGACGTTGCACTGTTCTTGCCTTATGAAATATAGTTCGAGGTTTTAGTGATCTGTTGCTTTAAGGTGAGGGCTTGGTCAATAATAATGCCCAGGTATCTTATCTGGGGTTGTATTTGGATGCTTGTAGTTCCGATGTTGAGGTGTGTGGGTGGTGTGAAGTCTGGGTCCTTTGTCACTATGAGGGCTTCAGTTTTCTTTATGTTGATGGATAGGTTGTTTGTTTGTAACCAGTCAGACACTGCGGTGAAGCATGCTGATAGGTGGGTGTTTGTTGGGTTTGTGGTTGTAATGGGGGCGTAGAGCATGATATCGTCAGCATAGATGTGGAAGCTGACGTTGTGGGTGCGTATGACTGTGCAGAGTGGCTGGAGGTAAATATTGAAGAGCATGGCTGACAGTGTGGAACATTGGGGTACTCCCTGGTGTTGCTGGAATGGGGGGGAGGTTGAGGCGCTGGTGCGGATTAGTTGTTGTCTGTTAGTTAGGTAGGATTGAAACCATTTCAGCACGGTGTCCTTGATCCCAATAGTCTGTAGTCTGTGTATGAGGATGTTGTGGGAGATGGTGTCAAAGGCTTCAGATATATCGAGGAAGATCATGGCGTATTCAGAGTATCTTCCTTGAATTCCTGTGAGGAGGGTGTTCATCAGCATGGTCATGAGGGTCTCGACTCCATGTAGCGGGCGGAAGCCGTGTTGTTGAGGGTCCAGTATGTTGTTAACATCCAGGTGTTCCTGAAGCTGCTGCTGGACGATCTTCTCGATTATTTTGGCTGTGAAAGGTAGACTTGCTATGGGTCTGTAGGATGCAGGGTCTAGAGGATCCAGGTTTTGCTTTTTCAAGGAAGGTCGGATGATCGTGGTTTTGAGGGCGTCTGGCATGTGTCCTCTGGAGAAGGATTTGTTGACGATACGGGTTAATGGTGTGCTCAGTTCGTTTTTTGATTTCTTTATCCAGTCAGTGGGGCATGGGTCCAGCGGGGAGGTGGTGGTGTGGAGGCAGGAGATTGTGGTTGAAATTTCATCTGTTGATGTTTCTTTGAAGGTGGTCCAGTCACTGTGCAAGTTGGGGTGGAGGTTCTCTGTAGTTGTCTGTGAGTTTAGCTGCGGGTTTTGTGGTCGTTGTAGTTGTTTGTATTGACGGGCCAGTAGTTCTGGTGGAATCTGCGGCAATTGGTCAGAATTTTGTGGTGTTTTTGTCAGCTTTTTGATTATCTGAAAGAGCTCTCGAGGTTTGTTTATGGAGGTATTGATGATTTTCATGTGGTAGATTTTCTTTGCTTTGTCAGTCTGTCAGACGGCTGCCTGGGTGAGAATCTTCCCAGTCTTGGCAAGTGCATATATCTATATGATTTGCAAGGGATTGTGGGCAATGCAGTTCATTCACACCAGACACAGCTGCTCACAATAATTAGTTGTGCTTTTGGGTAAAGCCAATAAGATATTTATTTATGGGGTTATTTCTCCCAACACAGATATGCTTGGTAGCACATAAATCAGGTTACTTGCTTTCAGTGTTAAACTTGGAAAAACAAAATTAAGAAAACATTTGAACTTGTCAGGCAATCAAAGCAAAAGAAATAAGACCTGGTTGGCAAAAAACTGGTCTTTTCTGTAGGCTTTAGCTAATATTCTCTTAGCAATATATCAAACAAACAAAAGCCACAAAGAAAGGAAAAACTGTTCTTCTCAGGTTAACTTCTTGTATCTTCCCACATAGATTCAGAAGTGATTCTCTCAGAGCCCACAAGCAATTAGGTAAGGCTCAATTGCTAGCAGTTATCCAGCTGAAACCCCTTAGCTGGCTTGCTTTCTACTGCGTGGCTAGAAATCCTACACAGGAGCTTTTCTGAGTAGATTAAAGAACAAGTTTGTATTTCTTTGTGATGGTTGCTGTACTTTATAACAGAAAATCACCAAAGGAGTTTAGACAGAGAGCAGTCCATGTAAACACATTCTTCATCTGCTATCATTCCCCCTTCTTCAACAAGCATGGGTTCATATCTCATGGATTGGCACAGATGAATCTCCCAATGGAGCATTTTCAGGAGAATACTTGTTTCCCTGCTGTCTTTCAAGGTTATAGCTAGGGCATAGATCAGTGTTCATACCTGAGCTTCCATTGCTGTTAGAGTTCCTCTCTATATAGCCTGGCCAGTATGTAGTCCAGTTCTTATGTCCAGCCTTCCAATCCAGATCCCTGGACACTGGATCTCTCTTCACATACCTTCTGGCACAGGTCTTAGGGTCCCTTCCACGTGCAGCCGTCTCCCTCACAGGTACCATCTGGAGATTCCTAGCTCTGCAGCACCATTCCTCTGGCTTTCCCCAGTCCAATGGTGTATGCTGGCCCTTGGAATGCCTCCCAGTATACGTACTGCTCTGGACTCTTCTAGACCTCTCAAAGACTTTTCTCTTCCTTCTTCCAAAGGGTTTCTTGCCCTCTCTGTCCGTCCGGTTTGGCTTCTGCTTCTGATGATCAAGATGATCAAGCTCAAGCTGATTCTCTGTAGAATAAACTCTACCTTTATTCTGCTTGGATGAGTGCTCCTCCCTAACACAGCGCAGCTGTGCTGAATCAGGCCCTGCCCTTTGAGATGAGTGCTTAAGGATTACCTCATAGCCCTCCTGATTGAACACACGTTTCCCCACTTCAGCTCCTCTAATGGCTGTTGGAAACCTGGTGCATTCTGGGACTGGTAGTCTTTTATGGGAAAATTCTGTTTTCTTATTTCTACCAGAACTGACAGGCTGCTTGTTCAGAGTCACTTCACCTTTCCTATAGCTCCTTCCTGAGCTATGATAAGCTTCCTTATCACAAGTCTCATAGTGATATGCGTTGAGTTCGTATAGGTATTTTATTTTGTCATTTTCGTCGTTGGTTTTTCTCCATTTTCTTTCAGTTCTCCTGAGTTTTGTTTTTAGCTTTCGGAGACTGGGAGTATACCATCTGGCCCTTGTGGAAGGGGGTCTGGTGATGGTTGTGTTTGTTGAAGCTTTAGACACTGTGGAGATCGTAGTATTCCAGTTGTCTATGAGGTCATTGATGTCATTGGAGTTCGTTTGTAATTTGGGTAGAATTTGTTCTAAGAAGTCCTTTTTGTTAAATGGTTTAAATCGTCTTACGTGGTGTCCATCATCCTTGTTGGTCTTATGTTGGTATGTGCAGGATAAGGTGATGAGGTGGTGGTCAGACCAAGATACTGGCGAGATCCGTGGGTTCTTTGCTGAGGCGGTGGTTGTGGAGTTGAGGAAGACGAGGTCTAGTGTGTTGCGCCTTTTTCGTGGGTGGGTTCCTGTATGATCTGTACCAGATCCATTGTAGTCATGGCGGTGTGGAAGGTTGTTGCATGTTCTTCTTGAAGTGATGGGAGGTTGAAGTCTCCTAGGATGATTTGTTCCTTAGTCGAACTGGTGCTTTCTGATATGTGTTGTAGTAATCTTGGTAGGTCAGTGGTTGCGGTGGGTGCGCGGTAGATTAGACATATTGAGAGGTGTTTGTTGGTGAGGGTGAGGAGATCAGCTTCAGTGGTGGTTTCCGAGGAATGGGTCCTGAGGTGAAGGTCGGTTCTTGCTATGATGGCGACACCCCCTCCTTTGGCGTGCTCCCAGGAGCAGTGATGGAGGGTGTATCCTTCTGGGGCTAGTCGGTTCATTAGTACTGTGTCAGTGTGGGTCAGCCAGGTTTCTGTTATGCATAGGATGTCTACCTGCTCAGTTGTGATTAGGTCACGGAGCATGTGGTATTTATTTCTGACAGAGCGTGCATTGATTAGAGAGATGGTGATGTGGAGATGGGGTGGGGGGTTGGTGATGTGAGTGGGTGTTTGCTGAGCCTGTGAGTGAGTTAGTTTCGGTTTGTGAGTGAGTGTGGGTTGAGTGAATTGAGTGGGCCAGAGTAGGTTGTTGAGTGCATTGGGGGGGGGGGGGTAGAGGGTCAAGAGGGGGGTGAGGAGGTAGATGGGGGCTAAGAAAGGTGGCATAATTGGTGAGGGTACCTGGTGTTTGGGGACCAGGCTGGGCTTCGGTGATGATTGCACGGAGTGTTGAGGTCTTTGGTTGCCGTTGTTGTGTCTTCGGTGCTGTAGTGGATCGCTGTTGTAGTGGAATGCTGCTGTAGTGGATCATGGTGTTTCCTTTTGTTCTTTTCACTGTTTTTGCTCCGGCGTTCCTGTTGATTTAGTGGAGTTGTTTGCGCCTCTGTGCCGTGCCTAAGGGCCACGCCAAAGGGCCCTCTGGCGAGGCCCTCAGGCACGGGCACGCCCTGCAGGGACGCCGCTTTTAAGGTGGCTGGAGCTGCCCGGTTCGGGTCTCCCACTGCCCCGATTGGGCAGGAGTGTTGCTGGGGGCGGGCTGGCCTAAAGCCTTAGAGGAAGACTTGACCCTTATATACAATTTAACCCCAGAAATAGTGAGTCAGGCAGCAAATCTCATATTTACTGAAAGTGAAAAACGACAACTCGAAGATATAGGGGCAGTAGAAACTGAAAGGGAAAAATGGGTTTTACCTGATGGCAGGCAGACAGTAAACAAACAAACAGTGAGAGAAATTCTACATCAAGGGAGTCATTGGGATGTACAGGCAATTTGTGATCTGGTTCTAAGGCACTATGGGTGTATGGGAATATACACAGTAGCCAAGCAAGTGTGCAAGAGGTGTATAACCTGTAAGAAAACAAGCAAAAAGGTCCTTAGGAAACAAACGCAGGGAGGTAGAGACCCTGGTCTTCGTCCATTCTAAAGTATACAGGTTGATTTCAATGAGCTGCCCCTGGTTGGGCGGGTGAAGTACCTTTTGGTAATAGTGGACCATTTGACGGCATGGGTGGAGGCATATCCCATGGTAGCTGCCACAGCAATAGGAGTTATAATACTGATACACCCCCCTGAAATCAACCCAAATATATCCCACAGCAATTTGATTTCATTGAAATTTTTCTACAATATGGGAACCACAATCCCTAAAAACTTTACCCTAAAACCCGTGTACAATGGCACGGTAAAATTATATACTACTTATTTTTGCTGGATCGCTCACCGTGAGAAGGAACTATCCTACTCTCGAAGTGAGCCCTCCATTTTAATCATTTTGTATGGATCCAAAAGCCCTAAAAGACAGAAAAGCATAGTACTATACAGCTGCCATATCCGTATAAACATGAGATTTAGATAACTTAACCGAAGAATTCACTATATGACCATTTCCCATGTGTTCATAAGTACTTAGCTCAGGAAGAACTACTCCCAGCAGGGACCAACGAATCTTCTCAAATTGGACGCGGTTGAACACAATTCAAAACTTCAACAGTCTGTCGTCATTCAATATCCTGAAGGTCCCCTCAGCTGCACATACAATCCAAACTTAAGGAGGTTTTCTTCTCAACACGTTAGGTTGGTCAAGAAACTCCCAAACGGAAGGTTCACGCTACACTAATCAGTGTTTCAAACCATGTAGCTTCCTAGCTCTTCTTCAGGCGAATGAAGGCAATAGGAGTAGCAAAAAATAGTCTTGGAACAAATCATTCCAAGATATGGAATAAGAGGTCACATTGACTCGGACCAGGGAAGTCACTTTACAGCCAAGGTATTGCAAAACATAATTGAAACTCTGGGAGTATCCTGGGATTTCCATACTCCATGGCATCCACCCTCCTCAGGGAGAGTGGAATGTATGAATCAGACTATAAAGAAGCAGCTAGCCAAATTGATGTTAGAAACAAAATTACCCTAGACTAAGGGGCTTGTTTACAAAGCTGCAGCAGCGGGTAACGATCGTTATTGGAGCCGTGGCTCCGATAACGATTGAAAACCGCTACCGCGGCTTTGTAAACAAGCCCCTAAGTGTTTGCCCTTAGCATTGTTAAGAATCCGAACAGCTCCTCAGAAAGATTTAGGATTGTCCCCCTACGAAATGTTATTCAGATTACCCTATATGGGACAATTAAAGGAACCTCCTCAGTTTGAAACCAAAAATAAGTTTCTTAAAGAATATATACTTGAGCTGTCCTCAGGAATAAAGGACTATTGGCACAAACATCCCCGCTGGAGTTTGCAGTTCACAATCTCAAACCAGGACAGTGGATCTTGATAAAATCCTGGAAGGAGTCCAAATTGCATCCAGGCTGAGAAGGCCCGTTCCAGGTCTTACCGAGTACTGAGACTGTTGTAAGAATTGCGGAAAAAGGTTGGACTCATTATACATGAATTAATGGTCCAGTCGAAGCTCCTTCACATGAACAATGGAAGGTCCAGGGAACTAATGACCCTCTGCGCCTGAAAATAACAAGGAAAAACAGAAGAACAGGAGAGAAGTTGGTTAAAAAGGACCAATAAAAATTATAACATGGACAAAAAAGTGGATGGTGTTGCTATAGTGGGGGGGATCACTTTCTCTGTTAAGGAGAATGACATGGGATCTAGGACAGGGAAAGGGATGGACGGACGAACAAATACGAACACAGACACGATGGGGAAGGGTGTACCTTAACATATTTACTGTAACCATACCAGAGGGAGAGGGATCAGTGAGCCTAGAATTTGATGCCTATCAAGTGATAAATTGTGAGGGGGATATGACTATTTCCCTACAACTTTTCATAGTAAGTATATGTGTCCAGATATGCTGGAAGAGGGAAAGGACAGTGTACTATAAAAGAACTGAAACAGAGGATAGGTGTGTCTGCTCAGTCAGGCAACCATTCTTGCAAGAATGTAATAAAAGTAACCCTTTGCTTCACTGAGGAATCAGTTATTGTGTAAAAAAAAATATGTTTTATTACACCTCTTCAGAGAGGCCTCATAATAGAGGATCTTGAGTTTCTCATTCCGAGGGTCCTCCTCAGAGTCTGTCTCGAAGGCCAGAGCCTTGGCCATGTCTCGCACAAAGTTGAGGAAGGCCATGTTCTCGGGTGGGGACAGACACTGGGTTTTTGTGGGAGACAAGTCGGAGGGCACGTCCCGGTGCCGATGGGTATCCGGAGACTCCTCATCCTTGGTCTCCCAGTCTGACTCGTAGTCTGTGGAAGTATCAAGAGCAACCTGGCTACAGGGTCGCCCCCCTAAGCCCAATGGCCCCTGGCCTCCGGAAGCCCTGCAGTCCGAGCCACAGGCACTCATCGGGGCTGACCTCAGCCCTGCTCTGTGAAGAGCATAGGTAAAATAGCCGGCAATTGCAGGAGACACAGAAGGTGGTCCTCGAATGTCACTCGAGTGGGGAGCTACAGTGAGACTCTACAAAAGCTGTCCCGTAGAACACTGCCATAATTAATTGGATTTCTTTGTTTTAAATCTGACTGACCTGATCCAGTGACCTTAGGGGTTAGAAGGCAGGCATCTTGCCTGTAGGAGCTAACACGACTTCAGCCTTAACTGAGGACCCTGAGGACTCATCAGAGAGCAAGTTGGAACCAACTGGCTGTACCTTGGGAAAGGACACCGGAAAAAAATGAGGGGGATTACTGGCTCCACTGGAGCTGTGGTGGTGATCCAAACAGAGAAGGTTCTGAAAGGACTGCACTTAATTCTTTGCGTTACAATCCAAGAAACAGTCTCTATCCATATTCTTACAAGTTAGAAGGCTCTACAAGAGATACTCTTGGCACTTTCTAGGCCAATTTTCCAGGGGTCTCTGTGGGCGAGCCACACCAAGGACTACATCACTTCACCAGACCCACCTCAAAAGAGCAACAGACTCAAAGGGGAATTTTCTCAGCCACAGCTTGGAGGCAGTATCCACTGATCAAGCACAGAGACACAGCTATAATGTGGCTTCTACCACCACCACCACCACGGACGTAGAAGAAATTCTGATCAAGTCTAAGAGGATACAAGCCATCTAGACAGCCTTCTTCCAACTTCACAGCCACCGGGCTGCCTAGCAGCATCCAGATCCATGAGAAGGCATGACACCAGGCCCATGCAGTGTCATCTGGTGCCTAAGATGGCAGCTGCAAAAGCATTCTTAAGGAGACTCCTCAGGCACAGTGTCTCCCTCCAGAGGGATGGACATGTGCTTCATCACAGGGAGCCACAAAAGCTGATCCCTCTTGTCCTGGAATTCCCTATCTAAGGACAAAATCTTCATTTAGAAAGCCCTAAAAACCTACTTTAAAATTTAGCATATGGAGCAGACTAGTGTGGAATTGCCTCCACCTGCTAGAATTTGCTCTTTACTCCCTCCAGTGTTCCCTCCTACTACTCAGACCTCATGTGATTTTTTTTCCTGTATGCAGTAGATTTTTCCTAGCAAAAAAGGTGCCTGTAACTCATATGCAGTGTTTTCATTAATTTCAACACAGTACAGCTTGCTGCACTGTGTACTTCTCTGTTTCATGTAAACCACACTGATGTTCAATAGCGCGGTATAAAAGAGAATGCAAATAAATAATGTGTGACCACCTTGAGTCAATTTTAGCAGGCAATGAAAAAGGTGCCGGTACTCCGTACCACCAAGTATCCCCTCAAAAAATCCCTGTCTATGTGTTTCCTTTTGTACCATATTTGTAAAACTGATCTGTTGTTACTGTGAAGAACAGTATGCCAAAATTTTAAATAAAACTATAAAACTGGAACAGAAGGTAAGTCAAGACAGGACCTTAGCAACCTTAGGATCCATTTTGAAAGTTCTCCCTAAAACGCTACAAGCTGCTACATAGGACCAGATAGAGGAATGAATGCAGCAGGATGCCAGAAACCCTCCAGAAAAAAGACAAACAAAGGAGGAAACCACCTGCAAACCTCACATAAGAGCAGGCTCCACCACATGCAGAGCTTCCATAGTGTCCCAAAAGGGCATAAGGAGAACCCATCAGCAAAACAGACAGATCAGTTTTTCCACTAGAAAAATCACCCTCACTCTCCTCAAACTTTGAGTCCTTCAACAACCTCGCAAAAGGGATAAGTTTGGACTCTTGGAAGAACAGATGAGCACAAGGGTGAAAGGGTGAAAGGGGGGGCCCCATGAGCCCTCTCACTGCCCAAGAGAGAAGTGCTCATGGGACCCGGGTTCCACGCAAGGGAGGTCTGAGCCTCAAATTCCCATAAAGGGTACTGCTAAGCAGCTAGCAAAGACTGAAAATAGCCCATAACTGTTTCAGGAGCTGCAGCACAAGCCAGTTTAAAGAGAGAGCCCCAGAGGGCCCAATGGGCTTGCAATGAGGGCCACCCTGCCAGACGCCTTCCATAAGGACCAAGCAGCTATCTCCAATGGCTGCAATGTCAACCAGCAAGGGGGTGGAGAGTGAAGGAGCAGCAGGGCCACTGAAACTGTATTGGCCCATGCATCCCCGCCACACTCAGGGCAAATAGAAGCAGGTGCAGGAAAAAAAATGCTGGGGTGGGAGGGGGGTGCAGACTGTATCAGGCTGCGTGGCTAAACACTGCCACAGCAAAGTTTTAAAAAAAGGACTGCAAACGCATATTAAACGCAGCAGTAGCCCAGCATAAAGAAAGTCCCAAAAAGGGAAATCCAGCACCTGTTGGGCTGACCTGAGAACCCAAGCAGGGGACATGCCTGGGAGGAAAGGCTTGTTTCTCTAATATTTTTAGTAATTAGCAAAACCTATTAGAAAACGACTAATCATTAAGGTTATTTACTCTCAATAAAACACATTTCACACTAACACAACAAATGTACCCCATCTAATTTCACATTCATTTTCTATCCTTTTACAATGCAACAGCATTCTTCATCATCCTGCTAGACCAGTCCAGATGAGTGTATTATGTCCCTCTGCCAGCAGGTGGAGGAAGACTTCAGCAACTTCCAGTGATGTCATCACCTGGTATATCATCTGGTCATCAAGAAAAGCCAATATAGTCTGCCTCCAGCAGATGGCAGTGTGTGTGAACTGGTATGTTTTATGTTCATGATTTATTAAAACTTGATATACTTCCCTTCAATAAACAGCAAAGCAACATACTTAAGAGAAAGGAGAAAGAAGTGGAAATCCATGGTATGAGATAGGAAAGGCTAGGTCACATTCACACAGAGGAGAGAGGAAGGGGAGGGAGCCAGATACAGTAGCTAAAGGAGGTGGTGTGTTATGTACTACTACTACTACTACTGAGCATTTGTATAGTACTACAAGACATATGCAGTGCTACACAGATATGTAAGAGACAGTCCCTGCTCAGAGCTTACAATCTAGTCAAGACAGACAACACAGAAGGTGTAGAGAGGGATAAAACAAGGGGGAAAGGTGAAGAAACAAGGAGATCAGGTGAGTCAAGATCCAAAAGCAGCAGCGAAGAGGTGAGTTTTCAGCCTGGATTTGAAAAGGGTCAGAGAAGGTGCCTGGCGTACAGACACAGGTAGTTTGTTCCAGGCGAAAGGTGCAACAAGATGAAAGGAGCAAAGTCTGGAGTTAGCAATAGAAGAGAAGGGCACAGATAGGAACTCTGCTCTTCAGGCAAACTGCTTCTAAGGGGGGGGGGGGGGTGTAAGGAGAGAGAAGAGAAGAAAGGTAGTGAGGAGCTGCAGAGTGAAAGCATTTATAGGTCAGCAGAAGTTTGAACTGGATGCAGAAACGGATAAGGAGCCAATGAAGTGACTTGAGAAGAGGGGTAATACGGACATGACTAGGCTGGCGGAAGATTAGCTGCACAGCAGAGTGTTGAACAGATTGAAGGGGAGAGAGATGATTCAAAGGGAGACCAGCAAGAAGTAGGTTAAAGTAGTCAAGACAGGAGGTGATTAAAGACTGGATAAGTGTCTTAGCAGTGTGTTCAGAAAGGATAGGAATGTCAAAAACTTTACTAAACAAGGGTGTTTTGAGGCAGGATTTGAATTTAATGAAGGAGGGTTCCAGACAGAGGTCAGAGGGGAGGTTATTCCAGAGACTGGAACCAAGAAAGTAAAAAGTATGAGGGAGGAGTAGCCTATTGGTTGGGGCAAGGTACCTCAGGCCGGAAGGTCGGGGGTTCATATTCCACTAGAGGACAGCAACCTTGGGCCGGAAGGACTGGGGTTTCTAGTCCCACATATGCTCCTTGTGGTCTTGGGCAAGCCACTTAACCCTCCATTGCCCATGTTCCCTGTAAGTATTAGTGTATGTGTCTCATATCCCCACGTGTTAAATGTATCCCCCAATTGTGTTGTGACCACATTGAAGGATAAGGCGGTATACAAAATACTGTCTAAATAAATAAAATAAGTAAAATAAAAAGTAGAGCGGAGAATTGATTCATACCTAGCGTGAGCAGAAGATGGGAGATGTAAACGACTGGAATGGAGAGAGCAATGGGAATACATAAGAACATAAGATATGCCATAATGGGTCAGACCAAGGTCCATCAAGCCCAGTATCCTGTTTCCAACAGTGGCCAATCTAGGTCATACGTACCTAGCTGTTTCCCCAAGAGACACAGGTTCCGCAATGCTTGTACTGGGTCAAGCATTGATATCCGTGGCTCTTCCTCACCACTCCGGCCCTCCTCCAGCAGCTCTCCCAGCCGGGAATAGAGCGGGCCGGAGCAGCAAAATCAGCCACCATCCACCACGTGAGGAGCTGCCCAATCGGGGCAGCCGACGGCACGTTTAAATCGCAGCGCTGATCGGGCGCGCCCGCACCTGGCAGGCCCACGCCTGAGGGCCTCGCCAGAGGGCCCTTTGGCGTGGCCCTTAGGCGTGGACCACAAGCAAGATCACACGACTCCAACAAAACAAGATTTCAGAGGACGTAACCCAATGGCAACAGTTGCCCCCTGCCGTGTTTGACAACGGAACTTGCAGCTTTCTGTAGTTTTGATCCCAACCGAATACCTCTCTGTAAGCCACGTGCAGCAGTTGAGCTTCATCACGCAGACAGGCGCTTCACACAAGAACTCCCCCGGCCACCATCATCAGCTCCCCTCTCCTGCGCCCCCCCACACATCATCAGCTCCCCTCTCCGGAGGATCGAGCCTCCTGCACTGGAAGGAGCTGCAGCCATCTGATCCCTACCCAATCGGGGACAGCCACGTGCAGCAATTAAATTCCACCGCGCCGGCAGGCACCCCAGCACCAAACAGACTCCCATCCTCCACCCACGGTTCTGTGATACCAACCTTATAGCCACCCAGCTGGAGCTCCCCTATGGTAGAGCTCGCTCCTACCTCAAAAGCAGACCTTCCATCGATCACAGCAAGTATACCACCTCCAAATGAATTGTCTATAGCTGAGACTCCTAGCACACTATTTATACTGTAGTCAGTAATTACCCACTACCATACATACCCGATTGTTAGTAGCCTCATACACTGTTGCCAGTAGACTATATAGCATTCATTAGTAGCTTTATATACTGTTGCCAGTAGACTGCATAGCATTGTTGTATACTGTCATTGTTGCATATTGTTGCCAGTAGACTGTATAGCATTGTTGGTAGCCTCACACACTGTTGTCAGTACACTGTATAACATTGTTAGTAGCATCATATACTGTTGTCAGTAACCTATATAGCATTCTCAGTAACCTATATAGCATTCTCAGTAGCTTTCATATACTGTTGTACTGTCATCAGTAACCCTCAATCTCCCCACTCTTCTGCCAATCCCCCCCATACACAGGATCCCCATTCATTTCAATCCCCCTCCCCCCCCCCCAAAAAAAAAATGGCTCCAAAAAAACGTGCAAACATCCCCATCACTCTCCTCCTAATAACACTAACACAACACATTTATACGTACAAAACCAATCAAAGCCCCTACAACAACATCCCCATCATACATAACCATTATCAAAACCCATATAACATTCCCACCACACATAACCCCTACCTAAACCCACAACACAGCGCAACACACACACACACACTCACAATCATTATACTCGTCATGACTCAGGCAGACGCCTCCATAGACTTATCCAAATAAAACACCAACCACAAAGTGGTATAAAAGACAATACAGCTAATATAGACACTAAAACAAAGCTTTTCTTAATAAACATCAGATCCATACGAAACAAAATACCAGTAATCAATGACATGATAAAAGACAAAGATCCAGATATTATCTGCATCACTGAGACATGGCTCTCACCCACGGACACCATACTATTAAACCAGCTAAACACACATCAATATGATATATTCAGTTGCCATCGAGATGTAAAAAGAGGAGGTGGCGCTCTCATAATCACCAAAAAAGTCCTACAATACACATTAACAAGCTTAAATAATATAGATGGAATGGACATTATCAATATAGAAAGCAGAACCCTGGCACTCTCCCTCATATATAGACCCCCTTCAGCAGATCAAAATAACCTCTCCCCCATCCTTGAACTTGCATGCACAGCATCACAAAACAACCCACTAATAATTCTAGGTGATCTAAACCTCCCCTCTCTAAATAACTCCCAATCAGATAACTTCATGGACGCCATGAACCAAATGGGATATACACAGATAGTTCATACCCCCACACACATAAAAGGCAACACTTTAGATCTTATCTTCCTCCCCTCCTCCCTTAATAACCACCAACAATTTACCTCTCCAACGACAACAGAAGTACCATGGTCCGACCATCACCTCATAACACTCCACCTTCCAACACAACCAACACTGAATACAACAAGCACATCACCCCATATATCACGTTTCGCATACTTTGACAAAGATACTTTCCTTGACAAAGTATTACCCTTACTCAACACTGACTTCCCAGACATCAATTCCACTGTAAATCATTGGAACCTAACAATACAAGAAGCAGCTGTCCCCTCACGCACCTTGCGTAGACAAACAAAAAAGACAGAAAAATGGTTCACGAAAGAGCTAGCAAAACTAAAAAATCAACTGAGGAAACAAGAAAAGAGATGGAGGAAAACTAAATCAAACGAAAACAAATCCCAATATATGAACACACTTAATGAATACAAGAACGCAATAAACAAATCAAAAAGGGATTACCACTCTAAAGTAATAAATCTGGCCATCAACCGACCTAGAGAACTAATTTCAATTGTAAAAACACTGACTAAAGCAAAGAACTCCGACCCAAAACAACCAGCAATAAGTATTCAAACATTAGCAACCCATTTTGCAGAAAAACTAAAGCCTAAACCCAATACCCTAACAGCAATACTACCTACAAGCATAGAAATTAACAACAACTGGACAACTTTTCACACGGTTAACCAAAAACAGCTCCTTGAAATCATAACAATGATCAATACCACAACTTCCCCACTCGATCCTTGCCCCGTGTCTTGGACTAAATGTACAAAGGAAGAACTCGCTGAAAACATTCAACATATGGTGAACCAGTCTCTTTCTCAGGGCATCATGCCTGATGCCCTAAAGCTCACAACGATTCGCCCAATAATAAAAAACAATAAACTTGACTCAAAAGACCCAAATTCATACAGACCAATAGCCAGCATACCATTTATTGCTAAAATAGAAAAAACAATTCAATTACAATTACAAGACCATATTGATGAGCACAAACCCCTTGACTCACACCAATTTGGTTTCCGCCCCTTCCACGGAGTGGAAACCCTCTTGATTACACTGATGGACTAACTCATCAAAGGCACAGATGTCAACAATCAAGGCTTCCTACTCCTCTTTATAGACATCTCTGCCGCCTTTGACAACATCAACCACACTACTCTAATCAATAGACTAGAAAGCTTAGGAATAGGTGGGACTGTTCTCAAATGGTTCAAGTCCTACATCACACATAGACTAATACGTGTTCAAATAGACCAAGAAGCATCAGAATCCTTCCCCCAAGGAAAAGGAATACCCCAGGGATCAGCCGTTTCCGCCCTCCTTTTCAACCTATACTTGCAACCTATCACAAACATATTTAGAAAACACAGGATTAGTCACTTTATCCATGCTGACGATATCATGCTCGCCATCCCCATAACCACTAAAAACCCCACTTACGACACCCTATCGGAATGCATGGCTGAGACCACCTCTTGGATGGAAACCAATTACCTCAGCATTAACCTCAAAAAAACGGAAGCAATGTTTGTTACAAGAACACCCATGACCGAGGACACTTTTCCAACAACAATCTCAATCAACAATACATCTATACCTGTTAAAAAAGAAGTAAAATACCTAGGTGTAATAATAGATCATACTCTCACCATGCTACCACATAAAGCAGACAGTAAGAACCATATTTCATAAACTCAAAACCATACAACACCTTAGGCCCCTCCTTGATACACATGACTTTAGATCGGTTGTTAATACACTCATCACACCCCACTTCGATTATTGCAACAGTCTCCTAATTGGCCTACCACAAAAAAATACTTACCTACTACAAAGAGCCCAGAACATCTGCGCAAAAGTAATCACTAAAGCTCGTCTAACAGACCATGTGACCCCGATACTCCTAGAACTACATTGGCTCCCTATAAACAGCCGAATCAGATACAAAATTCTCCTAACAACTTTCAAGCTCCTAAACAACATCGCCCCCTCACACCTATCAACACTACTACAGACCCCATCTGAATCTAGAGTTCGCAGACAAAACGCAGCCCACTCACTCGATATGCCAAAAACATTCACGAAGACTAAAAAATCCTCAAGTGCCAGAGCCTTCACGTTCACTGCCCCCATGCTCTGGAACGATCTCCCATTAGGCCTCCGTATCATAAAAGACCTCTCCCAATTTCGGAAGGAACTCAAAACCTACCTATTCTCTGAACACTTCCAAATCCCCTACCCCAAGTCCTGTCCCACAGCATCCACAAACACACAAACTCAAAACTCCCAAAACCGCAATTAGCTAACCCCACACAGCCCTCCCACACACACACAAAAAACTTATGAAAAATGGAAATAAATTCCACCACTTACACATGACCTATGATCATTCTGTAACACATTGTATATAACCACTTGTAAATAACCTATGTAAATAGTTTGGACAGTTTATCGCATTTATTGTTATTTGTATAAAGTTAGAAAATTTCTGTTCAATGTAAATGTATACTGACGTATACATAATATGTTAACTTGTTCCATGTGAACTGCCCTTGATCTCTGGAAGGGGCGGTATAGAAGTAATAGATAAATAAATAAATAAAATAAATCCTGGGTCCCTTCTTAATAATGGTTTATGGACCTTTCCTCCAGGAACTTGTCCAAACCTTTTTTAAACCCAGCTATACTAACAGCCTTTACTACATCCTCCGGTAACAAATTATAGAGTTTGATTACACGTTGAGTGAAAAAATATTTTCTTTTATTAGTCTTAAATAGTTTACCCTGTAGCTTCATTGCATGTCCCCTAGTCTTTCTATATTCTGATAACGTAAACAATCTATCTACGTTTACCCGTTCCACTCCGTTCATTAATTTATAGACTTCTATCATATCTCCCCCCTCAGCCATCTCTTTTCCAGGTTAAAGAGCCCTAACCTTTTTAGCCTTTCTTCATAGGAGTATCCTTCCATCCCCTTAACCATTTTGGTGGCTCTTCTCTGAACCTTTTCTAATAACGCTATATCCTTTTTAAGATACGGCGACCAGAATTGCACACAATATTCAAGGTGCGGTCTCACCATGGAACGGTAAAGAGGCATTATAATATCTTTTGTTTTATTTTCCATTCCTTTCCTTATGATACCTAGCATTCTATTTGTTCTCTTGGCTGCCGCTGCACACTGGGCCGAGGGTTTTAACATGTTATCCACAATGATGCCTAAATCTTTTTCCTGGGTGGTGGTTCCTAATGTGGAACCTTGCATCGTGTAACCATAGTTTGGGTTGTTCTTCCCTAGGTGCATAACTTTGCACTTGTCCACATTAAATTTCATCTGCCATTTTGATGCCCAGTCTTCAAATTAACCAAGATCCTCTTGCAATTTTCCACAATCCTCTTGGGTTTTAACAACTTTAAATAGTTTTGTGTCATCTGCAAATTTGATAACCTCACTCGTTATTCCACTTTCCAGGTCATTTATGAATATGTCAAAAAGGAGTGGACCCAGCACAGATCCCTGGGGTACACCACTATTCACCTTTCTCCATTGGGAAAATTGGCCATTTAGCCCAACCCTCTGCTTTCTATCTTTTAACCAGTTCTTGATCCACAGTAGTACACTGCCTCCTATCCCATGACTCTAGTTTTGCCAAAAGTCTCTGCTGAGGGACCTTGTCAAAGGCTTTCTGAAAGTCCAGATACACTATATCAACCGACTCACCTTTGTCCACCTGTTTATTCACACTTTCAAAAAAACATAACAGATTAGTAAAACAAGATCTTCCTTGTCTAAAGCCTTGTTGGCTGTCTCCCATTAGGCCATGACTATCTACATGCTGAGTAATTTTATTCTTTATGATGGTTTCTACCATTTTTCCTGGTACTGACGTGAGGCTCACCGGTCTGTAGTTTCCCGGATCACCCCTGGAACCCTTTTTAAAAATTGGTGTTACATTGGCGATCCTCCAATCTTCAGGTATTAGAGATGATTTTAATGATAGTTCACAGATTACTAATAGCAGGTCTGCAATCTCATATTTCAGTTCTTTCAACACCCTTGGATGTATACCATCCGGCCCTGGTGATTTGCTACTCTTCAGTTTATCTAATAGTTGTAATACATCTTCTCGATGTATCGATATTTCCTTCAATTCTTCCACACTTTTAAATACCACTTCAGTCATGGGTAACATCCCTACATCTTCCTCAGTAAAGACCGAAGCAAAGAATTCATTCAGTCTCTCCGCTATCTCCTTGTCACCTCTTAGTGCCCCTTTAACTCCTCTATCATCTAATGGTCCAACCGACTCTCTCACAGGTTTTTTGCTACGAATGTATTTGAAAAAAATCTTTATTCCACGCTTTTGCTTCCGCAGCAAGCTTCTTCTCAAATTCTCCCTTTGCCTTCTTTATCAATGCCTTGCATTTGACCTGCCAGTGCTTGTGCTTTTTCCAGGTTTCGTCGTTTGGCTCTTTTTTCCATTTCCTGAAAGATGCTTTTTTGGCAACAGCCTCTCTGACCTCACCTTTAAACCATGCTGGCAGTTTTTTGGACTTCCTTCTACTTTTCTTAAAGCGTGGAATACAGCTGGGTCTGGGCTTCCAAGATAGTATTTTTCAACAACACCCAAGCTTGATGTAAGTCTTTAACCTTTGCAACTGCTCCTTTTAGTTTTTTCTTAACTATTTTCCTCATTTTATCATAGTCTCCCTTTCAAAAGTTAAAAGGTAGTACTGTGGATTTCCTTACTGTCCCTCCTCCACTAATTAAATCAAAGGCGATCATGCTATGATCACTATTGCCAAGTGGCCCCAACACCCTTATCGCTTGCACTAGATCTGGTGTTCCACTAAGGACTAGGTCTAATATGGCTTCCCCTCTGGTCGGTTCATGAACCAGCTGCTCCAAGAAGCAGTCATTTATGTCATCTAGGAGCTTTATCTCCCTAGCATGTCCTGCCGTGACACTGACCCAGTCGATACCAGGGTAATTGAAATCACCCATTATTATTACCGAGCTGTAACTTTTGTTAGTTAGCTTCCTTGATTTCTTTGAGCATTTCATCATCCATTTGTTCATTCTGGCCAGGCAGTCGATAGTACACCCCCACTGCCATTGCCTTCCCCTTTTTACATGGAATTTCAATCCATAGAGATTCTACATCAAATTTATGATAGGGGTATGAAGAATGATGAGAGACTAGAGATAGGACAGGGTACCTGTGTACAGAATCTTATGGACCAATGTAAGAATTTTGTATCTGATGTGGTAATGGATAGGAAACCATGCCGTTCTTGATATTATTAAGACTCTATTCTGTTCTATGTAATTATCTCTTGTATATAGTTTACCCCGGTTCTCCAAGTTTGTACTCCTGTTCGATGTAAACCAAACAGCTTGTTGTTATGGTCTTTATGTTATAATGTAAACCGCGCTGATGCCGAATAGTGCGGTATATAAGAACTTGTAATAAATAATAATAAAAATGATGGTGAATTAACAGAGGGGTAACATGGACGAAGCGAGAGGTGTGAGCAAGAAGTCTGACAACAGTATTCTGGAAATCAAAGAAATCAAGGAAGCTAACAAAAGTTACAGCACAGTAATAATAATGGGTGATTTCAATTATCCCGGTATCGACTGGGTCAGTGTCACGGCAGGACATGCTAGGGAGATAAAGTTCCTAGATGACAAATGACTGCTTCTTGGAGCAGCTGGTTCATGATTGGTGTGATATACAGACCACCTTCACAGGGAGAAGTGGGCGGAGATTTAATAGAAGAAATATACAGTATTGCCATGAAAGGAGAAGTGCTACTGATCGTTGATTCCAAGATGCTAGATGCTGATTGGCACATCCCTGCTGCGGTGTCATCTAGAAGGAAGGATATCCGCGATTCTCTACAGGGAGGACTATTCCGGCAACTGGTAATAGAACCCACATGTGAAGGGGCCACACTGGACATGGTGCTTACCAATAGAGGAAGTGTTTCTGATGCTATATAATGGGAGACCATTTTGCATCCAGCGATCACCAGATGGTGTAGTTCAGTATTAGGACTAAAGCTGATAAAATCCATTCAAAAGTGAGGATCTTATACTTTAGGAAAACTAACTTTGCCAAGATGGGACAATACCTCAAGGAGTCTAACAGGATGGGAACAGCGAGGGATATAGAAAAGCAATGGACAAAATTGAAAGGGGATATTTTAAAGGCAACAAATCTTTTTGTTAGAAAGATAAATAAATGTAAAAGAAAAAGGAGGCCACTATAGTTCTCAAAAGTAGCAGCTGAAAAGGTGAAGAAAAAGAGGGAGGCCTTCATAAATTAGAAGCGATCACAGAGGAAGGAAGACAAGCATTAATATTTGGAAAAACTAAGAAAATAGTCAGGAAAGCAAAGACACAAAAGGAAGACGAGATGACCAATACAATAAAATGGGAGGGGAGGGAGGAGACAAGACATTTTTCAGATATGTTAGAAAGAGAAGAATGTGCAGACTCAAGGGGAAAGGGGGGGGAGAGATATGTAGAAGCTGATGAGGATAAAGGGCCAGGAGCAGAACCTCAGAAAACATCCACAAAAAGAAGCAGCAGTGAAGGGGATCTTGAACAATTTTCAAAAGACTGTTTGTGAAAATTAGCAAACTAAAAGTAGACAAAGCAATGGGGCCAGATGGAATACATTCCAGAATATTTAAGGAATTTGGCGACGTTCTAGAGGCTCCACTGACTGACCTTTTTAATGCTTCCTTAGAGTCAGGAGTGATCCCAGAGGGCTGGAGAAAGCACATGTGGCCCCTTTTCACAAAATCAGAAATAAGGATGAGGTCAAGAACTACAGGCCGATTAGTCTGACCTCTGTGGTGAGTAAATGAATGGAAATGCTGCTAAAACAGAGGATAGTGAGCTTTCTGTAGTCCAATGGATTACAGGATCCGAGGTTTACCACAGGTAGGTCTTGTCAGACAAATCAGAATGTTTTCTTTGACTGGTCGACCAGAGATATGGACAGAGGGAGAGCCCTAGATGTGGTATACTTGGATTTCAGTAAAGCCTTTGACACTGTTCCACACAGGTGACATATAAATAAATTGAGCACCCTAGGGGGATGGACCTAAAGCGACTGACTGGGTTAAAAATTGGTTGAGTAGGAGGCAACAAAGGGTATAGGTAAATAGAGCTCACTCTGAGAAGGAAGTTCCCTGCGGCACACCACTGGCATCTGTCCTTAGTTCAATTATTTTTAACATCTTTGTTAATGATATTGCAGAAGGGCTGTCGGGTAAGGTTTGCCTCTTTGCAGATGATACAAAAATCTGCAATAGACACCCAGGAAGGAGTAGGTAACATGAGGAGGTATGCAGCTAAGCTTGAAGTATGGTCATGAATTTGGCAGCTGAGATTTAATGCTAAAAAATGCAGGGTCATGAATTTGAGCTGCAAAAACCCAAGGGAGCAGTACAGAATAGGGGGCGAAGTAAGTCTGTCCATGAAAGTGCAGGACCTGGGCATGGTTGTTTCTGATGATCTTAAAGTGGCTAAACAGGTAGAAAATGTGACTCCAAAAGCCAGAAGGATGCTTGGGTGCATCACACCCCCTCCCCCCCAATCCTGCACATGCTCCACTGCTCCCAGTTTTAAGCAGAATTAGATACAAAATTCTGATGATCACCTTCAAACTGCTAAACATCTCCCCATCATTCCTATCCATGCTAATTCTCCCATCCATAGAAACGAGAACCAAAAGAGGATGCCACATGTACACTATTAAAATCCCTCAGGACTGTAAAACTAAGCAAACCACCAGTAATAGAGCATTTTCATACATATGGAATTTCCTCCCCGACACACTGAGATCCATTAAAGACTTCCAAACATTTAGGAAACATATCAAGATATACCTTTTCACTATGGCAACTACATCAATGACCCTACATACCCACCTTAAGAACGCCTCTTAACCTATTCAATCCTTCCCCTCCACCTTTTTCACTCCCTCCCTACCCTATACCCCACACCTCCCTTGTAACACAGGAGTGAAATAACTTGTATATAATTCATCATGTACATAGTTAAATGTAAATATTCCCCATATACTACTTCTTATCCCAAGTTGGATGTAACCCCATTGTTTAATGTATACTGTTGTAAACCACCCCTGATCTCTGGAAGTGGCGGTATATAAAAACTTTGAACTAAATAAATAAGATAGGGAGGCACATGGCCGGCAGAAAAAAAAAAGGAAGTGATAGTGCCTCTGTATAAGTCTCTGGTGCAACCTCATTTGGAGTACTGTGTGCAATTCTGGAGACCACACCTTCCAAAAAAATATAAATAGGATGGAGTCAGTGCAGAAGGTGACTATTAAAATGGTCAGTGGTCTTCATTATAAACCATATGGGGACAGACAAAGATCTTAATATGTACCGTATATGTTGGAGCAATGGTCCCAACCCAGTCCCCGGGACCCCGCAGGCCAGTCAGATTTTCAGACTATCCACAATGAATATGCATGAGACAGATCTGCATACAATGGAAGCAGTGCATGCAGTGCTCTCTCATGCATATTCATTGTGGATATCCCGAAAACCTGACTGGCTTGGGGGTCCCTGAGGACTGGGATGAGACCACTGTGTTAGAGGAAAGGTGGGATAGAGGAGATATAATAGAGACGTTTAAATACCGCTGTGGCATAAACACACAAGAGGAGACCTTATTTTAATTGAAAGTAAGCTCTGCAACAAGGGGGCACAGGATGAGGGTGAAAGGGGATAGACTCAGGAGTAATAAGAGGAAAAGCGTAGTTACTCACATGTAACAGATGTTCTCCAGGGATAGCAGGAATCAGTCCTCACATATGGGTGACATCAGCGCTGATGGAGCCCCCGCGGAAGCATCTCCCCAGCTTTCAAAGAAAGCCTTTGGGAAATGGCACCCTTCCTGCCCAAGGGTGCCATCTTGCCTCAATCTAATGACATAGCTAGGACGGCATCAGTCTGTCCACTCCATACTCCTGGACAGACTGATGGAGATAGGAATTAGTGGCACCACATTGACTGGGTTTCACTCATACCTATCTGATCGACAGACTCTAATCAAGATCAAGAACAGAACTTCCAAACCTTTCTCACTGCTTCAAGGAATACCTCAGGGCTCCGCACTGTCTGTCCTTCTATTCAACATACACATACAACCTGTCTAAATCAGTAACACAATATACAATATCATCTTTATGCAGATGACCTGATGATCTATACTCCATTCGACACAAGAAAGCCTGATTACTGCACGATATCAGTTACAGAATGGTTAGCACAACGCAACCTCATAATCAACTACAACAAATCTGAAGCTCTCACAATCACTAGAGACACTGCATTTAATCCACCAGATAACATTCTAATAGGAAACCAACCAATTTATTTAACAGGTTTTCTATTCTGCCTTATTAATTCAAAGCGGTTTACATAGAACAATTACAGCAACCAGCTTTTACATAGAACAGGGTATTAAAACTTGGAGGATTAGATGGGGTATGCAAGCTACATTTAACAATTGTTAACTACATACAGATACCAATCCCTGTGAAGAAGTGAAATATCTTGGGATACATCTGGACCAAAGGCTTAACTTCCGAGCACAAATCAAGAAAAACAACTTCCAAAGCCTAATATAAAATGAGGAGCCGTCAAAACCTACAACCATTACTTGACCATAACCACTTCCGCACTGTATGTCAGGCAATCATCACACCACAGCTTGATTATTGCAACCTGACACTCTAAGGACTACCCAAATGCGTAACTCAAACCCTACAAATTGTGCAAAACACTGCAGCACAACTAATTACCAGAACAAAAAGACATGAGCACATCACCCCAATCTTAAAATCCCTTCACTGGCTCCCCATTCGTTCACGAATAAGCTACAAATCAATAATGATGATTTCAAGATCCTATACAACCAGTCCACTGAATGCTTAAAGAAGCTGATCCACAGGGTGCCAGATACCTGATCAAGGAGGAAAAACACACACCCTCTCAACAGCACTTATCAGAAACCAGCACCTCAAACACTCCATAGAGTTTTTGAATACTACAGCCCGTGCCTATGGAACTCACTCCCACAACACCTAAGGGCAACTATGGACAGCACCGACGCCCGAAAACAGCTAAAGACTCACCTCTTCAAGGAATACTGATACCATAGCAAACACAGAGCATTAACATTCAAGAACTCCTACCAATCACTCCACCCACAATGCTGTACAATACACCAAACAGAGCCCTAAAGCTACATTGTAAATAGTTGAAATGTTGC
The DNA here is from genome assembly GCA_033557465.1 of Ichthyophis bannanicus. Lineage (NCBI taxonomy): Eukaryota > Metazoa > Chordata > Amphibia > Gymnophiona > Ichthyophiidae > Ichthyophis > Ichthyophis bannanicus. Next base: position 188,272,479 of record CM066036.1, read on the forward strand.
ACAGTTAATTGGAGATATATTCAAGTGAATTGTTAATTGTTCCTTGTAAAATAGTTGCTGAATGTACCTGTTCCATATAAAACTGTTATGTTCATTGCAAACCACCTTGATAATACTGAAAGACTGTATATAAAAATGGCAGATAATAAATAAAATATGGTAAAGAAGCAACTCCAAGGGGAGGAGGGAGAGTTGCGAGTACTGATTCCTGCTGTCCCCGGAGAACACCTGCTACAGGTGAGTAACTACACTTTCTTCAGGACAAGCAGAAGTCAGTCCTAACATATGGGACTTCCAAGCTACAGGCTACCGAGAACATGTAAAAACGCCACAGCGACCTGGAAAGGTTGAGTTCTGATCAGCAGCAATTGAGTCCCTACTGAGAGGCTCTTGCAAAACCCAAGTGTCCGTTGGAGGAGCAGCACTCAGGTAGCTTGAACACAGAAGTGTCAGAGGGCAGGAGTTGCCTACACCCCGATGAGATTACGGAGTATGGCCTGGCCGGAAGCACTGTCCTGTCAGGACTCCCTCTCCAGGCAGTAATGAGCTGCGAAGGTATAGACCGAAGATCAGGTGGCGGCCCAACAGATTTGTGTTCCGCCCCGTGACAGAAATTTGCAACGTTAGTAGCCATGGCCCTGATACAGTGTTCTGTGACCTTCTGAACCAGTGAGATCCCTGCCTGCTCATAGACAAGGGTAATGCAGTCTGCCACCCAAGCAGACAGAGTTTGCTTAGTCACTGGGAGTCCCAGACAACTTGGGTCATAGGATACAAAAAGCTGAGGTGCTTTGTGATGGCCCCGAGTCTGTTGCAGATAGGACAAGGCCCTTTTACAATCCAGAGTATAGAGAACTGTTTCCACCCTGCTGGCATGAGGCCTTGTAAAGAAGATGGGGAGCACCACCTCATGACCGAGGTAGAATGGGGACACCACCTTCAGCAGAAACTTGGGATGTGTGCAGAGCACCACCCTGTTCTTGTAGAACCTCGTATAGGGGGGCTCTGTTATTTGACCCTGGAGCTCGCTGACTCTGCAAGCTGATTGGAGTACTACAAAGAAGACGACTTTCCAGGAGAGGTACCTCAAGTGGCAGGTAGCCAAAGATTCAAACAGCGGCTTAGTGAGCTGCGAGAGCACCACACAGATCTCACTTCGCTGCTGGAGAGTGGAAGAGGGTTTCAATAGCATGAGGCCCCGCAAAGACAGACAAAAGGGCTGAGCCGAGAAGGGCTTGCCCTCAACGTAATGGTGGTGTGCTGTGATAGCGCTCATGTGTACTCTGGCCAAGTTGGACTCTTAGTCCCACCTGTGAAAAATGGAGCAGGAACACGGGTTCGCCCGTCTTTCAGCATACCACACCAAGAATCGGCACCACTTGACGACATACAACCTTCTTGTGGAAATCTTATGAGAGACCAGAAAAACCTCTTCCAAGTCCCGTGGGAGGTTGAAGGGAGCTAATGCTACCCTTTCAGCAGCCAAGCCATGAGTGACAGGGACCCCAGATTGGGATGCAAGAGAGCCCTACTCCTGTGAGTAGTCCTGAGGCTCGGCCCAGGGGAAAAAAAAAAAAAAAAAATCGGCAATGCCACCACCAACAGGGAGAGGAGCAGTGGGAAGCAGGGTTGCCTGGGCCAACAGGGAGCTATCAGTATTAGTGATGCCCTGTTGCGCAGGACCTTGAAGAGGGTTTTGGCGACCAGCAGTGTCAGCAGGAAGGTATATAGGAGGCCTTCCTTCAACGGAATGAGGAACGCATCTGCTGCCACCCAGGATGGGTGCGGCTGGCAGGAGTAGAAGTGGGGCAACTGCATGTTGTCTGGGCTGGCGAACAGGTCCACCAGGAGGATGCCCCAGAATCTAAACAGCCGGGAGGCCACTTTGGGATCCAGGCGCCACTCATGCAGCAAGAGGATTCTGCTCAGCTTGACAGTCAGGGCATTGTCTTGGCCCAGAGAGGTAGACCGCTCTTAGGAGCGTACCTGTGTGCCGCATAGGAGCAGAGGGCTACCGCCTACTGGCAAAGGGAGAATGACCCCATGTCCCCCTCTCTTTGTTCACGTAAAACATTGTGACTTGATTGTCAGTCTGGACCAGCACAGGCTATTACTGCAGTCAGTGGCAGAAGGTTTGGAAAGCCAGAAATATTGCCCGGAGCTCCAGCAGATTGATTTGCATCTAGGATTCCATCTGAGACCAGCTGCCTTGCATCTGGAGGTCCTTGCAATGCACTCCCAAGCCCACTAAGGAGGCGTCGGTGGTGAGGACCCTCTGGGGGGTGGGTGCCTGGAAGGGCATCCTGGTCTGAAGGTGACGAGGGATCTGCCACCATCCAAGGGAGTCCGCCAGCTGCTGGGTCACTCTCACTCTGTCCCAGAGCCTGCCTGGAGCTTGTGTCCACTGAGAGCAGAGGCATCACTGGGCCGCTCTCATATGCAGTCGGGCGTATGAGATCACATGAACCATGGAGGCCATGTAGTCCAGCAGGCAGATGAGAAGCCAGGCTGGTAGCAACCGGCATCGCCGTACCTCTGTGGCTAGCCCCTTGAAGCGTTCTGACCAATCTTGGCCTGGAGGGTGTCTAGCTGAACCCCTATAAACTCCAGGCATTGAGCCGGAGCAAGGTAGGACTTGGGGTAGTTGATGACTAACCCCAGATGCTTCAGGACATTGATTGTGCCTCTGCAGCTGTGCCTCCCCTTATGAGCCAGTCATCCAGGTAAGGGAAGACGAAGGTCCCTTGAAGACGGAGGTGGGCTGTGACCACCGTGAGGCACTAGGTGAAGATCCTTGGCAATGAGGCCAGCCTGAAGGGCAGCACCCTGTATTGATAGGGGCTCTCCTCCCACCATGAATCAGAGGTATGTTCTGTGGCTAGGATGGCTCCTTTAGGTTTAAGGAGAATAGCTAATCTCCCTGCTGGAGAAATGGCATCAATGATCCAAGGGAGAGCATTTTCAACTTTTCCCTTATCAGGAACTTGTTCAAGTCCTGCAGATCCAGGATGGACCTTAGGTCCCCTATTCTCTTGGGGACGAGGAAATACCTGGAGTAGAAGCCAGTGCCACAGAGATGTTTTCGCACTGGCTCCACCCCCTTGTCCTCGAGGAGACCTGCGAGCTTGGTGCAGAGCAGGGTCTGCTGGAGGAGAGGTCTTACGGGCTCTCCTGGAAAGTATGAAGGTGGCGTCTGCTGAAGGTGGAGAAGGTAACCTCCTTGACCACCTGTAGGACCCAGGTATCTGTGGTGATGATGGACCATATGTGGGCAAACAGGGCCAGCTGCCCCCCTTTGGACTGTAAGGAACCTCCTGGAGGAGTGTAGGTTATGCCCAGGGAGTCAAAAGCTTACCCCAGGCTGAGCTGGGGACTGTGGGGTCTTTTGCTTACAGGGGCCATGTCCCTGTCCCTTGTGCTGTTGGCTGTGCTGTGGGGTTAAGAGGCCTGGAACAGCAAGACATTGCCAAAGCTGCCCTTTTTCCTCAGGAAGAAGAGCTTCTTCCCCAGGGCCTTCTTTCAGGGCTGTACAAAGATCTTTGACAGTCTAGCCCTCATGAGGAACTCAGTCTCGATCTCTGCTGCTGTGTCTGCCATGAATTTCCCTTAGAGGTTCTCTCCAATGCAGGAGACATCAATTAGTTTGTCCGGAACCCATTCTTTGAGGTCAGACGATTGCAACCATGCTTGGCATCAAACCCCGATGCCAGCAGTGGCCACTCTGGATGACAACTCAAAGCTGTCATAAGCTGCTCAAGACAGAAACTTCGAGCATTCTTTGACCACCAAGGCCAGTGACTAGAACCTCTGGAGGAGTTCCCCATAAAGACCTGCCAAGAATCCACAGAGTTCCTTCAACAGCTCTTTGAGGTACATGCCGATGTAGAGCTGGGTGGATTGGACCCAGCATGTCAGCATCGAGCCCTGAAAGGCCTTCCGGCCAAGGGCATCAAGGGTCCGGGTCTCCCTGCCAGGAGGCACCAAGGAATGGGTCTTCTGACTCTTGAGTCTGTGCATGGCAGACGCAATGACCATCGGGTTCTGGGGGAGTTGGGCTTTCTTGAACCAAAGGCCTCGGCAGACTTGATACATGGAGTCGAATCGCCTGCTGATAATGGGCACAGATGCCGGTGTCTCCCGCATGCGGAGAAGGCATTGTAGGATCAGCAGAACTGGTACCATGACAGCCTTCTTCGGAGGGGTCTCATACTGGAGAATCTCCAGTTTCTCTGTGCGAGGGTCCTCCTCTGCCTCAGTCTCGATGGAGAGCACCCTAGCTATACCCCACACAAAGTCAAGAAAGGCAACATCCTCTGGCAAGGAACGACATCGGGACGTCGGGGGGGGGGGGGGTACAGGTCTGAAGGTACATCTCAGTGGTGCTGAGTGTCCAGGGACTCTGTCCTAGGTCTCCCAATCAAACTAAGTCAAAGGTCGATTCTGAGGCTTCGTGGTCACCGTGGTCGAGGTGCGAGATGAAGGGCCCAGGATTCCAGAGGACCTGTGGTGCGAACCGCATACGTTTGCTGGAGGGGGCCTGGGACCCAAGGAATGGGAACGGGACTGGGACCAGGACTTCATTTGATGTCGATAGGGCTCTCAAGGCTGATGGTGTTCGAGGATCAGCTTGCGGAGGCCCTCAATGTCAAGGGTCCTGTCGTCACGGTGGATGAACCAGACATGAATGCATGCTGCTGGGCCACGAGGGCAAATATATTGTGCTCTAAGGCCGCCATCCTGGTCTCCATGCCAGTTGGCCCCGCAGCCTTCAACACAGACACCAAGGGTTTCAGGTCCACTGTCTGTTCTGTCGAGGAGTCCTCAACGATGCTTGCCTCAGGTGTCCGAAGTCAGGGGCAGCTTGTGTGGCCGCTCCTACTCCAATTCCTCCAACTCACGATGGGGACTGCGGGGCCTGGAGTGGGATTTTCCAGTCCTTCTGGATGTGGTGTCCAAGGAGAGCTTCAAGGATTTCGACTACTTGCGTTCCACTTCCGGGGATCACAGGAACTGCAGCCGCAGAACTCCAAAGAGGCCCAGGCTTTGCAGGGCACAAAGATACCAGAGGCACCAAGGGGAAAAGGATGTTAAATAAGAGGGGGGTCCAAAACTAAACCCTATGGACCACCACAGTTGAGGGGGTAAGGAGCAGAAGTAAAGGAATTAGAGAGAACAGAGAAGGGCCAGCCAGGGAGAAAAAAGACTCAACCAGCAGAAGACAGCGTCACACAATCCAATGTCATGTAAACAGGACAGCAGGACAGAGTGACTAACCAGATCAAAAGCAGAAGACAAGTCGAGAGAAATATTGCACTTGTTGATAGATTTGTGGAATTTGCTGAGAGAATAGAATAGTTTTCATACTGTGGCCAGATCAGAAGACGGATTGACAGGGATGCAAAGTGTTGGTGTTTTCCAGGTGCAAATCAAGCTGGCTGTAGATTTTTTGTCCCCCGGTTGGGTGGCAGTGTCCAGCATCCTGACACCCTCTGCAGGCAGGGCCATCACAAGAGTTTCTGCTGCCCCAGGCAGAAGCCCCTGCCATGTCACCCACCCTCCTGCCAAGCCATCTTCCAAATCCATCTTCTCATCTTGCGGGAGGGGGGGGGGCGTTGGTGGTAGCAGCAGCATGGCTGTTTTGAAAGCAGCAGCTTTGTGCCACCACTTCGATGTCCTTGGCAGGCCACGTGCTTGGGTGTCCGCATACGCACACCTGGCCTGTCACTCTTCCCCTCTCTGACAGGACGGTGCTACCTTTTCTTTTTCTATGATCACTCACCTTCTTTCTTCATCAAAACTCACTACCTGCTCCTCTGATCGTATTCCCATCTGTCTCCTTAGCTCCATCTCCTCCTCTGTAGTCCCTTCCATCTCTCATATTCTCAACCTATCATTCCCCACTGCAACTTTCCCTGCAGCCTTCAAGCATGCTGTGGTCATTCCTCTCCTCAAGAAACCCTCACTAGACCCTACCTGTCCTTCTCACTATCGACCCATCTCCCGCCTCCCCTTCATTTCTAAACTACTTGAATGTGCAGTTCACCGCCATTGCCTCAACATTTTCTCCTCTCAAGCCCACCTGGATCCTTTACAATCTGGCTTTTGCCCTTTACATTCTACAGAGAGGGCTCTTGCCAAAGTCTCCAGTGACCTGTTCCTGGCAAAATCCAAGGGCCTTTACTCAATCCTCATCCTTCTTGACCTTTCTGCTGATTTTGATCACAACCTTCTTCTTGATACCTTGTTCTTGCTTTGTTTTAAGGGCTCTGTGCTATCCTGGTTCTTCTTCTTATCTCTCCCATCGCTCTTTCAGTGTTTATTCTGATGGATCTTCCTCTACTGCTACCCCACTCTCAGTTGGTGTACCCCAAGGATTTGCCTTGGGTCCACTTCTTTTCTCGCTCTATACCCAATCCCTTGCTGCAATCATCTCTTCCCATGGCTTTCAGTACCATCTTTACACTAATGGCTCCCAGATCTACCTCTCTACACCTGAAATCTCTCCGGCAATCCAGGCCCAGATCTCTGCCTGCCTTTCTGGAATTGCTGCTTGGATGTCTCGCTCCGCTTGAATGAACATGGCCAAAACTGAGCTTTTTTTTCCCCCTAAACTCTCCCCTTCCTACTTTCACAGTCTGTGGATAACACTCTACTTCTCCCGGTCTCCTCAGCTCGCAACTTTGGAATCATCCGACTCCTTTCTCTCCTTCTCCAAACACATCCAACTGATAGAAACGGCAGGTTTTTGCTTTCTCAGCATCAACAAAATTCACCCATTTCTTTCTGAACACACTAAGACACTTATCTACTCCTTAGGTCACCTCCCATCTAGACTATTGTAACCTCTAAATCATTTCTCTCCCCTTCAATCTGCTCAACACTCTCCTGCGTGGCTAATCTTCCACCAGCCTCGTCATGCTCATATTACCCCTCAAGTCACATTGGCTCCCTATCTGTTTCCGCATTCAATTCAAACTTTTCCTGCTGACATATAAATGCACTCACTCTGCAGCTCCTCAATACCATTCCTCTTATCTCTCCCTACATCCCTTCTCAGGAACTCCACTCTTCTGACAAATCACTTCCATCTGTGCCCTTCTTTCCTACTGGCAGCTCTAGACAGCTCCTTTCACCTTGCTGCTCCTTATGCCTGGAACAAACTACTCGAGTCTACACATCAGGCACATTCTCTGACCGTTTTCAAATCAAGGCTAAAAAAAAAAAACCCTCACCTCTTGGCTGCCGCTTTCAGATCTTGACTCACCTGATCTCCTTTGTGTTTCCTTACCATTCCCCTTAGATGTATCCCATGTCTACACCTACTGTGTTTGTCTTGACTAGATTGTAAGCTCTGATGAGCAGGGACCGTTTTTACATGTGTCTGTGCAGCGCTGCATACATCTTGGGTTTTTTTAAATTGTTTTTTTAGTGGCATCAAGTCAGTGCTGACGCCTGGTGACTCAGCTGCCTCTGGGTTTTCTTGGAAATGTATAACCGGAAGTAGATTTCCGGGCCTTTTCTTCCAAGGCAATAGAGGGTAAAGTGACTTGCCCAAGGTCACAAGGAGTGCCAGTAGGCATTGAACCCTTGATCTTCTGTGTACTAGGCAGTTGCTCTAACCACTAAACTACTCCTTCACTCCACATCTTGTAGTGCTATACAAATGTTCAGTAGTAGTAGTTGTAGCAGCGTCGGAGGGGGGGCAGGAGTGGCAGGCCATGGTTTTTGTGCTTTTGTGCCAAAGCACATGGCATGCCACAAGCACCAACGTGGAAGCACAAAGCTGTCGCTCTAAAAAAAATAAAAAAAATAAATAAATCATAGTGCACCACCCACTACTGTCTGCCACCCAAGGCAGATACCTAATCCAGCTGGTGGATGGGCCGGATGCCATACCTGTGAGGCCTCTGCTGCTCCTCTCTTTTTCCTTTTACCACTGGTTAGCTCTGCAGCCACTTTGGTGGACTGTGTGGGTCTGGTGAGAGCAGAACATGGCCTTTCTGGATCCAAGATCCCATTTGCAGACCGTCTTGCACTGCAGCTCCTGAAACAGCCTTTATGCTGTATTTATTTGGTTAGCTGCTTTGACGGGGTAGTTTCTCCAAATGGGTTAGTTGTGCGCATACTATGACAGTCATGAACCTCGCTTCTAAGCCAGGGTTATGTGAAGTATGATCTTAGTCTCTCAAATTTACTGCTAATGCTCAGCATAATACTTGCATTGTGCCAAAGAGAGCCTCCTGCTGGAGTTCGTAAGATGTAATATGTATGGATAGTTTGTCAAGATGTGGGGGCAGAGGTGGCCCAAGTGTACCCTCTGGAGACCCAGAACCCCTGGGAGCTCTTCTCATGGGCAGCTAGAGAGGTCATAGCCTCTGGTTTGCCCTTGTTCTCCTTTGCCCCTCTACAAGTCCAGCCTTCCCCTAGAGAGATTGACTGAAGGTCTGGAGTGCCATTTTGGCCGCTACAAGTTAAGTCTGTGGAAGATGGAGTGATGATTCCCCCACATACAAGATGGGATCCCTGCAAAACCCATCTTTCCTCAGCTATTTTGGCTTTAGGAGACATTAAAGCATCTCTGTAAGTTTTGGAGCTGGCTTTCAGGCAAGGGTAGCAGACGGGTCCCCTTTGTCCCTGATGGACCTGTGGCTCTGCAATGTCCCACCTTCTGCAGATTCCTAACGTATGGGGCTTGGGAGGGAGGGGGGAATCCCAAGATGGTCCCCTGGAGGCCTAAGGTTCTGTCTTGGCTTCTCCCTCAGCCAATGATGAGCTGGACCAACCCAATGGGCCCCTGGGATGGAAGTACGGTTCTTGGCTGTGAAGAGGCATATGACTGTCCCAGGAGCAGGGGTTGCTGCATGTATGGAATCTTGGTTTGGAAGGCTCAAAAATATTTCAGGAAACCTTGATGGTAGTAACCTTCGATGTTTGAGCAATGCATGGGCACACCTGGAGATTAGTCCTCAGATGGATGCTCCACCTTCTGCTAGCAACCTGATGGCTCAGGCCATAAGGACTATGACTCCTTGCTCCCATGATTGCAGTTCATTCCTGAGAACGCTTGGCTTGGATTGGGGCAAATGAGCAGTGAGCCTGGTCCCCTTCTGGAGAATAGCAGGCTTACAGCAGCCTATCAAGGTGACAGCTGCTGGTTGAGGTTGGTTCGGAATTCCTCCCAACTCCTTGGTAGTAGTAGTGGCCAGTTAGTATTTCTGGCGTTCGTCTAAGGCTGGTTCAGGTCTGTGGTGGAGTATGTCCTCTTATTTATTTAACCAGTTTTATATACCACCTTATCCTTCAAAGTGGTTACAAGACAAGGTATACAAATATAGGTAAAAGCAAGGAAAGGTATTGGGGGGTATAGGAAGAATACACAAAACAGGAATACAAATTGTATAAGTACATGCCTATACTAAATCCTAAGTAGGACCATAAAATTGTATAAATAGAAAAGTCTTAAGTCTCTTTCTCTCTGGGAAAAACAGCTAGACCATAGCCACTCTTGAAAGGACAGGCTTAGAAGGGTCAGGGACATTTTAGGACTGTGCATACAGACTGGAAATGCACTCTGTTGAGGGAAGCTTAGTGGCCTCGGCTGCAGTAGGGGTAATCCTGGCGGAGCTTCTCATAACCTCTGGTCACCTCCAAGCACTCATGGGGGCCTGTAATCCCACTCACTGGATGCCGACGGGCCCTCCCGCAGTACAGGCTATTTCTTCTGGGCGCACCTGTACCATATTAAGATAATGATTTTCAGAATCCTTAGGCAAGATCAGTGCAGTCGTCAAGCAACCTATCTTCAGTCCTTTAAGTTGCCAGCCAAGACCAGTTTGGGAAGTGCACTATTTGAGTGGCAATAGTAATTGCGAGATTTTCACAGGAGAGTGAGGTTCTCTGCTTGGGTGGGGGACTTTTGTGGATGTTCTTTACCGCCTCTGGCAGCGACAGTTTTTTTCTCCTGTCCCCTCCATGGCTGGACCAGGAATGTTATCCTGGATATATACATGCAGATTCTAGTAGGGAGGTTCCTTCCAGTATGTTCTGGTTATCTTCATATGTGGCCCTTCAGATCTGTGCATTGGTCCAGTGTGGTGGGGGGGGGAGGGGGAAGAGAGGTGCTCACCTCCTGGACCTCACCAGGACATTTCTCACTTTCTGGACTACAGCAACCTCCTGTATGTAGGAATGCCAGATTATCTTATCAGGAGGTTGCAGGTGTTCCAGAATGTGCCTGCGAGAATGCTGTCCAGTCATGGTTGGAGGAGTCTGTGGTAGATGTGCTGAGGCAATTGAATTGGCTCCCTATTCGTGAGAGTTGTCTGTTCAAAAAGAACATGCTGACATTTAAGAAACTGAAAGGGGGGGGGCCTACTTACTTGCAGGGATTTTCTGGACTGGTTATCAATTGGATCACATTTTATGGTCCAGTCAGGGGAACTTGGTGGTCTCCGAAAGTGAGGCTTCAGAAATGGAGGAGGAACACCTTTAGGTGGCTGTGCCAATGAAGTGTAATAAGCTCTTCATTATAGTATGTCAGGAATTAGATGGGGGTGGGGAGGCTTTGCTTTAGGATACTTTTGAAGACCTTTTTGTTTCCATTTAAGTGGCTGTAGAGTGAAGAGGTGAGCAGGTTGATAGGTCTACAGTTTGTTTTTAAATTGAGTTGTTTATGTAGGTTTTTATTGTAAACCACTCAGAATGTTGGACATGGTAGTGGTATATAAAAGCTTTTAAATAAATAAAGATAATGGTGATAGCAGTACCTTTCTGCAGGCAGAGGGCTTGGGTTGCTCATTGCTGGATGTCAATCTGGGCCAGTTTCATGTCCCTGGCGAAGGGCACAAATGATACAAGCCTACAGACTTTCCAGCCCAAGCTATGGAGTTGAAAGACAGATGTTCTAAGACCAGCCTTATCTTCCAGGAGATGAGGTCCTCAAGGTTGGTTACTACTTTCCTATGAAGAGGAGTTTACTGCCACCAGAAGGTTCATTCAAGATGCTGCCGACTTGGAGCATCTGATTCTCAATCAGCTCAATGGGTCTAATCCTCACTAGCACTCAGGCGTGTAGCATCGATTTCCTGCCAGATTTCTATATTTAGGAGCACAGATACTCAACTGAGATGCAACGCTCCTTCTGGTCTCCAGTGTTTCCTGTCATTCAACCAGACTCTTCCCTCTTCCCCAGAAGATCAAGGAGCAGGTGAAGTAGCAGATGCAGTTTCACTTACTGACCAGCTGTGGGAAGCACCTGAGGAAAGACTTGTCAGCCTGGCATCCAAATGGAAGTGCTGGAGATGCGAAACCCAGTCAAGTTGGCCCAGGGACCGTCCCCTCACAGCGGCCCAGGGAGGATCTTCTGCATGGAGGCCACAACGGTCAGAGTGAGCCTGGGTGGCTTGCACCTCTTAAGGGAAGCAGTGGGCCAAGTGTTTTCAAAATGGCCCCAAGGGTCGCACATACCTTCTACTACAGCAAAGCTCACAGGTCTAGAGCAGTTCTTGTGGCAGAACAGCTGTACTATTTGGCAGAGGAGCATCCAATTGCCCTAGCTACAGTGCATATTGCAAGCCTCATTAGCAAGCGGTCTGTGTCAGAACTGTGTCCAGACGAAGTGAGAATTCAGCCTGCCCACACAAGATATCTTTATGCGAAGACTTGACCTTCCAGTAACCAGTGTCCCCAGAGAGGATATTATAAGCCTCATGACTTCAATTGATCACCTTTTGTGAGGCCCCCAGGGTGTTTGGGGAGATTATTCAGATAACTTCTCTGGCAGGATAGTCTGTCTTGTTAGTCATTTTTCTTCCAACCCGAGTCCTAATTGCTTTGGCACATCTCCCTCGTCTGGACTGGTCTAGTAGGATAAGGAAGGAGAGATTTTAACATACCTGATTATCTCCTTTCCTCAGTCTAGCTAGACCAGTTATGGACTTGCCCTGGAAGACTCCTTTTGCAGGTTGGAAAACCTGTTCCCTTTTGGTCTCTTTAGCAAAGTTACTGCCTGGTAGTTTTATTCTGCAGGTTTGGGGGGATTCCGGGCGCCGTGGAAGGTTCAGTCAGCCTTGTAGTGTGGCTTCACTTTTTCATAGTTGAGAGTCAAGTACTTGATCATACTCAACAATACTAAACAAATACATTCTTGTCACTATATCTGATCATTTTCTGTTCTGCTTTGCTTTGCTGCCTGAGTGAATCCTGCCCCCCCCTCCCCCTGAGGTATTGTGTAGCCTTCTTCCTGTTTTCTCCACGTGTGCATAGTCTGTTTTAGTTTGCTTTTCTCTGATCAGAGAAGGGCTGTACTTTTACAGAGCTCTGCTAGTGAGTGGATATTTGCCTCCTGGGACATCTTACTGTGAGTTCTAGCTGTTTATTTAATTATTTACTGTTTGTCTAACTGTTTGTTTAATTATTTATTGTTTGTCTTAGTGGTGTGCTAGTTCAGCCTTCTCAGCTGTACTTACCTTGCCTCTCTCAATTAACTGGGCTTTGTGTGGTACCCCCATCCCCCTGCTGAGGGTTCAGGACAGGGTACCTTGTAACTGCCCTCTTTAATAGGACTTATCTCCCTCCCTCCCTCCCCAGTACCCACCCACCCCTGGGGTAATTGTAGTTTTATAGGTACTTGCACATCTTAGAGGAAAGGGGCTGCTCTCAGGTGCAGCTCTTAATCCAAATCAGTCATACACAGAGGACCTGAGATTAATTAAGCTTCAGGTACACAGGGTGTATTAGGGGTATTAGATACACTTTTATTAGTATAAGCATCTACACCAATCCTTATTATATACCGAATTTAAAAGACCTAAACACAAGCTTTAAACTAAGATGCAGACAGAGGTCCAGCAACGAGATGGGGGTTCTCCGGTCTTTTGCATTGAGTGTCACATGTATGATTTTCTCCCAGTTGGTGAGAGATCCTACATATGCACTAAGCGCAGGGAGCTCTTTGCTCTCAGGGAACGAGTCCGTTCTCTAGAGGCTAGAGTAGCAGACCTGGAAGACATAAGAAAGACAGAGAAGTACATGGACGAGACCTACAGGGATATAGTCCTGAAGTCCCACCTCCAGTCTGGCAGCATCCCTGTTGCCATGGAGGAGAGAGGTCACGTGACAGGAGAGCATCACCCTGGTGTGGCAGGAAGTGATCCTGTAACTAGGACCTGTCCTCCAGGTGATGTAAAACCCTCTCGCACCGAGGACGTTTCTCCAGGGCCATGTCCCCATGAGGGGAGGGTCAGGACAGCTGTTATAGTTGGTGATTCAATCATTAGGAATGTAGATAGCTGGGTGGCTGGTGGACGTGAGGATCGCCTGGTAACATGCCTGCCTGGTGCGAAGGTAGCAGATCTCACGCACCGCCTAGATAGGATCATAGATAGTGCTGGGGGGGAGTCTGCTGTCTTGGTACATGTTGGTACCAATGACATAGGAAAATGTGGTAGGGAAGTTCTGGAGGCTAAATTTAAGCTTTTAGGTAGGAAGTTGAAATCCAGAACTTCCAGGATAGCGTTCTCCGAAATGCTTCCTGTTCCACGTGCAGGACCCAAAAGACAGGCAGAGCTCCGGAGTCTCAATGCGTGGATGAGACAATGGTGCAAGGATGAGGGTTTTGGATTTGTTAGGAACTGGGGAACATTCTGGGGAAAGGGGGGGCTCTTCCGAAGGGATGGGCTTCACCTTAATCAGGATGGGACCAGACTGCTGGCATTAACCTTTAAAAAAGAGATAGAGAAGCTTTTAAACTAGAAAACAGGGGAAAGCCGACAGTCACCCAAGAGCGCATGGTTCGGACAAAGGTATCCTTGAAGGATACTACCAAAAGCAGTGAGGTTCCAAAAGGGAGTATAGTAGCCCAAATGCCCTTGAGTAAGGAGCAGACAGAGCATAAAGATTCCCAATTACCCATGCCTACCAATAGCCAGATTAATATTAATAAAATACAGTCTCTAAAATGCTTGTATGCCAATGCTAGAAGTCTAAACAATAAGATGGGAGAATTAGAATATATAGCACTAAATGAGAGGTTAGATATGATTGCACTCTCAGAGACATGGTGGAAGGAGGATAACCAGTGGGACACTGTGATACCTGGATACAAACTATATCGTAATGATAGAGCTGAACAAATTGGTGGAGGGGTTGCGCTCTATGTTAGAGAGGGCATTGAGTCAGAAAGGATTAAAGTTTTGCAGGGAACAAAATTTGCTGTAGAATCTCTATGGATTGAAATTCCATTTATGAAGGGGAAGGTGATGGCAGTGGGAGTATACTATCGACCGCCTGGCCAGAATGAACAAATGGATGATGAAATGCTCAAAGAAATCAAGGAAGCTAACAAAAGCCACAACAGAGTAGTAATAATGGGTGATTTCAATTACCCCGGTATCGACTGGGACAGTGTCACAGCAGGACAAGCTAACGAGATAAAGTTTCTAGATGAAATAAATGACTGCTTCTTGGAGCAGCTGATTCATGAACCAACCAGAGGGGAAGCCATACTGGACCTAGTCCTTAGTGGAACGCCAGATCTGGTGCAAGAAATAAGGGTGTTGGGACCACTTGGCAATAGTGATCATAGTATGATCATGTTTGATTTAATCAGTGGAGGACAGATAGTAAAGGAATCCACAGTACCACCTTTTAACTTTCAAAAGGGAGACTATGATAGAATGAGGAATATAGTTCGGAAAAAACTAAAAGGAGCGGTTCCAAAGGTTAAAGACTTACAGCAAGCTTGGGTGTTATTTAAAAATACTATCCTCGAAGCCCAGACCAGCTGTATTCCACGCATTAAGAAAAGTGGAAGAAAGTCCAAAAAACTGCCAGCATGGTTTAAAGGTGAGGTCAGAGAGGCTGTTGCTGCCAAAAGAGCAACCTTCAGGAAATGGAAAAAAAGAGCCAAATGATGAAAACTGGAAACAGCACAAGCACTGGCAAGTTAAATGCAAAGCATTGATAAGGCAGGCAAAGCGGGAATTTGAGAAGAAACTTGCTATGGAAGCAAAAACACGAAATAAAGACTTCAAGTACATTCGTAGCAAAAGGCCTGTGAGAGAGTCAATTGGACCGTTAGATGATAGAGGGGTAAAAGGGGCAGTAAGAGGAGACAAGGCTATAGCAGAGAGACTGAATGAATTCTTTGCTTCGGTCTTTACTGAGGAAGATGTAGGGATGTTACCCAAGACTGAAGTGGTATTTAAAGGTGATACTGCAGAGGAATTGAGAGAAATATCGCTACACCGGGAAGATATATTACAACTATTTGATAAACTGAATAGTAGCAAATCACCTGGACCGGATGGTATACATCCCAGAGTGTTGAAAGAACTGAAATATGAGATTGCAGACCTGCTATTGGTAATCTGTGAACTTTCATTAAAATCATCTGTAATACCTGAAGATTGGAGGGTCGCCAACGTAACACCAATTTTTAAAAAGGGTTCCAGAGGTGACCCGGGAAATTACAGACCGGTGAGCCTGACGTCAGTACCAGGGAAAATGGTAGAAACCATCATAAAGAACAAAATTACACAGCATGTAGATAGTCATGGCCTAATGGGAGACAGCCAACATGGCTTTAGACAAGGAAGATCTTGTCTTACTAATCTGATCTGTTTTTTTGAAGGTGTGCATAAACAGGTAGACAAAGGTGAGTCAGTTGATATAGTGTATCTGGACTTTCAGAAAGCTTTTGACAAGGTCCCCCATCAGAGACTTTTGGCAAAGCTAAAAAGTCATGGGATAGGAGGCAGTGTACTATTGTGGATCGGGAACTGGTTAAAAGATAGAAAGCAGAGGGTAGGGCTAAATGGCCAATATTCCCAATGGAAAAAGGTGAATAGTGGAGTACCCCAGGGATCTGTACTGAGTCCGCTACTTTTTGACATATTCATAAATGACCTGGAAAAGGGAATAACTAGTGAGGTTATCAAATTTGCAGATGACACAAAACTGTTTAAAGTTGTTAAAACCCAAGAGGATTGTGGAAAACTGCAGGAAGATCTGGATAAATTGGAAGACTGGGCATCCAAATGGCAGATGAAATTTAATGTGGACAAGTGCAAAGTTATGCACCTAGGAAAGAACAACCCACACTATAGTTACACGATGCAAGGCTCCACATTAGAAACCACCACCCAGGAAAAAGATTTAGGAGTCATCGTGGATAACATGTTAAAACCCTCCGCCCAGTGTGCAGCGGCGGCCAAGAAAGCAAATAGAATGCTAGGTATCATAAGGAAAGGGATGGAGAATAAAACAAAGGATATTATAATGCCTCTGTATCGCTCCATGGTACGACCGCACCTTGAATATTGTGTGCAATTCTGGTCACCGTATCTTAAAAAGGACATAGAGTTATTAGAAAAAGTACAGAGAAGAGCCACCAAATTGGTGAAGGGGATGGAAGGCTACTCCTATGAAGAGAGGCTAAAAAGGTTAGGGCTCTTTAACCTGGAAAAGAGACGGCTGAGGGGAGATATGATAGAGGTCTATAAATTAATGAATGGAGTGGAACGGATAAACGTGGATCAATTGTTTACGCTATCAGAATATAGAAGGACTAGGGGACATGTAATGAAGCTACGGGGTAAACTATTTAAGACAAATAAGAGAAAATATTTCTTCACTCAACGTGTAATCAAACTCTGGAATCTGTTACCGGAGGATGTAGTAAGGGCTGTTAGTATAGCTGGGTTTAAAAAAGGTTTGGACAAGTTCCTGGAGGAAAGGTCCATAAACCACTATTAAAAAGGGACCCAGGATATCAATGCTTGACCTAGTACAAGCACTGCAGAACCTGTGTCTTTTGGGGAAACTGCTAGGTACGTATGACCTAGATTGGCCACTGTTGGAAACAGGATACTGGGCTTGATGGACCTCGGTCTGACCCAGTATGGCATTTCTTATGTTCTTATGTTCTTATGTTCTTACTGCTTGGGAAGTGTCATACTGGCTTCTCTTAGTACTATACCAGAGGATATAGCAGGTGATGACAATATCACTGAGAGTTGCTCAAGTCTGCTTACTGGCAGGGAGACATAATCCACTCTTCTGGAATAGTCCAGCACAACTCAAGAAAAGGAGATTAAGCATAGTTACTCACCTGTAACAGGTGTTCTCCAGGGACAGCAGGAATCAGTACTCACATATGGGTGACGTCGGCGCCAACGGAGCCCTCATGCGGAGCAATTCCCCAGCTTTCAAAGAAACCTTTGGGATTGCATTGCACATGCGCGGTCCCCTTCCCGCCATCTTGCTCAGTCAGATGACATAGCTAAAAGGACTGCAACTCCAGGGGAGGAGGGAGGGTCATGAGGACTGATTCCTGCTGTCCCTGGAGAACACCTGTTACAGGTGAGTAACTACGCTTTCTCCAGGAACAAGCAGGAAGTCAGTCCTCACATATGGGACTCCCTAGCTATAGGCTACCGAGAACCCATAGCTGAAAATGGCTCCCTCTAGAAGAGCCGCAGCAGCAGTGATAGGATTTTTCTCCAAGAACACAACCCCACGGTAGCCTGACACCAAAGGGTCGGAGAGTAGGAGTTGCCTGAACCTCGAATAGGTTATGGAGAACCGCCTGACCAAAAACACTGTCCCACCAGGACTCCCCATCCAGGCAGTAGTGGGCTTCAAAGGTCTGGCTTGAAGACCAAGTTGCGGCCCGGCAGATGTCTGCCAACGGAACAGAGCGGTGGTTAGCCACTGATGCGGCCTTAGCCCTGACAGAGTGGGCAATGATTTGGCCCTGCAGCTGGAGGTCAGCTGCCCTGTATGCCCAGGTGATGCAGTCTGCCACTCAGGTAGATAACGTGCGCATGGAGACAGGTAGACCCAGTTTACTAGAGTCATAAGAGATGAAGAGCTGAGAAGCTCTCTGATGTCACTGCGTACGCTCCAGGTAGAAGGCGAGCACCCTCTTACAGTCCAGGGTATGCAGAACTGCTTCTGCCCTGTTGGTATGTGGCCTGGGGAAGAAGGTTGGAAGAACCACCTCTTGGTTAAGGTAAAACGAGGAAACCACTTTTGGAAGGAACTTGGGGTGAGAACGTAGGACCACCCTGTTCTTATAAAACCGTGTTTACGGTCTATCCAATACTAATGCTTGTACCTTGCTCACACGTCGAGCAGACGTGAGTGCCACCAGAAAGAGAGCTTTCCAGGAAAGGAAGCGGAGAGGACAGGTGGCCATTGGTTCAAAAGGTTGGCAAGTAAGCCGCTGCAAGACCACATTTAAGTCCCACTCGGTAGCCGGTGGGTGAATTGGAGGCTTCAAGAGTAGGAGGCCTCTGAGGAATCGAGACACCAAAGGGTGAGCTGAAAGAGGTTGCCCGTCCACTGGAGAGTGGCGAGCTGATAGCGCACTCAGGTGGACCCTGACAGAGTTAGACTTGAGGCCTAACTCCGAGAGGTGAAGCAAGTACTGCAATATCTGAGGTACTTGACAAGCGAACGGGTCCTCCTTATTCTGGGCACACCACCCTTCAAACCTACGCTACTAAAATGATTAGTGATCTTCATTATAAAGCATATGAGGACAGACTGAAGGATCTTAATATGTACACCTTAGAGGAAAGGCGGGATAGAGGTGATATGATTGAGATGTTTAAATACCTCCGTGGCATAAATGTTCAGGGAGAGCGCCTCTTTCAATTGAATGCAAGCTCTGCTACAAGGGGACATGGGATGAGGGTGAAGGGAGATAGATTCAGGAGTGATATGTGGAAATATTTCTTTACGGAAAGAGTAGTGGATCCGTGGAATAGTCTTCCAGTGGAGGTGGTAGAGATGAGGACAGTATCTGAATTCAAAGAAGCATGGGACAAACACAGAGGATCTCTAAAGGTAAAAAGGGGACTGTTGTAGTTATGGAAGGACAGATTAGATAGGCCATGTGGTCTTTTTGTGTCATCATATTTCTATGTTTCTACGCCACTTAAACGCGTAGGACTTCCGAGTGGATTGCCTCCTAGAGGCCCGCAACACTTCCTCAACCTACTTGGGAAGGAGTAGAGGAGCAAGTACTACCCTCTCAGCAGCCAGGCCATTAAGTGGAGGGATCTGAGATTGGGGTGTAGCAGGGAACCTTGTTCCTGGGTCAAGAGGTCGGGCTGCACCCCCAGTGGGAGTGGAGTTTCGACCGCCAGTTGAAGGAGAAGAGGAAACCAAGGCTGCCTGGGCCACCTGGGGACTACCAGAATGACCGAGGCCTTGTCCTCAAGAATTTTGAACAGAGTGCGTGCCACCAGGGGCGTGGGTGGGAACGCATAGAGAAGGCCCTGTACCCACACGATCAGGAAAGCATCCGCCACCATGCTCAGCAGATGTGGCTGCCTCAAGTAGAACCGGGGCAACTGATGGTTTTGCGGACTGGAAAGAGATCCATGGATGGGAGACCCCAACGGTTGAAGATCCGCTGGGCTACATCCCTGTTCAGTTGCCATTCATGAGGTTGAAGAATCCTGCTCAACTTGTCAGCCAGGAGGTTTTCCTGACCTGGCAGATAAACTGCCTTTAGGGACATGTGATGTGTCACTGCAAAAGAGCAGAGGTCCAGAGTTTCCTGGCATAGGATGTGAGATCCTTTGCCCCCCTGTTTGTTGATGTAGAACATTGCCACCTAATTGTCTGTATCAGCATCGACTGATGTGCAAGATGACAGAAGGCTTGAAGAGCTAGGTGGATGGCTCAAAGCTCTAGCAGATTGATCTGAAGTGTGGCCTCTCGCGAGGACCACAGACCCTAAGTACATGAACCCTGGCAATGGGCACCCCAGCCCAGAAAGGAGGCATCTGTCGTCAGCACTCTGGTGAGAGGGAGGTTGGAATGGTACTCCCTGAAGCAAGTTGGGAGGGTGAAGCCACCATTGCAAGGCTGACACCAGTAGCTTGGAAATCGCTACTCTGTCTCTGAGGCGGCTAGTGGCTTGCGTCCACTGGTCTCTGAGGCTCCATTGAGCTGTGCGCATGTGGAATCGAGCATATGGAGTCACATGGAGACCATGTGGCCCAGAAGGCGTAAGAAGACCCTTGCGGAGACTTGAGGCCTGTGCTGGACCTGCTGGACCAAGTCCAGCAACCGCCTTGCCCTGTCCAGCGGTAGGTAAACCTTTGCCTGAAGTGTGACCAATCTTGCCCCTATGAACTCCAAGTGCTGAGTGGGGAGCAAAGTGGACTTCTCGTGATTTATCACAAACCATAGGTGCTGGAGCAGGGTGACTGTGCGAGCAATGGCCTGCTGTGCCTCCTGTGCCGATTGGCCCCTGATGAGCCAGTCGTCCAGGTATGAGAAGACGAAGATACCCTGGCTTCTGAGGAAGGCCGCCACCACTACAAGGCATTTGGTAAATACTCTGGGAGCGGTAGATAGGCCAAAGGGAATCACCTTGTACTGGAAATGGTTTCCTCCGACCACAAACCTGAGATATTGTCTGTGGTCTGGGTGTATGAGGATGTGAGTATAAGCATCCTTTAAATCTAAGGAGTATAGCCAGTCTCCCTGGTGGAGGTAAGGCAGTAGGATCCCAAGGGAAAGCATCTTGAACTTTTCCCTCACCAGAAACTTGTTCAGATTTTGCAAGTCCAGGATGGGGCATAGGCCTCCTTTTCTTTTTGGTATTAGGAAATACCTGGAGTAGAAGCCTTGTCCCTGCAGGTGATGGGGCACCGGTTCCACTGCCTGATCCTTTAGCAGACCTGCCAACTCCTGCAGGAGGAGGTTCCTGTGAAAAGGGGGCCTGAGAGGCTCTCCTAGGAAAAAGGAGGTGGGCACCTGGTGGAAGTGAAGTAAGTAGTCCTGCTGGACTACTTGCAAAACCCAGGCATCGACAGTAATGGCTGGCCACCTGTGAGCGTACAGGGCCAGCCTTCCTCCTGTGCAGGGCCAAACCACTGGTGGGAGAGGAGCTATGCACTGGGAGTCAAAACCCCCCTCCCAGCTGGGTAGGAGTTGGAGGCTTGGGAGTCTTCGTCTTACGTGGGCCATGCCCCTGTCCCTCTGGCCTGCTGCCCCTGTTGGGGAGCTGGGGCGGCCTGGTAAGTGGAGTAGTTTCTGTAAGCCGCACCCTTCCTTGGGAAAAAGGGCTCCCCCCCCCCCCCCCCCCGAGGCCTTCTTTTTGTGAGAAGGTGCAGATGTCTTCTTCAACAACCTTGTCTGGGTCAAGTATTCGGACTCGAGTTCTGCAGCTTTCTCAATCATGGGTTTGCCGAAAAGGTTGTCTCCTTGACACGGGACATCGACCAACTTGTCCTGAACCCATGGTCCGACGACATGAGCCAGGCTTGACAGCGTGCAACGATGCCGGCCACAGCTACTCGGGCCGAAGCCTCGAAGCTGTCGTAAGCTGCTCGAGACATGTCCATGGGGATCAGAGAGTGCTCGAAGTTCAAGGCCTTGAAGCGCTGCAAGGGTTCCTCAGACAGGCCAGCAGAGAACCCGGCAATCTCCTTTGCCAGGTCACGCAAGTACATGCCCATGTACAGCTGGTAAGTTTGGACATGGCATGACAGCATCGAGCCCTGGTAGCACTTTCTGCTGAGGGCGTCCAGGTTCTGGGCCTCCCGGCCGGGAGGCAACAAGGAGTGCGTTTTCTGACTTTTCATCCGGTGCATGGCCGATTCCACAACCATGGAGTTGTGCGGCAGCTGCACTTTCTGGAACCCAGGACTCTTGCAGACTCAATAGATGGAAATCAACCCACTTGCTGAGTACCGGCATCGAGGCCGGGGACTCCCACATTCGGAACATCAGCCGTTCCAACATCAGAGGCACTGGTACAGTAAGGGCCTCCTTCGGGGGAGAGTCATACTGGAGGGCATCGAGCTCTTCAGCTCGAGGCTCCTCCTCGGCATCCGCAGGGAATGCCAAAGCCTTGGCCATGTCCCTGACGAAGTCCGAGAACCAAGTGTCCTCCGGGGGGGACCTAGTCCAAGGCTCCGGAACCGGCGAGTCCAATGGGATACACCGGGTCCGGAAGGTGTCTGGGGAGTCTTCCTCCTCGAGTCCTCCAAGAAGGACTCGATGGGCTCCGGCCTCAAGGGCTTCGGGCCCGACAGCCTGGATGCAGAGGGCACCGGCATCGATGACCTCAGTCCCGAATGGGAGGTCGAGGGGGACCTTGGCCGAGGATCGACTTGCCCTCCAGCGTCGACTTAGAAGTCGACATCCCAGTGGTCGGGGTGGATGGACCGGCGAGACCGGCCATCAGTGCCCGCTGCTGCTCCATGAAGGCAGCCATGCTGCTCTCCAGGGCCGCCATCCTGAGACCGAGCTCAGAAGGCTCCACAGCTCCCGGCTCAGGCCCGACGCCAGCTCTCCCGGAGGAGAGTCGACGAGGACAACAGAAGCTACCTTGTCCGATGCCTCCAGCTCCCTGCGAGGTTGTTTAGCCGGCCACTCTGACTCAGAGGACCCGGGGTGGCGGTCCAGGCTATGCGGCCTGGAACCCAAGGGCCCAAGCCGATCAGAGGCGTCCAGCGACACCGCCCTCACGAGTTTTTCTCCTCCAGTGTTCCCTGGAGGGAGACCCCCGCTCAGAAGACCCACAACAGTGCTCAGGCTCTGATGCCCGAGATGTCGAGGCTTCTGACGAGGTCTGGGCCCAGCCAGAGGCAGACTTGGAAAAAAATCCTGTCACGCTGCTGCTGCCTGCTCCTCAAAGACTTTGAAGACATCTTACCACACGGCCCACAGACCACGGTCATGGTCGGGGCCGAGGCAACTGAGGCTGCAGTCGTGTGTGTCAGTGAGAGACATCAACTTCTTACACCGATCACATTTCTTAAACCCGCTGGCAGCCATCGGTGGAAAAAGGGCCCCTGCGAGGTCAAACAACCGGGCTGCCAGTGAAAACTAAAAAGGGTGCGAACACTAGTCATGAAGGACAAAACGAAAAATAGGACTGGACTCTATACTGGTGTACTGAGCCGAGGGCGGGAAGGGGAACCAGTGTCAAACCGGGAAGCTGAAAGAAATTTAATCAACTTTTCTACTTTTTCCATGGTGAAAACAGGACCACGTCCGTTGGGCTCCACAGAAAAAAGAAGACTGAGCGAGGGCGGGAAGGGGACCGCGCATGCAAGATGCAATCCCAAAGGCTTTCTTTGAAAGCTGGGGAATTGCTCCGCACGAGGGCTCTGTCGGCGCCGACATCACCCATATGTGAGGACTGACTTCCTACTTGTTCCTGGAGAATCTGTAATCTATCATGTTAAAATTTCTCCTTATTTACTATATCACGGAATTTGTCATCTCTGTCATTTATTATTTAGTGCACAACCAAATAAAAAATACTTGCTGGTAGTTAACATCCAACTGAAAAGAGCCGAGGTACCTAAGGCTACTATAACCACCACCTTTAAGGCCGTTTGTTAAAATCATAGGACTTACAGTGAAATTTTAAATAAAAAACAGAGTACAAAACACACCTTATGACCTAAACCATCAAATTTTCTTGATGAACAGTTTGTTTATGTTATAAGTCTTCCCAATGAGATAACAAGCCTCTGAAGTATATAAACCCATTTGTAACCATCAGTATGCAACACTCCTGCCCAAATATTCTTAACTGCTGAATTAAACATATGAAGACCAACACACTCCATAGTGCTACCAGCCTTGCAGGTTTTCCCCTATGCTAACCTTTCTTTTAACACAGGGCATGACAGCACAGGAGAAAATTGTGGACCTGGACCCGTTACTGCGGACCTACACTGCATACCATGACAAACTAACCAACCAGTGGTAACCTATAAAAAAAATTACAAGTTAGTGCATAAACACCCTATTATAAGCTCTAGTCACCCTACAAAAAGTTTCAAACAATACTTATGTCTTCAAAAAGCCATGGCAGTTCATACCGGAAACAAGTGAAATAATTGAATACAGTTTACAAACCGTTTCAAGAAATTCAAAAATATTGGTCTTTGTTTTATATAAAACTATTTAGTCATCTATTCTATGGTCACAATAACCACAACCTGTGTTTCTGAGCAATAACTTTGATAAATTAAAACAGCTCATGCCCAGCAACAACTTCAGGTCTGTGTAATTACACTACATCACATCCCCCATTGTGTATTATTGCTTAGATTACTGTCATAACTGCAGAACTAGAGTTATGTTATCTTTTAAAGTACTTAACAGCTGTTTTAGTGTGGCACTGCAGTAACAGTATCTTCAAGAACACCACAGGTAACTGATTTTGTTTTTCAATTATACCTAGCGTAATTGTTTAAAACATAGTATTTTCCCTACTTTTTATTTTTATTACTATAATGGCTATAACAGGCTGTCATATATACTATGATTAAACCACTAGAAAGATTTTACAGCTACAGTATAGAAGTACATTTCCAGAAGATGCAAGTGGTAAAACTGTTCAGTACAGAATGGTTTAAAACACAGATCAAGCATGCATAAGAGCTTGCAATGGTATTTTTGCTAATTTGACTGCCAAACTCAAGAGATTAGGTGCTGTAAAAGCAATGTTTCATACGGTATAAAACTCAAAGGGTAGTTATACTAACCTGTAGCAGGTGTTCTGTGGACAGCAAGAAAAGTACTCACATATAAAAGTGACATCATCCAAAAGGAGCCCTGCGCGGGAGCATTCCCAGCTCCTTCTAGAAGCTCCTCTGTGCATGTGTGTGTCTTCCTGCCCACCACCATCTTACTTCAACCGAATACTGTAGCTAATCAGAACTAACTTTTTTCCATTAACAAACAGGAAAAAGGTCCTCACATATGGGACTCCCTAGCTACAGGCTACCCTAAACAAAAGAAGGGAAAATAAAGAGATGTCCAACAGGGGGAACCCAATACTATTTTTGTTGGCAATAGGCCTTTTGGTATGTATGTACGTATGTATGTACGAATGAATAAATAAATAAATACAATTTTTTTTTGAAAGGTAGCCTGAACTGAAAGCGATGGGCCTAGGGGGGGGATGGAGTTTTAATTAATTAATTAATTTAATTTACATTCTCTTATATACCGCGCTATTCTGCATCAGTGCTGTTTACATTGAACAAACTGAAATTACATTGAACAGAGCATTATAACTTGGAGATAACTATTTTACAGGGATTCTACTCCCCAGATTCCTTAGTACTGATTAGCCGAAGTTGCTGTAGCGTCAGAAATACCCCTCTAGACAGTAGTGAGATGTGAATATGTGGACAGAAGTCCACATTGCAGCCTTGCAAATCTTTTCCATGGAGACCGAATGCAAATAGGCCACCGACACAACCATGGCCCTGCCATTATGAATTGTGACAAGATCCTCAAAGGCTTAGGCCTGCCTGGGCATAAGTGAAAGAGATGCAGTCTGCTAGCCAAATTGATAAACAACTTGGAGACAGCAACCCCAAGCTTGCTGGGGCCAAAAGAAACAAGAAGCTGGATGGACCGTCTATGGGCTTTCGTCTGCTCCAAGTAGAACACTAAGGCTTGTTTGCAGTTCAACATGTGCAGCGCAGTTCTCCCTTTAAGTGCATGAAGTTTTGGGAAAAATGTTGGTAGAACGACTGATTAAGACAGAAATTAGATACTACCTTTGGAAGGAATTTGGGATGAGTACAAAGGACCATTATATTGTGATGGAATTTAGTGTAAGGTGGATGAGCTACTATCACCTGAAGCTTGCTCATTCTGCATCGAGAAGTGACTGCCACCAGAAACAAAACTTTCCAGGTGAAGAACTTCAGAGAACCGCAATTGAGCAGTTCAAAAGGAGCTTTCATCAGCTGCGCAAGATCCAGGACACTACAGGAGGCTTATAGGAAGGCTTCAACAAAAGCAAACCCCACATAAAGCAACAACAACTAAAGGCTGTAAAGAGATGGGTTTACACTCCACACCTCAATGGTAACCAGCACTTGCACTGGGATCAAGGCCGATGCTACCTTTTTTGCTGCCCTGTATGAATGATTACTGTTTTATATAAAACTAGTCAGTCATCTATTCTATGGTCACAATAACGATAACCTGTGTTTCTGAGCAATAACTTCGATAAATTAAAGCAGCTCATGCCCAGCAACAACTTCAGGTCTGTGTAATTACACTACATCACATCCCCCATTGTGCATTATTGCTTATATCACTGTCATAACTGCAGAACTAGAGTTATGACACCATCTGCCCCTGCTGTCCCCACCCTTCCCAGTTCCAGTGGAGCCCTTCACAAGTCTCTCTTTTTTTGTCCCATACATGTTGGAAATTCTGTGATGGTAGCAGAGTTAGTTTAGAGTAGCAAAAAATGAGAGAGGCAGGTGTACCTCTTACACTAACCAATTTATTGAGGTATGAACTTTCAAGGATAAGAGTCCATATCAAAGTGAACTCTGGTCCTCAAAAGCTAATGCCTCAATAAGCTGGTTAGCCTATAAGGTTTATGTATGGGCAAGGTTATAAATGCAGCATGTCATTAATAACTGTGGGACCTATCTTAACTTTATTTATAAAATATGTCTCTTCTTATACACCTGGTTGGTACAAAAGAAAAATGTGCCCGAGTGGGAAGATCATTTAAGCATTGATGTTCTTCATTTCCTTAGAAAGAGTCCCTTGTTTCCTTTCCCTGTGAAATGACCTAGTGCCATTATAGATAAAATTTGTTTTAAAAGTATCTATGCAAAGTCTGTTCTGGGCCTCACGGTTCATTTTCTTAAATCAAGCAGTCCACTTGAATGCACAGAAATAATGGTGAACAAATGACACCATTATGTATCTGTTTACCTTTAGTTCTTTTTTTCTAGAGAAACTGAGGGTGGAGAGAGAGAGAAGAGTGGGCACACCACCTCCTGAGATGAACATTCCATCCAAGAATAAAAATGAAGCTCTCTCTGTAAAGACTGGTAGAAAAACAGAATGAATGAATGAACGAATATAAATAAATATGGGTGCAATCACTGAGGGAAAGGAAAAAAAAGTCCCAGCAAGTGCAACACACAATTTGCAGGTTCCCAAATTACTGCTTTCAAATCCGATACTCCACAAGTACAGCATAGTTACTCACCTGTAACAGATGTTCTCCGGGGATAGCAGGAATCAGTCCTCACATATGGGCAACATCGGCACCAATGGAGCCCACACAGTAACCTCTCCCCATCTTTAAAAAAAAAAAAAAAGCCTTTGGGAGATGCACCACACATGTATGGTCCCCTTCCCACCTAAGAGTGCCATCTTGCCTCCGTATGGTGACATAGCTCAAATGGCAAATATGACAAAAAGCAACTCCACTGGGAGGAGGGAGGGAGTGAGGACCAATTCCTGCTGTCCCCAGAGAACACCTGTTACAGGTGAGTAACTATGCTTTCTCCGGGAACAAGCAGGATGTCAGTCCTCACATATGGGATTCCCCAGCTACCGGCTATTGAAAAAAAAAAAATAAAAGCCACATGTGACCAGAAAAAGGTGAAACGTGAGAAGCAGCAATGGAGTCAAAGGAACAGCAGACCCACGAGCGGTCCCAAGTATCAAGCGAGGAATCAGTTCTCCGTTCGCTGTTCTACAAATTTTCAAAAATTGTTTGCTTCAGAAATTAAATGTGCTATTTCTTAATGAATTTGATACGCTGAATTCAAATATGATAGCGAAATTGGTCAATTAGCTCCTGTTTCTATGATATGTTGAAGAATGTACATTTTACCACTATGTATGGTGAAAATTGAGCCTAAATCCTTAGATGTAAAACAAAATATTATTACAAATGAAAAACTCTGCACAATAACAAGCATGTTTTTATAAAATAAAGTTCATAAACGCACTTAGAAGAAACAGAGGAGTAATTATGTCTGCAATTTAACTTTCATTAAGAACATTTGTAAGTACATTCTAGCAATTTTTGTTCTCATTCAGTGGCTTTCCGACGCTTCCTGATCTGTTTCTTGTACTGAAGCAATGGAATATCCCTTGTCACTGTCCAGCAGTAGTCTGCAAGCACTGATGGACTCCATTTACCCCGATACCTCTTTTCCATGGCTGCAATGTCTTGGTGAAATCGTTCTCCATGTTCATCACTTACTGTTCCGCAATTTTGTGGGAAAAAATCTAGATGAGAGTGTAGAAAATGAATCTTTAAGGACATGTTGCAACCAAGGTTTTTGTATTCCTTGAGAAGATCTTGAACAATCTCTTGGTAATTATTTGCTTTGTTGTTTCCAAGAAAATTTTGTGTCAGTGATTCAAATGCTATCCATGCAACCTTCTCCTTTCCACGCAATAAATGAAGAAATTCCTCATCTTGAAGTGGTGCACGAATCTGAGGGCCAACAAAAGTTCCTTCCTTAACTTTGGCATCACTCAGTCTAGGAAATTTACCACTAAGATACCTAAAAGCAGGTTTAGTTTTATTCATCACCTTGACAAAGTTTTTCATTTGTCCCAACTTGATGTGCAAGGAAGGCATCAAAATCTTGTTGCTTTCTACAAGTACTGGAAACAGAACATTTTTGCTTCCAGGATCCAGTGACTGACGGAGTGGCCAGTCCCTTTTGACGAAAAAAGACAGACAGACAATCTCTAGCACAACTATCCCATTCACACAGGAAGCAGCAGTACTTGGTGTATCCACCCTGAAGATCAAGCAAGAGGGCAACCACTTTGAAGTCACCACAGATTGACCATAGATGTTGATCATAGTTTATACATTTCAAAAGTTGTTTCATATTGTCATAAGTCTTTCATAAAAGCTGCATGGCCAATAAGAATTGATGGTAGCAAGTTGTCATTATGCAGCAATACAGCTTTAAGACTTGCTTTTGCTGAATCAATGAAGAACCTCCAATCATCTGCACTGTAGTTGCTATTAAGAGCTGCCATTAAACCTTTTACGTTGTTGCATGCAGCAAGATCACCTTCGTTGAAAAAGAATAACACCAAGTCTTTGACGGTCACGGAAAAAAGAAATTTGAACGTCACCAGCCAGAAGATTCCACTGCTGTAGCCTGGAACCCAAAAGCTCAGCTTTTTCCTTCGGGAGATTCAAATCCCTGACAAGGTCGTTCAATTCACCTTGCATTATGAGGTGTGACTCATTAGCAGTGGCCAGAAGAAACTCTGGGTCACGTGAGGTTGACGGTTCATGACTACAAACTTCTTCCTCTTCCTCACTTGATTCTAATGGTAATGATTCTGACATTTTGGGAATCGGAAACCATTCTCCATGAGGCAATGGGAGTATTGCAGATGGAATGTTTGGATATTGCACGGTCCACTTACTCTTTCTGGATATGCCTTTTTGAATTGGAGGAACCATGCAGAAGTTGTAATTGCTGACGTGATCCGTGGGCTCTCTCCAGATCATTGGAACTGCAAAAGGCATTGATTGCCTTTTCCCATTCATCCATTGCCTGAGATTTGTTGCACATGTACTGCAGCATATGTGTGGCGCCCAGCTCTTATCCTGATCTCCTATTCTGCAGCCAAAATATAAGTTGTAGGCTCTCTTAACTGCCACAGTCATATTCCATTTTTGTGATGTAAAAGTCGCTTCACCATAAATATAGCAGAAATGTTCTGCATTATTAACACAAGTACAATGCATCGCCGAATACGCCGTGATTGACCTATCGGCATAAAATAATGCAAAATAATTAATTTTTAATTTTTCTGTGACTAATACACCTTAAGATTTATACTGTCAAGTGATGCAAATTTAAATACTAATTGCATCATCTCTTTTAGACAGATATTTCTATTGGTTGCAAGTAGAGATTACGCAATCTCACGCAAATGTTGCATAATACACAGTTAATGGCCCCTAATGACTAATTAATAGCATATATCTTAACAACTAGACCTAATCAGCCATTTTCATTATGATTTCTGTGTTCAGCAGCCTTAAATTAGTTTAAAACAGCTGCTTTCGTGTCTGAAACACTTTGGTTGTTGAACAATGTAGCCTGAACACACCGAAGGGCAGGATTTGCCTTACACCCCAAACAAATGATTGAGCGCTGCCTGGTCGAAGGCGCTGTCCTGGCAGGACTCCCTCTCCAGGCAGTAATGAGCTGCGAAGGTATGGACTGGGGATCAGGTGGCGGCCCAGCAGATCTCCGACAAGGGAATGGAGCGCAGGTTTGCCACAGAGGCCACCATGGCCCAGACGCTGTGTACCGTGACACGGCACTCCAGAGACTGGCCTGCTCAAAGATGAAGGCAATACAGTCCACTATCCAAATGGACAGTGTGCGCTTAGAGACCACTATCCCCAGCCAATTTGGGTCGTAACAGATGAAGAGCAGTGAGGAGTGACGGTGGGCCTGGGTATGTTTCAGATAATAGGCCAGGGGCCACTTACAGTCCAGAGTGTGGAGAGCGGCTTCCGCCCATTTAGCATGAGGCTGCAGGAAGGTGTTGAGCACCACCTCAGGCAGAAACTTGGGGTGTGTGCGGAGCATGACCCTGTTCTTGTGGAACCTCATAAGGTGGGTGGGTGGGCCACTAGAGCCTGGTGCTCGCTACCGCTGCGATGGAGGCGAGCACCATGAGGAAGACCTACTTGACGTTGCAAGACCTGAGAGGCTTGAAAGGTGGCACCGAGTTTTGAGAGAGGAGCACCACATTGAGATCCCACACCACCACGGGGGACGGACAGGTGTCATTGAGTAGTAACAGGCCCCTCAAGAAACAAGTTATGACAAGATGTTGGTGCACCGAGTGTACTCTGAGAGTTGGACTTCAGTCCAGCTGGTGCTGCAGTACCTGCTTTACCTGTCCCAGGCTGGGCTGAACAGGAAAAGGTGTTGATCTGCTTCTCTGCACACCATTGGCCTGGTGAGTGGACATTTTGCAGGAGGCTAGTAGGACCTCTTCTATCTCGTTTGAGAGACTGAAGTGGGCCAAGGCTATACTTTCAGCAGCTAGGCCGTCAGAGTCAAAGATCCCAGATTGGGGTGCAGGAAAGAGCTGTCGTCCTGCGAGAGAAAGCCCAGAGCACACCTCATCAGAAACAGGGGCGGCTGAGACAGGCAGAGGAGCAGGAGGAACCATGGCTGCCTGGCCCACCAATATCAAGGTGGCTCTGTTGAGATGCACCTTCAACAGGGTCTTGGCGATCAGTGGTATGGGCAGGAAGACAGATGAGGCCCCCCGTCCACAAAATGAAGAAAGCATCTGCCCCCACCCACAAGGGATGTGGTTGCCTGGAGCAGAATCAGAGCAGTTAAGCAATTTATGGGATGACAAGGAGGTCCATCTGTGGGAGCCCACAAAGCCAGAAGAGCCGGATGGCTACCCAGGGGTCCAGTAGCCACTCATGCGGTTGGAGTACCTGGCTGAGCCAGTCCTCTAGGATATTGTTCTGGCCTGGGAGATAGACTGCCTGCAGAAGCATCCCATTGTCGCTGGTGAAAGAGCAGCAGCTCATTGCCTCCTGGCACAGGAGAGGCGATCCCGTATCTCCCCGTTTGTTCATATAGAACATTGCCACCTGGTTGCTGGTCTAGATCAGTGCCGCTTGATGCTGTAGGTGGTGTTGAAAGGCATGGAAGGGCTAGTGCTATGGCTCAGAGCTCCAGAGGGTTGATTTGCTAGAGGCTCTCTGGAGTAGAACCCCTGGCCCCTGAGGTGGAGGGGGACGGGTTCCACTCCGTCTGCCAGAAGACTGGTGAGATCTTGCTGAAGCAGGCCCCGGTGAAGGGGAGTCAAAGGGAGCTCTCCTGGGAAAAACTGCAGAGACGTCTGTTCAAGGTGGAGAAGGTAACCCTCCTTCACCACTTGTAGGGCCCATGCGTTGGTAGGGATGGTGGACCACCTGTCAGCATAAAATACCAGACACTCCCCCCCCCCCCCCCAAAAATATGCTGTGGCGCAGGACCTCTTGGTGGAAAGAGTCAAAAGCCCCCTCTCCAGGTTACACCAGAGACACGGTTTGGGGCTTGGGGATCTTAGGCTAACACGGGCTATGCCCTGATGCCTTGGCCTACTGGCCCTGTTGGGGAGCTGGGAAGGCTGAGTACTGAGAGTAGTTTCCATAAACCTTCTTCTTCTTCGGGTAGAGGGGCTTTTCACCTGAAGCCTTCCTTTTTGGAACGACTGGTCCTGGCCATGAACTTAGACTCCAGCTCGGCGGCCTCGTCCATTACAGGCTTGCCAAAGAGGTTCTCTCCCCAGCAAGTGATATTGACCAACTTGTCCTGTACCCACTGCTCCAGGCCAAAAGACTGTAGCCAGGCCTGGCAGGGGACACTAATGCCCACCACGGCTATTCTAGCTGCCAACTCAAAGCAGTCATAGGCCGCCCGAGTCATAAATTTGGAGCACTCTGACCATGGAGGTCAAGGTCCAGAACCGCTGAAGAGGTTCCTTGGAGAGACCAGCCGAGAACCCGGCAAGTTCCTGCCTGCTCCCAGAGAAATTTTAGATACTCTTTCTCTGAAATCCCATCGTGTCCAGAATACCTGCTTCACCTCCTTCCCAAAAAAACAAATGACAGGAGCTGACTGAACGCATTTTACCTTTATTTTATGAAGTAAAACATACTGTCTACAGAAATTCCACTACCTATGGGGAGTAATGAAATAGAAAATTAAAATCTGCTTGTCCTGTTAAGGTAAAGGCTCTGAGGGAAGTTTAAGGTGGGGCACTAACTTCAGTTACTCAAATGGCCAAGTCTGGCACTGTCCTTGGCCCATCAAGAATGCAGTAGGCCTCTCAGAAAGCTGCCCAGCGCAGTCTTTGCCACCTCTACTCATGAAGGCTGTCCAAAGGACCCACTTTCTGCTAATTTGAATACAGTAAGAGAACAATGCCTCATTTGGTGCTATGGCTCCTACTTCACCTTGCCTGGCCATGCTTCCCTCCATACAGCGGCGGCAGCAGCAGTAGACTTACCTCCATTGTGAGTGCTGCGCTGCTCCGCTCTAAGTCTGCTGCAGTCCCAGCAGCTGTTCCCCACCGGGTCAAAGTCTCATGGTGCAACTGTTATCATGAGACTCTGGTCCAGCGAGAAACAGCCACTGGGCTTGTGGCAGACTTACAAGAATACTACACTGCTCCAAACATGATACAGTAGGTTTGCTATGCTGCTGCTGCTGCCGCCGCTGTGTGGACCCCTTCTGCATTGCGGGGCTACTTGGGTGGAATTTACACCACTAGGTTCAATGCTTCTCATCGCCCCCTACTGGTCCAGACAATGATGGATTTCCTTTTTTCATAGAGCTCTGCACTTGGGAGCCAATTTGGCTGGGCAATGCACTGGATCCGATATTGTAGGACAATGGAATGATGATAAATCCCATCATCAAGTCCTTAGCCCTCACAGCTTGATTGTGGAAGGGTTGACATTGTCCACATCAATTTGCCAGCTGGTGTCACTGATGTTCTTTTGGCCTCCATGAGAGTCAAATGAGAAAATCCTTTCATGTAAATGTAAGAGATTTGATGTCTGGTGTGAGGGACATTTCTTAGATCCCTTTGCCTGTCCCACACAAACACTGCTTGAGTATCTTCTACAGCTCTGAGTTTGGATTCCAGTCCAACTTTGAAAAGGTTCATTTCAGTCGGGGCAGACGCAACCCACTGTGCAAACTGTATGTTCGCACAGGGCAGCAGCCATGGAAGGGAGCATGGTAGGCACAGTGACAGTAACAGGAAGTTGCATCGTCGGAGAGATATGTCAGACATGCAGCATGTGCATGGACTCCAAAACCCTGTGCTGCTTTCTTCTTTTACAAAATCAAAATGGTAACAAGTTAGGCATCTCAAAGAAAAGAGGGGCCTGCACAATGGGGGGTGGTGCGCCAGTGCCATGACTAACAATGAGGGCCCCCCTCAGTAAAAATTTGCTTTGGGGCCCCTCGTAACTTACGCCACTGATCAAACCTCTTTCTGTTTTGAGTTTCAGGAGGGTTTTTGGCAACAAGAGGTATTGGAGGATACACATACAGAATATGCTCCCCCCAACTGAGAAGGAAAGTAAAGGCTAGTTTGCTATGTGACCCCAACTCTGGAGCAGAACTGATCCACCTAGGTGTTTTTTGTGACTCTTCACAATGCCCATCGAGAGGATCCCCACTCTCAAAAAGATGTAGCCTGCAACCTCTATGTCCAGGGTCCATTCATGCGGTTGAAGGACTCGACTCAGTCGGTCCACCAGAGTGTTGTGTTTGCCTGGCAAATATGTGGATCTAATGCCCATCCTGTGAGCGATACCAAACTTTCCACAGCCTGTTTCCAAACACAAGAGGTACAGTTGTGATCAATATTATTGGCACCCTTGCATTTTAGATATGTTGTGTACAATATCTTGAGTAATAATTGGAAATATTCCAATTGTTTGTCATAATATTTTAGTAGTATGCTCAAAGATATACAACAAAAAAAAGATGTCTGTGCAACTTAGATGTAGTAATTTCTGAGAACAAACACAATATGACCTTGACAGGATTAATGGCACCCTTCACTAAATATTTGGTTGCACAACCCTTAGCAGTGATGACAGCCTCCAAATGTTTCTTGTAGCCATCTATAAAGTTTTGTACATCTGTCTGCTGGTAGTTTTTCCCCACTCCTCAACTGCAATTTGTTCCAGTTCATAAATGTTTTTCAGGTTTCCCTTTACCAATGACAGATTTTAGCTTTTTCCAAAAGTTCTCAATTGGATTGAGATCATGATTCATTGCTGGCCAGTTTAAAACAGCCCATTGTTTCCTTTTTAAACAGTTCTTTGGACTTTTGGATGCATGTTTAGGGTCATTACTCTGCTGGTAAATCCATGACCATCGACACAGACCTAGTTTTCTAACACTAGGTAGCACATTTTGCTCCAAAATACCTTGGTAGTCGTCCTCCGACTTCATGATTCCTTTAATATGTTCCAGGCCTCCAATTCCTGAGGCAGCAAAACAGCCCCACAATATTATGGAACCTCCACCATATTTAACTGTAGGAAGGGTGTGTTTTTGTCCTTATGAGCTTCATTTCTTTGCCGTTAAATGCATCGCTAGTCTGCATTGTCAAAGAGCTCAAGTTTGGTTTCATCTGTCCACAGAACATTTACCCAAGATTGTGGTTTCTCAAGGTGGGCTTGGGCAAAGATCAGGCGTGCCTTTCTATGTCTGTCTTTGAGCAGTAGGGTTTTCCTTGGCCTTCGCCCATGAAGTCCTTCTTTGTTTAGTGTGCAGCACATGGTGCGGGATGAAACCACCACTCCAGATTGCTCCAGGTCAGCCTTAAGCTCTTTGGATGTTGTACATGGTGTTTTTCCAACAGCTCACACTAACTTTCGAAGACTTCTTGGATTAATTTTCCTATTCCCTCAACGTCTGGGAAGGTTATTGACACCTTTGCAGTTCAACCCCAACTTCTTAACATTGTGAACTGTAGACATAGGAATCCAAAGGTCTTGGGAGATGGCCTTGTACCCTCTCCCCCCCTTTGAAATTTGATGTTTGGTGATAATGGCTTTTCTGTGAAAATGGAACAGGGAGTGAATGTGGCCATTTTAAACATTAGAGCCATCATTCATTGGTTGATTCAAGTCATGTGGGTACTTTCAGTTGATCACAGGTGTGTCTTATTTTACTGCATAGGGAATGTGATTCTTCTGTTCAAACTGATTTGAACTGTTTACAAGGGTGCCAATAATCATGTACTGGCAATGCCCCAGTTTTTATAGTATTCCCTATTTCCTTTTTATATTGGTTATTTTATTTGATTCTTTTGTGTCACATACGTGTGTATATATAGTCCAAAGTCATTTCACTGCCTACTTTTTTTTTTTTTTTTAAAGGAGATATTGGACATTAAGGGGTTGAACTGCAAAGGTGTCAATAACGTTGACCACAACTGTAACAGCCCATTCCTCCCTGCTTGTTGATATAAAACATTGCAATCTGGTTGTTTATTTCAACTAGGAAAATCTGATTGACAACCGATCTTTGAAAGCCTTTAGAATGTTTGCTATGACTCTTCATTCCAAGAGGATGGTCTGATGGAGACCACCTTGCAAGGACCAGTTGCCCAGAGTGTGAAACCCATCGAGATGAGTTCCCCAACCCAGTTTGGATGCATCTGTTATCAATATTTTCTGTGGTTGAGCAATTTGAATGGGAAGATGTTTGAGCAGATTGTGTGGAATTGTCCACCAGCCCAAAGACCAAACAAAATAGTTAGTAAAAGTACAGATGATCCCTGAGATATCCTGTGGCTTGGATCCACTGGGTTCTCCCGTGTCCATTGAGCCTGCCTCATATGGGGACGTGCCAAGTAGGTTACATGTACGGTGGAAGCCATGGGTCCCAGTTTGGTTAACATCTTGTGAGCAGTCACCTACTAACTCAATTGAGTCTCTCACACTAGTCGCTGTCAACCTACACAGTCTGTTGTGCGTGAGGAAGCCTCTCGCTTGAGTCATGAGATATCAAGAGATATCCCAGCATAAAGCCTTATCAGTCAAGGAGTACCCAATTGGTGGAAACTGAAGTGCCCCTAAATGAGAAAGTTAATGCCAAAATATGAAGAAAAACAAAACAAATCTAAAAAAACCAGGAAACTACAATTACTTGGAGATTCCATCATCAGAGGAACCAACTTGGGAACACAGTTCAAGGGAGAGAAGATGGTCAAATCCCTCTCAGGCTCTTCAACCAGCAGGAATACAGACCAAATTGTTAGCATAGTTAGTGCAGAAAGTGAGCACTCCAAAATTGATGTTATCATCCACTTGAGCACAAATGATCTGGCTAGAAATAGTGCCTCTACACTTCAAAAGGACATCCAGATTCTGGGAGAGCAATTCAAACCCATTGTTAACACTATAGCATTCTCAAAAGTTCTACCTGTTCTTGGTAAGGGGGCAGAAAGGCTTCATCACATAATCAACTTTAATACATGGCTCCAAACCTGGTGCAAACAAGGAGGACTTAGATATATAGGCAACTGGGCAAATAGATGGACAAGAGACTATACTGTGTTGATGGACTACATCTCTCTGTCACAGAGGAAAGGATCCCAAGTGAAAACTTCAGGCATTATGTGGACAGTGTAATGGGGAAAAGATATCCTGTGATAGGAAAGCAGAGGAACCTATGAGTAATAGGGCTGTTTCTAGCAGGAAGGAAGATATCAGGACACCCAGTTGCCAAGAGCAACATAAACATTCCCAGCCACGAGGGAAGGAATCCTGCACAGCTGATAGGCATTCCCCAGCTCTTAGCTCTAATAGCTTTCACCTGGGAGGGGGAAGGGCTGGAGTAGAGCCTCAGAAAACGTATAAGGGACGTTCATTAGAGAATAGGGGCAGCAATAGTGGCAGTAGTAGGAGCAGCAATAGCAG
Organism: Ichthyophis bannanicus; assembly: GCA_033557465.1. Taxonomy (NCBI): domain Eukaryota; kingdom Metazoa; phylum Chordata; class Amphibia; order Gymnophiona; family Ichthyophiidae; genus Ichthyophis; species Ichthyophis bannanicus. The sequence continues at coordinate 188,309,764 of CM066036.1, forward strand.
GAGCTGGAGAAGGAGTTCTGACTTTGGCTTTGGTAGCTCCGGTAACTCCAGAGAAAGCAGTGTGGAAGATTCAGTGAAACCAGTAACTGGAAGCAGGAGAGACGTGCTGAATGAGAACCAGCTGGATACTGAGTGCAAGCTGAGGTTTGAATCTGGGAAGCAACGTCTGCTTTGGGCTGGTAGGAAAACTGATGTGAGTGACTTTAATTCTGAATGTGAAAGAGAAAGGCAGATAACAGCTGATAGTCTTAATTGGAGGAGAAAGGCTCAAAAACCTTCTAACCAAGCCTCCAAACATATACCTTATGGTGAAGGCATTTATAAGGAGAAAGTACCAGTCAGAATAACTGGAAAAAAATTACAAGCCTCAAGAAAGAAAGAATATACAGTGCCAGACATCTGTATGTTGGAAGAGGGTGACAAACAGCCTAAGCATAGAGAAAAGCCTCTGAGGTTTAAACCCCTACTGAATGAAGCTGTGCATAGCTTTTCTCCTGCCTCAAACCAAGAAGGTGGGCTAATTAACCAAGGTAAAGCTGCTTACAAGTCTTTTTCACCTAGAAGTTATAAAGGACATAAATCTTATTGGAATTGCATGCCAAGATATGTTGACTCTGACCCTTACCTGCTGGAGCAAGTAGTAGGGAGGTCAAGGGAGCTGGCAGAGGAGAATAATCTGCCAACACACTATAGGCAACAAGGTTATGCAGATGATAGTCAGATTGAATCAATGATAACACAGGTACACTAAAAAAAAAATTTTTTAAACTGCATCTAATGTTTCGATTGATTTTTACGTTTTTTGGTGCGCTGAATCCAAATCTGGTAACCAATTTGCTCCATCACGTACAGATTTTTTGCTACATTGGGTTAGCAGTTTGAGGTGAACGTTTCAGATTGAGTGCGATCGAGATAAAAGTTTCTTGGATGAATTCTTTATACTAATTGTTTAGTAGTTATTCAAATAAGAATAAAGAAAATTGTAACAAGGCAGCACATAAGAATAGAGTAATGTCAACAAAACACACTGTGATGGTAGCAAAATTGTCTGCACTTAAAACAGCCACATACATGTGCACAAACATTGAGCATATAAGAGCGAGGTTAGACACAAAGCAAAGCAAAGAAATGTGCAAAAAATGTTGTACAGGTATGTATGTAAGAATAGAAAACGCAAACCGCACCATTGCAATACATGAAGACAAACACCCGATGGTGTGAAAATAAAATTCTAATAAATGAGATCCGACACTGTGGTAATAACTAGCAAATTTTTATTTCAAAGTTTAGTAAAAACACGATATTTGTCAACACAGTTTAGATTTTAAAGTCATTCTTGGGTCAATCAATCTCCTGGTGGGCCCGTTTCTTCTTCTCCCGAATGCTTCTCTTGGTGCGCTGCTTGGCGTATTTTTCATCTGGGGTTTCCCGCAGCAGCAACCAGCAGAAATCAGCCATCATAGTGGTGTTACATCTTCCTTGGTACCTTCTCTCTGCGTCCTTGATGTCCTCATGAAACCTTTCACCTTGTTCTTCACTGTACGCCCCCACGTTTTCGGGAAAGTAGTTCACATGGGAGTGCAAGAAATGGACTTTCAGGCTCATGTTACAGCCTTGTTCTTTGAAGGCATTGAGCATCCTGGCAACAATATCCTTATAGTTCTCATCCCGCCTGTTCCCCAAGAATTTGAGAACAACATCCTTGAAGGAATCCCAGGCTTCTTTTTCCTTCTCAGACATCGTTTCAGCGAATGCTCCATCTGAAATGAGTTTCCTTATATCAGGGCCAACAAACACTCCTTCCTTTAGCTTTGCTTCAGAAAGTCGGGGGAACTTTGAGCAAAGGTACCGAAAGCACTCACCATCTTTTGGAAGGGACTTGATGAATTGCTTAATGAGACCCAACTTAATGTGGAGAGGTGGTAATAGAATTTTATCACGAGGTACCAAGCTCTCATGAAGAACATTTTTCTCACCGGGTCTCAAATACTCCCGAATTGGCCAGTCTTTTTTCCCCCAGTGTAGGTCGCGGGCCCGGCTATCCCACAAGCAAAGGAAGCAGGGATATTTGGTGAAACCGGATTGCTGCCCTAATAGCATGGATAGAATTTTAAAGTCTCCACAAATCATCCACTTATGCTCATCATAACGAATCTTCTGAAGAATCAGGGCCAAATTCTCGTATTTTTCTTGGAGAATAACAGAGTGAGCAATAGGAACTGAAGCGAATGTGTTGCCATTATGAAAAAGAACACCTTTTATGCTGTCTTTTGACGAATCAATGAACAGCCGCCATTCAGCAGGATCATACTTGAGTTTAAACTTTTCCGTCACTCCGTATATATTGTTGCAAAATACCAAATCTTCCCTCTTTGCTGAAATACTTCAAAAATTGTGTCTCGCGGTTGCGGTACCAATAAAAAGTTGTTCCTGGTGACAATAGATTTTTCTGTTTAAGCCGAGAACCTAGCAGTTGGGCAGCATCTTTTGGGAGTCCTAAATCCCGGACTAAATCATTCAATTCAGCTTGAGAGAAAAGTTCAGGTTTCGGATCTGGTTCAGTTTCAAACTCGGAAGTACGGGACTCATCGGGAAAAGCCATCTGATGAGTTTCATCATGATCAGAACCGTCCACACAAATATGATCCAAAGATTTTGGTGGTTCAGGCACAGGTACTTCGTTGCTATGAGGCATAGGCCTAATTGCTGAGGTAAGGTTGGGGTAACTTATGTTCTTATTTTTTAAGTTGTATCCCTTCACAATGCAAGAGCAAAAATAGCAGTCACTGCTGTGGTCTCTTTGTTCACGCCACATCATAGGTATTCCGAAACGAAATGCTTGTTTTTTACCTTTCATCCATAAGCGTAGATCTTCTTCACATGTCTTGCACACTTTGTGAGGAGCCCACGGTTTGTCTTGATCGCCTAACTTCAAACCGAAATAGGCGAAATATACTTTTTTAATAAATGCAGAAATGTTCCTCTGCCGCTTTTTCACGGTATATTCCCCACAAATAAAACAAAAACTGTCCGGAGAGTTGACGCAACCTCTGGCTCTGTGAGCCATCACAAATACACAGCACTGCAAACTACAACTGTAGTGAACCACTTCGGAATAAAGCTGGATTACGACTGAGCAAACAAAAGGTAATAATGAACTTGCAAGAAACTGAAATTTGACAGGAACGTTCATGTCGCAACCACCGTGTTTGAGCGAGCGAACGAGGCGAGGCGAACAGGAAAGAACATGCGCCAGCGCGAGTACTGGATTTAGCCCCCCGCCTCCCAATTGTCCTGTTAATGTATAAAATGAATACAAAACACTCTAAACAATCATGAGGGAGTGTTTCTAGTTAGTTAACCATTACAACCTCTATTTTGGGCCAAGAAAAACTGCAGTCGGCTAAAAAGAAATTATGTGAACATTCCTTATATGGGTAAGAAATCTAATTTTGCAAGAAAACGTGACGTGATGGAACATTTTGGCTATTTTTCCTGGATTCAGCACCCCAAAATCTATAGGAATCAGTTGAAAAACTGGAGGCAGTTTTTTGGTAGTGTACCTGTGTAATTGATCCGCCAGAGCTTGAATTATCTGACTACCAAATGGACTGTACATTGGCTGTGATAAACGATAGGTTTTCATTGTGCTGAAGATATACAATTGGGGAAGTGATTTAATTGTCTGTTTAAAAGCACCAGTCTTTACTTTATCCTTTTTGCCAGAGTGTATGGCTTTTGTTCTTTTGTTACCTGTGTTATAATCCAAACTCCGGGAGGGGAAATAAAACCTTGATTTGACCTTACCACTCGGGTCTCAACTATCTTATTGCAAAGGAGCCCAACTACAATCCTTTCAATAAAAGGTCCCCCTGTAGCCCAACCAGTATACTACACTGCTGGCCGAGCAGGGTGTGACAACAGACATTTAACTAGGGAATGGGGGAGATAGATGGAGAACAACCACAAGTTCAGCATCACACCCTGCAAAAAAATAAACATTGGAAAGAGCCACACTATTAACCCACACATCAATGGCAAGTGAGAAGAGGCATGTAGAACAAAATCCATGCAAAATACAGGCAAGCCAGTCAACAAATGATGGAAAGCAATGAGCACAAATGCTCGAAGCCTAGCCAACAAAGTTCCTGACCTGGAAGCCCTAATGGTGGAAACAGATTTGGACATTGTGGCCATTACAGAAACATGGCTTAATGAGTCACATGAATGGGATATAGCAATAGCTGGCTATAATTTATTTAGAAGAGACAGAGAAGGCAGAAAGGGAGGAGGAGGAGCAGCCCTATTTGTCAAAAGCAATATTAAAGCTGCTGAAATGCAGGGGACATGGAAAAAGAAGACGTGCTATCAGCCATACTGATGTAGTCTACAAGCCTCCAACTCAAACTGAAGAAATGGATACAGACTCGCCTATTAATATTGCAAAGGTAGCCATGAAGGGGGAAGTGATCATATTGGGCAATTTTAATCTACCCAATGTGGACTGAAGTGTTCCTTCTGTAAATTTAGAAAGAAAAATTGTGGATGCCTGCCAAGATGCATTGCTTAGACAAATAGTGAGAACTAAATCCAGCAAACTCCCTGGTCACTTCCATCACCAATGGAGATAGCATGTCGAATGTCTGGGTGGGTGTCCACATGAGCAGCAATGATCACCACACAGTGTGGTTTAAGATGAAAAACCAAGACAGAGTCCAATCACAACAAGCTCAAAGTCCTAGACTTCAGAAACGCTGACTTCAGTAAAATGGCCAAGTGCCTGAAGGAGGAGTTGGCAGGGTGGGAGGAGATAAAGGAAGTGGAACTGCAGTGGGCTAAAGTAAAGGAGGCAATAAGAGGGGCAACAGATACATATGTAAGGAAAATAAATAAAAACAAGAGTAAAAGGAAACCTATTTGGTTCTCCAAATTAGTTGCTGCACAAAAAAAGGCAAAAAAACCTCACAGCTTTCACAAAATTCAGAAGTCTGCAAACAGAAGAACACAGAAAAGAATACAGGATAAAGCTTAAAAAAATAAAGACAAAAAGAGAAAGAGAGAAATAAGGATAGCAAAATCAAAGGCAGAAGAAAAATGGTTAAAGATCTAAAGCCTAACAACAAACCTTTTTTCAGGTATATTCAGAATAGGAAGATCAGAGGTGGACTTGCAAAACTCAAAAGTTCTGAGATCGGATTTGTGTTAAGTAGCATTTGCGCTTTTTTATGTCAAATACTTTGTTTCTATTTTTACTAAAGAAAATCCTGGAAAAGGACCCCCTGTGACTGACAAATATACAAATGGGAATGGAGTAGATACTACACCATTCACAGAAGATGTAGTGTTTGAACAGCTTTTAAAATTGAAAGTGGACACTGCTATGGGACCAGATGGGATACATCCCAGGATACTGAAAGAGCTCAGAGAGGTTCTGGCAGAGCCTTTAAAGGATGTTTTTAATAGATCCTTGTAGACAGGAGAAGTTCCACAGGACTGGAGAAGGGCTGATGTGGTACCTCTTCACAAAAGAGGTAATAGGGAAGAAGTGACAAACTACAGGCCAGTAAGCCTTACCTCTGTGGCGGGAAAAATAATGAAGGTGCTCCTGAAAGAGTGAATTAGTGGACTCTCTTGAGACCAATAAATTGCATGATCCGAGGCAACATGGTTTTACCAAAGGACAATCATGCCAAACAAATCTGATTGAGTTATTTGACTGGATGACCAGAGAATTAGATCAAGGGCATGTGATTGATAAGCCAGGTAGATCACATCTAACTGAACAGCCTGGGAATGTGTCCCAAGGTGGTGAACTGGATCAGAAATTGGTTGACTGACGAAAGAAGGTGATGGTAAGCAGAACTCTCGGATGAAAGGAAGGTGATTAGTGGCGTGCCCCAGGGATCGGTCCTCGGACTGGTACTATTTAATCTTTATCTTTATCGAGTTTTTGATATACCGCACAGGCAGAACATCAGAGCGGTGTACATAAAATAAAAACAGCTATATAAGAAAAAAAAGAAAGGAATGCCATTAACAGAAGAGCATAAGAGACTAACAAATAGTAGGAGAGGACAGGTAAGGGGGTCAGGAGGGAGACTAGGTAGTAGTAGGCAGATCAAAATCTTTATGAAAAAGGTGGTTCTTGAGCATAGTTTTCAACTTTATAAAGGATGGTTCTGAATGGAGAGGGGCAGGTAAAGAATTCCAAAGGGCAGAAACCAGGAAAAAGAAGAAGGCGGAGTAACGGGCAAGTTCAAGACAGGCACGGGAGGGAGGGGGGGGGGAAGGAAGGAAGAACCAGACGGTTAGAATCAACAGACCTGAGACGACAAGACAGGGTGTGATATTGAAAAAGGTCTGAGACATATTGGGGAGTGCCAGTGTGGGGTTCTCTGTGAACGAGGATAAGCATTTTGTAATCAGAGTGGTATTTAAGTGGCAGCCAATGTAGTCATATAAGCAGGGGGGGTGATGTGAACTGAATGGGTAGAATGTGTAAGAATAAGAGCTGCCATGTTCTAGAGAAGTTGGAGGCATTAAAGTTGAAAGAGGGGGGAAGGCTATAGACCAGATTCTGGATCCCGCGGGCACATCTAGCACCCGCAGGATCAGAATCAGGTCTACTTCTGGGCATCCCAATTCTGATCGGCTGCACAGGGGCCTGGAGAGCCACAGTGGAATGTGCCTCCACATCAACTGGCTCATCTTTCTATACTTGTTTATTCACACCTTCAAAAAATATAACAGATTAGGAAAACAAGACTTTCCTTGGCTAAATCTATGTTGGTTTGCTCCCATTAAACCATGGCTATAAACATGATCAGTAATTTTATTCTTTATAAAGGTTTCTACCATTTTGCCCGGTACTGATGTCACTCTCACAGGTCTGTAGTTTCCCAGATCACCCCTGGAACCCTTTTTAAATATTGACTTTAAAATTAACTGTAGTACCTGAAGAGTGGAGAATGGCCAATGTAATGATAGTTCACAGCTTACTAATAATAGGTCTGCAATCACATATTTCAGTTCTTTCAATACCCTTGGATGTATACCATCTGGTCCAGGTGATTTGCTACCCTTCAGCATACCAAATAGCTGTAATACATCTTCCAGAAAGAACATTGATATGTTTTCTCTTACAAGAGTATACCCTTCCTGCAAATATGTTGTTTGTGTATGCCAAGCTGATTCCAAGCTTCTCCTATGTTACTTTAATTGTTTTTTAATTTTCTAATTGTTTTTTTTTAATTGGTCTTACTTATTCATCTTTGATTTTTTTTCTAAATTGTTAGTTCAATGTCATATTTTAATTTTGTTTTTAATGGTATTCTATTTTTAAAAAGCGGTTTTACTTTATGGTATCCCATATACTCACTTGGGCACTCACATACATCCAAGGCTTTTATAGTCCCTGTTTTTTACATATGGATGTTTAATCCTATAAAAAGGATGGTACCCTAAGTTGCTCTCCGCTTCCCCTTTTTATTTATTTTACTTTTAAACATTGGCTCCTTTATCATTAGCCCCTTTATCATTGGTTTAGTTTTAATAGGTTTGAATCGTTTCCCTTTTTTTAAATTAATTAATTTTATTTATTTGGTTTTATATACCACACTATTTTAAATCAGCACGGTTTACAGTAGAACAACTCACTACATAGAACAGGTTTACATTGAACAAGCCAACCAAACTTAACAGGTATAATAACAGTAGCCTTTAGTAACAAGATGAGCATTGGTCAATAGAATACAACAAGGGTAATAGTTGCCCAGATTCCACCCAAGCTATTTACAAGATGATAGGAGGGCTATGAGGTGCAGATGGGTCTAGAGGGCAATGGTAAAAAGGCGGGTCAAGAATGAGCTATGTTACATGTTCAAAATATAGCTGGAAGAGATGTGTTTTTATTGCCTTCCTGAAATGGCCAGGTCAGAGATGAGACGGATCGGAGCAGGGAGGGCATTCCAGAGGAGAGGGTAAAATAGGGTGAAGGCTTTGTGCCTAATAGATTGGGAGCTCTTTCTAGTCAAGGCAGGGATGATAGGTCAAGCATGAAGAACACACTTAACTCTATTGTCAGGTGTCCATTGAATGAGTCCTTCCAGGGAGATTGCACAGAGATGGTGGAGGATTTTAAATGTCATCAGGAGGGCCTTGTACTTGAGGCAATTAGCTATGGGGAGCCAATGCAGTTGCAGGAGAGGTGTCACACGCTCATATCTGGGTGCTCCGTAAAGGTTTCAAGCAGCAGTGCTCATGGCCATTTGTAGGGGATGGAGTGCGTAGTCTGGTAGACCATGTAGGATGATGTTAGCATAGTCGAAATGAGGAATAAGAGCCTGGAAGACAGCGCGGAAATCAGCGGGTTCCAGTAAGGGCCGTAGGTGACAGAGGGATCGAATTTTGAGGTATATAGCTTTAGTGATATTATTTATATGTCCTTCCATATTCAGGCGCTGGTCCATAGTAATGCCTAGATATCGTACCTCTTCTTTAGTCTTCAGTTCGTCATCCTTTACCCGTAGGGTAGCTGGTGACATGAAGGTTGTATCCTTTGTGATGAATAAAAAAAAAAAAATTCAACTTTTTGCAGTTCACTTTCAGATTGTGAATTCTCAACCAGTCTGAGATGGCATTAAAGCAGTCTGTGATTCCAGTGTAGTTGGGACTGTCGGAGAATGGGGTTAGAGCAGCACATCATCAACATAGATGTGGTAAAGTATGCCATAGGACTGAATAATCATGCAGATTGGCTGAATGTATATATTGAAAAGAAAGGTGGATAGGGAAGAGCCCCCTGTGGTACTTCTTGGGTTTATTGGTAACTGGATGATGTTTGTGTACCTATGTGTACCAATTGTTGGCAGTCTGCTAAGTAAGATAGACACCATTCTAAAGCTAGGTTCTGAATGATCTTCAGCTGCAGATGAGTAAGCAAGAGGCTCTGACAGACTGTGTCAAAGGCAGATGCGATATCTAGGAAGATTAGAATGAAGCCCTGTTTTTTCTTCATGCCCTTAACTAGATTGTCTATAAGGGAGGCAAGCAGTGCTTCAACACCATCTTGTTGACGGAAGCCATGCTGTTGATCCAAAGCTGCGCAAAAATCAATGTGATCTTGGATCTGCTGTTGGACTATCTTTTCCATTATCTTCGCCAGGAAAGGGAGGCTAGATATGGGTCGATAGGAGTTTGGGTCATCAGGATCCAACTTGGGATTCTTTAGAAGGGGTCTGATAGTAGCAGTTTTCAGTGGTGTTGGGCCAGACCTTTGGTGAAGGAGAGGTGTACAATTTTTGAGATATGAGGACTTCAGAACAAGCTGATTTGATCCAGTGAGAGGGGCATGGATCAACTGGTGAGGTGGTGGAGTTGAGCCCTCTTATGTCCTCAATTTGTTCAGCAGAGTATGTGTAGAATGAGCTTAGCACAGGTACAGTATGTTAGTGCTTTCACTATGATAGTCGTCTGCGCAGGGGTCTCCTATATTGTGGAAGAACACATTGGTTTTATTATGAAAATGAGTAGCGAAGATCTGTGGGTGGAGTATGTATTCGGTATGTTTTAAATGACGTGTCTTTTGTGAGGGACTGAATTATTTGAAAGAGCTCACGGGGCCTGTTGAGGGATCGCATAAGGATGTTGGTGTGGAATTCTTTTCTTCTCTTGAAAATAGCATAGTTACTCACCTGTATCAGGTGATCTCCAGGAACAGCAGGAATTTAGTCTTCACATATGGGTATCGTCGGCACCGACGGAGCCTGCGCGGGAACAATCCCCAGCGTCCAATAGGAAAGCCTTTGGCAGCATCCCACAGCGTCTGTGTGCTGCCTTCCCGCCTTTCCCAACTGTCCCTCTCCAGTTGAGTTTAAAGCTGAGACAAAAGAGAGAGGGAAAGAGAGAGAGAGAGAGAGAGAGAGAGAGAGAGAGAGAGAGAGATAGAAAGATACAACTCCTAAGGGAGGTGGGTGGGTTGTGAAGACTAAATTCCTGCTGTTCCCGCAGATCACCTGTTACAGGTGAGTAACTATGCTATCTCCAGGAACAAGCATAAATGTAGTCTTCACATATGGGGACTCCCTAGCTGCAGATGACAGGGAGAGAGCCCCAGAAAGTTGTGTGCCCTTGTGAAAGGGCTCCACTTCCCCCCATGGATCTCTGGTATCCTACCGGGGATGGTGGGTAGGAGTTGATTAAGTCTGAACAGGTGTTGAAGAACAGCCTGACCAAACAAGGCATCCCGGCAGGAGTCCTTGTCTAAACATTAATGGGCTGTGAAGGTATGTACCGAAGCCCAAGTAGCTGCTCGACAGATGTCGTCGATAGACGCAGAGTGAAGATAAGCCATTGAGGCTGCCATGGCTCTCACATTGTGAGCTGTGACTTGGCCTTCAAGAGGAAGGTTCCTACTCTCATAGACAAAAGATATACACTGATATATCCAGCTGGACAGTGTCCTTTTGGAGACTGGAAGTCCCAAATGACTAGGATCAAAAGCAACAAAGAATTGAGAGGATTTTCTATGTTGCTGTGTCCTTTGCAAGTAAAAACCAAAGCTATTTTACAGTCCAAAGTATGAAGGTTCCTTTCTGCATTTGAGGCATGAGGCCTTGGAAAGAATACAGGAAGGTAAACCGCTTGGTTTAAATGAAAGGGAAAAACCACCTTTGGCATAAAGTGTGGATGAGTCCTAAGGACTACCTTATGATGGAACCTTATATAAGGAGGATCAGCCACCAACGCTTGGAATTCACTGATATGACGTGCTGATGTTATTGCAATGAGAAAGATAACCTTCCAGGAAAGAATTTCAAAGAGGTAGTGGCTAATGGTTCAAAGGGCGGTTTCATGAGCTGCCCAAGAACCAGATTCAAGTCCCATGCCACTGGTGGTAGCTTAATGGGAGGCTTCGTTAAAAGAAGGCCTCTCATAAATCTCGCTATAAGAGGATGAGAGGAAATAGGTTGTCCATTTAGAGGCTTGAAAGAAGCTTCAATAGCACTCAAATAGACTCACTGAATTGGTCTTAAGCCCTGCATTTGATAAATGAAGGAGATACTCCAGTAATGATTCCAGAGGTATCGCAAGAGGGTTAAGACCCTTCTGCGAGCACCATATGGTAAACCTTTTCCACTTGAATGCATAAGTCTTGTGGAAGGTTTCCTGGAAGCATGAAGGATATCCTTTACCTGCTAGGAAAGGTTAAGACCGTGAAGTTCTAGATTTTCAGCAACCAGGCCCTGAGATGCAGACACTGGGGATTGGGATGCCACAGCATCCCGTCCTCTTGAGAAAGAAGATCTGGAGCAGATCCTAACTCCAGAGGCAGAGCCTGAGAGAGATGTAGGAGCAGAGGGTACCACGGTTGCCATGGCCAACGTGGAGCTATGAGGATCATATGACCTCTGTCTCTCTGAAGCTTGAACAGGGTTTTGGGAATTAGGGGAATGGGTGGAAAGGCATACAGGAAGTCCTGACCCCAATGAAGGAGGAAAGCATCCCTGGCCTGACAACCTCGAGCCGGAATTCTGGAACAGAACCGGGGAAGTTTAGCATTCAGCAGACTTGAAAAGAGGTCTATGTCCAGGGTTCCCCAAATTTGAAAAATTTTGGCCACCTGGTCTGCATGGAGAGACCATTCGTGTGTAAGCAGAACTCGATCGAGTCTGTCTGCCCAAGAGTTTTGAATGCCTGGAAGATACACCTCAAGGAGATGAATCTGATGCTCTCTGGTGAGGGCCCATAGTCGCAAAGCTTCGTTGCACAGTGACAGAGAGCCTGTTCCGCCCAGCTTGTTCACATAGAACATGGCTACCTGATTGTCCGTTTGAACTGGGACTGTCTTGTAGCTGAGCTGGGTGTGAAATACTCAAAGAGCAAGGAAGATTGCTTTGAGCTCCAGGAGGTTGATATGGAGATAGGCCTCCTGTGTAGTCCAGGTACCCTGGGTAGAAAGGCCGTACAGGTGGGCTCCCCAACCCACCTGTGAAGCATCTATTGTTAGAGTGGCTTGGGGTGGGGGTTGCTGAAAAGGAGAAGCCACCAGAAGGTTTTTGGGAGACTGCCACCATTGGAGGGACAAAATAAGGCGATCTGAGTTTGCTATTTTGTCTGACAGGCAACCTGACGCCTGAGTCCACGAGCATAAGGAACCACATGCACGGTGGATGCCATGTGGCCTAGCATCTGTAACAGTTTCCCAAGCAGTGCTAAAACCTCACCTCACTGCTCGGGAAATAACTGCACAATGCGAAGGCAGTGGGGCTGTGGAAGGAAGGCCCTTGTCTGTCTGGTATCCAGAAGAGCTCCTATAAACTCTAGGGATTAAGTGGGAGCAAGGTTGGACTTTGGGAAGTTTATGACAAGTCCCAAATACTGAAGGATGCGCATTGTGCGAGACAGAGCAACCCTGCCTCTGGCAATGAAGGGGCTCGAATGAGCCAGTCGTCTAAGTAAGGGAAGACGAATATTCCCAGGATGCGGAGAAATGCTGCTACCACAGCCATGCATTTTGTGAACACCCTTCGGTGCAGAAGCCAGGCCAAAAGGAATAACCCTGTATTGGTAGTGCTTCCCTTGAAACAGGAATCAAAGGAACTTTCAGTGAGTTGGATGGATGAGAACATGAGTGTACGCATCCTTGAGATCTAGAGAACAAAGCCAATCCTGACTCTGAAGGTATGGCAACAGAGTTCCTAGAGAAATCATTTTGAACTTCTCTCTGAACAGGAATTTGTTCAGTTCTGAGGTCTACAATGGGTCTGTGTCCTCCTGTTTTCTTTGGAATAAGGAAATAGGGGGAGTAAAACCCTGTACCCTGTTGGGGAATAGACACTTCTTCTATTGCTCCTTGAGCAAGGAGCATTGTGACTTCTTGACCTAACCGGTCATTGGGAGAGGTCTGAGAATTGAACTGTCTTACTATTGTAGGAGGGGGCATGCTGAGGAAATGAAGCTTGTACCCCTCTCGTACAATAGACAGAGTCCAATTTTCTGCTGTTATCTGACACCATCTGGGGGTAAAATGACAACCTTCCTGGGATGGTGGAGGGTTCTGGGCTGTTCAGGGTCAGAAGGCAAAGTTCTCTAGATAGGAGTCAAAGCCCCTGTGGAGGCCAAGTCTGTTGAGGCTTAGCTGCTTTTGGCTTCCTTTGTTGCCTAGGTTGTTGCTGCGGTCCCTTTTGGGCAGACTGACCTGAACGATGTCCCTGCTGGGCATAGGAGTGATAAAACCTCTTCTTACTGAAGAATGGTTTCTTAGAGGATCTTTTACTCGCAGGATCAGCTGTAGATTTGGACAATCTATCCAAAGTGATATTGCCAGCATCTATCTCATTAGCTTTTCTCTCCTGTGCAAGGTATATTCCCCAGTTTGTCCTGTACCCAGATTTCTAAGTCAGATGCCTGGAGCCAGGCAATTCTGCGTGCACCTATGGCAGGAAAAGATTTAGGCGTCATTGTGGATAGCATGTTAAAACCCTCGGCCCAGTGTGCAGCGGCAGCCAAGAGAGCAAATAGAATGCTAGGTATCATAAGGAAAGGAATGGAAAATAAAACAAAATATATTATAATGCCTCTATATCGTTCCATGGTAAGACCGCACTTTGAATATTGTGTGCAATTCTGGTCGCCATATCTTAAAAAGGATATAGCGTTATTAGAAAAGGTTCAGAGAAGAGCCACCAAAATGGTAAAGGGGATGGAAGGATACTCCTATGAAGAAAGGCTAAAAAGGTTAGGGCTCTTTAACCTGGAAAAGAGACGGCTGAGGGGAGATATGATAGAAGTCTATAAATTAATGAACGGAGTGGAACGGGTAAACGTAGATCGATTGTTTATGTTATCAGAATATAGAAAGACTAGGACATGCAATGAAGCTACAGGGTAAACTATTTAAGACTAATAAAAGAAAATATTTTTTCACTCAACGTGTAATCAAACTCTGGAATTTGTTACCGGAGGATGTAGTAAAGGCTGTTAGTGTAGCTGGGTTTAAAAAAGGTTTGGACAAGTTGCTGGAGGAAAGGTCCATAAACCATTATTAAGAAGGGACCCAGGATATCAATGCTTGACCCAGTACAAGCATTGTGGAACCTGTGTCTCTTAGGATACTGCTAGGTACGTATGACCTAGATTGGCCACTGTTGGAAACAGGATACTGGGCTTGATGGACCTTGGTCTGACCCAGTATGGCATATCTTATGTTCTTATGTTCTAATAGCAGAGGTTCTGCTTATGCATTCAAAGCAGTCAAAAGCTGCATGATTCACAAACGTGGAAACATCCTGAGCATGTTTAACAAGAGTAAGATAATCTTGCCTTTTATCATCAGGAAGGAGAGGGCTCATAAGTTTTAAGTCTCCTGTGACTTCCTTAAGGAACATTCCCATATACAAGATATAGGAACTGATCCTAGCAGAAAGCATGGAAGCTTGGAAGGATCGACGTCCAAAGGCATCGAGTCCTACACTCACATCCTGGAGGATTAGATGCATGCCTTTTTGCACTCTTCATCCATCTCATGCCCGATTCCACCACCCTGGAATGGTGTGGTAATTGAGTCTTCGGAAACCCAGGACAAGGAGGAACTCGATACATGGTGTCGAGTCTTCGAGGAGGAGGAGATGTGGTTAGAGGTGTTTCCCACATCCTAAACGTAAGATCATGCAAGATCTCATGAATAGGTAAGGTAGCTGCCTCCTTGGGAGCTTTAGGGTATTGTAGGATTTCTTTTTTTTTTATTATTTATTTATAGAATATTTCAAAAATACAGAAAAAAAATTGACAAATACAATAGCCATACCATTATACAGCTTCAAAAAAAAAAAAAAAAAAACGAACACTAGTCCACATCAAGGAGGTGCTTTCAAATTTAAAGCTTAAAAAAAAATCCCTAAATGGTCCCTGAAATAAACTCTAAAAAACTCCATTTTACTTGTCAATGAACCCAGGAAATGTATAAGGTAAAACTAAACTACCATTAAGTCTTACTGTCTAAAAAAAGCAATCAACTCATCAACTACTGAGAATATATATCTTTTCCCCTGATACACAATGTGACATTTACAAGGAAATTTTAGGTAAAATGACGCGCCCAGAGCCAAAGCCTGTGGGCAAATTTCCAAAAAAGATTTACGTCGCCTCTGAGTCTCCCTAGAAACATCCAGGAACATTTGTATTGTTTGACCACAAAACTTCTCATTCTTTTTTGAAAAATAAGCACACAAAACCCTATCCTTATCCATCTCTAACACAAAATTTACCAAAAAGGTGGCTCTGGAAGATATAACATTATCAGATTCAATAAATTCTGAGATATCTAGAAGAGAAGAGACTAACTGCTCAAACTGAGCATCCATCTCTCCTTCCCTACCTCTATCCACTTTACCTTGAGGGACATAATAAAGTTTAGAAATATTAATTTCGTCAGAATCATTAAACAAAATCTCCTTGAAGTATTTTCGCAAAAGGATCATTGGGGACAGAAAATGAGTTTTTGGAAAATTTAATAACCGAAGGTTACGAGATCTCAACACATTTTCCAAAAACTCATCCTGTCGGTGCAATAAGAAGGAATCTAATGAAAGTTTTTCAGAAAAAAAACTTGTGATAAAGATTTAGATTCCTGGGCATCCATTCGCTTTTCCAATGATAATACCCTATCCTCATGGTCTGTTAATTTCAAAACCATCTCTTTAGAAAAGTCTGAAATCTTCTTCAAGGAAGAGCCCAGAGCCAGTTCCATATGAGAAACAATCGCCCATATGCCCTTTAAGGAGACATCCGAAGGCGGAGTACTAACTTCTAACACTCAGGGGAAAGTAAAGTAATCACAGCAGGCAAAGTCGGTGACGACACCGAAACAGAATCAACACATAGAAACAAAAGCAGGCAGTAGGGCTGAGCCGGGATCGACCATCACCGGTTTTTCCCCCGAAGAGGCTTCACCAGGCAAAGATTTAAGTTCATCGATGGGCGGAGTTACACCCAATTCGCTTGAAGAAGGAATAGAAGAAGAAGAGGTACTCACTGCCGAAGTGTCCAACGCACCAACCTTCAAAAACTGAGTGGAAGCTGGAGAATCACACACTCTCACATGAGCATCCATCGGGCCTACGATCTTAACCGCCTTCGTTTGGACAACCGGTGGGTACCTCTTCTTCCTTTTCCCCATAACAGGGAATACCTTCTCACACCGACGTGCACCAAAGGGGCGTGGCCTGCCCCTTTGGTCAAGCCCCTTTGGGCACGCCCCAGGTGACGCCCGCGACCGCGTCCCGCGGTGGGGCAGTTGAATTTAAAGCCCTCAAAGCAGACCTGCAGCCAAACAGTGCAGCTGCTAGTGCCAGCAACCATCCAGGAACAGATTCCACCAAGAAAGTCAGGAAATGAAGCACCTCCGGTATTGTAGGATTTCTAATTTCTTTCCCCTAGGCTCTTTTTCAGGAGCCACTGTGATGGAAAGACCTCGGGCCACATCTTGGATAAAATCCTGAAAGGACATATCCTCTGGTGGAGACATCCTATGCTGAGGAGAAGAGGAATCCTCGGGAAGAAGTACTCTGGTATCAGCAGAGCCTTCGGAGTCTTCAGACTCATCCGAGGATTTGAAGTATCTCCGATCCAGGTGATCGTGCAAGACACGGTACCGGTATCGATCAAAGTCGGCATCAGAGTGGTCTGGTACCGACTTGTCGATGCCAGAGAGAGACGCATGACTCGGTCCGGGTAGAATACCTGCCTATGTCAGTACCAGAGTCAGTGCCGGCTGAATTGTCTGAAGCGGTTTCAGGGGCATTGAGGCTGTGAGAAGAGCCGCCAGACTGAGCTCTAATCGACGCTACCGATGCCAGACTGTGCTCTATCAATGCTACCGATGCTTAGGTATCGGTGCCGGTTAAAGCAGCCGGAACCCCAGAGCACGGCACCAGTAGTTCTGCCGAGGTTGAAGCCTCGAGAACATCCTGGAGCCCCATTAGTGCTTTGGAAGCCAAAGCCTCCCGCCGGGGCAATTTTGCCGGTGAAAGTCCCTCAAGGGCAACGCTAGAGGCATCTCGGTGTTTAGAAGGAGATCTACCCTTTGAGGACCGGCTAGATTTATGCTTAGTTACCTGAGATCTATGGGAGGAGGATGAAACCCTGGAGGACGTCAATGCCACGGAGGCTGCATCAGAGGGAAAAAGGGTGCTGAGCTTAGCAGCTCGATTTTGCCAGCCCCTTTTTGACATCATTCCACAGGCAACACATTCTGAAAGAGAGTGGCCAGGACCTAAACATAAGAACATAAGATATGCCATACTGGGTCAGACCAAGGTCCATCAAGCCCAGTATTCTGTTTCCAACAGTGGCCAATCTAGGTCATATGTACCTAGCAGTTTCCCCAAGAGACACAAGTTCCACAATGCTTGTACTGGGTCAAGCATTGATATCTTCGGTCACTTCTTAATAATGGTTTATGGACCTTTCCTCCAGGAACTTGTCCAAACCTCTTTTAAACCCAGCTACACTAACAGCCTTTACTACATCCTCCGGTAACAAATTCCAGAGTTTGATTACACGTTGACTGAAAAAATATTTTCTTTTATTAGTCTTAAATAGTTTACCCTGTAGCTTCATTGCATGTCCCCTAGTCTTCCTATATTCTGATAAGGTAAACAATCGATCTACGTTTACCCGTTCCACTCCGTTCATTAATTTATAGACTTCTATCATATCTCCCCTCAGCCGTCTCTTTTCCAGGTTAAAGAGCCCTAACCTTTTTAGCCTTTCTTCATAGGAGTATCCTTCCATCCCCTTTACCATTTTGGTGGCTCTTCTCTGTACCTTTTCTAAAATCGCTATATCCTTTTTAAGATACGGTGACCAGAATTGCACACAATATTCAAGGTGCAGTCTCACCATGGAACGATATAGAGGCATTATAATATCTTTTGTTTTATTTTCCATTCCTTTCCTTATCATACCTAGCATTCTATTTGCTCTCTTGGCCGCCGCTGCACACTGGGCCGAGGGTTTTAACATGGTATCCACAATGACGCCTAAATCTTTTTCCTGGGTGGTGGTTCCTAATGTGGAATCTTGCATCATGTAACCATAGTTTGGGTTGTTCTTCCCTAGGTGCATAACCTTGCACTTGTCCACATTAAATTTCATCTGCCATTTTGATGCCCAGTCTTCCAATTTATCAAGATCCTCTTGCAATTTTTCACAATCCTCTTGGGTTTTAACAACTTTAAATAGTTTTGTGTCATCTGCAAATTTGATAACCTCACTCGTTATTCCACTTTCCAGGTCATTTATGAATATGTCAAAAAGCAGCGGACCCAGCACAGATCCCTGGGGTACACCACTATTCACCTTTCTCCATTGGGAAAAATTGCCATTTAGCCCTACCCTCTGCTTTCTATCTTTTAACCAGTTACTGATCCACAATAGTACATTGCCTCCTATCCCATGACTCTTTAGTTTTGCCAAAAGTCTCTGATGAGGGACCTTGTCAAAGGCTTTCTGAAAGTCCAGATACACAATATCAACTGACTCACCTTTGTCCACCTGTTTATTCACTCCTTCAAAAAAACATAACAGTTTAGTAAGACAAGATCTTCCTTGTCTAAAGTCATGTTGGCTGTCTCCCATTAGGTTGTGACTATCTACATGCTGAGTAATTTTATTCTTTATGATGGTTTCTACCATTTTTCCCGGTACTGACGTCAGGCTCACCGGTCTGTAGTTTCCCGGATCACCCCTGCAACCCTTTTTAAAAATTGGTGTTACATTGGCGATCCTCCAATCTTCAGGTATTAGAGATGATTTTAATGATAGTTCATAGATTACTGATAGCAGTTCTGCAATCTCATATTTCAGTTCTTTCAACACCCTTGGATGTATACCATCCAGCCCAGGTGATTTGCTACTCTTCAGTTTATCTAATAGTTGTAAGACATCTTCCCGATGTATCGATATTTCCTCCAGTCTTCCGCACCTTTAAATACCACTTCAGTCATGGGTAACATCCCTACATCTTCCTCAGTAAAGACCGAAGCAAAGAATTCATTCAGTCTCTCCGCTATCGCCTTGTCGCCTCTTAGTGCTCCTTTAACCCCTTTATCATCTAATGGACCAACTGACTCTCTCACAGGTTTTTTGCTACGAATGTACTTGAAAGGGTCTTTATTTCGCGTTTTTGCTTCCACAGCAAGCTTCTTCTCAAATTCTCTCTTTGCCTGCTTTATCAATGCCTTGCATTTGACTTGCCAGTGCTTGTGCTGTTTCCAGGTTTCGTCGTTTGGCTCTTTTTTCCATTTCCTGAAAGATGCTTTTTTGGCAACAGCCTCTCTGACCTCACCTTTAAACCATGCTGGCAGTTTTTTGGACTTCCTTCCACTTTTCTTAAAGCGTGGAATACAGCTGGTCTGGGCTTCCAAGATAGTATTTTTCAACAACACCCAAGCTTGATGTACGTCTTTAACCTTCGCAACTGCTCCATTTAGTTTTTTCTTAACTGTTTTCCTCATTTTATCATAGTCTCCCTTTCGAAAGTTAAAAGGTAGTACTGTGGATTTCCTTACTATCCCTCCTCCACTAATTAAATCAAAGGCGATCATGCTATGATCACTATTGCCAAGTGGCCCCAACACCCTTATCTCTTGCACTAGATCTGGTGTTCCACTAAGGACTAGGTCTAATATGGCTTCCCCTCTGGTCGGTTCATGAACCAGCTGCTCCAAGAAGCAGTCATTTATTTCATCTAGGAACTTTATCTCCCTAGCATGTCCTGACGTGACACTGACCCAGTCGATACCGGGGTAATTGAAATCACCCATTATTATTACTACGCTGTAATGTTTGTTAGCTTCCTTGATTTCTTTTAGCATTTCATCATCCATTTGGTCATTCTGGCCAGGTGCTCGATAGTACACCCCCACTGCCAACATTTGAGGCACCACTCATGGGTGTCTGTTACGGAGATGGTACTGTCACACTTAGAACACTTTTTAAAACCGAAGCGGATTTTTCCATTTTGAGGGAAAAGGTTGGGCCTAGTGCCCAAAATGACGCGTGGCACCTGAGAAGAAAATCACTGGAGAAAGACTCCAGAAACAAAGGTTTTTTTGTTCTTTTCTTTTTTAAAAAAAAAATAACACAAGAACCGGCGGTACCGGTATAGCGTCGAGGGAAGGCAGACGCGACCACAAAAAAAGAAGTATAAGAAGGGAATTTTCTGCGGTGACAGGATGTGCGACCTGTCGGCTCCGCAGAAAACGAAGAACTGGAGAGAGACAGTTGGGAAGGCAGCACGCAGGCACTGTGGGATGCTCCCAAAGGCCTTCCTATTGGACGTTGGGGAGCGTTCCCGCGCAGGCTCTATCGGTGCTGATGATACCCATATGTGAAGACTACATTCCTGCTTGTTCCTGGAGATAACAGTGCGGTGTTCCTCCAGGGCCTTCATATATACATTTCAATCTTGAGGGAGTTTAGAATGGTGCCATTTCTGCTTCAGTTTCTTGAGGTGTAGTAGGGAGATATGTAGGTCCACTGTGAACAAATAGCAGTAGGAGTCCTTTTATTGGAAAAAATAGGCTGTAGTGGGAGTGCAGCTTCAAGGAATGCTTCTTTATTGAATGGTCTAAAGCAGGCATGTCCAACAGGTAGATCGCGATCTACCTGTAGATCGGAGAGGTCAGAGGTAGATCGCCAGCCCCACTTGGCTCCATCTCTCCAGCAGCGCACCCGTCGCTAGGAGAGAGCTCATGCCGGCAGGTCATCTGCCGAGGGCTTGCCGCCGCTGCTGATCCTTTGCCTGTCTTTTTCCCTGCATGTGGGAATCTTGCCTGCGGGTGTATTGGGGGTGCTGCTTGTTTTCGTGCCAATAGTTTGTGGGTACCCCAGGGGGCCACCGCCCGTGCCCCGTGATGAGACACCACAGGTCCGGCATCATACCTGGTCTCCTGCCTCTCAGAATCACCCATTCCTACCCCCGCCCCAACACCCCTCAGAAGTGTGTTATATACCGGGCAATATTCATTCGCCCGGGCTTTACATGAATACACTTACCGTATTAATTGTGTCGTGTGCTGGTCATTGGTCACTTTATAGTTCGCTTTCATTAAACGTTTTTGGGCAGACACAACAAAGTGTCAAGAAACTGGTGATTTTGGCGGGCTTTTACAATTTTGTTCTAACTTGCCTATGGCCTTGCCTTCAACTTGGTTCAAACCACTAACATTTGTTTGCCTCTGCAGTTTTATTTTGCCTAGCCTTTGCATTGATTCTACACTGTGTGCAGAATTTATTAAATCACGTGTGGTGGTATTTGAACTTGTTTGGCGGACAGGTATTTGAGTTTGTTTGATGATTGTTTGGTGGTATTTGATTATTGGTGCCAGTATGATGAATTCTTATTTTTACTTTTAGAACTGCATGTGTGGTTTTAGCATCTCCAGTCCTTGTATTGCACATCATCCAGAGGTCTTCAGTTCCTGTTGATCTTTAATACTTTGGGACCGTGACAGCCACCCCAGTATAACAAAGATGAGTGTTCCAAAGAAGAGCAAAACCTACCACTTTCATGATGAATGGGAAATGGACTACTTCTTCATCAAGGTGAGAGACAAGTGTTGTTGTCTAATTTGCAATGCCCCAGTATCCTTGCCCAAAAAGGGTAATCTGGAACGTCATTATAAGGCTCTGCATAGCAATAAGTTTGATAATGATTTTCCATCCAAAAGTGAAATTCGTAAACTGAAGCTCAAAGAACTTAAATCAAAATTGACTACTCAGCAAGCTGATAGCGAAGCCAAGGTCACATTCGGTCAATGCAACCATAGCATCATTCAAGGTCAGCAACCTGATCACAAAGAAATGCAAACCTTTCACTGAAGGGGAATTTGTAAAAGATTATTTTCTTGAAGCAACTGACAATCTTTTTGAAGGATTTAAAAATAAGAAAGATCATAGCTGCTATTCAAGATGTACAATTGTCAAGAAACATTGTCGTGCGGCGAATAGAAAAGATGTGTGGAGACACAACTGAACAATTGTTGGAGGATGTTTCAAATTGTGTTGCTTTCTCACTCCAACTGGAAGAATCTACAGACATAAGAGACATAGCCCAGTTACTAGTCTTTATCCGGATGGTTTTTTAAGACTTCAGTGTTAAAGAAGAACTACTTGGAATAATTTCTTTAAAAGGGAGAACTACCAGTCAGGAAATATCCAGTTCTTTCCATTCTTTTGTGACAAAGTGTAATCTTCCTTTGCATAGACTTGTTTCCATCACTACTGATGGAGCAAGAGCAATGACAGGCGAGGTTAACGGTTTCAGAGCCCTCTGTAGACAGCATGACGACTTCCCAGATTTCCTTTCTTACCACTGCATCATTCACCAGCAAGCTTTGGCAAGCAAGAGACTCAATACAAAGACGGT
The DNA here is from genome assembly GCA_033557465.1 of Ichthyophis bannanicus. NCBI lineage: Eukaryota > Metazoa > Chordata > Amphibia > Gymnophiona > Ichthyophiidae > Ichthyophis > Ichthyophis bannanicus. The sequence goes on from CM066036.1 coordinate 188,332,196, forward strand.
CATGAACATCACTTTCAAAACTGTAAATTCAGTTTGTGGAAGATCACTTCAAAGACGGCTTTTTTAATCTTACTCTTGATGAAGGGGCAGCGGAAATCATTTTGCACACAGATGTAAGGTGGCTAAGTAGGCACAAATTTCTGCAAAGATTTTGTGATTTGCTGAATGAAATAAGAGGTTTTTTGAAGGAGAGGGGAGATGACCAAGCAGAGTTGGAAGATGAGGAGTGGTTATGTGATCTGGCATTTCTCACTGACTTTATAGGTGAACTAAGTGATATGAGCCTTGAACTACAAGGTAAAAATAAATGCATTGGCGAGACGAGTACAGTTTCATCCTACAAGAGAAAATCTGAGCTAATGATGACTGACCTTGCAAACAACACTTTTGATCATTTTCCTAATACGCAGGACCATCTGGGACAATATCCAAATTTTGTTTTTCAGAACGAGATGTATGTGACAGAAATCTGTTCTGTTATCCAGGAATTCAAAAATAGATTCTATGAGTTCCAAAAAATTGGAACAGTTGTGAAGTACTTGTCATACCCATGCAAAGTAGATGTGGACATTAAAGAAACTGCAGCTGCTATTGGTAAAAATTACTCATTGAACAAGCCATCTCTTGAAAACAAAATATTAACCCGTAAAAATGACATTTTATCAAGACCCGTGCTGAGCAAGAATCATTTTGGAAGGGAGTGCCCAGAGACAAATTTCCCAACTTGAGAAGATGCAGTGAAGCTGTACACTCCTGTTTCGGTTCAACTTGTGTGAATCTGCGTTTTCCCATCTGAAAATGACAGAGTACACAACATTCCAACATGACAGATGAACATCTCCAGGATTCCCTGAGACTGGCCCTCATGCAATATTCGCCCAACTTCAAAATGCTGATGGATGAAGTGCAGGCTCAGACATCTCACTAATGAGCAAGAGCGAAATATTAAAGATTGTGCAAGATCAGCCTGGATCAATACTCAACCTAAATTTAACACAAATTACTCAATAAAAGTTAAAGTTATTACTCAATAAAACTTTAAGAAAAATGTACTTTCCATTTCCCTTCACAGTTCTTACTGGATCTTCGTCTGTTTTGTTTTTGTTTAATTTGCTTAACAGCTGATCACATCCAAGTAAATGACAGAAGGTTCATTAAAAATGGGGGGGGGGGGGAGGAGGAATCCTCCAATGCTTGGTCACCGCCTCCCCCAGTTTACTGGGGTCATAGGAAACGAAAAGCTGAGAAGCTTTCCGGTGGCCTTGAGTATGTTGAATGTAGGACAGGGCCCTCTTACAGTTCAAGGTATGGAGAACTGCCTCTGCCCGACTGGTGCACGGTCTAGGAAAGAAGGTAGGGGAGGACCACCTCCTGGTTGAGGTGGAACGAGGACACCACCTTCGGAAGGAACTTGGGGTGCGTGTGAAGCACCACCCTATTCTTGTAGAACCTGGTATAAGGCTTCTCTGCCACAAAGGCCTGAAGCTAACTCACCCTTTGGGCTGAAGTGAGCGCAACCAGGAAAACCACCTTCCAGGAGAGATAACGGAGGTGGCACGTAGCCATCAGTTCGAAGGGCAGCAGGGTGAGCTGCCCCAACACAACACTGAAATCCCATTCTGTCGCTGGAGGGCAGACCGGGGGCTTAGACAGGAGTAGGCTCTTTAGGAACCGGGACACCATTGGATGAACTGAGAGGGGCTTGCCGTCCACCTGATGGTGGTTTGCCACTAAGGCACAGATGCACTCTGATGGAGTTGGACTTCGGCCCCATCCTGGAGAGGTGGAGAAGGTATTGCAACACCACAACCACTGGGCAAGAAAAGGGGTCGACCCCCCACTCAGCGCAAACCTGCACCACTTAAAAATGTAAGCCCATCTTGTAGAGACTCTGCGTGAAGCCAGCAAACATGCTCCACGTTCTTCGGAAGGAGGAGCGGGGCTAGAGTCACCCTCTCAGCAGCCACGCCGTCAGCAAAAGGGAGCCGAGGTTGGGATGCAGAGGAGAGCCCCCCTCCTGGGAAAGGAGCCGTGGAACTGACCCCCAAGGGGGATGGGGGCTCCACCGCTAGCTGTAGAAGTAGAAATCACGGTTGCGTGGGCCTCCATAGGGCTTTCAGGATGACTGAAGCTCTGTCGTAAAGGATCTTGAACAGAGTCTTGGCGATCAGAGGTGTTGGGGGAAAAGCATACAGAAGATCCCCCAACCATGAGACTAGGAAGGCATCGGTGGCCACCCTGGTGGGGTGCGGCTGCCTTGAGCAGAAGCGGAGCAAATGGTGATTGTCTGGGCTTGCAAACAGATCCATCAGCGGTTCCCCACAGGTCTGGAAAAGCCCACTTGCTACTTCTGGGTCCAGATGCCACTCGTGCGGCTGGAACATCCTGCTGAATCTGTCGGTCAGCCAGTTGTCCTGGCCCAGCAGGTATACTGCCTTGAAGAGAATGCCCTGCCAGACTGCATAAGAGCACAGATCCAGGGCTTCCTGAGAGAGGGCACAGGACCCCATGCCCCCTTGTTTGTTCACACAGAACATGGCAACCTGGTTGTCCGTCTGCACTAGGACAGACTTGTGGCCCAGGCACTGCCGAAACACCTTCAGGATTAGATGGATTGCACGCAGTTCCAACAGATTGATCTGCTGAGCACTCTCGTCTGGGAACTAAATGCCCTGGATGCGGTATCCCTGGCAATGGGCAACCCGGCCCAGCAGGGAGGCATCTGTGGTGAGGACCCTCAAGTGGTGAGGGGCCTGGAAAGGAATCCTCGCCTTCAAGTGACGGGGTGAGAGCCACCAGGTCAGGGACTGCACCAGGCATCTAGTCACACTGACTCTGTCCTGGAGATGTCCTGTGGCCTGGGACCATTGGTCCCTGAGGCACCACTGTGCAGTTCAGGCATCTGGAGTGACATGGACTGTGGAGGCAATGTGCCCGAGGAGGGGCAGCAGATGCCTTGCTGGCGCTGAGGGACGGTGCTGTGTGTCTTTGGCTAGCGCCATGAGCCTGTTTGCCAGCAGGAAGGCCTTCGACTGAAGGGTGTTGATCCTTGCCCCAATGAATTCCAGCTCTAGTGCAGGGCAAAGGTGGGACTTGGGGCAGTTGAAAATTCATGGAGTTCTTTGGGCCTCGAGGGCCCCGGCGCCACCTGCCCCGATGCCAGCAGACTCGGCGGTGACAACCTTGGTCCCAACGAGCGGGAAGCCAAGCGCAACCTCGGCCAAGGATAGACTCAGGCCCACAGGGCCTCGAGGATCGGCTCGGCCTCCGGGGTCAACTTCGACATTCAACGCCCGGTGGTCAGGGCAAAGGAACCGGACATGCCGGACATCAGCACCCGCTGCTGTTTCAAGAAGGCAGTGACACTGCGCTCCAAGGCCGCCATTCTGAACGCCTGTTCCGGAGGCTCCACAGCCCCCAGCTCGCACACCAATGCACTCGGGCCTGAAGCCGGTTCCCCCGGAGGGGAGTCCTCGACTAGGACAGTATGTTTGTCTAGGCTAATCCACAACTGCGTCCTTTCGAGGAACCTTGGCTGGGCGCTCCTTCTCCGATGCCTCTAGCAGGCACTCGGGGCTCCGCAACCGGCCCCGAGAGGAGCCTGGCCGATCAGAGCCATCAAGAGACACCGCCTTCGAGGGTTTCTTCCTTCTTTTTGGTTCCCTCAAGGGAGACCCCCCTCTCCAAGGACCCCAGACAACGCTCGGGTTCAGAGTGCTCCTCCCGAGGCGTGGAGGCCTCAGACGAGGTCCTGGCTCTCGGAGGCGTGAGAAGTCAGGGAAAATTTTATCATGCTGCTGCTGGCGGCTTCTCAAGGCCTTAGAGGACATCTTTTTGCACAGACCACAGACCGCTGGGTCGTGGTCCGGGCCGAGGCGCCAGAGATAGCAGTCATGCGTATCAGTGAGGGACATGATCTTTATCTTTATCTTTATTAAAATTTGATATACCGCTTGGGCAATAGCATTAAGCGGTGTACAATTAAAAATAAATTGCACCTCAAACCAGGAAAAGAACGCCAAAGGTAGACAGGAAAGCCAGTAGGGGAAAGAAATAGATAGCACACAAGAGATTGTTCAACAAGAAATCATAAAAATTTACAAGTAATTTTACGTAGACAGAGTAGTATCAAATCATACCAACAATCATAAGAAATAAGGTAACTAACCAGTAGACAACATATGGGTTGGGACATACATACATACAGACAGGCCAGTTAGGGGGGAATGTCAGTGGGCAAATCAAAGGCTTTCTGAAAGAGGTAGGTTTTAAGGGACGACAAACTGGTGGTAGGAGGGTTCTAAGCGCAGTGAGGTAGGTAACATGTTCCATAGTGAGGGACCAAGGAAAAACCAGGCTGAGTGCCGCGTCCGTTCCAAACGGGCTTGTGACGGTGAGGGAAGGGACAATCGGTTTGTATAAGTAGAGCGGAGCAGTCGGTGAGGAGTGTACCGGGAAATGCAGTCGGCCAAGTAACGAGGGGTACTGGTGTAAATAGTCCGGTGGAGGAGGATCAAAAACTTATAATGAAAACGGTACTGAAGAGGAAGCCAATGTAATCTAAGTAAAACTGGAGTAATATGATCAAATTTGTTGGAAAAGGTAACAAGACGGGCTGCGGCGTTCTGAATACGTTGCAGCCGCTGAATACAGTATTTAGGGAGGTTGGCCAAATACACATTACAATAATCTAATCTGTTAACAACCAAAGCAATGACAAGGGTAATGAGAGAACTGGGAGGCAAAATGGACCGAACAGCCCTAATCTGTCGTAGGGCAAAAAAGGAAGAACAGGAGACCTTAGAAATGTGCTCGGAGAAAGTTAAGGAGGAATCTAAGGTTACACCCAGGTACCGAATGGAAGAAGTAAGGGGAATATTAGATGAGCCAATGGAAGGTGCAAGAGTAGGACAAGCACCATTGAAAGAAACCCACATTGCTGAGGATTTGGCGGGATTGAGATGTAAAAAGTTTTCAGATAGCCAAGAGGCAATACGGGAAAGGCATAGGTTTAACTGTGTAATGTCAGGGGAAAGGGATGAAGTATGGAGTACGAGAACTATATCATCGGCATATAGGTAGGATGAGATTGCATACTGCTGAATAATTAGAGGCAAAGGAGCAAGAAAAATATTGAACAGTAGGGGGGAGAGAACGGAGCCCTGTGGAACACCACAAGTGAGAGGGAAAGTGGGTGAGGATTTATCATCTACATGAACCGAGAAAGAGCGGGATGCAAGAAAAGAATAGAACCAGTCCCAGACAGTGCCCCGGAGCCCGATACCAGAAAGCCGAGAAAGAAGAGTGTGATGATCAACCAGATCAAACGCAGCGGATAAGTCAAGAGATATAAGAAGAGTGATATCACCACGATCGTGGGCCGTGTGTAATTCATTAAGAAGAGCCAACAGCACAGTCTCCGTACTATGCCCCTGGCGAAAACCTGCCTGCCTTCCCGCACCGACTGTACTTTTTAAACCCGCTGGTAGCCATGGGGGGAAAAAGAACCCCAGCAAGGTCGAAGACCCTTCGGGCTGCCACTGAGGAAAAAAGGGTGCGAAGACACCCAAGAAAAAGAAAAATTAATAGAAAAAAGGAAGAACCGACCCGATACAGAGGTACTGAGGCCGGGGCAGGAAAGGGTACCGGCGCGAGACCAGAGACAGCCAAAAAGGCACAAAAAAAAATCATTCTTTTCCGGGACAGGGACAGACTACGTCTGATGGGGCTCTGCGGAATAAAGGAGACTGAGCAAGATGGCACCCTTGGGCGGGAAGGGGACCACGCATGCATGGTAGCATGTCCCAAAGGCTTTCTTTGAAAGCTGGGGATTTGCTCCACGTGGGTTCCGTCGGCGTCGACGTCACCCATATGTGAGGACTGACTTCCTGCTTGTTCCCAGAGAAAAAGTGCTACAATGTTGGAATCTAAAAAAAGTTTAAATTTAAAGGAGCAGCAGGCTTGATTTAATAAAGAATGGTGTGGGAAAGAAGGGCAGGGGATGAGAGCAAGGGGCAAGGCGGAAGGGGACAGACCAGAAATGTAAACAGAATTGAGGGGTGGAAGAGAGACATCAGAAGAGGGGTTGGAGTATGGGGAGTGGGGGAAGAGTGCAAGTGGTTCAAGGGTGAAGCATCGCACACATGCAGGCACATCACCTCTGCACTACACACACAAGTGTAGCTTAAAGGGTCAGTGGGAGTGGTAGGAGATGGAGGAGAAGTGAGATCACTACCTTCTATTGGCACTGTGTCCAATAAGAGCCTGATTTATCAAGCTTTTTCCCATAGAAAATGGGAAAACAGTTTTAGTAAAATCAGGCCCTGAAACCTATATAAAAGGTTACCGATTCACCTTTTTGCGGGATGGGGGCATGCACTGTGATCTAAGTTTTGGTGTCCAGCTCCAAGAAATTATGGCAGGCCTCAACAAATTGCATTGAAATCTGATAGCTTCATGTAATTTTAGGTCAACATGGGTTACCCACAATGTTTCTCAGAAGTGGTACTGGTTTTGCCACCAGGTAAGATTCCATCTCCAGGAGCAATGACCCCACCGGCAGCAAGATTCATCATGGCTCAGGATTGATACAGGCAGGATAGCAGAACATGATTCTACTCAGAGGCCACTGGCAATAAGATCTCAGCACCCACAGGACTTGCCCAGAAGGGTAAAACGGCTAGCTAGGGTTGTTTATGCATCCTCTGGCCAGTTTGGCAGTAGAAGAGTCCTACCAACAGTGCCTGTACAGAGCTTTCCCTAACCAGGTCTGCAAAGCTGGATCAAGCAAAGGAGTTACACATGATACATTCAGAGGTATAGCAACTCAGCAGGATTTATTGTGCCTCTGTCAATGCAGACTTTTGAGAGCACTGCTTCCTCAGGCTGACCAGTGGCAATAACATGGAGGTTCTGAGTTATATGAGCATCCTGATTACTTCCGGATGGCAGGAGAAAGGGTACAGTCTCAGAAAAGAAGTAGTTTTTCAGTGTGCAAAGAAAAGGCCTATGCTTCCCCTCTAAGACGACTAAGAAAATGGACTCTGCCAGTATGAATATTCCAAATGGACAAGTTCACGCCTTGGACCCCCTCCATTTAAAATCGGAAACACTAGAGTAGTAGCAGGGTCCATGTTACTGTAGCCACTGAAGGCAGTCAGACAAGGAGTTGGCAGTTGTGATGCCTAGAGAGGATTCCTACCAGTTACTGTTTCAAGGTTGGGGCAGGCCCACTGTTTTGTGGCATAGTAACTGGAGCAGCATGGTGAAATTAGACCTTACCTGATAATTTACTTTCATGGAGTCCCTCCAATCCAGTCAGATGGGCTGTGTTCATGCATAATTCAGTCTCCAGCTGCTTGTGCAAATGTCTTCCGTGAGGTCACCCTATATTAGCCCAGGAGTTTCCTGCTCTCTCCAGTATACTTCTTACAAAGCAGCCAAACTCTACTTCTATATAAGGGCAAAAACTAACAAAAAATCTCATTGAACTAGCAGAAACTGTCCTCTTCTGCCCTGGACCAGAAACAAATAGCACAATGTCCAAGAGGTCTGGTCCAAGAATCTCAGAAGCACGCAACATGTGAACAAGTTTAGACTCATTCTCTGGTTATTTTCAGATAATTTTTATAAAAACTGAGCAACAGGCACCCCCTCCCACTCAAGGATCAAGGATTGCCTACCGGACCTCATTGCACATATGGGCTCGTGACACTAACCCAGAAAGAAAATGGGCAGGTTCTGGATTGACTGCAGGTAAGGTCTAATTTCACCTTCATCCATGTCCCTCCAGTCCAGTCCAGACAGACTGGGTGTATCAAAGCAGAGCTGGGAAGGACCTATGAGCCCTGCTTGCAATACCTGTGCTCCAAAACCACTCAACCTGTGCCACCAAAACCACTCAACCCCTATGTCAAGCTATTCTCTGCAGCAGGCACCCAATCAGAGCCCATGGCGGGAAAATGTATAGCAGTCCCTCCCGCGGCCAGGGTTGCACAAGAGCATCAAAACCCTCTGACATTCGCTGTCTGTCAGCTGAAGAACAGATTCACTTTAGCATTGTCCGTCAAGGCCATCAGATCCATCACCGGCTGCCCTCATCGACCCACTATCTGGGCAAACACCAAATCCTTCAAGGACCATGCTCCTACATTGAGCCAATGGCAGCTGAGTTAATCGGCCTGAATGTTGTCCTTCCTGGCTACCGAGAGCGCCTGAAGGTGCTGCTCTGCCCAACTTAGGATTAGTACGACCTCGACGGCTAGAGCTACAATGCCCATGCCTCCCTATCGGTTTACATATGGTACTGCTGATGCGTTGTCCAAGAAAACACGAACTACCTTGTTCTCCAACCATGGTTCAAACAGTCTTAACGCCAGTCCAGTTGCTCTGATCTCCAGGCGATTGATGGACCAGGTGCTTTCCTCCTCTGACCATTGAGCTACCTGGGAGCTACAATGTCCTCCCCTGTCATACACACTGGCATCCGTTGTTACGAGCACCCAATGTGGCCTCAGCAAGGACACTCCCTTGGTCAAGTTGTTTCTGTTCAGCCACCATGCTAAGGCGACCTTTCTCCCCCCCTGACACTGAAGTCAGCGAGACATAGGGTGTAGCTGAGGCGACCACCGAGAGAGAACAGCCCTCTGCAGCTGATGCATATGTGCTCTGGCCCAGGGCACCAAATCCAACACCGCCGTCATCAGCCCCAATACCTATAGGTAATGCCAGGCCGAGGGCATCCACAGAACTGCCACAACACCTTTAGCAACCTGTCGATGTGCTCTTCTGGTAACATTCTGCCAACCTCAGTGTCAAAGAGCACACCCAAATACACCAACTGCTGCAATGAGTGTAACATGCTCTTTGCAGAGTTGATCACCGAACCAAGATTTTGCAGGAAAGAAATCACCTGCTGAATCACCCTTGCACTTTCTTCTCTCGACTTTGCCTGCATTAGCCAGACATCAAGATATGGATGCACCAGGATGCTCTGCTTATGTAGTTCTACAGCTGTCATCACCATCACCTTGGTGAACATCCTGGGGGCTGTCACCAATCCAAAAGGCAGAGCCCTAAACTGAAAATGTCCCATGGGTACCGCAAAGCGCAGAAACCTCTGATGTTCTGTTTGAATCAGAATATGCAGATGGGCCTCAAAGGTCTAGCGCTGTGAGGAACTCCCCACTTTGCACAGCTACCATGACAAAAAATGAAGAGAGTCTCCTTGTGTAAGCACAGGACTCAACAGTGCCCTGTTGATGTACTTGAGGTCGAGAATGGGACAAAAGGAGCCCTCCTTTTTCGGCACCACAAAATAAATGGCGTATCGACCTGAGCCACACTCTGTCATAGGCACGGGCACCACTGCTTCTAATTTCAGAAGAGGGTCCAGAGTCGCCTCACTGCCTGAGTCTTTGCTGAGCTCACACACAGGTAGACCATAAAACGCATCGGACAGGGGGTGAAGAAACTCTAGGGCGTAACCATAGCGGATGATTTCCAGGACCCACTGATCCAAAGTAATCTGAACCCAGGAGTGGTAGAAACGCTGAAGGCACCCTCCTATGTGCTCTCTGACCTCCTGGATCTGCCTCGCTTCATTGCAGTTTCCAGGCAGAGGAGCCTCTGTAATATCCCTCAAAAGGACTGCCCTCTGTACGAGAACCTCCCTTGCTGATAAGGCGCAAAATGTGCCATCTTAAAAACTTCAGAAATCGCACCCCCTGTGCCTGAAGGGGCTGCCCTCGGCATGCTGTAGGTTTATCCTCTGGCAACTTGCCTCCCCTTGGAGTCACCCAAGTCCTTGAGCAAGTCGCCAAACATCTTCCTCTTGAAGGGAATCTTACTCAAGTGAATCTTGGAGGACACATCAGCCACCCAATCCTAACAGATGAAATGAAGCTACCACCAAAGCCATAGCCTTGGATGAAGAACATACCAAATCATAACAAAAATCTGACAAATAAGCCGCAACATACTCCAGCTTGGGCAACTCTGACGACTCCGTAGCCTCTTCACGACTGCTGTCTGGTAGTGCGTGCACCCAGCGCATAAAGGCACAAGCGACACATGCACCTTCAAATGGAAGCCTGCAGCGAAAGGGCATTGACTTCAAATGCCTGCTTTAGAAGTGCCTCCAGATGATAGATCCTGCAGATCCTTAAGGGCATATATATATTGGTGGTCTTCTGGGTTACAGCCATCAATCTTAGGCATACGAAGGAGGTCTTTTTCTGTCGGCACCGGATACAGATGGGCCATCACCTGTCCTCCCCCTCAGGCAGCTCCCATTACGCCTCTATCATACTTACTCTGGATGAGGGATGCTTGGAATTTGTTGCACTCATAGAAGCCAAGGCCCTATCAAGCCCCTTTCCCCTTTCTAACTGGTATGTGCGGTTTAGCAGCAATATAAACTTTTGAGAAGGAGTTTCCCTCCGAAGTACTATCCTGTAGAGTCCCTGAAGGCTGAAGTTCAGCTCTGCCTGTCATCACCATTTGATCCCCTATGGGAACAGCTGCAGGCAACTGGGGGGCTATAGGACAAAATGGCCACCAGAGACGAAGCGTGGGAATTTTCCCGCCTCTACTGTACCCGACTCAAGCTCCGATTCCAGTCCATAGACAGCTCTTGCAACCCCCGCCCCCTGGGTAGCAGACTTGATCCATCTCGGCATTGCTCCACTTCTCTACTCTCTCTTTCATAGGCTTTGCAACAGCCAGCCTGAGAGAGAAAGAACTGCGGTACCTGCCACACGCAGCACACACTGGCTTTGAGAAGGGCATGCTCCATTTTTCCTATACATCACCTGCCCTGACCGCAACCAACTTGGGACCGAGGACTAAAACAAAAACTATACGGCCAACAAATGACTTACTGCGGAAGGAATAAGATAGCCGCTAAACTCCCCAGTTCCCCGCAGGGTTGCTCGTGCTATCAAGAGACACTGATGCTGATTCAACGGCTCATGGTGCTCCCACAGAGGCTTACTCCCACCCACTGAAGGGCTCTGGAGAGGACTGCCAATATTGTAGTGTTTAGTCTCCCCTTCCCCCATTACAATTGCAGTCAGCCTCTGCTCAGACAGATCTGCTTGGTTCCCAACACTAAAATCAACACTAACTAGCCCTGGGTGACCTTAACCACTCAGTCAGTCTAGACAGGAACAGTCTGGATGAACCCCAGCTGCTGGAGACTGAATGGAGAGAGCAGGAAGCTCCTGAGCAAATGTAGGGTGACATCATGGAAGAAATTTGCATAATTCAGTCTCCAGCTGCTAATGCATGAGCACAACCCATCGGTCTGGACTGAAGGACGTGGATGAAGGTACATTACTGCTAGCCTATTTTTCTGCTTTAGTACTTCCCGTTGTGGTGGATTGGTGTAAGCAGGACAAAGAGGATAGGTCAGTCATACCTTACCTGATATCCCTCGAGTCCTGCCCTTGTTCAGTTGCCCAGTAGCAGGGAGCATGTATGCGCGTGGCTATATATATTTTAATATATACGGATGGATTGCATATGTATATGCTAAACTGCCTATAAGAGAAAGTGAAATGCAGACAGCACCCTAAAGTGAATAAGCATTAGTACTAATATTTACGTTTTAAATTTTAAGAACACGAAGATTGGACAGTCAAACACTGATTGGCCTCCTGACTGCACCTGCATATGTAGGGAGATAGCCCAAATCTTGTCAATATATCACAACAGTGTTGGCTTCATTTTTTTTAGCTGCTTTTTCGCCCAGTCATTATTTTGAAAGTCAGGTTTTAAACTGGGAAGGAAGCAGCTCTTTGATTCCTCCCTGCTGACTCAATGAGAATATTACGCATTTCAGATAAAGAATGTTGTTAACATTCTTTTTTTTTTTTTTGTGGAAGACAGCTTTCATAATATTCAGTAAAAGCAGCTCTTCAATTTATGAATATATGGACAAGATTTGGGTGAGTAGAACTTGGTCAGTCTTGCTATTTCTCACAATACACCACTTAAGCTTAAGGGTTTTTTATAAGATACTAAATGTTCCCCCCCCCCCCCCTTTTCTAGTATATCCCCTGCATCTTTCTGAAAAACCCATGGATGATGAAACATAGTGCAATGTCGAAGGTCTGGGGAGACTTTGTGCAGTCCTATCAATAAGAATGTTTTTTGAGAATAAATGTGGACATCGAGACTCTGGAGCATGTTTATGAAAGTACATTAAGTTAGCACATTAGATATCAAAAATTATCATGGAGGCCATGCTGATAGTTGGGGTCATGCTCGCATGTCCCTCTACAGTTTCTACATTAAAGCCATATCTCATTGCGCTAACCAGCAAACATACTAATACCACTCTTTGAAGTGAGTGCACTCATGGTAACAGTAACATTCACAGTTAATATGGTTACATTGTTGCACACTAACTGCAATGTGCCATCAACACCCACATTCTGCCCCAAACCCACCTATATAGCAAACTAAGCAGAATAATCACCATAGTTTAGTTAACATGTCCCATAAGAGGTGAATGTCAGAAAAGGGACGTATTTATGCTTCTTAAGCATTCCTATGTATATTTTTGTTGTTATCTGCAGAGTGGTGACTAAATTTGAATATTTAAAAATATTTTAGGCAATCTTTTTCATACACTATTTAAGAAAATAAGGGGTTTTTTCCCCCCTGAGGCGAGTAACAGTTAGAAAGGCATCTATTGTACATAAGTTCAAATGGTTATATGCTCTCCTCTCCCCCCCCCCCCTTATTTTTGTGAATGAATATAAATTACTTTCAAGTTTGATACACAGGAGCTATATTATATTAAATGTTTTGTTTGGCATATATTTAGTCCTATATATATTTAAACCATGTTTAAAAAATTGTTTTTGCTTTTCCCCACAAATTGCTGTCTGCAGTTTTCCCAGTTACAAGCAGCACAGCTTTCACAAGCAAAGATGATGTCATAGCCATACACAGAAGCCTCAATCCTTTTGATGGCTATAAGCCTCTCTCCGCATGCTGGCTATACAGCTAACATCACAATAAGCTATTGAAGGAGCTGCCACACATAAGTGATGGTCTCAAACTGAACTCATTTTCAAGCCCAGATCTAGTCCAGTTTTTAACTAGAATCTGTTTTAGCCCTTTGTAACCTAAAAGGAGTAATCAAACACCTAAAAAGAACAGCATCCAGGAAAGAAGAGGGTGTGGCTCCTCAGCTTTTTCTGCCTAGGGAGGAACTTCAGAGTGAGAAAGGCATGGAATAGAAAAGGGAAAGAAATAAATTTACAAAGACAATACCAAAGAGTAGGTATTATTCTGTTTGGTGTTTTCTCCATAGGTACACCTATTGAAGAGTCAGAATAGCTGTCTCCTGACTGTGCTGCCCCTATTTTATGTACCAGGCTTGGGAGAGGAATCCACTTCAGGGCTTACATGATAATTAAGCAACGTAAGAACATCTCCTGTCACAAGGACTTGCTCTAAAGCTGCCACGAACCAAGCCTTTTCCTTATATGCCCCAACACTTTGGAATGCCTCAGTCTGAACCATCAGCGACCTCTCTATTTCAGGAAGGCTTTAAAGACCCATCTTTTCCAGCTGGCTTATGACCACATTATGTAATGAAGCTCTCCCATAATGCTGTCAACACAGAAGGACGCTCTTAATGCCGACCTAAGAATTTGATGCTGCTCTTTGTTCTCCCTCCTCCCCATTCCCCACCCCCCCCCCCTTTCCCTTTTTAGTTTACCCTTTTACTTGTTATTTAGCACTCTGCCTTGATACCAAGAAATGTTGTTTTTGCCTGTTAATGTTAAGTTTCTGGTTCTGATGTTTTATGCCTGTTCTTTATTCGTTCTCTGTAAAGTTGGTTGCTTGTTTGTAAATGTTCCTTGTAAACTGCTCTGGTACTAAATAGTGCTGTATATAAAAGCTATTAAATAAATAAACAAATAAACATCTGCTATGTAGCTAAGGTGACCTAACCCCACCTGCCTTAAAAATGTGTTAGGCTATAGGGGAGGCCACACTACTAAGGTTATGCCTCTAGGGCTCCCCAGGGCCCACAGACAGCACTCCAGAAGCTGTTGCTTTCTCCTTTTTCTTCTTTGCAAGGCATATATTGCCTAAGGTAGGCTGCTCCAGGTCAAAATAACCCCACCTAGCCTTCCAGGACTCAGCAGAGTTCCTGAGAAAAGGTTGTGGGGGAGGAACAGCACACTGTTGGCTTAGGCCAAGAAAACCCCCATGTTCCCAGGTCTTTAGAGCTAGCATGCAAATCAGCCACCCTGCCAGAACACTCTTCAACCTTACTTCACCAGAAAAAAAGTTGCCACCTAGCTGGAAACAAAGCAATACTGGTTGTCTTCCTAACTGCATATGTAAGGAGACAGGTAGAGTTTTAGCCCTGTCTCTTCCTACTGGAAGGAAGGCAAATCGAATTGATATGGGCTGGTCTAGGCAGGACAGAGAGGAAGAGGAAATGCAAAGCCTCTTGAAACCAAGGCTATCAATGTGCAAGATTCTATGGACGTCTATGCAACTTCTTTGAAAACATCTAAAAGTACAGCAAGCTAGCATTTCTTGCCATTGGGAGCTAGCTGGAACATTGTATGAAGAGATTTCTTCAAGTCTGGTCCTTCGATGATACCCCTACCACCGTTTGTTAGGCTGGACTTTTCCTCCCGCAGTGGACTCTTATAGGTAGTAGAAAGACTAGGTATGATGGATCTCTCAGGGAGGTTATAATCAAAGTTCAAGAGGACGGTCTAGCAGTACAGCTGAAACCTTTGAAGATGTCTTCTATCAAAGTTGAGAGAAGGGGGAAGGTGGGGATGGTTTTGAGTATACATCAGAGGATAAGAGAGATCCCAGGAGATCCTAGATAAATTCCAAAACCTATATACATCTTATTTATTTAAAAGCTTTTCTATACCGTGCTCTTTGTTATCAGTGCGGTTTACAAATTAACAATTTGACTCCAGGGCAATACAGAACTGTCCTGTGTTTACATATAACAGGAAAAGTAACATGGAAATGAAATTATAATTGGGGAAACTAATCTAGATGAAAGAGAATTTATCCTTATGACACCACCTAGAGAAGTATCTCATCTGAAAATCTGGTGGCAGGTTGCTATAATGGAGATTACACCACATAGCTATTGTCTTAGTTGTACAGATTTTCAGGAGAGGCAATAGCCAAGATTAACTCCTTGGAAAACATTATTGGGAAGTATGATGTAATATTGCAAGAACAAACTAGGAAAACATATCAAAATCCTCTAACCAAGGAGTATGTTTACTAAGGAGCATTAAGGTAGCAAAGGTGCCATTAGAAGGCATTATCGGTGCCCGTGAGCAGTTAACACTGCAGAAAATGCCAATAATGTTGAATTAACATGTGAAAGATGTGTCTGTAGCATTATGGTAAAAGGAGGTGAAGAGTGAGCATTAATGGAGCAGAGACTGGGCAGGTATAGCGTGTGCCCCTTTAATGCCAGTTAATGTTACCACGTGTTAGGGTTCCCAGCGCTGGGAGCTCTAACACCATCTGAAAGCTCATAGTAAGGGCTATTTCTGAGGGGAGAGAGCAGATTTCAATGCATGCAATGTGCTCCACCCACTGTAGTGCTCAATAGGCAGTAACAGCATGGTGCCCCATTAATAAAAAGGGCACTATGTTGTTGGTGCAAATTAGCAAAGGAGGTGTCACATGAGTGATTCAGTGGGGCTGGCTGGTCTACTAGGCTGACAAGGCAGCTGCCTAGGATGTACATCCGTGATCTCTGATATGACTCTGCTGTGACAGTGACAGCACATATACAAGCTGCCACAGTCAAAAAGGAGTTGCGCCACCCATACTGGCACCATGCTGCCATGTCAGCATTGTGTGAGGGTGAGGGTGGGGGGCGCAGCAGCTACAGACTGCTGCAGATGTAGTCTGTGTCCAAGCCCTGTGTTTCAGGAGCAACACTGATTTGCTACTGTCAGTGGGATGCCAAGCATGTCAGCAGCAGGTATAGCGGAGCACATAGTGATCCCTCTCTTCCGAGGTTTAAGGCAGCAGCACGCGTGCCCACATCCCCCAGTGGAGGAGGGCAACTAGCTTCATGTATGCAACTTCAGTAAGGCCACCTGCAGCACTGAAGCGGCAGCTGTGCCATGCTTGCACGGATGAAGAGATTGGCCAGCATGTTGTCTACCATGATCGGTGGACCCTGGCACATGGCTAGTTTGCAGAGTGGACGGGCTAGCCCTGGGATCAAGATGCCCCTCTATTGCACATATTGAGTGGATATATGCAAATAGGGTGAAAAATATGCCACTGAATCAGGAATACTATGCAATATGATTATAGCCTATGTCAGAGGGAAAATAACTACCCTGCTCTGTCTTCTGCCAAATGATGATCATAATCTGGGCATGAAATGGCAACCCCTCCATAAGTAGGTACACAGTCAGTCACAACCATTACAGACACATGTGAATCTAAAGTAGTTATTTTGGTCTGCAAAAATGAGATTATTCCATGAGTGGCCCACAAGCACACACCAGGAAATGGGTACATTGCTCATTCTGGTAGGTCACCCATGGTCTGGAATATGTGTTTGTTCATGTATTGTGGCCTGCCCCTTTGGCTGGACAAATCCCATATGTAAGACATGAATGTCAGTTGAATCACCAGCATATTCAATGCAGTGCAACATACAGACTTAACAAGCTGCCCCTCTCTCACACCCCTGCCTAACTTACCTAGACAAATAAGTATGGCACAAGGCTTGCAGAGATCTAAGCAGACATAGGCATACCCCAACTCATGCATCCTAACAATGACCACATATATACCCCATGGATTGATGAACCCACACGGCTGCTGTGCGGCTCCAAACAAATGCATAGTGTGTGTATGAGAGAAGGGTGACGGGTTCAAGACCAGTCTGTGGATCAGAAATGGTATGTGCAGGTGTATTAACTTTATCCTATGTTTCCAGAACTGTATCATTCACAACCCTCGACATTTCATCCTTCATGGGTCCTCACACTCAGCTGCCACACTGAGAAGCTGAACTACCAACGGCTGGATGGCAGAGCATACCAATAACACCGGCACACAGAGCAAGCATTGACAGTGTCCAAGCATTGCAGAATGTGCTAACAGTGCCTGCACACTAAGCAGGCATTGAGAGGACTGTGAGCTGCAGCAATGCAATGTGCATGCATGTGATGCCCAGGCTTAATGGCTGTGCATACAACATGCTACAGGTCAGCTATTCAGCAACTCCACATACTGTGTGAACCACCATTTACAAGCACAGGGTTATTTTTCAGTAAGTAGTTGCAACCTGTGACTGTGACACTGTAATGCATTCCTAATTACGCCATAGTCAAGGCCCATCCCCACAGCATTCCCCTACACTTACCTTCAAACATTACACTGCTCTGCAGCTCCCATAATCGCCTGCCAGTTTGACTGGAGTGAGCAGGGGGGGGGGGGTACATGTGTGTCTGTTGCAACCCTCGCCTCTGACGGAGGATCCAGGCCTCAGAACACACCAATTTTCACAGGCGAGAAACTTAATTAATGCCAACTGCCATAACAGCTGTATCCGTGGCAACACTGTCAGCCCACTTGTACTGCTGAATCCTTATAGGCTGCAGCTGCATCATTACCTATTACTCCAAAAGAGTCAAAATATACTTCTTTGCCCAATTATAACTGTGGGACACTGACCTCTGAATGGTGCGTGCACAATTCCAGTTGCCAAAATGTGCCACAGGAGTCATGTTGGTCTCTGCATCGCTTGCCACCATATGGGAAGGCAGTGTCTGGAGATGAATGTTGGGGTGGGGGTAGAGGGGGGGGGGGGAAACAGTACCATACATGTTGAGAACGTGCCCTTTGTAGGTGGCATTGCTGGCCAAAGCCTATGTTCACATGCCCAGAAGCTATGCAGGCCTACTCAGTGTTTGCATGTCTTACAGCAAAGAGCCAAAAGACACAAGGAAGAGCACTGGCTCGCAGAGAGTCCAAAACCACCAAGGGAGCAAGCAGAGTGTGGGTCACTTGCGCTTGGTATTTAATAAAGCGCAAGTGACCCACACTCTGCTTGCTCCCTTGGGGGTTTACAGCAAAGAGCCTGCATGACAGCCTCATCGGTTTCCCTTAGACACCGAGTGTAATAGTCACACGGATGTTGTCAGAGTACAAAGAGGTAGGGAATAATGGCATATGTGTAGCCAGCAACTGTACCAATATCGAACCCCCATATCCAACCTGCCATGCTTCTAAGCACTCTTGGTGGGGGGAGGGGGGGCACTGCATCTGCAGCATGGGAAAGTGCATGTGCTGCACTGACCAGTTTTGTAGTGTCCATGGCTAAGGACATGGCATTATACGGGCATACAAGCCTGGGTCCATGTTCAATGCTGACTGCCAAAAGCTGTGTAATGGGACACTGTATTTAGGTATGTAACAGACGTAGGCCACTGTGGGCTGCATGCATTCGCAGCTCATCTCTGGCCCACTTTCCACTGTGCTTTGCATTGAATAGGCTATCTACGTTCAAAATAAACGGGTACATAATGAAGAGCAGAGGATTCTGGATATTGCCTAACACCATTGCACAGGATGTCTGAGTTGGAGGTTAGGTAAATGGCTAAGCCATCTTAACATGCGTCTGCCACGGGCATGGCCTGGGTGCACACATCTGTTCATGATGAGAGACCACTCTCACTCTGACCGAGCTGTGACCATGTCACGGATATGTATCCACATGGTGCTATATAGGGTCAAGCTGCAGTGATATGGGTGTCGTTTCTTACTGGGCACAGACGGTATATGTTGGTGGCTGACAGCCCAGTGTTGATAACATACACAAGCTGCCTGTGATTGATCTAACTGATTGGAATTCTCAGAAAGAGAGGCTAGCAGGTGTTCTTGGGCTGTTGCTAACCTGTTGACTGGTCGGCAGGTCCTTCTGCTTGGTGTCAGCTCCCCCCCCCACCCCGCCCCGCCAAGACAACACTCGCTGCAATTGGGTTCCTTGGAAACAGCTGCCACAACTTAGGGAATTGCAAAAGAATAAATTTTATCGTTCACTTTCAGCACTCTGAGAGAATCCAAAACACACACGAGGTCTCAGTAGAAAAACACTGCTGTCTTTAAGGCTTACACCCAATTACAGCAATTGTGTTAGAGAACACAGAGGTCGCTGATGTTATATAACACAATTGCTGTAATTGGGTGTAAGCCTTAAAGACAGCAGTGTTTTTCTACTGAGACCTCGTGTGTGTTTTGGATTCTCTCAGAGTGCTGAAAGTGAACGATAAAATTTATTCTTTTGCAGTTTTGTATATTGTTCCGTGACCAACATTAAGTTTTGTGGGAACACAACTTAGGGAATGACATGAGATGTTACATTATATGAGAGTCCCTGGCCAACAGGTGCAGGACACAAGGGCCAGATAAGACAGACCACTCCTACATGCTGCAATAGTACAGAATACCAAAATGTTGAACATCACACACTGCAAACAATATCTGTAATACACTGGCAGTGATACAGATCTGCTCCAGAATCTGGAGAGTCGATCTATTGCAATGCTTGCTTTGAGGACCAGGTGATATATGTGTCCTTCCTCACACATTTAGGGTGACTGCTGAAAACAGGTCATTTGCACATATGCTGGCTGTTATGTGCAGGAAGCACACAATGTCCCTGCATATTTACAGAGCTGATATGATGTACTGCTGCATTCTCCATATAGTCAACAGTTGCATACATCTGCTCAGATTGTGAGGTGCATTATGGGTAATGGAGTGGCTGACCAATACCAGCACCCAGAGCCCTAAATTGCAGCCATAGTGTTGACTGTGATCACTGGAACATTGCCCAGTACTTGTATGTCTATGATAGCGGAAGAAGTATGCATAGCCCCCCAAAGAGGGCAGGATAGTCTTCCATGGACCTCATGTGTCATGGAGGTGGTTTGAGTTAGGTGTATGAGCAAATGTACCTAACTTGCAGTGTACAGCAAGTCACAAGGGACTGCACATCTGCTGCATCAGGGGTTAGTGCCACACTGCAGCCCAGCAGACCTCTGGAGGTACAGTGAAGGGACAGGCATCTTGCCCTCACATGTGTCTTGGCCTTGGATAAAATATTTTATTCCACAGCTGTGTATCTGTTATGCAGCTACAGTTCTAACTGTCCAGTGCAGTACGTACTGCAGGTGTGACGCTATAGGCAGGCCCTAGGTGTGGTTTACCTCAGTCTCGGAATGTACCAGCCACGTTGTTTCATGTCCTGAGTTTCGGCCACAGCAGGCAGGGACCTACAGTCTCTCTGATTCTAAACACTGTTGTGGAGATGTAGCCTAATGGTTAGAGCACTGGCTCAGTAAGCAACATACCAGGATTTGAATCCTACTTGTTCTCCTTTGGCTGTGGGAAACTCACTTCAATATACTGCCAGAAACAGTCCGGGGTCTGCACTGTTTTTTTGCGTTTTACAATAGCACATCAGGTCTGCAAACATGCACACTGCAATCATGCCCATCTGACAGCATGACTATTGGCTCTGCTGAAGCCCATTGTAAAGAGTCAGACATGTTCACCGTGCAGATGTATGATACATGAGCTGGATAGTCCATCAAAAAACATGAAACCACATGATATGTGAGAAACCCATTCCAGACGTGGTAAAGAGAAAAGGACAACCACTTTATTAAAATATTAACAGGGGGTACAATAGCCAAGCCGACTCAGGCCGTGTTTCGGTTATGCCTTGTAATGTTCATAGTTATTTATATGCATTCTGTTTTTAGGATTCATATATTATGTTATCACATTTGTTCAGTCTTATGTTTTATAACATTTTTCGTGTTAAAATTTTGTTAAAAAATAAATACATAAAAATGTATTTCATTGATATGGTCTACTAATTTTATATTTCATTTTATTTATCTTTTATGATTTAGTATGCCAAGAATATCCCCGATGAAGGCATAACAAACATGGCCTGTGTCGGTTCGGCTATTATACCCCTGTTAATATTTTAATAAAGTGGTTGTCCTTTTCTCTTTACCGCGTCTGGAATGGGTTTGACATATGTGTTGTACATGATTGGAATATTTCATCATAACTGATTAAACATATTTGGCGCCACCACATATATGCAGTGCATGCAGGCACATCCCACTCCTGGGATGGCCACCTGCAGGGATCATCACACATCCTTATTTGCTCCATATGGCCAATATGAGAGACTTGTCCAGTTATTATATACACTTGTCAGAAAGATTGTAAGGTGGTTAGAACAGCTGAGGCAGCTGTCACACCCAAATAACTTATTGGAACTTCCCCATGGCACAGCTATTTTTGCGCACACACTACAACTGCATTTGTACAGTCACAAAAGGCATATCAGGGCAGCACGGCCATACCACATTCTCATCTACCGCCATCCATCAGCATATACCCATCTTGTATAGTCATCTATTCTCCTGCCAACTGCTACACTATGGCCCACATAGGAACATTTTAGGACGTATCACTCACACCTCTCCTGTGAATGATCTACATCACCATTCATGCTCAATCATACTTTTGATGCCCTCATCGTGACAATGCTGGCTCCGCCAGGTCACACTTCTTCCCAATCCTAGGCTCCACACTGACATTACAGCAGATTACATGAGCATCCCTCACTAATAAAACTGCCTCCCAAATCATCATCATCCCATTTACTAATACATAGGATACATATGGATTGGACTTGTTCATCAGCTCTTACGCTTCCTTCCATCCATCACTTAAAATGTGACTTTCACAAGGGCTCTTTTATCCTGCGTTAAAGGTGACTGCCATTTTCGGGCGTTAAGGTGCATGCTTGCCACCTTACCGCCTGGTGTCCCATTAGCGGCCGTTAAGGGCGCTTGGCTCCACCTACTGCCAGAATGCCTACTCCCTGCTCCAGCCTTTATTGCACAAAAACACCCTTAACACTGCCATTTATGCTTGTAATCCGGTGCTCCCTTAAACCTCCTTAGTAAAAACATACCCCTAAGTTCTGTTTCAAAAAAGGGAACACTTTACTTGAAAACACAAGAGAAAAACTGGAAAAATGTTGCAGCATAATAAAATTTGTGGTTTTTGAATATTCCTTATTGTAATGTAAACTCTTCCTTTGAAAAGCTTAAGTAGCAGTATTTTGATTGATTTCTTGGGTCCTGGCTCCCTGATAGCAGTTTCCATTATAATTCAGGATCTGAGAAGCAAATTGATAGTGTGGAACCGAGGGATGGATTTGAGCAGATAAAAGGTTGACTATCTTTTCGAGACTTCTATGGAGAAATCTACTAACAGGCTTCCTTCATTTTGACCTGCGAGTTCTGAAGTTATTAGATTAGTTTGGATGTTAAATTTTGAGTGTATGCCAATGACACAGTTCATTGTCCCTATTTCTACATCATTAGATGATTCTTTAAAGTATGTGTAATTTTGCCTTAATTCAAATTGAGTCGTGGATGTTTTAGAATAGGTTGAAACTGAACATAAGGACGACAGAAATCTTGCATTTATCTTCAGATTTCCCGAAGTTTAATTTCTGTGATTATTTTTCCCTTTTGTGCTTAGTTATGTTGTGAGATATCTTGGGGTATGGTTAGATACACAATTAAATCTGCATGACTATATACAAAGATTGGATAAAGTTGCTTATTATAAAATTGCATCTTCTCAGGAGACTAACACCATATCTAGTAGTAATTTACGTTCTGTGTTACAGACTAGTCCTTTCACCTTTGGACTACTGTAATAGTAGTTTTTGAAAGTCCTAGAACAAGACTATGTCTCATTTACAAAATCAGTCCAAAATGCTGCTGCTCATCTTAACTGGATGCAATGTTCTGATAATATTATGCAACAGTTATGTGTCTTGCATTTGGCTTCCTATCAGATTTTGAGTTTTGCATAAAGTGATTATGATTACTTTCAAATGCTTGCAAAATACGGCCCCAGTTAATCAACTTTGCTTATATTTTACTGTCCTTCTCATGTCTTATGGTCCCAGGATGAGCAACTAATAAAGTTGTTCGTTCCTTTAAAAAGATTCATTCTCAGTCATTACATAAGAAAACTTTCTCTCCGAGTGCTCCATTCATTTGGAATTCTCTCCATAATGAGTTACATGCTGAAGCAGAATTGATGGTCTTTCAACAAAAGTTGAAGTCTTATTTATTCCAGGAGGCCTTTTCTGGAATTGTTTGATAGGTAGATGAAGTGCTTGGGGCAATCATGTTTATGGTACAATAATGATCCAGTTTGTGCTTTCAAATGGCAGTCGTCTTGTTTAGATTAGACTGATTTATTTTATACTTATTTTTAATGAATTAATTTTGTATGAATTTATTGGTATGTCATGATGAATTGTGTATGCTTTTTGTTATAGCCCGCACAATTAGCAAGGCAGGTAAATACTTTCAAATAAAAGTTTTATTGCTACAAGATCTGGTGCCGCAGACAATTTTTCCACCTTCCAGAATCTGAGATTTGTTGCAACTATCTTCCTGTTAGAAATCCTGAAAAGAGAGAATTTGGATTTGCACTTTCCTGCCTTTTCTCCAACAAATTTCCCCACCAAAATTTGAAACTCACACCTTTCTTCAAACTTTCCCTCCAAAATCAAATTCAAAATTTCCCACCTCAAACGTTCTCATCAAAATTCTAAAAATGTCCTGCTTCAAACCTACCAATCCAGTTTTGAAAACCACTGTATACAAGAACAGACATTCACTGCATAACCAATTCACCCTGAAGAAAGCCATAGCATGATGGCTGAAACATGTTTCATTTACCAAGACGTGGTATGATCTAGAAAACAGCAAAGATCATTTTTCCTACTGTTTTTATAACTCCATTTCCTTTATGATTGGTTTTGAATTAGTTGTATTTAGTTTTGAAAGCACTAATAAATATTTAAAAAGTAGGCATCTCAGAGCCCTGGTCGAAGGAGAACTCCAGTGTGACACAGATAACCAGAGTACAAATTAGATCAAACTGGTGAGAGGGTGGCATTGTCTGTCAAGGATATGGACAGAAATTCCATGTGTGATGGAGAGAACACAATGGGGGGGGGGGGGGGGGGAAGACTACCTTACACCCAGACAGACTGAGACGACAAACAGTGAAATGCTAACAGAAAATAAGAAATCTAATTTGGAAACAATAATGAGGGATTTTGATTACCCCAATACTAATTTAACAGTATCATTGGGCTATGCTACAGAGCTAAAGTTTTAGACGCCATACATCATGATTGCAAGTTACATGTAAAACCACAACAATGCAGGCCTAGAGAAACTCTGAAAGAAGCTTACTATAAAAGGCATGAACTAATACTAAAAACATTATCAAACACATTTGAAACAAAAAGGCTGTGAAGGATTCAGTTGGACCACTGGTTTAAAGGTGAGGTCAGAGAGGCTGTTGTTGCAAAAAAGCATCTTTCAGGAA
Source organism: Ichthyophis bannanicus (assembly GCA_033557465.1). Lineage (NCBI taxonomy): Eukaryota > Metazoa > Chordata > Amphibia > Gymnophiona > Ichthyophiidae > Ichthyophis > Ichthyophis bannanicus. The sequence continues at coordinate 188,356,697 of CM066036.1, forward strand.
ATGAAAAAAAAGAGCCAAACGACGAAACCTGGAAACAGCATAAGCACTGGCAAGTCAAATGCAAGGCATTGATAAAGCAGGCAAAGGGAGAATTTGAGAAGAAGCTTGCTGCGGAAGCAAAAACGTGAAATAAAGATTTTTTCAAGTACATTCGTAGCAAAAAACCTGTGAGAGTGTCAGTTGGTCCATTAGATGATAGAAGGGTTAAAGGGGCACTAAGAGGCAACAGCGGAGAGACTGAATGAATTCTTTGCTTCAGTCTTTACCGAGGAAAATGTAGGGATGTTACCCATTACTTAAGTGGTATTTAAAGGTGCGGAAGAATTGAAGGAAATATCGATACATCGGGAAGATGTATTACAACTATTAGATAAGCTGAAGAGTAGCAAATCACCTGGGCCGGATGGTATACATCCAAGGGTGCTGAAAGAACTGAAATATGAGATTGCAGACCTACTATTAGTAATCTGTGAACTATTATCTCTAATACCTGAAGATTGGAGGATCGCCAATTTAACACCAATTTTTAAAAAGGGTTCCAGGGGTGATCTGGGAAACTAGACCGGTGAGCCTGACGTCAGTACCGGGAAAAAATGGTAGAAACCATCATAAAGAATAAAATTACTCAACATGTAGATAGTCATAGCCTAATGGAAGACAGCCAACATGGCTTTACACAAGGAAGATCTTGTCTTACTAATCTGTTATGTTTTTTTGAAAGTGTGAATAAACAGGTGGACAAAGGTGAGTCGGTTGATATAGTGTATCTGGACTTTCAGAAAGCCTTTCACAAGGTCCCTCATCAGAGACTTTTGGCAAAACTAAAGAGTCATGGGATAGGAGGCAGTGTACTACTGTGGATCAGGAACTGGTTAAAAGATAGAAAGCAGAGGGTTGGGCTAAATGGCCAATTTTCCCAATGGAGAAAGTGAATAGTGGTGTACCCCAGGGATTTGTGCTGGGTCCGCTGCTTTTTGACATATTCATAAATGACCTGGAAAGTGGAATAACGAGTGAGGTTATCAAATCTGCAGAAGACACAAAACTATTTAAAGTTGTTAAAACCCAAGAGGATTGTGGAAAATTGCAAGAGGGTCTTGATAAATTGGAAGACTGGGCATCAAAATGGCAGATGAAATTTAATGTGGACAAGTGCAAAGTTATGCATCTAGGGAAGAACAACCCAAACTATGGTTACACAATGCAAGGTTCCACATTAGGAACCACCACCCAGGAAAAAGATTTAGGCGTCATTGTGGATAACATGTTAAAACCCTCGGCCCAGTGTGCAGCGGCGGCAAAGCGAGCAAATAGAATGCTAGGTATCATAAGGAAAGGAATGAAAAATAAAACAAAAGATATTATAATACCTCTATATCGTTCCATGGTGAGACCGCACCTTGAATATTGTGTGCAATTCTGGTCGCCGTATCTTAAAAAGGATATAGCGTTATTAGAAAAGGTTCAGAGAAGAGCCACCAAAATGGTAAAGGTGATAGAAGGATACTCCTATGAAGAAAGGCTAAAAAGGTTAGGGTTCTTTAATCTGGAAAAGAGACGGCTGATATATGACAGAAGATATGATAGAGATGGAGATATAATAGAAGTCTATAAATTAATGAACGGAGTGGAACGGGTAAACGTAGATCGATTGTTTACGTTATCAGAATATAGAAAGACTAGTGGACATGCAATGAAGCTACAGGGTAAACTATTTAAGACTAATAAAAGAAAATATTTTTTCACTCAACGTGTAATCAAACTCTGGAATTTGTTACCGGAGGATGTAGTAAAGGCTGTTAGTGTAGCTGGGTTTAAAAAAGGTTTGGACAAGTTCCTGGAGGAAAGGTCCATAAACCATTATTAAGAAGGGACCCAGGATATCATTGCTTGACCCAGTACAAGCATTGCGGAACCTGTGTCTTTTGGGAAACTGCTAGGTATGTATAACCTAGATTGGCTACTGTTGGAAACAGGATACTGGGCTTGATGGACCTTGGTCTGACCCAGTATGGCATATCTTATGTCCTTATGTTCACTAGACAACCAATGGGCAAAAGGAATGCTCAAAGAGAACATAATAGCAGAAAAATTAAATGATTTTTCTTTGTCTCTATCTTTACTGAGGAGAATGATGGGGCCATATCCATACTGGAAATCTTTGACAGTGATGATTTGGACCAACATTACTGTATGTGTAGGTGGCCTCTTTCTTGCTCATGCTACATCTTTCCTTGGAGTTTTAATTATAACTCTGCAGAATTCTTGAGCGATAACCAAAATATGTATCATATGCAGTCCTTATGAAATCGTGGATAGTGATTTGTATTTGGTGATGGTCTTAATTGCTTTCTTGTACCCGCACCTTGAACTGTAGATCGGGCCCTTAGTACTTGCCCTATATTCAAAGGCATTTACACAGTTAGTGCTGCTGAATATCTGCAAGTGCTACTACTCGATGCCTTAATGCTAAGCGGTGCGTTCAAGTTGTGGCACTCAGGGATAACCAGTCAGCAGCAATACTCAGGGTTATCCCTCAGTGAAAAGAAATGTTGGCACAGAAAAAGCTGCCCTAACTTTCACTGCCAAAGCTAACCGGACTTTTTCCTAGCTATCCTCCTAAAAACATTAGTTCCATTCATTTTTTTTCCTTGATGAGTAATGCATGAACCCTAACATCAGCCGCAGTCACAGAAGCATACAGATCTTTAGATGTTCGTCTGGGGTTCTTTGCAACTTTGCACAATTTTCTAGTGTGCTCTTGGGGTGATTTTGCCAGAATGATCACGCCCCAATAAAGTCATGTAGCCCTCAACTACTTCTATTTGTAGATTGTCACAGTGGATGAATGGAGTCCCAAAGGTTTAGAAATGGTCTTGTAACATAGAAACATGACAACAGAAAAAGACCACATGGCCTATCTAGTCTGTCCTTCCATATCAATCAATACAACAGTCCCCTTTTTTCCTTTAGAGATCCTCTGTGTTTGTCCTATGCTTCTTTGAATTCAGATACTGTCCTCATCTCTACCACCTCCACTGGGAGACTATTCCATGGATCCACAACTCTTCCCATAAAAATAATATTTCTGCATATCACTCCTGAATCTAACCCCTTTCACCCTCATCTCATGTCCCCTCGTAGCAGAGCTTGCTTTCAATCAAAAGAGGCTCTTCTCCTGTGCATTTATGCCACGGAGGCATTCAAATGCCTCAATCACATCACCTCTATCCCACCTTTCCTCTGAGTACATATTAAGATCTGTAAGTCTGTCCTCATATGCTTTATAATGAAGACCACTAACCATTTTAGTATGTTTATGTTTATTACATTTGATATACCGCTCAGGCCAAAGCATTAGAGCGGTTTACAATACTGCATAAATGATACTGAAAATATGAAAAGAACGCCATTAACAAGATAGGAAAGAGTAAGAGATAGTCAAAGAAATAGAAGAGACAAGAGGAAAGGTTCATTATAACACCAGAGAGGCAGAATATCATACCACCACAGCTCAGTCCTTCCAAACAAACTTGACCATAATCGCTACTCATCACAAATTCAAGCCAGGCAGAAATGGCTCCTTATAAACCTCTGCTGCCTGGATATACTTGACAGAAGCAGATGAGGCAGAGCTCTCACTCACAGCCTACGACGCTGGCATCATTCCTCCACCGTCCCGCTCGTCGTGGCATGCAAACCAAATACAGCAGATAACCCGGTCCCGCACGGTCCAACGCCTATGGGCCACGCCAAAGGCCTGTTTATATCCTTTTGAAGGTGTGGTCTCCAGAATTGCACACTATACTCCAAATGAGGTCGCACCAAAGACTTATACAGAGGCACTATCGTCTCCTTTCTTCTACTGGCCATTACTCTCCATATGCACCCAAGCATCCTTCTAGATTTGCTGTCACCTTTTCTACCTGTTTAGCTACTTTAAGATCATCAGAAGCAATCACACCTAGGTCCTGCTCTTCTTTAGTGGACAAAAGTACATCACCCCCTATACTATATTGCTCCCTTGGATTGCTACAGCCCAAATGCATGACCTTGCATTTTTTAACATGCAATCTCAGCTGCCAAATTCTAGACCGTTCTTCAAGCTTAACTAGATACCTTCTCATGTTATCTACACCTTCCTGGGTGTCTACTCTATTGCAGATTTTGGTATCATCCGCAAAGAGGCAAACCTTACCAGACATGTCTATGCACATCTGTGAGGATCAACTTTTTTCATAGGTCCCCTGAAATGTTTTTTGATCAAAGATTATGAAGCAATCTGTTTATACAAGGAAGCCCTCAAATATCACAGAATTAAAACAGTAATGTATAGAAGAATAAGTCAAAATTCATTGTTAATATGAGAAACAGCAATATCTGGCAATAACGTTTTAGCTGAACATTTTCTGTGTTTATGAGGTGCCACCACCTTTGAATGAAGGGTTCACACACTTTCATACAAGGAGACTTAAGGCTCTGCAGTAACCATATGGCAAATGCCAAAATCAATGGATGGCAACTGCAAAGTTTGTCTGATAACCGCTGGAACCACTGCCAACAATGCCACATTCAGTTAACACAAGGCAATGTAGTTAGGTGCACCTACTGAGGTGGCATTAACTGTGCCATGTTAATAGAGAGCAGTTACCATTAGTTATTTAACTATAAAGGCACATTCCTTGCTCCTTTCCATATTATTCAGTTAAAATGTGCATGTGCTAGCTCCATAGAGCCTTTACTGTTGTCAATCAAAATCTGTTTTTTTTTGTCAAAGCACCCATGGCAATAGTGCACACTACTGTAGTGTTTTAGAGTGCCGTTTTGTGCAGTCACTTCCGGAACATGCTGGCCACACCCCCAGCAGTTAGCAAAGATGGGTTGGAATTACCACACGTTATTTTTATCACTAAACACGATAGTTGCTAAATCCTAGCGCTTTTAGTAAAAAGGCACCAAAGTATCTTAAAACTGCCTGTGCAAGAAATCCTGTACCCAGCATGTGCTGTACAACTTTTCAAAAATAGACATGTGGATTGCAGTAGTAAAGATTCAAGGGTTTGTTTGTCAGTTTTTTTTAATTACAGAAGAGCCACCCCATGGGTTCAGGGATGTTGCAGAGGGATAAGTCATACTTTAAAACTAACACAAATTGCATCAGCATTAAAATTATTCAACAATCATAACCATGAGATTGAGGCCATACTGGTTTCACTTCTTCACATGTAACCAGGTAAACAACACATTTGAAGAAATGTGCATGTAAGTTTTAGTGACCACAGGTCTTCTTTAGATTACACTTATAATAAGAAAAATGTTTTCTCCAGAACAGGTATTGATTTTAAAACTACACATAACCTACATCACCAGATAGGCACTAATATCACTCTGATGATTACAAACATCTACCACCAAATGAACTCAAACCATTCTTTATGGGTTAAACTGAAGCTCCCTCTAACATTTATTTCCAAGACTTCATGCGATCTACATGAAGATATTAGAAAATTAGTATAAAATTTTGGATACAAACTTTTCTAGTTTTACTCAATATATAATAACTGAAGTATGTTTTAAATGTAATATTTTAAATATATTTACAACAGCAATTTAGAAGCAAATTATATTTAGCAAGCTGCATAAACAATACAGTAGAAAACACTATGCTTTTTCAATTTGATAGCTACTTTTTGTTCCATCTTCTAGTTAAAATTTCAGCTGAGACCCAAGTCTCAGTTAAGAATGATCTCATTCTCCCAGTACCCTATTGTTGTTGGCCTCTCACTAGGGATTTTTGCTGATGGCTTTTAACATCCTTTGTCTATCTTGGAGAACAGTCTTCTTACAGCAGCAACAGATATTCGTATAAATCCGCGTATCGCCCCCGTATTTTTGTCTGGAGCTGAACTCCCTTCCTCCGATTTTTTTTTTGCTCAAAGGATTTTATAAAATGCGAAATAAAGAAACAAGTCTTAGAAATTGGAGAGATGGAGGAAAATACATACACACAATCACTGTGATTAAGTACATCACTGGACTTCTGCACGGAAAGAAACTGCAACAACTTTCACCGCTGGCTTCATAGAGAAGGACGCAATAGCCCAGTAGCTCCGCATGCTCGGGGCTAATATACACCCACGGAAGGGTGGCAGCCCCCCTCCCGATCACCCTGCTGCTGGGGAACGAGCACATGCTGACGCACAACTGAGCTGCAGTGACAGCGACTCTGGGTTTCATCTCTCCGCAGCCGAGAGCTCGGGAACGGACCCACTCTGGTGCTGTATACTCGGGACACATCCCGCGAGCTGCGCCGGGGAATGAACCAGATGAGCCGTCGTGTTCTCGTGCCTTTCCTCCCAGTAGCATTAACTTGCATCATACTGAATAGACAATATCCAGCAGCAGCCGCTTCCTCCCTTCTAAGGAGAACTGATGACTGATACTAAGGAGGAGGGGGGGGGGAGATTAGCAAGTCCTGGAAGATAATACAATACACATCCTCCCACCACCAAGCCCCTCTCCCGAAAGCAGCGAAATACACTGCAGCCCAGCGCACCACCTGGGAGACCCCCCCGGTGCCACCGCTCATTCCCGCACTCGCCAGCCCCAGGCAGACGGCGACACGCACAGCCACTGACCTCGCTCGTGTCGCTGCTGTACACCTCCATTTTGTACCAGGGAGCCTCCAGCCGTGCAAACGGCATCCCACTCACGGGCGGCCGTGGCCACGCATTCCTCGCCGTCCGTCCGTCCGTCCCGGGACACGCAGAGAGCCGGGGCTGCCGGCCGCTTCTCCGCCTCGTCACGAGCACTGCGAGGTGGCGAGCCCTGCAGCGCTTCTCCCCATAGAGGACGAGGCGGCACGGTAAAGCCGGGACGTGCTCGCTTTCTCTTCCTCTCACACCCACTCCCGCTTTCGCCCTGCGCCCAAACCCGTCTCTATCAATATGGCCGCGACCGCCGTTACCTGTGCAGCCTGGAAACCGAGCGCCGACTGTCGTCACGGTGACGTCACCGCCGCGAGGAGATTCCCCGTCCTAACTACCGAAGGGATAAATAAGGAAACAGCGTGACAGCGACGGAATGCCGCTGGGTCGCTTGGAGCCGCGGGCTTCGGCTCGAAACCTCCCAAAAGAGGACGAGGGCGAACGTGCAGAGCAGTGGGTATTTTGGAAGGTTTATTTTTGTTGTTGTTGTTTTGTGTTTCACTGCTGTGGTGTGGAATATTTTAAAATAGGGAGAGTACAGAGATGAGTATGTGGCGATACCCTAAAAAGCAGAAATTTACACTGGCCTTTTTGACTTGCAAATGTTTCGTGCCCGGAAAGGGATAACTGAACGTGCATAAGCGAAGCATCAGCACGCTTTTCACCGGCATAGCAAAACATTAGGGACGAAAGAGGGATAAAGCTTTTTCTGAAGTGAGGTAAACAAACTCGTGACAATTGTGATTCTGAATAAGTTCTCAGCTTTGCACGCGGCTCTTCGTCTCAATAAAGAGCAGTGATGTAAACATGCTTACCCTTAAAAAAAATCCACGTGCGTCATACCGATTACTAAAACGGGGAATACGATGTTTTGTATCCGTCTAGTTGTATTTGAAATCTATGAATCGTGTTCGCTTAAATGAAGAATCTTGAAAACCATTTTGGATATGGATAGAAATGTATGAACTTTAAAGTTGTTGGATAAACATGCAAGCAAGCTAGAGGTTTATTTAATTGGTTTCGCTCCCCCCCCCCCCCCCCAAAAAAAAAAAGCGAAATCTGCTTCTTGACTTTGCAGATATACTTCAGAGTTTGAGTAAATTTGCTGAAATGCAACATAGTTAAACTCAATGCAGATTTCTCTCAACATCACATTTACTCTCTCTGCTCTTCACCAAAGTTGCAGTAACTCTAACCAGATAGAATTTCTTTTGCCATAGTTGGATATTGAACTGTTCACAAATCCACCCTTATTTATTGAAAATTGTTTGTTATGTACGCACAGCCCTAAATGGTGAAGTATTTTCTCCTAGACCATTGTTTCTCAACCTTTTTTCCATTAAGACACTGCCAGTGGACAATGCTCAGGCATATGCCACACCACATAAGTGACCTTACAAACCTTTGGTCTTGCACAATATAGCAGCTCTTGCATGAGGTGTCACAACAGCAGTATATAAATATTTTAAATTAAATTATGATTTAAATATAAACATACTCTGCATCCACAAAAACCTCTTTTCCCTAACAGGTGAGGAGTTGACCTAGAACATGTCTCCATGGAAGTCAGCACACAACAAATTTCAGATCCTTATGTCATCCGAGTAATGGCAACATAAATCTCTCCATTACCATGAACATTCTCAATAATACAAAACTTGAAAAAAAATTCTCATAGTATGTTCATGCAGCAAACCTGCCACATCACAGTAGCACTAATTCCTATAATTTAAACAGCAAAAGCACTACCTATAAATAGGCAACACTATAACCTTCTTTTGGACTCTAGAACACTTCCTAGTGGTAAAACAGAACAGGTGGGGCTACTAAAGATTTCTACACAAAAACTACACACTAAGAATACCACACCTCAGTCACATGCAAAATAGAGACTCTCAAATATAGAACAAGGGATCACGCATTAGGAACAGATAGAAGAACACAAAAAAATGAAATGAGCGTCCCAAAAAATAGTTGAGAAATAGAACACAAATGTATTTCATCTTATGCTCAATAAAATACAAACACATCTGTGATCCGCATTTTCCAAAGCAAACATATTCCAGTTAATATATTCAAAATAAATATTTTCTACCTTTTGTTCTCTGGCCATTTTATGTTCCCAGGCATGATGGTCCTAGTCTCTCTTTTCTGCTTACCTTGTCTGTCTTCTAATCAGGGCTAGTGTTACCTTTTTTTCTGCCCTGTGTGACTGCTGTGCTACACACACACACACACCCCCCCCCCCCAAACACACACTCCCACCCAGTGAATTCCAGTGGAGCCCTTCACAAGCATCTCTTTTATCTCAACGTGATGAACATTTTCTGAGAGATAGCCATGTTAGTCTGGAGCAGGGGTTTTCAACCCAGTCCTTGAGACACACCCAACCAGTCAGGTTTTCAGAATAACAACAATGAATATGAATGAGAGAGATTTGCTGAAGGGCCCAAGGAGTGTGCAATATAAAAATTTGCTAAGTAGTTTGTGAATGGATGTGCATCTCTTCAGGGGAGAGAATGAAGTTCCCTCTTCAAATCTTGCTGAGTACTTTCAGATGGTGACCCCATTGTATAACATCTACACTAAGGGCCCGATTTCAAGATGGGTCCTACAGGACGTGCAGCCCCGCAGGCCATCCTGCCCCTATTCCCCCTCCTGCTCTCCCCACGGCTAGAGCCGCAGGATGGGGACAGCTGGGAGGAGATGGGGTCTGGGTGGGGTGGGCCGAGTTGGCAGGACGTACAGGGCCGATTCAGATCAAGGCCCTGGTGGTCTTGCAGGGTCAGACGGGATGTGCTTGAAGGTGGAATAATTAGCACCAGCAGGGCAGTCAGGGCCAGGGATCCCCCCCCCCCCTGGAGCCAGGTGCAGTGGGGTCCCTGCCGCCCAGTCCAGGCTCCGGCTGGCCAGCCGTGGGTGGGTGGGCAGCAGAGAAAAGGGAGGTCTGCGCCAGGGACTCCTGCGGGGAGAATGTCCGCACAGGCATGCTGGGTCATCCTCGGGCCCGATTCTGTGTGCTGCGGCAACATTTTGTTCCTGCGGTACAGAATTGCGTCCTAACGGGCTCGGGCTCTATCTCTCAACAAGGCGATACTACAATTGAAGTATGGTAGGAATGAAAAATATATATATATATACTGGCCGCATGTCACCCATGATTAAAAGGTGACCGCCCATAGCTTCTGCACTAGGGCTAACAATGGTGGTTGCGATTGTGTAAGCACTGCAAATGTAGATCACATCCCTGCCACAGATAAAGGCCATGGAGCATGTTCATGGACCCACTGTGGTAGGAGATAAACCACAGAAAGAGTTGAGGATTAACTACAGTTAAATGAACTTCTACAGATAAAGAGGAGATAATGTACTGCTACTTTTATGTTGCAAACCCTATATTTAGATTAAGAGGGTAAATATACAAAGAGAATCTGCCAAAAACAGGAAGAAAGAGGAAAATTGCCACAAGACCAAGAAAATGTGGCAGAAAGATACTGAGTTATTTCCCAGTGTGTAGGGTGTACAGAGAGGAATTTCAAAGCATACCTTGATAAACTTCCCAATACGTAACATCTTACGAACTCCAGAGGGAGGCTCTCTTTGTACTACACCAAGCATTAGCAGTAAATTTGAGAGACTGAGATCATACTCCACATACCCTGGCTTAGAAGTGAGGTTCATGACTGTTACGGTATGTGCAAAATTCACCCATTTGGAGAAATTGCCCCAAATATGAATGAGAGAGATTTGCCTCTGTTGTATGCAAATCTCTTTCACTGTGCTTATCCTGAAAACCCAACTGGCTAGGTGTGTCCCAAGGATTAGGTTGAGAACCCCTGGTCTGAAGTAGCAAAAATGACAGTGACTTTAATAAATTGGTTATATTTGTAAACCACTTTGATGTAGAAATGAGGGGTGTTATATAAATTTTTAAATAAAGCATATAAGATGCCACCTGCTTCTATTATTTTTGTACCAACAATAGCTTAATAAGTAGACAAGAGTCTGAACATCATTTACATGTGGAATGCGGTTAAAGAAAGGATATCAGATTTCTACATGACTTACCTCCAGTGCCAACTACCGTGTACATAAAACCCTGCATAAAGACCACTCAGAGTCCACAGCAAACCTACTGTAGCAATAACATAACGATACACCAGGATTCACAGACAGCACCAACCCTACCTATGAAAACACAGCACTACTAATATTTATTTATTTTATTTATTTAGACAGATTTGTATTCCACCTTATCCTTCAATCAAGGTGGTCACATCACAATTGGAGAGTTACATTTAACATTAGGGTATTTGTAAACATTTAGACAGATTCCATGCTGCTTATCACAGGGGTAAATAGTGAATTTCCCAAGTTCCCATTAATAATGGTTTATGAACTTTTCCTCCAGGACTTTCTTCAAACCTCTCTTAAACCCAACTATATAAACAGCTGTTACTAATTCTCCATCAACGGATTCCAGAGTTTACATGCAAAAGATAGACAAACCCTCACCAAAAACAACAAGAGACCACAAATGAGAAATAGAAATATAAAGATGATAATTCAACTGAAAACACCAAGAAGACAAACTTCGCATTTATAGCAACACCGGATAAATAAAAATAAAACTGTATTCATACTGAATAAAACTCAAATACATCAGAAATGCATATTTCCCAAAGCTAATATATTCCAGTTAAGCAATGCAAAATAAAATACTTTTTTCTACCTTTGTTGTGTGGCGTTTTATTTTTTCAGTCATGATGGCCCCAGTTTCTCTTCTGCTTTCCTGTCTTCTAACTTTCTTTCCAGTGTCTGCTGTCCTTTTGCCATGTCTCCCTGCTCCTCCTGTCTTCTATTCACTCTCCATATCTGTCTCTGAGATACTGATCTTTCCTTCATGTTTTTCTTTACACCCTCTCTATCCACTCAAATTCCACCCTTCCTCTAGTCCTCAATCTCCTTTAAATGTTTCACCTATCAACTTTACATCTCTTTCACCGCCAGCCCAACTCATCTTCCCTAGCCCTCCCAGTTCCCCTGTCTCACTCCTTCTTTAGCCTCTTATTTCCTTCTGTCTTTCACCCAAACCGCCCTATTTACTTACCATCCTCCTCTCACTCATCTCCTTGCCAACTCTCCATGGCCTCCTCTACAGGGTTCTACCATGCTCAGCATCTTCCTTCTCTCTCCACCAGTCCCCCACTTCCCACCCTTCTCCAACTCTGTCATCAACTATCTTCTCTCTTTCTTTTCCACTATCTACCTCTCCCCCTCCCAAAATCCAGCTGTATCCTCTCTTATCCTTCTTTTTGTTCTACCCACCCCCTAGTGTTCCAGCATATCCCTCTCTATCCACCCTCAGACCCCAGTGCTCGCTCCCCTCTCTCTATCCACCCTCAGACCCCAGTGCTCGCTCCCCTCTCTCTGTCCACCCCTCAGAGCCCAGCATCTGCCCCCACTCTATTTCCCTCTTGTAGCCCAGTATTTGCCCCCTCTGTCTGTCCACATGTGAGCCCAGAGTCTGACCCCATCTCTCTTTCTCTCCCTCTGTCCTTCCTTCAGAGCACAACCTCTGCCCCCCTTCCCCCCTGTTCACTCCTCAAAGCCCAGAGTCTGCCTTCTCTGTTTCTCTCCCTGTCTCTCTGTTTATCCCATACAGCTCAGCATCTACCCTCTCTCTCCGTCACCCCTCCCAGTCCAGAGGCTTTCTATCCCCTTGTAGTTCTGTAGCCCCAGGTAGAAGCATTGGCTGTGCCGCACCACTCTACTGCCTCTAGGCTGGGTCCCCCGCTGCTGCCAATTCCATTGTGGGGTCGGGGGGGGGGGAACAATGTGGCATGGCATGGCAGTGGCAGCAGCCTGCAGCAGGACATTTGCTTCAGCATCTATGGCCTGCCACTTCTGACCCCCCTCAGGAATTAGAAGCACATGGCCTGCTGTGCCATCCACAGAGGTCTGCCACTCTATGCAACCACCTAGCCCACCTAGTGGACAGGCCGACCCTGTTCCTGTCCACTCTTCCCCTGCTGCATCTCCCAGTTATCCCTTCTCTTCCCATCAGCACCACATCCACCAATTTCAGAAAGTAAATAAGTTGAAAAGTGCATACATATAGTGTAACAAAATGGTGCAGTTCCTCTTCATTTGTATGCTCAGGCAAGTTTGTGTCAAGATTTGATTAAAACAGTCATGGCAAAATGTTACTCAGTAGGGCATCACAGCATAGAAACATGACGACAGAAAAATACCACATGGCCTATCTAGTCTGTCCTTCCATAACAACTACAACAGTCCCCTTTTTACCTTTAGAGATCCTCTGTGTTTGTCCCATGCTTTTTTGAATTCAGTTACTGTCCTCATCTCTACCACCTCCACTGGGAGACTATTCCACAGATCCACTACTCTTTCCGTAAAGAAATATTTCCGCATATCACTCCTGAATCTATCTCCCTTCACCCTCATCCCATGTCCCCTCGTAGCAGAACTTGCTTTCAATTGAAAGAGGCTCTCTCCCTGAACATTTATGCCATGGAGGTATTTAAACATCTCAATCATATCATCTCTATCCCGCCTTTCCTCTAAGGTGTACATATTAAGATCCTTCAGTTTGTTCTCATATGCTTTATAATGAAGACCACTAATCATTTTAGTAGCCACCCTCTGCACCGACTCCAGCCTGTTCACATCCTTTTGAAGGTGCGGTCTCCAGAATTGCACACTATACTCCAAATGAGGTTGCACCAAAGACTTATACAGAGGCATTATCACCTCCTTTTTTTCTGCTAGCCATTCCTCTCCGTATGCACCCAAGCATCCTTCTAGCTTTTGCCATCGCCTTTTCTACCTGTTTAGCTACTTTAAGATCATCAGACACAACCACACCTAGGTCCCACTCTTCTTTAGTGGACAAAAGTACTTCACCCCCTATACTATATTGCTCCCTTGGATTGCTGCAGCCCAAATGCATGACCTTACATTTTTTAACATTAAATCCCAGCTGCCAAATTCTAGACCATTCTTCAAGCTTAGCTAGATCCCTCCTCATGTTATCTACCCCTTCCTGGGTGTCTACTCTATTGCAGATTTTGGTATCATCCGCAAAGAGGCAATCCTTACCTGAAAGCCCTTCCGCTATATCACTAACAAAGATGTTAAAAAGAATCGGACCAAGGACAGATCCCTGGGGCACACCACTGATAACATCCTTCTCCTCAGAGTGAGCTCCATTTACTTGTACTCTTTGTCGCCTCCCACCCAACCAATTTCTAAACCAAGCAGTAACTTTAGGGTCCATCCCTAGGGTGCTCAGTTTGTTTATAAGTCGCCTGTGAGGAACAGTGTCAAAGGCTTTACTGAAATCTAAATACACCACATCTAGGGCTCTCCCTCGGTCCAACTCCCTGGTCACCCAGTCAAAGAAATCAATCAGATTTGTCTGATAAGACCTGCCTCTGGTGAATCCATGCTGCATGTGTGACTGCATGGGCTTACAGACTGATGGTGTGTGTATGTGTGTGTGAATCAATGGAATGACGTGCATATCTATTTCCACGGGGAGTTTAACTGTTTGTGAAAATGTGAGGTTGGGATGTAGAGCGTGGGGGAATACTGTGTATGGACTGAATAAAAGGAAGATGATGGAGGGAAGACAGGGAACGACCACTGTAGAGAGCATTACAGTAATCAAGACAGGTTATAACTAGGGTTAATATTAGAACCTTAAGTTGGGCAAACAAGAGGAAAGGCTTGACAGACCTGATATGATGCAAGGGTAAAAAGAAAACGTGTATAATGGCATCTAATTGATGTTTAAAAGAAAGGGATGAATTACGGTGCACACCCAAGATACAGATGGAGTGTTGAGGGTCAGTGAGAAAGTAGGGGCCGATACGCATGAAAAGTTGATTCATTTGCATTTGGAAATGTTTAGGAAAAGATCATCATCCTTAAGCCATTTCCTAACTGCTTCGAGCAGGTCTAAGGAGGAGGGATGAGCCGTGAAAATAATTTGGAAATTCTCTGCATATAGATAAAGGATGCCACCAAGAGACTGAATTAGAAGAGGTGAAACAGTAGAAAAATGTTGGAGGCAAGTAAAGAGCCCTGTGGAAACCTGCAGATGATGGAGTGAGTGCTAGAGAGAAGTGAACTAGAGGAAACCTGAAAGGAGTGGTGAGAGATACGACAACTAGTTCAGAACTGTATCACAGAGTCCGAGCTTTTGTGGGAAGCCAAGTAGTAATGTGTAATCAACTAAATCAAAGGCAGATGATAGATCAAGTAAGATAAAAACAACTGAGTTGCATCAATCAATGGAAGTTCTAATTTCATCAAGAATGGCAGTGAGCAAGGACTCTGCTATGGGCAGAGCTAAAATCTGCCTGCCTAGAGTGGAGTGGGAGTGAATTGGCAGGTTAGAAAGTGAGCAAAAATTAGCGAGGTCAGTATGGTCCAGATGAAGTTTCTTCAGGAGGGGAACAATGATGGCAGGTTTCCAAAAATCTGACATGCGGAGACCGATTCACAAAGAGGGCATGTCTGGGCCATCTGGATCGCCCTGAGCAAGATGGACCCATTAGGACCCGATTCTGTACCACGGGAACAAAACATTCCCAAGGCACACAGAATCGGGCCTGAGGATGGCCCAGCGTGCGAATGCCTGCCTATGGTGTCATCCTTCCCGCAGGCGCCCCTGGCTCCCGCGGCTCGACCCCCCTCTTCCCCATCGCCCAACCACGGCCTGGATTGGGCGATGAGGACACAGCTTCACCCAGCCCTGGGCCCTTGAATGTGGAATAATCAGCACGTCCCCTCTGACCCTGCAGGACGTACAGGGCCGTGACCTGAATCAGCCCTGTATGACCTGCCAGCTCAGCATGCCCCTGCTTTGCCCAAACCCTGCACTCCTCCGGCTCTCCCCATCCTGCATGTCTAGCCGTATGGGGAGAACAGGAGAGGGAATAGGGGCAGGATGACCTGCAGGGCTACACTAAGGAAGTTACCCATGTAAAGGCCTTTGAATATCGGACTCAAAGTCTTTCTCATGACTTAGCTATTGATGGTGCCCCTATTCTGCTTTACAGTAAAGTTCTCCAAGGTGTTGATCCCAAGGACTTTAATACATTACAGACCAACCAGAGAGGAATTATTTTTACTTCATGTTGCAGTTGTGTGATAATTGAAACAAAGGTCTTAATACCCATTGTCTTGCATTTCTGCATATCCAAGTCAATTACCACAAACAACCATATTATTTTATTCAAGATGGCATGATATTTGAAAGATACCTGCATAGCATAGAGGGTCTTATTCCATACTACAGGAATCTTTTAGAAATGCATGAATAGCACTGAAAGCATGCTGCGGTAATTGGAAAGCATTTCCCTGGCAATTAACGTGGAGCCCTGACCCATAGTGCATGCTGCATTAATGTGGTTGCACCTATTGAGATAGTGTTAGAAGAACTCGCAGTAATGCAGCTAACTGCACTGAGCTCACCACACCTACTCTCCGCCCCTATCCCACCATCTCATGTCTCTAATGTGGGTTGCACAGTTAGTGCGTACATCATCTTGTACTGTAATGACCCTGCGCTACCTGGCAACATGCATCCCAGCGCACCAGAACACACGCCACCAAGTGCTGACCATCAGCAAAAGACCCTCTATGTCTATAGGTTAAAAAAAAAAGTGAATGAACCAGACCCATTAAGGCATGTTCTACCACATTTCTCAGAATTGCACAGGAAAAAGATCTCCACAGTTTATATTTGCTATACATTGTTCCTGATTTACTAAGGCTTTTTGCCTATACTTTGTTTATGGTGAAAAATCTTAATAAATCAGACTTTTTGTGTGGGAAACTCCCATCAGGTCTCTCTGAATGACTTGAAATTCCTCTCTTTATACTCTTTAATCTTTTTAATGATTTCTAACAGAAGTTTCAAATTTTGAAATAGAAATTAATGAGATGGTTTTTATTCCAATCTGTGGCAAGTTATTATTTGATCTATCAGTTAAGTCCACTAATGGCTGGATGATTTAACATTTGAAGGCATGCTTGCAATTGCTTTCAATTTTGTATTTAATTAATTGCCTTGCCATTTTGCTTTTCTGTCATGCCTGTTGATCTTGTCTTCCAATACTAATCATCATAGTATGTTCTTTCCCTAATTGCAAATACTTACAGTATTTATAGTAGTCTGAATAAATTGGAAGCCTAAACACTGGTAGCCATGTTATCTTAGTACTGATGTCTGAACAAGCTATGAATAAATAACTAACTTAACCAGGGCACAAAAGAAAAGAGACGTACAATAATCCCAGTGTCCATTTGTTTACACAGCCTACATGGTGGAAAAGAACAGACCTGATTCTTATTATTTCAACAGGCTTTTATGATAAGCTGCCCAGGGTAAAGAACCATCTCCTGCAACAGTCTGTCAGTTCTCCTTCCCTTCCCATGACATAGTATGGAAAACCTGCTTGTGACAGTACCTTTAGAAGAATTATTCTAGGTTATATCAATAGTGTCACAATGACACACAGACACACACATTGGGGTATGTTTACTGACATGGAAATCTGAGTGGCCCTGGCAGCTAACATGGGAAAAATGCAGACATGATGCTTTTCTGCAATGCCTACATTTCGCGCAGTAGGTTCAGGCTTGGGCGGGTTTAGGGCGAAGAGTGGGCATGTCTGCAAAGGGCGATTACCGTGGACGTTACCATCACGAGGTAATCACCAAAGTTTGCAGGCTTTGCGGATGCAGCTGTCGCTACCTCAATGGGTGGTGATAGCTGCATCTGCTAAGTTTGCCCCTCGTGATCCCAGTGGTTTCTCCACAGTATTTGCAGAGGAAATGCTGGGAAGATCTCCTGCACCTACCTCAGGACTTTTGCAGCTATTGCACCATGTTTGCTGCAAAAGCCTACATGTTTTAGTAATGTTTATCCCATTGTGTCCCAATCAATGTCAATATGATTTAGCAAAAATTTTCATCTGAAAGGTTTTGGCAATTAAAATATAATTGGGGAAAGAAGAGGCAGGTGGAGGAGGGAGTGAAAGGGGAGCAGTGATGGTGGGAAGGATAGAAGAAGTGATTTAGAAGATGGATAGGGAAATTGAAGCACTGCAAAAAGAAGGAACATGACCTCAAATATTTTCCATTTCATCTCCCATGATTGCAGGAACTTTATTTTACTGGAGCAATCCACAAATAATCTCAGTTCTAAATTGACCTTGCATAACCAAATTATTAGCTTAGTAAGGGCTTCTTTATCATATGTGAGACTCACTTTAAACCTACACCCATACTTCTTGTTTGGGAGCCTGGCATCAGAGATCCATTTAGTCATTACAAACCGTGCCTTGTAACTCATTCTGTGCAGGTTTAAACCAAATGGTCTTACACAGATTTCAATTATACATAATACTGCAGTCTTTTTATAATTGTATCACAATGAAGGCCATCTTAGAAGTATCTTCACATGTAAATCACATACACGCGCATATAGCAAGTTTAGAAAACTTCAGTTTACATGTGTATATTCCCAGGATGCAGATGTTTAAAGGGGGTGTGGCCTGAGTGTAGCCTAAAAGTAGATGTGTACTCACCATTTTTGCAATGGGAGGTTCATGTCTATTTGAAATTAATTCTCTGCCACGGAAGAGACTTGAAGACCTAAATATGTACACTCTGGAGGAGAGGAGGGACAGGGGAGATATGATTCAGACCTTTAAATACTTAAAGAGAAATAATGAGCAAACAAACCTTTTCTCAAGACGGGGAAGCTGTAAAACTAGAGGGCATAACATGAAGCTGCAAGGAGGTAAATTGAAAGGCAATGTCAGGAAATACTTTTTCACTGAAAGGGTGGTGGATGCTTGGAATGCCCTCCCGATGGAAGTGATGGGGGCAAACACAGTGACAGAATTTAAAATGGCATAGGACAGACAGTGGATCCCTTTACAGCAATAGAATAAAATAAAAATAAACTTAACTAACTAATTTGTCAACATACAGTGGTATCCTACACCGAGCGATGGGTTCACCCCTTAAACAAACACATGGGGAGGGGTGGTCTGCACGGAGCGGCAGGTGCACCTACTCTTGCCATCTTACTGGGCAGACTAGATGGACCATACTGGTCTTTATCTGCCATCATTTACTATGTTACTATGTTTTGTGCCATCCCTTGGTTAGATTATAAGCTCTCTAGAGAAGGGACTGGCTCTTACTTGTATATGTACAGTGCTGCGTATGCCTTGTAAAAATGCAATGTGTGCCTTTGAGTCAGCCCTGACTCCTGGTGACCCAGAAGCTCCTGGGTTTTCTTGACAGTGTCACCGGAAATAGATTGCCAGGCCTTTCTTCCGAGGGAATGGAGGGTTAAGTGACTTGCCCAAAGCCACAAGGAGTGCTAGCAGGAATTGAACCCTGGTTGCTTGGTTACCAAGCCTGTGCTCTAAGCACTAGGCTCCTCCTCCACTCCGTATGCCTTGTAGCACTGTATAAATGATAAATAGTAGTAGTAGCATCTCATACCCCTAGCCATAGCCTCATACTATGGCTAAGGATCATGCTGCCAAATAAAAGTTATGCACAGCAGCACAAAATGGGGCACGCTTTGTAAAACCACTGTGCCAGCTGGACATGATGGCAAATGGACATGACCTCTGCATTTATCAGAGCCTTTTGTAAAATACTGAGGTAACTAGGCATGTCCTGACCTGAACATCTCAACTCCCCTCTGCATGGCCTATCTAAAATGAGACTTCACATTTAAGAGTCATAGGATAGGAGGCAGCATGCAAATGTGTGTGTCTGTGTGTGTTACGAAGCTGCCATACATAGGGAGACTGTGCATGTATGTCATGTGTGGCTGTGACATGTAGATTCCTCTCTCCCTGCATTATTACCCCTCCTGCATTCTCCCTCATTGCTTCCCATTCATTCATGCACTCTCCCCTTCCCACCCAACTTTACTTTCTATCCACCCTCTTTGGTTTCTCATCCAACCCCACACCTCCCCTTATGCTCCACCGCTGTCCTCCTCCACCACTGCCCTTTCCCTTATGCTCCTCCTCTAGACCCACCCTTTCTATCAATCTCTGCCCACATCCCTCCTCTCTAACCCCATCCCTTGCCTTAAAGCTCCGCTTCTTATCTTCACAGTCCTGGGCCCTCTCTCTTATTGTGGCCTTAAAATACCAGGAGGAATTCTGCTGACATTTTAAGGCCATGATTTGGCAGCCTCAAATCGGATGAGGCCTCTGATCCTTGCTGCTGGTGGGAGATGGGGTCCCCACCGGTGGACCTGGCCTCAAGTCCTTGCCGGCATCAAGTATGGGAGGTAGTATCCGATTTGAGGCTGCCAATTTGTGGCTTTAAAATGTCAATGGGAGTCCTGCCGGTATTTTAAGTCCACAGTAAGAGAGCAGGCCTGGCCTCCAATCCTTGCTGCTGATGGGGGATGGGTTCCCTGCTGGTGGATGCGGCCTCCATTCTTTGCCGCCAATGGGGGGAAGGGGATGGGGTCCCTAGTGGCAGATGCGACAACCGATCCCTGCTATTGGTGGGGACTTTAGAGCCCATACTGCTCTTTGCTTGCTTACAGCCTATCTAGATCTTACAAAAATGTAATTTAAAACTCCAAACAGAACCACCAAAAAACCCCAAGCAATTCAATGACCCAACATAAAATCCTCAAACAATAGTCATTGAAGTTCTAACAAGTCGCCACTCTGGTGAATGTCCTTCTATTCCCTCCAATTTTTATCGGGAACAACCAACCTGGGAGGCAGGAATAGGCAACCACCTCCCCGTGTTGGAAGGACCCTTTTATTCAAGAGAGCCTCAACCCTCGCAGTATAATAGTGTGAACCCACAGCTGAAACCGGGTGAAGGAAATTTCAAAATCCAAATACACCCCCCTTATCGTTTACTAAAGGCAATAAAACTTCAAACCGTACTGGAACCAAGGTAGTTGATGGCTGAACGGTCTCGCCGTGTTAATCCACCAACAACACCAGCAAGCGTGCTCAGGTGACGCTTGCTGGTGTTGTTGGTGGATTAACACAGCGAGACCATTCAGCCATCAACTACCTTGGTTCCAGTACGGTTTGAAGTTTTATTGCCTTTAGTAAACGATAAGGGGGGTGTATTTGGAATTTCCTTCACCCAGTTTCAGCTGTGGGTTCACACTATTATACTGCGAGGGTTGAGGCTCTCTTGAATAAAAGGGTCCTTCCAACACGGGGAGGTGGTTGCCTATTCCTGCCTCCCAGGTTGGTTGTTCCCGACAAAAATTGGAGGAAATAGGACATTCACAAGAGTGGCGACTGGTTAGAACTTCAATGACTATTGTTTGAGGATTTAAAATTACAAAGCTAGCTGATGACTATTTTTGCTTTTTTTAATGAAAGAAAGAACAGGCTTTTCCAAACAAACTTACAATATCTTCTCTATTCCAAGCTTGAAGTCAACAAGTTTGCCAGCAAAGTAATGTTTGTTTACCCACAGAGACTTTGTCCGCTCTCAGCTTTCTCATTCTCCTTGTGCCCAGTAATCCGTCCCCTTTATTTCTCCCTCTGTCCTTATTTATTTATTTAAAAAGCTTTTATATACCGCCTCTTCCAAAGATCAGAGGCGGTTTACATATAACATAACAATGAACTTTACATTGAACAACGATCAACTTATATTAGTAACAAGGTTTATAACATGAATATAATACATTAACTACGTACAATTTGGGAGGGCTAGGGGGCATTGGGGAGGGATAGGAAGAGAGGGGTAGCGCTTGTCTACGTGAGAGAGGGAATAGCTAATTAGGCTATATGGTGTAGTTGACTATCAGAGGCAGCACCATAATATTCGATAAATATATGGGTTTTGAGCTCTTTTCAGAATGATTGTAAGTCCTTTATTGCTCTTAAATTTTCTGGGAGCTCGTTCCAGAGCATTGGAGCAATGTATGTAAAGGTTCTAGTGCTGGTAGTGTATTTAGTGGTTCGAACGTGGGTAGATATAGTATAAGTATTTTGTGAGTGGTTTCTCCTGGTTCTCATGTTTTCGGATAAGCTGAGGAGGAAATTAAGGTGTGATGGGGATATTTTATTGTGCAATTTAAATACTACCATTATGTATTTATATTTTATTCTGGATGTAATTGGCAACTAGTGCAAGTTGTGAAGAAGTGGTGTGATATGATCGAAGTGGTGTGCCTTATGAATTATGCGCGCAGCTAGATTTTGTGCTACCTGCAGTTGTTAGGTGGTTTTCTTGGGCAGACCTTGTAGAATGCAATTGCAGTAATCTAAGTGGGGCATAATGAGAGCCTGTAAGACCGTTCTGAAATCGGAACTGTCTAGTAAGGGTCTGAGGTGTTGCATCATACGTATACGAGAAACGCATGTTTAAAGACTGATCTAGCATGATTCCCAGGTATTTAACTTCATTTTTTACTGCCAGTTCATAGTCATTCTGTTCTCTCTTACTATCCCTCCCATCCAGGTTACTCTCTCTTGCTCTGCCTGGATTCCCAGCCCCACACCCCTGTCCTTGGTTATCTCTCCTTGAGTCCTTGATCCTCACTTTCTGTACCCATCCCATCTCTTTCTTCCCTCCATTCTATAGAGAAACATAGAAATATGACGACAGAAAAAGATCACATGGCCTATCTAGTCTCTCCTTCCATATCAACAACTACAACAGTCCCCTTTTTACCTTTAGAGATCCTCTGTGTTTGTCCCATGCTTTTTTGAATTCAGTTACTGTCCTCATCTCTACCACCTCCACTGGGAGACTATTCCACGGATCCACTACTCTTTCCGTAAAGAAATATTTCCGCATATCACTCCTGAATCTATCCCCCCTTCACCCTCATCCCATGTCCCCTCGTAGCAGAAATTGCTTTCAATTGAAAGAGGCTCTCTCCCTGAACATTTATGCCACGGAGGTATTTAAACATCTCAATCATATCACCTCTATCCCGCCTTTCCTCTAAGGTGTACATATTAAGATCCTTCAGTCTTGTCCTCATATGCTTTATAATGAAGACCACTAATCATTTTAGTAGCCACCCTCTGCACCAACTCCATCCTGTTCACATCCTTTTGAAGGTGCGGTGTCCAGAATTGCACACTATACTCCAAATGAGGTCGCACTTATACAGAGGCATTATCACCTCCTTTTTTCTGCTAGCCATTCCTCTCCGTATGCACCCAAGCATCCTTCTAGCTTTTGCCGTCGCCTTTTCTATCTCTTGAATTCCAGAAAGCTCTGCCCATATGCTCTACCCCTGTATCTCTTCTCTTCTTTCTCAGTATCTTTCATCTGCTTGCCCCCTTTTCTTTTCCAGCATATGCTTCCCATATCTCTTGATAACCTCTTTCCTCCAGCATCCATTTCCGCTGCATACACCCCCACTTCCAGCTTCCATTCCCCCTGGACCTGTCACCCACCAGCATTTAATCCCCTACTCCTTGAACCTCCTTCCCCACCAGCCTCTATTCCTGCCATACCTACCTGCTGCCCCCCCCCCCCCCACACACAATTTGTTCTGCAGAAACTAATTAAGCAATTGGGCCTTTACTTTAGCTGCAAACTGCTGGGGCTTGTCTGCCAACACTGTATACAACTTCAAAAACCATAACTTGGCCTGGCATTTACTTGCAGGTGATCTTATGCATTGCAAGATCACTAATACTACTACTTGTTATCATTTGTATAGTGCTACAAGGCAAACATAGTGCTGTACACACAGAGCAGCAAGATATGCCAGGCTGCAAATTTTGAAGTTGCTGATGGTGTCCATTGTTGGGCCTCAGCTGTTGGTAGCCACATGACAGAATCTATTCCTCCTCAGACTGGCCCGGATCGTATGTGAGAAGCTTCATCATATGCTGTGACCACTGGACGAAAGCTGTGTCCAGTCCACATCATACTAATACTGGCTGGCCTGGCTTACTGTGCTACACTGTGTCCATTGGAGCTGCCATGCTATGCAACTGCATGATTTGCAGAGTGGGTCACACCGATCCGAGTTAACTCAAGCGGAAGAGCATATATTTAACATGCAAGGAATATTGGGATCCATGCCTGCATTCTCCACATAGCTTTTTTTTTTAAAGGAATCAGTAGGAAAGGATTGGAGAATAAAACAGAAAATGTCATAATGCCTTTGTATTGCTCTATGGTGTGACTGCATCTTGAGTACTGTGTGCAATTTTAGTCATTGCATCTCAAAAATTATATAGTAGAATTCAAAAAAAATATAGAAAAAGGCAGTCAAAATGATAAAGGGGAGGAATTGACTTTCTCAAAGAGGAAGGCTAAAGAGATTAGCTTATAAAATTGATTGCTATGATAGAGACCTATGTAATTCCTGAATTGAATGGAATGTGCAAACTCCAATAGACTTTTTACTCTTTCAGAAGTTCAAAAACTAGGGTTCATGCCGAGAAGTTACTTGGTAACACACTGAAAAGAAATTGGAGAAAATATTGTTTCACTCAACATACAATTACGCTCTGGAATTCACTGCTGGAGGAAAACTATTGCTTAACCCTGGGGGTAGGTAGCACAACGTCTATCTACTTTTTGAATCAGGCCAGGTACTTGTTACTTGGATGGCTACTATTGGAAACAGGATATTGGGCTTGATGGACCTTTGGTGTGACTTAGGGCAGCAGTTCATATGTTCTAATGGTGTACAAAAGTCCATAAAACTGATAATTCTGAGGAATTACTGTTTAGCAGTTTCTACCTGTTATTTTAGGGGGTTATTTTAGAAGCCCTGTTCATGCTTTGGAGGTCTGAAAATGGACATAGTGATGTCCAAAGCATGGAGACATCTCCAGAGGCATTTTAGAAGCTGGGTCTGTGGACATCCCAGCATAAGAACATCCAACTTTGAACGGGTGTTTGGTGGAGGCAAGGCTGAGGTGTTCCCAAGAACTTAGACCTCACTGCCTTATCGCAGAAAGATTCTGGATGTCTGGAGTAACGTCTATGGGTATACCTGCTCCAGGTATGAATAGTGTGACAATGCAGAGGTTGCAGAACCTGAAAATGAAGGTTTAAAACACTTTTTCTCTTCAGAAGCTGTCAGTGAAACTGGGCAGGAAGGGGTTAATGATACAGCCCTGAAAGCTGTGCTACACAGGAAAGTGGAAAGAGAGCCACACCCTAGCTTGAAGCAAACCCAGGGAGCTGACGTGGGAGGAAAAGGGGCGGAGTCACACCCGATAGGGCAGCTTGCTTCACTTAACCAGGAAGCCACTGCCAGTAGGAAGAAGGAGTTGCAGAGGAGAAAGAAAGACTGCAGAGACCAAGAGAGAGTCTGGGAAGCAGAGGCAAAGGGAGCCAAGGAGAGAGGCCAGGCTTCAGAGGAACCTTCCAAGGAGGAACTACTTGGAGCTCATTAGCCAAGGAAAGCAGGTCAGAGACTATTTAAAACTCCAGGGGAGAAGGTCAGATACCTTGCCTGTAAGGGAGAGAAATAGCTCTCAGGAATCTTCTCTCAGGAATGAAAGATTGGGCAGAGAGAAGATCCCTTTCAGTAAGCTAAAGAAAGTTGCTTGTCACAGACAACGTTATAGAAGCTCTAGCTCTGAGTGTAGCCCAGGTGCCTATTAGCATGCTCTTGATTACAAGCAGCACAGACACGGGCAGGAGCTAGGCTCTGATGAAGACGCTGTAATACAAGATTTAGTGAAACAGTATCACAGGAAATGTTTACCTCCCTGCCAGAGAACACAGTCTAGGCGTACCAGAAATCAGGTGAGCCCTTTTTATAAGCTTTTAAAAGGTGCTGATAACTTAGAGCCTGTACATGTGCCTAGGTATGTTAAGGAGAACAAAAGAAGACAGCTTAAGGATTTAATTAAGCAATGGCAGTCTGTAGACTCTCTTAACCAAAGCCTCAAAGATATATCAGACCCAGAAGAGATGTTAATTGATCCACCTTCATCAGTTAGCAGTGATTCGCCTATGGAATGTGGGATCTGTTATAAGGATTGAAGTTACATTAAGTGAATCCTATAAGAGGAGAGAAGCTGTATCAAAAGCTTATATGTGAAGTGCTGAGAAGCCTATTGAATGAATCTGAGTTTCATTGAGAAAGGCAGCCTTCTGCCGTGGGAAACTCAGATGTAATTATTGCACCTGTGAAGTAAAGCTCAATGCTGGAGAATGTCCTATGTTTAAAGAGAGCATACTAGTGCAATGTTTAATGGAAGAAATCAAGGCTTGTATTGGAAGCTAATGGAAGTTGATTGCTGAACTTTGTACTTTGAATTGTACCTGAGAAGCATCAGGATTTTCATGGACTTTTTATTTGACACAATTGAGTACCACTACTTTTTGTTTGTGCCTGGGGATGTAGTGCTCCAAATTCCAGTGTGTGGAAATAAAGTTATTATTGGAACTCACAGAAGGCCTTCGCTCTGTTACTTGGCCCACAACTACAATGGACACCAGGCAGCAGCACTTAGGTATATAAATTTGCTTTCCTCTTTGCCCCACATGCTAACCCCTCATAGGCAACTGCCTATACCTACGCCGGAGGGTGCTGCAGTGTGACAATAGGCATTGGGGAAAGTGCTCGTTTGGGTCATAGAACATCCAGAGAGTATAGAGAAGATTGCATTTCACTATCTCCAATACTTTCCATAATCATAATGATGCAGCAGTGGGATCTGAACCCTGGTTTCTCTGGTCCTAGCCCACTAATTTATTAGGCTATTCCTAGACAACCACAGTCTGGACTACTAGTCTGGGGACATCTATGTAGATGCCCCTGCAAAGGTCCATATTAGACACGTCCATGTTTGACATTGTGCCTGAGCTTGGACATGTCTGCGCCTTTTTTTTTTTTTCAGACGTTTTGGTTTGGACGTCCCAGATTGCACTTGAATGTCATTTTGTAGAATGTCACTTCACATATAGTATTTATTTGCCAGGTTATACTTTCTAGAAGGCATTTCATTTTGAGTCCTAAAACTGGAAGTAAATAGGAGATGATGGAAAAACAGATTTCCCCAGAATGATGGGCCAACACATGGAAAAAATGTTTCCTAGCCTATAGGACAGGCACAACCAGGCATTTTTCTTGTAGACTCAATTTGCAAGAAGTTTTTCCCCATGAAAAATCTGAAAAAACCCCCCAAAACATCTGTCTCCTGTCTTGCTTCAATTACCTCTGATGAAACTGGCTCCTGTATTTATTTAGAAGCAGCAATGCTGAATATACATGCACGGCGGCAACTGCCATTGCTATATTGATAGTCAGCAATACGCAGCTGTTCTCTGTATAGTTAAGCAGTTTAATTTAGGACAGCCTTTTTATCCTTTCCAACCCAAAGGAAGTTGGAAGGAATTAAACAGTATGAAAGGGGTCAGGAATGTCTGGGGGTAAAATAACTCTTTGAAAATTTAACAAAATGGGATGAAACTTGGCATGTGGGAAAAACCGCTAAAAGACAAGTTTGAAAATGAGCCAGTGGGGATTCTAGAGAAATAAGTCCCCCAAAAACTAGCCCAGTGTATTTCTATGGACAAAGGAGTTCCAGTTTCTATAGCATAGAAACTTACATACAATGAAACACAGAGATTCGCTCATTTCCAACTGTCCTTTACCCTACCAGCCCTCCAGACTGCCCCACCACCAAAAAATGCCTGTCCCACAATGGCCCCATCATCCCATATACTGCCCCCACCCCCAAAAAATACTCCCTCCTAACTTCCCTACAACCCATAAAGAAAAAAAGAGTTGCTTCACCACCATACAAATTGTTCCAGTCCCCAAAACTACAGCTTCACAACTGCCCTACCACACTGATAACTGTCTCTACTGCAAAATACAACCTCCCGCAACTGCCCCGCTATCCTGCAAGCTGCCCCACTAAAGATATACACCCCCACAACTGCCCCAGCACACCACAAACTGCCCCACCCCAATAAACAACCTCCCATAACTACCACACCACCTTGAAAAGTGCTCCACCCCAAGAAATACCCTCTCACAACTTCCCTGCCACCCCACAAACTGCCCTATTCCTAATAAATACCCCCACAACTACCTAACCACTCTGCCAACTGCCCACCCCAAAAATACCTCCTTCAAATTCCCCATCCCCTAAAAACTATCATGCTGCAACTGCCCCACCACCACACAATATGCCACACCCCTAAAAATAATCCCCTACAATTGCCTAACCCCTCTTCCTCCCTGCCCGCCTTCCCTTTCCTCCCCTTCTTCCCTTCATTATTTATTTATATTATTTGTTTTATTTTTATCCTATCTGTTTTTATTTAAACTTTTATTCACATTATTTATTGGGAGCCTGCCCCTTTTTTAACTTACAATATATGGTTTGTGTTATTTTACCACAAGCGGCATGCTACACAACAATTACTTATTGTTTTTATTTACTTATTTATTTAACAGGTTTTTTTATACCGCCTTATCATATAATCAAAGCGGTTTACAGTAAAACTCAGCAAATCCTTTGAATCTTCTTTCTGTTTGAGGTGTTTTCTGTGCTGATCTTTGGTATGAGATATGCAGCTTAAAGTGTATAACATGATGCTCTGACCAGGGTATCGGTGTGACCCGAGGAGGCTTCATGGTGCAAATATGTGGTCTGGGGTGGTGCCTAGGCAGTGGGAGGGACCCATGTGTAATAGGTTGAATTGCAAGGACTCCATTGCACTGAGGAAAGCGGCAGACTCTTTGCTAGGTGCGGAGTTGAGGTTGAGGTCTCCCAGTAATATGAGTGGCTTGTAGGGGGAGTTAGTTGCACATACCGTTTCAAGTATGGTGGGTAATTCATCAGCCTCGGTGTTGGTGGCTCTGTAGGTAAGGCAGATAGGCATGTGCCTATTCTCCATGGTGATTATGTTGGAGTGATCCGTGCTTGTTGCCTTGGAGATTTTGAATCTGAGGTCAGATCTAGCTAGGATTAGCACCCCTCCGCCTCTTTTGCTGATACGAGGGCTGCAGAATGCAGTGTGAGTGCGAGGTGCAACTTGGTTTATGATGATCTGGCTGGTGTCTTTCAGCCAGGTTTCGGTAATGCAGAGTATATCTGCTTGGTGTGACTGAAGGTGGTCTATAATAGTGCTGGTCTTGTTTCATATAGATCTGGCATTAATTCATGTTTTTAAGCCACCTATGCATTTTAGCTTTGTAGGTCTGTGCCTTTGGGGTCCCTTTTTATTAATTTTTATCCAATCTGTTTTGATTTCAATAATTTATTTTTTTACCCATTCTTGTCCATTCATTTCTATTTAGCCCCAATTTTCATTGGCTGGGAACCCCCCTTGTTTTTGCTAATGACATCAGTCTTGTGCTATTTAACCACAGGAGACATATTACATAATACTTACCCACTGTTTTTAATCTATCGTTTCCAATCTACCTATGGTTTTCAATTTGTATGGTTGCGCCTTCAGGGTCCCGTTTTTATTTATAATATTGCTAGTGCAATTACCTGTTTTTTAAAACCCCCTTTGGAAGTTTCTCTGGGTATAGTGTGGCAATTTCTCATTAGGTGTTTTGCTTCCTCCTATAAGGTTGGTGACCAGTGAGCATCATGGTGTCCCTTCTGGCATACATCCAGGATTTACCAAGTTCTTGTTTTATCCCGATGTTCCCTTTTTAATGGCCAAATGATAGGGCATGTCCCTTGTGATTGGTTTCATGGAATACACCAACAGTACAGTCTGCCCTGGTATTTCTGCTATAACATTCAGAATACTTCTTTTCAGCATGCTTCAAAGACATTGCTACGGGTACGCCACACCAGTGCTAGTAAATTTCTTAAATATGTCTTTGAACAATGCTCTAGGGTCACTATCGGTCCTGATATTGAATTATAGGTTAAGTGAGGTTTTGACTTTCAATTGTTTAATTTTTTAATTGTATCTTTAAAATATATGTTAGGTCGTAGCCAAACTTACTGTTTTTTATATCTTTCTGATTTTCTAAGTTTTTTTAATGGTTATTCTTTTTATCATGCAGTAGTTCTGTAGATATTTTTTATCTCCGCTTTTATCTTTATCACCTTTTTTAAAATTTATATTAATTGTTCTAGCCCGTTGTTTTTGCATTTGCATTCATCTTTTAGATGCTGAAATCGGGAATGCCACCTTAGATTTACAGTGCTTACTGTGTCACCATGCTTACACTAAATCCGAAGGTTTCGGCACCACTGCTCCTTTTAAAGCCAGCCTCCTTAGCTTCTTGCCTCTGTCTCATTTCTCAAAGAAGCAACACACTATGGCAAGGATTCTTTGAATATCTCTATTATTATGGTTTTTCCCTTTTCTCTCCGTGCCTCACCTTAAATTTTGGCATGCTATATTCATAGAAATATAGAAACATGATGGCAGAAAAAGACCACATGGCCTATCTAGTCTGGCCTCCCATATCAACCACTACAAGTCTCCTTTTTTCCTTTAGAGAGCCTCTGTGTGTGTTCCATGCTTTTTTGAATATAGATATTGTCCTCATCTCTGCCACCTCCACTGGGAGACTTATTCCATGCATCTACCACTCTTTCCGTAAAGAAATATTTCTGCATATTACTCCTGAGTCTATCTCCTTTCACCCTCATCCTATGTTCCCTCGTAGCAGAGCTTGCTTTCAATTGAAAGAGGCTCTCCTCCTGGTCATTTATGCCATGGAGGTATTTAAACATCTCAATCATATCACCTCTGTCCTGCCTTTCCTCTAAAGTATATATATTAAGATCCTTAAGTCTGTCCTCATATGCTTTATAACGAAGACCATTAACCATTTTAGTAGCCACTCTCTCCACTGACTCTAACCTGTTTATATCCTTTTGAAGGTGCGGTCTCCAGAATTGCACACAATACTCCCAATGAGGTTGTACCAAAGGCTTATACAGAGGCACTATCACCTCCTTTCTTCTGCTGGCCATTCCTCTCCCTATGTACCCAAGCATCCTAGCTTTTGTCATCGCCTTTTCCATCTGCTCAGCTACTTTGAGATTGTCAGACATAATCATGCCTAGGTCCCGTTCTTCTTTTGTGGACAGAAGTATGTCACCCCTTATATTGTATTGCTCCCTTGGATTGTTGCAGTCCAAATGTATGACCCTTCATTTTTTAGCATTAAATTTCAGCTGCCAAATTCAACCTTAGCTAGATCCCTCCTCATGTTATCTACATCTTCCTGGGTGTCTACTCTATTGCAGATTTTGGTATCATTCACAAAGTGGCAAACCTTACTCGACAGCTCTTTCACAATACCACTAACAAAGATGTTAAAAAGAATCAGTCCAAGGACAGATTCCTGCGGCACTCCACTGATAACCTCCTCCTCCTCAGAGTGAGCTCCATTTACCTGTACCCTTTGTCACCTCTCACTCAACCAATTTCTAACCCAAGCAGTAACTTTAGGGTCCACCCTAGGGTACTCAGTTTGTTTATAACACACCTGTGCAGAACTATTTCAAATGTTTTACTAAAATCTAAATACACCATATCTAGGGCTCTCCCTCAGTCCAACTCCCTGGTCATCCAGTGAAAGAAATCAATCAGACGTCTGACAAGACCTGCCCTTGGTGAATCCATGCTGCCTCTGGTCCGGTAAATCCGTTGGACTCCGGAAACCTCACTATTTTCTCTTTCAGCAGCATTTCCAATAATTTACTCACCACTGAGGTCAAACTAACTGCTCTGTAGTTCTTAACCACATCCTTACTTCCGCTTTTGTGTAGAGGGACCACATGTGCCCCTCTCCAGTACTCTGGCACTACCCCTGACTCCAAAGAGGCATTGAAAAGGTCAGTCAGTGGAGCTGTTAGAACTTCCCCAAATTCCTTCCGTATTCTTGGATGTATCCTATCTGGTCCCATCGCTTTGTCCACTTAGTTTCTGAAAATCGTTTGAGATGCCCCTCCCTTCTGTTCCTGTTTGTGGGTATTGTCCTGCTCCTGGCCCTTCAATTGTGAACACAGAACAGAAATATTTGTTAAGCAATTCCGCTTTATCCTCATCAGCTTCTACATATTCCTCCCCTTCACCCTTGAGTCTGACAGTTCCACTTTTGCCCTTCTTCCTCTCACTAACATCTGAAAATGTCTTATCCCCTCATTTTATTGCATTGGCTATTTCTTCTTCTTTTTGCATCATTGCTTTCTTGACTTCTTTGCCAGCCTCTATGTTTTTCCAAATACAGATGCCTATCTTCCTCTCTCTGTGATCTCCTGTATTTCATGAAGGCCTCCCTCTTTTTCTTCACCTTTTCAGCTACCACTTTTGAGAACCAAATAACCACTGTGTTTTTGTAGTAACTTCAGTGTTCCCAAGACATTAGCTTGTGGACTGTTTTAGCACTATAAGACCAATATGTTTGACATTGCAGATGGCTCCTGTTACATACTCTGTTAATACTTACCTGACGGTGTAGATTAATCAGTTCCTATTCCTCTTCCCTCCCACACCCCTCCCCTACCTCCTTTCCTCTCCCCCACAACCTCCATCCCCTACCTTTCCTAATCTTATTTATTTATTTAACCGGGTTTTTTTTTATACAGTTTTATCATTTCAGTCAAAGCGGTTTACATTGTGACTTAAACTTGGTAATGTACATTAAACAGGGACATTGATAACTTGGATTTTTTGAGGCAATGGAGGGTTAAGTGACTTACCCAAGGCCACAATGAGTGCTAGTGGGAATTGAACCCTGGTCTCTTGGTTCCCAAGCCAGTGCTTGTATAGTCGTGAATAACTCTGCCTACAGTTCATCTGAGAAATTTGCAGTGCACTGTTTTCCAGCAATTATTTGCCCAGTGACATGCCAGCATGAGTTTAAAGTGTAATTTCAGCACTCCAATCCATTATTTCACTTATAGCACTCCAATTATCATTTCACTACATGTGCCTCTTTTATTTGATATCTTATATGATACTTTTACACCTTATATGATATTCTACTTTAGATGCAAATTTTCTAATATTTCTAGTTCATTTAAGCTTGGACTTTCATATGTCTCTTTTTAATGTTTATATAATTTTATGTATTTATTTTTTACTGTTTTTTATATTACTCTATTTGTGATGTTCACTTATATGCCGCTTTTCACAGATGGTTTTAATTCTTATCTCTTACGTTTGTTTTAATACACTACCATATGGTCCCTTGGTCACTTATATGTTTCCACCCTTACACATGTATTTTTTATTGCCGTTTATTGGTTTTTAATGATCATATCATATTTGTTCCTTTACCTATACAGTTTGTACCACACAGGACAGTATGGCTAGTGTCCATTTCTATTATTCTTCCACTGTGTAATTGTGTGTTTTTTCCATTTTATTGATTTTTTTTTAAGGATGGTTATTATGTATCTTTATTTTAATGATTTGTTTTATTATTTTTTCAGAGGCTATTACCCCTGATTTAGACATAGCCAAAACATGGCTGTGTCAGGTCCTCTGCTTTAAGTGTACACCTCACTTACTCTCTTCTGCTTTCTTCTGGTTCCTGCGGGTGAGTGTGTTCCTTCTTTTGGACCACTTCCAAAACTGTCCTCCCACAACTGTTCCCCACTTCAACCACTGCCCCTGCGCTGCCTCACTACCCCAAAAACTGTCCCATTTCCAAAAACTACTACTCTGCAACTGCCCTACCCACACAACTGCCCCCTTATAAGTGCCCCACAACCTACACACTACTTCTATACCTAAAAATCACTCCCTTGCAACTCTCCTACTACCCCACAACCTGCCTCACCCCCCCCCCCCAAAATTGGCCCCTACAAATGGTCAACCACCTCACAAATACTCTTGCATCTGCTCCACCACCCTGCAAACTGCCGCCGCTCCCAATAATTACTGCCCTGCCTCCCAAAACTACTTCCCTGCAAATTACCCCACCCAGAAATAATATCCCCCTTGGAACTGCCCCATTCTCAAAAACATCCCTATCCAAATGCTTCACCCTCAAAACCTTCAAAACGCACCATTATAACTGCCCCACCATCCTGCAAACTACCTTACCCCCAATGCTAAACTCCCCCACCTGTCACCAAGCCCCAAAACTATGTCCTCCATAAATGCCCCACCAGCCTCAACTACCCCAACATAGAAACAGATACACGCAAATACACAAATACCACACACAGGCACAGTGATTACAGATAATTTCTTAGCTCTGATATACTGCATTTACAATTTTTCACATATATATTTCATGTTCTTTGCTATTATTTCTTCTGTTAAAGCTACTGACTGAATTGTACTACTTTCTTATCAGTGGCTATCTATGCTGTCAGCTAGTATCTGTTGATATGAGCAGGGCTAAAGTAAGGAACTGATAAGCCAGGAACATGCCTAGGTCCTTCCCCACAACACTCAAACCTCAATCAGGCCCTTATTGAAGAACCCCAAACTCGATCCTCAAAAGGTCGATTCTTACAGACCAATAGCTAGTATTCCCCTACTAGCAAAGATAATTGAGAAAGAGGTACAAAGGCAAATTCAGGATCATATAGACTCCACAGCTCCTTTAGATCACTGCCAACACGGGTTCAGAGAGTATCATGGAGTCAAGACCCTTCTCACATTTCTATTCAACAGCATACTCACAGGCGTTGATGACATTAGACAAGGCTTTGTGCTCATCTTTTTAGACATTGCTGCGGCCTTTGACTCGGTACATCACGAGCTCCTCCTTGGGCGGCTGAAAGAAAAGGGAATCTGCAATACTGCACTTGCTTGGTGCAAGTCCTACCTAGATGGTAGGTGGCAATACGTTAAATCTGGTTCAGAAGAATCAAAACATTTCCATCAAACACAAGGTGTGCCTCAAGGATCCTCATTATCTCTATTATTTAACATATATATGCAGCCCATCTGCAATATCATTAGATCATGTAACGTGAGCTGTCTGATATACGCGGATGACATCCTCTTATATATGCCTTTCTCAACTGTGCAAATGGACCTTACACCACTTGTAGAATGCTTCAATGCAATATTAGACTGGCTACAATCACAAAACCTCCGTATCCAGCACAAGAAAACGGAGGTACTGTTCATCTCCAGAGATCCCAACTTTATTCCACCATCTCATGTAAGAGTCAAGGAAGCTGAACTACAAACCAAAGAAACAATAAAATACTTGGGGGTCACCTTAGACCAACATCTGAACATGAAAACTCATATAAGCAACATATACAGCTTTGACTATTTCAAAATCCGCTCACTCAGGCATCTGCGCTCCCTACTTGACCCAGATGATTTCCGGACCATATATCAAGCACTGATCCTGCCGCATTTTGACTTTGCTAATTCCATTTTACAAGGTCTCCCTCATTCCACTTTACACCCTTTACAACTGGCCATGAATGCTGCAGCAAGAATCCTCCATGGTGCATCCAGAAGTGAACATGTTACTCCTATTCTGAAACAGCTTCATTGGCTACCAATACACGGAAGAATTATCTTCAAAACTTTACTTCTCTCATTCAAGGCCATCAACCGCATTGCCTCTACTGCACTTACTGATCTGATCCAAACCATGCCACCCAACAGATCCAGAAGATCAACAGCGTTAAATCTACTATTAACACCGAAGATGTTGACCAAATGCAACTGTACAACGGCAAACAGAGCCTTCAGTCTTTACATCCCCAAATGCTGGAATGCATTACCATCTGACATTCGAGCTATTGCAGACCTAACTAAATTCAGGAAGGCAATCAAGTTTCACCTATTCCGCCAATTCTACCCAGCCAGCAATGGAACCTAAAATACCCACCTAATAACACCCTTTCTAAGCCTTTATCACAGTCCCAAGCTCCTTCCTGCAGATCAGACAAATTCCGTCTTAAAGTAAGCATTGTGTTGCATATAACTCAGTGCAACTAAAATTTCATGTATATAATCCAACCCTGTTATTTAATTGACCCCTCATGTATATAGTTTAACCCCATTATCCAAGTTGATATTACTGTTCTATGTAAAACCAAACAGTTTGTGTTTAGGTTGTTTTTGTTATACTGTAAACCGCGCTGATACCGAATAGTGCGGTATATAAGCAACTGTAATAAATAATAAATAAATAATAGGGTCCAAAATTCAGCGGAGTGCTGCTGGATGTGCTCAGCACTCTGGAAGTTAGGATTGACAACTACCTGGCTTAATTCATGAGTCTGAGTTTTACATTAATGTCTGGAAGCCGGAAGAACGACTAGCATGTTTGGATATTTTCAGAGGTTAGAGCAATAGCTTATTACCCAAGAGATCAGGGTTTGATTCCCACTGGCACTCCTTGTGACTTTGGGCAAGTTACTTTACCTTCCAGAAGAAAAGGCCTAGCAGTTTACTCCCAGTCATACCTTGCCAAGAATACCTAGGGGCTGTTTGGTCACCAGGAATCAGCATTGACTTGGTGGCACTTAAAAAAAAAAAACAAACCCTCTACCTTTAGTTCTCTAAACTTCCCTTTGCGAATGACTCTGCCCTGCCTGCCTGCTTCCAACTAGCAGCAGAGATTGTGAATATGATCTAGTCAATGGGAAGGCTGAGGGGCTGAAGTGCTGGAATGCTCCTCTAGTCATAGAAAGGGAGGAGGTGAGCTTGGGAAAGTCCTTGTGCTATACAAGTTCAGTTTCCATGTGTGGCGGGAGATGGAAGAGAAATGAAGCCCTCACCTCCCAAAAAATGCCTCAATATGTTTCTTTAGGAAAATCAGTTCCAACGGCTGCAGCAAACTAACATCAATTCACAGTAACATAGCAATTGCACATTTATACCTGTTAAACAGCCCTCCCTTCTTTTCTCCTCTCTCAATCGCAGACACATGGAAGCAAATTCCACAAAATCCACGTTCGGCCTGTGGACATATTTAAATCGGAAACGGACATGATTCCATGCCAATTCTGCATTCGTGGGTATAGACGTGCCCACGTTTATGGATCAGCATGTAGATGCATCTGGCATGGCATGTACAACATGCTGTTCAGCTGGCCCGTGCATGTATCCAGTGCAAGATAAGTGCACAGGTGTAGGCATGGGCCATAGAGTGTAGCGGAGAAACCCGTCCTCGCTAATATGACGGGCCACGGGTAAACGCTGCAATCTTTTTGGTTGATCCCACACTCACCATATTCTGGAATGCTACATGTTTCCAATCCTGCCCGTCTCTGCAATATATCCATGGACATCTCCAAAAGCCATGCCTCCTTGGTTAAAACGTGCATCTCCTAAGCTGCTCTTCTCACTGACAGTGTTTATGCTGATGCAAACTAGACATAAATATGATGATACATAAATGCTGATGCAAACTAGACTATATATACTAGTCTGTTTCATGCCCAGAACACTGCAAAGTAATCTCGGTGCATGCTAAGATATAATAAGATCAAGTAGGTATTAACATGTTTGTCATGACATACTTTGCACCAAAACGTGCATGGCAGTGTAACAACTCAAGAGTTATTCTTGCATTGGTCATTTTAAAATTACTCTTTCAAATGCTACGAATGGACCCCTACCAACCTGACAAACCTGAACTAACTTTGCAAATTCCCAAAGGATGCATTGTATTACTGAGTGACATAACTATGCTCTTCTAATGCCTATAACTGTCTGGTTATGGCATCTGTTTCCCATATATCTGGGTACTGGCATTTCTCACTGCAGCTCCGTACATATGGCTACACCTGCCCCCATACAATGTCGAATCTCTGTCCTGGCTTATGTTGGTCTGTATACATCTGCTATCTGTGGGGTAACTCTGCCTGCCTTCCCACAGTCTGCTTTGTGGCACTGCTTCCCTGGTAAGGCCTGTGAGGGCATGGGAGAGAGGATCCCTGTGCCATCATACCAACTAGCCAGACTCCAGATATATCATTACTCTCGCAGCTTGCATTGATCCTGGACTGGGTAAGGATGTAGGCTGCATGGCACAATCTAGGGAATATTGGCATAACAGCTGTCAGGCCTCCCAGTGCCTGGCACAGCTGCTGTATGGCTGCCCTGTCACAGTGGCACCTGGTGTCACTGCAGTCATCCATAAGTTCCAGGTACTGGTCAGGCATTCATGTCCCCTTTGAACTGCAGATCAGCACACCAAATCCACTGGTGCAACCCTCAAACCATACACACACACTCTCATTTGCAGGGATGAACTGTAGAACACAGCAGAAATTTTTCTGAGTTTTGGCCTTATTCCTCGCCTCTGGCAGGAATAACGGGCATGTCTGTGGGAAAGTTGGAAAATATACACTGGTCTTTCCTGACTACATTATACACATCTCTGCTGCAAACCACGCCCCTATACCGCCCCTCCTGGGCACATTCTGACATCCCCGTGCAAGCAAGATAAACGTGCCTGGGCACCATGTACTGGAATACGTCCATAGACATTTAAAGAACATAAATGTTCCCAGTGCACATACAAACTCTTATTCATATTCTGGAATAATCCCCTTGGAGCTCGATTCCAGAAGCGGGGCATTTGGGCAGTCCAGACATCCCCACTGAAGACAGGGCCACTATTACCCGATTCTGGTCTGCAGGAACGTTGGGAACAAAATATTCCCATGTGAGCCAGAATTCGGCCAAAGGACGGCTCAGTGTAACCCCTCTGCCTGTGGGGACATCCTCCCTGCAGGCACCCCATAGCACTGTGGTTCCAGCCCCCAATATCCCCGTCACATTGACCCATGGCTGGCCTCCCGCAGCCTGGATCAGGCGGCAGGGACCCCCACGCACCTGGCCCTGGCCCCCAAATGTGGCTCCCCGGGCCCGATCGAGCAAAAAGTACAGTTTAAACCACCTCTGAGGTGGTTTTAAACTGCAGGACCAGCATCATGTACAGGGCCGTGAACAGAATCAGCCCTGTCCATAATCCCGGGCATCAGGCTCCCACTACACCCCTGATCCTGCCCTCTCCCACGCCCCACTGGCTCTCCCCATCCTGAAGTACAGGATGTATAGGGAGGGTGCCGAAATAGGGTTAGCGCGGATTGCAGGACGTCCAGCCCCACAACCCGTGTTATAGAATTAGGGCCATAGAGAACAAATATTTAAAGGTGATGTATCTGAGGAATTGAAATAAATCTCGATAAACTTGGAAGATGTGATACAGCAATTTGATACACAAAAGAGGAGCAAATCACCTGAAAGGAATGAAATTGCAGACCTACTATTAGTAATTTGTAAACTATTGTTAAAATTGTCTCTAATACCTGAAGACTGGAAGGTGACCATTGAAAAGCCAATTGTTAAAAAGGGTTTCAGGGGTGATCCGGGAAACTACAGATCAGTGAGCCAGACATCAGTGATAGCAAAATGGTAGAAACCATTATAAAGAACAAAATTACTAAACATACAGACAGTCATGGTTTAATGCGACAAAGCCAATATACATTTAACAAAGGGAAGTCTTGCCTCACCAATCTGCTACATTTTTTTGAAGGTGTAAATAGGTAAATAAAGGTGAGCCAGATGATATAGTATATCTGGATTTTCAGAAAGCCTTTGACAAAGTCCCTCATGAAAGAATTGAGGAAATTAAAAAGTCATGGGATAGGAGGCAGTGTACTACTGTGGATTAAGAACTGGTTAAAAGAAAACAGTAGGGCTAAATGGCCAGTTTTCTAAAGGGAGAAAGGTAAATAATGGAGCACCTCAGCGATCTGTGCTAGTGGGCCTGCTGTTTTTTTAACATATTTATAAGTGACCTGGGAATGGGAATAATGAGTGAAGTGATCAAATTTGCAGATGACACAAACTTAATCAAAGTTGTTAAATCACAAGAAAATTGTGAAAAATTGCAAGAGGACCTTGATACACTGGAAAACTGGATGTCCAAATGGCATATGAAATGTAATGTGGACAAGTGCAAAGTTAAGCACTTAGGGAAAAATAACCCAAACTACAGTTACACAATGCAAGGTACCACCTTACAAACTATCACCCAGGAAAAAGATTTAGGTGTCATCGTGGATAATATGTTGAAACCCTCCGCTCAGTGTGCAGTGGCAGCCAAGAAAGCAAATGGAATGCTAGGAATCATAAGGAAAGGAATGGAGAATAAAATAAAGGATATTATAATGCCTCTGTATTATTCCATGGTGTGACCGCACCTTGAATATTGTGTACAGTTCTGGTCACCATATCTTAAAAAGGATATAGCAGAATTAGAAAAAGATACAGAGAAGAACCACTAAAAATGGTAAAGGATACCCCTATGAGGAGAGGCTTAAAAGGTTAGGGCTCTTCAACTTGGTAAAGAAACGGCTGAGGGAGGATATGATAGAGGTCTATAAATTAATAAATGCAGTGAACTGGGTAAACGTAGATTGGTTGTTTATGCCATCAAAAAGTAGAAAGACTACAGGGCACGCAATGAAGCTACAATGCAACCCATTTAAAACTAATAAGAGAAAATATTTTTTTTTACTCAACGCGTAATCAAACTCTGTAATTCGTTACCAGAGGATGCAGTAAAAGCTGCTAGTTTAGCTGGGTTTAAAAATAAGATTTCAACAAGTTTCTGGAGGAAAGATCCATAAACCATTATTAAAGAGGACCTGGGAAATCCACTGCTTACCCCAGGACAAGCATTGTGGAACCTGGGTGCCTTTTTGGGAACCTGCCAGGTACTTTTGACCTGGATTGGCCACTGTTGGAAACAGGATACTGGGCTTGATGAAGCTTGGTCTGACCCAATGTGGCATTTCTTAAGTTCTTATGTTATTCTATCCACACAGTGATTCCCAGCAAGGAAGGTTCCTTCCAGCATATCCTGAGTCCACAGGTGGTTGTTGTCAAACTGAGTCCCTCTTTCCATATGAGGACCATTGGGTCTATCATTTGATCTGTCAGGTAGGTGGAATTCCTCACCTCCCTAGACCTTGCTAAGGCATATTGTCGCATTTATATTTGGCAATACAAAAGTCAAAACATGTAAAAAGACCTAGGGAGCATTAAAATAACCCACATAACTATACCTAAAAAAACCACAATTACCATTTAAACAAACATACTTTTTTTGTCGGGATCCACCGACCTGAGATGGAGAGAGGAAAAAACTCCCCACTCGGTGTCGGTAGAGGCCTTTTGTCTGTATTATCAAAAACCTTAACCTCAATATAAATCACTTATCTGATAGTGTATCAATAGGGCAGCACAGGATTCAAGCAGCGACATGCATGTTTCGAGCCAAAAAAGGCTCTGTATCAAGCTGTTTCTAAAAAATGCGTGCCCTGAAAAACGCCAGATACTCCCGGTCATTTAAAACACCAAAAAATCTATGAATGGCTGCCGAAAAAAAC
This sequence comes from Ichthyophis bannanicus, assembly GCA_033557465.1. Classification (NCBI taxonomy): domain Eukaryota; kingdom Metazoa; phylum Chordata; class Amphibia; order Gymnophiona; family Ichthyophiidae; genus Ichthyophis; species Ichthyophis bannanicus. Next base: position 188,397,738 of record CM066036.1, read on the forward strand.
GTCATTAACACGTCATTAAAGACGTCTGCAAAGAGGGAATTCCAAAACTTTATTGCAATGAAAAACACCGATCGTTGGGAGCCCCCGAACACCAGGCAACGCACTCGACGTCAACAGCAGTCCTGAATCTTTCTGGGCTGGCTTTAACCCCAGCTCAGTCAGAGGTTTTGGATTTGGGCCTCTCCTTCATTCCTACGGTCCCCTATGATCCGTTTGAGATGTGAATCGCCTTGTTTCATTTTTTTCGGAAGTTACGAATTCTTTGTTGTTTTTCAAGGACGGGACAATAATGAGGGCTCTTTGGTGCGCCCTCCCTCCCGCTGGGTCCCCCCGGGGTTGATGGATCCCGCCATACAGGTTTTTCAATCTTTAGTTTTGCAAGAACTGTCAGAATGTGAAAACTTTTACTTTTCGATTTTCTAATATTTCTAATGCACATCGTTCTGCCCTTCAGGAATTGGGAGTGAATACCAATTTGGTTGTGTGCGGGGCGGACAAAGGTGGGGCTGTGGTGCTTCAATCTCGTACCGAGTACCTGCAGGGGGCATTGGCTCAGCTGTCTGATACGAAATACTACAAACCTTTATTGGCGGATCCCACACCACAATTACAACTTGTGATAAAAACTTTAGTGAATCATGCGCTTCTTCAAGGTTGGATAACCACACGAGAGGCAGCTTTTCTCCAGCAACGACATCCTCGGATTTCTTTATTTTATACAGTCCCCAAGGTACATAAATCTTTGACTGCCCCTCCGGGACGCCCTATAGTTTCTTGTCATGGTTCTATTCTTGAGCCGCTATCTCAGTTTAGTGACCTTTTTTTGAAACAAGAAGCTTGCCGGGTCAAATCCTTCCTGCGGGATACATCGCATTTTTTGACACTTTTGTCCACGGTTTCGGGATCACTGGCAGATTGTCTTCTAGTGTCTCTAGATGTAGTAGCATTATACACCAATATTCATCAAGAAGAGGTGTTTTTACTGGAAACGGCCTTTACCACGGCACCTCCTCGGATTCCTAAATCTTTCCTTTTAGATTTAATCCGTTTGGTGTTGACCAGGAATTATTTTGTTTTTCAGGGCCAATTTTACCAACAATGCCAGGGAGTAGCGATGGGAGCTACTGTAGCCCCTTCAATTGCTACATTGTACCTAGCTGACATGGAAGAACGCTTCATTTATTTGGCCCCTGCTTTTCAACATGTTCGTCTCTGGCTTCGTTTTCTGGATGACATTTTTTTGCTTTGGTCTTCCACTGCTGATCAGCTGGTTCTTTTTGTGGACTGGTTTAAATAGCATCAAGCCTAACATCCAGTTTACCTTTCAAATGGATAATCGGAGAATGGAATTCCTGGATGTTTTGGTCCGGAAGCAAGTGGATAAGTTGACCACTACTTTGTTCCGCTGGCTGGATTTGCGAAATAATCTATTGCGCTATCACAGCCATCACCCTTCTTCCTTACGGAGGGGTCTTCCTGTGGGTCAATTTTTGAGACTCCGTCGGATTTGTTCATCATTACAGGATTTTAAGGATCAAGCACAGAGCTTGTGGAAGCGTCTTTTTTGGATCAGGGTTATCCCAAAGCAGTGGTTCGTCGAGCCTATACACGTGCCAGATTTTCTCATAGGGAATGGCTTTTGGGTGACCTAACCCCTCAACTTGGTCCTTCTTGTGACCTTCCTTGACAGGATGATATGGACATCGTGACTGGGATTCTCCCCTTCACGCAATATACTACCCCAGTGACAGCCTTGTTGAAGAAACATTGGGGGATTTTGCGTATACATGCCTGTTTTCAAAAACCCCTTCGTTTAGCCTATACTAGGGGCAAGAATATTCGCGATCGCTTGGTACGTGCGGTCCTTTCTTCTCCTTCCACCTCGGTTATAGACCGTCCAGAAGGTCATTGGGCCTGTCAACGGTGCAAATATTGTGCCCTTACAGAAGAAGGGGTTGGTTGGTCACATGCATTTTCTGGTAAATCTTTTTCTTTTACTGGTCATTCAGCTTGTTTGACACCCTATGTGGTGTACATCATCACCTGCCCGTGTAATCTGTCATACATTGGGAGAACCATTCGTCCAGTCCGGGTTCGTCTAGGCGAACATGCCTCCCGATTGACCAACAAGACCCTTTCGGCTCCTATAGTTTAACATTGTCTCCAACATCACCATGATTTCACAGATCTTCGTTGGAGAGTGATTGATTTAATACCTTTGGATCCCCGTGGGGGTGACTGGGAGCAGCTACTTCAACGCTGTGAACAACGCTGGATTTTTCAACTCAACACAGTAATGCCCACGGGCTTGAATTTAGAGTGTGATTGGTGAAGTCTGCTTTAATTATCTGTTTTTTCTTTTTTCTTTTTCTGATGTTACAAGTTTTCACGTTTTTCATTGCAATAAAGTTTTTGAATTCCCTCTTTGCAGACGTTTTTAATGACGTGTTGATGACGTTTTTTTCAGCAGCCATTCATAGATTTTCTGGTGGTTTAAATGGCGTTTTTCAGGGCGCGTTTTTCAGGGCGCACATTTTTTAGAAACAGCTTGATACAGAGCCTTTTTTGGCTCGAAACATGCATGTCGCTGCTTGAATCCTGTGCTGCCCTATTGATACACTATCAGATAAGTGATTTATATTGAGGTTAAGGTTTTTGATAATACAGACAAAAGGCCTCTACCGACACCGAGTGGGGAGCTTTTTCCTCTCTCCATCTCAAGTCGGTGGATCCCGACAAAAAAAGTATGTTTGTTTAAATGGTAATTGTGGTTTTTTAGGTATAGTTATGTGGGTTATTTTAATGCTCCCTAGGTCTTTTTACATGTTTTGACTTTTGTATTGCTATTTTTTGTGGGTCATCACATATTTTGAAGGTTTGGTCTTCGCATTTATATTTGGAGCAGCTACAACACTTTTTCTTGACTTCTGTGTGCTGTGCCATCATTTTCCACTTCAAGATCCTGCCCTTTGGCCTAGCCAGGGTTCCCTGTACCCTTTCCAAAGTAATGGTGGTGGTGGTGGTGGTAGCAGCGATTCTGTGCAAAGAGGAAATTTGGGTTCACCCATTCCTGGATGTCTGGCTGATCCAGTCAGACTCACTGGAGAAGTCCAGAGTTGATCAGACCTGGTGATTTATTGGTTGGAAAGGCTGGGGTTGGTGATCAATAATGCCAAGAGCAGTATGCTTCTGTCCTAGGACTTTCAGTACCCGGGGCTTTGTTCCATTCTCTTCTGAGCTGAGTTTTCCTTTATAGCAGCTCAGAGCATTTTGTGCTCAGTCAGCTCCACGGGACTGGGACCTCCAGTTCCTCAGGTTCATAGCATCAACCTTGGAGCTGGTTCGCTGTTCCAGGGCACTCATTCGACCACTGCAAACGCACCTGCTAATTCTTTGGTCTCCCTGTTCCCAGCTGTTTGACCAGAATCTTCTCCCCACAAGATCAAGGAGCAGTTGAGGTGGTGATGCAGTCCTGAAGTGGCCAGAATGCTATTGTAAACCCTAGATTGGATGCTTGTCACATTGAATGCCATCTGAAGTGAGTGCACTGCGTGGGTCAGTGGGACCAGGGACTTTGGATCACTCAAGAGGCCAGGGTGATTATCCAGAATTAAATGGCCAGAATATTTATCAGGCTCTGGAGAGGTCAAAGCTTCTCCTAGTGGGCAAAGTGTCTGGATGTTTTCAAACAATGCCCTGGTGAAGGCATATGCCAACAAATGAGGTAGAATTCACAGTGCTAGACTGGCTCTCGGTGTCGTGAAGCTATGCTTTTGGGTGGAGGAACATCTGATTGTCCTGTCCATATTGCCCATTGCAGGCATAGACAACTCATAGGCTGGCTTCTTGAGTCATAACTCCATGGGTCAGGGGGAGTGGGAGCTCAGCTTTAGTGCATTTGTCCTGTGTAGAGGTGGGGCTTCTAGAATTCGACTTGATGGCCACTCAGGAGAATGCCAAATTGGGGAACCTTATAGCTGTGGGAAGTATCCACAATGGTCTTGGTTGTCCTACTTCAGGAGCGATTTCAAGAAGGATGTTGTATGTTTCCCTCCTTAACCCCTGATGAGTTGTCTTCTGTGCAGGATTTGGGCCCAGCTGGGCCTGGTGATCCTAGTGTTCCTGACTGGTCTTGCAAGACATGATACATGGATCTCTTGAATTTGCTGGCAGGGCCCCCACCTCTTGCTACCTCAAAAGAAGGGCCTCCTGCAGCAAGGGCTCCTGGGTAATGGAGGATCCCAGTCCCTTCTTGCTTATATCCTGGCCCTCGAGAGGCATATGCTCTCAAAGAAGGGCTACCCAAGAATGATATGAGAGACCCTGCTTTAGACCTATGTGGGCCTCTACATCTTTAACTTGTGCACAAGTTTGGAGACATGACATCCCCCCTCGATCCATGGAGGCCAGGAAAGTGGGCATTGTCACTATTTTGTCTTTCTTGCAGTCCAGCCTGGATCAAGGCTTGGCTCTGAATTCTCAGGGTTCAGGTGGCAGCTCTGATATTTATTTATTTAACATTTCTTATATACCGCCTTTCATGATATCAAGGCGGTTTACATTGAACAAACTGAAATCACATTGAACACGGCATTATGTGCCACAGGGGTCACATCCAAGAAATTTCATTGGAAGTACTCCCCCCGATGTCTCCCGCATCCTCAAGAGAGGGAAGCAGTTTTGTCCATTTGTGGGCCCAGCTTTGCCTCAGGTGAATATTTTCTGTTGATGGCACTGAAAGGGCCTCTTTTTGGGCCTGTTCATAAGGCCTTCCATAAGGATTTGACCCTTAAGATGGTTTTCTGGTTGGCTATAGCCTCCACCAGTTGGGTATCCAAGCTGTAGGCCTGGTCTTGCAGGGAACCTTTCTTGGTCATTTCATTTATTAAAACTTGATATACTGCCCTTAGTAGTAATATCAGAGCAGTTTACAATTAAAAAATCAAAATCATATAATAGCAGAGGAAAAAAATGGCAATTAAAAACAGGAAAGTAGTAGAATGACAACAAAAAGGTCAGTAGGGCACCTAGTAAAACAAATATAATCACAGGGAGGTATGAGTCAGGCAGAGTCAGGTAAGAGGTCAAAGGCCATGCAAACAGATGGGACTTGAGCATTCTTTTGAACTTTGTGAATGAAAGTTCTAAACGGAGGGGAGGAGGTAGATTATTCCAGAGGAAGGTGCCAAGGATACAAAATGTAGAGTGGTGCGTAGATTCTAAATGTGCCTGAGAGGGGGGTGGAAGGATGAGATGGTTCATATGGACAGAACGGAGAGAGCGATGGGGAGTATGCGGTATGATAAGGGAGGAGAGATATTGCGGGGTACCATTATGAAGTGTTTTATGAACCTGGGTGAGTATCTTGAATTGAATGAAAGATATACAGGAAATCAATGTAGATACGTAATGGAGTCACGTGATCAAAATGGGACACGTGAAATATTAATCTGATGGCAGTGTGTTAAATACGTTGAAGTCATTAAAGTTCATACTGGGGAAAGCCGGCGAGGACAGAATTACAGTAATCTAACTGACAAAGCACAAGAGAAACAACCAAGGTGATCAGAGCTGGGGAAGAAAGAAAGGACGAACAGCTCTTATGCGGCGGAGAGAAAAGAAGGATCATTGTACACCCTGGCTAATGTTTTCATGAAAGGAGAGAGGTGAATCTAAAATAACTCCAAGATAATGGAAGGAGGATGTGAGGGTGATATGCGTACCGTTAATGGCAGATGAAACAGAGAGGGTTGGGGATAATGGACTGGAAAGCCAGGTGACTTTTGTTTTAGATTGATTGAGCTTGAGATGATTAGTGCCCAGCCAGTTTGCAACATGGGTGAGACAAAGGTTCAAGGAGGCGAGGTCAGGGGCATGAGTGTCAGTATGGAGAAGCAGGAGAATGTCATCAACATAGAAGTAGAAAGAGATGCCAAGTCCCTGAATCAGTAGTGCCAGCGGCACAAGGAAAATATTAAAAAGAAGGTGAGCCAGGACTGAACCCTGAGAAATTCCACAGGAGAGAGGATAGGAGGGAGAGGTAAGAGTACCCATAGTGATTTTGAAGGAACATTGTGAAAGGAAAGAACAAAACCAATTGAAGACAGTGCCATGGAGACTGATATTGTGAAGTCCTGTGAGAAGAAGATCATGATTAATGAGGTCAAAGGCTGAGGACAAATCCGAGGAGACAGCAAGAGTGATATTCCCATGATACCATGAACGATGAGCCTCATTAAGTAAAGATAGGAGAATAGTGTCAGTGGTCCTCTCAAATGCATGTGTCTCTTTGCAGACTGTGCCAAACTTTTTTTCATAGGTGCTGTCGTCCTGTCTTCTTAACCAGACTGTCATTCTGCCCTCCTTCTCAGAGCAAGATCTTTATAAGGACCTCTCGCTACTTCCAATGGACATAAGGAGGGTGCTGATCAGATACCTGGAAATTACTAATTCCTTCTTCCAGTCAACTCTTCTTTCTGCCCTCTTCAGCAATCCAAGGAAGGGACTGGAAGTGGCTAAGTCCTCTTGACCACTGGATTCAAGAGGCTGTTGGGTCAGCATAACTTCTGGCTGGTAAGCAGGTGCCAGAGGGAATCAAAGTTCACTTCACTAGGGCACAAGCTTCCTCCTAGGCAGAGTCTACCTTGGTGTATCCAGAGGATATTTGCAAGACAGCTACCTGGTCATCTTTGAGCACTTTTCTAAAGCACTACAGGTTGCATGTAGGAGCTAGGGCAGATGGCACCTTTATCAGGGAAGCCCTGTTCAGAGTGTCATCTTCCTCTCACCCTGAATCCTGACTGCTTGGGTACATCCTACTCATCTGGGCTGGTCTAGCAGATTGATAAGGAAGGAGAAATTTTACCTGATAATTTTCTTTCCTTGAATCTTGCTAGAACAGTCTAGCACACTCCCTGGAAGATTCCTATTACAGGCTTGGAAGCCATGTTGCTTTTTTTGTCAGTATCTGGGGGTACTTGGTGCTACTGAGTACCGGCACCTTTTCCACTTCCTGCTAAAACTGACCCAAGGTCCCCAAGTATTAATGAAAGAGTCCAGCCTTTGCACAGTACAGGAGGAAATGTGTTTCTGTTGCTATTTCTCCAGTATTGCATTGCAGGCAGAGTTTGGCCTTTTGGGGTTACCTATTCAGTTGTTATCTGCACATTTCTATTTCTAAGCTTCTCTTCATATTTTGCATATGTGACTAAGGTTAGGTATTTTGTAAGTATGTAGTTTCTATATAGGGATTTGTAATATTCCAGCTTATTCTCTTTTCTGAACAAGAGGTGTGTTCTAACGACTGGTGTAATATTTGCATAGATTCTGTGGTCCATTGTAGGGAGTGTGGCTATTGTGGAAGCAGCTCCCTCAATGGCCATCTCATCCCTTAAGGATGGCCCTGCATATGCATCCCAGCACCTGTTTTGCTAGGAAAAACGCACTGGTGCTAAATATTCAGGTATAAGTCTCTTCTCCAGAGACCTTCTAAATAGGGTCTCTGAGGTTATAGGTGATAAAATGACTTGCCCACTATCATCAAAAGGATAAGTGGGAGAGGCAAAATTTGCACCCTTGCATATTTGGTTCTCAGTCCATTGCTCTTAACAATTAGACCATTGATTAGTAATCATAAGTGTATGCAGATTTCTGTCCTGAAAAAGGAAACTAGGCACCCTGTAATAATCACATACCATATATACATGCTTATGTAATATATATATATATATATGTTTATGTATGTGTCAGCATGAAGTTTTGGAGTGAAGGAGTAGCCTAGTGATTAGGGCAGCAGTTTGGGACCTGCAAGACCAAGGTTCAAATCCCCCTGGCATGCCTTGGGCCTGTCACTTACCCCTCCATTGTTTCAGATACAAACTTAGATTGTAAACCCTCTGGGGACAGGGAAATACCTACTGTACCTGATTGTGACTTGCCTTGGACTACCACTGGAAAGGTGTGAGCTAAATGCTAATAAATATATACTCTATATTCTTTTTTCTTTAGATTTCTGTCCTCCTTTCTCTGATCCTGCTGGCTGATCCCCTTTTTCTATAGATTTCTATCCCTTGATCCTGCTGGTTGATCAAGGGCTGAAAGGGAAGTTTCCCAAGACCGAATCCTTACCACCACTTGAGCTGACAGAGGTCATCATGTCTTCCACTGGAGCCCACGGTCATTAGTATGAGCCAAGGTTCTGTCCAGTTTCAGCTTGGTTTTTTTTCACTACCTTGAAAAGGACTCTTTGCTTTTATGTGTCTGTGTTTCATACTTACTTCCTTGAGACTCCTAGTGGCCTTAAAGAAGCAATATTGACAAAACTGGCTTCAATAATTTACATAGCAGTTAAACAAAATTATAAGGATTTCTCTTTATTGCTCTGACTTGTATTTCTTTCCTTTTGAAATAATAATGATTAAGGATTTTCAAACCTCTCATACCTAATAGCTGTTCTCTATCATTATGAATCTAATTAAATCCACTAATGTTGTGTTGACCCTTCTCCAAAACCTCATGCTGACCTCTTATTAAGAGGTAGCATGTATGCAAATCTAACTCAATCATATGCATTAGGAGTGTCCTGATAGCCCAAGCCACTATCCTAGAAACAACTAGAGAGTAGGCATACCAAAGAAGATTGTTTTGTTTTTTAATTTATTTATTGACTTTTTTTATACTTGCCACTTTGACAAAGAAAACCAAGCTCAGAGAGATACAAAAGATAAGGAAATCCATCACATAATATACAACAGATAACAACAGAACTATCTGAAGCCCGCATCATGAGATTAACATCAGCACATAACAGGCAATAAAGAAAAACAAGAAAACAGGCAAACACATGCCATCTAGGAGGACATATTACCTAACAAGCCTCCCATCTATCTCCATCACTTTTGTCTATCTTTAAGAAACTGCTCAAGGTGGAAGCATCAAGGAATACAAAAGTCTGACCCTAGAAAGTGATTAAACACTTGCAGGGGAAGCACAGGTAAAATGTACTGTAACTCCCAAGTCTAGGACCCTAAATTTCAAACCCAAGAAATGTTTTCTTATCACCTTAGTAGCCCGAGTGACATCTAGGAAAAGACTCAATTTTTGCCCACAAAAAATAGCATCTTTATGTTTAAAAAAACAGTTTAAGAATCCTTAACAGATCCTGAATTAAACGTAACTAACAAGGAATTGCGCTTTGTTATCATATCTTACGAATCCTCTAGGAACTCCGTCAGGTTCTGAATAACAGTAGTACATAAAATATCATTCATTTGGATCCAACACCCTAGATTTAGAAGGAATATAAAATGCCTGCACTGTTACAATTTCCTCAGCCAGCTGGAGAATCTTTGAGAAATGATATAGTCTATACAAAATTAGTAGAGTTGCCAGATTACCCAGTTCCAGGAGTGAGATTTCTGGCTAGTTCTGGTTTTAAATTTGTTTTACAATGCAGTATGGTATTTGTAGTCCCTGATTTTACTCATTGCAATCAGTGCTGCAGGTTCCATAGTACATCAGAATGAGAACATAAGATATGCCATACTGGGTCAGACCAAGGTCCATCAAGCCCAGTATTCTGTTTCCAACAGTGGCCAATCTAGGTCATATGTACCTAGCAGTTTCCCCAAGAGACACAAGTTCCACAATGCTTGTACTGGGTCAAGCATTGATATCTTCGGTCACTTCTTAATAATGGTTTATGGACCTTTCCTCCAGGAACTTGTCCAAACCTTTTTTAAACCCAGCTACACTAACAGCCTTTACTAATCCTCCGGTAACAAATTCCAGAGTTTGATTACACGTTGAGTGAAAACATATTTTCTTTTATTAGTCTTAAATAGTTTACCCTGTAGCTTCATTGCATGTCCCCTAGTCTTTCTATATTCTGATAAGGTAAACAATCGATCTACGTTTACCCGTTCCACTCCGTTCATTAATTTATAGACTTCTATCATATCTCCCCTCAGCCGTCTCTTTTCCAGGTTAAAGAGCCCTAACCTTTTTAGCCTTTCTTCATAGGAGTATCCTTCCATCCCCTTTACCATTTTGGTGGCTCTTCTCGGTACCTTTTCTAAAATCGCTATATCCTTTTTAAGATACGGCGACCAGAATTGCACACAATATTCAAGGTGCGGTCTCACCATGGAACGATATAGAGGCATTATAATATCTTTTGTTTTGTTTTCCATTCCTTTCCTTATCATACCTAGCATTCTATTTGCTCTCTTGGCCGCCGCTGCACACTGGGCCGAGGGTTTTAACATGGTATCCACAATGACGCCTAAATCTTTTTCCTGGGTGGTGGTTCCTAATGTGGAACCTTGCATCATGTAACCATTGTTTGGGTTGTTCTTCCCTAGGTGCATAACCTTGCACTTGTCCACATTAAATTTCATCTGCCATTTTGATGCCCAGTCTTCCAATTTATCAAGATCCTCTTGCAATTTTTCACAATCCTCTTGGGTTTTAACAACTTTAAATTGTTTTGTGTCATCTGCAAATTTGATAACCTCACTCGTTGTTCCACTTTCCAGGTCATTTATGAATATGTCAAAAAGCAGCAGACCCAGCACAGATCCCTGGGGTACAACACTATTCACCTTTCTCCATTGGGAAAATTGGTCATTTAGCCCTACCCTCTGCTTTCTATCTTTTAACCAGTTCTTGATCCACAGTAGTACACTGCCTCCTATCCCATGACTCTTTTTAGTTTTGCCAAACGTCTCTCATGAGGGACCTTGTCAAAGGCTTTCTGAAAGTCCAGATACACAATATCAACCGACTCACCTTTGTCCACCTGTTTATTCATTCCTTCAAAAAAACATAACAGATTAGTAAGACAAGATCTTCCTTGTCTAAAGCCATATTGGCTGTCTCCCATTAGGTTGTGACTATCTACATGCTGAGTAATTTTATTCTTTATGATGGTTTCTACCATTTTTTCCCCGGTACTGACGTCAGGCTCACCGGTCTGTAGTTTCCCGGATCACCCCTGGAACCCTTTTTAAAAATTGGTGTTACATTGGCGATCCTCCAATCTTCAGGTATTAGAGATGATTTTAATGATAGTTCACAGATTACTGATAGCAGTTCTGCAATCTGATATTTCAGTTCTTTCAACACCCTTGGATGTATACCATCCGGCCCAGGTGATTTTGCTACTCTTCAGTTTATCTAATAGTTGTAAGACATCTTCCCGATGTATCGATATTTCCTTCAATTCTTCTGCACCTTTAAATACCACTTCAGTCATGGGTAACATCCCTACATCTTCCTCAGTAAAGACCGAAGCAAAGAATTCATTCAGTCTCTCTGCTATCGCCTTGTCGCCTCTTAGTGCTCCTTTAATCCCTTTATCATCTAATGGACCAACTGACTCTCTCACAGGTTTTTTGCTACAAATGTACTTGAAAAAGTCTTTATTTCGCGTTTTTGCTTCCGCAGCAAGCTTCTTCTCAAATTTTCTCTTTGCCTGCCTTATCAATGCCTTGCATTTGACTTGCCAGTGCTTGTGCTGTTTCCAGGTTTCGTCGTTTGGCTCTTTTTTCCATTTCCTGAAAGATGCTTTTTTGGCAACAGCCTCTCTGACCTCACCTTTAAACCATGCTGGCAGTTCTTTGGACTTCCTTCCACTTTTCTTAAAGCGTGGAATACAGCTAGTCTGGGCTTCCAAGATAGTATTTTTCAACACCCAAGCTTGATGTACGTCTTTAACCTTTGCAACTGCTTCTTTTAGTTTTTTCTTAACTGTTTTCCTCATTTTATTATAGTCTCCCTTTCGAAAGTTAAAAGGTAGTACTGTGGATTTCCTTACTATCCCTCCTCCACTAATTAAATCAAAGGCGATCATGTTATGATCACTATTGCCAAGTGGCCCCAACACCCTTATCTCTTGCACTAGATCTGGTGTTCCACTAAGGACTAGGTCTAATATGGCTTCCCCTCTGGTCGGTTCATGAACCAGCTGCTCCAAGAAGCAGTCATTTATTTCATCTAGGAACTTTATCTCCCTAGCATGTCCTGACGTGACACTGACCCAGTCGATACCAGGGTAATTGAAATCACCCATTATTATTACTGTGCTGTAACTTTTGTTAGCTTCCTTGATTTCTTTGAGCATTTCATCATCCATTTGGTCATTCTGGCCAGGTGCTCGATAGTACACCCCCACTGCCATTGCCTTCCCCCTTTTATATGGAATTTCAATCCATATAGATTCTACAGCAGATTTTGTTTCCTGCAAAACTTTAATCCTTTCTGAGTCAATGCCCTCTCTAACATAGAGCGCAACCCCTCCACCAATCAGATCAGCTTTATCATTATGATATAGTTTGTACCCAAGTATCAGTGTCCCACTGGTTGTCCTCCTTCCACCATGTCTCTGATATTCCAATCATATCTAACCTTTCATTTAGTGCTATATATTCTAACTCTCCCATCTTATTCTTTAGACGTCTAGCATTTGCATACAAGCATTTTAGAGAATGTGTATTTTATTCATATTAATTTGGCTATTGTTAGACATGGGTAAATTGGGATCTTTAAGCTCTGTCTGCTCCATACTTGAGGGCATTTGGGCTACTTTACTCTTTTGTGGAACCTCTCTGCTTTTGGTAGTATCCTTCAAGGATACATTCTTCCGAACCATCCGCTCTTGGGCGACTGTCGGCTTTCCCCTAATATCTAGTTTAAAAGCTTGTAAGAAATCCAGGAATAGCTTAAAAATCTCACTCCTGGAACTGGGTAACTTGGCTACCCCGTGTTACTAACATAAGAAAATAAAGGGGACATAGAAAAAAGAGCAGAAGACAAAAGAGCGCCACGAATTAAGCATAGTAATATTTTGAGAAACCTGATATGACTGATTCAATCTGCTTCTTGAGTTGCTCCTACTGATGCAGTGGGGTTTGTGAGCAAAATCATGTGTCTTTACTTTGAACACATTTTTTTTTTATGTCCAAGGACATTTTATTGCAAGACTTGTGAGATCTGAGAGAATGACACACAGGAAACCCTGTAACCAGTCGGTTAGAGGGCCAAAGCAGCTTTAACCCTTTACAAATACTAACCTTTGGCATATCTATCCTACAAACCCTCATGTCACGGTTTATGATTGCCTAAGTGTGTGATTGGAGACAGGAGAGGTTCCACAGGACTGGAGAAGGGCTGATGTGGTACCTCTCCACAAAAGTGGTAATAGGGAAGAAGTGGCAAACTACAGGCCAGTAAGCCTTACCTCTGTTGGCGGGAAAAGTAACGGAGGCGCTCCTGAAAGAGCGAATAGTGGATTTCCTCAAAACCAACAGGTTGCATGATCTGAGGTAACATGGTTTTACCAAAAGAAGATCTTGCCAAACAAATCTGAGTTCTTTGACTAGGTGACCAGAGAACTAGATCAGGGGCATGCGATGGATGTGATCTACCTAGATTTCAGCAAAGCCTTTGATACTGTTCCTCATAGGAGGCTTATCAATAAACTCAACAGCTTGGGGATGGGTCCCAAGATGGTGAACTGGATCAGAAATTGGTTGACTGACAGACAACAGCGGGTGATGGTAAACAGAACCCACTTGGATGAAAGGAAGGTGATTAGTGGTGTGCCTCAGGGTTTGGTCTTGAGACCGGTACTGTTCAATATATTTGTAAGTGATATTGCCGAAGGGCTGAAAGGAAAAGTCTGTCTTTTTGCAGATGACACCAAAATTTGCAAGAGTGGACTTCCCTCAGGGAGTAGAGAACATGAGGAAAGTCTACAAAAGCTGGAAGAATGATCTAATGCTTGGCAGTTAAGATTTAATGTGAAGAAGTGTAGTATCATGCACTTGGGAAGCAGAAATCCAAGGGAATTGTATGTGATAGGGGGCGAGAGACTGATGTGCATGCACCAGGAGAAAGACCTCGATGTGATTGTCTCGCCACCTTGAGATCACCAGAAACAGTGTGACAAGGTGGTGGCAAAAACCAGAAGGATGCTGGGTTGCATACAGAGAGGTATTACCCACAAAAAGGAAGAGGTAGTAATGCCACTGTACAAGTCGCTGGTGAGGCGTCACTTTGAATATTCTGTGCAGTTTTGGAGACCGTATCTCACAAAGGATATAAAAAGGCTGGAAGTGCTTCAGAGGAAGGCGACCAAAATTATTTGGAGCCTGCGTCATAAGACTTATGAGAAGAGACTTGAAGACCTAAATATGTACACTCTGAAGGAGAGGAGGGCCAGGGGAGATATGATTCAGACCTTTAAATACTTAAAAAGTATTAATGGACAAACAAACCTCTTCCAAAGACGTGGAAGCTGTAAAACTAGAGGCTATAACATGAAGCTGCAAGGGGGTAAACTGAAAGGCAATGTCAGGAAATACTTTTTCACTGAAAGGGTGGTGGATGCTTGGAATGCCCTACCGATGGAAGTGGTGGGGGCAAACACGGTGACGGAATTCAAAATGGCATGGGACAGATATGGTGGAACCCTTTATAGCAACAGGATAAAATCAAAATAAGCATAACTAGCTTTTATATCTGAACAAATAGGGGTAACGTATACGGAGCGGTGGGTACACCCCTAAACAAAGGCATGAGGCAAGTGCACCTACTCTTGCCGCCTTGCTGGGCAGACTAGATGGACCATACTGGTCTTTATCTGCCGTTATATACTATGTTACTATGATCAGGGTAGGAGTGTGAAGTATTCTATCATGCAACACAACAGAATAGCTGTTATTAAGAGATGCATAATAGCAATGGACTATAGTGGCACGTTCACGCAAAGCTACAGGGAGGTTCTGCCTATACTGTTGCACAGCAGCATGGGTGGAGGAATCCTGCCCGACTGTGTGGGAACCTTGTTGCAGTATAGTCCTATTTGTGGCCCATTTAACTGATATGTCCTCCATACACTTTTTAAAACTCTCTTAGCATGCTGAGTAGGAATAGCAGTTTGAGGAATCACATCTTGACGTTTGTCACACTTTTCTGAAGATTTCTGTGCTAAACTGAGCAATTGGTGCTCTTGGTATGACAGTCTTATACAGTAGCATTCTAGAATGGGATTTTTTATCAGCAGTCAAAATTACAACTGTTTAGATACTACTATCAGTTGCAGGCTTGACATGTTTCATTTCAGGTTACAAATTTAAACCTGACACAGGAGATTAAAAGTTGAAAACAAGTGAAACAGTCTTTAATTGGAGGTTTTGACAGCTGGTGGTGCTCAGATTATTGATGGTGCATGAACCTCCACCTGTTGTTTAGCCAGATGAAATTGAATTAAGGAACTGTAGTGCATAAGATTTGAGTTACCAGAATAAAAAAACTGGATTGATGCTACGATGAAGCACGATGACCTGCTTTCCTAGACAAATCATCGAGAGGTGCATCACACAGAAATAAAAAAGTGGAAAAATAGAATCTATCTTGAATTGTCTGATTTTTGTGAACAAAATGTGTGATGTGCATGAACGGTACATTTTTCATTAAATGATTATTTGTGAATCAGGAATCAACTCTTTGAAATAGGAACATTCATTTGCCCATTAATTTCAACTTTGGGTGCCATACGAGTTCTGGAAAGTACTCATTTACTATCCAGAAAGGAGGCTGTGGCAAGCAGCTGTTTGAAGGGTGGACAATTATGTGTTATCCCATGTTTGAAAAGTGGCTGATTGAGAGTCCAAACAACAGCAAACAGGTCATTAATGAGAATGAAATGAAACAAGAGATTTTTGCCAAGCTCCCCCCCTCACACTGTTTATTAGGTATTAAATACATTATTTCCTCATTAAAACCTGTAACAGGATCATGGGAATCATGGGGGATAATATTTTAATTGTGCACATTGGTATAAAATACATTTGTGCTTTTCATTGTGCAGATTTTGATGGATTTTCAAAGCAAAAGTACACCTCTATCTGTTTTGAAAATTACCCCAGAAAAACTGTGCACTCTCCTTTACATCCACACTTTGAGCAGCACTAATTTTCTGGGACAATTTATGCACATACATTAGAATTTTCAAAAGTGTGCAAATAAGTGCAAACCCCATTCTCAGAATGCCTCTACTCACAGTAGGTATAACTATGGCCCTAGTAAAGGATACCAGATTTTTTGCAGGCAAATATGGGACACTTATCCGAAGAGTAGGGGGGGGGAAGAAGAGGAGGGAGGAAAGGATACCTTAGTTCCAGGTTTGAGCAACAAGATTTGAAGGAGGAAAGAGTCATTACCCTACATCTCCTCCTCCACCCACCCATTCATTCCATGATAGCACAATATCACTTTCAAGCAGACAAATTGACAGAGAAATAGAAACAGTAATGCAATTCCCCCACATTGTGGAAAATAAAAAGATAATGGATGTAAATTCTACAAACTAACATTCAAATCACTGAATATTTTTCAACCCCCTCTGTCCCCATTGCTGGAATCAGGGACAAGACGCTGCCAACAGGTGAGAGTTGGGAATACAGCTTGTGATAAGGAAGCTTATCATAGCTCAGGTAGGAGCTATAGAAAAGATGTGACGACTCTGAACAAGCAACCTGTCAGTTTTGGTAGAAGTAAGAAAACAGAGTTTTCACATAAAAGACTACCAGTCCCAGAATGCACCAGGTTTCCAGCAGCCATGAGAGGGGCTGAAGTGAGAAAACGTATGTGCAATCAAGAGAGCTATGAGGTAATCCCTAAGCACTCATCTCAAAGGGCAGGGCCTGATTCAACACAGCTGCGCTGTGTTAGGGAGGAGCACACATTAGAACAGAATAAGAATAGAGCTTATTCTACAGATAATAGCTTCAGAAAGAGCTTCAGACACAGACACAGATACAAGCTCAAGCACCAGTATCACCTGGAGAAACAGAAGCCAAGCCAAGCGGATAGAGAAAGAAGGAAACTCTCTGGAAGGAAGAGGAGGAAGGCCATTGGAAGGTCTGGGAGAATCCAAGGCAGTACCCATACTGGGAGGTATTCCAAGTGCCAGCAGAGTCCATTGGATTGGAGTCAGCCAGAGGAATGGAAGGGCAGAGATAGGAATCACCAGTGGCTACCTAGAAGAGAGAAGACTGCATGTGGAAAGGACTTTCAGACCTATGCCAAAAGGGAAGATCCAGTGTCCAGGGATCAAGATTGGAAGGCTGGACATCAGAACTGGATTACATACTGGCCAGGATATACAGAGAGGAATTATGATAGCAGGAGAGGCTCAGATATGAACACTGATCCAGACCCTATCTATAATAGTGAATGGCAGCAAGGGAATAAGCATTCTCATGATAGGGCCTTATGGAAAGACTCGTCTGTGCCAGTGTATGATAGTGACCCTATGCTGATTGATGAAGGGGGAGATACAGCAGATGAAACTATTCATTACATGGACTGTTCTCTATCTAAATGCTATTGCTAGCTTTCTGTGAGCAAACACCTCAGCCATCACAAAGAAACCTAACTTTGTTCTTTATTTCCACTGCAAACCGCTCTTAAAGCAGGATTTGGGTTCACACAGTAGCAGCCAGCCAGCTAAAGGGTTTCAGCTGGTCAATTGATAGTAATTAAAGCTGCACCTGATTGTGTGTGTGAGCAAGGGAGAATCACTGCTGGGATCTGCGTGGAAAATAAGCAGAAGTTAACCTAACAAGCAAAGTTTATTCATTTCTTTGTGCCTTTTTATTTGGTAATTATTTTGCTAAGAAAACATTAGCTAATTGCCTGACAAGCTGAAGGTTGTTTTCTGGTTTGCTTTGTGACTTTGTTATCCATTTAAACACTGCAAGCAAGTAACCTCATTTATATTGCTACCAAGCATATTTGTGCTGGGTGAATTAAACCCCATCAATAAAAGAAGTATTTTATTGGCCTTACCACTGGTTTCACAACTCAATTATTGTCTTCAGCTGTGTTTGGGAGTGAATGAACTACATTACCCACAATACCTTGCAAGAATCATGAATATATGCATCGTCAAGATTGTGTAAGTTCTCACCCTAGGCAGCCGTCTGACAAGCTCTAAAATTGGGGACAATCCCCCAAAATCGGGGACATCTGGTAACCTTACCCCTAGTCCACTTCATCCCTAGCACCACCTGGCATATTATTCCACCACACCGGTGCGTCACTGAAAACATCCTTACTCACCACTGCTCCGCCTAAACTTCTTTCCTCATAGGTCCTTTAGAAAATGTCCTTCTGCGGCTTCCAGGGGTGGTGGTCTTTTGCAAACCTTTAGGGCTCTCTTTCCATCTTTCTTCATTTACATGGTTAGTGGGGGGTTTTCTAACTGATCTTCACACTAGAGGTGAAGTGGAAAGAGAAAACAGACAAATGAGAGAGGATACTTCACAGACCAAACAGAACCTAGAGAACAGAAAAGAAAACATTAAGCAGCACATACAACTGCTTAGAGGAGCATCTCTTCACTCCAGGGTAAATATCAGGGCACACATAAATACATGCATCCATGGACTGACAGTCTGGATTGGAGAATTCAGAACCTTTACAGAGGCAACAAATAATAGGCTGTATATAGGCTCAGGGCCAGTCCCACCAATGATCAACTGTTTTTTACACATGGCTCCACTTTTCAGTCTCTAATGACTTATGCAAATGAGGCCTTACAATGAGTTTCTGCACGTGGCAGTACATCCCTCAGTATCAACCCCCTGCATAAGAGAAAGTACAAAGTCTCAATACAAAGAAAAGGCAAACAGCATAGCAAAGGCACATTACATGATGTCTCTTGGGCTCAAACCCCATTACTCTTTTCCAGGGCTTAATTTCTGCCGGAACAGGGAGGAATGGCATTCTAGCACGTCTTAAGCCCAGGAAGTAATTGTGAAGCCACAGGAGCATTTTCATTTGCTCCTGCGGATGTGTTGTATTAAAGCAGCCCAGCTCTCAGTATTCTTAATAAAGCTTTTAATGAAAATGCTGTGGGCTGGGCTGCTTCAGTGCAGCACAGCTGCGGGAGCAAATGACAATGTTCCGCAGCTATGACTAAGCATTATTACGGCCATGGCACGAATCAGCTGAAGAAGTGCCCGAACACTCCGGCCATATTAATGTTTAAAACAGCTGCAGGAGCATTTGTTTGTTCCCACGACTGCTGCACTGAAGCAGTGTGCAGGGGGAGGGAGACTGGGGATTAGAAATGGGTGGATACTGGGACTGGGGGGACGACTGGGTATTAGAAATGAGCTGATGCTGAGGCTGGAGGGGGACTGGGGACTAGAAAGGGGCTGATGCTAGGGATATATAAATGGACTGATGTGGAGGATTTACAAATGGGCTGATACTGGGGCTGGAGGGGGACTGGGGATATATAATGAGCTGATTCTGGGATTGGGGGACTGGGGATTTAGAAATGGGCTGATGCTAGGGCTGAGGGGGGACTAGGAATATAGCAAGTTTTTGTAAATAGTTTACCCCTGTTATCTAAGTTACTTGCCCTGTTATCTGTAAACTCATACATGTTAACTGTACTGAGCGTTTCTGTTCCATGTAAACCGCGCTGATGCTGAATAGTGCGGTATATAAGAGAATGTAAATAAATAGGCTGATGCTGGGGGGGACTGGGACTGTAAATGGACTGATGCTGGGGGGGACTGGAAAAGAGCTTATGCTGGGAGGGGACTACTTTTAGTGCTGGGGGGGGGCTGAAACAGAAAGGAGACTAATGCTGGCAAATGCTGGGGTCAAGGTATGAAAAATGAGGAGATGCTGGGTGAGTGAGAAGGGGGAGGAGGACAGATATTGTGAGGGCTGGGGAAGAAGCAAAGTCATGAACAGGGTAAAGTTGAGAGGGAGGGGTATAATGTCAGATGCTGCGGTACGGAGGAGGAAAGACATGATTAATGTGCATTGGAGAATGAGGTTGATGGGTGGGCACTGGGGATATGAGGATGTGGGAACAGGGACTTGAGATTAGGTGTAGAATTTAAGCTTGAGTGAAAAAAACAGAAGAAAGACCCTTAACATAGGCTGGGTATTGGGTGTGTACATGGGAACTCAGGGCTTGGGTGGGATTGTAAGTAAGGACTCAGGGACTGGGTAGGGTAGAAGAGTGGGAACTTGGGATTACCTGGAGGGATATTTAGGAGTCTGGTGACTAATAAATTGATCAGAGTTTAGGAGGGCAGTGGGGAAAAGGTGATTGGATGAGGGGTATCAGCAGGACTTGAGACCAAGTGCAGATATATGGGGAGGGGAGAAGGTTTGAAGAGCCTTGGCAGGTTTGGGGAGGAGTAGGGAATGGTTGAAAAGAACAGAGGGCTAAGGAGTGGGTGGGAGCCACAGGAAAGGACAGGTCTTCCTTGAAGGTGGTCAGAGAGGGTAAAAAATAGAGGAGGTAAAAGTGGAAACCTGGATTGGGGAAAGACATAAGAAAGGGCCTGAAGGTTGAGAGAGGATATGTGCTAGGGAATGAGCTGGGGCTGATTAGGGGAAGAGAGGCAAAAGGTGGTAGATGAGACTGAGAAGGAGGTGCATCAGGAGGAGGAAATGTGGACTAGAAAGTGGGTGAGAGATGGGGACATAGGAGACTAGTGAAGGAATGAGACGGGTGGGGAATGGAAGGACTAGGGAAATAAGGTTGGGAAATGGAAAGCTGATAAGAAAGTGAAAGGTGAAAAGAGGAAGATCAAAGATTAAAGGAGGGAGAGGGCAGAACGGAATGAATCTGTAATTAAGAAAAAGTCAGAGAAAGAAAAGATAAAACAGAAGGATCGGTGTTAGAAAGATATGTAGGGAAGGAAAGGGCGAAGGCAGGCAGTGTGAAGAAACAGAAAATGGAAATGAGATCCTGGAAAAGGACTTAGAAGAAGACCAAACAGAAGAAGTGGAAAAAAGAGACCAGGACCAGCCCAACTAGAAAAATAAAATGATCAGACAACAAAGGTACAAAAGAGTGGCAGTCTTTAGAGAATGAAATGTCAGTTTTGAATATGTGCATGTATTACAGTCTGGTAGAGAAATGCATTTTTGCTTCTTTCTTCAGTATTCCACAAATAGTGTCTGTTTTAGAGGTTTTTCATTTCAATTTTTGTCTGCATATTTTTTTCTAATTTGTAGTTTTATTCTTTACAAGGTAATGTCTGTGTTTGTCATGTGCGGCCGACATGAGGAATTCTGTTGACATGTCTATTCTGTGTAGGAATCTATAAGTAGTTCAGCTTGTTCTCTTTTTCCAACTGGAGGTTGCTGTTATTTTAGAATATTTGCAGTGTTAATTTTTCATAGGTAGGATTGGTGCAGGTTGAGTTCTTCGACTTGGTTCTGATGAGTGTGCATTTACAGGATTTTGTGTTATGATGCACAATGTTTGGCAGTGGAGGGAGCTGATGGTGTTGTCACTGACATTAGACCAGAATTTGAATGGAATCCTTTTTGTATGTTGAGCTGTAAAGTGAAAACTGTACTGCTCTGCATCTGATGGGTGAGTTTAATTGGTGAATCTGGGAGTGTCCCATATGAAAAAATTATACCTTATCAGACAAATGAATAATTATGCCCTATTCAAAGGCAATTATGAATTCCCTAGCAAATGCATAATTAGGCTAAGTGTTTATTTTAAAAAAATATAGAGATGATATTGGGCAGTTTAAGTTGCTAAATGGCAAAGGAAGGAGAAGAGAGATCACAGCCACACAAAAAGTCTTCTGTTAATTTTATTGAAGACTGCTTGGCCAAGTTTCAGCAACTGTGCCTCCATCAGGAGTACCATATAGTTCAGCTGATGCAACATAAAGCAATAAAACATCAAAATGAAAAACCAGGAACAAACAAGTATGTAGAAACTTCTGGTTCTGGTCCCATCTCCACAGGTCACTTCTGGCCCTGGCTCCTCCCACACTTCCACTTCTTTTTTGTCTACAAATTAAGTCTTGCCCTATTCCCACCCCTGACTCACCCACCACCCCTTCCTTATCCTATCCTCACACCACCTTCAACATAACTCTGTATTTATGGGTTTTAACTGGCCACAGCTTCAACTAAGTCTAACAATTAAAGCAATGAAACAAGCAAATAAGCAACATACCTAACAGATGCTATATTAGCAACTAATCAGCAAGCAGTGGAGAGCATTTTTAACTGAATGAAGAAGTACTGCACTGTATATCTCCAGTTATTGACTCTTGTCCCTTAGACACTGTCTTGGCCCTTTTCATGAGCGAGACTGCTCTGGTCTAGCCACCAGCTGCTCCATGCTGATAGATCATTCAGATTAGGCTCAAGCCCATATTTATTCTCAATGAACCTCCTCTCTGCCCACTTCATTAAGGGTCTGATAACAGAATCACTTGAGGACAGGCACCCTCAACTTTGCACCTGGCTTCATAATCTTTTAGGCCCAGGCATCCCAAACTAGTACTTGAGCCCCCTTTAATACTGTTCAGACCTAGGCTTCCCAAAATTTTTGTACATCTTTCAACATTGAGGCCCCACCACCAGGAGGGACAGGCTGGTCCCGACTAGCCCCAACACTGCCACACTGAATCAATAGCCCTGTGTAGGTCAGCGTTAAAGATATCAAGCCCAATGTATATTAGATGTATCCCATCATCCCTGTATACCATATGGCCCTTGGCTAGAATCTCCTCATGTTTTACTATGCTTCCCCCTAAACCCCTAACACAATTCCCTATTTCTGTAGTAAGCTTTCTTCTAGTTTTCTCTTTGGGCCCTGATCATTGTAGCTGTAGGATGATCTCGGACCATATGATGCTAGATTTGATGATCAAATCAATGCTTTTCATATTCGCTAAATCATTGTCATTCAAATGCAGCAAAACATAGTCTGGTGGTTGTCTACCTTTGATCCAGTTATTCAGTGCCAGCCTCGGTTGCTCCCAGAATATTCCTCGCTTTCCTAGGCACTGTATTTCCATTTCTTCTAGTGGGAAGCCCAGCTGCTTGCCATGGAACACGATTACATAACACGTACATCCAGCCCGCGAACACATACAAATCTTAGATGGGGCCTATTTTTACCTGATTCAGGAACTGCATGTTTAGACGTACCCACTATTCTGGAAGCAGGGACATAGAAGTACACGCACTCACCATATTCTGAAAAGATAAACTTACCATTCGTTCCCGTTTCCACACCTCCTCTGTTAAAATGCACAACCCCAATCTGCTCCACTTACTGACAGCGTTGTGCACATGCAAACTACAAATGAATGTTGATGTTACAGTGGGGCTGCGGCATAGCAGATTGCTATGTTCTGAAACAGAGGTGTATATATAAAGTGCATGTAGTACACTCAAATACCTTACAAAAGTAAGTAGAAAGTGGCATGGTTATCCTGATACCCCTTGCAGCACATCATGCATGGCAGTAAGGAAACTCCTTATTTATTCTTGCACTGGTCATCTCTGACAACACTCTGTACAATGCCATGTGTAGGCCAGAGGTAATCTGAAGAGGAGCCATAAAGCGTAATGTAACATCATATCCCTGTCACTAAAATGGGATCCTCAGAATGACTGTATGCAACAGTGCACACAGCACTGATAAATACCCAAGAGCACCAGCAGCTGTCTCTACAAAAGTGCCAGACCATTCGCAGACTATTCCTGCCCATTCACAATGACAGCTGGTAATGCTGTGGTCATCCATACTGTCCTGGTACTGGCCAAGCTGTCATGTCCCCCCAGAATTGTGGTTGAGCACAACAGAGCCTCCTGCGCCACCCTCAAACCATATACCTTGTACCCACACAAAACATACCTCTGCCAAACAGATGTCCAACACCTACAAACAATAGCTGATATTACATCATTGCATGGTGTCCCAGGACCACAAATCTGATCAGTGTTTCTCACCCAAACATGATTCCTCCTATACTCACCCACATGCTATCCAAACATCAGCAGAACCTAATGTGGAACAGAGGAATTGTCAGCATAATGAGAAGAAACACTATTCCTCATCAAACTATTTCTGTTGTGGTGTTTATTGCTGTACATTACCTTCCCTCAGCTCCACACTCTGATCGTTAAGACATTATATTGTGGTCCTCCAGACTGCAGGCACACCAATTCGCTACATATTTGTCACAGCCGTTCACCCTTATGGGATGCATTGAAGTGCAGAGCTCAAAAGATTCTAAGTCCTGCCCTTATTCCACGTTTCTGCAGGTATAAATTATACGTCTGCGGGTAACACCGAGAACGTACATGGTCCGATCATGAATATGCTTTGAACATCTCTGCGGCTGACCATGCCCCCATTCCACCCCCTCCCACCCATGTTCCAAGATCCCTGCACAGATGCTGTGTACGTGCAGGGCCGCGATGGTTTCAGAATACGGTCGTAAATGTTTTTGCTAGGAAAACATCTACGCTGAACATCCAGGCGGCTTGTTCATGTTTCAGAATGACCCCTATAGAAAGGTAGTGCTTTTGCTCAGTCATCTCTTACCAACTCTGTTATCTTTGCGAAAACCTTCCACAACATTGTTAGGGCGACTGGTTTTCTGTCATCTGCTCTTTTTGGGATCCCTCTGGCCTACTGTATCCTTCTAATATTTTCTGCACCACGAAGGATTTTGCTTTAGCAATTTTCTCCTCAGTTTTCAGGAAAAAGGAACCGCCCCTGATAATATTAACTTAGCTTGTCTGTTGTATTAACTGATTACCTGATATACCACTCCTCAAGTTTATATTCCTGCTCTCTGCAAATTTTCCCATCCCCTCTCATACATATTCCAGGTGTTTTCCAAGAGTAAGCTGCATAGCATTTCACAGGTCTTCTCCACCCAGCCCTCCACATCCATCCCGGCAGCCTTGTGGACTCCAAATCTGCTGATGGTGTGAAGTCCCTGAAACCAATGAGCTGAAAATGCGAAAGAGCACCAGCAATCTTGTTTATCTGGCTGTAATGAAGGCATTGAGTTCTAAGCTAATTAACATGAGCTTCCTGATTAGCATCATTACCCTACTGCCCTGGTTGTTGTCTATTTACTGCATATACAACTGCTGAGTTATCCTACCTGAAGAGTATTCTCTTATTCTTAAAGTAATTCTCCCACACTAACGGTGCTACTATGATGGGGAACATCTCTAAGAATGGAATGTCTTTTGTTATCACCTACTTATGCCATTCCTTTGGCTATTCATCACGTCCCCACCTCCCTAAAGTATATTCTAAAAACTGAGCTGCTGGCTGCACCAGTAACTAATTCCATCTCTGTGTTGCCGAGGGGCCTATCCCTCCATATGTCCTTGCCATTATATTTTTCTAGGAAATCCTGCCATAACTCGGTTTCCACCCACTCTAACAAAGCGGTAACTTTGCCTAACACCCTTAATGACACTGGTGAACTTATAGATAATTCTCCATAGGCATTCCCTGCATGCAAAGTTAAGATGCCCTATCAGTGATTGTAGCTGTTTCAAGGTAACTTTCTTTGCTTTGATCGTGTTCTTTCTCCTAGGACAAGCAGGATGAGTCAGCCACACCTGGTGACGTCATCCGACGGCGCCGAGACGGAAGTACTCTCCATAGCTCAGAAGGGCTTTCGCCCCTCTGAGCATGAGCCAACTGGCCCCACCCCCCGCCCCGCCCCTAGCTAGCCAGTTTCTGTTCTTCCGCCTTGCCACCAAGTTGGATTTTTCTACTATCCAAATGATATCTACCCATATGAATTTAAAATGTATTTAACTCTGTGTTTCGGATGTTTTCTTTCTTTCTTCTTTCAGATTCCTGAACAAAGGCAACTTCTCCAAGCAAAACGTTAGGCTGGGAGCACATCTCCCTATGGACATGTGCTTAGCGTTCCTCTGCCTTTGCATGTGCCGGGCACTGACTTCTCCGAGCAAGGGCTAGGCTGGGACCACAGCCTATGCTATTGAGATCTTCCGACCTCCTGAGCAGTGAGGAATCCCAAGAGAAATCGGGCTGGAAGATGAAGCTTCCAGTCGGCAGTTGCCTGCGCGGCAGTCCAGGATGTGTCTAATAAGGCCTCCATCCCCGGCTAGCCAGCCTCTTACCTCTCTCCGTTCCTGGCAGAAGCGAAGGATCCCAGTCGTCTCCTATGACAGAAGCTAAGGATTCCAGAGAATGGGCTTAAGTGGAAGCCCTTGCAGCAGCCCGGGATGTGCCGAGGAAGGCCTCCGTCCCCGGCCAGCCTTCTTCTGCTCCGCTGCCGCACCTGCACCCCTCCTCACATGTGTGGACCATGGGGGCGGCCATCTTGTCCAGCCGGGGCTACCCTTAATCCAGAGATGAGGTCAGCAATCCCAACCCTGCCCCACGGCTCCATTGGCTAAGCAGAACTCCGCCCCTCGGCGCCATTGGCTGAGTTGAGCCTAACTCTGCCCCTCGGTGCAATTGGCCAATAGCAATCTTAGTCTCCGCGCCATTGGTCGAAGCTCTCCTCAGCGTCAGCAGCTGGCTCCTTGACTGAAACTGAGCTGTCCTGCTCCTGCACCCGCTGCGATGCCGACGCTGGACCTCCCTACAGCGCCAGGCTGATGAACCATCTGCTGAGGAGGATCCCCTCCCCCTCCTTGTGGCACCAGGGACCCATGGCTGTTCGCTACTGAGGCCACACAGCCGTTGAGGGCTTCTCTCCAAGCCTGATGGCTGCTTACTCTCATTCCCCGGAGTCGATGAGGGGAGAAGCAGATGAGCACCGGAGCCCTCCCCCGCTCCACTCTGTGTCAAAATCCTGACGCAACACCAGAGCAGCTGGAGAACTTTCATGCTGAGTTCCTTCAATGCCTCCCTCCACTCCAGCGCACTCCCGCTCTCCGCGCCAACACTGGAGCAGCCAGAGAGCTTCTTTTTAAGACCGACATAAGCGTGCACCTCGGGAGGCACAGCCAGTGTGTTCTAGACCACTGCACCGCCAACTACAGCATGTGTGCGTGTCAGCTGATCGGCGCTGGCTGAATCGCCTCATTGCTAATCAGCGCTGGCGGAAACCGCGTAGATGCTGGGTCTTGTGGCCTCGGATGGAGCGAACCAACGCCGGCTGAATCGCACAGCCTCAGCATCAGGTGGCCTCAGATGGAGATGGAGCGTGTCGGCTCAACGCCGATTGATTGCTCGGACTCTGCGGCAGCAGCGGCAAACAGCACAGCTCCCTGACCACCAGCGGATCGGTGCTGACCCTATAAATGTGTCGCATTTCCCAGGGCAGAGGCACGGTCGTGCCTGCACTCATTTCTGCAAGAATGGCCCTCTCACACACTATTATCCTAAGGGTTTTCCTCTCTCCTTTCCCAAACCGGAGCCCCAGGGCACCGCATCGCCGCACCCGCCTCCTGCCTGGGGGTGCGCTCCACGGAATCCTTCCTGGTGCAGCACAACTACATTGCTGCAGAATGGGATACCCTGAAAGAGGCTGGATGATGACCTGCGCCTAATTCCCAAGCAACAATCACATTGCTGTAGCACATGGTTTATGCAATGATGACTTCGGGGCCAATGGTCATGGGTCCAATCCCAACTGGAGGCCTTGGTTACGCCCGTACCTCAGGCTGTCCCCTTATAGGGACATGATATTAGACACTTAGCTGTCCCCTATGGGACATGAAGGAAGACACTTGTCCTGTAGCCCCGGGGTCACAGAGTAAGACTAGTTCCAGCTGTGAGTCAGGTAGCCAGCTCCGACTGTGAGTCGGGTGGCCAGCAGGAGTTTTCAAATTCACCACAGCCTGCCACATCGAGGCTTCACTCTTCCGAAACTGCCCTATGAGGCATCTCTGCACTCTGTGCTACCATGTTCCCACGTGCAGCTCCCAAATGAGTTCGGTCTACCTTACCCACAGCAGCAGTCAGAGGCACAGGCTGGCCCTGAAGAAGTGTCTCGACACAAAACAGCCACAGGGTGACCTTACATCACCACGGTTGCAAGCTACAGCCCTCAGTAGTGAAGCTACAGCACCCCCCCCCCCCCCCCGTGCTTTGGGTGACACATTCAGTTGATCCCCACTTGCCTGCCAAAGGACGTCTCAAAGGCCTTCATCTTTCACCTTGTACATGCGTGGCCCCCCACCCAGTAACAGAGAAACGACCGCCCCCGACTAACAATGGCGTCAGAACCCGAATAGATGGCTTCTGTCTGATATATTATACACACGTCTTTACAGATCCTGTGTGGAGATAAATAAATACATCAAATATCAGGGGCGTGAGTCTTCAGGACACTCTAACCAGAATACTCAAGTCTCTCTGTCTATTATGGCTCTGGGGCACCTGCCCGGAGAGCAGCCCAAAGGACCAAGGGCTTCCCTCCCGACTTAGAGACTGTGACAAACTACACCCCTTGTAACCTCTGCATGAGGCACACTTCGCAGAGCCCGAAGGAAACCCTGACAATCCACCTCTGGTGGTACCACCGGTGACAGTAGCAACAAAGAGCTGCAGTACACACAGTCTGTGTGGCCGCGAGCAGAGGGCCACAGGTCCAGATCCCATCTGCAAACCCTGCAGTGCATATCCATTTCAGCCAAGCTCATTAAGAGCCCCTCTCTAACTGCAGACACAACCATCCTGACCAGCCACTCCGGCCACCACCTACATCTGAGGGTGTGAAGGATGACATTCACGTCTCCTCAGGCACTGACGGGTATCTCTGGGTGCATGGACATCCAGGGATGGAACCCCAACGTCCACTGGTTAGCTGCATCAACTCAGATAAGTATAGTGGAGGAGTAGCCTAGTGGTTAGAACACTGGCTTGGTAACCAAGCAACCAGGGTTCTATCCCACTAGCACTCCTTGTGGCCTTGGGCAAGTCACTTAACCATCCATTGCCTCGGAAGAAAGGCCTGGCAATCTGCTTCCAGTGACACTGCCAAGAAAACCCAGGAGCTTCTGGGTCGCCAGGAGTCAGGACTGACTCAAAGGCACACATTGCCTTAGGAACCAGTTAGCAGCCTCAGCTGAATCGGTCAGCCCGAGCAGTCCGGGAACACCCGCTTGATACACTTTGTAGACCCTGCACTCCAGGTGTCGCCTAATGGCCAGGGCTCTGCCTATAAGCAAGGGACAAGGGTGTCAGATCAGCCAGAGCCACGTAACCACTTCTCATAGGATACAGCAGAGGTAAAGGCAACCCACGGGATCCCTAACATACCTGCGGACTATCCAGCAGAGGCAGAGAGAACCCTTGGGATCCCTAAATGTCCTGCGATAAGATGAGACCACCTCTGTCATCTATCTGCCTTATCAGCTGCAACCACATGCAGCACCCCAGCCCTGTTCATGCCCTCCTGTTCCCCGGAGCCTTCCAGGACCAACCTCAAGACCCACAGTGACTGGGTTCCTCTCCAACCAAGCTACACACAGTCTCAAGGTAATCTTCCTGCACCTGGGAGTGACAGGCTCAGGGCCAGCTTGGGACCTCCAGTCTGGATTTTCCCTTTATGATCATCGCAAGGGCAGCACTTTGACTCAGCATGCTCAAAGGCAGTATTCTAACCAGCGGCGCGCAGGTTCAAGACCTGGCTGAGGACTATATGGGGGCGTTACAATGCATCACCACGGTGCAGCCATGCCTCCAGGGCCTGAACAGAGAGAAGACGAATGCTCTTCAGTCCTTCCTCCCTGGAATCTGGGAATGTTGGAAGGCAGTTGCAGCTGTCAGATGAAGCTCTGCCAGTGAGGCTGACCGCAGATAGATCTGCTTGCCACATTGAGAACAGGAAGTGCATCCGTTAAAATGGATAATGCCATTCATCATGCTCACTGTCCAGTACCACGGTATGCTCACAGTCCAGTACCATGACTGAACGACTGCTATGGCTCCCTGCAGCATGCAGTCCCCAATGCCACATGTGAGCCTCCTCGAGGACGTGCTCTGGACAGCCCCACTGCTGGCATAAGGATCCAAAATAGACCTCCAGGAAAGCTATTTCACATAGTGTCCAAACGGCAAGTCCTGGGTGGCACACCGCCACATGATACTCTGCCCAGTCTGCCTACATCTCCATCTGCCCGGATACAAGCAAGGCCTTAAACCATACCAAAGGCGCACACATGATGTGCACATCCCTAAAGGTTCCCCACATCGCACGCATCCCTGGGGGCTTTTTTCCCCTACGTCGTGCTTATGTAATACACACCTGCGAGGCCACCAAGGCCTTGCAACAGGGCCGATAACATCACCCCGGCACCGGTGCACACCATCTAGAGACACTAGTGACAGTTGTGCACCTCGTCGTGCACCTCATGCAGGAAACATACTGAGAAGGTTGACCAGTCGGCTACAACGCTCTCTATTATCCCCCTCACGCCACTCTTGTAGCTCAACCTATATTGACTTTCATCCCTGTGCACTGGCTATCCCGGTGCACTGCCAACCTGGACCGTAACTTGTACTACACTTGTTCAGAACAAGACCCATCAAGCCCAGTAGTCTGTTCCAAGGGCCTAGCTAGGTCTCAACAGGCCCCACTACTTGTATTGGGCCAAGCAGCGATTCCCGGTCCCTGGGGTTTCCTCCAGAAACTTGAAGAAAACCCTTCAACACTGCTACACTAACGGTTTTACAACGTCCTCCGGTAACAAGTTCCGTAGTCAACAAACAAACAAAAAAAAAAGGGCTGCTCTTTAGTGGCGCATTAAATGTTCCAATCTTCGCACCACTCTTGCTCTCATGGCCAGTGACCAGTGACATTGCTGCCGTCGCTATCCTTCATTGCGGTGACTTCCTCACCTTTCTACCAGAGGTACTTGATCACACCGCACCCTACGGCTCGCTGTGCTTAATCACTTGATTACCTCACCCGATGTGCCTACATCTTCTTACTGCACGTATGTGCCCTGTAAATTCCCCCCTCCCGCACATGCGTGCGTCGCGACTAACTTCATAAGGGGCCTTCTACTTCATCCTCTCACAATGCTGCTAATGCATTGGTGCGCATCGCCACTACAAGCCTGCATGTTCTTGTTACTACATGCTGTACCACATAGACCCACGCTGGCCCTTAGGAAGGGTCTCGGCCTCCCCCATCCACCACAGCGCATGGCAGCTTGGGAGGCACCAGGTGTGGCTGACTCATCCTGCTTGTCCTAGGAGAAAGCGGAGTTACTTACCTGTAACTAGGGTTCTCCATGGACAGCAGGATAAGTCAGCCACACATACCCGCCCACCTCCCCTGGGAAGGGGTCAGCCTCCATCCTGATGCCTGCCTCCTAGTGGCAAAAGGCTCAGCTAGTGACGTACTGGCTAGCTAGGGGCGGACCGGGGGTGGGGCCAGTTGGCTCATGCTCGAAGGGGTGAAAGCCCTTCTGAGCTATGGAGAGTACTTCCGTCTCAGCGCCGTCGGATGACGTCACAAGGTGTGGCTGACTTATCCTGCTGTCCACGGAGAACCCTAGTTACAGGTAAGTAACTCCGCTGAACTGCCTGTCTTAGGACTACTAGCTCTGTGACTGTTAGCTATGTCACCATTCTACTTTATCTATCTCGATGCCCAGAAAGGACAGCTGTTGACTCGGGCCCTGGTTTTTGTTTTGGCCAGCGGAATACCTAGTTCCTTTGCCTTTCTTTGAAATGTGGCTAAATCCCTCTGACATGATTGGTTATCCTTTTATATTAGCAAAAAGTCATCCATATACATTCCAAAACATAGATAAGGGGATTGTACGTGTGGTGGGGACGTTTATGTGCTAAAAAACGTCTCTTCCTGTGACTAGAGCAGCCTTCCAGTACTCTGCGTCCACTGCCTTCCCATTGGCTGGATCCTATCACTGTCTTTGCTGTGAGGCAGAGGAGAGGAAGGGAGAGTTGTCTTATTTTTTTATTTAACAGGTTTTTTTTATACCGCTTTATCATATATACCCTGTTATCCGAGTTATATTCTCCTGTTTTCTGTAAACACAAAGTACTGTTGAATTGTGTATCTCGCTGTTTTTTGTGAACCGCGCTGATGCCTAATAGTGCGGTATATAAGAGTCTATAAATAAAATAAATAAAAATAAATAAAATAAATCATTTAGTCAAAACAGTTTACATTGTAACTTAAACTTGGTAATGTACATTAAAACAGGGACATTAATAACTTGGTTTTTTGCTGAGGCAATGGAGGGTTAAATGACTTGTCCAAGGCCATAAGGAATGCTAGTGGGAATCAAACCCCAGTTGCTTGGTTACTAAGCCAGTGCTCTAACCATTAGGCTACTCCTTCACTCTGAATGTAGCCAAACTCTGAATGCATCCAAACACTTTAGCCAACCGTCTACTCTAGACATGAATGAAAAAATCTGTAGACTGCTGAAATAATCCTGAGAGGTGGCAATCCTAACATCCTGAGTCTTGAGAATATTTGACAGGGCCTCCCTAAATATTTGGGCCCTAGCCACATGCTTAATTTGCCTAGGCTTTAATCGGGCCCAGGGTACAAAGAAATAATGCAAGGGGGGAGGGGGACATGATAAGCAGGGAGTTGGTGAACTGGGGAAAGAATACAGGGCAAGTAGAGGTCACAAAACAACTTCTATAGATTGTAGATTTATGGTGGTCATGCAGGGGCAGATCAGGGGCAGCGGAATGCCTTAGCTCTGCCCCAACTCCACACTAACTCCACCCTTCGGCTACCCTTCTCCCTCCCTCCTAGCACTACCACCCCCCCTGTCCTCTGTTCCCCTCCATCCTCCTTCCTTTTTTTAAGTTACTAGCTCTTTAAGATTTTGCAGTTTCACTCCCCACCTCCCCCCTTATCAAACTTGTTTTTTTTTAAATTGCAGGCCTCAATCGTCTGTCCTCTTCTGCCCGCGAGAAATGGGATCCCTGTGAGCAGCCTACTGCCTTTCCCTCCTGTTCCACGCTCAGGGATCCCATCTCCTATGGGCAGACAGGAGTCTTTGCCATGATCATGGCTGTGCTCTTCTGCTCACAGAAGATGGATTACCCGTGAGCAGACAGCTTGCTTCTGGGCCGCAGTCCCAAGCAGCAGGTAAATACTGGTAGGATCAGGACCTGTGTGACTCACCCCATTCCGATGCCTATGGGAAGACTGAATGGCTGGGAAATGGGGTAGTGCCCAAGGGCCCACAGAAGTAGAGGGCCCACTCTCTCCTATCCTCCATCTAGCTTAATTCACTGTCAAGTAAGCAATCCTTTTTGATAGTTCACACTACACTTCAGTTATGATTTAAATATGAAAGCGAGAATGAAACTGAAATGGACTCTAATTTTGAAAAGACTGAACAATCTCTTGAGTCAGTGTGTCAGGCTCCTTCTCTAGCCCTATTCATATCCAGACTAAAAACCCACCGAGGCTGTTTTTGGATCCTGATGCTCCTCATTCTCTTATCCACTAGTTATGTATATCTTACCATATTCTAGTCCCCAGTTTTGTGATGTATTTTTTTGTCTTGATCAGCTTGCAAGCTCTGCTGAACAGGGACTGTCTTACATCTACAGTATATGTACAATGCTGCATATGCCTTATAGCGCTATACAGGGGCGGCCCAAAGGCGGTGCGGGACCATGTGTGGAGATTAATTGTGGGGCCTCATTTGCATAGGAAACCTCGTTTGCATAAACATTTGCATAATGTTAACATGCATTTTTAGTAAACATGCCTCTTAATGAGTGTCTGGATAAAGAAAGACTAACAGATTTCTACGTTACTATATTCCAGTGCCAACCGCCAGGCCCATTAGGAAGTATTATACACACTGACCATTTAGAACTCATAGCAAATCCACCATATCATAACAGCTCTGCCAGGACTCGCAAAGCACCAAACCCTACCTATCAACAGGCAACACTGCAAATATTAAACCAATACATCTCAGAGAATACTAATGCATCTCCTACTGTTACATCTGGAGAGAGATCTGCAATTGTGAGTATATACTTCTGGGAATTTTCTGTAGGAATTCTTTGTATTAAAGCTAATTAATCTGTGAACCCACTATTTTTTTGTTAAATCAGTCAGGGCCTAGTAGCAGCAGTTTAAGTTTAAATTTAAAACACAGAAGAGAGCTTTCTGGTTAAATTTAGAACCCAGCAGAGAGCTTGTAGTTTAAATTTCATAATAAGTTAGAGCCTAGCAGCAGCAAAGAGCTATAATTTAAAATTTAAAATTTTTAAATCAAATAAGAGTATAGCTTACCTCAGCAGCACAGGACAGGGTACTGTGTAGCAGCCCTCTTTTAATAAGTGTACTTACACATCTTAAAAGACAGGGGGTGCTCTCAGGAGCAGTTCGTTACCCAAATCAGTCATACACTAAGGACCTGAGATTAATTAAGCTTCAGGTGAACAAGGTATATTAAACGTATTAGGTACAGTTTTATTAGTATAAATATCCATAGCAACCCTTAGAAAGTAAAGAACTTAAAGATCTAAACAAAAACTTAAAACTAAGATACAGACAGCAGTCCAGCAGCGAGATGGGGGCTTTCCAGTCTTTTGCATTGAGTGTCACATGTATGATTTTCTCCCAGTTGGTGAGACGTCTTACGTGTGCACTAGGTGCAAGGAGCTCTTTGCTCTCAGGGAACAAGTCCGTTCTCTAGAGGCTAGAGTAGCAGACTTGGAAAACATAAGAAAGACAGAGAGGTACATAGACGAGACCTACAGGGATATAGTCCTGAAGTCCCAACTCCAGTCTGGCAGCATCCCTGTTGCCATGGAGGAGAAAGGTCACATGGACAGGAGAGCATCACCCTGGTGTGGCAGGAAGTGATCCTGTAACTAGGACCTGTCCTCCAGGTGATGTAAAACCCTCTCGCACCGAGGAAGTTTCTCCAGGGCCATGTGCCCATGAGGGAAGGGTTAGGACAGCCGTTATAGTTGGTGATTCGATCATTAGGCATGTAGATAGCTGGGTGGTTGGTGGATGTGAGGATCGCCTGGTAACATGCCTGCCTGGTGCGAAGGTAGCGGACCTCACGCGCCACCTAGATAAGGTCTTAGCTAATGCTGGGGAGGAGTCTGCTGTCTTGGTACATTTCGGTACCAATGACATAGGAAAATGTGGTAGGGAGGTTCTGGAGGCTAAATTTAGGCTTTTACGTAGGAAGTTGAAATCCAGAACTTCCAGGGTAGCGTTCTCCGAAATGCTTCCCGTTCCACGTGCAGGACCCAAAAGGCAGGCAGAGCTCCGGAGTCTCAATGCGTGGATGAGACAATGGTGCAGAGATGAGGGTTTTAGATTTGTTAGGAACTGGGGAACATTCTGGGGAAAGGAGGGGCTCTTCCAAAGGGATGGGCTTCACCTTAACCGGGATGGAACCAGGCTGCTGGCATTAACCTTTAAAAAGGAGATAGAGCAGCTTTTAAACTAGATAATAGGGGAGAGCCGACAGTCGCCCAAGAGCAGATGGTTCGGAAGAATGTATCCTTGAAGGCTACTACCAAAAGAAGAGAGGTTCCAAAAAAGAGTAAAGTAGCCCAAATGCCCTCGAGTATGGAGCAGACAGAGCTTAAAGATCCCAAATTACCCATGTCTATCAACAGCCAAACTAATATGAATAAAATACAGTCTCTAAAATGCTTGTATGCAAATGCTAGACGTCTAAAAAATAAGATGGGAGAGTTAGAATATATAACACTAAATGAGAGGTTAGATATGATTGGAATATCAGAGACATGGTGGAAGGAGGACAACCAGTGGGACACTATGATACCTGGATACAAACTATATTGTAATGATAGAGCTGATCAAATTGGTGGAGGGGTTGCGCTCTGTTAGAGAGGGCATTGAGTCAGAAAGGATTAAAGTTTTGCAGGAAACACAATTTGCTGTAGAATCTCTATGGATTGAAATTCCATGTAAAAAGGGGAAGGCGATGGCAGTGGGGGTGTACTATCGACCGCCTGGCCAGAATGAACAAATGGATGATGAAATGCTCAAAGAAATCAAGGAAGCTAACAAAAGTTATAGCGCAGTAATAATAATGGGTGATTTCAATTACCCTGGTATCGACTGGGTCAGTGTCACGGCAGGACATGCTAGGGAGATAAAGTTCCTAGATGACATAAATGACTGCTTCTTGGAGCAGCTGGTTCATGAACCGACCAGAGGGGAAGCCATATTAGACCTAGTCCTTAGTGGAACACCAGATCTAGTGCAAGAGATAAGGGTGTTGGGGCCACTTGGCAATAGTGATCATAGCATGATCACCTTTGATTTAATTAGTGGAGGAGGTATAGTAAGGAACTCCACAGTACTACCTTTTAACTTTCGAAAGGGAGACTATGATAAAATGAGGAAAATAGTTAAGAAAAGACTAAAAGGAGCAGTTGCAAAGGTTAAAGACTTACATCAAGCTTGGGTGTTGTTGAAAAATACTATCTTGGAAGCCCAGACCGGCTGTATTCAACGCTTTAAGAAAAGTGGAAGGAAGTCCAAAAAACTGCCAGCATGGTTTAAAGGGGAGGTCAGAGAGGCTGCTGTTGCCAAAAAAGCATCTTTCAGGAAATGGAAAAAAGAGCCAAACAATGAAACCTGGAAACAGCACAAGCACTGGTAAGTCAAATGCAAGGCATTGATAAGGCAGACAAAGGGAGAATTTGAGAAGAAGCTTGCTGCAGAAGCAAAAACGCAAAATAAAGATTTTTTTCAAGTAATTCGTAGCAAAAAACCTGTGAGAGTCAGTTGGTCCATTAGATGATAGAGGAGTTAAAGGGGCACTAAAAGGCGACAAGGCGATAGCGGAGAGACAGAATGAATTCTATGCTTCGGTCTTTACTGAGGAAGATGTAGGGATGTTACCCATGACTGAAGTGGTATTTAAAGGTGTGGAAGAATTGAAGGAAATATCGATACATTGGGAAGATCATAAACTGTATCATAAACTCAGCTATGATGCAATCCCATTTTGTATATAATAAAGTTCACCTGTTATCCATGTTTAAATTCCCTGTTTTATGTAAGTTCAATGTATGGCTGTTCCACATTGTACAAACTTGTTCCTTGTAAACCGTGCTGATGCCGAATAGTGTGGTATAGAAAAACATTAAATAAATAAATAAAATAAGATGTATTACAACTATTAGATAAACTGAACAGTAGCAAATCACCTGGGCCGGATGGTATACATCCAAGGGTGTTGAAAGAACTGAAATATGAGATTGCAGACCTGCTATTAGTAATCTGTGAATTTTCATTAAAATCATCTGTAATACCTGAAGATTGGAGGATCGCCAATGTAACGCCAATTTTTAAAAAGGGTTCCAGGGGTGATCCGGGAAACTACAGACTGGTGAGCCTCACGTCAGTACCAGGAATAATGGTAGAAACCATCATAAAGAATAAAATTACTCAGCATGTAGATAGTCATGGCCTAATGGGAGACAGCCAACATGGTTTTAGACAAGGAAGATCTTGTCTTACTAATCTATTATGTTTTTTTGAAAGTGTGAATAAACAGGTGGACAAAGGTGAGTCGGTTGATATAGTGTATCTGGACTTTCAGAAAGCCTTTGACAAGGTCCCTCATCAGAGACTTTTGGCAAAACTAAAGAGTCATGGGATAGGAGGCAGTGTACTACTGTGGATCAAGAACTGTTAAAAGATAGAAAGCAGAGGGTTGGGCTAAATGGCCAATTTTCCCAATGGAGAAAAGTGAATAGTGGTGTATCCCAGGGATCTGTGCTGGGTCCGCTGCTTTTTGACATATTCATAAATGACCTGGAAAGTGGAATAACGAGTGAGGTTATCAAATTTGCAGATGACACAAAACTATTTAAAGTTGTTAAAACCCAAGAGGATTGTGGAAAATTGCAAGAGGATCTTGATAAATTGGAAGACTGGGCATCAAAATGGCAGATGAAATTTAATGTGGACAAGTGGAAAGTTTTATGCACCTAGGGAAGAACAACCCAAACTATGGTTACACGATGCAAGGTTCCACATTAGGAACCACCACCCATGAAAAAGATTTAGGCATCATTGTGGATAGCATGTTAAAACCCTTGGCCCAGTGTGCAGCAGCAGCCAAGAGAGCAAATAGAATGCCTAGGTATCATAAGGAAAGGAATGGAAAATTAAAACAAAAGATATTATAATGCCTCTATATCGTTCCATGGTGAGACCGCACCTTGAATATTGTGTGCAATTCTGGTCGCCGTATCTTAAAAAGAATATAGCGTTATTAGAAAAGGTTCAGAGAAGAGCCACCAAAATGGTAAAGAGGATGGAAGGATACTCCTATGAAGAAAGACTAAAAAGTTTAGGGCTCTTTAACCTGGAAAAGAGACGGCTGAGGGGAGATATGATAGAAGTCTATAAATTAATGAACGGAGTGGAACGGGTAAACGTAGATCGATTGTTTACGTTATCAGAATATAGAAAGACTAGGGGACATGCAATGAAGCTACAGGGTAAACTATTTAAAACTAATAAAAGAAAATATTTCTTCACTCAACATGTAATCAAACTCTGGAATTTATTACCGGAGGATGTAGTAAAGGCTGTTAGTGTAGCTGGGTTTAAAAAAGGTTTGCACAAGTTCCTGGAGGAAAGGTCCATAAACCATTATTAAGAGGGGACCCAGGATGTCAATGCTTGACCCAGTACAAGCATTGTGGAACCTGTGTCTTTTGGGGAAACTGCTAGGTACGTATGACCTAGATTGGCCACTGTTGGAAACAGGATACTGGGCTTGATGGACTTTGGTCTGACCCAGTATGGCAGTTCTTATGTACTGGGGAAAGAGAACAATTGGCATGGTCAAATAGAAACTACATGAACAGAATACCTCAGCTTGGTTAAAATGCAGTACATAGACCGTCACCAAATCAAGAACAAAGGATCATAACTTAGAAACATGAAGAGAATTAAACTGGGAACCCCAAAAGCCAAACTTGGGATGTACAAAAACACTGGAGAAATAAAACTATAAATTGATTTCCTCTTGTACTAAACAACACACAAAAGACGTTAACGATGCACATTTCCCAGAGCTGATCTATTCCAGTTAATAAATTCAAAATAAAGTATTTTTCTACCTTTTGTTTGTGCATTTTCTTTTTCAGTTGCACTTGCTCCAGCCACTTTCTTCTGGTTTCTTAGTGTCTTCTGCGAGCTATCCATTTGTCCTTTCTTCTCTTTTAGATTTTTTTCCATATTCTTTCTCTGTCTGCTTTAACATACTGATCTTTCCCCTTTTTGCTCTTTCCCCCATTTCTTTCCTTATTCCTTTATCATCCACTCAAATTTCACCCTTCCATTCTCAATCTCTACTTACTCTTCCAATACCCGGCCCATCGTAGACTTTTCTTCCCTCCCACACAAAATATCTTTTCCCCTCTCCATTCTCATTCTCATTCCCCATCCCCAACCCTTTCTAGTACTCCCCCAAAATCAACTCCCTTATAGTTCTAGACCCACCCATCATCCGCCCCCTTCTAGTCCCAGTCTCCCAAGCCTCCACATCAGCCGATTTCCAGTCCTAGCCCCCCATATGCTCTTTTCCAGTTCCATTCCAGTCCCCCATCAGCCCATTTCCACTCCAAGCTCCCCCTCAGCCAATTTCCAATCCTAGCCCCCTTGTCAGCCCACTTCATCCTATTCCAGCCCCCATCAGCCCATTTCCAGTCCTAATCCAGCTCTTCATCAGCCCATTTCCAATTTTAGCCCTCCCATCACAGCCCATTTCCAGTCCTAGCCCCCCACCACCATCACAGCCCATTTCCAGTCCGTTTCCCTCCCACCACCATCACAGCCCATTTCCAGTCCTATCCCCCACCATCACAGCCCATTTGCAATCTGTTTCCCCCCCATCACAGCCCATTTGCAATCCGTCTCCCCCCACCATCACAGCCCATTTGCAGTCCGTTTCCCCCCTCCATCACAACCCATTTGCAGTCCGTTTCCCCCCTCCATCACAACCCATTTCCAGTCCGTTCCTCCCCCCCCACCATCACAGCCCATTTCCAGTCAAGAAGTTCCCCCCTCTTTATCTTTATTCATTGCTTGATATACTGCCCAAGCATATGCGTCAGGGCGGTGTACAATGTAATTAGTTAAAATAGAAAAAGGAAAAGAACGCCATTATTTAGACAGGACAGAAGGAGACAGAGGAAGATATTTTAACAGGACATGAGGGAGACAGATAGGCTTAATAGAGGTACTGGTGGAGAAAGCTAACCTTAAGGGTCTGGGAGGTCGAATGCCTGCTGGAAGAGGTGAGTTTTGAGTGAGCACTTAAATCATTGAAAAGACAGTTCGGTACGGAGGGCAGGGGGGAGGGAATTCCAGAGGGCAGGGGCCAGAAAGAAAAAGGCAGAGTGACGTGTTGATTCTAAGTGAGCTGAGGATGGGGAAGGGAGGTAGAGACGGTAACCATGTGTTGAACGAAGAAGATGGGGGGGAGGGTTGTAGATGGATGGAGTCAGCTAGATATTGGGGGGAGCCGGTGTGTAATGCTTTATGAGTGAGTATGAGGATTTTATAGTGAAAACGGAAATTGAGTGGAAGCCAATGTAAACGAAAAAGGAGGGGAGTGATGTGATCATGGGGGGAGGAATAGGTGAGTAAACGTGCAGCCATATTCTGAACTAGTTGGAGACGTCAGAGCTGATATTGTGGGAAGCCTGCTAAAACTGTATTGCAATCATCCAGCCTTGAAAGAACAAGAGAAATAACTAAAGAGATGAGAG
This sequence comes from Ichthyophis bannanicus, assembly GCA_033557465.1. Taxonomy (NCBI): domain Eukaryota; kingdom Metazoa; phylum Chordata; class Amphibia; order Gymnophiona; family Ichthyophiidae; genus Ichthyophis; species Ichthyophis bannanicus. The sequence continues at coordinate 188,438,302 of CM066036.1, forward strand.
AGGAAGAAGGGAGAAAAGGGCGAACAGCTCGGATCTGGCGTAGAAAAAAGAAGGAACGACAAATGAGTGCGGAAATGTGATAGTGAAATGAGAGAGAGGAATCAAGGGTGACCCTGAGGTAATGGAGAGAGGAGACTAAAGGGATAGGGGTGGAAAGGAAGAGAGGAGAGTGGTTTTCTTTCAACACACCCTCACCTACCCGAAGTGCAGCTGATTTAGAAGGGTTAACATGGAGAAAGTTATTGCTGATCCATGAAGCAACATGAGTGAGACAGAGGTTAAGGGCAGAAAGGTCTGGTGAAAGGGAACTGGTGTGGTGAACAAGAAGAATGTCATCAACATAAAAAATAACCGGAAATCCCTGACTGCTGGACGATAAGTGCTAGAGGGGCGAGGTATCAACACTTTTTACTCCTAGGCAATTTTAACGTTCATGTTGATTCTCCCTCTTCTCAACGTGACTTCTCTTTACTCTCTGACCTTTCCCTTTACCAGTATGTCCAAACCCCCACTCACTCAGCTGGCCATATTCTGGACCTGGTTATCTCTCGTCAATATTCATCTTTTGCTCCTTCGTCCTTCTCTTCCCAGCCCCTCCCTTGGTCCGATCATTTCTGCATATGCTTTGCCCTTCCATGTCCCTTCTCTCCTCCCCCTCTTTCCTCTATTTTACCCCCAGCCCACTCAGTTCGTCATTTTACCCCTGACTCACTCCAACAGTTTCCATCTTCGGCTAAACTTTTCCCCGCTGACTTTCATCTGCTTTCAGTGGATCTTCAAGCTCAGTGCTGGGATACCATACTCTCTTCTGCACTAGATAAGGTTGCTCCTCTACGTCCCCCCTCTGTCGCTCATCATCACCCTAATTCCCCTTGGTTTCACCCAGGTTTCCGTCTTCATCGTTCTTACCTTCGCCGGGCTATCCGCCACTGGCATATGTCTCCTTCCCCGGCTACATTATCACATTTTCGTTACTGTCATTTTCACTATCGTACCCTTCTGAACTCAGCAAAACGGGACTACTTTTCTAAGCTTATTTCCTCTTCAACAAATTCCACATGTCAACTTTATCGCATCCTCATTGTCCCCTAATACTGCACTTCCTGTCTCGCCTTCCTCTAATAACCCCACTCCTGCTGTTTTGGCTTCTCATTTCGTCACTAAGGTTCTTTCTATTCGACAGCCCTCATCCTCTTTCCACAGTTTCCTCTGCACCAGAGGTCTCCCCATGTATTCCCCCCCCCTCTCCCACTGCTGGTCTGTCTTCCAACCTATTATCCTATCAGAACTGACCAATGCCCTCTCTACCACTCGGAAAACCACCTGTCCGTCTGACCCTATTCCCTCCCACTGGCTCTCTGAGTCTTCATTGGCTCTGCTTCCTTTGGTTCTTTCTATCTTTAACACTAGTTTGTCATCCGGCACCTTCCCCTCACATTGGAAACACGCCCTGATACGTTGTCTTTTGAAGAAACCCTCTCTGGATCCTTCCGCACCATCTAACTGGCGCCCTATCTCTAATCTCCCCTTTCTCTCTAAGCTTCTCGAAAGGTTGGTTTTCTCTCAGCTGTCTTTGCACTTAGAGGATTCCTTGGTTCTTCACCCCTGTCAATCTGGTTTCCGTCCTGGGCACAGTACTGAAGCTATCCTTATTTCTTTTCTTAATGAGTTGCATGTTGCCCACGACCACGGTTCTATCTCTGTAGCTGTCTCACTTGATCTTTCTGCCGCTTTTGATGTTGTTGATCACCGTAGTTACGCGACCCCCAGCGGTCGGCATCCAACTTCTTAGAGGGACAAGTGGACTTCAGCCACACGAGATCACTCTTCTTCTAAAGCTTCATTCTATTGGTCTTTCTGGTCCGGTCCTTCACTGGTTTCACTCGTTTCTTTTCGACCAGTCTTTTTCAGTACTTTCTGGCTCTGACTTGTCTACTCCGACACCTCTTCCCTGTGGTGTCCCTCAGGGTTCTGTGTTGGCCCCCCTGATGTTTAACATTTTCCTGGCCCCTCTTGCTTTACTCATTCAGCAGCATGGTATCTCTGCATACTATTACGTAGATTATATCATTCTTCTTTTCCACACCTGTTCTCTCACGCCTGATATTGGTCCCCTCAATGTTTGTCTCTCTGCTGTCTCTTCCTGGTTTTCTGAGAACTTTCTACACATTAACTTGTCCAAGACCTCGACTATCTGGTTCACTGCTGGTGCTCCTATTCCTACTCTCGCTCCATCTCTTTCTGCCGGTCCTATCCCTCTTGTTACGTCCCTGCGCTATCTTGGTGTCACTCTGGATTCAGCTTTAACTTTCAAAGATCACATTTCTTCTATTGTCCAATGTTCTTTCTGTACGTTGCGGCAACTTCGTGCAGTCTGGCCTTTTTCTCTCCCCCTCTTCCATGACCACACTTCTTCTTTCCCTCGTTGTTTCTCGTTTAGACTATTGTAATGCCTCCCTGGCCGGTCTCCCACTCACTCAGCTTCGCCGACTCCAATTAGTTCATCACACTGCTGCCCGTCTTCTGACCAATACATCCCGATCCGCCCATGTCACTCCCCCTTCTCATTCATTTACACTGGTTGCCTATCCCTTTTCATATCCAATATAAGATTCTGACTTTTGTTCACAGGGCTTTGCACACTGGTGTCCCACTTTATCTCTCTGATTTGGTTCACTTCCATTGCCCCTCTAGAGCTCTTCGATCGATTCATGCTAATCACCTTTTTTCTTCCACCTCCTTTTAGGGCTCGTCTCGAATCCACATGTTCCTCTGCTTTCTTTTTCCTTGGTCCTCGTCTCTGGAACTCATTGCCATTAGCCTTACGTCTGGAATCTTCCCTCCGCACCTTTAAAGCCTCCCTCAAGACCCACCTCTTTTGCACAGCTTTTGACATTCCTCCTCCTGCCAGCAACTGATTGTTTCCTTTCCGTCTGTTTTGCGCTTATTGTGTCCCTCTGTTCTGTGCTTATTGTTTTCCTCTGTTTTTCACTTGTTTCCCTTCCCTCTGTTTTTGCGCTTATTGCTGTACTGTTTCTTCTTTTATTGCTGTCTCTTTTGTAAACAAATGGCGTTCCTTTCTGTTTCCTTTCTTCAGTAGTCTCCTTTGTTTTTATTGTAAACCGCCGCATGCCTCTTGGTTTAGGCGGTATAATACATTTTAAATAAAGATAACGATAAAGATAAAAAGGAGAGGAGCGAGAACTGAACCCTGGGGAACCCCACATAGGAGAGGAGAAGAGGTGGTTGAGCTAGTCTTTACTGAAAAGGTGCGGGAGGAGAGAAAAGAGTGAAACCAAGCAAGGACAGACCTGTGGATTCCAAGATCGACCAGCCGAGTTAGAAGGGTGCGATGATCCACAATATCAAAAGCAGAAGAAAGATCTAAAGTCACCACAAGGGAAAGATCACCTTGGTTGTGGGCTTGGTGGACTTCGCTTAGGAGGGAGGTGAAAATAGTTTCAGTGCTGTGACCTGTGCGAAAACTAGATTGATGTGGATGAAGAGAGAGGGTGGCATCCAGATGTGCAGAGAGCTGAGTGAACACTAACTTTTCTAGGATTTTGGACAGAAAGGGGAGGTTGGATACGGGATGCCAATTGGCTGGTGTGGAAGGATCAAGGGAAGGATTTTTAAGGAGTGGATGGATAAGGGCGTGTTTCCAAGTTGAAGGGAAGACACCAGAGGAGAGGCTGTTATTAAAGATGTGAAGTATATAGGGAAGCAATGTAAGGGAGGGGTCTGACAGCCAGGAGGAAGGTAGAGGGTCGAGAGGACAGGTGGTTTTATGGGAAGTAGCGATGGCCTTAGAAAGTTCTGCTGCAGTGATGGGACGAAACATACTCCAGGTATGAGGGAAACTTTTGTCAGGAGCGGGGGAAGAGGAAGATGCGGACAAAGTGGGGTGGGGTAAAGGAGAAGGAGACAGAGGTGGGGGACAGGTTAGAAAAGTAGCATGAAGAGACTCAATTTTTCCGTAGAAGAAAGAAGCAAGGGAATCAGAACTGGGTGCACTGGGGGAAGATGCGAAGATTTCGTAGGAGGTGGATAATGCAGAGACGGAAAGGAGAATCCTGAATAATTGTTGTGATGAATTGGAGGTGGTGGAGATACAATCAGAATAGTATGAACATTTAGCCTTAGTGATCATGTCACGATATAGTACCTGGGCAGTACGGAAAGTGGTTAAGGAGTTTGGGATAGGGTGTTTAAACCATGCTTGCTCTGCATGGCGAAGATGGGTCCGCTGAAGGTAGAGGCCAGGGTGAAACCATGGATGTGACTGAGGGTGAAATGGAGGAAGGGAATGAAGGGGGGAAGTTGATCCAATGCGGTAGTGAGAGTGGAAGTCCAGAGATCTGTTTGTTCGTCCACAGGAAGAGAAAAAAAGGATGAAGGAAGAAGGGAGTCTGCTGAGGGAAACCTCTGAAGGGTCAGTGGGGTAATGTGACGTTTAAGCCTAGAAGGAGATAGATGAGAGTGAGATGTGGGCACGTGAGGAGGTGGAAGGACTATGGAAAAGAAAAGACATGAATGGTCAGACCAGGGTAAAGTGAGCAAGGAAATGTGAACTGGGGAGACTGGAGAAGCCGCAGGGGTGAAAACTAAATCTAAAGTATGGCCAGCAATATGTGTGGGGCACGAAACATGCTGAACAAAAGAGGTCATCTAATAAGGACAACAGGGATTGATCCTTTTGACGGGAAGCTGACTCAAAATGGATGTTAAAGTCGCCAAGAATGACGAGGTGCAGGGACAGGAAGGAAGCTTCTGAAAGTGAACTTAAGAGATTTTCCCAAAGGTCTGGATACATAGATGGGGGAGCATAGACAAGGAGAAAGGAAGTGGAGGGCGGAGGACTGTAATGGATGAGGAGGACTTCAGGGTAGGAAGGAGGAGAGGTGGCGGCAGTAAAGTGTAGACCGATGAATGACTGCCACACCTCCAACGCTACGGTTGCAGCGGGGCTGGTGGAGGGCAGAATAGCCAGGTGGGAGGCAGTGGTGAAGAATGGCATCCTCGCCCTCCCAGAGCCATGTCTCCGTGAGGAAGAGGGCATCCAAAGAGTTCTGAGTGAGAAGGTCATGTATTAGGTGAGTTTTTTGTTCCAAAGGGAATGGCAGTTTAAAAGGGCAAGCGAAAGGGAGAGCAGGGGAACGACTAGAGGCGAAGCAATAGAAGAGCTGTGGTCTAATTGCAGAGCAGCAGTCTACAAGATTTTCTATATGACAATGAAGAACTCTGGGGAGAGAGGTATGAAATGTACAGGGGCGATGGCCCCAGTGAACTGGAATGGCAGCCATAGAGTCGGCGACAGTGTGAAGTCTGCTGATGAAAAGAAGAAGAAAGAGGAGAGTCCTATGTGCAGAGGCAAGAAAAGGGGAGAGAGAGACCTGTAAAGGGAGAGAGCTGAGTGATGGAATCCTTGGTACCAGAGCACCGAATACTGCAGACGGAGGGGGGTGATCAGGACCTAGGTTGTCTCCCTCGTCGTCGCCCCAAGGAGCTCACCCAAGGAGCACGTTCTGCTCCTTTGGCGCGGACGTGCTCCTTGGGTGCGCTCCTTCGGTGAGAGACGCCGCAGGCAGTGTCTTTAAATGGTGAGCTACTGGGTGCGTGACAGCATTGCACACGATCGCGTCACTTCCGGGGCGGAGCTGTAGTATCGGGATGCAGTACACTAGAAGGAAGAGAAGCAAGTAAGACCAACAGCTAAGCACAAAGAGTCAGGTAAGGCAAACAGCTGAACAAATAAATCAATCAATTTAACAGGCAAGGTAAAATAACTGAAAGGATAGTAGACACAAATATAAGAGCACAGAGCAGCTTATGGATGGTTATAGCAGTACAAAGGGAGAGTGTCTAGACGCCGCAGGCAGCGTCTTTAAATGGTGAGCTACTGAGTGCGCGACTGCGTTGCACATGATCACGTCACTTCCGGGGCGGAGCTGTAGTAATCTGGATGCAGTACAGGATGGTTATAGCAGTACAAAGGGAAAGCATCTAGACGCCGCAGGCAGTGTCTTTAAATGTGAGCTACTGGGTGTGCGACCGCACATGATCGCGTCACTTCAGGGGAAGAGCTGTAGTATCGGGATGCAGTACAGGATGGTTATAGCAGTACAGCCTATCCAGTCCTAGCCCCCCCCTCCCTCCCAAGAGCCCCGCGCCCTCTGCACAGCCACCAGCATGAGGAGTCTTCCCTCACGCTGATGGCTGTATCTGTGAAGCCGTGAATGCTGGGAAAGGTTAAAGGGCATTGTTTTAACATACGGCAACTGGCTGCTGGAAACACTAAAACATGAGTATGTCTGCTACCACATGCTAAAAAGCACATTAATCAGCGATCGCAGGATGGGACAGGGAATGGGTAGAGAACAGGCATAGACAGTATATTACAGCTAGTGCCATGACAATTGTTGCAAGCTCAATTGTAATGTGTTGCAATGTGGCTCTTAGCATGAGCTTACCTAACGACCCTTCTATGGGAGTCATAAACAAACCCGCCTTAGAGTGCATATTCAAGTGGCCTATCATGCGTTAGCTGCCTGGAACATACTGGTCACATCCCTGACAGCTAACGCCGAGGCTTTGCAATTAATGTGAATTTGTTTGGCACTTTAATTGCAAATCCTTTGCAAGCTTTAGTAAAAGGGAGCCCTAAGTATCACACAGTGTACAATCCTTTCCAAATTTAAGACTGTGAAATCGAGGCTCAGGTCAACACTTACACAAAAACATCTAGGATCACTGATTCTCACTGTAGCTGAAAAGAAAATAGCCCAAAAGCTATAAAAGGACAAAAAAACTCATCATAAGCAGTACTGCAAAAACCTCTAGTGAAATTAACTCATTTCTGCTGCTGTAAATGATTTTTAACTGCTTCTGAGACTTTACTATAGACAATGACTGGTGAATGATTATTTAATTATCTGAAAAATATTTATCATTATATTCACAATGCGACATAAAGCACTTTTACTTTGTTCATTTAAAGAAATATAAATCGATGTCACCACTGGAATTTGAAACTGAAAATCCATTATATTATTTTGTATAATATTTGTTAATGACACTACGAATGTCACATGTTGATAAGCATTTGATAAGAAAATTATGGGGGGGCTATTCAGTGCAAGTGCTACCCTTGTTAATCACAGTCACGGTTAGTGCCAATGAATATCCCCGGGTGCTGCTGCTGCATGTCCCAGTGCTAGCTAGCTGGCATCGGGGTGTACTGGGGCAGAACATGGGTGGCACTGCGGGTTAACCGGGCAGTGGTGATATTTAGCCACTGCCCGGTTAGCCCTTACTGGCAAAAGATAGGACAGCTAAATGGCTGTCCTAATTTTAGCTGGCTTTGTAATCTGGCCAGTGGCTGAATATTGCCGTGGGCCAGATTGCAAGATTGAATATCCGGGACAAAGCTAAAGCGGCAATAGCCAGCGCTACTGAAAATCCCACCCCCCTATAAAATGTGTTTCTATAATGATGATAACTGTAAAATGTTTTCTGTTCACAGTGAACTATATATATTCAAATCTATCATGATTTTAATGACTTTGTTTATTTTGACATTAAGTTTTTGTCTAAAGTGAGCTTTAGAAATATTATGACAGGTGCAGAGTCAGTGATCTATGTTGAATGGGTGGTTAGGGCCGATGACTCTTATTGCCCTGGGGCGGGGGCCCAGATCACTGTTTGTCTGTCCCTGCAGTGTCATCTGCAGTTCACAAGATTTACTCCTGACTGTGAAAGAAGTAAAGATATGCTTAAAAAAAGGCACCTATGCAGGACCGTACCAAGCTATAAATGCAACTAATGAATCTGGTGGCCCTCCTCACCCAGCTACCTGCAGTAACTCACACTTATTGAGCTTCTGGAAGCCAAGTGATAATATCAGCAATATGATAACACCAAAGCTATATTCCCAGAATATCACGGCCCCATCTACTACACTATATGTTAACATCCAAGCTATGTTCCCAGAATACCCCCCCCCCACACAAATCTCCATGTATATAAGTTATCGTGTATATTATGTTTCCTCTAACCTGTTCTTATGCTTTATTGTTATAATGTAAACCATTGCTACTTTGTAATGTAAACCACTTTGACTTAAGGATAAAGTGGTATAAAGAAACCTGTTAAATAAAATAAATAAACAAAAATCAGCACACCTTCAATACTTGTGCCCATGTGACTTGCAAGTGCCTAACCAGGAGAGTGGCAAAGTAAATTCAAAATTCAAGACAAAGGGAGGTGGCATGCAGGTACAGAGCGATTCTCCACAAAGATCAAACCCACAGTGCAGCTCAAATAATTTTGTACTTTGGCAAATGATTATCAGGCAAATCCTGTTATGTAGCTTTTGTAAGTATGAGAAAAAAATAAACCAGTCATTTCATATCTCCAGATATTCCACAGAAGTCAATTACCTGGGAAAGGGGAAGAATAGGTCGGTCTAGAATCTCATAAATTTTCTTATGATTTATTGTTGTTTAATCTGCCAGTAATGTAATTTTTGGCATATCTAGCTCTTTTATTTATACATTTGACATTGTACATGTGTACTATGGCTAACTACTCTAATGAGGTTTCTTTATTTTCCAGCAGACCAAAGATCTACAAGAACAGGGTACTGGAAAGGCCGTTTAGAAACATACATAGAAACATGACTGCAGAAAAAGATCACATGGCCTATCTAGTCTGCTCTTCCATATCAACTACAATAGTTCCGTTCTCCCATGCCTTCCTGAATTCAGATAAGGTCCTCATCTCTACTACCTCCACTAGGAGGCTATTTCACAATCTACCACTCTTTCCGTAAAGAAATATTTCTGCATATTTCTGAGGCTATCCCCTTTCACCCTCATCCTATGTTCCCTCATAACAGAGCTTGCTTTCAATCGAAAGAGGCTCTCCTCCTGTGCATTTATGCCATGGAGGTATTTAAACATCTCTATTATATCTCCTCTGTCCTGCCTTTCCTCTAGAGTATATATATTAAGATCTTTAAGTCTATCCTCATATGCTTTATAATGAAAACCACTAACCATTTTAGAAGCCACCCTCTGCGCCAACTCGACCATGTTTATATCCTTTTGAAGGTGTGGTCTCCAGAATTGCACACAATACTCCAAATGAGGTCACACCTGAGACTTATACAGAGGCACTATCACCTCCTTTTTCTGCTGGCCATTCCTCTCCCTATGCGCCCAAGCATCCTTCTGGCTTTCAAAGTTGCCTTTTCTACCTGTTTAACCACTTTAAGATCAACAGACACAATTACGCCCAGGTCCCACTCTTCTTTTGTGGACAGAAGTACTTTACCCCTTACACTGTACCACTTCCTTGGATTTTTGAAGCCCAAATGCATGACCCTGCATTTATTAGCATTAAATTTCAGCTGCCAAATCCTAAACCATTCTTCAAGCCTAATAGATCCCTCCTTATGTTACCTACTCCTTCCTGAGTGTCTACTCTATTGCAGATTTTGATATCATCTGCAAACTATCAAACCTTACCTGACAGGTCTTCTGCATTATCACTAACAAAGATGTTAAAAAGAATCGGATCAAGGACAGATCCCTGGGGCACACCACTGGTAACCTCTTTCTCCTCAGAGTGAGCTCCATTTACCTGTACCCTTTGCCGCCTCCCACTCCACCAATTTCTAAACCAGTCAGTAACTTTAAGGTCCATCCCTAGGGTGCTCAGTTTGTTTATAAGTTGCCTGTATGGAATAGTGTCAAAGGCTTTACTGAAATCTAAGTACACCATTGTTTTTCTACATCCCCCAGCTGTTCCCATCCTGCTAAAACTCCTTGAGGTATTGTCCCATCTTGGCAAAGTTAGTTTTCCTAAAGTCTAAGACCCTCACTTTTGAATGGATTTTATTAGCCCTAGTCCTTATAGTTTACCTTACCATCTGATGATCACTGGATGTGAGATGATGTCCCACTTTCCCCATTGGTAAGCACCAAGTCCAGTATGGTCCCATCATGTGTGGGTTCTGCTACCAGTTGCCCAACTAGTTCTCCCTGTAGAGAATCCAAGATCTCCTTACTTCTAGATGACACCATAGCAGTGATGTGCCAGTCCACATCAGGCATATTGAAATCACCTATCAGTCGCACTTCTCCTTTTATGGTAATACTGCGTATGTTTTCTATTAGCATTTTAAAGCTATAGAATTGCAGAGCTTAAAAGGAAGAGAGGAGGCATTGTGGGCTAAACTAGAAAGAGTGAAAGGGAAATCCATTTGCATTGGAGTTATATACAGAGCTTCCTCACAGGGAGTAGAAGTGGATGATGATTTTTCTACTCCATGTGAGGGGGATCTGTATATAACTCCGCAAATGGATTTCCCTTTCCCTCTTTCTAGTTTAACCCACAGTGCCTCCTCGCATCCTTTTAAGCCCTGCAATTCTATAACTTTAACATTATTTTTTACATATAGTGCCACTCCATCTCCCCTTCTTTCTACCTTGTCCTTCCTGAATAAATTATAGTCTGGTATAATTACATCCCAGTCATGCTTTTCCTTCAACCATGTCTCTGTAACCACCACTAAATCCAAGTCATCCTCTCCCATTAAATTCTCAGCATCTGGGATCTTATTTTTCGTGCTCGAGCATTTATACATACCGCTTTCCAGATGTTGTCCCTTTTATCCATTTCTACAGAGGTATTTAATGTTTCACTTACCTGGGGGCTTTCTTCACCCATCCCAACAAATCTAGTTTAAAGCCCTCTTCAGTAGGTTAGCCAGTCTGCTGCTGAAACCACTCCAAACCTTCTTGGACAGATCTTTATCTTTATTCCAAATTTGATATACCGCTATGGCAAAAGCATTAAGTGGTGTACAATAAAAAACTGATTAAACACTGCAAACCAGGAAACGGAACGCCAAAAATAGACAGGAAAGAAGGGCACAGAAAAGGGCAAACATAAACATAATAAGCCATAAGGACAGAAGGAAGACAGACAGGGACGATTCATAGGACATCAGACAAAAGCATAAAATGGTCGGGGGGGGGGGGGCTTCAGGAGGGAGGTCAAAAGCTTTCTGGAATAAATAAGTCTTAAGCAATGATTTAAACTGGGGGTAAGATGATTCTAACCTGAGAGAAGTAGGCAGCATATTCCATAATGATGGTCTGAGGAAAAACCAGGCAGAGTGCCGTGTCTGTTCTAAACGGGCTTGGGAGGGTGAAGGAAGGGATAGACGGCTGGTATGAATAGAGCGGAGTTGTCGATGGGAGGAATACAGTGAAACGCAGTCTGCTAAATAAAGAGGAGTGTAGGTGTAAATGGCCTGGTGAAGAAGAATCAGAAATTTATAGTGGAAGCGGTAATGAAGAGGAAGCCAATGCAAACGGAGAAGAATAGGAGTAATATGGTCAAATTTACTGGAAAAGGTGATGAGGCGAGCTGCGGTGTTCTGGATGCGTTGTAGTCTTTGAAGGCAGTACTTGGGGAGGTTGGCCAGGTAAACATTGCAATAATCCAATCTGCTGATGACAAGAGCAATGACAAGGGTGACTAGGGAACTGGAGGGTAAAACAGATCGAACGGCCCTAATCTGTCATAAAGCAGCAAAGGAGCGACGGGAGATCATGGAAATATGCTCGTGAAAAGTCAGAGAAGGATCCAGAAGAACGCCCAAGTAGCGAAAAGAGGATGTGAGAGGGATGCTGGTTGGTCCAATGGAGGGAGCAAGAGTGGGACATGAACCACTCAGGGAAACCCACATTGCTGAGGACTTCGCTGGATTAAGGTGAAGAAAATTCTCTGCTAGCCAAGAAGCAATGTGAGAAAGACAAAGATTCAGCTGAGAAATATCAGGGGATAAGGGTGAGGTATGAAAAAGAAGAACAATGTCATCTGCGTAAAAGTAAGATGAAACCGGATATTGCTGAATGATCAAGGGTAAGGGGCCGAGGAAAATATTAAACAATAGAGGGGAAAGGCACAGAGCCTTGCGGGACACCACAAGTGAGAGGAAGGACAGGTGAGGACTGACCATTAACATGCACAGAAAAAGAACGAGAAGAGAGGAAGGAATGAAACCACCGCCAGACAGTACCTCGGAGACCAATGTTGAAAAGCCGGGACAAGAGTGTATGGTGGTCGACCAGATCAAATGCTGCAGATAGATCAAGGGAAACCAAGAGAGTGATATCACCACAATCATGAGTGACGTGTAATTCATTTAGTAATGCAAGGAGGACAGTTTCGGTGCTATGCCCTCGGCGGAATCCAGCCTGACGTGGATGGAGTGAATTGGTGGCTTCAACGTGGGAACTCAGTTGGTCAAAAGCGCAACGTTCAAGAAGCTTAGCAAGAAATGGAAGGTTGGATACCGGGCGCTAATGAGAGAATGGATGGATCTAGAGAGGGTTGCTTCAGTAAAAGGGCGCAGGATTGCAGATTTCCAAGATGCCGGAAAGAGACCAGAGGAGAGGCTAGAGTTAATGATAGTAGTAATGACCGGGACTAGTTGTAGAGAAGGCTCCGAGAGCCACTGAGAGGGGATGGGGTCTAGGATGCAAGTGGTTTTCCTAGATTTAGATAGAAACATTAGCACCTCCGCAGAGAGGACAGGGCGGAAAGACGACCAAGTATGAGTAAGAACAAGGTCACTAGTGACAGAAATGGGTGGTGAGTGAACGGTTAGAGAGATCGGGGGAGAGCAGGGGCTGTGGCAGAGGGAAAGGGGGAAGGGGGAGGAGGGGGCGGGGCAGTGAAGGAGGCGCGTAAGGTTAGCACCTTATTGGAAAAGAAGGTGGCAAGGGACTGAGGGTCCAGAGTGGAAATGGCCTGCGGGTTCCTAGCATCTCTGCTCTGCAACCCTTGGAACAGCATCCCATGGTCCAGGAAATCAAAATACTCTTGATGACACCATCCATGCAGCCATGCATTCATCTCCAGGATTCAAACTTCTCTGCCTCACCCTTTACCCTCAACGGGGGGATTGAAGAGAATACCACTTGCGCATCAATCTGCTTTACCCTCTGTCCCATAGCCATGAAGTTACTTTTGATATTCTCGGAGGGATGCCTAGCAGTATCATTTGTGCTGACATGGATGAGCAACATCGGATAATAGTCAATAGGCTTGAGTTTCAGCAAACTCTCCATAACATCTCGGATTTTGGCATCTGGCAGACAGCACATCTCTCTGGACATCAAGTCTGGTTGGCAGATGGTTGCCTCGAGCTCTGGTTCTTCCCTTTCCTGTGATGCTTCCATCTCCTCTACTTCCAGTGCTGCATACTTGTTGTTCACTTCAAGAGCTAGAGGAGTTGGAGTGTTGATACTGCAGGCTCTGGTGACTTGTGTCCAAACCTTCTTCATTTTGTAATCTCCCATCTTCACCTCTGTCGGAGAGCTTGGATATTTCAAAAAGCATCTCATCAATGTACTTCTCAGTGTTTCAAATGCTTCTCAGCCTCATCACCTCTTCTCTGAGCTCTTCTTGTTTCCTGAGAGCCTCAGCATGCAGGCATCCTGCACATGGAATCGGTCCTTCAATTGGCATTGGGATCTCTGTCTGGACAGAGGCAGAAGCTGTAATGGGGGCAACAGCTTTAGCAATATGATTTTTCCCAGCCATTGTTTAGTTGATGGGGCTTTGGTACCTGTTGAAGTAAAAGAGAGAGAGAGAGACCTACCAAAGTCCCTACTTGTTCCTCAGCTGTCATTTAAGAGAAAAAACAGTTAATCTCTTAAGTGTGTTCTAACAGCACTGTTCTATGTCCCTATGTGTAGCTAATTAGGGGATTGCCTTATAAAGCAAGAATGCCCACATAGGGTGGATGGGTAGGGAGGGCTCTAACACCCGATGAGATCAGTGGCTTCAAAGAGTTATTTCAAATAGACATGTACCTTCCATTGCAAAAAAGGGGATACACATCTACTTCTTGGCTACACTCAAGCCATACCATCTTTTTTTTCTTCAATTTAATATTTATTAGATTTATACATAAACATCAAGATAAAACTTGAATGAAAAGAGATACATAAGAAAATTAAACAAGCAATAAAAATAACAGGAAACAAATCCAAAAGATCCTTCACAGTCCACATATTAAAGAGCAGAGAGGCATAGCATACCCAAGGCAGGAGAACCTCAGGCACCATTAGAAGAAAAAAGAACTTAACAAATTCAATAACTTGAAGAATTCAAGATGGACCCGAGAACACAGGCTAAATAATAGGAGGAGTACTAACAATATTACTCTGAGACTTATCCATTAACTTGGTATTAATAAAAATAGCAAGATTGGCGGGCTGAAAGAAAACATATCTTAAAGATTTATATAACACCAAGCATTTACAGGGGAATCTTAAGAAAAAGGATCCCCCAATCTGTATGACCCCAGGTTGGTATAGAAGAAAAAGTTTTTTCTCTGCTTCTGCATCTCCTTAGTTATATCAGGAAACATTGAAATTGAAGACTTTTTGTGGTCTTTCTATCTTTTTTTAAAGAACATTTTCAGCAACCATTCTTTATCAGTGACTAGCGCACATGAGGCCAGTAATGTTGATGGAACACAGCCACACCATCTTTAAACATCTGCATCATGGGGATGTATACGTGTAAACTGCAGCTTTCTAAAATCGCCGTATCTGCGTGTATGTGATTTACATGTGTAGATACTTCTAAGATGGCCTCTATTATGATACAATCATATAGTCACATAACTAAAAACATATAGACTGCAGTGTTATGTATTGTATATACTGAAATCTATGCAAGACCATTTAGTTTAGACCTGCACAGAATGAGTTACAAGGTACAGCTTGTAATGACCACATGGATCTCTGATCCCAAGCTCTTGAACAATAAGTATGGAAGTAGGTTTCTAATGAGTCGCACATATGATAAAGAAGTCCTTACTAAACTAATAATTTGTTTATGTAAGGTCAACTTAGAACTGAGATCATTTGTGGATTGCTCCAATAAGATAAAGTTCCTGCAATCAAGGAAGATGTAATGGAAAATATTTGAGCTTTGGTTCTCTTTGCATTGCTTCAGTCTCCCTATCCATCTTCCAAATCACATTTCTATCCTTCCCACCCTCGCTCTTTCTTTCGTTTTCACTCTCTCTTCCACCTACCTTCATGTCCCTCTACATCCCTCCCTCCTCCACCTGCCTTTCCTTTCCCCAATTATATTTTTAATTGCCAAAGATTTTCAGATGAAAATTTTTCCTACATCATATTGGCATTGATTAGGACACAATCAGTTATGTTTACTAAACCGTGTTAGGCTTTTGTAGCTAACACCGTGTGATAGCTGCAAAGAGCTGGTGTTAGCTGCAAAAGTCCTGAGGTAGGTGCAGGAGACCTTCCCAGCATTTCCTCTGCAGATATTGTAGAGAAACCACTGGGATCACGAGGGGCAAACTTAGCAGATGCAGCTATCACCACCCATTGAGGTAGCGACAGCTGCATCCGCTAAGCCTGCAAACCTTGGTGATTACCTCGTGATGGTAATGTCCACGGTAATCGCCCTTTGCAGACATGCCCACTCTTCGCCCTAATCCCGCCCAAGCCTGAACCTACTGCGCGAAATGTAGACATTGCAGAAAAGCACCATGATGTCTGCATTTTTCCCATGTTAGCTGCCAGGGCCACTCAATATTTCCATGTTAGTAAACATACTCCAATGTGTGTGTCCTTGCGTCGTTGAGACACTATTGTTATAACCCAGAATAATTCTTCTATAGATACTGTCACAAGCAGGTTTTCCATACGTCATGGGAAGAAAAGGAGAACTGACAAACAGACTATTGCGTGAGATGATTCTTTATCCTGGGCAGCTCGTTACAAGAGCCTGTTGAAATAATAAGAATCAGGTCTGTTCTTTTCCACCATGTAGGCTGTGTAAACAAATGGACACTGGGATTATTGTACGTCTCTTTTCTTTTGTGCCCTGGTTAAGTTAGTTATTTATAGCTTGTTCAGACATCAGTACTAAGATTACATGGCTACCAGTGTTTAGGCTTCCAATTTATTCAGACTACTATAAATGCTGTAAGTATTTGCAATTAGGAAAAGAACATACTATGATTAGTACTGGAAGACAAGATCAACAGGAATGACAGAAAAGCAAAATGATAAGACAATTAATTAAATACAAAATTGAAAGCAATTGCAAGCATGCCTTCAAATGTTAAATTATCCAGCCATTAGTGGATTTAACTAATAGATCAAATAATAACGTGCCACAGATTGGAATAAAAACCATCTCATTAATTTTTATCTCAAAATTTGAAACTTCTGTTGGAAAGCATTAAAAAGATTAAAGAGTATAAAGAGAGAGGAATTTCAAGTCTTTCAGAGAGTCCTGATGGGAGTTTCCCACATAAAAAGTCTGACTTATTAAGATTTTTCGCCATAAGCAAAGTATAGGCAAAAAGCCTTAGTAAATCAGGAACAATGTATAGCAAATATAAAATGGAGATCTGTTTTTGCTGAGCAATTCTGAGAAATGTGGTTGAACATGCCTTTATGAGTCTGGTTCACTCACTTTTTTTTTTTACCTATAGACATAGAGGGTCTTTTGCCGATGGTCACCACCTGGTGGCGTGTGTTCTGGCATGCTGGGATGCGTGTTGCCAGGTCACACAGAGTTATGACAGCACAAGATAATGTATGCACTAACTGTGCAACCCACGTTAGAGGCATGAGATGGCGGGATAGGGGCGGAGAGTGGGTGTGGTGAGCTCTTTGTAGTTAGTGCTGTGTTCACACTAGTGCGAGTTCACCTAACACCATCTCAATAGGTGCAACCGCATTAATGCAGCATGCACTATGGGTCAGGGCTCCACGTTAATTGCCAGGGATATGCTTTCCAGTTACCGCAGCATGCTTTCAGTGCTATTCATGCATTTCTAAAAGATCCCCATAGTATGGAATCAGACCCTGTATGCTATGCAGGTATCTCTCAAATATCATGCCATCTTGAATAAAATAATATGGTTGTTTGTGTTAATTGACTTGGATATGCAGAAATGCAGGACAATGGATATTGTATATAGCTATTGACCTTTGTTTCAATTAACGCACAACAGCAATATGAAGTAAAAATAATTCCTCTCTGAAGTTGGTCTCTAATGTATTAGAGCCCTTGTGAAGAACACCTTGGAGAACTTTACTTTAAAGCAGAATAGGGGCACCATCAACAGACAAATCATGAGAAAGATTTTTAGTATGAGCTCAGCATAGGAAGGTATAATGATATGGAGTCCATATTCTGTAAATCTCTCATCAGATTAGGAATCCAAGGGGTGGAATGGTTTGCAAAGCAGTAAAGCAAATAGATTTGCTACTCTGAAAACATTAGTAAATTCGTCAATTTGTTGATCAGTGCAAACATTCGATCTTTATCCACTTCTTTGATTGTTAAGCTGGCCACCCTCACTTTTGCCTAGCATCTTCCCTCTGCTCATTCTAATCTTTCTACTGACAATGTGTAAGAGTTTTGGAAACATGCCATCATTGTTCACTTCCTAAGGAAATCTCATCTGGACCATATTGACCTCGCCTATTTCTGCCTAATTTCTTTTTTTTTTTTTTTTATTTTATTTATAAATTTTAACAAATAATCAGGAATTTACCCGTACAGAAAATAATCTTGCATACACAGAATTTACAAGAAAACTGAGAAAAGAAAAAGAAATATTGCAAGAATTATACATAGCCCACAAACCAAAGGGGGGAGATTTTTAAACAGAAAATCAAGACCACCAATGAATAACAAGGAAAAAGAGAGACGATGGGGGTCCAAGGAGATCTTAATTAACAGATGGTAGCACCGCATCAGGAGAAGAGGTAATAGGTAATTGCGAACTTAAAAAGGCAGAAAGATCTTCAGGAGAAAAGAAAACATATTTCTGTGATCTAAAGGTAATTAAGCATTTGCAAGGAAATCTCAACACAAAAATAGCCCCTATTCGCAATACCCCAGGTTTCAATAACAAAAAAGCCTTCCTGCGTTTCTGTGTCTCACGTGTTACATCGGGAAAAAGAAGGATCTTTTTCCCATGAAACAATTTATCACGCTTCTTATAAAACATCTTAAGGATCCAGTCCCTATCCGAAGATAGGGCTAATGTAACCAATAAGGTAGAAACTACAATATCTTCTGGTTTGGGGGTGAGAAGTAACTCTGAGACATTAAGAGAATCCGTTTCCACCAGACCAACGGATAATTTTCCCCCTTTTTTACCCAGGGGGAGAAAATATGCTTTGGTAACAGGAGGTAACAATTCAGGAGGCACTGATAGTATATCACGCATATATGTCTTAAATAACTCCAAAGGAGAGACACCAGGCAGAACCGGAAAGTTCAAAAGCCGAAGATTAGATGCGCGAGCTGCATTCTCCAGTAACTCAGTTTTTAAGCGAAGAAAGATGTTATCCTTAACCAAAGCATCAGTTAAAGCTGTGACACTGACTAATCGTTGATCCATACTTAATTGCTTCTCAGCTAGTTCCACCATATCAGACTGTGCTGAAGTAGAAGACGTTTCCAAAGCAGAAATCCGATCAGAAAAGGTAGAAAATTGAGTGGCTCTGCCTAATTTCTAACCTGCCAATTTACTCACGCTTCACTCTAGGCAGGCAGATTTTTGCTCTGTCCATAGCTCACTGCCATTCTTAATTAAATTAGAACTTCCATCGATCGATGCAACTCAGTTGTTTTTGTCTTATCTAGTCTATCATCTACCTTTGATTTAGTTGACTACACATTACTACTTGGCTGTCCACAAGAGCTAGACCTCTGTGCACCCACTTCTTCACCTGTAGGTTTCCACAGGGCTCTTTGCTTGCGTCCAACATTTTTCTACTGTTTCACCTCTTCTAATCCAGTCTCTTGGTGGCATCCCTTATCTATAACAGACAATATCTAAATTATTTTCAGTGCTCATCCCTCCTCCTAAGACCCTTAGGAAATGGTTGAAGGACGATAATCTTTTCCTAAACCCTCCCCCCCCCCAATGCAAATCATCCATGAGTATGAGCCCCAACTCTCTCACTCCCCCCTCCACACAATTGACAGGGCCCCCATTCCTTTAGGACTCCATCTGTATCTTGAGTGTACACCTTGATTCATCCTTTTCTTTTAAACCTCAACTAGATGCCATTATACACTTTTTTTCTTTTTACTCTCGCATCACATCATGTCTGTCAAGCCTTTCCTCTTGCTTAGGGTTCTGATATTAACCCTAATTATAACCTGCCTTGATTACTGTAATGCTTTCTACAATGATCTTTCCCTATCTTCCCTCACTTGTCTTCCATTTATGCTGTCCATATATCTCTTCATCTCATTTTACAGCTCACATTAAATTAAAATCCTTGCTCTAGGATTCTGCACTTTTCATTCAACATATCACCTTACCTCTCCTGCCTCTTAACACCTTACATCCCCTGTTGTTCTCTGTGCTCCTAGGCTTTCTCTGTTTTCCCTACCTCTTCCTTTTTGCCTCTGATTGGTTATCTCTCATGTCCCAGCCTTTTTCTTAACTAGGCATCTCAGGAGAAAAACATTTACTAACTAAATAATAGCTGTTTCACTCCTCTCAAATCATCAGTTAACTGCCTCAAGAGGAACAGAACAGCTGTCATTTGGTGAGCAATCATCTTTCCCCTGAGGCAGAGTTTACCTCAAAACACTGGCCATGTCAGGCATTGTGTAATACTGTTTTTCAAGAAGGGACCATAACTCCATTGCAAACCTCATCAGAAAATATTTTTTCTTCAAGATGTTGGATTTAAGAAATGTGGAGCTTGATCCCCGAAGGGACACGACCGGGCTGTCTGGGTGCCCCCAGGCAGGATGGGCCCGTTAGGACCCGATTCTGTACTGTGGGAACAAGACTGCCCCGTGGGTGCAGGATTGGGCTCTGGGATGGCCTGGCATGCCCCTGAATTGCTGTGGGGATGTACTCACTGCAGCAAAACTTGCTCGCTGCATTTGTGACCCCCGATTCTCTGCCACCCAACCCCGGCGGGGGCTGCTGGGGCCTGAATTGGGCAGTGGGGACTCTGAGTGTCCCTGGTGCTCCAGTGGGGGGCTGCTGGGCTTGGGGGGGGGGCTCCCAGCCAGGATCGGAGGGTCGCCCAACTCTTATTCCACCTCAGAGGTGGCATAAACAGAACATCCCCCCAGTGATACCTGATCATAGAGGGTAGTCACTAGAATTGGCCCTGTACATCCGGAGGTCGGTCCTGCCCACACTCCGCCTACTCTCCGCCGCCATGCCGCCCCATTCCCCACAGCTTGCACAGTGGCTCTGTACATGTAGAACGGCTGGGAGGCAGCATAGGCCGAGGACGGATAGCGGTGCTGGATGTTCTGTCGGGACGTCCAGCCCTGCTATTCACCTTCGTAGATCGGGTCCTAAATGTCGTCTTATTTTCAAGATAAATGAGACAAATGAGATAAACAATTTATTTGCATCAAAAACGTTAAAAAAAAATTCAACAGAAACTGAGATTTGGACCATGAATAGTAAACACAGTGGGGATATTATTAGGACTTTGAAGGTTTCTTGTATAGCCAATTCAGTTAAGTGCTGTTCATTATAGCCTTTTGTACTCTGACTGATGGCTCTTTCTTTAACTTAATTAGTTGAACTGAGATATAGTGAGATTCCACAGTTTGATTATATTACAGTTGTATTTACCATCTTAACAGTTTCTTAAGATTGGTCTGTCTTATATTGAAATGTTGTCAGTACTATGGACCTAAGATCTCATAGTTGCAGTTCACTCAAGATTTCTGAGGGACCTCTGTCCTGGTGGTTAGTTCTCTCAAATCTAGTCCTGGGTGTCCCTTTCCAAATTGTTTCCCACCAGGTTTTCCCAAGTACAGATGCCTCTAACCTGGGATGGTGAGAGGGGACTGTAAAGGAGCTTCACATGCAGGAAAACTGTCATCACATGATTTTCCTACAGCTACATGCAGCTGTGTACCCTAAGGGCTTTCAGAGAGCCATAAGCTAATAAAAATATTGTAATTAAAACGTAATTTCAGATGGTTATGTTCTACTTGAACAAGCAAAACCAAGTTCATACCTTAAGTGTCAGAAAGCTATTACAGTTTGGAAGTGGCCCATCTCTCAGGGTAATCTTAAGAGCCATGCAGTGCCAACTTTAGAATAGGACAGGCAGCGTAGTTGACCCAGGATGCTCTGCAATACCATTCCCAGTGGCGCATATATGTACTGTACGGTGAGCAGGATTCTTGATGCAGGAGCATAGACTGCACCTTAAATTTAGTAGGTACAGACCTGGCCCAGTGAGACATAAGGAAAAGCAGTGAGACCTTCTGTCACTGCTACCTCCACTCCTTCCCATTACTGCTGGCCTGTGAGCATATTAAAAACTCACAGGTTGGCACTTCCTGTATGACAATCTTATGCATCATGAGATTGGAATATAGAAAAAGCTGATGCACAAGATTTTTTTTAAACCTTTACCAAAGGGTAACAACCAATACATACAACACAAACATCGTCTTTTGCTAACATAAGAACATAAGAAATGCCATACTGGGTCAGACCAAGGTCCATCAAGCCCAGTATCCTGTTTCCAACAGTGGCCAATCTAGGTCATACGTACCTAGAAGTTTCCCCAAAAGACACAGGTTCCGCAATGCTTGTACTGGGTCAAGCACTGATATCCTGGGTCCCTTCTTAATAATGGTTTATGGACCTTTCCTCCAGGAACTTGTCCAAACCTTTTTTTAAACCCAGCTACACTAACAGCCTTTACTACATCCTCTGGTAACAAATTCCAGAGTTTGATTACACGTTGAGTGAAAAAATATTTTCTTTTATTAGTCTTAAATAGTTTACCCTGTAGCTTCATTGCATGTCCCCTAGTCTTTCTATATTCTGATAACTGTGGCGACGGCGCCCCCACTAGGCAGTTGCCTAGTGAAAGCGGCGGGCCATCTTGTATCTTGCTTAAGCTTCAGGGCTAAGACCTCTGAATGTGTAGTTGCGTGCAAAAAACAGTCCAAGTGGTATTTTTGGCCAACGCAGGAAAATTTATTAAATATTTCGTTTTAAATTTCAGCTTTGCAAACAGACCTTTGTAGAAGGCTCCAACCACAACAAAAGAAAAAAGGATGTTTTCTCCAAATAAACTTTCTTTACAAAAAGTGTGTATTTCAGCAGTGTTATCAATGAGCAGTTTCTTCCAGCTCTTTAACAAAGAATTTCTTCTTCCAGAAACAAACATAATTGAACTAGTATTTAACAGCAGAGTCCAGCAAACCTTTTAGCTTCCCTTAGCTGCTTCAGGTTTTAACTTTAAAACACTTCTCTGCTTGTCAACACAGAAACTAAAACTGCTGTGTTTAAACTTTCACTCAGCACAAGTGTTTTTGTAGCTTTAACATGAGATTTCCTTCTCTCTCTAAAGCTTCTTAGCTACAATAATCAGGATAACTGTTTCCTGGGTTTCCTTCCTATTAAACCCTTAGCTTTTCTCAGTCAGAGATTATGCACAAAGAACATTCCATTTGGGAGTCTGTGGAGTCGGGTTCCTCTCCACAGAATTCCACCTCCATGACTTCCTCTACATTACATGACTGTGGGGCTTGGACAGGTTCAGGGATTTCAAGTTTTACTTCCTTTAGAAGCTTGAACAGTCTTTCCCACTGAACTTCCCTTCTCCCCAGGATTAAATTAGTGTTCTCAGACTTCTTTCCCTTTAGTAAAACATTTAAAGGCTTTGTTTGCTTAACCTTATCTGTAAAAGCATTCTTCCTGGCATGCGTCCCATAAGGTACAGCTTCTTCCTCAGAATCGGGTATACCTATTTCTGAGTCAGAGTCACACATATTAACTCCCTCAAACTTTCCCCTCCTACCTCTGAGCTTGACTGTAGACCTTTTACAGCAAGGGCATCTCCTAGGAGTAGCGTCCTCTGAATCAGAGCTGCCTGGGGGATCACTGCAGTGTTTGTCTCTAGCCCTTCTAGGCTCTCCAAACCTGAAGACTTGTTCCTCTTCAGATGGAGCTGAGACCTCCTGCTCCAGCTTCCTCACAGCTAGCCTTCTCGCTTCCTCTCTCCTGGAAGGAGTGCCATTAGCCTGGATTCTGGCCCTTTCCCGACTGCCGTCTTTCAAGCTGTTCCCGTGTCTTGCTTCTCTCCTGCCAGTCTTGCTGACACTTCCTGCCCTCTCTGTTTGCCTGTGCTTAAATGTTTGCAAGCGTGCTCTCTCTCCTGGCCCCACCCACAGGTGTCTCCTATCACTTCCTATAGTTGTCCTGGAGTCTGGGTGTGGCCTCAGCCTAGCTTTACAAGTGTGGGTTTTTCCACTGCTTTCATTTTGGAACATGTGCTTAGGTGAGCCCATCCCCCTTATGGAGGAAAAAGTTTATTTTTTCTTTGTTTCCCAGGGCTGTGCTGCACCCTCCTTACCACATAACGTAAACAATCGATCTATGTTTACCCGTTCCACTCCGTTCATTAATTTATAGACCTCTATCATATCTCCCCTCAGCCATCTCTTTTCCAGGTTAAAAAGCCCTAAACCTTTTAGCCTTTCTTCATAGGAGTATCCTTCCATTCCCTTTACCATTTTGATGGCTCTTCTCTGAACCTTTTCTAATAACGCTATATCCTTTTTAAGATACGGCGACCAGAATTGCACACAATATTCAAGGTGCGGTCTCACCATGGAACGATATAGAGGCATTATAATATCTTTTGTTTTATTTTCCATTCCTTTCCTTATCATACCTAGCATTCTATTTGCTCTCTTGGCTGCCGCTGAACACTGGGCCGAGGGTTTTAACATGCTATCCACAATGACGCCTAAATCTTTTTCCTGGGTGGTGGTTCCTAATGTGGAACCTTGCATCGTGTAACCATAGTTTGGGTTGTTCTTCCCTAGATGCATAACTTTCCACTTGTCCACATTAAATTTCATCTGCCATTTTGATGCCCAGTCTTCCAATTTATCAAGATCCTCTTGCAATTTTCCACAATCCTCTTGGGTTTTAACAACTTTAAATAGTTTTGTGTCATCTGCAAATTTGATAACCTCACTCGTTATTCCACTTTCCAGGTCATTTATGAATATGTCAAAAAGCAGCGGACCCAGCACAGATCCCTGGGGTACACCGCTATTCACCTTTCTCCATTGGGAAAATTGGCCATTTAGCCCAACTCTCTTCTTTCTATCTTTTAACCAGTTCTTGATCCACAGTAGTACACTGCCTCCTATCCCATGACTCTTTAGTTTTGCCAAAAGTCTCTGATGAGGGACCTTGTCAAAGGCTTTCTGAAAGTCCAGATACACTATATCAACCGACTCACCTTTGTCCACCTGTTTATTCACACTTTCAAAAAACATAACAGATTAGTAAGACAAGATCTTCCTTGTCTAAAGCCATGTTGGCTGTCTCCCATTAGGTCATGACTATCTACATGCTGAGTAATTTTATTCTTTATGATGGTTTCTACCATTTTTCCCGGTACTGACGTGAGGCTCACCGGTCTATAGTTTCCCGGATCACCCCTGGAACACTTTTTAAAAATTGGTGTTACATTGGCGATCCTCCAGTCTTCAGGTATTAGAGATGATTTTAATGATAGTTCACAGATTACTAATAACAGGTCTGCAATCTCATTTTTCAGTTCTTTGAACACTCTTGGATGTATACCATCCGGCCCAGGTGATTTGCTACTCTTCAGTTTATTTAATAGTTGTAATACATCTTCCCGATGTATCGATATTTCCTTCAATTCTTCCACACCTTTAAATACCACTTCAGTCATGGGTAACATCCCTACATCTTCCTCAGTAAAGACCGAAGCAAAGAATTCATTCAGTCTCTCCGCTATCGTCTTGTTGTCTCTTAGTGCCCCTTTAACTCCTCTATCATTTAATGGACCAACTGACTCTCTCACAGGTTTTTTGCTACGAATGTACTTGAAAAAATCTTTATTTCACATTTTTGCTTCCGCAGCAAGCTTCTTCTCAAATTCTCCCTTTGCCTGCTTTATCAATGCCTTGCATTTGACTTGCCAGTGCTTGTGCTGTTTCCAGGTTTCGTCGTTTGGCTCTTTTTACCATTTCCTGAAAGATGCTTTTTTGGCAACAAGAGCCTCTCTGACCTCACCTTTAAACCATGCTGGCAGTTTTTTGGACTTCCTTCCACTTTTCTTAAAGCGTGGTATACAGCTGGTCTGGGCTTCCAAGATAGTATTTTTCAATAATACCCAAGCTTGATGTAAGTCTTTAACCTTTGCAACTGCTCCTTTTAGTTTTTTCTTAACTATTTTCCTCATTTTATCATAGTCTCCCTTTCGAAAGTTAAAGGGTAGTGCTGTGGATTTCCTTACTATCCCTTCTCCACTAATTAAATCAAAGGCGATCATGCTATGATCACTATTGCGAAGAGGCCCCAACACCCTTATCTCTTGCACTAGATCTGGTGTTCCACTAAGGACTAGGTCTAATATGGCTTCCCCTCTGGTCGGTTCATGAACCAGCTGCTCCAAGAAGCAGTCATTTATGTCATCTAGGAACTTTATCTCTCTAGCATGTCCTGCTGTGACACTGACCCAGTCGATACCGGGGTAATTGAAATCACCCATTATTATTACTGTGCTATAACTTTTGTTAGCTTCCTTGATTTTCTTTTAGCATTTCATCATCCATTTGTTCATTCTGGCCAGGCGGTCGATAGTACATCCCCACTGCCATCGCCTTCCCCTTTTTACATGGAATTTCAATCCATAGAGATTCTACAGCAAATTTTGTTTCCTGCAAAACTTTAATCCTTTCTGACCCAATGCCCTCTCTATCATAGAGCGCAACACCTCCACCAATTTGATTAGCTCTATCATTACGATATAGTTTGTACCCAGGTATCACAGTGTCCCACTGGTTGTCCTCCTTCCACCATGTCTCTGATATTCCAATCATATCTAACCTCTCATTTAGTTCTAACTCTCCCATCTTATTTTTTAGACTTCTAGCATTTGCATACAAGCATTTTAGAGACTGTATTTTATTCATATGAATTTGGCTATTGGTAGACATGGGTAACTTGGGATCTTTAAGCTCTGTCTGCTCCATACTCGAGGGCATTTGGGTTACTTTACTCTTTTTTGGAACCTCTCTGCTTTAGGTAGTATCCTTCAAGGATACATTCTTCCGAACCATCCGCTCTTGGGCGACTGTTGGCTTTCCCCTATTATCTAGTTTAAAAGCTGCTCTATCTCCTCTTTAAAGGTTAATGCCAGCAGCCTGGTTCCATCCCGATTAAGGTGAAGCACATCCCTTTGGAAGAGTCCCTCCTTTCCCCAGAATGTTCCCCAGTTCCTAACAAATCCAAAAACCTCATCTCTGCCCCATTGTCTCATCCACGCATTGAGACTCCAGAACTCTGCCTGCCATTTGGGTCCTGCACGTGGAACAGGAAGCATTTCAGAGAACGGTACCCTGGAAGTTCTGGATTTCAACTTCCTACCTAAAAGCCTAAATTTAGCCTCCAGAACCTCCCTACCACATTTTCCTGTGTCATTGGTACTGACATGTACCAAGACAGCAGACTCCTCTCCAGCACTATCTAAGACCTTATCTAGGTGGCACGTGAGGTCCACTACCTTCGCACCAGGCAGGCATGTTACCAGGCGATCCTCACGTCCACCAGCCACCCAGCTATCTACATCCCTAATGATCGAATCACCAACTATAACGGCTGTCCTAACCCTTCCCTCATGGGCACATGGCCCTGGAGAAGCTTCCGCGGTGTTAGAGGGTTTTACATCACCTGGAGGACAGTTCCTTGTTACAGGATCACTTCCTGCCACACCAGGGTGATGCTCTCCTGTCACGTGACCTCTCTCCTCCATGGCAACAGGGATGTTGCCAGACTGGAGTTGGGACTTCAGGACTATATCCCTGTAGGTCTCGTCTATGTACCTTTCTGTCTGTCTTATGCTTTCCAAGTCTGCTACTTTAGCGTCTAGAGAACGGACTCGTTCCCTGAGAGCAAAGAGCTCCTTGCACCTAGTGCACACGTAAGACCTCTCACCAACTAGGAGAAAATCATACATGTGACACTCAATGCAAAAGACTGGAAAGACCCCATCTCGCTGCTGGACTGCTGTCTGCATCTTAAGTTTTTGTTTAGATCTTTAAGTTCTTAACTTACTAAGGGTTGCTATAGATATTTATACCAATAAAACTGTACCTAATACGTTTAATAAACCTTGTTCACCTGAAGCTTAATTAATCTCAGGTCCTTAGTGTATGACTGATTTGGGTAATGAGCTTCACCTGAGAGCACCCCCTGTCTTTTAAGATGTGTAAGTACCTATAAAGCTACGATTATCCCAGGGGTGGATGGGTGTGGGGAGGGAGGGAGGGAAATAACACTTATTAAAAGAGGGCTGCTACACAGTACCCTGTCCTGTGCTGCTGAGTGAGGTAAGCTATATTCTTATTTGATTTAAATTATAGCTCTTTGCTGCTGCTAGGCTTTAACTTATTATGAAATTTAAACTACAAGCTCTCTGCTGGGTTCCAAATTTAACCAGAATGCTCTCTTCTGTGTTATAAATTTAAACTTAAACTGCTGCTATTAGACCCTGACTGATTTAACAAAAAATAGTGGGTTCACAGATTAATTAGCTTTAATAGAAAGAATTCCTTTCAAAAATTTCCCAGAAGTATATACTCACAATTGCAGATCTCTCTCCAGAAGTAACAGTCCCCTTTTGTAGTCCTGTAAGACTGAGGATCACAGAGCTCTGGTTGAGCTATTTATGCCTGTGCTGCTGAGGTAAGCTGTGACCAACTTCCTGGATGATTAACAGTCCTTGCTTGGATAGAAGGAGTCTTTCAAAATGGCCTTTTGACCTGCCACCTGGTGTTAACACCTATTGAAAATGTTTCACAGGTCTCATGCCCCCTAGGTAGAAGGCCTCTTTGTAAAGGTCTCTAGAAGACTTTATTTGCTGTTCAAAGAGTACTGACCATGTTTTGCCTTTTGTGCTAATCTATATTCTTATTTGATTTAAATTATAGCTCTTTGCTGCTGCTAGGCTCTAACTTATTATGAAATGTAAACTACAAGCTCTCTGCTGGGTTCTAAATTTAATCAGAAAGCTCTCTTCTGTGTTTTAAATTTAAACTAAAAGTACTTTGCTGATACTAGGCCCTGAGTGACTATTAAATTAAAACTACAAGCACTCTGCTGGATATGAAATGTAACCAGAAAGTTCTCTTCTGTGTTTTAAATTTAAACTTAAACTGCTGCTATTAGGCCCTGACTGATTTAACAAAAAATAGTGGGTTCACAGATTAATTAGCTTTAATAGAAAGAATTCCTTTCAAAAAATTCCCAGAAGTATATACTCACAATTGCAGATCTCTCTCCAGAAGTAACAGTCTCCTTTTGTAGTCCTGTAAGACTGAGGATCACAGAGCTCATCAAGGTCTGTCTCTCTCATTAGGTCCAGTATATGCAATCCCATAATCCAGAGATGCAACGTATCAAAAGCTCAATGCAGCTGTCCATAATAAATAATAACATCTTTGTGTTCAGATGATCTCACTTGCCCTTACTGCCTGGAACACTGCTTCCTACATTGTTTGTTTATATCCCCCCAATACACTCTCATTCCCCATGCAGACACTTTCTACCCCTACATCTCCTTCTCAGCACCCACTCGCTTCAGCAATCTGCCCAACAGGCACCCACCACTTACATATCCCACTCCCCCCCCCCCTCTTTCTCCCTTCCCTACCTTCTCAAACTATATTTAGGATGGACCAATATTCTTTTGGAACTGAAACCACAGCTGATAATAGCCTCTCCACCTGGGCTTTAAGCTATTCTGATAGATCTGGATTTCATATCGCTCCACCTCCTCCATCAGTTGCATCCAATGTACAGGACTAGGGCCTTTCTCTTCTACCCAGGAACATAAAATTACCTAAGAATAAGACAATATAGATAAATTGTTCCTTAACAGCCTCTCCGCCTGAGAAGTTCACCCCCCCCCCAATACCCCCTGCCAAGAGCATACCATAGGCCCATTCCACCTCCACCTGTAGTGCCCATGCTATATCATCGAGTGCCCTCTCCCATAGAGGACACAGTTTAGTGCACTCCAAAAAGGTCTGAACCTTCAAATATTTGTACTTCCTACACATTTTACTGTCCTGTAGCTTCATACTGTAGTGCCCCTCTCACTGTTGTTATGAAAGTCCTGTGTAACAGTCTATATTGAGTTTCTTGGTGTGATGTATTTGTAAGGAATTTATAAATATTACCAAACATTGTTTCCAAGTCCTCTACCATCGCCTGTTGAGCTAGGTTGTTTGACCACACCTGAGCTGAGGTATGCCCCCTGGACTCTTGTTTGGTCTCTCTGCACACTTTATACCACCAAGACAATTTATTCAGTTTAGGTGTCAGAGATTGAAATTCCTTGTTTATTTTGCCCCCATGAAGCACTCTGCCCTCCAATGCAGTTTGTTGCAACTGGAAAAGAGACGGCTGAGGGGAGATATGATAGAAGTCTATAAATTAATGAACGGAGTGGAACGGGTAAACGTAGATCGATTGTTTACCTTATCAGAATATAGAAAGACTAGGGGACATGCAATGAAGCTACAGGGTAAACTATTTAAGACTAATAAAAGAAAATATTTTTTCACTCAACGTGTAATCAAACTCTGGAATTTGTTACCGGAGGATGTAGTAAAGGCTGTTAGTGTAGCTGGGTTTAAAAAAGGTTTGGACAAGTTCCTGGAGGAAAGGTCCATAAACCATTATTAAGAAGTGACCGAAGATATCAGTGCTTGACCCAGTACAAGCATTGTGGAACTTGTGTCTCTTGGGAAAAACTCCTAGGTAAATATGACCTAGATTGGCCACTGTTGGAAACAGAATACTGGGCTTGATGGACCTTGGTCTGACCCAGTATGGCATATCTTATGTTCTTATGTTGACAGTAATGTTTCATCTGCCAGTAATGAAACTGGTGCCCCCTCGGCATAGGCCATTTCTCTTGTAAGCCCTCAAAGCTGCCCAGGGCATTGCTTGAGCATCCCCAAAGTTGTCCTACTGTTTGGCTGCCCCTGTCTGTCTATCTCTGAAACACTGTATGTCAAACCCCAAGGGGGAACTCAGGATTACCAGTAATATAAATATAAATTACATACACACACACAAGGAGATGGTAGCTGGCATGTTATCCAGACCTCACTACCACAGCTAGGCTTTCCTGAAACTATGGAGTAACTCTCTATCCCCTCCATCCTTCTCCTTCCTCAGTTTCATCCCATGCATAAGATTAACCCCCTCTAGCCCAACCTGCACACACCCGTGCACAGCTCATGTATCCAGCATAGCATAGCTGCCCCATTATATGTCTGCAGGTCTGATAATCCTATGCCCCCTCTTTCTTTGGCCAAAATCAATATGAGCCACCTTCGCTCTCCACACAAACTGCCGCAGTACTTCCTGAAAGAGTTGCCCGTCACATGGTTTGACCCACAGAGGCAGTATCTGACGGATATACTGTATAATTTATTTATTTAACTGTATTTATATCCCGCTTTTCACCGGGTCAAAGCGGTGGGACATATAACCAGGGGGGGGGGCATCACCGGGGGTTCAACATTGATGATTTTGGGGTGAACATAGAGACTGACAAGATAGCATAGATACTGGTATAATGTCTCAGGGAGCAGCACCATTTTCATGAAGGCATTCCTTCCCAGCAAGGAGAGAAGTAAATCCTTCCACTTCTCTCAGGTCCTTTAATATCCTCAATTTTGTCAGTAATATTACACTTACACATTTTTTGAGTGCTCTTGCTCAAATACACTCCCAAATATTTTAATTTCCCCTTGGACTACTGCAGAGGGAATGCACTTCTATCTGCATCTAGGGGGGCCGATTCACAAGATTTTAATATGTTGGTATGGTTGGCACCCAGAGAAACAATGGTAGCAATTTTGCCACTAATAGGTATTTTGCCCAGGGATGAGGCAGGGAGGTGGGGGATGGGCAGATGTGGTGGTATCATTGGGGGAAGAAGTAAGAGGAAGATACTAGAAAAAAGGTAAAAGTCAAAGGGGAGAGGGTGCTTTTAGATGCGAGTCTATTAAACAGTGCTTCTCAACTCTCTTCAGGAGTCTGACCTAACCAGTCACGTTTCAGGACTGCACAATAAATATGCATGAGATACAATGGAGATCCATTGAATGCAAATCTCTTTCATGTAGATTCATTGTGGTAATCCTGAAAACCTGTCTGGCGAGGCATCCCTCCAGAAGAGAGTTGAGAAGCACTATTAAGAGATAGGGGAGCAGAAGCTGGGGATGGGGGGGGGGGGGGGATGGGAGCAAGGCAGGGGTGGGGTGCTGAGGAAGGAGTCCCACCCAAACTATTGTTTGCATGCACTCAAATCCCTTTCTATCACCCACGCACTCTAAGAATTTACTCAGTGGGAATAAGTTGTGGGGTGCTGGCAATGATTTTCATCCAAAGCATCATGGGCCCACTATTTAAAGCGATTAACACGGCTAGCTGATCTGCTAACGACATTAACTGCAGTGAACGGGATATCTGCAGCTGCCAACTCTACACGCCCTGCTGTTAAGTGCTCAGCAATGGGGGCAGAGCGGAGGTGGCACCAATCATTAACCAGGCAGCAGCAATATTGAGCTGCTACGCAGTTAGTGATATGCAGCAAAAGCCAGGTACAGGAAATCCTGGCATAACATTTGCAGCATATCACTAACTGAGGAGTGCCTCAAAATCGCCGCTGCCCAGTTAGCGATCGGCCTATGCGGCAAACCTGGATATTCAACGCCAGGGCTAGATATGACCCCAGCATTGAATATCTGGGTTTAATGCTCAGCGGTGGCAGCTAGCCATGTTAGCAGTGCTGCCCGCTGGTGCTCAATAATGGGCCCCATATTTTTAGCATATAAGGAAAAAGTGCTGGCAGATAGTCTGTTAGTTCCTAATCCAACTGGCTAACCCAAAACTGCCTCCATCTCAACCTCACTAAGACCGTCACAATCTGGTTCTCATATGGTTCTCCACCTCCTTCACTCGCCCCTTCCTTTTCTGGTACTTCCGTCCACTTAGTCACCACCTTTCGTTATCTCAGGGTTCACTTTGACCCTGAGCTCTCATTCCAGGACCATATCTCACACGTCTCCAAAACGTCCTTTTTCTTTCTTAGGCAAATTCGAGCCATTCGTCCATTCCTTACTTCTACAGCTCTCACCACCCTATCACTATCTCTAGTCATGTCACGTGTGGATTTCTCAAATTCTGTATTTCTTGGTCTTCCTAAATCTCAACTATCTCGGCTCCAAAGGATTCAAAACACTGCAGCCCGTCTTGTTACCCACGCCACCCTCCGTGACCATGTAACTCCATTGCTTTTCCACCTCCACTGGTTACCTATCTCTGTCCGCTCCCAATACAAACTGCTTACCCTGGTCCACAAAGTTCTCTACACTAGCACCCCTCAATATTTAGCAGACCTCATCAACTTTCACTCTCCCAGGCACACTCCTCGTTCCTTCCACCTCAACCGCCTCACCCTTCCTTCCCCTTCATCTGCCCACCTGCAATCCACCCGTTCCTCTGCCTTTTTCTTCACCGGCCCTGCTCTTTGGAATGCTCTCCCCTCCTCCTTACGTTTAGAGACCCACCACATCACTTTCAAGCAAAACCTGAAGACCCATCTGTTCTCCCTGGCATTTGACCTTCCCTCCCCTTTCGTGTGATTTTCTTGCTTTTCCATCGTTTCTACCCTGGATTATGTGTCCTTCTGTCTCGTCTTATCTCTTCTCTCCCTTCTTCTTTCCTGTCAAAGAAATGTAACTTCTTTTCCTATTTCCGCTGGCCCCCGGCCTTGACTTTCTTTTGTTTTTTGAAAATTGTACACCGCCTTGATTTCTGTAGAAAGGCGGTTTTATCAAATTTAATAAACATAAACATAAACATAATCTCTCATAAACAGTTTCTGAACACAGCAGCAACACGGCATTTTATAAACAGAGAGCACCCATGGTAGATATGTTTGCAATTTCTCTGAATAGAAAAAATTCTACAATTGTTCAACAGGAGGGACAGAATGCAATCTAGCCCATAAAATCTTTGCCTTTAGAGTGGAGGAAGGGTCGTCTGCATGTACATTCTCCAATTCACCCAGTTGCTAAAACTCAAAAGGAATTAGGAAACTATGATATTCATAACTCAGTTTTAGCCAAAACATATTTGGACTTCACTCCCGCAAGAGATGTCAATCAGAGACTCATTGGGGAATTCCACAGCTCTTATAACTCGGGATCAAGGAATGTTGCTTCATGCCAACATCATACCTCCAGCCCTCACATTCTAGAATGTTGAGATTTTTTTCCTTGCTTTTTTACCAGATGGCATGACTGATACTTCTGACGTCCAGCAACATTTCCACTAGAAGGTACGAGTATTATGGTTTCAAGTGGAGGTGTTTTATAATTTGACGTGAGATAAAGACCTTATATCATTTCTCCTATTCCTAGCAAAAATTATTTTCTACAATTTTCAGAGTCTGGTCTGAAGATAAATTCTGTTAGTGTTCACTTCAATACAACTGGCATTTATAACCACAGTGTAAAAGATAAATACAAGACTTTAAAGGCTTGAGTTATGAAATTTATGTGGGACTTGCTTCTAGTGAAGCTTTCCTTTAGACCACCCACTGGGATAGCATCTCAGGACACCAATATGATAATCCCAGCAAAAAAAGCTTCTTTCAAGCCTATGAACTTTTATGAGCTGAAGTACTTGACCTAAGTGGCTGCCCCTGCAGCATGAGCTTCAGCACCTAGGGGTTCCCACGTCCTATACACACTTTGCAGTAATAGAGTGGTTCTATGTATGCACCTGAAGTTCTTTCCTAAGATCTTGGATTTCCACCTTAAACCAGTCAATGGTCCTTGCAACATTTTTCCAAAACCCCATATTCACAATAATGAACAAGCCTTGAACAATTTTGATTACAAAGGAACCTTAATCATCCATTTGGGATGGACTGAAGCCTACAGAAAGTACATTCAGCTTTTTTTTGTGATTCAAATAGACTAGGAAATGTACACAGGGCAAAATGTTTTGGTTCATTTGAATTTATTTTTACCAATTTTCATTCTTTTCTGGTTTTACACATTTGTTTTAATACAAATATTTTAAAGACATTTTTTAAAACATGAATAATGCATGTCAAATCAATTCAAACTGAATATACTCTAACGGATGCACATCCCTAAAATAGACCCGATATTGCCATAGCTGAACACTGTCTAATTGAGTAACAGATTACATCTTCTATTAATGCCCAGGCAGACCTAACTCTAGTGCAAGGCTATGGCAGCATTTGTGACCCATCTGAAGATGACCTCCATAGAGGAGATTTGCAAGACTTCAACATGGAGTTCAATACACACATTTACATCCAATTTCTGTCTGTAGAGTAACTCCTGATGTTGTTAGTAGGCTTCATCAGTCTGTCTTGCAAGGCATCTTTGAGAGTCTGAACCCAACTCCATCCCCCCATAGACCATTTTATTTCAGGTACTCTTCCAGAAAAAAATATGTATAATTTAGAAGATGGTTTATTGCCCACAACAAGTAATGTGTATGCTGGAAATGTTTTATTTGAGGTCAACCTGAAACAAAGGATTCTAGATGGATGCATACCCTGCTTGTTCCTCAGAGAAAGTAAAGTTGCTTACCTGTAACAGGTATTCTCTGAGAGCTTCAGGGTATTCATTGCACACAAAGCCACCCATCTCTCCTAGCTGTTGGCAGAAAGCTTGTCAAAAAATATCCAGTTTGGGGTTCCATTGTCCTCCTCATGTTTAGGCTGAATATTCTGTTATCTTCAAGGAATACCAATTACAAGTAAGTGACATAGGGATCCTTTTACAAAAGTCCATTAGAGTTTTGCACTTAACATGTGTTTAGCACAAAAACGAATGCATGGTAAAATGCAAAACATCTGCAGTAACTGTCGGGGGTGTTACTGGGTGTGTTACCAGCATTCTCCTGACAGCTACCACATGGATACCTACCCTAATATGTGGTGAAATTAATGCAGGTGCACCTAATACCACCCATAGAGGTATCATTAAGTGTAGCCACACTAATTGCCATATTGACAGGTGCCCCCTCGCTAACTGCAATATGCTCTCCATGCCCACCCTCTACCCCTAACCCACCTATTCCCTGTCCCATCATGTGATATGCAGCTACCATAGGAATTAGCATGTGGTAACTGTCAGTTACTGTAAGTTAAAACGTACATTATCCACTTAGCGGACTTTAGTAAAAGGGCCCCTTAATCTTCTTAAAGTCCTTAAAAGCATTCCACAAAATTAACACTCGTCTTAATTGCAAAATCAATTTATTATTTCCAGTCAGCAAGATATAAGTAATATCATGGTTAGATGCGGTCATAATATACTCTGAAACCAATAAAGTCTGAAAGAGATCTACCAGGTGCTAGTGTAACATAGAAAGCACTTAACTTAATACCACTCAAGCACGGCACATACAAAACATACCAGTGGGCCGATGTTGAGTATTATATTGCAGAGAACATAGGTTTGGTTTACCAGAGTCTTTGTGGTTGGTCCCTCTAGGAGAAATCCTTGATGAATGAAGTCCATAATTTATGTTTTAATTTCAGCATTTGTGAATTAAAAAAAATTTTTTTTGCAACCCAGAGACTTTCAAAAGCCAACTTACTCTGACTTCACTAGCTTTTTTAAAACGTTTTTTATTGCTGGAGAAATAACATGCATTTCAAAGTCAAATAGCAAAGTTACTGCTGAGAACCTCACAATGTGTGGCATTTTCAGTCTGAAAGCACAAGGCTGACTTTCTTTTTTATTCCTGTATTAAGAAAACTACAGTTTCGGGAACCAGTACTAAATAATGAATTAAGAAGTGCCATTTAGTGGTAAGCTGTGAGCTAGTGAAGTATCGCATAACAGGGATCTTCTGAGGAGAAAAACACTCTTCCATTTGTTCTCCCTGCTGGGACTTTAGAGATGTCTCAAAAGAATTGCACTTTCAGGCCCCTGACATTGGCACTGACGTGTAATAATTAGAGCTAAATCATAGTCTTTACTAATGCCTACAGTCTAGGCCCTAGACTGTTGCTGGAAAAATAAAGAGCACCAATGATAAGAAATGCCGCCTTTAAAAATGATATTTGTCTTCTTTCCTTTCTGAGTAAGCAGAAATGTTAAAAGAGGGATTGGGCTTCTCTTAAGATGTTTTCCCACAGGCACAAAATTGAATAGTCCTTTAGCAAATGAATACAAATAACTAATTGGTCTGATGTTCACGAGAGTAAAGTAAGCTCCAATTGCAAAAATAGGATACTCTCACTTCGTTTCTGAAAGTGTGACTATATAACTTGCTTATTGTTCTTTAAACACTTTGTCAAATATAACATATTAAATTCTTCACTGATGGTGGCAATAAGAGGTCTCAGAACTCACGGGCTGCCAAAGGTTAGTATAAACACCTCTTGGACTCAGCGCCCTTAGGTACATCAATGACCCCAAAACATATTATCCACCATTAATTTTTTATGATTTTTTTGTAAAAGTTCTTGCAATCATTTATAAATGCCATAGTGCAGTCAGAGATAAAGCAAGGCTGGTGACTTCCAAACAACGGACCGAATCGCTGTTACTTAACTTATTCAGATGACTTTTTTCAACAGCTCACATATCAGTCCAACGGAAGCCCCCGCCAATTTCTAATATTGGTAAGTGTCAAAATCCCCTTATTCGAAGATGCAACCAAAACTCGCATAGAACTTCACATATTAGGCAGAGAAAAAGACTTAGAAATAGGTTTCAACTGCTGCTGGTAATGCCAGCAGCAGTTGAAACCTACGAATTTCTAAGTCTTTTTCTCTGCCTAATATATGAAGTTCTATGCGAGTTTTGGTTGCATCTTCGAATAAGGGGATTTTGACACTTACCGATATTAGAAATTGGCGGGGGCTTCCGTTGGACTGATATGTGAGCTGTTGAAAAAAGTCATCTGAATAAGTTAAGTAACAGCGATTCGGTCCGTTGTTTGGAAGTCACCAGCCTTGCTTTATCTCTGACTGCACTATGGCATTTATAAATGATTGCAAGAACTTTTACAAAAAATCATAAAAAAGTAATGGTGGATAATATGTTTTGGGGTCATTGATGTACCTAAGGGCGCTGAGTCCAAGATGTGTTTATACTAAGCTTTAGCAAATGAAGACAAATAGCCCAAAATCTCTGAGAATCTACTAAAATGTAATTGACGGTTTACATATGAATGAAGCCTAATATAACCAATCGGCTAATCGGATAGTCTAGCAAATAAAACTCTCCACTATAGCACTTACATATATTTGGACCACCCCCCCCCCCCAAAAAAAAAACAACCCACATCTAAAGAAGGCAGATCAAGCCTCTGTATCAGAATGGTAAGGAGGGTAGAGGATACTGTATCTGATAACTCATGGTTTTTTAAATTTGCTTTATTAAGAAATTACTTCTGCATTTTGTGCTGTACCTCACTTTGAGAAGCCATTAGAAAAGAAAAAAATACAACTAGACAGCAATTCCCCACCCGACTATTACCAACTCTGGAGATTGAAAAGCTAAGTTAATTACTGTATGACTGACGTTCCAGTTTCTCTTTTGTTCTTTCCATTAGGTGATATTTCAGTTCATTAATCACAGTCTCCCCTACATAAGTCTTCAACTCAAGCAAGAACTTTCTAATTTCCTCTTAAAGCCATAATCAGACCATAGGGGTGTGCATTTGTTGCTGCACATTCAGTTCACTGGCACACTTTAAAGAGATTTAATGCACACTAAGTTGATCTAAGGTGCACTAACCAATGAATTAAAGCATGTTGATTTGTGCATGTTAAATCAATTTACTGCACGGTAAAAGTTCCCTATTAAAACAAATGTGTGAAACTGAAAAAATAGACCCCCCTAAACAGGAAAAATAGATGACCCCCCCCCCCCCCAAAAAAGACCCAATTTTTATTTCTTTTGCAAATCCCTATCAGACTACCTTATAATAAAGACAGGAAAGGACCCAGCCCCTATTAGGGGCACACATTCATGAATGCAACTTTTGGTTCATTTGGACACCTAAACATTTAAAGTGGATGCAAATTGCTTGTACTGTATATGTACAGGGTCGATGCAAGGGTATACGGTGTCCTAGGCAAACTTTCATCCTTACCCCCCCTCCATACATCATCGCAACACCACCCCTCCCACAATAATCTGCAAGAAAAGTACTACAAACCTCTGCTCTCTCATCTACCGTTTTAAATTTATATTTGACACTTATGTATGATACTGGAACTGAACTTTGACTATATGCAGATGACATATTACTCTTGGAGCAGTTTTCTTTGGAAAGTGATTTAATATCTTTATAGATGTTGTGGAATTTCAATAAGATCTCAAAATGGAATGTGACAAATGCCCTGTTTATTAATTTAAAAAAAAACAGAGGCTTTAATAGTTTGTCATGAAAAACATTATGTCAGGAAGTAATGAGATTCATTTAAAAGAGACTGTCCAATATCTAGGGGTCATCTTAGATGCTCAATTTTCTTTTTATGCGCAAGTGGCAAAAGTTTTACAAGCCATGTTTTTATATTTCAGTCTCTTTATTGAAAAACACCAGAAAGTGAGCAAATCAGCCACCATACAGTTGTTCCTTCTGTACAGAAATCAATCATACAAAAACATTGAGATACAAAATTTGTCCTTCCCCTCCCCCACACATTTTTTCAGACAAAGCTATTACCCAAAATGCAATTGTTCATTCCTCCCCCACCACCACATTCTACCTACTACTAATACTACTAATTTATATAGGAGGTTATTCTGTGCTGCAAATAGCGGGGATTGGCTGCCCGAAAGGACGTCCATCCCCACTATTTGTGCCTTCACCCGGCTGCGACTATCTTCACCGCCGGTTGTGCGGGGAAGGTAGACAGGGGAGGTGAAGGGGTAGCTCGGAGGCGGAGTCTGGGCAGTCACCACCCTGGACGTACAGGGCCGATTCTAATGTTGGCCCTGTACGTCCGGGGCCGGCGATATTTGCAGGGAAGTTATTCCACCTCTGAAATGGAATAACTTCCCTGGACGTATTTAAATTGTGTGCCTGGGGCATGGATGGGGCAGGGGGGGCCAGGGAATTATTCCCCACAGCCCGACCCTGGCCTTAGGAGGCCAGATTGGGGGTCAGGCTGTAGGGAATAGGCAGTTTTTGCCAGCGGCTGGCATCGCGGCTTTTAAATGGAGCTGCGGTGCCATGGCAACCGGCTGCCATTGTGCTGTGGCTCCATTTAAAAGCCCTAACTGAGTTAGCTGGGCTTTTCATGTACGTGCAGGCCAGACTGAATTGCAGTCCCAGCCTACATATACATGACTGTTTGTGATTCTGATCCCGCAGGGATAGACGTGCCCCCGCAGGATCAGAAACGCGATCCCCCTCTATGCGTTTGGTTCAGACGAGTCGCACAGAGATCTACGTGTAGGACATAATCGGGTCCATAGATCTACAAGGCATACGCAGCACTGTACAAACACATATAAAAGACGGTCCCTGCTCCCCAGAGTTTACAATCTAATCAAGACAGACAGTATGATAGATGAGGATGAGGGTACCTAAAAGAAGGTGAGGAGTCACAAGGAAAACAGGAGATTAGGATCCAAAGGCAGCCTCAAAGAGGTGAGCTTTTAACATGGATTTGAAAAGGGGGAGAGAGGAAGCCTGATGTACCGATGGAGGTAGTTTGTTCCAGGCATAAGGAGGAGCAAGGTGAAGGGAGCAGAGCCAGAAGTTGTCAGTAGAAGAAAAGGGTATAGAGAGAAGCAAGCCATTAGAATAGTAGCGTTCATGGGGAGGGGTGTAGGGAGAGATGAGAGAGGAGAGGTAGTGAGGAGCAGTTAAATGAATTTATTTATAGGTCAGAAGGAGAAGTTTGAACTGGATATGGAAACGGAAAGTGAGCCAATGAAGTGACTTGAGAAGAGGGGTTATATGACTATAATGGGACTGGCGGAAGATTAGTCGAGCAGCTGAGTTCTGAACAGATTGAAGGAGAGGGAGATGAGACAGAGGGAGACCAGCAAGCAGGAGATTGCAATAGTGTAGACAGGAGGTGACTAAAGAGTGCACAAGTGTCTTAGTAGTGTGTTCAGAAAGGAAGGGACGAATTTTGCTAATGTTGTAGAGAAGAAACGACAAGTTTTAGCTATCTGTTGGATATGTGCGGAGAAAGAGAGGGAGGAGTCAAAGATGACACCAGGTTGTGGGCCAAGAAAACGAGAAGTAAAATGGTGTTAACAACAGAGATACAGAAAGGAGGAAGATTTAGGGGGAAAGATAAGAAGATCAGTTTTGGTCAGGTTCAATTTCAAATGGCGGTGAGACATCCAGGCACTGATGTCAGATAGCTAGTGACCAAATTTTGTCAGAACAACAGAAAGTAAACAGTGAGAACAAAAGTCCAACAGCACAGTATCCTAGAAGAGAATCACACTGAAAAGTAAGCACAAAAATTAGGAAAATTGGACATAGAGGAATAGAGCTAATAAAAAGAAAACTCTTCCCCTGAGACTTCTGAACCTAACTGTTAAGCACCAAACGTCTGGTTCTATGGGGCAATAAGAGCTAACAGGGTTCCTAGACAGATTGAAAAACTCTCCAGCTCGCAGGAAAGAAGAATACCTTTACAAGCCAAGAAAAGAGCCTTCAAAAGAAAAAGCTTGTTTCCTTTACAAAGTAGAGAGAGAGAGAACCAAAATTAAAAAAAAAAATAATCAAAGAACAGCATCACCTGTGCAGTGAAGAGAAAGGACAGTTTAAACATATCAGATAAAAAAAATTAGAGATTTGCTTCCAAAAGCTTTCAGTTTGATGGCAAGACCAAAACATGTGACCCAGATTAGGTGACTCGTCACCACACTTTGGGCTTTCTCCACTCTCCACAAACCCCACTTGAAAAGTCCGCCTAGGTGCAATGTAGGCTCTCATAAATAATTTGTATCGAGATTCATGTATTCATATATTGCTAGAGAGCCTTTTGATATATTGGAAATTGGTCTTTAACAACTCAGATAGTAGACAAGAATCCACATCCAATCCCCGAGATGTCGCAAACCACAGGTCAAATTATAATAATGCAAATTTGGAACATTTAGGCCTCCCATTGCCCATGGAAAAGGGGCATGTTTACTAAAGCGTGCTACCAGGGTAGTGTGGGGTTATCATGCAGTATTGGTGCCATACTAAAAAGTAGCATAGGGCCCTGTGCTAAAAAGTTTACACTATCCTTTTAGCGTGCATTGGGGGCGGAGACTAGATGGGATGGAAGCGTAAGTGAACTCTTTTTCCCACACTGGCCTGAAATTTGTGAGCAAGTTCAAAACCAAACATGGCTGATTTGCTCCTTCCCCTTGTCAGTTTAAGCAGTGCACTGGCTCATTTCAGAGTCCTCCCAGGGCATCAGGTAGTGAGAACTCCTATGGCAGCCAGTGTTTTAAAAAAGCCCACCACTCAGCTTCTGCCAGGGTCTCAAGCAGGCCAATAAAACAGAGATTTTTCTTCTTAGACCTGTTCTCTCGGTCCTCCAGCTTAGATTCAAATGTGGCCACTGAGGCCTTCAGTGCTGCAACCCATCCAAGGCACCTTTCAGTGAGTCCTCGCCTCATCCACTCCCCTTTCAACTTCCACAATCCTGGCTCCAAACTCAAAAAAGAACCAGAGACCACCAATAGCTGGTTAATGGTCTCGGCAAAGTGGGTGTCGAGCACCATCATCACCGCATTGATTAGCTGTTGAACCAAACATGGATCGAGATCTGTCTACCCTTCACCTGGGGCTACCATTTTAGGCTCCCCTGGCTTGGGCCTATCTTTATCCTTTTTTTTAGCCTTTGCAGTCATTCCACTTACAGATTTATGAATAAGATTCTCCAGAGAGACCGTTTA
Organism: Ichthyophis bannanicus; assembly: GCA_033557465.1. Taxonomy (NCBI): domain Eukaryota; kingdom Metazoa; phylum Chordata; class Amphibia; order Gymnophiona; family Ichthyophiidae; genus Ichthyophis; species Ichthyophis bannanicus. The sequence goes on from CM066036.1 coordinate 188,480,401, forward strand.
ATAAAAATTACCCAGAGAAAGCTAATCTAGCAAGGTGATGGGGGTTAGATCTTCAAGGAAGAGCCAGGAACAAGGGAAAAATGCAGCTCCCCCATTCCCTACATAACGTGAGTCTGCCACGAAGCATGTTTTTTAAACTTCATTTAGTTTGACATTTAAAGATATTATTAACAACTATAAATTTTAGGCTGGTGGTGCAAGCTATAGTGCTTAATCACCTTATTGTAATTTTTTGTATCTTGGTCTTCCAGGAGTAGGGTTGCCAACTTTTTCACCGAGAAAAACCCGACACCTGTGGCTCGCCATGCTCCACCCATTCTCCGCCCCTAGTCCCACCCCTGCCCCGCCCCCAGCCCCACCCACAAAAATTACCGAGGATTCATTCACACCCCCCCTCCCCTCAGTGCTGGTTCACTCACTCACCCCCCCCCCCCCGCTGACTCACTCACCCCCTCCCCTGCTGGTTCACTCACTCACCCCCTCCCCTGCTGGTTCACTCACACCACCCCCCTCCCCTGCTGGTTCACTCACTCACCCCCCTGTCACTCACTCACCCCCTCCCCTGCTGGTTCACTCACACCAACCCCCTCCCCTGCTGGTTCACTCACACCACCCCCCCTCCCCTGCTGGGTCACTCACTCACCCCCCCCCCTCCCTGCTGGTTCACTCACACCACCACCCCCCCCCTTGCTGGTTCACTCACACCATCACCCCCCCCCTTGCTGGTTCACTCACACCATCACCCCCCCCCCCCTTGCTGGTTAACTCACACCATCACCCCCCCCTGCCCAAGCCACTGCTTCTGCTTTGTACAGAGCAGCGGCTGCAATACACTTACTTTGAAAAGTAAAGACAAACTGTGTAAGGAGCCCTCCGGTCATCGCAGAGCCCGAGGAAGTGATGTCATGGGGGCGGGCTCCTCACAGGTTGTCTTTCCTTTTCAAATTAACTTTATTGCAGCTAAAGTTAATTTGAAAAGGAAAGACAACCTGTGAGGAGCCCGCCCCCATGACATCACTTCCTCGGGCTCTGCGATGACCGGAGGGCTCCTTACACAGTTTATCTTTAGTTTTCAATGTAAGTGTATTGCAGCCGCTGCTCTGTACAAAGCAGAAGCAGCGGCTGCACTGCTATGGGGAATCGTGTTCGCGTTCGCGCCGCGGACTTCGGCACAAAGGCCGTTTTTTTGCTCTGGCTGCTCCCGATCTTGCGGCCAGAGCAAAAAACCGGCTTTTCAATGGCCGGTTTTACATCTGTGCCGGCAGCCGGCCTGGTCATGGAAAAACCGGCCAGGCCGGCTGAAAACCGGCCGGTTGGCAACCCTATCCAGGAGTAGTGTCTAAACCAATGCAAATGGCACACAATTCCGCAGTAGTAAGTGAATTAAGGAAAAATGACCACATTAGCCTTTTACTAGTGAAACTGCTTGGACAATTTAAATGTTCGATACAGTTTTCAAATCGACTCGAACTGTGATGGTTAAGTAAATTGATAGATTGAAAGATTATATTCCCTCATGAATGTCACATTCCTCATCACCAAGATCGCTTTGTGTGCTTTCGGGGCAAGAAGTTCAGAAAGAAAATATATATGCCTGGGTATTTTCAGTGCAGGGTCCGAGTCTTTGGAATTTGTTGCTGCAAACTCTGTATGAACTTTTATCTGTATGAACTGAGATTTTTTATTACTTTATATTGTATCAGTTTTAAAAAATTGTATTTGTTTTGCTATATGGTGAGTGATATTATACTGTTACTTAAGCCTTTATGTTTGTCATAGAATTTTATATATGTTCTCAGTATAAATCATTCAGCAATGTAATTGATAGGTGCTCTATAAATGAAATAAATAAAATCCTGTAAAAGTGCATATTTGGAAAATCAATTAAGCTTTGCTTTGTATGTGTGTACGAGTATCCCACTCTCCCTGCAGGGAATAGAATGTGCCGTTGGGTCGTGGAGTTTGTCTGACGGTCCGGATCTAGTGTTTGGTTAGACTACAGCTGCTCTCTGCTGCCCTAGGAGACAGCCTTATATGTGCATTTACCTACGAATTATTGCATATACAATTTGTGGTCTTAAAGTAATTCTATACAACAGCAACAGGTTAAATAAACCAATAAAATGCCCGAAAACAGGAAAAAAATTAATTTGAAATAAAGATGAACCAAATTTTATTTTGGCTGTACACATTGTCAGACGGCTGCCTGGGTGGGGAGAATCTTCACAGTCTTGTCAAGTGCATATATCTATATGATTTGCAAGGTATTGTGGGCAATGTAGTTCATTCACACCAGACACAGCTGCTGACAATAATTTAGTTGTGCTCTTGGGTAAAGCCAATAAGATATTTATTTATGGGGTTATTTCTCCCAACACAGATATGCTTGGTAGCACATAAATTAGGTTACTTGCTTTCAGTGTTAACTTGGAAAAACAAAGTCAAAATCAGGAAAACAACAAATGAAAAGCCACAAAGCAAGAAACAAACTGTTCTTTTCAGGTTAACTTCTGATTACTTCCCACATAGATACAGAAGTGATTCTCTCCTAGCTCACAAGCAATTAGGCAAGGCTTAATTGCTAGCAGTTATCCAGCTGAAACCCCTTAGCTGGCTTGCTTTCTACTGTGTGGGTCAAATCCTGCTTCAGGAACTTTTCTGGGTAGATTAAAGAACAAATTTGTATTTCTTTGTGATGGTTGCTGTAATTTATAACAGAACGTTACCAACGGAGTTTAGATAGAGAGCAGTCCATATAAACAGGATCCTCATCTGCTATTATTCCCCCTTGTTCAACAAGCATGGGTTCAATATCATGGATTGGCACAGATGAATCTCTCAATGGAGCATTTTCAGGAGAATACTTGTTTCCCTGCTGTCTTTCAAGGTTATAGCTAGGGCATAGATCAGTGTTCATACCTGAGCTTCCATTGCTGCTAGAGTTCCTCTCTATATAGCCTGGCCAGTATGTAGTCCAGTTCTTATGTCCAGCCTTCCAATCCAGATCCCTGGACACTGGATCTCTCTTCACATACCTTCTGGCATGGGTCTTTTCTTCCTTTCCACGTGCAGCCGTCTCCCTCACAGGTAGCCTCTGGTGATTCCTAGCTCTGCAGCACCATTCCTCTGGCTTTCCCCAGTCCAATGGTGTATGCTGGCCCTTGGAATACCTCTCAGTATACGTACTGCTTTGGACTCTTCTAGACCTCTCAAAGGCTTTTCTCTTCCTTCTTCCAAAGGGTCTCTTTCCCTCTCTGTCCGTCCGGTTTGGCTTCTGCTTCTGATGATCCTTCAGATGAAACTGATGATCAAACTCAAGCTGATTCTCAGGATACTGAGGACAATTCTCTGGATATCCAAGGTGATCATGAAGATGGTCATCTGTAGAATAAACTCTACTCTTATTCTGCTTAGATGAGTGCTCCTCCCTAACACAGCGCAGCTGGGCTGAATCAGGCCTTGCCCTTTGAGATGAGTGTTCCATCCTAGCACAGCGCAGCTGTGCTGAATCAAGCCCTGCCCTTTGCAATGAGTGCTTGGGGATTACCTCATAGCCCTTTTGATTGAACACACGTTTTCTCACTTCAGCTCCTCTCATGGCTGTTGGAAACCTGGTGCATTCTGGGACTGGTAGTCTTTTATGGCAAAATTCTGTTTTCTCATTTCTACCAGCACTGACAGGTTGCTTGTTCAGAGACACTTCACCTTTTCTATAGCCCCTTCCTGAGCTATGATAAGCTTCCTTATCACAACATCCCTAGCCCCTCTCGTACTACCCCAGTAAGTTACATAAAATAGAAAAGCCGCTGTCATGTTTTTCTTGTCTTTCTTTCTTTTTTAATAATTCACAGTACAGAATATATAAGAAAATTCCAATTCAGCTTCCTAGTCCTTGATTTTTGACTTTTGAAATTGACCATTTCAATCTTACCCATCCTTAAACTTGTGAGAAATAGTTTCTATTCCATCTCAGGCCAATGCAGAAAGACCAACACACCATTTGCGTGAAGATAATGCAACTTATAAGCACAAAGTTTGACAGGCAAAGAGACTGACACACATTTAAACAGTAAAGGAAAAGCAAGTGCACATAGTAACACCAAGTGTATTTAAATTATAAGCAAATGAGATGCACATATTAAAATAGAACGCTAATATTGTCTGCGCCCGATGCAGAGAAACCCCTTAGAGGATTACATAACCAGCTGAAGCACAAATATCTCTACATCTCAGTCTGAGATAGATTAAACATCTTTACCGTGCCCCCGACAGTATTTTGATGGCATCAGGGGCTTTCCTCAATACTTGAATCATCTGAGGTGAAGTGTCTAACAGATGCCCCTGACAGAAACCCTGGTAACCTAGCGGCACCAATCCTTGGTGCCCAAGCGCTCCTGCTCCTGCATTGCTATCTTGAAAAATGGCAGCACCTGGCCCCATGTGGTGGATCCTGGGATGCATCGAGGGGGGGGGGGTGTCAGACTGCTATATAAGGTATATATGGCAGTCTGGCTTCACTTGGTGCATCCCAGGATGCACTGGGTTAGGCTAGGTGCCACCATTTTTCAAGATTGTGGTGCAGGAGTGGGAGCACTTGGGCAATGCTCCTGCTCCATTGCAAAGGTACTGGAAGGGAGGTGGGGAGTTCGGGGCTGCTGGGCCACTAGGCTTATTTTTAATTGGGTGGGTGAGGGGTTTGGGGCCACTGGGCCACCAGAGTTATTTTTAATTGGGTGGGTGGGGGGGATCAGGACTGCTTGGTCACCAGGGATTTGGTTTCTTTTGGGGGCACCGGCCCCCCAACAGCTTTTTGATGGCATTGAGGAATGGGTAAAAATCAAGTGTGCCTTTTTATGTCTGTCTTTGAGCAGTGGGTCTTCCTTGGTCTTTGCCCATGAAGTCTTTTGTTTAGTGTATGGTGTGTGTTGAAACCTTCACTCCAGATTGTTCCAGGTCAGCCTTACGCTCTTTGGATGTTGTACGTGGTGTTCTTCCAAAAGTTTGCACTAACCTTAGAAGACTTCTTGGATTAATTTTCCTCTTCCCACCATGTCTTGGAAGGTTCTTGACAGTTCTGTGAGCAGAAAACATCTTAATAACATTATAAACTGTAGACACGGGAATCCCAAGGTCTTTGGGGTTGGCCTTGCACCCCTTTGAAGTTTGATGTTTGGTGATAATGGCTTTTCTGATGGTTTCAGGCAACTCTCATGTCTTCACCATTGTGAAAATGGAACAGGAAGTGAATGTGGCCATTTAAACATTAGAGCCATCATTCATTGGTTGATTCAAGTCATGTGAGTACTGACAATTGATCACAGGTGCATTTAATGTTACTGCAATGGGAATATGATTCTTCTGCTCAAAATGATTTGAATTGTTTATAAAGGTGCCAATAATCATGTCCTGGCAATGTCCCAGTTTTTATACTATTTCCTTTTTTAATTGGTCTCTTTTTATTTGATTCTTTTATATGTCAAATATGTGTGCATATATAGTCCAAGGCCATTTCACTAACCAGTTCCTTTTTAGGAGATATTGGACATTAAGGGGTTGAACTGCAAGGGTGTCAATAATGTTGATCACAACTGAAGTAAAAGGTATTATTATCAATAGTTAGACTCTACCTTGACTGCTGTGCTCAGTTCTAGAGACCGGACCTTGATAAGGGTATTGAGAGAATGGAAGCTGTTCGAATAAGGGCCACTTAAATGGTGCAAGGTCTGCAATGTAAAACCTACAAAGAAAAACTTCAGATTCTCAAAATGTACTTCACACCTCAGATGATCCAGGCATCAGGGAAAGCCCCAGATGCCATCACAATACTATTGGGGCACATATGTAAATTAGCCATGTGGTGCCCCTGTTTCTCTGGAAGAGCATACCAAATTTGCACCGAATTCTGTGCGCATATGTTTGGCTTGCTCGCCCAGTTTAATGCTGCCATTTGTGCCACAGTTTAATTTGTGGCTAATTTGCATATGTGTCCCTTTTGCATGCTGCTGCTGAAGTCACACACTATTGGTGCGTTGCATAGAGGCATACAGAGTTAATGGCATGCAATTTCAGAGCTGGCTTTCTGCACTGAGCTGCCTGTGCTTCATAATCTATAAGCACTGAAAAAGATGCCAATAGTTCCATCTCTGAGGTACCAATCAATCATTACTAATTGTCATTACTCATTTGTATAGTAATTTTCTCAAAAGCATCAGGCATCTTTGGTTGTAGCAATACATAATATAATAAACAACAGCAGAAAAAGACTAAATGGCCTCTGCCCAGTCATTCTGTCCACACTGCTGAGAATATGTTCCTGCTGTCAGCCAGAGTGCAAATTCTTGCAAGATACTACTCCCTACTCAGAAAAGTCGTATTTTGCCTTCCTCATTCATACTTCAACATCTTGGGCAGATGAGTACACATGATCACCAGTTAGTTCCCTCCATATCCCCATCTTTCCGCTGTTAAACCACAATACTTGTTTGACCATTGCCTAAACATGGGGGGGGGGGGGATCAGTGGCAGTGGCTAACTGTTCTAATATGACTAGCCTCTGCACTGCAACTTATATCCAGATATTCAATGCTGAATATCTGGGTTGCCTGGATTGGCAGGAAGCTAACTGGGCAGTGGTGGTTAGCTCCATGACAAAAGTTAGGCCACTGCTGACTCTCCAAGCATACTCTATACAGTTGTCCTGGGGGAAAGACTTCATTGTTTAATATGGGAAGAAAGTGAGATATTCTGTTACCCCCCCCCCCCCATAGTCTATCTGAAACTTGCAACATACGCCCATGTTTGCACGGATGTATTCTTTTTAACTCTCCAGACCAAGCTAAATGGCAAGGTCTCCCTCATGCCTGACCTCTCCACTCTTACCCATTGCTTACTTTCTTCCATCTCCTGCCACTCCAGAGTCACCTCAATCTGGGCAGTCACATAGTAAACCCTAGGTAATCCCAGGCCACCATATTTCCTAGGAAGAACAGGCACCTGTTTTGTAACCCTAGCAGGACATTTCCATCAAAAACAAAGATGACGTTTTGCAGTTTTTTGAATACTTTGGCAGGAACCTCAGCAGGCAAAGATATGAAGAAAAAAGCAATCACAGCATAATCTTAATTTTAATAATTGCAATGTGGCCTAGCTAGGAAACAGAGCCATCCATCTACTCAGGACATCTACCAGTCGGCTACAAATAAGTATTAAGGACATCACTTCTATTGCTTTGCAAGCTAAAATAATTTCAAATAAAGAATGGTCCTTTTTGAATGTCCAATCTCCAGTAGTTGCAAAATTCTATTTGTTACCAAAAATTCATAAAAACATGGTACATCCTCCTGGTAGACCTATAATGGTTCTTGAACCATTATCCATATTTGTTGATTTATTTTTGCGCCCGTTATTGTTAGAGATCCCGTCTTATATTAAAGACACTACCCACTTTTTAAAAATTTTGGAAAGTAATTCTGAATGGGCAAGGGCACCTGATGTATTGTGAGTTACACTTGATGTCACTACTTTATATACAAGTATTCCGCAGTTGGTAGCTTATGAAATAATAGACACAACTCTGCGTCGTTGGGGTGATCTGTCTGACAATATGGTTATGTTTCTTTTACAGTTAACTCGTTTGGGAGTATTTCAAAACTATTTTTTGTTTGAGGAGGTTTTATACCACCAAATTTCTGGAGTAGCCATGGGGGCTACTTTTGCCCCCTCTGTAGCTAACCTGTTCATGGGCCTTTATGAAGAAAAATGGTTGGCGTCATCTCCTTATGCATCCCATCTGAAGTTGTGGTGTAGATACATCGATGTGTTTTTGATATGGCATGGCTCGGTTGATATTTTAGAAGACTTTTTCAAATGGTTAAATAGTTGTGATTCTAATATTCAATTTACATATGTTTATCATATTAATGAAATAATGTTTCTGGATTTGGTTGTGCATAAAGGGGTGAATGGATGGGTCACCTCAATACATTGTAAAACTACAGATAGAAATACTTTTCTTCATTATGGCAGTGCTCATCCGGTGCGGCTTAGAGATGGTTTGCCATTTTCTCAATTCATTAGGTATCAAAGAAATTGCTCAGAGGAGTTTGATTTCAAAAGACAATCCGAGGTTTTGACAGCTAATTTTGTGGATAGGGGTTATCCTATGCGGGTTGTGAAACAGGCTTACAAGAGGACACTATATAATAATAGAGTGCTTCTTTTAAATTCCTGTAATAGAACAAGTCAGCGTGAAGAAAAAGATCAGGTAAATTTGATCACTAAATATTCCCCTTTTAGCTCTCGTATACAATGGATTGTTAATAAGCATGCTAGTGTGTTACGTACTATTCCTGGTTTGGAGGGGAAGATAGTTAGATGTGTTTGGCAAATCTACAGGAAAAGTTAAGTCCTCCGGTGTTATGCCTGTTATCGTTTGTGACTGAGACTCATGGGGGACATAGTAGATGTAGTGGATGCTCAATCTGTTCAATTTCTTGCGATATAACACAATTGGTATACCATGGTAGAAGTTTTAAATTGAAAAAAACAGACTTCATGTGGGTCATCTTATGTAGTTTATGGGATCTTATGCCCATGTGAGTTGCTTTATGTTGGTAAGACCATTAGGCAGTTTCGGAAACGGATGATTGAGCACAAGAGCAGGTTAAATTGCAAGATGCGGGAAGCTCCATTGGTGCAACATTGTTTGGATCTAGGGCATGTCTTTACCGATCTAAGATGTTTTCGCATAGATGAAGTAACAATGGGGAGGGTGGGAAAATCGAGGGAACAGTCCTTGTTTTTATGTGAGCAACGGTGGATTTTCTGTTTGTTGCCATGGCACCGCAGCTCCATTTAAAGCCACAATGCTGGCTGCCAAGAAAAAGGGTTTATTTCTCACAGCCCGATCCCCAGTCTGGCCTCCAAAGGCCAGGGTCAGGCTGCAGGGAATAAACCCTGGGCCCCCCCCCCTCCGTCCGTGCCCTGGCAGCAGAAAAATCAAATGTCCAGGGAAGTTATTCCACCTCGGAGGTGGAATAACTTCCCCAGACATTTCGATGGCCCTGGACATACAGGGTCAACATTAGAATCGGCCTTGTACGTCCGGGGCCAGCGACCGCCCACTCTCCACCCCCATGCCGCCCATTCCTCGCCCCCATCTAACTTCCCTGCACAACCGGCAGGGAAGTTGTTCGGGGGTAGGTGAAGCCACAAATAGTGGGGATGGACGTCCCATTGGGCCTTCCATCCCCGGTATCCATGGCTCAGAATAACCCCCAATGGGAATGAGGGAGCCAATTCACGCATGCTGATGCAAAAACGCTTCCATTGCTTGTGGTACAAGTCAGTTGGACATGCAAGGAAATGAAACATATGTTTGTCAATTACAATTTAGTTTTGGATACTTTCCATTTCTGTGTTTTTTGACATAATTGCTACTGCTGTCTTCCTGCAGTTTGCTTTTTCGGCTTGGTATAATATATTTGCAGCTTACCTCTCACTCCCAAAACAGAGCTTAATTTTCCAGGAGCAATAAATATGCTGAGTGGGTTGCGCATGCTTTCTAGAATTTATGCAATGATGTGATGAATGTTTGTGAGATTAAAGAAAAGCATGCGTTGTGAACTTGCTTTCACTCACTGCAGTGCATAAAGATACTTGAATTTAGCTGATGTCTTGTCTAGTAATAGCTCAAGGTGAGTTACATTCAGGTACAGTAGGTAGTTTCCTACCCCCAGAGGGTTTATAAACTAAATTTGTAATTGAGGCATTCTCTCAGATTTTCAAATATTTGTTCAAATAAATTTAAAACACAAATGTAGAGTATCTCCACTCCATGAATCTTTAAATGAGAACTCTTGTGGCATCAATATTTCAACATTTTTTCTAAAGTTGGTTGGTTTAGGCAATTGTTGGCAGCGAATGAAGAACCACTTACATATGAGATAGTTTAGGAAAAATACAATTTGGGGAGGGGGGTCATTATTTTTTATTTGCAGGTTGTACACTATCTAATCAAATCGCATAATAGGCGAGATCTGATTGCTTTATAAACATTTCAAGGATTCAAGGGGAATGTTTTTCTAGCTCTGTAAAATCTTATTAACCCCAAGTGAGACTAAATTACTTCATTTGCAAAAATGGGAGGATTTGGGATTAAGTTCGGAATGGGATAGTTGGAAAACAGTTTCTAAAGCTACTTTCAAAATTTCTCTCTCAGTGACTTGTCTTGAAAAATGGCTATAAAATTTTATATTGTGAATATATTACTGCAGCACGTCTCACTAAGATCTATCTAGGCGTAAGCCTGAAGTGCTGGCAGACCTATGGTGAGTAAAGGTATTATGTTCATATGTGGTGGCATTTCCTCAAGACGCAACAATTTGGGGGTGATATTTGCGTCTTCTTTAGGGAAATGACAGCTCAGGATTTGCAGCAGGACCCATCTTTCTCTTTACTGAATGTTTTTCCTGTGCAGATGGCTGAAACTTTATGTAATTTGGCATCAATGTGTATAGTTTTTGCAAGAATGGAGCTTGCATGATACTGGAAAAGTGCTGAGGTCCCACCGAGAGGAGAGGTGCTGAAGAGGTTAGTGTTCACATATAGAATGTGTGAGATTACTGCAAATAAGAAACAGAAGCTAAATCCCTTTTGAAAAATATGATCACCTTTTGCTAAATGGGAAGCCAAGCAGTTACAATGAGAGGGTGGCTATTGTTCTGTATTAAATATATTAGAGGAATAGGTGAAATGGAGGAAGGGCTGACTAATGGGGGTGGGAGGTATTTGTATGGGGGGGTATGTTAAGCAGAATTACCTATGTTGGGACTCATTTTTGTAATACTAAATGGTTGCTGTGTTTCTTTACTGGGAGGTTTTGTCCTTTTGCTTATGTATTGCTTGCAATGTGGAAAAAAAACCCTCTGAATAAACCTTAAATAAAAAAAAAGAAACGGGAGACTAGAAAGTAGGTGAAAGATGGAGGAATAGAATGCTGGTGACGAAATAAAGATAGAGATGGGACGGGAAGAACTTCTCGGAATATTTTCTAGTAGCGCTATACCTTTTGCGATGTGTTGACCAGAACTACACACAATATACAAGGTGTGGCTCCACAGAGACTTGTATGGAGGCATAATGATATTTCAGTTTCATTCTCCATCATTTGCCTTTTTCATCTGCCATTTAGATGCCCATTCGCCTATTCTCACAAGATCCATCCACAAATCCTCACAATCCTACTATTACTACTACTTAACATTTGTATAGTGCTACAAGGCATACACAGTGTTGTACGCATACATGTAAGGGACGTCCCTTCTCAATACAGCTTACAATCTATTCAGGACAGCATGGCGGATGAACACAACAAACAGAGGCCTAGGGTAAAACTTAGGGAAAATTGTTATAACACACACGAGTGGTAAACAGGAGAATAAGGGATCAGGATTCAAAAACAGCTTCAAAGAGATGAGTTTTTAGCCTCGATTTTAATAGGACCAGAGATGAAAGCTGAGGTCGGTTCTAGGTATACAGTGCAGCAAGTTGTCAGTAGAAGAGAAGGGCACAGATAAAAGTGATATCTCTGATGAGTGAAGTTCCCAAGAAGGGGTGGAGGGAGAGATAAGAAAGGAAGGGTAACGAGGAGCTGCAGAATAAATGCACTTGTAGGTCAGTAGGAGAAGTTTGAACTGGATGTGAAACGGATAGGGAGTTAATGAAGTGACTTGAGACAAGTGATTACATGAGTGTAGCAACACTGCCTGAAAGGGAAAGAGATGATTCTGGGGGGACCAGCAAGGAGCAGGTTGCAATAATATAAACAGGGCTGTTTTAACAACTTTGAAACATTTTATGTCAGCCACAAATTTGATCACCTCACTCATCAGTCTTCTCCCCAGGTCACTTAAGAATATGCTAAACAGCACAGGTCCCAATACAGATCCTTGGGAACTCCATTAGTAACCCATTTTCATGTGAATAATGAACCATTTAGTCCCACTTTCTGTTTCCTTTCATTTAGCCTAGTTTGCAATCTGCAAAAAAGCATTGGGGGTTATTCTGTGCCATAAATAGCGGGGATGGACGTCCCAACAGGACGTCCATCACCGCTATTCATGCCTAGCACCACTGCATCTAACCTCCACACTGGTTGTACGGGGAAGTTAAACAGGAGCGAGGAAGGGGCAGTTCAGGGGCGTAGTCCTGGGCGGGCAGTTGCTGGCCCTGGATGTACATGGCCGATTCTAATGTCGGCCTTGTATATCCAGGGCTGGCGACTTGTACGGGGATGTTATTCCACCTCTGAGGTGGAATAACTTCCCCGTACGTCCAGGATCACCGGCCTGGGGTGTAGATGGAGCGGGGGGGGGGGGGCCAAAGACATTCCCCACGGCCCGACTCTGGCCTTAGGAGGCCAGATCGGGGGTCAGACTGCAGAGAATGCAGCGTTGGAGTCCGGCGGCCGACATCGTGGCTCTTCAATGGAGCTGCGGTGCCATGGCAACATGACACCATGGTGTCGCGGCTCCATTGAAGAGCCTTGACTGAGTTAGGCGGGAACATTCTGTACATGCAGGCCGGGTTGAATCGCAGTCCTGGCCTGCACATACAGGACTGTTAGTGATTCTGATCCCGAATCGCGATCCCCTTTGTACGTCCGGCTCAGACCAGATCTACAGAGGGGATCTACGTCTGGGATGGAGTGAGCCCTATTGCCTTGTATCCCATGGTGCATCAACTTCCACAGTGTCTTTCAGAAGGAATTTTGTCAAATGCCTTCTAAAAATCCAAATGCACTATATGAACCAGCTCACCATTATCAATTTGTTTGTTTATACCTTAAAAAAAAGAATCTAAAAAAATGGTAAGACAAGCTATGCCTTTGTTGAACCCATGCTGACTAAGATGTGTCTTATCTATAGAGCCAATAATTTTGTTAAGTAGAGTTTCAACCATTTTTCCTGGTACTAACAGACTCAGTGGTCTATCCTTTCTGGATCAATCCTGGAGCACTTTTAAAATATTGGCATTACAGTGGCCACCCTCCAATCCTCAGGCATCATGCCACTTTTGAACGAAAGATTATAGATTACTAGTAACAGGTTAGCAAGTTCATGTTTGACCTTTTTCAAGACGCTGTGTGAATATCTGATCCAGGCAATTTGCTGATTTTGAATTTGTCAATTTGATCTATAACTTCTAGACTTCATTTGCTCTGAATCACCACCATCAAATAAATTTTCTGGTGTAGGAATGACCCCAACATCCTCCCCAGTAAAGACAGAACAGAAAAACTAAACAATTTCTTATCCTCTTTTACACCTTGGTCATCCAGTGGGCCAACTGATTCCCTCTTGGGCTGTTGGTTTTGGATGTTCTTGAAAATGTTTTAAGCATTAATTCTTGCCACTGTAACAAGCTCCTTTTCCAAGTCTCTCTTGGCATGCCTATTATTTTTTTCCATCTAGTTTGCAAGTGCTAGCATGCATCCCTAATTTCTTCATTAGGGACTGCTTTCCATTTTCTGAAAGATGCTCTTTTCATTTACATTGGTTCTTTCACCTCACCACTAAACCACATTGCTATCATTTGGCCTTCTTTTAATGTTTTTTAATTTGTGGAACATATTTTATCTGAGCTTTCAAAATGGTATTTTTAAATAATGACCATAGATCAAACAGATGTCAGCAGTTAGATAACACTAATAATGAAACAAAAATAACTGCTGAAAACAGTCTGTCTAGTTTCTATAAATAATATGAAGGAAAAAGACCTCAGAATATGTCTTTCAAAAGTTCTCTCATATGCACTGAAGATATTTTCCATAAGTCTTTTTGATGTATAGATTATGACCAGTCTTTGGCCGGTCATAAAAAGCTTCTATTTTTTTTTTTATATAGAAGACTAAAAATCCCTAATTGCTTAGTGCGGATTGGAGAATGGGTGGGTTAAGGAAAAACTGTGGGTGGTGACCGCACATTGCAGTTAGCACGGTCATCATTGGTGCACGCTCACTGTCAATGTCGTAGTTCGTTTGGGTGCACTTAGAATCGCCTCAGTGAGGGGTGGTAACTGCACCTGTGGTAATCATAGCAAATAAATTAGCTTGGGGGTAGCTTTGGATGTATACTACCTACATGGGGTTGCACTGTGCATGCCATTTGTTAGCATGAGTCTGGTACCACCCCCATGCTGTTTTAGGGCTGAACACACAGTAAACATGCCCTTATGTGTTTCAATGAAAAATGTTTTGATATACTAATGCAACTTATTTTGATTAGAAACTTGAAAATTCATGTCAGACCCCCAATGGTGGCCACTGTTTCACAATGCATGCTTCATCAGGGGGGGGGAAGGAGTGATATTTTTTCTAAAAAAGAAAATTAATATCAATATCTTATATATTCACTAGGCTTAAATATGGAAATTACAAAAACATATCTTTATAAAACAATATAAAAAGCAACTCATTTAATACAAATGCAGAAACATTAAGTGACTAAGGGGCATTTTTACTAAGACCCACCCTGGTAACGTGCATGTGGCCTGTGTTATCAGTGTGGGGCTTCTAGCTAACTGCAAGGGGGCGTGTACAACCGTCGCTCCTGCAGTTAATATAGGAAAGCTGTGTTTTAATGCAATAAACAGACCACAGGAACAACTAATACCCACTGTGCTACATGCATGAAGTGCGGTTAGCATGGATGACGAATACCCACAGTAGCCGTCCCACACCAGGAATGCCCATGTCCCAAAAGCGCATGTTAACCCCGCACTACCCTGGTAGTATGGTTTAAATTGCATGCCCCTAAATGACCTAATATTCTCCAATAGCTCCAGAGGCACCAGAATGCCATTTTCTTTGTGTGGGGGGGGGGGGGGGTGGCACCAAGCTCCTCCCTTAGGCCTGCCGATCTATGTGCAGCTGCGATCGTCGGCTTTCCCCTTCTGTCTGCCCTTGGAGATCTGATCTCCCATGGGCATACAGGAGGGAAATGCCAGTGATCGCAACACTCTTCTGCCCATGGGGATGGGATCCCCGCGGGTAGTCTGCAGCCTACTGGGTCACAGCCTTCCCCTACTTCTACCTGCAGGAGATTAGATCCCCATGGGCAAAAGTAGGGGAAGGCTGCAATTGCAGCAGTGATGTTTTGATGGGGCCCAGTCCCATGTGGCCCATCCCTTTTTGACGCCTCTGAGTAGCTCAAAATATATTGCTGTGAGAAACATTTTAAATAATGGCCATGCCTCATGTAAACTATTGATCCTGGCAATAATTCCTTTTAGTTTTGTGTAACTAATTTCCTCATTTTATAATAGTCTTCTTTTTTAAAATTAAATGCTACAGCAGTAGTTTTCTTTAGCGTCTTCCTTCCAGTGATGACAAATTTCATTGCATGTAGGCCTAGTAGTGCCACCATTACCCCTTGCACCACATCCTATGTACCAGCAAGGGCTAAATCCTTGCTCTGCTTGGTTCCTGGACCAGCTCCTTTTTGAAGCAGTTATTTTTGACGCCTAGAAACTTTACCTCCCTATCATGTTCCTATTAGACATTTACCCATCAGTACTGGGGTAACAGAAATCTTCCCTTGTTATCAAATTTGTTAGCCTCCTTAATTTCAATTAACATAGCACTGTCTCTCTCTCCCTTCTGTGGTAGTATACCCCCACCACTATGCTCCTCTCCATCACATACTGAATTTCTATCTATAAAGATCCCACTACATTTTGTTTCCTGCAGACCTTTTTTGACTCTATGCCATCCTTACATACAGCACCATCCTGTGGTATATGTAAGGAGCTACCCTGTAATTTTGATATAATTTGTACTCGCGTATCATGGTGTCCCACTGGTTGACTTTTTTCCATCAGCTCTCTAAGATGCACATTATGTCTACTGCTTCATTACCTGCCATACATTGTAACTCTTCTGGCATTCACATACAGACAATTTAAAGAATTTTTAAGGTAATGTGGAATCATTTATCATTTATCTATGCTTGTTCTTTATTTAGATATTCCAGGGCTACTTTAGCGTTTATCATCACTTCACAATAAGGCTATTCTAACTTCTGCATTTGCCAGTATCTTTTGAAGATACAGCATAGTTACTCACCTGTAACAGGTGATCTCCGGGAACAGCAGGAATTTAATCATCACATATGGGTACGTCGGTACCGACGGAGCCTGCGCGGGAACGCTCCCCAGCGTCCAACCAGGAAGCTTTTGGGAGCATCCCACAGCGCCTGCGTGCTGCCTTCCCGCCT
Organism: Ichthyophis bannanicus; assembly: GCA_033557465.1. Classification (NCBI taxonomy): domain Eukaryota; kingdom Metazoa; phylum Chordata; class Amphibia; order Gymnophiona; family Ichthyophiidae; genus Ichthyophis; species Ichthyophis bannanicus. Next base: position 188,496,675 of record CM066036.1, read on the forward strand.
TTCCCAACTGCCTCTCTCCAGTTGAGTTTAAAGCTGAGACAAAGAGAGAGAGAGGGAAAGAGAAAGAGATAGAGAGATACAACTCCTAGGGGAGGTGGGTGGGTTGTGAAGACTAAATTCCTGCTGTTCCCGGAGATCACCTATTACAGGTGAGTAACTATGCTATCTCCAGGAACAAGCAGGAATGTAGTCTTCACATATGGGGACTCCCTAGCTTTAGATGCCAGGGAGAGACCCCAGAAGTTGTGTGCCCCTGTGAAGGGCTCCACGTCCCCCCATGGATCTCTGGCATCCAACCAGGGATGGCGGGTAGGAGTTGATTAGGTATGGAACAGGTGTTGAAGAACAGCTTGACCAAACAAGGCATCCCGGCGGGAGTCCTTGTCCAAGCAGTAATGGGCTGTGAAGGTATGAACTGAGGCCCAAGTGGCTGCTCGACAGATGTCGTCGATAGACACAGAGTGTAGATGAGCCATTGAAGCTGCCATGGCTCTCACATTCTGAGCTGTGACATGGCCCTCCAGAGGAAGGTTCTTACTCTGATAGGCAAAGGAAATGCACTGTGCAATCCAGTTGGACAGTGTTCTCTTGGAGACTGGAAGTCCCAAATGAGAAGGATCAAAAGCAACAAAGAGTTGAGAGGACTTTCTATGTTGCTGTGTTCTTTGCAAGTAAAAGGCTAAAGCTCTTTTACAGTCTAAAGTATGAAGATTTGTAAACGGGGGCGCTGGTCGTGAATGTCCACAGTCTTGGCAAAGGCAAAATATTATTATGACTTGCAAAGGATTGTGGGGGATGTAGTTCATTCATACCAGAATCAGCCGTTCACAAAATAATGAGTTGTGATGCTCGAGTGTAAGCAAAGAAAAACACATTTTATTCATGGGGTTAATTCTCCCACACAGATTTACCTGGTAACACAAAAGGACACTTGCTTCAAGTATTGTACTCAGGAAAAACAAAACATGATATAAGGTAACTGAACTTCTTAAGCAAAAATCAATAAAGACCTTGATGGGAAACAGAAAAGGTCTTTTTGATGGCTCCTGCTAATGACCTTCTTAGCAGTGCTCCAAAAGGCAAAAACAAAACCCAAAAGTAACAAGAAAACTGTTCTTTAACAAGGATAACTTTCTTTTATTCACACACACAAAAAGAAGTTTCCTTCCAGAGCTCACGTGCACTTGTGCCTGGCTCAATTACCAATAATTAGCCAGCTGCAAACCCCTTTGCTGGTTCACTCTCTCTATGTGGCTCAATCCTACCCTAAAGCTTTCTTGCAGAGACTTTTCTGGGTAGATAAAAGAACAAGTTACAGTTCCTTTTGATGGTTGTTGTATTAGTGAGAAAGTACTTTAAAACAGCAGCCTAGACAGAGAGCAGTCCATGTATTCTAACTGATCATTTGAGATATCTCCTTCCTCAAATATCATAGAATCAATATCATGGTCTGGCTCAGAGGAATTCCTTAATTGATCACTCTCAGGATAATATTTGTTTCCCTGCTGTCTTCCAGGTGAAGAGCTAGGGCATAGATCAAATTTCATACCTGAGCTACCCTTGCTGTTAGGTTTCCTCTCCTGGTATCCTGGCCAGTAAGTAGTCCAGCTTTTATGTCCAGCCTTCCAATCAAGATCCCTGGACACTGGGTCTCTCTTCACATACCTTCTTGCACCGGTCTTAGGGCCCCTTCCAAATGCAGCCGTCTCCCTCAAAGGTGTCGTTTGGGAATTCCTGGCTCTATAACCCCAATCCTCTGGCTTCCTCCAGTCCAATGGAGTATGCTTGCCTCTGGAATCACTCCTAACACACGTACTGCTGTGGGCTCCTTCTTTAGACCTCCAAGATGTCTTTCTCTTCTTCCTTCCACGTTGCTTCTGCTGTTGTAGTCCCTTCTCCAATGGCTTCTGCTTCTGTCTCTCCTTGTTCTCCTGGTTCTCTCCGTTCCTCCTCTGTGTAGAATATCCTTTACTTTTAACGTGCTTAGAGGGACACTCCACCCTAGCACAGCCCAGGTGTGCTGAATCAAGCCCTGCCTTTGGAGATGAGTGATTGGGGATTACCTCATAGCTCTCCTGATTAAACACACGTTTCCCCACTTCAGCCCTTCTAGAGGCTGTTTGAAACCTGGTGCATTCTGGGACTGGTAGTCTTTTATGAAAACATTCTGTTTTAGTATTTCTACCAGCAAAGACAGGTTGCTTGTTCAAAGCCAATTCACCTCTTTTATAGCTCCCTCCTGAACTATGATAAGCTTCCTTATCACAGATTCCTTTCTGCATTAGATGCATGAGGCCTTGGAAAAAAGACAGGCAGGTAAACCGCTTGGTTTAAATGGAAAGGTGAGACCACCTTCGGCATGAAGTGTGGATGAGTCCTAAGGACTACCTTATCATAATGGAACCTTGTATAAGGTGGATCAGCTACTAGTGCTTGCAACTCACTGATGCGGCGTGCTGATGTGATTGCAATATGAGAGATAACTTTCCAAGAAAGGAATTTCAATGATGTAGTAGCCAAAGGTTCGAAAGGTGGCTTCATGAGCTGACCAAGGACTAGGTTTAAGTCCCATGCCACTGGAGGTGGCCTAATGGGAGGCTTGGTTAGAAGAAGACCTCTCATAAATTTTGCTACAAGAGGATGGGAGGAAATAGGTTGTCCATTCAGAGGCTTGAAAGAAGCTGCAATGGCACTCAAATGGACTCTTACTGAGTTAGTCTTAAGTCCTGCATTGGATAAATGAAGGAGATACTCCAGTAATGATTCCAGAGGTATCACACGGGGGTTAAGACCCTTTTGCGAACACCATATGGTAAACCTTTTCCACTTGAAAGCATAAGAGCGTCTTGTGGAAGGTTTCCTGGAAGCATAAAGGATATCTTTTACTGGCTGAGGAAGGTTAAGATCATGAAGATCTAGGCCTTCAGCAACCAAGCCCTGAGATGCAGGGATTGGGGATTGGGATGCCATAACATTCCGTCCTCCTGAGACAGGAGATCTGGAGCAGACCCTAACTCCAGGGAGGGAGCTTGACAGAGTTGTAGAAGCAGAGGGTACCACACTTGCCGTGGCCAATGTGGTGCTATGAGAATCATATGGCCTCTGTCTCTCTGAAGCTTGAATAGGGTTTTGGGAATTAGGGGAATGGGTGGAAAGGCATAAAGGAAGTCCTGACCCCAATGAAGGAGGAAGGCATCCCTGGCCTGAGAGCCCTGAGCTGGAATTCTGGAACAGAACCGGGGAAGTTTGGCATTCAATGGACTTGCAAAGAGGTCTATGTCTGGGGTTCCCCAAATTTGAAAAATCTTGGCCACCTGGTCTGCATGTAGAGACCATTCGTATGGAAGCAGAATTCAACTGAGTCTGTCTGCCCAAGAGTTTTGTATGCCTGGAAGATACACTGCCAGGAGATGAATCTGATGCTCTCTGGCGAGGGCCCACAGTCGCAAAGCTTCGTTGCAAAGTGACAGAGAGCCTGTTTCCCCCTGCATGTTCACGTAGAACATGGCTACTTGATTGTCCGTATGAATGAGGACTGTCTTGTAGCTGAGCAGGGTGTGGAACACTCGAAGAGCAAGGAAGATTGCTTTGAGCTCTAAGAGATTGATATGTAGATGAGTCTCCTATGGAGTCCAGGTGCCTTGGGTGGAAAGGTCTTGTAGATGAGCTCCCCAACCCATTGGTGAAGCATCTGTTGTGAGAGTTGCCTGGGGTAAGGGTTGTTGAAAAGGGGACCGCAACAACAGGTTTTGAGAGGACTGCTACCATTGGAGGGTCAAAATAAGACGATTTGTGTTTGGTTTTTGTCTGAGAGGCACCCTGATACCTGAGTCCATTGAGTGGATAAAGTTCACTGGGCTGCTCTCATGTGGAGGCAAGCATAAGGGACCACATGCACTGTGGATGCCATGTGGCCTAGTAGTTGTAGCATTTCTCGGGCAGTGAGGAAAGGTTTTAGTGCTGCTTGAGAAGCTAACTGCACTATGCAAAGGCAACGGGCCTGGGGGAGATAGGCCCTTGCCCTTTTGGTATCCAGCAAAGCTCCTATGAACGCTAGAGACTGAGTAGGAGTTAGACTGGATTTTGGGATGTTTATGACCAGACCCAAATACTGAAGGATACGCATTGTGCAAGATAGGGAAGTCCTGGCCTCTGACTCTGATGGGACTCGAATGAGCCAGTCGTCTAAGTAGGGGAAGACGAATATCCCTAGAGTGCGGAGAAATGCTGCTACCACAGCCATGCATTTCGTGAACACTCTTGGAGCTGAGGCCAGGCCAAAAGGAAGCACCCTGTATTGGTAGTGCTTTCCCTGGAAAAGGAACCGAAGGAACTTTCTGTGAGTTGGATGGATGAGAACATGTGTGTACGCATCCTTGAGATCTAGAGAACAAAGCCAATCCTGACTCTGAAGGTATGGCAGCAGAGTTCCTAGAGAAATCAGTTTGAATTTCTCTTTGAACAGGAATTTGTTCAATTCCCTGAGGTCCAAGATAGGTCTGTATCCCCTTGTTTTCTTTGGGATAAGGAAATAGGGGGAGTAAAACCCTGTACCCTGCTGATGAATGGGTACTTCTTCTTTTGCCCTTTGGGCAAGAAGTGTAGACACCTCTTGATCTAACAAGGTGATGAGAGAGGTCTGAGAATTGAACTGCCTTACCATTGTTGGAGGGGGCATGCACAGGAAGTGCAGCTTGTACCCCTCTCTGATAATGGAGAGTGTCCAATGCTCTGCTGTTATTTGCTCCCACCTGGGGGCAAAATAGCATAACCTTCCGGGAATGGTGGAAGGCTCTGGTCCATTGAGGGCCAGGAAGGCTAAGTTCTCTAGATGAAAGTCAAAGACCTTGTGGAGGCTGAGACTGCTGAGACGGTTGAGGCTTAGCAGTCTTTGCCTTCCTTTGTTTGGGTGGTTGCTGAGTTTTCTGGACAGGTTGACCTGCAGAACGTGCCTGCTGAGAATAAGCAGGATAAAACTTTTTCTTTTTAGAAAAGAATGGTTTCTTAAAAGATTTCTTTCTTGCAGGATCAGCTGTAGACTTGGACAATCTGTCCAAGGTGGAGTTTTCAGCATCCATCTCGTTGGCTTTCTCTTGCCAATCTCTACCAAACAGGTTCTCACCAGTACAAGGAATATTTCCGAGTTTGTCTTTTACCCAGAGCTCCAGATCAGATGCCTGGAGCCTATCAATTCTACGTGCACCTATGGCAATGGCAGAGGTTCCGCTTATGCACTCAAAACAGTTGAAAGCTGCACGGTTGACAAATTTTGAAATATCCTGGGCATGTTTGACCAATGTGAGAAAATCCTGTCTTCTATCCTCAGGAAGAAGAGGGGCTAGAGCCTCTAAATCTCCTGTGACTTATTTCAGGAACATTCCCATATATAGACTATAGGAACTGATCCTGGCAGAAAGCATGGAAGCTTGTAAGACCCGACGTCCAAAAGCATCCAAAGTTCTGCACTCACGTCCTGGAGGATTAGAGGCATGCCTCTTAGCACTCTTGATCCTTCTCATAGCTGATTCCACTACAATAGAGTGGTGAGGAAGCTGAGTTTTCTGGAAACCAGGACAAGGAGGGACTCGATACAGAGTATCCAGTCTACGAGAATGAGGAGAGGTGGTAAAAGGTGTCTCCCACATTCTTAACATGAGATCATGCAAGATCTCATGGATGGGCAAGGTAGGTGCCTCCTTAGGAGTTTTAGGATATTCTAAAATTTCCAACTCCTTTGCTCTGGGCTCTGTTTCAGGTGCCACAGTAATGGACAGACCTCGAGCCACCTCCCTGATGAAATCCTGAAAGGAAATGTCCTCTGGAGGAGACATCCTACATTTAGGGGAGGAAGTCTCCTCTGGGAGAAGTATTCCCGCATCGACAGAACTGTCAGAATCCTCAAACTCTTCTGAGGACTCGAAGTATCTTCTGTCAGGATGCTCTTGAAGAGCCCGATATGCGTACCGACCAAAGTCTGTACCGAGAGTAATCGGTACCGGAGGGCATCGGATGACTGGGTGCTGGCAATGCGGACACAGATGTCGATGCTATCGGTACTGGTACCGATACCAGTGCCGTAGTCGGTGCCGGTATCGGTTGAAAAGTCTGATGCGGTTCCGAGGGCGTCGACGCTGCAAGGAGAGCCGCCAGACTGCGCTCAATAGCCAGGACTCTCTGGTCTATCGATGCTGCTGATGCCTGGATGTTGGTACCGGAGAAGACCACCGGTACCCCAGAGCATGGCACCAGTAGTTCTGCCGAGGTCGAGGCCTGGAGAACATCCTGGAGCCCCGATAATGCTTTGGAAGCCGAAGCCTCCCGCCGGGGCAATTTTGCCAGTACAGAACCCTCAAGAGCAATGCCAGAGGCATCTCGATGCTTGGAAGGAGATCTACCCTTTGAGGACTGGCTAGACTTATGTTTAGTTACCTGAGATCCACTGGAGGAAGACGAAGCCCTGGAAGACGTCGATGCCACCAAAGCTGCATCAGAGGGAAACAGGGTACTGAGCTTGGCGGCTCGGTTCTGTCGACCTGTCTTGGACATCATGGCACAGGCCATACACTCTGAGATGGAATGATCAGGACCTAAACACTTCAGACACCACTCATGGGTGTCGGTGACGGAAATGGTACCGCCACACTTGGTGCACTTTTTAAAACCGGAGGATGGTTTTTCCATTATGGAAAAATATCTTGGGCCTAAGGCCTGTAGGGTATATTAGTAGCATAAAAATAAGTTAGACTCTCTGTTGTCCAGGGGAAATAGCTACTAATTCCCAGCCCAAAGTTCGGTGAGTTATTCTGGCAATGAGCCACGAAAGAAGTCTGGTCTGCAGATATATATTAGACTTTATTATAGGCAACCAGGTAGAAAAATATACACACACATATAGCTAATTAGAAACATGAGGTAGAAATTTGTTATAGTACAGATGTACACTTGGACAACGTAATAAATCACTGATTAGTAACCAGACGTCACTGATTCGCTCTGCACTGAGGAAAAGTAAGAAATATATATTGCTAACCCCTTGCCCATCCGGAGGAGGAGAGATAAGTCAGTACCTTAGTTCCGTCGGGCACTCAGGAACAGCTTCGTCCAAGGAGGCAGCTGTTAGCTACTGCAGGCTCCAGCCTCGTCACAGGCGAGCCGCAGTAAGTCCGAACCAGAGGTATCTGTGAAAGTCTTATCTCAGACCTACGGAGGACGGCCTAGCCCACACGTAGTGGCCGTCTGGCGGAAAGCTCAGGTCGCAGGAATCAGGTACGCAGTGCACAGCAGAGAGGAACTGGTGCAGAAGTCTGTATGAACAGGTGGGAAAAGCCCCCAACTCTCTCTTACTAAAGTTCCAGTGCAGACTGCATTATTCTGTGTAAGAATCCTCCGTCATAGGTCCGATGATTGGTTGGCACCAGGCAGTCTGAGGTGTTCTCAGCGAATCAGGAGGTAGATGATGGGCAGCTTCTTGCAAACAAAGGCACCATAGTAAGAAGTCAGGCAGAGGCAACAGTATGTAACTTCTGGGCATGTACAAGTGTCCAAGGCCAGCCACGGACAATAGCTTCTGTATGCACACTTAGAAATGCTGCTCAAACAGTTGCTTGAAGGTCGTTTGTAGCTGAACACAGCAAAAGCGTAGTGCAAAATCCATCTTGTCTGTACAGTTTGGTTCAGGCCTGAGATTTGCATGTAGAATTGCAGGGGTACCAGCCCTACAGGCCCAAAATGGCGCGTGCACCTGGAAAAAAAATGGGAAAGAACTAAGGATTTTTTTTTTTTTTTAAAGAAAAGAAATACAGAAATAAAGAAAAAAAACGGCGGTACCGGTCAAGGGTCGAGGAAGGCAGATGCGACCACAACAAAGAAGGAAAATTTTCTGCGGTGACAGGAACATGACCTGCTGGCTCCGCGGAAAATGAAGAACTGGAGAGAGGCAGTTGGGAAAGGCGGAAAGGCAGCACGCAGGCGCTGTGGGATGCTCCCAAAAGCTTCCTGGTTGGACGCTGGGGAGCGTTCCTGCACAGGCTCCGTCGGTACCGACGTACCTATATGTGAAGACTACATTCCTGCTTGTTCCTGGAGATCTTCCTGTGAAACATGTACCTCTCGAGCAATTGTTTGCTTTCCTCAGCTTCTAATTTAAAAAGCTGCTCTTTCTTCTTTTTAAAGGTTAGGCCAAAAGCCTGGTTCCACCTTGGTTAAGATGGAGCCCATCGTTTTAGAATAGACTTCTCCTTCCCCAAAATACTACCCAGTTCCTTACAAATCTAAATCACCCTCACCTCCCGTGCACTTTCATCTCCATGCATTGAACCTACGGAGTTCTCTCTGCCTTTTGGATCCTACACGTTGGACCACCTTGGTGTGACAGGACGTGATCCTGTAGCTAGGACCTATCCTCCAGGTGATATAAAACCCTCTCGCACGAAGGAGGTTTCTCCTGTGCCATGTGTGCCCATGAAAGAAGGGTTAAGATGGTCATTATAGTTGGCAATTCAATCATTAGGCATGCAGATAGCTGGTTGATGTGAGGATTGCCTGGTAACATGCCTGCCTGGGGCAAAGGTAGCGAATTCACACGCCACCTAGACAAGGTTTTAGATAGTGCTGGTCAGGAGTCTGCTGTCTTGGTACATGTAGGTACCAATGACATAGGAAAGTGTGGGAGGGAGGTTCTGGAGGTCAAATTTAGTTTTTTAGGTAGGAAGTTGAAATCCAGAAGTTCTAGGGTCACATTCTTCAAAATGGCAGAGCTGCAGAGTCTCAATGCATGAATGAGACGGTAGTGCAAAGAAGAGGATTTTGGATTTGTTAGGACTGAGCAACATTCTGGGGAAGGGAGGGGCTTTTCTGAAAAAATGGACTCTACCTTAACTGGGATGGTACCAGGCTGCTGGTATTAACCTTTAAAAAGGAGATAGAACAGCTTTTAAACTAGATAATAGAGGAAAGCCGACAGTCGCCCAAGAGCGCATGGTTGAGAAGGATGTATCCTTGAATACTAGCAAAAGAGGGAAGTTAGGGCATCCCAACAGACAGTTCCAATAAAGATAAAAATAACCCAGATGCCCTTAAGTACAGAGATGGAAGATTCCAAATTACCCCTATCAACTAACCAGATTAATACAAATAAAATACAACCTCTAAAATGCTTGTATGCAAATGCTAGAAGTCTAAAAAATAAGATGGGAGAGCTAGAATATATAGCCATAAATGAAAGGTTGGCATCTCAGAGACCTAGTGGAAGGAGGACAATCAATGGGACACTGTGATATCTGGGTACAAACTATATTACAATGATAGGGTAGATCGAATTGGTGGAGAGGTTGCGCTCTATGTTGGGGTGGGCATTGAGTCACACAGGATTAAAGTTTTACATGAAACAAAATACACTGTAAAATCTCTATGGATAGAAATCCCATGTAAACAGGGGAAGGCGATGGCAGTGTCTGGCCAGAATGAACAGATGGATGATGAAATGCTAAGAGAAATCAGGAAAGATAACAAAAGTTAAAACACAATAATAATGGGTGATTTCAATCACCCCAGTATCAATTGGGTCAATGTCACTGCAGGACATGCAAGGGAGATAAAGTTTCTAGATGAAATAAATGACTGCTTCATGGAGCAGCTGGTTCATGAACCAACAAAAGGGGAAGCTATTCTGGGCCTAGTCCTTAGTGGAACACAGGATATGGTTCAAGAGATAAGGATGTCGGAGTTACTTGGCAATAGTGATCAAAGCATGATCGCATTTGATTTAATAAATGGAAGGATGGCAAGGAAATCCACTGTACTACCATTTAACTTTCAAAAGGGAGACTATGATAAAATGAGGAAAATAGTTTAAAAAACTAAGAGGAGCAACTGCAAAGGTTAAACATTTACATCAAGAATGGGCATTGTTTAAAAATACTATCTTGGAAGCCCAGACCAAATGTATTCCACGCTTTGAGAAAAGTGGAAGGAAGGCCAAAAAACTGCCAGTGTGGTTTAAAGCTGAGGTCAGAAAGGCTGCTGTAGCCAAAAATGCATCTTTCAGGAAATGGAAAAAGGAGCCAAATTACAAAAATGGGAAACAACATAAGTACTGGCAAGTTAGATGCAAGGCATTGATAAGGCACACATAGAGAGAATTTGAAAAGAAGTTTGCCATGGAATCAAAAACATATAATAAAAACTTTTTCAAGTACATTCATAGCAAGAAACCTGTGGGAGTGTCAGTTGGATCACTGGATGATAGAGGGGTAAAATAGATGCTAAGGGAGGACAAGGCCATAGCGGAGAGATTGAATGAATTTTTTGTTTGGTCTTTACTGAAGAAGATATAGGCAAGTGACCCATTCCTGAAATGGTATTTAAAGGTGATATAACAGAAGAATTGAAAGAAATAGTGATAAACTGGGAAGATGTATTGCAACTATTTGATAACTTAAATCGCATGGACAGAGGGTGTTGAAAGAATTGAAATATGAGTTTGCAGACCTACACACAGATTAGGTCATTTTGGATGACCTAATCAAATATATCCAAAAGATAATAAGTACCTCACTTACCCAGGGATACATGCCCTGGGCTCTCAAGCAAGCTACCATCCGCCCTGTTCCAAAGAATACACCACCTCACAGCACTGTCCCATCAAAATACCGCCCAATATCCAGCCTCCAAAGTAATTGAGAAGATTGTTCAGAGACAGCTCCAGGACCACATTGACCTACACGCTCCTCTGGATCCACACCAACATGGTTTTCACCCAGATCATAGCTATTTGATAACCTGCTCAAAGATATTGACAACAAAAGAAGAGGTTTTCTATTAATCTTCATCGGCATCTCATCTGCCTTTGACAGTTTCCCACGACATCTTTCTGGAACAACTAGCATCAATCGGGATCCAAAACATTGCCCTCAAGTGGTTCAAGTCATACCTCGGAACCAGACAACAGATAGTCAAATGTGGTCCACTCACCTCAACTGCTTTCCACACCGACCAAGGAGTTCCTCAAGAGTCTGCGCTGTCTACCCTCCTATTTAACATCTATGTACAACCAGTTTGCAACATATTCAGGAAGCACAATATGCAATATGCCATATATGCAGATATTACGGCCTACACCCCAATCCAGTTAGATATTCTAGACTTCACTACAATGTCAACATGCCTCCACAAAATGATAACCTGGCTTACCAACAACAACCTAAACATCAACATCAAGAAGACTGAGGTAATAATCATCACAAGGAACACTGATTTCACCCCCCTCCGCCTCAATCAAAATTGTTAATTTTCAAATTTCAATAAAGGATGAAGTCCGTTACCTGGGTATTGTCATTGATAAGCATCTCAACCTACAAGCTCATATCATTGTTCATTGTAAACCGCTCCTAATCTCAGAAAGGGGTGTTATAGAAGAAATATATAAATAAATAAAATAAATAATATTAACAAGACCTCCAGGACTGCCTTCCACAAGCTTGCAATGATCAGAAGATTAAAACCTCTCCTTAGTCAAGAACACTTCTGCATAGTATGTCAGTCCAACATAACACCATATGGAAAGCAGTGTGTATAAATGCCCGTAGCATGGGAAATAAGATCCCTGATGTTGAAGCTTTGGTGGGAGTGGCTGACTTGGATTTAGTGGCAGTTACAGAAACATGGTTCACAGAAAAACATGACTGGGATTGTAACTATACCAGCTATACTTTATTCAGAAAGGACAGGGTAGAAAGAAGGGGAGGAGGAGTGGCGCTATATGTAAATCATAATATTAAAGCCTTGGAATTTCAGAGCTTAAGAGGGAGAGAGGAGGCACTGTGGGTTAAACTAGAAAGAGGGAAAGAGAAATCTATTTGCATTGGCGTGATATACAGACCTCCTTCACAAGAGGAAGAGGTGGACAGAAAGTTAATTGAAGACATATGCATTATTGCTAGGAAAGGGGAAGTGATACTAATAGGGGATTTCAAAATGCCAGATGTTGATTGGCACATTCCTGCTGCAGTATCATCTAGAAGTAAGGAGATCCTGGATTCTCTACAGGAAGAACTATTCAGGCAATTGGTAACAGACCCCACACGTGAAGGGGCCATACTGGACTTGGTGCTTACCAATGGTGAAAGTGTTTCTGATGTCATAGTAGGAGATCATTTTGCATCAAGTGATCACCAGAATGTGTGGTTCAATATTAGGACTAGAGCTGTTAGAATCCATTCAAAAGCGAGGGTCTTAGACTTTAGGAAAACTAACTTTGCCAAGATGGGCCAATACCTCAGGGAGTCGTTAGCAGGATGGGAACAGCTGGGGAATGTAGAAAAACAGTGGGCAAAACTGAAAGGGGATATTTTAAGGGCAACCAACGTTTTTGTTAAAATGGTAAATAAAAGTTAAAGGAAAAGGAGACCACTATGGCTTTCAAAAGAAGTAGCTGAAAAGGCGAAGAAAAAGAGGGAAGTCTTCATGAAATACAAGAGATCACAGAGAGAGGAAGACAGGCATCTATATTTGGAAAAACTTAGAGAAGCTAGCAAAGTAGTCAGGAAGGCAAAGATTCACAAAGAGGAAGAAATAGCCAATGCAATAAAATGGGGGGATACGACATTTTTCAGATATGTTAGTGAGAAGAGGAAGGGCAAAAGTGGTATTGTCAGACTCAAGGGTGAAGGGGAGGAATATGTAGAAGCTAATGAGGCTAAAGCAGGATTGCTTAACAAATATTTCTGTTCTGTGTTCACAGTTGAAGAACTAGGAGCAGGACCTCAGAAAACACCCACAAACAGGAATAGAAGCGATGGGGCAACTTGAACAATTTTCAGAAGACTGTGTTCATGAGAAACTAGCTGAACTTAAAGTAGACAAAGTGATGGGACCGGATGGGATACACACTAGAATACTGAGGGAACTTGGGGACGTTCTAGCAGCTCCACTGACTGACCTTTTCAATGCCTCATTGGAGTCGGGAGTGGTACCAAAGGACTGGAGAGAGGTTCATGTGGTGCCTTTACACAAAAGCGGAAGTAAGGATGTGGTTGAAAACTACAGGCCAGTTAGTTTAACTTCAGTGGTGAGTAAATTATTGGAAATGCTGCTGACAGAGAAAATAGTGAGGTTTCTGGAGTCCAGGAGATTACAGGATCCGAGGCAGCATGGATTCACCAGAGGCAGGTTTTGTCAGACAAATATGATTGATTTCTTTGACTGGGTGACCAGGGAGTTGGACCGAGGGAGAGCCCTTGATATGGCTCCTCAACACCATGCGGCACCTGATCGAGCGTCGGGGTGGAGGCAGGAGCTGCTCGCCCCTCCTGCTCCCACCACCAGAGCCCAATCGGCTCTTCAACACCATGCGGCACCTGATCGAGCGTCAGGGTGGAGGCAGGAGCTGCTTGCCCCTCCTGCTCCCACCGCCAGAGCCCAATTGGGGTGCCAGCAGAACTAGCAGGACATTTAAACCACACGGCCGCAGGAACATCAGCCTCTCAGCTCCTCAACACCATGCGACACCTGATCGAGCGTCGGGGTGGAGGTAGGAGCTGCTCGCCCCTCCTGCTCCCACCGCCAGAGCCCAATCGGGGCGCTGCCAGAGCCAGCAGGACATTTAAACCACGCAGCCGGTGGGAACATTGGCCTCTCGGCTCCTCAACACCATGCAGCACCTGATCGAGCGTCGGGGTGGAGGTAGGAGCTGCTCGCCCCTCCCGCTCCCACCGCCAGAGCCCAATCAGGGCGCCAGCAGGACATTTAAAACATGCAGCCAGCGGGTGCACCCGTGCCTGGTGGGCCCGCGCCTGAGGGCCTCGCCAGAGGGCTCTTTGGTGTGGCCCTTAGGCACGGCATGATGGCGAGGCTCACACCCACGGACGCCAGCACAAAGAGCAACCGAGTGACCCTGACTCCACCTCTGCAAGGTAAGCATCTACCGCATGGAGATGAAACACCAGCAGACTTTTAAATTTGAAGACACTCCTAGGCACAGCACTATGGAATGGTCGCATTCTCCTCCTCCTTCCCACTGCAACAACTCCGCTGAAGAGCAGACCTGATCTGAGGCAACCAAACCACAAGAAACATCACCATGTAAGCATCCTGTAAATGCAACCCTTGATGTAATGTAACATATATGCCATGATGCCCAGCCTGCCTGTAATGTAACCCCTGATGTAATGTTATCACCCTTGATGTAATGAAATGTAACCCATGATGCCCAGCCTGCTTGGAATGTATGTACAGTAGTTATGTATACCGTGTGTGTAGTTGATGCGCAGTAGTACTAGTAGTAGTTATGGGAGACAGCCAACCTGGTTTTGCCCTAACTAGATTGCTACTCTGTGTGTATTGCTGTTGCCTTTATTAGATTGTAAGCTCTGATGAGCAGGGACTGTCACTCTCTATATGTCTGTACAGCGCTGCATATGAGGTAGCGCTTTACAAATGTTAAATAGTAGTAGTAGTAGTAGTAGTAGTAGTAGTAGTAGTAGATTTCAGTAAAGCCTTTTACACTGTTCCTCACAGACGACATATAAATAAACTGAGCACCCTTGGGTTAGAAATTGGTTGAGTGGGTGACAAAGGGCACAGGTAAATGGAGCTCACTCTGAGGAGATGGAAGTTACCAGTGGTGTGCCCCAGGGATCTGTCCTTGGTCCGATTCTGTTTAACATCTTTGTTAGTGATATAGCGGAAGGGCTGTTGGGTAAGGTTTGCCTCTTTGCGGATGATACCAAAATCTGCAATAGAGTAGACACCCAGGAAGGTGTAGATAACATGAGAAGGGATCTAGCTCAGCTTGAAGAATGGTCTAGAATTTGGCAGCTGGGATTTAATGTTAAAAAATGCAAGGTCATGCATTTGGGCTGCAGCAATCCAAGAAAGCAATATAGTATAGGGGTGAAGTAGTTTTGTCCTCTAAAGAAGAGCGGAACCTAGGCGTAGTCATGTCAGTTGATCTTAAAGTAGCTAAACAGATAGAAAAGGCGACAGCAAAAGCTAGAAGGATGCTTGGGTGCATATGGAGAGGAATGGCCAGCAGAAAAAAGGAGGTGATAGTGCCTCTGTATAAGTCTTTGGTGCAACCTCATTTGGAGTATTGTGTGCAATTCTGGAGACCGCACCTTCAAAAGGATATAAACAGGATTGGGTCAGTACAGAGGGTGGCTACCAAAATGGTTAGTGGTCTTCATTATAAAGCATATGAGGACAAACTTAAGGATCTTAATATGTACACCTTAGAGGAAAGGCGGGATAGAGGTGATATGATTGAGATATTTAAATACCTCCGAGGGGACATGGGATGAGGGTGAAAGAGGATAGATTTAGGAGTGATATGCGGAAATATTTCTTTACAGAAAGAGTGGAATAGTCTCCCAATGCAGGTGGTAGATGCTATCTGATTTCAAAAAAGCATGGGACAAACACAGAGGATCTCTAAAGAAAAAAAAAGGGACTTTTGTAGTTGTTGATATGGAAGGAAAGACTAGATGGCCATGTGATCTTTTTCTGTCGTCATTTTTCTATGTTTCTATATTTCTACTGTAATGCCCTCTTCCAAGGGTTGTCCAAACAAACTACCCGCTATTAGGTCTATTTCATTGAACGTATTGCTAAACTTGCTGCTAGATCGTTCAACATGAAAAATATGTTGTAAGCTAGAATATTACTTCAGCACACTTCTAACGGGTCTTCAATCCATTTCCATTCCTGGTTTCTTTAAACTTCCTTTTCTATTCTTTTTTTATAAACATAAAAATCTTTTACTTTATTGAAAAATCTTCTTCTTTTAAAAACTCTCAGTGTCATCAACCCCAGTGCTTAAAACATCAATATATAAGAATCATAACTTTATTAGAGGACTTCCTTTTAAAATCTTCACCCCTGTGTTCAGTTTTGTATAGCAGATCTCGACGCTCTCATAAGGCGCCTTCACGGCGTTTCAAAAGCTAATCTTTCTTCAGGAGATCTTTACTTTCGCAACGGATGCTGCCCACGTCCCAGTATTACTCATTCTTGGAAAGACGCCGAATTGAAGCTTTATTATAAGAGAAGAGCAGCCCTTTTTTATGGCCCTAGAATCTGTGTTCCCAGATGTTTCCAGGGAAATGCAGAAAAGATGTAGACAATTTTTATTACTAAAATCTGGTATGTTGCAGTTAGGTGTTTCATATTACTTACTATTTTCTATCAGCCTGAGGATTTATCAGTTGTTATTAGTGCTAGGATCCCTATAGTTTCCACCCCTGCCGGTAAGTTAGCACAGTTAGATCTTGCATAAGATGTATTACCTTGAACCCTCTCTAGCTATCCTGATTTCTTGTATGAAAATGCTTTTGTATTACAATTGGATTTCCTCCAGTTCAACTGGATTTCTCTTTTTCTGCATCCCTATTGTTTGCTTGGGGACTACAGATAACTCTGTGTTTTCTTTATTTTCTAGCATATATTCCTGGAGGACTTATCTTTCTGCACAAGCATTGCCAGATAAATTTGTACACGCCTATAAATAAATAATGAAAAAATCATAATAGAGAAAAATAGTAGATATAAAAATGAAATAACAGGAGAGAAGGAGCAAAGGTTACAAATTAAAACACAGAACAGCAGCTCATTAAAGTGATGAATAGTTTAATTTCTTACCCGGAATGGAGGAGTAGCCTAGTGATTAGAGCAGTGGCCTGGTGACCATGGTTCGATTCCCACTGGCACTCCTTGTGGCCTCGGGCGAGTCACTTTACCCTCCAGTGCCTCAGAAGAAAGGCCTGGCAATCTACTTCCAGTCACACCTTGCCAAGAAGGCCCAGGGATTGGAACACATACATTTTTTAACTTGCTGCTCTTTTAGTTAAAACTGGACCCAGCCGCCACCCCTTAATTCCTCCCTAGGTTCCCTTTTCCATTTTATACATTTAACGGATTTCTTCCTGCTGATGTCATTTTTTAATGTTATATTATGAGGAGGAAGATTGTCTCTTCAGCCTTTATTGCAAACTCCTTCCACTGTGCAACCTCTCACCCCAAACCCTGATTATAGTTTTTAAGCATAAAAATGCTGTATATAGATTAATATCAGAAACTTATTTATGGACAAAAAATTTACAAAAACTGCCACAGAAGTAGCGGAATAGCAAAGCTTATGTTACATTGTCGTATAGAAAGAAAACATGCCAACCTACACAGCTCAAGAAGAAGTTAGACCTTACCTGCTAATTGTCTTTCCTTGAGATCTCTCTGGGCCAGTCCAGGGATAGTAGGGTTGTCAATCCCTTCCAGCAGCTGAGGACTGAATTCTGAAGTTTTGCTTACAAGCTATCTGGCTCCACCTAGCGAACAAACCTCAGTCTACTGTTGTCAAAGCGGAATAGGAACAAAAACATCCAACTGCTCCTAACCGGCTGACCAAGGGAAACACTAGACCACACCGCCAACGGTACCAAACGCTGAGTTCCTTTTCCTTTATTTAAAAAGCGGTTTTTTGGGGGTTTTTTTCGTTCGTGAGCAAGTCTCCCGAAACTAAACGGAAGCCCCACAGCCCAAAACAGAATATTAAACTGCGACTGAGAACCGCCAAGACTACAAACAAAACACTAAATGCCGCTATGCAAGACATGCACCGGCTAACCGCCCTGGGCGGATGGCGTACACTAACTGCCTGAAAAAACGGAACGCGACGAGCGTGCAAATGCAGAGGGTGGGCCCTGGACTGGCCCGGAGAGATCTCAAGGAAAGACAATTAGCAGGTAAGGTCTAATTTCTTCTTCCTCTTCGTCTCTCCGGGCCAGTCCAGGGATAGTAGGGTAGTACCAAAGCAGTATCTAACCGCGGGAGGGAACAGCGAAGCCCACCACAATGGCTGATGCCCCTACATTTGCGTCCCCTCTGGCCTGAACATCCAGTCTATAATGCCATGCAAAAGTATGAAGGGAAGACCAGGTAGCCGCCCTGCAGATGTCCAGCGGTGGCACCAACACCAATTCCGCCCATGAGGCGGCTTGGCCCCTCGTGGAATGAGCTCACAGTCCCGAAGGAGGAACCTGTCCACTGGCTTGATACGCCGCTGAAATAGCGTGCTTCACCCAACGAGCAATGGTAGCTTTGGAGGCCACCTCCCCTTTCCTAGGACCACCAAACAGCACAAACAAATGATCTGTATGGCGAAAGGACTTTGTCTTGCGCAGGTATCTTCGTAGCACTCTACCCAGATCCAACTTCCGCAGTACCGCATCCACGGGCTGATCCCCCTGGACCCGAAAGGTCGGCAGGGAGATAGGCTGATTCAGATGAAAACGAGACACCACTTTCGGAAGAAAGGAAGGCACAGGCCGCAACGTTATCTTTTCCTCTGAAAATTGGATAAAAGGCTCCCGACAGGAAAGCGCTTGCAGATCAGAAATTCTCCGCGCCGAGCATAAGGCCACTAAAAACGCAGTCTTCCATGAACAATCTCTGATCGACACTGCATTCGCTGGTTCAAAAGGAGGCCGCGCTAGCGCCTCTAGCACCAGGTTCAAATCCCATGGGGGAACTACCGTCCGGACAGGGGGCCTCAGATTCTTAACCGCCTTCAAAAACCTCAGAATATCTGGATGCCCGGATAAAAAAGTCCTCCGAACCTTGCCGCGAAAACATGACAAGGCGGCCAACTGAACCTTCAAGGTACTAAGGGCTAAGCCTTTATCCAAACCCTCCTGGAGAAAAGACAACACCTCAGGCACTAAGGCGGTTCCGGGCGCAAGCTGACGCTGAACACACCAGCGCACAAAGATACGCCAAACCCGAATATAAGCCATGGAAGTGGACCGCCTCCTGGCCTTCAGCATTGTGGTTACGACTGCCGACGAGTAACCCCTACGGCTCAACCTTTCCCTTTCAATAGCCAAGCCGTAAGGAAGAAGCGATCAACGTTGGGCATCAAAAGCGGTCCCTGGAACAAGAGGTTCATCTGAACGGGCAGCCGCCAGGGTGTATCTGCGAGGAGACGTATCAAGTCGGCATACCATGCTCTCCTGGGCCAATCCAGGGCAATGAGGATCACGAGTCCCTGGTGACCCTCTATTCTCCGAAGAACTCTCCCGATCATCGGCCACGGCGGAAAAACAAAGAAGAACCCCCGCCGGCTAGGGCTGAGCTAAGCCGTCCAGACCCTCCAACATGCGTTCCCTGCGCCTGCTGAAGAAGCGTGCAGCCTTGGCATTGTTGAAGGTGGCCATGAGATCCATGACTGGCTGCCCCCAACGCAGCATCAACTCGTGAAAAACGGCTGCATTCAACTCCCACTCTCCTGGGTCCACCATGTGCCGACTGAGGTAATCGGCTTGAACATTGTCTCGACCCGCTACATGAGCCGCTGACAACGCCACCAAGTGCAATTCCGCCCAATCCATTAAGCGCTGACTTTCCTCCAGCAGGACTGCACTGCCCATTCCGCCCTGCCGATTGATGTAGGACACCATCACCGCGTTGTCGGAGAAAACCCGAACCACTTTGCGAGACAAGAGCGGAAGAAAGTGCTGAAGAGCAAGGAACACCGCCCTGAGTTCCAGGCGATTGATGGACCACTCTCGTTGCATCATGTGGGAGAGACAATACGCTCCCCAGCCTGCTAGACTGGCATCCGTTGTAACGAGAACCCAATCTGGCTGCACCAGAGGGACCCCTGCGCGAAGATGGCTGGGCTCCAACCACCATTGCAGACTGACTGTGACCGCCTGAGAGTAGGGCAATCTGAGATCCAGCGGTTGGTCCTGCGGTGACCACCTCGTCAACAACGCTTGCTGAAGCGGACGCATGTGTGCCCGCGCCCAGGGTACGAGATCCAAGGCTGCCGCCATGGACCCTAGAAACTGCAAATACCGCCACGCTGTTGGAGCGGGAGTGCGCAGAAAAGCCGACACTTGTCCTAGAATCTTCTGAACCCGTTCCTCCGGAAGAAACACTGCTCCCAATTCGGTATCGAACACAGCGCCGAGATAAAGGAGACGTCGAACCGGTTGCAAGTGACTTTTGGCCTGATTCACTACCCAACCGAGCTGCTCCAGAAAACTCACCACCTTCGCGGTTACCGTCATGGACTCCTCCACAGACGGCGCCCGAATCAACCAATCGTCCAGATACGGATGTACCAGAATGCCTTGCTTGCGTAGGGCGGCCGCTACCACCACCATGACTTTGGTGAACGTACGCTGCGCTGTAGCAAGGCCAAAAGGAAGCGCTCTGAACTGAAAATGCCCCTGCGGAACTGCAAAGCACAAAAACCTCTGATGTGCTGGCCGAATCGGGATGTGAAGGTAGGCCTCCGTCAGATCGATGGACGAGAGGACCTCCCCGGGAGTACTGAGCGAATGACGGAGCGCAAGGTCTCCATGCGAAAATGTGGGACTCGCAAACAGCGGTTTACGTGCTTGAGATCTAAAATAGGTCGAAAAGAACCTTCCTTCTTGGGAACCAGGAAATAAATTGAGTACCGACCGAATCCTAATTGGTCCCTAGGAACAGGGACTACCGCCCGAAGGCTTATTAACCACTGAAGAGTCGCGGAAACTGCCGCTCTCTTTCCCGCAGAGCCACATGGAGACACCAAGAAAGCGTCCCCTAACGGGTGAGCAAACTCCAGTGCATACCCGTCGCAAATAAGTTCCAGAACCCACTGGTCTGTCGTAATGGTGGCCCAAACGGAGAGGAACTCTTGCAAGCGTCCCCCCACCGGACACTCCGCCTGGGCCATCCTCGTTTCATTGTGGCTTTTTACTGGGGGTTTGCTGGGCCCCGAAATAGCCTCTACTGAACCCCCGAGCTCCCTGAAAGGACTGACCCCTAGCCAGAAAACGCCCCCTCTGGTAGGGTGCAAATCTCGAACCTCGGAATCTACGGAATTCTCGGGCTGGACGATTGGGCAACAAGCTAGCTTTCTGCCTTTTCGGACGGTCCTCTGGAAAGTCCAAGATCTTTCACAATCTTTTCCAGCGCGGCTCCAAGAGCAGCAACCCCTTATAGGGCAGTTTGCTAAGGCGAGATTTAGAAGATGCGTCCGCCGCCCAATTCCGCAGCCAGAGGAATCTGCGAGCCGCAATCACTGACGCCATGGACTTAGCTGAAATGCGGACTAGATCATAAAAGGTATCCGCTAGATAAGCCGCGGCAGATTCCAACTTCATGCCTTCCGCGGCTCCGTGATCTCCAGTCTCCCCTCGAGCCTCCCCTTGAATCCATCTAATGGAGGCTCTAGATACATAAGCTCCACAAATTGCCGCCCGCAATGCAAGAGCATTAGAGACTCTGCTTAAACAAGTTTTTGACTCTAACTTACGATCCTGTAAATCCTTAAGGGCCGCTCCGCCCTCCACTGGAATCGTGGTCTTCTTTGTGACCGCAGCTACCAAGGCGTCAACTTTAGGCATCTTTAACAAATCCTGCTCCTCCTGCGGCAACGGGTAGAGCCGTCCAATGGCCCTCGCTCCACGCAGAGTGGCCTCCGGGCATTCCCACTCGTATTCCACCATTTGTTTGATCACTCGGTGCACCGGAAAACACCGCTGCTCTGCCTTAACGCCCTGAAGCAGAGGGTCCTCCAAAGGCTCCTCCTGGGACTTCGGGATAACAATATTTAAAGCCGAGAGGGACTGAGTAATCAGGGCCCCTAACTCTTCTCTCCTAAAGACCCGAAACAGATTAGGATCTTCGCCAAGCCCCATGTCAGCGTCCTCCAATCTCTGCCCAGGGCTCCACTCCTGAATCAGAGAGGATCTCCCCCTCTTCAGCACCTTGCATAGCTGGAGTTTGGGGACTGACGCTATCAGTCCCTGCTCCAGCCCCCAAAACCACGGTGGAGGGCCCCTCCGCCGGATCTAGGGAAGAGATATCCTTCTGCTGAGCCCCTGACTGCCCAGAGAGAGAGGCAGCGCTGCTGGCCTGCTGACACTGCAGACAGTAAGCTTTATGCAGAGATAAAATAAATTCAGGGGGGAAAAAGGATTCCCAGCCCCCCTGCTCCACAGGGGAGGGCTGCGGAAGATCCTCCTCTACTGGGCAAGGCTGTTTCAATTTAGCTTTCTTTTTCCCTGGCTTTCTCTGAGACGGCACAGGAACGGGAGCCTTAACTAAAATGGTGGCCATTCCCGCCTTTTCTGTCTCTTCTTGAGAAAGGCCTAACGCCGGCGAGGCATCCGCCTTACCTTCCATGCTGCCACTAGCGTCCCGGGACAAAATACAGCCTAAACGCATACACTGCCGACAAAACCCCGCGTCGGAAATCCCTCTCTGACAGTGACACAGCACGCAGCCCGGCAAATGCGGCAGCATGCGTCTCCGCCCTACTTCACCGGTTGCGAAACGAGCGGGGAAAGAACCGCGTGACGTTGGACAGCCCGCTAAGCCCTGCCGCCTCACTTGCTGCACGGAGAGTCCGAACCCTTGAGCTACTTAGTTCCGTTGCTAGCGGTAGAGTACTCACTTCGCCGGACACGGTAGATTGGGCTCTGGGGCTCCCAGGACCGTTCCCGCTGTCAATTCAAAGGATAGGCTGGAGAACGAGGCAGGCTCTGCCTCTCGCCTACTTCTGCCGGCGTCGGACCTCCGATTCACTTTTAATTTCTTTTTTTTCTTTTTTTTTTTTTTTAATAAAGGAAAAAGAATCCCTGTGCTGACAGCGAGGCTCCCCGCTAGGGCTCCCCATCGCGAATACTCAAAATAATAAACTCCTTTCTAATTGTCTCTTCATGAGCCAGAGGAAAGTACGTCCTTTTCAGCTGCTGAGGACTGAAGACTGAGGTTTGTTCGCTAGGTGGAGCCAGATAGCTTGTAAGCAAAACTTCAGAATTCAGTCCTCAGCTGCTGGAAGGGATTGACAACCCTACTATCCCTGGACTGTCCCGGAGAGACGAAGAGGAATATATAAATTATGGGGCATTTTTTCTGAAAAACATGCTGGTAGTGTGCGATTGGGCTGTGAAACTAGTGCAGAGGCCAATGCCAATTTTATAGGGCATGTGCATCTATCCCCCTGCCCTTGCGCCCTGAGACAGCATTAAGTTCACCAACACTAACAGCAACCTTCGCAGTTAGTATGTGCTCAAAATGTCTGTACTAAGCACGATACACCTCAAAGCCCACTTTCTGCCCTTAACCCACACAGTCTACACACAACTGCACCCTACCCAGTTAGCATGGGGCACATATCGCATGCTAAACCACCCCCTAACGGTTGGCGAGATTTAGTAAACATATCCCTATATGCATAAAAATCAACAGGGGTGTGCATTCACTAGTGCACCTTAAAAAATTTAGTGCACATTAAATTGATTAAGAAGCATTAATTGACAATGTCCCTTAACTCGTTGGTTAGTGTGCATTAAATCAGTTTCACACATATTAAAATTGTTATTAAATTGAATATGTGAAACGAACTAAAACCCCCCCTCAAAAATAAAAAAATTCATGGAAAAAACCCAAAAGCTAACCAAATCTTTCTTGCCTGTTCATATCTTTAAAATCACCATGTGGATATCAAGGTGAAATCACATTGACAGAAGAAATATTAAGCTGTAACTGGTACATAGTGGTGGCAGTTCATGAGATGAACCTATTAGTAAGAGGTAAGGAGTTTAGTATGACTGGATGTCGACAGGCTTTTATACTGCAATAGCACCAGACTACAGTATAATATGCATTTCATTTACTCATAGCATATATTTCAAAGGATAGCATATATTTCAAAAGAAGTCAGTGCAAAAATATATCATGTAAGCTTTGCTTTTAGATCAAAATACATGGATTACAAGCAGCAAGGCTGTGAAAATTACCATGAAGCGTGTATAGATAATAGAACTCACATGAAAATCTACTAGTGACAACAAAAGCATAACTAATGGTAATACATTCAAACCATTTTTTGTTTAAAATAGGTAGAAACATAGAAAATGATGGCAGATAAAGGCCATATGCCCATCCAGTCTGCTCAACAATAGCAATTACTAAGCTCTACAATCCCTTCCTCTCCCTCAGAGATCCTCTTTGCTGGCTCCATGCTTTCTTGAACTGAAATACATCTTCATTTCCACCACCTCTGCTGAGAGGATTTTATTTTATTTATTTAACAGGTCTTTTATACCACTTTTTATCATTTCAGTCAAAGCAGTAATGTACATTAAATAGGGACATGGATAACTTGAATTTTTTTCTGAGGCAATTGAGGGTTAAGTGAATTGCCCAAGGCCACAAGGAGTGCTAGTGGGAATCGAACCCTGGTTCCCAAGCCAGTGCTCTAACCATTAGGCTACTCATCCACTCCATGTTCCATGTATCCACCATGCTTCCTGTAAAGAAATATTTCTTTAGATTTCTTCCAAGTCTACCCTCTCTCCCCTTCATCCTATGACCCCTCAATTGAAATAGGCCTATCGCCAATGTGTTTATTAAAATATTTCTATTTTTTTCACTCCTCTCCCATCTTTTTTTCTAAGTATACATATTTAGATCTTTAACTCTGTTCCCAAATACTTTATGATGATGGCCACTGACCATTTTAGTAGCCACCCTCTGGACCAGTTATCCTGTTTATATCCTTTTGAAGTTGTGGTCTCCAGAATTGCATACAGTACTCCAAATGAAGTCTCACAAGAGACTTGCACAGAGGTACTATCCCTTCCTTTTTCTTGCTAGCCATTTCTCTTCCTGTGTACCCAAGCATCCTTCTGGATTTTGCAGTCACCTTTTCTACCTGTTTAGCCATTGTAAGACTGTTCGATATGATCATTCATAAGTCTCGCTCTTCATTTATGTACAAAAGAACCTTACCCCCATGCTACATCACTCCCTTGGATGTTTGCAGCCCAAATGCATGACTTTGCATTTTATTAGCTGCCAAATTCTAGACTACTGTTCAAGCTTTGACAGATCTTTTCTCATATCATTCACACCCTTCAAGGGTTTCTACTTTATTACAGATGTGGGTATCAACTGCATAGAGGCAAACCTTTCCCCACAGCCCTTCTACAATGTTGCTTACAACTGGACCAAGGACTGATCCTTGTGAACCACCACTGGTAACACCGCTATCTACAGAGTGAACTCCATTTACTACTATCCTTTGTTACCTCTCATTTAACCAGTTTCTGACTCAGTCATTACTTTAGGGCCCAGATCAAAGGGAGCTCTATTTATGAGTCCCCTATGCAGTACCATGTCAAAGGCTTTGCTGAAATCTAACACTATCACTTCTAGAGCTCTCCCTGATTCAATTCTCTGGTTATCCAGACACAGCCAGTACATTTGTTTAACAAAACTTACCTCTTGTAAAACCATGATGCCTTGAATTCTGTAAGCCACTGGCTTTCTTTATCCTCATCAGTCTCTACATATTCTTTCCCTTCACCCTTAAGTCTTACAATGTCACTTTTGAACTTTCTCCTGTCACTAATATATCTAAAAAAGATTCTTGCCCACTTTTAGTTCTGTTTGTGTTTTTGCTTTCGAGACTACTTTACCAGCTTCTCTTAGCTTTTCCAGATATTGTTGCTTGTCTTCCTGTTTCTGCTATCTTGTGTAATTTATTAACACAACATCTTTTTCCTAACCTTTTGGCTTTCAAAAACCATAGTGGCTTCTTCTTCCTCTTACTTTTATGTCCTTTGCCAATAAAAAGGTTTGTTACCCTTAAAATATCTTTCAGTTTTGCCCATTACTTTTCCTAGATGGCCCTATCCAGCTAATGACTCCTTTAGGTATTCTACCATTTGGGCAAAATAGGTTTTCTTGAAGTCTAGGACTTTCACTTGTGAACCATCTGCACCTGGGCCATAATACTGAATCACACCACCTGGTGATCATTAGGTGTCAGATGATCACCCATTTGTAAGCACCAGGTTCAGTATTGCCTTCTCCCAAGTTGGTTCAGTTACCAGCTTCTAGAAGAGTTATCCCTGCAGAGAATCCAGGATATCCCTACTTCTAGTGCAGGGGTAGGGAACCCTGGTCCTGGAGAGCCGCAGACCAGTCAGATTTTTGGGATATCCCTAATGAATATGCATGAGATATATATGCATTAGAGATATCCTGCCAACCTGACTGGTTTGTGGCCCTCCAGGGCTGGATTTGGAGACCCCTGCCTTACACCTCTGTCATTTAAGATTGTGAGTGGGCAAGGTGCAGATGTCCAAGACATCAAAAAGGTTAGATAGAATGTGTCACATTCCTCCTCACCACCACCAAAATATTGTCTATTAGACAACTTTTTGGTGGTGGTGAGAATCGAGAAGGAATGTGACACATTCTATATACCCTTTCGATGTCTAGGACATCTGCACCTTGCCCACTCACAATCTTAAATGACAGAGGTGTAAGGCAGGGGTCTCCAAATCCAGCCCTCCAAACATCCCTACATTACTTATCAATACTTGCCTCAGCGAAATAAACAATTGGCTAAACAAAAATAACTTTTATATATTAACCACACAAAAACGGAAGCCCTAATAGTGACCAAAAACACATCATTCACCCCTCCACCACACATCTCACTGCAAAACAATGATATCAAACTAAAAACTGAAATACGGTACCTGGGAGTTATACTAGACAAACACCTTAGTATGGACTCACAGATAAGAAATATAACAAAGAAAGTCTATTTCAAACTTAAAATATTAAAGCAACTCCGCCCCCTATTGCACCTACTTGACTTTCAACGCATAATACAAGCGATCATAACCCCCCACTTTGACTTTGCAAACCTAACCTTACTAGGTGTAACAAATCAAAACTTAAAAAAACTACAACTAGCACAAAATGCAGCAGCCAAAACCATCATAAAAACAGTTCCCTTCCAACATATAACGCCTATCTTAGAATCCCTGCACTGGCTCCCAATCCAATGCCGCATACAATACAAAACCCTGTTAACCACATACAAGGCCCTAAGTAACACGGCACCCTATACTGTAAATAACCTAATCACCAAGGAACACGGTCACAACCTTCAAAGAAGAGACCAATTAAATAAGTTAATAACACCAAAGGAATTTATAAAAGCCAAAAAATCAACGAACAAGAAAGCCTTCTCCCATGCCGCCCCATTCTGTGGAACAATATCCCAGCTGAACTACGATCATTACCCCAAATCATGGAGTTTAGGAAAAAAACTCAAAACATACCTATTCTCAACACACTATGCTTCTGTATCAAACTCACCAACACAACATGAAAAGGGATAGCTGCACCAACAATGATAATCAACCCTCGACCTGGAACAAGTACTAATACATTGTAAGATATCCAGAGATTCTATGTAAAACTGTATTTTAGTTCTAAACATGTTCAATGTATATAGTTCTCAACTATCAACCTGTTTCTGATAGTTTGAACCCATTATTGTTATTATAGAAATTGATTTTATTGTTAACACCGTTATATGTAAAAACAGCATGATGCTTATTACCGTTCCTTGTAAAACAGCCTTGCTTGTTAATTGTTGTTCATTGTAAACCGCAACTGATCCATGGAAGTGGCGGTATATAAAAACCTGCTAATTAAATTAAATTAAATTAAGTGCTGTTGCCATGAATGCACACGTTCCTGCATTGTATTCATGGTTAAGAGCAGGTATAGGCATAGACACATCAGCAACCAGGGCCAGATGTGTGCAGGCCTTTCTGAAAGCACAAGGTGATACGCATCTCTGTAAAAACCATTCAGGCCATACTACACCAGGGATGTAATTGTGCTGGGAATGTCTACATATCCAGCTTTCTAAAATGGCTCCGGGGACGTCTTTATGATTTGCACATCTGAATGCCTGGTTTCTAAAATGACCTTTATAATCAAAGACATCCACAGTACTGCAATTTCTTCTGTCTGTGGAGGAAAGTCTGAATATTACACCAGTATAAATAGAAGGTCCTTTCTCTCTTTTCAGATTAACACACTGTGCTTGCTCTTTACTCAAAAGTTCTGCAGTTGTGTTGTTTTAATATATTTTTTTAAATACAGCACACTCCTCCCTTTCTTCCTACCCTGTCTTTCCTGAATAGATAATAGTCAATTATAACTTTATCCTAGTCATGGCTCTCTGTGAACCATGTCTCTGTGACCACCACTAAATCCAAAATCACCCTTTTCCATTATAGCCTCTAGATCCAGAATTATATTTCCCATACTAAGGTTGCCCTATTTTTCTATTTATCTGGGAGCTTTTTCCACCCATCTCCATCATTTGTAGTTGAAAGTATGCTTTATTAGGTTAGCCAGTCTGTTATAGAAGACATTTTGTCCTTTCTTTGATAGATGGACTTCATCTCTGCTCAGCAGCCCATGGAAAACTATTCCATGATTCGAGGAAGTCTAAATTCTCTCGTCAAGGCCATCCACGCAACTATTTATTTATTTATTTATTTAACAGTTATTTATATACCGCTCTTTCCCTAGTATCAAGTGCGGTTTACATGGAACAGTAGGTTAATTGGTATGTAATATACCAAGTCAGTTTACATAGAACAGATAATTATAATTTACAAGGAATGTTGTAACATTAAAGGTATAACATATTAGAACATATATACATTGTTAGTTTAAATCTATAATCATCATGTGAATGAGAGTGTGGTATGGTTAATAGTGTATTAGTGATATTTATTTTGAAAATAGAGTATGTAATAATAATGTATAAATGTTAGCCTGTATCTATTTGAGTATTCTGTTCTGAGGGTGTATTGTAGTGTAATATGAATAAGTGAGTTTTTAATTTTTTTCTAAATTCCTTTATATCAGATAGCAGGCGAATGTTGTCAGGTAGATTGTTCCAAAGAATTGGAGCAGAGTGTGAGAAAGCTCTCTTATTTGTTTGTTTTCTGGCTTTTGTGAAATCTTTTGGTATTGTTAAGGTATTTAAGTTTCTGCTTCTTTGGGATCGTTTATCGATGTCTATATTAATCAGTGTATTGAGTGCCGATGGTGCAAGATTATTTATAAGTTTAAATGTAGTGACAAGAATTTTATATTTGATTCGGGAGTAAATAGGTAGCCAATGAAGTTCAGCCAAAATTGGTGTAACATGTTCAAGTGGGCTTATATTCATAATCATCCTGGCAGCTATGTTCTGAATTATTTGTATCTTTTTAATATTTTGTTTTGAAATGCCATTAAGTATTGTGTTTGCATAATCAAAATGTGGGGTGATGATAGCATGAATTATATTAATAAAGTCTTGTAGATGAATCAATGGTCTTAATTGTTTTAGTGTTTTGAGTTTGTAATGTATTTTTTTTAGTTAGATATTTTATATGTGAATCCATATTTAAATTATTGTCAAGTATTACACCTAAATATTTTATTTCTTTTTTTGTATTTATTTCATGAGTATCTAGTGTGATCGTGTTTGGGGGTATGTATGTTTGATTTTTAGTGATGAATAATATATCAGTTTTAGTAAAGTTGATAAGTAGATTTTGTTCTTTGAGCCATTCAGTTAGTTCATTGAAACATTCTGTTATTTTTTGAAGAGGTGGGTGTGGGATTTCAAATGGGAGGTAGAACATTATATCATCAGCGTAGATATGATAATAAACATTGTGACATTTAAAGATGTTACAAACTGGTTGTAAGTAAATATTAAATAATAGCGCAGATAATGCAGAACCCTGCGGGAGACCCTGAGTTTGTTTGAAGGTGTTAGAAATTTGGGTGTGGATTCTTACTGTTTGAGTTCTGTTTGATAGATATGATTTGAACCAATTATAAACAGTAGATGTAATTCCAATTTGTTGAAGTCTGTTTAACATTGTTAAGTGATTAACACTGTCAAATGCAGCTGATATGTCAAGGAAAACAAGAATAAAGGCTTGTTTAGGATTATCAATACCTCTTAATATTGTGTCATAAAGGATCGTTAGCAAGGTTTCTACTCCATGGAAGGGTCTAAAGCCATATTGATGTTCATCAAGGAGGTTTAATGTGTCAATAAAGTCTTGTAGTTGAATTTGTACAATTTTTTCAATAAGTTTGGCCATAAAAGGAATACTTGATATGGGTCTGTATGATTTTGGGGATAATTTATCTAATGTGTTATTTTTAAGTATAGGTCGTATTTGAACGTGTTTGAGAGATGGTGGTAAGTAGCCTTTTTGTAAGGATAGGTTCACTAAGGGTAGAATGAAAGAAGAGAGTATTGAGAAAGTCTTCTTTATCCAATCAACTGGGCATGGATCAAGGTATGAGGTTGTTGTATTAATGTTAGTTATTGTAGTTTGAGAGTAGATTTTGATATTAAGTTGAAGTTGGTCCAGTTATCAAATGTAGCTTGCTTTGTTTGTGTTTGAATTTGTGGTTGAGTAATATGTAGAGGTGTTATTTGTAGCTTTGTTTTATTGATATAGTATTGAGCTAATTCTTGTGGGGAGATATCAATTGATATTTCATCAGAATTTAGTGTTTTGTTTGTTAGTTTTTGTACTATACAGAATAGTTCTCTTGGGCGATTAGTGGCTCTTGAGATTATATTAGAATAATAATTTTGTTTGGAGTTGTTTATTGTTTGTTTATAAATTTGTAGTGTATTAGTGTAGTTCTCATGATTTATTAATGATTTTGATTGTCTCCATTTCCTTTCCTCTTTTCTTAGTTGTCTTTTTAATGTTTTGATAGATATATTAAACCATGGAGCATGTCTTTTTTCAATTTTATTGTTTATATTTTGGTGTGATTGTTTTGGATTACTTTCAGCTGCTTTAGAGATTATATTGTTCCAGTTTTTGATAGATTCTTCAAGATTTGTGGGTGTTTGTGTTAGTTGTGGTATTATTTGATCTAGAAATTCTTCTTCATTGAATTTTCTGAATCTATTAGTTTGAGGACGTTGTGGTCTTTAGTTTGATTGTTGTAGGTGATGGTTATATTGAATTTTAGAAGATAGTGGTCAGACCAGGGGACTGGAATGTTTGAGAGGGATTCAGAGTTATATAGGTTGTGTAGAGAGTTTGGTAGGAAGACCATGTCAAGAGTTTTTCCTTTGTGTGTTTGTTCAGTTATTATTTGGTGAAAGTCCAAATTATTTATCATTTCTAAGAATTGATTAGAGTGATTGTTGGGTATTGAAGGAAGATTAAAGTCTCCCATAAGTATTACAGGATTTGTATCTGTGGATGATGCTAGTAATTCAATTAAATTGTAAATTTTATCTATGTTGTATTCTGGCGGTCGATATATTAATGATATAGTTGTGTTTTTAATTTTTATGGTGAGTATGTCAACATTATCTATATTATTAGATGATATTAATTTTGCATTGAGGTTTTTCTTTATTATTATAAGTACTCCTCCTCCTTTTTTTAGTGTTCTGTGAGTATGGAAGATCTCATATTCAGGTGTCTTTAATTGGTTTAAGAATACTGAGTCAGTATCTTTGAGCCAGGTCTCTGTTATACAAAGGATATCAGGTTTATCATCATTGATAATGTCTACAAAAATTGGTAGTTTGTTTTTCATAGATCTTGCATTAATGAGTTGGCAGGTGAGAATTGTGTATTTCTGTGTCTGAGGTGAGTGTGGTGTGTTGCCTATTTTTGTTGTTGTTATATATAAAAGTCTAGATTGTCTAGATCTAAGGTTGGTTCCTATTATGAATGGGTGTATTAAGTTATCATGTTTTGATATTCTTTGTATTATGGGAATTGGTCTATTATTCTTATTATCTATGGATTTTATTAGGTTAATCAGTGTAAGGATTGTGATACTTATAAGTATAGCATTGATGGGAGAAAGGAATTGTTTATGCATTTTTGGTTTGTATTTAGATTTACTTTTTATGTTTTAACTAGTTTTAACTATATATTTATCTCCAGAAAATGAGCTGATCTACCTTGGCTTTCACCTTCAACTGGAAAGACTGAGGAGATGACCATCTGGGCTCCTATCTGCTTCACCCTCTCTCCCAGAGTCATGAAGTCACTTTTGATATGTTCAGTAGGATAACTAGCAGTATCATTTGTGCCAACATGAAAGAGCAGCATTAGCTTGTTGAGTCTTTGCAATCTCTTTGTAATGTCTTGGAACTTAGCACGCAGTAGCCAGACCACCTCCTGGGACATCATGTCTGGTTGGCAAATAGATGTCTCTTTACCCCTCAAAGAAGATACCAACCACCATAACCCTTTGCTTCGTAGGGAAAGTTGCCAATCTTATAGCTTCACAGTTCACATTTCTCACCTCATCCTGGGATAATTTCACCTGTTAAACTTCCAAGGCTGCATATCCAGCTCTTAGTTCAAGTGAAAGTATTATTTATTTATTTAAAGGGTATTTCTATCCCGCCTTATCCTTCAATCAAGGTGGTGTACACAACAAACAATCAATAGCATTGGTGTTTGTGTGTGTTATGTTTATGTACAGTGAGGGTGCATGAGTGTGGGTGTGCTGATTAGTGTGGGCTATTTACAACATGTGCCTTTTACAATTATATACAAGGGTTTGCTGCCTCTGCAGCGTGCTGTGTTGATCTTTAATTGAGTCTGAGGTTCTGTTATGTGGTTGGTCTGAGTCTGTAGAGTCTGGTTATATGCTTGGGCTGTAGTGCTCAGTGAAGAGCAATGTCTTTAGGTATTTTCGGAAGTCCTTTGGATCATCGGTTGATCGTAGCTCATCTGGGAGTTTGTTCCATATTGATGGTGCCACCATTGATAGGGCTCTTTGTGTGGATTTGCATGCTTTTGTGTAGTTGCTTGGAGTGTTGAGTGTGTCTGCTGTGTTCTTTCTTCTAGGTCTAGTGCTGGCGTCAGGTAGTATAAGGGGTTGGAGGCTGAGGGCGGAGCTCTTGTGTTTGATTCTGAATATGTTTAGTATCATTTTGTATTTGATGCAGTGGCTGATTGGGAGCCAGTGGAGGTCTTTTAGGATGGGGGTGATGTGGGCTTGTATTGGTGAACCGGTGATTATTCTGGCTGCTGTATTTTGAGCCATCTGTAGTGGTCTGAGTGATTGTTTTGGCATGCCGTTATAGATGGGGTTGCAGAAGTCAAGGATGGGAGTTATTAGTCCTTGGCAGACTGTGTGGAAGTGGTCTTTTGTGAGTAGGGGCTTGAGGCATCTGATTATTCTCATCTTGTAGTATGTGTTTTTGGTGGTTCTTCTGATGTGTGATTGTAGGTTCAGTTCTCTGTCGAGTGTTATTCCGAGGTATTTCACTTTGTTTTTCAGTGGTATTGCTGTGTTGTTGGTGTTGATGAAGGGTGGGGGGCTGAAGTTGGTGTTTCGTGTGATGAGTGCTTCTGTTTTGCTGTAGTTTATGGCTAGGTTGTTGTGCAGGAGCCATTTGGACATGCTGTTGAGGCAGTTTGTTAGGGTGACTACACCAAAATAAACTGCCTCACCACCCTAAGTAGAGTTAGGGTGATGAGCTTACTGAAGATCTTAGATTCTACACAAAGCATTTCATCACTGTAGGTCTTGTTGTCATGGATGCTTCTCAAACTCGACACCTCCTTCTTCAGTTTCCTTACTTGTTTCTTGAGGGAATCCAACTACAGGCATCCTTCACATTGAACTGGCTACCCTCAATCAATCAGGATATCTATCTGGTCAGAGGCACAAGTAGCAAAAACAGTAATAGTTTTGGCAACATGTTTCCCAGCCATATTCCTGCTGTTTAGAGTTCTGGTACCTTTTTTTTTATTTTTCACAAAAGTAAAAAAAAAAAGTATTAAAAAAAAAAAATAGACACACATCTACCGAAGTCTCTGCCTTTTCCTTGGCTATTCTTCAAATAAAATCAGCCAATCTCTTTTCTGTGAGATCTAACCCTTCACACTCTGATTTTCTGTAGGTAGTCCTGTTTGCTTGCTTAACTGTTATTGAGGTATAGAATACTATCTCCAGGAACAAGCAGGAATGAGTCTTCACATATGGGTACGTCGGTACCGACGGAGCCTGCACGGGAATGCTCCCCAGCATCCAATCAGAAAGCTTTTGGGAGCATCCCTCGCGCCTGCGCGGTGACTTCCCGCCTTTCCCACTGTCTCTCCTCAGTTTTCGTTTTTCCGCGGAGCCAACAGGACGTCCTCCTGTCACCGCAGAAACTTTTTTCTTTAAAATCCTTATTTTTCTTGTTTTCTAGTGGTCACACCGACTTTCCCGCCGATACCGGTACCGCCGGTGCTTTATTCTTTTCTTTTTCAAACTTAGAGAAATATTTCTCCTCAGTTTTTTGTTTTAACTTTTTTGGGGCCTACCAGGCCTTTCCAACATGGGGCCTTCTTCCCCTAAGAAGTGCCTTCACTGTGGAAACTTAGTTTTCTTTTTAGACTCCAATTCTTGGTGTCTAACCTGTTTGGGTCCTGACCCTTTTTCCCCTGATACCTCAGGCTATTTTCTTGGGAGAAGACCTTCCCTTTTTCGAGTTTCCCTCTGCTGTTTTTCCTCCTGAAGTGAGGACACCGCTTTATTCTTCTCTCCAGGATCAGGTAACCCACAAACAGTCTGCTAAGACTAGCCAATTCTTGAAGGGTAAGTCTCATGCACAGCATGATGACGGCTCCGGCCTTGCCCTCAAGATCCCATTGGCAATAAAACCCCGGCGGGAGTCTTCGGGCTCCAAAGCATTCACGGGGTTTCAGGTTGTTCCTGGGGCTCACCCCTCACAGAACATACCTGAGCTGTGCCAGGGGGTGGTATCCGCGTCGAGCGGTACCGATAACCCGGCACCGGTGTCGAGTGCTGCACTCTTCACCAGGGATCGTCATCTGGAGTCCTCGGTACCTTCGGGGCCGATCGATTCGACCCAGCTTGGCTTTCCCGTATCCCAGCCATGCTCGGGGTTGGTACCGGTTTCGATCGGTACCGATGCCCCGGCATCGGCATCGGTATCGAGTGTTCCACTCTTTACCTCGGATCGTCATCTGGAATCCTCGGTACCTTCGGGACCGATCGATACGACCCAGATAGACTTTCCTATATCTTTACCAAGCTCGGGGTTGGTACCGACTTCGAGCGGTACCGATACCCCGACATCGGTGCCGGTGTCGAGTGTTCCTCTCTTCACCAGGCATCATCTTTGAACATCCTTGGTACCTTCGGTACCGTTCGATGAGATTCCAATTGCCTTTCAGGTATCGACATCGCGGATACCACCACCAACGTCGGTACCATCTAGACATACATCGATAGACTCCCTCGCTTCGATGCCGAGTCTGGAATCGATATCCAGTCTAGATGACTTGGTGCCGATGCGTTTCGGAACCGATCCATCTCGTTTCCGGCTACGCAGTACCGAGGATATTCACCAAGGCTCTCCGGTTACCTCGGTACCGCTTCGGCAGCCCCCGATTGCTGCTTTGATGACATTATCGTCTCCGATACCGGTACCGGTGTCGGGGTCGATTCCTGCAGTTCCATCGGTGCCTTCGATCCTTTCTATGCCTAGTTTGGAATCGATACCAGGCACTGACGATGCAGTACTAACTGCCTCAAATCAGAACTGTCAGTATCACTGTCCATCGAGCAGGATTCTTTTTCTGCACCAGTCCAGTATATCTTCTGGTGCTCAAGCTGCTCCTTCAACCTCAGCTTGCCCAGGATTAGTTCCTATTGGAAATCCTTCTTTTCAGAGGTTTCTCCTTGACATGGCAACCTTTCTTGCCATTCCTATTCCTGGTTTTTCTCTTGACCAAGATCCTGCAGAAAAGGAAAACATAATGCTTCCTTTACATCATTCTTACAGGATCTTCTTCTGAGAATATGGGAATCACCCTTAAAGGTTCCTTTGCCTTCTACAGCCATTAATGTTCTGTATCAGGTACCTCCCTCTCCAGGGTTTCAGAAAAACCAACTTCCACATCATTCCATGGTAGTGGAATCAGCATTGAGGAAGGTAAGCAAGAAGAAGCATTCTTCTTATCTGCCAGGTCGTGCATCTAAAGCACTTGATGCTTTTGGACGTCAAACCTTCCAAACTTCTATGCTGGCTTCAAGAATTATTTCATATATTTTTTATATGAGTCTGACACTTCAGGAGGTCACAGAGAAATTATCTCTTTTTTCTCCTTTTTTGTCAGAACCTAAGACCTCTGACTATTCCTTGCTTCTTAATCATAGCAGGAATATCTCTTGGTTCCTTTCTCGTGCTTCTCTAGACTCTTTTGAGGCTGTTAGCAGATCCTCTGCTATTGCCATTGGAGCATGTCGTACGGCCCAGTGTGCAGCAGCGGCCAAGAGAGCAAATAGAATGCTAGGTATGATAAGGAAAGGAATGGAAAATAAAACAAAAGATATTATAATGCCTCTATATCGTTCCATGGTGAGACCGCACCTTGAATATTGTGTGCAATTCTGGTCGCCGTATCTTAAAAAGGATATAGCGATTTTAGAAAAGGTTCAGAGAAGAGCCACCAAAATGGTAAAGGGGATGGAAGGCTACTCCTATGAAGAAAGGCTAAAAAGGTTGGGGCTCTTTAACCTGGAAAAGAGACGGCTGAGGGGAGATATGATAGAAGTCTATAAATTAATGAACGGAGTGGAACGGGTAAACGTAGATCGATTGTTTACCTTATCAGAATATAGAAAGACTAGGGGACATGCAATGAAGCTACAGGGTAAACTATTTAAGACTAATAAAAGAAAATATTTTTTCACTCAACCTGTAATCAAACTCTGGAATTTGTTACCGGAGGATGTAGTAAAGGCTGTTAGTGTAGCTGGGTTTAAAAAAGGTTTGGACAATTTCCTGGAGGAAAGGTCCATAAACCATTATTAAGAAGGGACCCAGGATATCAATGCTTGAACCAATACAAGCATTGTGGAACCTGTGTCCCTTGGGGAAACTGCTAGGTACGTATGACCTAGATTGGTCACTGTTGGAAACAGAATACTGGGCTTGATGGACCTTGGTCTGACCCAGTATGGCATATCTTATGTTCTTATGTTATGTTCTAAAAAAGGGGTAGATTCCTGCCAGATTGGGAACTCCTTGGACATTCACGCAGGAAAAAAAAAAACAAAACTTGTCTTCTGCATCACAATAGGAGACAAGAGGGCATAAGAACCTATATAGCCATGGAATGACTATATAAACTTTTTCTATTATATAGAAAACCCTCAGAGATAAAGTTCAATGCTCTATAGCAAGGGCCCATAGTAGAAAGCTTCTCTGAAGATTGCAGAGAGCATTGTGCAGGAGAATTATAAGATAAAACTGACAGTAGTCAGATGTGTTGCCACATCCTAGGAAAGGATATGGCTAGAAGAAAATAACCTGCAGTGAGTAAAATTATGCAAGATAGTGGTAAAGTAGCTTGCAAGAAGCATTAAAGTAAGCATTGGAACTTCTGCATGCACAGCAACTGAACAAAAGAACAGAGGGGATCCTCCTGTATGAAAACAGAGAGAAAACAGATAAAGGGAGCGGAGATGTTCCCGTCCCTGTCTGATGATCAGACATTTGACTTTCAATGTTTCTCCTATTTTTTTCTTCGAAAAAAGGAATGCCACAGAACCATTTTGTCATCCTTTGTTTCTCTGGTATTTAACCTATCAGTTTCTTTCCTTGCAATATGATGTGCTGCATGCCAAAGAGACCTTGTGAAAAAGCATGAATTAGTCACCAACTTCAAGCTAAACATTAAGGAAATGAAGAATCATATGTCCATTTTTGAAGAGGCGGAACAGTAATACTCCTTGTGCGGGATATTTAGTGATGGGAACTAGCCATTCTCACATGTTTAGCCATCGCAGCTGAAGTTAACACCTGGATATTCAAGGCCGGGGCCATATCCAGCCACTGGCATTGAATATCCGGGTCAGCTGGATAAGTGAAGATGCTAACAGGGTAGCAGCGATATTGAGCCACTGCCTGGGTAGCTTTGGCGGTGAAAGTTAGGCCACCCTTTCTGGTGCCTAACTTTCACTGCTTTGAGATAACCAGGCAGCGATTCAATATTGCTGCTGCCCAGTTATCGCTGGGTGTCGCTCCCAGAATGTTCTGATGCTTGCCAGTTAGCATTGCATGCAGTGGCAGCATCCACAGATATTTAGTGGCACTAATCAGGTTAGTGCCACTGAATACCCAGTCAGCGCAATTAGCACGGTTAGCGGGTCTCCCCTTCTTGTATCTACATTTTTCTTTTCCTAAACTCCAGTTTGAGCGATGCATTTGCTATTCTAAGAGGGGCTCATTGCAAGCTAATGTAATTGTTCTGGCTTTTTTTTTTACATTGTGCTCTACTTGTTATTTTTGAAAAGAAAGGGATATTTTTGCTGTCTTTTTATATTTCTGGGCTAGATGTTGGGATATATTTTCTTGCTTGTATTTGCTCTTGGGCTTTTTTTGCCTCTAGTTCAAAGGGGAGAAATCTGCTAATAATGTTTTAAAGTCACAGCGCTTCTGATGTGTTAGCTCCCTCCCTATCCCAACTTCCACACACCGCATCTTCCAATCTTGCTGGGTAGGTCCACTCACCGATTAGCATGTTGAATTACATAGAATTGTTTGTTATTGGTTGAAATGGAAAAATGCATGTTAATTAGACCAAATTTTGGTTATTTGTGAAAAGAACACAAATATATTTTACGAGGTCTTAATAATTAATACTTTATTAGCTCTTTGAGAATTTTTTTTAAAGAGATGCACCTTCACCTACACATCATTTAGATACATAAATATATTTTACATTCTGATGTGTTAAGATTAAAGATAAAGCACAGTTACTTACCTGTAACAGGTGATCTCGGGGAACAGCAGGAATTAGTCTTCACATATGGGTACGTCGGTACCGACGGAGCCTGCACGGGAATGCTCCCCAGCATCCAATCAGAAAGCTTTTGGGAGCATCCCTCGCGCCTGCGCGGTGACTTCCCGCCTTTCCCACTGTCTCTCCTCAGTTGAGTTTCCTAGCTGAGACAGAAGGAGAGAAGAGGAAAGGAAACAGATAGATACAACTCCTAGGGGAGGTGGGTGGGTTGTGAAGACTAATTCCTGCTGTTCCCCGAGATCACCTGTTACAGGTAAGTAACTGTGCTATCTCCAGGAACAAGCAGGAATGAGTCTTCACATATGGGGACTCCCTAGCTGTGGTTGCCAGGGAAGATCCCATAAAATGCACATTCCTGGACAGGAGGGCATTTTGCAAACCTGGATCCCCGGCAGCCCCTGAGGGATGGGGGGTAGGAGTTGAATAGAGAAGAGCTGCAAGGAACAGCAAATCTAAAGACTACAGGGGAGAGGAGTCTTTAGAATGTATGTCAAGTATCATTAAAATATTTAATGAACTAGTACAATATAGAGCTTACCTACTGGATTGTAGGAAGTAGAACTGTGATGGAGTGTACTGTAGATGCAGTAGTGGAATCTTCAAGGTAACTTCAGAGCAATGAGGATGAAGTTCCAAATCTGGAATGGGCAGGAGACCCAGGTGTCAACTGGGGCAGGAGAAGAACGGCAGGTCTTCAATGGCAAGCTTTATAGGAAAAAGCTGAAAACTCTTTTAGGACTAAAAGAAGAAGACTGACCGATCTGGAGAATTAGCCCAGTCCGGAAGGGAAGAGGGGGTATGGAAAAAAGCCCCTATTCCCAAGGAGAACAGAAGTGTACTCGGAAATAGTGAAGATGTACACTGTCATTCCTAGCTAGTAAGAGATAGGAAGACATCGAAGTTTGATACTTCATGGATAGGGAGGTTTATAACAAAAATAGAAGCTGTTGACGTCACAGCAGTAATTGTGTGTATAACCGCTCCCGGTTACTGAGGCGTATGAGAATAGGCAAGTTGACTGTCTGGACCCCTTAAGGAGGTAAAAGCTTTATAGCACAGACAGTTAGAGAGATAGTAGGTAATACCTAGTGTCGTATGGACATCTCCCAATGGGTATATATATATATTGTCATGAGATAGACAGCACAGACCCTGAAATATTAAGAAATAATATGAAAGAAGAGCTTACCTTGCAGCCACATGTGCAGTTGCAGCATTCACAGTGCAGAGAGGCAGGGAAAACGAAAACAAACTTTCCACATGGTTTTAGTGACGCAGTAAGAATTGAGGGTGCCAATCAGGCTCACCTGAACCCAGACTCACGTTCTACGTCAGTTGAGCAGAGAGATATAAACAGGTGGGAAATCCCACAGAGGCAGAAGTGGAAGGAGGAGGGGAAGGAGAGAGAAAGGAAGCTGGAGCCTGGATTAGGGCTGGAGCAGTTTTTCTCTGAGGAGGAAAGCAGAGACCAAAGGAAGTCTGACTGCAGTTCCAGGCAGGCTTGGAGAGAAGGTGAGAACAGAACTCCCAAGCAGTTACAGAAAGACACGTTGCCTTGGAGAACCAGGGCTGAAGAAAGACAGTAGCAAAGTCTTCCCAGCCAGAGGGGTCCTCATACCGAGGCAAACAGCCCAGCCAACAGAAGGCAGAGGTCACGTCCAGGGAAGCTCACTGAAAGCAGGAAGTGAGTTTCCTTCAGCCAAGCACAGTAACCGGTGTTCCCAAAGAAGAGCAGGCTGCAGGGCAGAGAGAAAGCCTTGGCTAGAAGCAGAGGAGTGTGAAACCATCTTCTCCACAGGAAAAGATAAGTACCCTATCTTTTGTGAAGGGAGAGAAAGGGGGTCTCCGTGGGAATATATATTGTTCTTGTACATAGTTACCCTGTTAGCCAAGTTGAATATCCTGTTCATATGTAAACACAAAGTACTATTGGAAATGTGTATGTTCATTGTTTATTGTAAACCGCGCTGATGCTGAATAGCGTGGTATAAAAGAGACTTTAAATAAATAAATAAAAAAAAGCCAGGCTTACACAAAGCTAGTGAACTCTTATTGGCCTAATCCGTGGGAAGAAATCCCCAGCACAGCTCCTGCTATCTGGGACATACAAAAGCAACTCCAACTGGCAGCAACTGAGGTTTCCCCAGGGCAAGGCTCAGAGAGCAGTTTCACAGGGGCTCAGTGTCCCTACACAGGACCAGGTCCTGGCCCTATGCAGTGGGAGACCTATAGCACAGAAAACATCCCTGAGCCCATGGAATGTGCTTTATGTGTGGCTGACAACATAGAGTCTCTCTGTTAAGGAAAAGAGCAAGAAAGAAAGTGTATTTTCACATGGGAAATGTGTTGGACTATTGTTTGCTGGAAAGAAACATAATAATTGTTTTGTTAAGCATCCTCTACATCGGTGAAGCAACCGTTCTTTTAAGTTGTCCTTATTCTATGACATCCTCAAGGGAAGGGGAATAAAACCCAACCTTAATTTCACTCTGGTCACGACTACAGTGTCCGTTATTTCCACAACTCAAGGCTATACCCGGGTCTAGGCAACCGCCTAGGACCGGCGTGGTCTCACAAAAAATATAAATATATATATATGGAGATACATAGGTATCTAGATATATGTGCAGAGATGTCCAGATATGTGTAATACATATAGAGGTATAGAAACATATATATATATATAGATGGGCATGGCTTATGCCCATACAGATTACAAGAAGATGTATGTATAGGAAATATACAGACATGACTAGAAGTCTGAGGATACATGCCTGCAACTGAGCCCCACAAAAACAGTCACATGGGGAATGTGATGGGAAAAGATTCATCTAATGATAAGGGGGTGAAAACCACCTGAAGATATATAGAGAATCTATTTCCGTGGTGCAGGAATGTATTCCAGTGGATAAACAGTATGGTTGCGTGAAAAACAGAGGATAATAGCAGTCTGGTAAGAGCATGTCAGGAGAACTGGAGGGCTCTGACATGTCCAAAGGACAAGAAAACGCATATACTAAGACTCCTGGATTACCCAGTCAAGGGACTCAGGGGTATCATGTATAGTAAAAGAGTATGCGTTGTCCAGTGGAGTAGAAAAAAATAATGCCAAGCTGTAAGGAGTACTCTTCCCTACAGAAACGTATAGTCCGCCGGTCCATGAAAAACTCCTTCTCTAGCCAGACTAGAATACAATGAACACCATGAATAAATTATGTAACACAATAAAATGCATAACACACACCACCATCACCAATAAAATACATAACAGGCAAGCTACTGAGCCCAAAGCACAGTTACTTACCTGTAACAGGTGATCTCTGGGAACAGCAGGAATAAGTCTTCACATATGGGTATCGTCGGTACCGACGGAGCCTGCGCAGGAATGCTCCCCAGCGTCCAGTAAGAAAGCTTTTGGGAGCATCCCACAGCGCCTGCGCGCTGCCTTACCACCTTTCCCAACCGCCTCTCCCCAGTTCGAGTTTTAAAGCTGAGACAAAGAGAGAGAGAGTAAAGGAAAGATAGATAGAGAGATACAACTCCTAGGGGAGGTGGGTGGGTTGTGAAGACTTATTCCTGCTGTTCCCAGAGATCACCTGTTACAGGTAAGTAACTGTGCTATCTCCAGGAACAAGCAGGAATGAGTCTTCACATATGGGGACTCCCTAGCTGTAGATGCCAGAGAGAAACCCCAGGTTGTGTGTCCTTGAAAAGGACTCTACCTCCTCCCATGGATCTCTGGCATCCGACAAGGGTAGGTGGGTAGGAGTTGATTAGGAATGGAACAGGTGTTTGAGAACAGCCTGACCAAACAAGGCATCCCGGCGGGAGTCCTTGTCCAAACAGTAATGGGCTGTGAAGGTATGAACCGAGGCCCAGGTGGCTGCTCGACAGATTTGGTCGATGGACACAGAGTTTAGATGAGCCATTGAGGCTGCCATGGCTCTCACATTGTGAGCTGTGACATGGCCCTCCAGAGAAATGTTCCTACTCTGGTAGGCGAAAGAAATATACTGAGCAATCCAGTTGGACAGTGTTCTCTTAGAGACTGGAAGTCCTAAATGAGAAGGATCAAAAGCAACAAAGAGTTGAGAAGACTTTTTATGTTGCTGTGTTCTTTGTAAGTAAAAAGCGAGAGCTCTCTTACAATCCAAGGTATGAAGATTCCTCTCTGCACTTGATGCATGAGGTCCTGGAAAAAAGACAGGTAAATATACCTCTTGGTTCAGATGAAAAGGCGAGACCACTTTAGGCATAAAGTGTGGATTGGTCCTGAGGACTACCTTATCATGATGGAACCTTGAATATGGTGGATTAGCCACCAAAGCTTGCAACTCACTGATGCGGCGTGCTGAGGTGACTGCA
Source organism: Ichthyophis bannanicus (assembly GCA_033557465.1). Taxonomy (NCBI): domain Eukaryota; kingdom Metazoa; phylum Chordata; class Amphibia; order Gymnophiona; family Ichthyophiidae; genus Ichthyophis; species Ichthyophis bannanicus. The sequence goes on from CM066036.1 coordinate 188,539,748, forward strand.
ATGAGAAAAATAACTTTCCAAGAAAGAAATTTCAAGGAGGTGGTGGCTAAAGGTTCAAAGGGTGGCTTCATAAGCTGGCCAAGAACCAGGTTTAAGTCCCATACCACTGGAGGTGGTCTAATGGGAGGTTTAGTTAAAAGAAGGCCTCTCATGAATCTTGCTATAAGAGGATGAGAGGAAATAGGTTGTCCATTGAGAGGTTTGAGGGACGCTACAATAGCACTCAAATGGACTCTTACTGAATTCGTTTTCAGATAGATGCAGGAGATACTCTAGTAGAGAATTCAGAGGTATTGCAAGAGGGTTTAGACCCTTCCCTGAACACCAAATGGTAAATCTTTTCCATTTGAAAGCATAGGAATGTCTAGTAGAAGGCTTTCTAGAGGCATGAATAACATCTCTGACTTACTGAGAGAGATGAAAATCTTGAAGGTCTTGGCCCTCAGCAACCAAGCCCTGAGATGGAGAGACTGGGGGTTTGGGTGCCACAACGTTCTTTCTTCCTGGGATAGAAGGTCTGGTGCAGAGCCCAAGTCCAGGGAAGGAGCTTGAGAGAGATGCAGAAGTAGAGGGTACCACACTTGGCGTGGCCAATGTGGTGCTATGAGGATCATGGTCCCTCGATCTCTTTGAAGCTTGAATAGTGTTTTGGGAATTAGGGGAATTGGTGGAAAGGCATAAAGGAAGTCTTGACCCCAGTGAAGGAGGAAGGCATCCTTGGCCTGAACTCCCTGACACGGAATTCTGGAACAGAACCGGGGAAGTTTGGCATTCCACGGACTTGCAAAGAGGTCTATGTCCGGGGTTCCCCAAATTCGAAAAATCCTGGCTACCCGGTCCATGTGGAGGGACCACTCGTGTGGAAGCAGAACTCGACTGAGTCTGTCCGCCCAAGAGTTTTGAACTCCTGGAAGATATACTGCCAGAAGATGGATGTGATGCTCTCTGGCGAAGGCCCACAGTCGCAAAGCTTCGTTGCAAAGTGACAGAGAGCCAGTCCCGCCCTGCTTGTTTACATAGAACATGGCTACTTGGTTGTCCGTGTGGATGAGGACTGTCCTGTAGCTGAGCAGGGAATGGAACACTCTGAGAGCTAAGAATATTGCTCTGAGTTCCAATAGATTGATATGCAGAGAAGTCTCCTGTGGAGACCAGATGCCCTGGGTGGAGAGATCCTGAAGATGAGCTCCCCAACCCATTGGAGAAGCATCTGTTGTAAGAGTTGCTTGGGGTAGCGACTGCTGAAAAGGGGACCCCAGTAACAGATTTGGAGAGGACTTCCACCACTGGAGAGACCAAAAAAGGCGACTGGAGTTTGCTATTTTGTCTGACAGGCAACCTGATGCCTGAGTCCATTGGGTGGACAAAGTCCATTGAGCTGCTCTCATGTGAAGGCGAGCATATGGAACCACATGCACGGTGGATGCCATGTGGCCTAATAGTTGTAACATCTCTCGAGCAGTTAAATGGGACTTTAACTGTATCTGGGAGGCTAACTGCACCAAGCGTAGGCAAAGGGCCTGAGGAAGATAGGCCCTTGCATTTGTGGTATCCAGCAAGGCCCTTATAAACTCCAGAGACTGAGTAGGGGTGAGATTGGATTTTGGGATGTTTATTACCAGTCCCAAATACTGAAGGACACGCATTGTGCAGGTTAGACAAGTCTGGGCCTCTGACTGGGATGGAGCTCGAATGAGCCAGTCATCCAGATATGGGAATACGAATATTCCTAGAGTGCACAGAAATGCAGCTACCACTGCCATGCATTTCGTGAACACCCTTGGTGCAGAGGCCAGACTGAAAGGAAGCACCCTGTATTGGTAGTGCTTTCCTTTGAAAAAGGAACCGAAGGAACCTTCTGTGTGTTGGATGGATGAGGACATGGGTGTACGCATCCTTGAGATCTAGAGAACAAAGCCAGTCCTGACTCTGAAGGTATGGAAGCAGAGCACCTAGAGAAATCATCTTGAATTTCTCCTTGAATAGAAACTTGTTCAATTCTCTGAGATCTAATATGGGTCTGTAGCCCCCTGTTTTCTTTGGAATAAGAAAATAAGGGGAGTAGAACCATGAGCCCTGTTGAAGAAGAGGTACTTCTTCTATTGCCCCCTGGGCAAGAAGGGTAGCAATCTCCTGACCCAGAAGGTTGAGGAGAGATGTTGGAGAATTGAACTGTTTCACCATGGTGTGAGGAGGAAGGCTTAAGAAATGAAGCCTGTACCCTTCCCTTATGATGGAGAGGGTCCATTGCTCTGCTGTGATTTGCTCCCATCTGGGAGCAAAGTAAGTCAACCTTCCTGGAATGGTGAGGGGCTCTGGTTCTTCCAGAGCTAGAAAGGCTAAGTTCTCTAGTTGCAAGTCAAAGGCCGAGGAGGCTGAGGCTGCTGGGCCGTGGCAGGCCTGGCAGCCTTTGACTTGGCCTGTTTAGGTGGCTGCTGACGCTTTGCAGCAAAACGACCTGCGGAAGATGCCTGCTGACCATAAGCAGGATAATATCTTCCCTTTTTAGAAAAAGATGTCTTCTTGAACAATCTTTTCTTAACAGGAGCAGAGGTAGACTTTGAAAGTCGATCCAAAGCAGAGTTCTCAGCATCCATCTGAGTGGCCTTTGCTTGCCAATCCTTGCCAAAAAGGTTTTCACCTGTGCAAGGAAGATTTCCCAATTCATCTTGGACCCAGAGTTCCAAATCAGAGGCCTGTAACCAAGCAATTCTGCATGCACCTATGGCAATAGCAGAGGCTCTGCTTACACACTCAAAAGAGTCAAAGGCTGCACGGTTGGAAAATTTGGAAACATCTTGGGCATGTTTGAGCCAAGTGAGAAATTCCTGCCTTTTGTCTTCTGAAATAAAAGGAGTTAAAGTCTGCAGATGATCTGTGACTTCTTTTAGAAACATCCCCATATAGAGACTATAGGAGTTGATTCTGGCAGCAAGCATATTAGCATGGAAGACCCTTCGGCCAAAAGCATCTAGGGCCCTACATTCACGTCCTGGAGGATTAGATGAGTGTCTCTTTGCACTCTTTATTTTCCTCATGGCAGACTCTACCACAATAGAGTGGTGAGGAAGCTGAGTCTTATGAAAGCCAGGACAAGGAGGGACATGGTACATGGTGTCTAACCTACAAGAATGAGGAGAGTGGTGAAAGGAGTCTCCCACATGCCCAACATGAGATCATAGAGAATCTCATGAATAGGTAAGGTAGCTGCTTCTTTAGGAGCCTTAGGATATTGCAAAATATCTAATTGCTTGGCTCTAGGCTCTGACTCAGGGGCCACTGTAATGGAGAGGCCCCTAGCCACTTCCCTAATGAAGTCTTGAAAAGACAAGTCTTCTGGAGGAGACATTCTTCGTTTTGGAGAAGCAGACTCCTGAGGAAGAAGTACCAGTGCCTCGACAGAAGCCTCCGCCTCATCAGAGTCTTTGGAGGAGTCGAAGTATCGCCTGTCTGGATGCTCCTGTAAAGCCCGATACGCGTACCGAGTGGGATCGACATCGGGAGTAAGCGGTACCGGTTCGGTACCGATGGGCATCATAGGACAGGGTACCGTTGCAGTTGACACCAAAGCCGATGCAATCGGTACCGGCACCGGGAATGATGCCGGTGCCGGAGTCGGTACCGGCAACGGGAATTGTTGCGGTACCGGAGGCGTCAAAGCCTGCATTAACGCCGTTAGGGTGCGCTGCATGGACAGAATCTTCTGATCCATCGACGCCACCAGAGTCTGGATGTCGGTACCAGTGGAGGCCACCGGTACCCCAGAACACGGCAACAGGTGATCGGTCGAGGTCGAGGCCGAGCCATCGATGTCAACCTGTGACCCCATAGACAATGCTTTGGAAGCCGGAACTTCCCGCCGGGGTAATTTTGCCGGTGCGGAATCCTCGAGGACAAGCCCGGAGGCATCTCGATGCTTAGAGGGAGATTTGCCCTTCGAGGACCGGCTAGATTTATGTTTGGTTACCTGAGATCCATGGGAGGAAGAAGCAGCCCTGGAAGATGTTGATGCCACCGAGGCTGCATCAGAGGGAAACAGGGTACTGAGCTTGGCTGCTCGGTTCTGCCGACCTCTTTTAGACATCATGGTACAGGACACACAATCTGTGATGGAATGGTCAGGACCCAAACATTTTAGACACCAGTCATCGGTGTCGGTGACAGAAATAGTACCGCCACATTTCGTGCACTTTTTGAACCCGGAAGCGGGCTTCTCCATGAGGAGAAAAATGTTCAGGCCTAAGGCCCAAACTGAAAATGCACAGTTGAAGAAAGAAAAGTGTTTTTTTTTTTTTAAAGAAAGAAAAGTAAAGACCGGCGGTACCGGTCTGACGTCGAAGAAGGCAGACGCGACACAGAAAAATAAAGAAAAAAATAAAGAACTTCTTCTGCGGTGACAGGAACACGACCTGCTGGCTCTGCGGAAAAGAACTGGAGAGAGGCGGTTGGGAAAGGTGGGAAGGCAGTGCGCAGGCGCTGTGGGATGCTCCCAAAAGCTTTCTTACTGGACGCTGGGGAGCGTTCCCGCGCAGGCTCCATCGGTACCAACGATACCCATATGTGAAGACTCATTCCTGCTTGTTCCTGGAGATCATAATATACTCTACAACAAAACAAAATTTCTGATACTGACAGATTTAGCTTTGATTCTCAAGGTTGGCTTCTGCTCTTGAGCCTGACTGCAGTTGTTGATGCTGTGAACAATTTATGGGGAGTTGGGGTACGAAGCAGGAGTCTTGGCTATTCCACAACAGTGACATCTAATAGGCAGATTCAGAAACACATGTACTGGGGTCCGGAGGGAGCCATGGTGCATGCACTGTTGCTATAATGACAGAGTTGCATTGGGAGAAAATGGGTGGAAGAGGCAGCAATATAACCCAAGGGGGTTAAAACAAGGTAGCTGTGAATGAAGGGTCCTAATGGCACCTTTCAGTAGAAGCAAGTTTTGACTGACTGGAAATCCAAGCGAGCCTGAGGAAACTGACAAACCAAGTACATTTCTCTTACCTTTCCCTAGACAACCAAACACACATAAAAAAGGTTTCTTGACTAAAACAATGGTGGTAGTAGTAGTACACTACAACACTGATATTTATTAAGAATTCTGATGATTCATTTCAAAAATGGTGCCTGGTGAAAGACTGTTGAACTTAAAGTTCATTTGTTATTTTTGATAATATAAAAGGAGGACCCAGCAATTTTCGGCAAAGAAACATCAAAGGCTGCCAGAATCGACACAGCACTGGTGGGTATCTGCCAGAGTGAAAAATCAACTGGCAATAAAAAAATGAATAAATAAAATATGCCACATTTCTCTCTGCAACTGGCTCTGGGCCAGTTGCCACTTTTAGTGCATTTTCTAGCCCAACCCCGTACTAGGATCTATTACTGTTCTACCAGAACATCAGTACATCATTACTAAGCAATGAATAATGCAGCCAAAGTACTACATGGTTTTTTCTCCCTGTAGGGTTCATGCTGCCAGTCATTTACGGTACCTCTTCCCCTTTGGCATGTACTCTTAAGAGTTGGATTTGAGCTGCAAGGGAACACTGCTGATCTCATGTTTGTTTCTTCCCTGAATATATCAGGCATCCAATGTGCAAATAAAATTTAATTCAAGAGAAATATCAGCTACACTGAATTTTCAGCTTTGCCATATGACCATTTTAGAAAGCTGTATGGAACCTGCAGTATTTAGGGTAGTTTAAGAACAAATTAATTTGCAGGAGAGGCACAAAAGAAAGATAAAATGCAAATGAAGGAAATGTACGTTTGCTTTCTACAGGCGGTGAAACTTACTACCATGTTACTGCAGTGCTGAAATTATTCCAGATCTCTTGCCCCCACCATATGTCATTCTGTAGCATTTCATTTTTCACTATTTTCTACAGGGGTAGACACAAACATAATAGTTAAAAACAGAGCTCTTTAACCCAGACATTCTGGTTCAAATCCCCCTTTTAGCAATCAATATGCAATCTTCAACAAGTTATAATGGTGTGGAGTTCTGTATGCTTCACAAAGGCAGTTTTTTTTTGAAATATTTCTTTTTTACTTTTAGGCCCCTTCATCTGCCATGTAATAGTTTTATATTTGACCCAGCTCAGCAGAGAGAAAAATCACTGCACAGCACTTTCTGCCTTAGAGCTAAGCTGTGCAAGTACTCGTATTTCAAATCAGAAAGGTCCAACTAACAGTTCTATTTACTAATTTAACAGGGCTTTTATACCGCTTTATCATTTCAATCAAAAATTAAACTTTGTAATGTACATTAAACAAAGAGACTGATAACCTGGAATTTTTCTGAGGCAATGGAGAGTTAAGTGACTTGCCCAAGGCCACAAGGAGTGCTAGTGGGAATTGAACCCTGGTCTTTTGGTTCCCAAGCCAGTGCTTTAACCATTAAGCTACTCCTCCACTCTGTTTATGTGATTTAATGCATGTTAAATATCACAAGCACCATTATACTTGGTGGGGCCTATTTGCTAGGTGGTTAATGTGCATTATAGGTCCACGTTGAAACCTAACATGTGGACATAATAGAGAGTGATTGCTAAGATATGCATTAATCAACCAACATGATGAATGGGCGAGTTAGAGACAGAGTGTGGGGGTTGACTGTACATGATGGTTTACGTGCACCCGCATAAATTTCACCACATATCACATGCATTTGTGCATTAACTGCCTGGAGAATGCTGCTCAATTTCCAATAATTACCGTGCATTAAAAACGTATATTAGGGGAATGTTTACTAACCAGAGTGCCTCTGGCATGTGCTCAGGCTGCAAAACCATCGTGGAAGCCTGCAACAATGTGCATCCGTCCCCCTGCTGTTGGAGCATTGTTAACATGTGGCACGGCAGTAACACAGCACACAAGTGCAACTACCGCCACCCATTAAGGTGATGTTAAGTGCACCCACGATACCATCCACAATTGCAGATAGCACATAGCCAAAATGCCCATGTTAACCGTAATTCACTGTGAATGCCCACGTTATGCCCTAACCCACTCTGTCTCCACCCATTTACATATTAACCATTTAGCATAGGATTTTTTGCACCAGGCCTTTGTGATATTTTAGCACAGCATGCAGATTGCGTGCTGAACTCCATGCTAGTGGTTAGAGTGGTTTAGTAATCATGCCCCTTAGTACACAACCTTAATGGGACTTAGTAAAAGGCCCCTATGTACTTAAATTAAAGAAACAAATGACAGTAGATAAAGACCACACAGTTTTACTAGTCTGCCCTTCCATTCCATCCACTAAGTTTTACAGTCCCTTTTCTCCTTTAGAGATCCTTTGTGTTTGTCCCATGCTTTGATGAATTTAGATATAGTCCTCATCTCTACTGCTTTCACTGGGAGGCTATTCCACACATCTACTACTCTTTCTGTACAGAAATATTTCCTCAGATTACTTGTTAGTCTATCTCCTTTCATCTTCATCCTATGCCTTCTTATTACAGAGCTTTCTTTCAATAGAAAGAGACTCCCCTCCTGTGGATCTCTATCCTATCTCTTCTCTCCTACCTTTCTTCCAAAGTATATACATATTGAGATCATATGCCTTATGACAAAGACCACTGCCAATTTTAGTAGTGTTGGGATGAAGCAGTTTGAAGCCCACTTCATACCATGTCCAAAAGCAATCCTGTGGCCTATTCTGATAACAGAGTGACTGGAAATTGATGTGTAGCAAGAGCCTAACTAAATGTGGCCATTGTCTTGTTACTGGACAGATTTCAGAGAGCACAGATTGCTTGCAGAGAACTCATGGCAGTGGGTCAGGAACAAGACATGCACAAACAGTAAATATGCCCACCGCAGACTAGAAAGGGGGAGGGAAAAAAGAGGTAGAAACAAGGTAGAGACAGGCTGGAGGAGAATCGATAACACAAACTGCCATAATTTGCGGAAGTCTAAAAGTCTGTGAACTGCTTGCACAGGAAAGAGAGCTAAAACTTGACCAATAGGAATATATTACAGTAAAAAGTCCCCATTGCAACTAGATGACAGGCTGAAATAACGTATATAAGAAAAGTTCTAGATATCATTCGGTGGGGGGTGGGGGTAAGACGACAAACGGGATCCATACAGAGAGTCTGTATTTAGTAGCTCAGCTTCTGTTCTCTTTGTCCTCTAACCTCCCAGCACTCAGGCAAACACTATTGTTTAAGTAAATAATGCTGCTTTTGGCTAAGATTGTAACTAATTGGGCATAATAAAGATCTTATTTCCTTCTAAGTGTCTGTTTGGAGCAGTGCGAGGTCAATCTTATATCTTTGGGGTACAACACAAAAGTCCGAGTCCACCAAAATCCCCAAGAGTAGCCACCCTCTGCACAGACTCCATCCTGTTTGTTTATTTCCTTTTGAAAATGTGGTCTCCATAATTGCACACAATACTCCAAATGAGGTGTCACCAAAGACTTATACAGAGGCACTATTTCCTCTTCTTTCTGAAAGCCATTCCTCTCCCTATGCACCAAGCATCATTCTAGTTTTCATTGTCACCTTTTCTACCTGTTTAGCTACCTTAAGATCATCAGAAAAAAAATATCACCTCAGGTCATGCTCTTCTTTCATGGAAAGAAGTACTTCACCCCCTGATCCCACACCCCTCTAACCCTACTCTCTTTCTATATGATTGCAACATCTTTCCAATCTATTTCTGGCATTCCCTTTCCTTTTCCCTTATAACTTTGTTGTATTGTACACCACCCTGTTGCAATTATGAAGAATGGTATATCAAATTCGATAAACAAACATATATGTTTATATTTATTTAAAATTTGCTATACCGCTCTTCATTACAATGTCAAAGCCCCTTATACTATATTGCTCCCTTGGAATTTTGCAGCCCAAATACATGACCCTGCATTGTTTTAGCATTAAATTTCAGCTACAAAATTTTCTACCAGTCTTCAAACTTCGTTAGATCCTTCTTCAGGTCGTCTCCACCTTCCTGGGTGTCTACCCTATTGCAGATTTTAGTATCATTCACAAAGAGGCAAAGCCCCTTTTGCAGCACTCTGACTTTTAGAACCTTAATGCAGGCTATGATAACTCCACATCGACTATTGTAATAGTCTCCTCCATGGCTTTCCTAAAATATCGCTACATCCTTTAGTAATGGTGCCACATACTATTGCTCGAATAATCCACAATTCTCATCATATGGACCATATCACCCCTATTCTACATAACCTACACTGGCTTCCCATAGAAATCTGAATAAAATATAAATTAATACTGACCACATTCAAAATCATAAGAAAATTAGCACCACCAACTCTGTCCCAACTTATCAAAGTAGCACCCAATGACTGACTAAGACGAGGTCAATCCAACAACATGATCACAACCCCAGCTGACTTTAGAAAATCAAAGCAAAACACTAGCAATAAGGCTTTTGAATATGTATCCCCTTCACTCTGGAATCAACTACCTGATGAGCTCAGAAATATCACGGACTTAACTCTTTTCCGGTCTCACCTTAAAACCTATTTATTTATTGATCACTTCAGTCAAATTGATCACCGCCCCCCCCCAAACCACGACCCCGCATAAAATACACAATACTATCTATTCATTATATCCCTCTAATTCCCCTCAAACAATTAATAAAATTTTACTCTGAATTGTCCACATTCAACACTCACTCTTAATCAGCTTATCCATATCTTAATGATCATTATCTGTAAATAACTTATAATGTTTGAATCATGTAAATTACTTTGATTTTGCTTTGCACCTGTTAAACAATTAAGATGTTTCAATGTAACTGTTATTTGAAATGCAAACCGCTTTGATTACCTGAAATAGCAGTATATAAAACTCACAAATAAAATAAATATCATTTAAAAAAAATGTAAAAAAAAAAAAATCAAACCAAGGACATATCCCTGTGGCACACCAATGGCAATGCCCGTCTCCATCTATCCATGCCCTTTGTTACTCCTGTTCAACCAGTTTTGAACCCAGTTGGCCACTTTAGGGTCCGTCCCCAGGGCACTCAATTAATTTATAAGTTGCCTGTGTGGAACAGTCCATAGTTAATAATGTCATAGTCACTCTCAGCTCAGTGTGCAGTGAATTATATGCTAGTTCTACAAGAAAATGAACTTCACATTTAAACTGGAAATATTTATTTGTTATACTACTCAGTGTGTAACATGTGGGCAGTACCAGTACCATTGTCAGGTCAGTAACCTCTGTGTTAACATGTGGTCCAATAATACATCCTAATTAAATTTGATTTGGTTTCTCTCTGGCTCTCTTGCAGCATGCATTTTTTGCTAAGATCTGGCATTGCCTTTTTTGCATATTAATATTTTCCTTGGTGAATATACTACATGCTTTATTGAATTTCATAAGCTTTGGAAATTGTTTGTCCAAACAAACTTGAGCTGGGGAATACCAAGAACAGTACCACTTTTGGGAAATCTGCTAAATGCTATTCCAAGAATCTACAAAAGCAGAAGGAATGAGAGTGGAAACTGGGTGAGAAGCTCTCAAATCTCCTCTCCTCGGCATCAAATCTGGGTTTTATGCAGGTGTACGAGCAACGAAATTCTATGAAATATAGAATTTGGAAAAGAAAGATTCAAGAACAAAATGAATCACTACTGAAAGTTTGTCAGAAAATAAACAAACAACAAACGAAAAATATCAGTTGGTATCATTTATTGCCTATAAAAAGGTAAAAAATAAAACAACCTACAAAAGTTCACATTACAGTCTGACGTGGCTTTAAGCAGGTGTTATATTTCAGAGGTAGTATGTGTAAATGTTATGAAATATTTCTATGAGGATTATATATTAAATAAGTAACACAGTACATATTAAACAGACTCTCAAGTAACTGACCAGAACTGTCCCTTACCAGTACCCTCCTAGATGTTTACCTCCCCTAAAATAAATTCTCCTGCACTTGGCTGGAATTTGCAGTCTTGGCAAGTTTGTCCAATATCCAGCCCCTATTTGGGATACCACACCTGTACGTCCATAGACTAAAAAAAAAAAAAAAAAAAAAAAATGATGAAGCCTCCCCAGTTTGGTATGCCTCACACTTTACTGATGTTAAGAACCCATGTAACTGATGTGTAAAATCTACGTAAGTAAGCCATTACAAAGCTGTGTAAGATGTGAAAATTTTGTAACATTACTATGAATCTTAAGCAAAAAAATAGAAGTATATATCTGTATATGTTTCCTAGCCTGGCACCACAATCCAATCACTGCCATGCAAACCTTAGAAACATTTGTCTTTAACTAGTAAAATGGGTTTCCAGTATGAGTGTTTTAAAACAGCTATCTTCTGATACTGTACATTAATAATTTATTTCCATTAACAAAACTATTTCATTAACCTCCCACAGTGATGATGGTGTTAACAAGTTGCACTTACTGTAGACAAGTACGGTGACCTCTTTAGGAATTCTTTTTATTAGCTGATTTAGGATTACTAGGCCCAGGATTAATCCTGTCACCTTGGAAGTTCAGTCACTATCTCTACTTGAGAGACCAAATGTGCGTATCAAATTTGGACTTCCCCTCCTAAAACTGGTATATAAAAATATATTTTCTAGCAATCATTTGCTTACATTTCTACCAAGGAAAATTGTAGATAATATTTTGTAAACCTTCAAATTGTATTTCACCTAAAGTCCATGACAATTTATAGATGTAAAAAAAGCCCCGTTTTCATCCCACTCATCTAAGGGAGGGGAAGCAGAAAAGCAATCTCGTATTCAGGGATGGTGAAGCTCACTTTAAAGCAACAAACCATGTAAGATGAAATTGGTATATTATGAGATGTTTTCTGTTAATTCCTAGCGCCACACACAGACCTTTTTGCCTTTTTTTTTTTTTTTGAAGGGGGACAGGGGGAAAGGAAAAAAAGCTTTTCCTTTAGGTTCTTCCCTGCCCTTCCCTAAGCATCAAGTTACACAGTCAGATTTCTTCAATGTGGAAACTCTGGAAAGGAATTCCCATGAACCCATCAATGCTGTTAACCATGTAGGCAGGGGTAGAAAATGACCTATTACCATGTTATTGGAACTAGAGGGACAAGATAGTAGTCCCATTCACTGTTGTCAAGCCATAGCACTAGCCTGCCCTATGACCTTTGAAGCGCCACAGACTCAAATCTGACAGCCCCATGGAACTGGAAGAATAACCTACTATACTTAAAGGGGATCACTAACTATTGCCTGGAATCTTCAGAGTTTTGGAATCATTTCTTTACTATTTAGCTTATGCTGTTACACATTCTAAGGAGAACAGTTGATGCTAACAAATCTTTTCAGCTAACATAGGTCTCTGCTTTAAACAGGTAAAACTCAGATGTCATCCATCCAGATGGCTACCAGTTTTTCTATAAGAACTCTGATGAAAACTGATGCACAAAAATGCTTTTCTGTGAAGAATGGGGCCTTCCAGAAAGTAGATGTTTCCTATAACACGTTGAAGCTAATAATTAAATTAACTCTTCTTTCTGAGTTGCAGTTCAGCAATTGCCAAAGACCACAAAATCCATGTTTCTGGTCACTGTACAATCCAGTCTTTGTAGCACAATTTTTAATTCCACTATGTTAAAATCTATTTTAACTGATCCTGAAGTATAAGGGTAACAAAATACAGTGTTCTTGAAAACCACACCTGTTACACAGGTACAAGAGTTGCACGATAATATTGTTTTGCTTTTATTTTTAATATCACAAATTGTCTGAGGCATTTTTCTCTGATAATGAGGATAAACTGAATGAGGTATTATCAGACTCTGAAGATGCATGATTGAAGTTTGTCTCTTCTAACTGAGGAGGTAAATTTGACAGCAGTGCCTGTATGAAAAAAAAGCACTTAGATTTATGTACCGTATACACATTATATTGACAAATTTTGTACATTCTGTTGGCATAGTCCAATTTATTCTAAATCTCTACTTGCATTTTATATTGCAGGCATAAAAAAACTTAAAATTTAAATAAGCAAATAAATCAATTCTAGTTCAACATTTTTAGATCAGAAAAATGATCATTCGTGCCATTTGTTTAAGTTTATAAATCCTCGTCTGGTAGGCTGCCATTAAAATGTATGAGCCAAAAATGTGAATGGTTTTCAACAGAGCATAGAATTAGGGCCAGCTTTTGGGGTGTGTGGCCTGTTGGCACCCCCTTTCATGCCTAAAGACAGCCTTGCATAGAAAGAGCCATTCTACGCCCTGCAACTAGTGTTCTTTAACCAGCTCTGCAAAGCACGTCATCCCCTTATACTCATAGCACTGGTGTGACTAACTCTTCCCTGCAGGAATCGCAGCATCAATATTTTTACATCCAAGGCTTGGGGCATCAGCTAACATTGGCTTTCTGAAGCTAAATGTACAAAACCAGCTACAATTGAGTAATAACAGGTTTCATGCTCTTGAGAACAAAAATTGTAAGTTATTTTCAATAAAGCAAATAAACTAGAATAGGCACCTCATCTATTATTTAAAATGGCCTGGACACTTCATTCACTAATGACCATGCCTTGTAACCATTTCAGGCTTAACAATTAAACTTTCCTTGTGTGGGAAGAACAGAAAGCCCAAAATACTTTCTTAGAAGCATGATGCATACATTCTAAGATGTGGGTTTCTAGTGCAATGGTGGCACTGCTGAGGGGCTGAAAGCACTCATTTCTCAATGCCTCACACAATGCACTGAGAGCTTGTGGTCGTTCCATGAGGGCAGAGTGCTAGGCCACTTAACACACAATGCCATCCAAAAAGCAAGCCACAGGAGACAGCGTACAAAGCAAAATCGTTGTATCTCTACACCACAGCATCTGTTGAAACAATATTCCAGATTTTGCAATGCTGCATTTCAAGAAGAAAAGCTACCAAAGTGTTAAAATATCTTTTTTAATGCAATAATGTATAAATTGACAGAAATCACAAACTATCAGACAACACAGGTAAAACACATTCAATCTGTAGCAATTCATTTACATTATTTTGAAATACTTTACTATACCTGCTGTTGTTCTTTATCATTTGATTTAATAGCAAGTATCAAACTCCTGGTAAAAGACTGGAGTTCATTGTATTTCTGCTTCTGATTCTCCAACTCACGTTCAATTAGCCGCATTTCTTCATTCTATGGAAAATAATGCAAAGCTTTAAGCACATGAATGCCACCTCATAGTAAATAAGTTCCAGCAGTTAAGATGTGTATGCTTCCTTTAAGCCGCAATAATGTCATGCACTGTGGCCATCATGCTTCTAAAGAAAACAGCTAGCAGCTTTTTGTAGGGCTCTGAAAAATTAGAGATCAGTGGCCAAAAAACTATGGATCTGAAATTATCCCACAGAAAGTAGCTACACATTTAAACATGTGAAATGGTGTTTTAGAAGGGACGTCTAGGAAGAATCTGGGAAATCCGGGGGAGTGACAGCAGAGAAGGGAAGCACGTATACAGTAGGTGCCTTATGAAATCTCTATGGGGTATCTTTACGATTCAGTGGTAGCGGCTTACATGCGATACTGGAGCCGCGGCCCCAGTGATTGCAATGGGGCCGCGGCTCTGATATCGCACGGAAGCCGCTACCGCCGAATAGTAAACATACCCCTATGTCTCCACCCCCCCAAAAAAGAACATCCCAGTAATCAGTTCTGAAAACAGACCTCGTGCAAATTGCATGGGTGTTGGCCATTTTAGAAACGTGGACGTCCCCGAATTGCACATCCGGAGAACAGGCTACTTTAATGTGATGGCTGGGATATTTCAGAAGGGGGGCAACTATGTTATTAGACATGCATGTCCCAGCTGGCCATTTCAGATAATCAGACGTGCAGTGGTGGGCCAGCAATATGTCTGGAGTACTATATACATTTCCATGCAGGTTTCTTCGGGCAGGAAATATTAACTGTGGTCATGAAAGTGCATTTTGTGCTTCGTGTTGCAGCCATGAAATGAGCACTTTTTTCAGCCTGTTCATGGTCAGGAGCAGGTATAGGCATGGACACCTCAACATCCAGGATCTGAAATCGCACCACATCTTCCTTGCTCCGCCCTGGGCATACCACCACACTGTACTGTGCAACATGGATTTACTTATGCTGGGGACATCTATATATCTGACTTTTAAAAATGGCTCCAGGGATATCCCTACGATTTAAACGTCTGAATGCCCGTTTTCATGCATCTAACTCATGAATAGGGTCTTCTAAAATGACCCCCTTAGTATGTACAAAACTTTATTGAAAATGTACATGCTCACTTTTGAAAATCAAAAACTATACATGTGAGCCCAAACCCCACCCTCCCTCCCTCCAGAAACAGCTTTACTCATCGTCAGGAAAAATACATATGGGACAGCATTACATGCAATGCTTTTACCCATGTATGGTCCTGGTCCAAGGGTATTTTCAAACAAGTCATTTCTGTGCATAATTCTCACCTACTGTGTGTGTACATAGCTTTTAAAATTACCACTTACGGCTTGTAAAAGGATTACACTGAATATATATTATTACCACATCTCTCATATTTTGTTTTCTCCTCATGCACTTGAAAAAACCCCTCCCCCCAAAAAAGCACCCACCCACCTCCTTTCTCCTTAGACCAGCAGGGGAATGCTTGCACACTGTATGGTGACATCACCAATGGAGCTGTTGTGCCGGAGTTCTCCCCGAGCTCTAGAGACGTTTTTTGGACTTCTCTGGGCCTATATGCATGTTCCTACATTCCCTTTGCTGTCTCTCTATCTTCAGTTTGTTTCTTCCACGAATCTGTGTGGATGAAGCACTCCCTTATTCCATTACATTGCGCTCAAATCTGCTTTGTTTAAAAAAAAAACAACAACAAAAAAACCACCAAAACACCACATCTGCAAAACTGTTATCAGTGCATCTCATATCCTTCCTCTGACCCTTTACTGGCAAGATCTACATCCCTCTCTCTGGTGGTGCCCATGTCCACAGTGCCTAGTTACTGTGTGTCTTTATGGCTACCCTTCCTGCCCCCTCCATCTTGGCCCCTGTCTAGAACCTGACTAGGGAACCGGCTCCAAAGTGCACAGCCTGGAGCTGCTCTCCCTCTGGCAGCAGCATTGCATCCCAAGAGCACAGGGCCTCCAGCTATGTGGCCACTGCTTTACCCCATCCTTCCGACACAAGAGTTGTTTCCCATCTATGCCACTTTGCAGCCTATCCTTCCTCTTAAAGGCACAAATGGCAACATAAGATAAAAGGAAATCTGGGCATGGTGCTAAACGCTACAACAGATCATAGGTAAATGACTGGCAGGCCCCAGATGACAACCCACCAACTAAGAAGCCTAAGGCCCACTATGTCTTCTCTCTTGCCGGAGGGCTGCCTTCCTACGGTCAATACCACTGCTCTTGGACCCCAAAATGCTTTTCTGCTCCTCTTACAGAAATTTGTCCTGGACACACAGTCCATCCATCAGGGGCCAAACTCATGTCCTGCTATGGTTCTAGCTTCTAGCCCTGTAGTGCTCTCATCACCGTGGCCATCTTTTGAAACCAAAGATGCCTCTGAACAGTCAAACTACAACAAATCATCCTCCAGAAAGTTGCCTCCCCTATCTCCTCTTTTCTGGGAAGGATGGTTGCCAGAATCCTACTCATTCCTGAGATATCGGAGATGGATCTTACTCCCATCATTAGGATGTTTCTTCTACTAATGCCCCCAAGGGGCCACTCTTGAGCTACCAACTCAAGATCTTATAGAAGATCTCAAACACACTCTCCCTAGTTACCATTCTAATGCGAGGTAACATGAGAGACTTTCAGTTCATTCTCCAATCATGCAGCATACCAAAGGAAGTCATCACCCTACCAGTACACCAGGTTCTCCAGGACTTGCACCTTTCCATCTGGAAGGCCCCCTCTTCCATCCAACAAACTTTATGTTGCCTCAATCTCTAGTACAAGGTCCTGTTGGCACTAGGACACAATCATCTCAAACTCCCACACCAGTCAGTTGTGTTCAAGGTGGCAAAAGTCCTCCAACCACAGTTTCATACACCTCCTGGGAAGAATCACAGAGCCTTGCTCAGTCTTAGAATAATTGCCCATGCACTCCAAATTTTTCACTATCATTCACAACTTTTGAAGTTTGAGGAGCTATGCATCCTTTTTTTTTCTCGCAGCACGACCAGTTACACCTCAACCTCTAGGAATCAGCTTACCACCTCATTCACACCACCTACAATGCATGTAATATGGTGCCAGAGAGGCTGCAGCAGCAATGTTGGCCCCGAGACCAACATGGTTGAAAGTATCAGGGTTCTGGGAGAATCTCCACAACCATTTGACTGTCACTTCCTACCTTGATGACAATCACTTCAGTGATAAAGTCAAGGACATGGTGTCACAGATCAAAGATTACTGTTCTGCTGTTAACGAACTCTCCATTCCGACCTTCATGGCATCCCCTCACTACCAAAGGGCACAGCAGAATATCTTCAAAAAACCTTAGCATTATTAATATTTTCAGCAGTTTTACTCGAGGCAAAGATACCAGCTCCACTCACGGCTCTTCACCAAGCAGCAGCAAATATAGAGCTATGCTCCTTGCACAAGGCCAAGAGAACACAAACAGCAGTCAACTGCCACTAAGGCAGGGCCAAGCTTTTGACTACTTGCCTGTGGGTGGGCGTGTTCAAAACTACAGGGATGCATAGCACAACAGATTGCTGGGTGTTTAACATTATCTCCACTTCTCCCCCAACTCTCTGTCCCAACAAGAATCCCACCTCCATCGCTCCAAAATTCTAGCAGAAGAGAATACACTCTGTACAGCGATTCCACAGCAGAGGTCCCACTTAAGCAGCAAGGGTGGATATTCTATTTCAAGTTTTTCCTTATAACCCAAGACAATGGGAGTCTTCCATCCAATTCTGGACCTGCATGCCCCCAGCATAAGCTTAAAAAAAAGAAGTTCAAGATGAACTCCTTGGCCACAATTCTACCCCTTCTAGACAGGAAAGACTTTCAGATCCAAGGAAACCAATGTTCACATCCCCATCCACACAAAAAACAGTGGCAAGTTCTACACGTCACCTTTTGAGGCAAGTATTCTCAGCACAAAGTTCTACCCCTCAGAGTGTTGTTGGTGCCAAGCGTCTTTACAAAGTGTCTCACTGTTGTTGCTGCCCACCTCCACTGGAATGGTCATTAAGTCTTCTCCTTCTTGGATGACTGGATTATCTGCAGCCCTTCAGTGATGCAATTTTAGAATTCCCTGCAGGAAACCATCCATCTGCTACAGTCCCTAGTTTTCCTATTCAAAGAGAAGCAGATGTTGATTTCTACCCAATCCATCCAGTTCATAGGAGTGCTCATGAGAAGACCTTTCTTCCAAACAAAAAGGTGCTAACCCTTGTATGTCCTACCATGTAGATGGCCAGAGCCTCACGCTCTATTACAGATCACAGACCCTTGCAGTTGCTGGGAGACATAGCAGTGGCAGTCCATGTCATGCCCTTGGCCAGATTACATACGCGTCCTCTGCAGTGGCACCTCAAACTGTATTGGAGTCAGCCCTGTCGATCTCTCTGTTACAAGATCCCTGTTCCAAGGACTATAGTTTCAAGCCTCACTTAGTAGACTGTGCTATAAAACCTTATAGTGGGTCCCCTATTTCACACTCTGCACCGAGAGGTAACCATCACCATGGATGCCTTGACGCATGGAGTGTTCACTTCCTGCACCTCATCACACAAGTCACTTGAACCTGCCAGGAGTGTGCCCTCCACATCAATGTGTTGGAAATCCAGGTCATCTGCCATGCCCTGAAAAACCTTCAGCTCATGGCTCAAGGGAAAGGTAGCGATTGTACAGACTCACAAACAGGTGGCAATGTTCTATGTCAACAACCAAAGTGGAGCGGGATCCCTCCCGCTATGTTGCAAAGCAGCTGCCATTTAGAATTTTGCCTGTTTTCTCTAGATTACATTATTGGCTGTCTACATTTTCAGAGATCACAACTAATTGGCAGATTTCCTCATCAGACAGATAAGCCCTCACAAGTGGTCCCTAGACCTCCCAGTAGTGCAGCATCTATTTCATCTTTGGAATTCTCTGCTAACTGACCATTTTGCTGCAATGGAAAATGTGAAATGCCCCTCTTCTGCTCCCTTCAACCAACTGCAAGAAGGTTGGAGAATAAAGCATTCTTGATATCTTGGACATAGGTCTCCTGTATCCTTTTCCACTCTTCCTTCATTCCAAGAGTACTTCACAAGACTAGCAAGGACAAAGTCCAGCTCATTCCTCATAGCCCCTTGCTGGCCCAGACAAGTCTGGTTCCCCTGTCTACTTGCAATTTTGGTGGATTGTTAGATACCCCTTGGACATCATCCAATGCTGTTAACTCGGAGCAGGCATCTCATATATCTGAGTTTTGAGAGCCTCTCTCTTATGGCATGGCGGTTGAGCAGTATCTGCTAGAACTTCTTCCTGTATCAGACAAATCTGATTGATTTCTTTGACTGGGTGACCAGGGAGTAGGACCAAGGGAGAGCCCTAGATGTGGTAACAGACTTCAGTAAAGCCTTTGATACCATTCTGCACAAGCGACTTATAAACAAACTGAGCACCATAGGGATGGATCCTAAAGTTACTGATTGAGTTAGAAATTGGTTGAGTGGAAGGCAACAAAGGGTACAGGTAAATGGAGCTCACTCTGAGGAGAAGGTGGTTATCAGTGGTTTGCCACAGGGATCTGTCCTTGGTCAGATTCTTTTTTAACATCTTTGTTAGAGATATTGCAAAAGGGCTGTCGGGTAAGGTTTGCTTGTTTGTGGATGATACCAAAATCTGCAATAGAGTAGACACCCAGGAAGGAGTAGATAACATGAGGAGAAATCAGGTAATCCCAGGTGACTAGGGTCAAATGAGATAAACAATTGTGAGACTTTAGGATAATCTCAGGTCCTTTAGAGAGAAAAAGTCAAGGCACGTTTGCAGTCAAGAGTATGCAGAGTTGCTTCCATTCTAGATGCATGCGGTTTAGGAAAGAAAACTGGAAGGTAAATTAACTGGTTTAAATGGAAGAGAAAGACCACCTTTGGCATAATATGTGGGTGAGTCCAAAGGACTACTTTGTCATAGTGGAAGCATGTATTGGGGGGATCCGCAACCAAAGCCTGAAGCTCACTAATGTGTCTAGCTGAAGTGAAGGCATTTAGGAAGATTACCTTCCAAGAGAGGAACTTGAGGTCGTGGCTAATGGTTCAAAGGGCAGCTTGAGAAGCTGCGCTAGAATGACACTGAGGTCCCAAGCTACCAGAGGTGACTTAATGGGCAGTTTGGACAACAGGAGACCTCTCATGAAACGTGCTACTAGCAGTTGCATAGAGATGGGCTGTCTATCGAGTAGACGGTGAAAGGCTGCAATGTCACTGAGGTGGACCCTCACAGAGTTTGTCTTAAGACCTGTCGAGGTGAAGAGATACTAGAGGAGTGACTCCACTGGAGCAGAAAAGGGATTGAGAGCCTTCTGGGAACATTAGACAGAGAATCTATACCACTTAAAAGCATATAAACGTCTGGTGGAGGGATTTATAGAAGCCAAAAGAATCTCCTTAACCTCTTGAGTAAGGTCAAAACCTTATAAAGCTATGCTCTCAGCAGCCAAACTATGAGGCAGAGAGACTATGGATTGAGATGGAGTAGTGAGCTGTCGTCCTGGGAGAGGAGATCAGGGGCAAATCCCAATCGCAGAGGATGAATCTGAGTCAGACATAGTAGCAGTGGAAACCACGGTTGCCATGACCAGTGAGGAGCTATGAGAATCATGGAGCCCTTGTTGGACTGAAGTTTGAAAAGCGTTTTGGGAATGAGGGGTATAGAAGGGAAAGCATAAAGCAGACCTTGACCCCAGTATAGGTGGAAGGCATCCACTTGTTGGTTGGTGGATGTTGGAGTTCTTGTGCAGAAGCGAGGAAGCTTGGCATTTTGGGGAATCACGAACAGATCTATGTCTGGAGTTTCCTAGATCTGGAAGATGTAGGACGTTGTGTCCAGATGGAGAGACCATTCGTGTGGAATATGGATGCGACTCTGTCTGTCTGCCAAGACATTGAACTCCCCCGGGATGTACACTGCTTGGAGGTGTATTTTATGAGCAATGGCTAAGGCCCAAGAGCCTGTTCCTCCCTGCTTGCTCTCATAGATCATGGCAATCGGAGTGTCCGTCCTGACTAGGTGGTGTTAAAACACTCTGAGGTCATTAAAGATGGCACAAAGTTCCAGGAGATTGGAGCTGTGACTCTTACATTGTCCAGAGCCTCTGTGTAGTCAGGTTGCCCAGATGGGCTCCCCAACCCGGTTTGGAGGCATCTGTCGTCAGGGTGCATTGAAGTGGAAGCATCTGAAAAGGTGACCCTATGAGCAGATTTTCTGGAGAACACCACCACTGAAGAGATATGGTTAGACGGGCAGTGACTTGGATCCTGTCCCGGAGATGGCCCGAGGCCTGCTTTTCCTGGAAGGCAAGAGTCCACTGGGTTGTCCGCATATGCAGTCGGGCATATGGAATGACAGGTACTCTAGAGGCCATGTGCCTCAGGAGCTGCAGCATCTCTCGGGTCGTCAGATGGTCTCATAGGAGCGTCTGGGAAGCTAGTTCAACTAGACAGGCACAACGAAGCTGGGGCAGAAACACCCTGGACTGTTGGGTGTCTAGTAGGGTTCCGATGGTCTAGTTTTTTGAGATGGAGTGAGCTGGGATTTTGGGAAGTTTATCACAAATCCCAAATATTGTAGCACTGTGATGTATGATGCAAGGAAAGCAGTACCTCTTGGGAGGTGTCTGCTTTTATTAGCCAGTCGTCTAAGTAAGGGAAGACGAATACCCCCAGAGATCTTAGATAAGCGGCTACGACCACCATGCACTTTGTGAAGACTCTTGGGGCAGAGGTGAGTCCGAAGGGAAGGACTTTGTATTGATAATGTTTTCTTTGAAAGGTGAAGCATAGATATTTCCTGTGTTCTGGATGGATGAGGCTATGTGTGTACGCTTCTTTTAGATCTAGAGAACAGAGCCAGTCCTGACTCTGGAAGTACGAAAGAAGAGTCCCGAGAGAGATCATCTTGAACTTTTTGTGGACTAGAAACTTGTTGAGGTTTCTGAGGTCCAGAATGGGACCTGTACACTCTGTCTTTCTTTGGAATGAGAAAGTACAGAGAGTAGAAGCCCATTCCCTTTTGGGATGTTGAGACATCTTCTATGGCACCCTGAGACAGATGAGAGGACACCTCATCTTGTAGAAGAGCAGAGAGTGGGGGTTACGTTTGATATTCTCCCGTGGAAGTGAAGGGGGACAGAGTTTGTAGATAAAGTCTGTACCCTTCCTGGGCTATATAGTGAGTGTCCACTGCTCTGAGGTGCCATCTGTTGGTGTAGTGACACAGTCTGCCTGCTATGTGGAGGAGGAGGGGGTCCTCCAGAGGCAGGGTGACAATGAATCCAAAACCAGGCACAGACTGTGGCTGCGGAGCTGGTTGAGATTTAGCCACCTGTGGCTTTTTTGTTGCTTAGGAGGCTGCTGTTTCTTCTGTGGCACTGAGAAGCAGGAGTATAAGAAGAGAAGAATTTATTCTTATTATTATTCTTATTATTATAGAAAGACTTCTTTGTAGGTGTCTTTTTCCTAGCAGGGTCAGCTGTTATTCTGTACAGTCTCTTTAGAGTAGTATTTTCTGACTTTAATTGAGAGGCCTCATCTTGTCAGTCTTTGTCAAAGAGGTTTTACCCTGTGCAAGGAATGTTGCCCAGCTTATCTTGAACCCACTGTTCAAGACTGAGGTCTTAAGCCATGCAATTCGACGTGCAACAATGCATAATGTTGAAGCCCTGCTTGTGAACTCAAAAGCATTGAAGGTAGCCCTATTGACAAACTTAGAAACATTTTGGCTATGCTTAACTAGGGCAAGACAATCTGCCCTTTTGTCATTTGGGAGGAGGGGGCAAAGGCCTTGAGATCTCTGGAGACCACTTTCAGGAACATTCCCATGTAGAGGATATAGGAGTTAATCCTAGATGAGAGCATGGATGCTTGGAAGCATTAATGCCCTAAGGTGTTGAGAGTTCTCGATTATCTACCTGGAGGATTAGAGGAGTGAGTCTTTGAGCTTTTGATCCAATGCACTGCCGATTCAACCACCATGGAGTGGTGTGGAAGCTCTGGCTTTTGGAAGCCGGGACTCTCCAGTACCTGATACAGACACATCCGAAACCTCATGTCATGAAGTATGCAGTGCACCTTCAAGATGGCTGCCTCTTTGGGTGCTGTTGGGTATTGGAGGATCTCTAATTCCTCCGCCCTTGGAGCCTTCTCCGATGTTACCATGATAAAGAGACCCTTGGCTAGGTCTCAAATGAATTCCTGGAAAGACATGTCTTCCGGAGGTGACGTGAGTCGTTATTGATTCACTGGGGCCCCAGGACTTTCCTTTGGACCCTTCCCCACCTCGAGTGACTCCACATCAGAAACAGGGGAATCAGAATTGGAGGACTCAAAGTACTGAAGGGCACAGTGTTCACCAGAAGCTAGATGCCAGTACCGATGCTGCGAAGTATTGACCTCGGTGAGCCGCTTGGATTTGGCACTGGTATCGGTAAGAGCTTCAAAGGAGGGCATGGATTGGAGCAATGTTTATGTCATCTGCAGCAGCCCTGATGTTGTGCCCAGAATCTGTGTTGATGTCTGTACTGTAACCAGTATTGACAGGGCAGAGACTGTAGCCAAGGTTTTTATGAGTATTGAGGCTGAAAGGAAGGCTGCCAAGCTCCGCTTGATGGCCAGTATGCGCTGGTCTACAGAGGTTGCCGATGATTGGATGTGTTGGTGATGGATATTTGGGCTACTGTCCCAGAGCATGGCACCAGTAGCTCTCCGGAGGTTGAGGCCTCAGTAGCATCCTGGGGCCCCTCAATGGCTTTGGAGGACAGGACCACCCACCGGGGCTGATTAGCAGGCCGAGCCACCTCAGAGGCACCGCGCCGTCTCGATGCTTTGATTTAGATCTTCCCCTGGAGGTATTGTCAGACTTGTGAAGCCTTGTGCTTGGACTTTGAAGATACCTGAGATCCATGGAAGGATGATGAGGCCACTGACGAAGTAGACACCATCGATAGCGCATCCAAAGCAAAGAGTGTTCCAAATTTAGAAGCCCAGTTTTGTAGGCCTCTCTGTGTCATTTTCTGACAGAGGAAACAGTCTTTTGGCTGGTGGTCTGGGTCAAGGCATTTTACACACCACTCATATGTGTCAGTCACCAAAATAATACTGGCACAGAACATTTTTTGAAATTACTAGTTGGTTTCTCTATGCCTTCGAGGATGTGAAGGCTATGGAAGTCTTAAGGCCTAAAAAGGGCATCAATGCCCACGTCTTTTTTTGAAAAGATGATAAAGAAAGGAAAGGAAAGAAAAGAAAAGAAAAGAATAAGGGAACCAACGATGTCTTCAATGGTGCCGGTGTCAATAGGTAGGCAGAGGTGCTATCTACAAATGAAAGTTTTTCTGCGATGACAGGATTTGCTTCCTGCTGGCTCCACGTAAATTGAAGAACTGAAGAGAGGAAGTTGGGAAGGCAGTCATGCAGGCGCAGTGGGGTGCTCCCAAAAGCTTTCCAAATGAATGCTGGGAGCATTCCCACATGGGCTCTGTCGGTACCGACGTCACCCATATGTGAAGACTACATTCCTGTTTGTTCCCGGAGATAAGGACATCCCAATTCTAGCTTTTGAAAGAAATCTGGAAGAAGCTATACATGCAATATGGTGACTATTCTCAGAACACCCATCTAAAGGCCCAAAGAATATAAAGCATCCCCTTTAAGATAAAAGAGAATGACTGTTTAAACTTGTTATAGCTAATCTCTGACCATGCCAAATGTTACAGTTTAAAGGTTTGATGCTTTATTACAATGACCTCATTCCCAGGAATACTGCAAGTTAAAGCCCAGGTTGGTGGGGGAAGGGAAGCAATTCAGAAATAGTGTATTCATCCCCTACTATGCAGAAACCTGAAATGAAACTATGGCCATCACAGATCAGACCCAAAATACATACTTACAACATGGAGAGACACTGAAATAGCAAACTCACCAGGGATTCAACTCTTCTCAAGAGAGCTGGCATGGAGTTCAGTGCCCCACAGACACACAATGGAAGCGAGAAACATTCTCAGCAAAGAATGACTTTTGGCAAGAAATGGCATCTGCTGGGCTCAGAAGCATCCACTAGAATTAATTTACCTGTGAATGACTGCACTTAATCTTCAGAATAAATTAGGTATACATCTGCCCTTATCAGCACGAATGCACATGTAATGCCCCCAACAAAGTGCCATATCTCTTCAGAGATAACAAACTTCCTGTACTGTAGGGCTCAAAAGCAAACAATGGAATATAATTCCTCTTTAGAGGCCTTCTGAAAAGGTAAACTGCTCTTGATTTAACAAGATAAAAGTGCATGTGCTATAAAGCAATTACAGGGCCGTAATTAAAACCACAGGACAAGACAACTCTTTCTATAGAAATGCATGTTTGAGCTGGCTCTTAAAATATATACACAGAGCCAGGTCTGCAAGATACACTTAAGCTTCTACATATTGTGCTTAAGTTCTGTTTAGCCTGTAAATTTTTTAAAGATTCAAGCTGCTATTTGCTGAAAGCGTAGTTACTTACCTGTAACAGGTGTTCTCCAGGAGCAACAGGAATCAGTCCTCACATATGGGTGACGTCGGCGTCGACGGAGCCCTCGTGCCGAGCATTTCTCCAGCTTCCAAAGAAAGCCTTTGGTAATGCACGCGCATGCGCGGTCCCCTTCCCGCCCAAGGGTGCCATCTTGCTCGGTCTGATGACATAGCTAAAACACAGCAAAAAAACAAAATGAAATATATAGGACTGCAACTCCAAGGGGAGGAGGGAGGGTCGTGAGAACTGATTCCTGCTGCTCCTGGAGAACACCTGTTACAGGTGAGTAACTACACTTTCTCCATGACCAAGCAGGAAGTCAGTCCTCACATATGGGACTCCCCAGCTCTAGACTACCGAGAACCCCAAAGCTGAAAAATAAGCTCCCTCTAGAGCCTCAGCATGCGTGATAAGAATCTTCTCTGAGAACGCCCCCGAACGGTAGCCCAACACAAGGGCCGGAGGGTAGGAGTTGCCTAAACCTCAAAGAGATTACGGAGTACCGCCTGTCCGAAAGCACTGTCCCTACAGGACTCCCTCTCGAGGCAGTAATGGGCCGCAAAAGTCTGGCTTGAAGACCAAGTAGCGGCCCGGCAGATGTCTGCCAATGGAACAGAGCGGAGATGAGCTACTGAAGCAGCCTTCGCCCTGACACGGTGGGCCGTGACTCGACTCTGCAAGGAGAGGCTGGCTGCCCTGTACGCCCAGGCGATACAGTCTGCTACCCAAATGGATAGGGTACGCTTGGAGACAGGTGACCCTAGCTTATTAGAGTCAAAAGATACGAAGAGCTGAACAGCCCTTCGATGCCCCTGCGTACGGTCAATGTAGAAAGACAACGCCCTCCTACAGTCCAGGGTATGCAAGACCATTTCAGACCGGCTGGCATGCGGCCTGGGAAAGAAGATTGGAAGAACCACCTCCTGATTGAGGTGGAAAGAGTAGACAACCTTTGGAAGGAACTTAGGATGAGTCTGTAAGACCACCCTGTTCCTCTAGAACCGTGTGCACGGTCTATCAGAAACCAGGGCCTGTAGTTCACTCACATGCCAGGCCGAAGTAAGAGCCACCAAGAACAACGCCTTCCAGGAAAGGAAGAGTAAATGACAGGTAGCCATCCGGCTCAAACGGTAGGCGAGTAAGTTGTTGCAAGACCACATTCAAATCTCACTCAGGGGCTGGTGGACGAATCGGAGGCTTGAGCAAAAGCAGGCCTCTGAGGAAGCGGGCTACTAAGGGGTGGACCGACAGAGTCTGAGACCTTCTTATTAGTAGCAAGTGCTGCTGGTTAAAAGGAAAATATTAAGATTATTTCCACTCTTTATTGTGTTAATACTGAACGACTTTTTATTATTATATACTATAATTTTTTTGGCCAGGTAGATAAACTGCCTTGAGAAACATGCCGTGCTTGACTGCAAAGGCGTACAGGGCCTGTGCTTCCTGACACAGAAGCCTAGACCCTGTGCCTCCTTGTTTGTTCACATAGAACATTGCTACTTGGCTGTCCGTCTGAATCAAGACAGACTGGTGAGAGAGGACATGAGAGAACGTTTGCAGAGCTAATCGAATAGCTCGCAACTCCAACAGATTGATCTGCTGTGTGGCCTCCCAAGGGGACCAGAGGCCCTGAGTGCATGCCCCCTGGCAATGTGCACCCCAACCTTGAAGAGAAGCATCAGTCGTCAGCACCTGTGTGTGTGGTGGTGCCTGGAAGGGCACCCCTTTGATCAGGTTTGGAAGATGCAGCCACCACTGTAGGGAGGCTGCTAGTAGTTGGGATACTCTTACTCTGTCCCTTAAGTCTCCTGTAGCCTGTATCCACTGAGCTCTGAGGCACCAATGAGCAGGCCGCATATGCAGACGAGCATTTGGAGTTACATGGACTGTGGATGCCATGTGGCCCAAAAGCCTCAGGAAATGTCTGGCCGAGACCAGAGATCCACTGCGAAACTGCTATGCCAGAGCCATCAGTCTGTGAGCCCTGTTCCCGAGCAAATAAGCCATTGTTTGTAGAGTATCCAACCTTGCCCCTATGAACTCTATGTCCTGTGAGGTGTGCAAAGTGAACTTTGCGAAGTTTACGATGAAGCCTAGGTGCTGGAGAAGAGAGACAGTGCGAAGAGTGGCTTGTCTGGCCTCCTGTGGAGACTGACCCCTGATGAGCCAGTCGTCCAGGTATGGAAAGACAAAGAAGCCCTGGTTTCTGAGATAGGCCTCTACCACCGCCAGGCATTTGGTGAAAACCCTGGGTGCGGAGGTTAGGCCAAATGGAAGTACTCCATACTGAAAATGATTTCCTCCCACTACAAATCTGAGATATTGTCTGTGGTCTGGATGAAAGAGGATGTGAGTACAAGCATCCTTCAGGTCTAAGGAGCATAGCCAATCTCCCTGCTGGAGGTAGGGCAGCAGTATTCCAAGGGTAAGAATCCTGAACTTTTCCCTCTCCAGGAACTTGTTGAGATTTCGCAAGTCTAGGATAGGCCTGAGGCCTCCTGTCCTTTTTGGTACCAGAAAGTACCATGAATAGAAGCCTTGGCCTCTCAGGTGGTGAGGCTCCGGTTCCACCGCCCGCTCCCTTAGAAGACTTGCCAACTCCTGAAGGAGGAGGTTCCTGTGAAGAGGGAGTCTTGGAGGCTCCCCTGGAAAATAGGAGGGGGGTAACTGGTTGAAGTGGAGCAAATAGCCCTTCTGGACTATGCTCAGTACTCAGATATCCTCTGTTATGGCTGACCACCTGTGGGCATAGATGGCTTGGGGGTTTTCTGCCTACGGGGCCCATGTCCCTGCCCCTTGGCCTGCTGACCCTGATGGGGAGCTGTAGAGGCCTGAAATTGAGGGTAGGATTTGTAGGCAGTAGCCTTCCTTGGGTAAAAGGGCTTTTTCCCCGAGCACTTCTTCTTCTGAGAAGGGGCAGAAGTCTTCCTGGACAGTCTTGTCCTGGTGAGAGTCTCAGTCTTGATTTCTGCAGCCTTTTCAGCCATGGGTTTGCCAAAAAGGTTCTCACCCCTGCAAGGGACATCGACCAACTTGTCCTGGACCCATGGCTCAAGGTCCGATGACTGTAGCCAGGCCTGACGGCGTGCACAGAAACCAGCCGCTACTACTCGGGCCGAAGCCTCGAAGCCATCATAGGCTGCTCGAGATATAAATTTCGAGCACTCTCGAATCCCCGATGACAAAGCCTTGAACCTCTGCAAAGGTTCTTCGGAGAGGCCAGCAGAGAACCCGGCAATCTCGGAGGTCTCGGAGGTACATGCCCATGTACAGCTGGTAAGTCTGGACACGGCAAGCCAGCATAGAGCCCTGGAAGCACTTTCTACTGAGGGCATCCAGGTTCCGGGCTTCCCTGCCGGGGGGGGCACCGAGGAGTGCATCTTCTGACTCTTCAGACGATGCATGGCCGATTCCACAACCATGGAGTGGTGCTGTAGCTGTGCCTTCTGGAACCCAGGGCTCTTACAGACTCGATAAATGGAATCGACCCGTTTGCTGAGAACAGGCGCTGAGGCCGGTGCCTCCCACATGCGGAAAAGCAGCCGTTCCAGCATTGGAGGAACCGGTACAGTAAAGGCTTCCTTCGGGGGAAAGTCATACTGGAGGGCCTAGAGCTCTTCGGCTCCTCCTCGGGATCCGCGGGGAAGGTCAAGGCCTTGGCCATATCCCTCACGAAGTCCAAGAACTGGGTATCCTCCGGGGGGGGACCTTCTCCAAGTCTCGGACTTCGGTGAGCCCGATGGGACGCACCGGGTCCGAAAAGCGTCTGGGGACTCCTCGTCCTCCGTCTCCCACCCCGACTCCTCCGAGGAGGAATCAAGTGGCTCTGGCCGGGCGGGCACTGATGCCATCCGCCCCGACGCCGAGGGTACCGGCGTCGATGACCTTGGCCCCATACGGGAGGCCGAGGGAGACCTTGTCCGAGGATCGACTCGAGACCGCATGGACTCGAGGATCGGCTCGGCCTACGGGGTCAACTTGGACGTCAAGGTCCCGGTGGTTGAGGCAGATGCATCGGTCAGACTGGTGATCAGCACCCGCTGCTGTTCCATGAAGGCAGCCAAGCTGCTGTTCCATGAAGGCAGCCAAGCTGCTCTCCAAGACCGTCAACCTGAGTCCGAGCTCAGGAGACTCAGCAGTTACCGACGTCGGCTCCCCCGGAGGAGAGTCCACGAGGACTACATCACTCACGTGACTCGGGAACTCCGGCTCCACACGAGGCAATTTAGCAGGCCTCTCTGGCTCCGAGGACCCGGGATGGTGGTCGGGGCTATGCGACCTGGCCCTCGAGGGACCAAGAGCGTCTACCGACGCCGCCCTCGCGGGTTTCTTCTTCCTTTTGTGTTCCCTTGAGAGAGACCCCTGCTCAGAGGAGCCCTGATGATGCTCGGGGTCAGACTCCTGAGACGTCGAGGCCTCTGACGAAGTCTGGGCCCGGCCGGACGCAGAGTCAGAGAAGATCCTTTCTCGCTGATGCTGACGGCTCAACGCCTTTGAGGACATTTTTTCACACTGGCCACAGATCATCGGGTCATGATCGGGCCCAAGGCACTGGAGGCAGCAGTCGTGTGTGTCGGTGAGAGACATCAGTTTCTTACACCGATCACACTTTTTCACACTTCTTGAAACCACTGGCAGCTATTGGGGGAAAAAGGGCCCCTGCAAGGTCAAAAGACCGGGCTGCCAGTGAAAAAGAAAAAAGAGCGCGAACGCTAGTCTCAAAAGACAAAAACTGAAAAAACAGCTCCGGGCTCGATACCGGTGTACCGTGCCCAGGCGGGAAGGGGAGCCGGCGTCGAACCGGCAGAAAACCAAGAATCTTCGAAGGAAAAATCAACTTTTAACCGGGTGACTAAGACACACGTCCGTCGGGCTCCGCGGAAAAAAGAAGACTGAGCAAGATGGCACCCTTGGGTGGGAAGGGGACCGCGCATGCGCGCTGCATTCCCAAAGGCTTTCTTTGAAAGCTGGGGAAATGCTCCGCACGAGGCCGTCACCCATATGTGAGGGCTGACTTCCTGCTTGGTCCTGGAGAATAACAGTATCCAAATCCCAAAGCAGCAGCCACGCATAAGTCTCATCCACTCACAAAACTAGTTCATTCTCCAGCACACATCTCAGGCTGCTGTATGAAAAAAAAAGCTTCATAGGGCACATCACTCCCCAAGTTGCAATGCAATGTGTGCCTTTAGAATACATTTATTTAGCCATCTGCTGCTGTATACTCTATGCCCAATCTAAATTATACAATGCCTTTCTGGGGTTCATTCATCTGGAGGAGCATTACTTTCAATTCTGGAGAAGTCTGAATACATTGTGGTTTTAGAAGGATGCGAGTGGGTAGAAGGAGAGAGCTAGTACTGGTTGATGGTGAAGGCTGTTTATAATGTTTCAATGTTATTGTAAGTGGACTCCTGGTGAAGCCCCTTTTGACCTGAGATTACATCAACAGTTTTCATATTTTTTTATGGGTCTCGAAATTGCAAGGGCGACACTTACTCTCCAAGGTCTTAAATGACTACTCACTCTGCATCCAGGTTTCAACAGCATTCTAAGACTCCATTTCACTGAACAAGTTGCCTCAAACAGCTGGCACATATTAACATTTCTGAAGAAAATTCCAATGATATTTATACTGCGTCGGACCAAAAGTCCATCAAGCCCAGTATCCTGTTTATAGTCTTTAGCACACTTGCCTCCTCTTTCACACACCTGAAATCTCTCTTCTTACACCTAGAGCAGTGGTTCCCAATTCAGTCTTCGGGTACCTCCAGGCCAGTCAGGTTTTCAGGGTATCCACAATGAATATGCATGAGATAGATCTGCATACAATGGAAGCAGTGGAAGCATTGTGGATATTCTGAAAACCTGACTGGCCTGGGGGTACCTGAGGACTGGGTTGGGAACCATTGTCTTAGAGCAGGGTTGGGAAATTCCAGTCCTGGAGGGCCGCAGACCAGTCAGGTCTTCATGATGTCCCTAATGAATATTCATGAGATCTATTTGCATCCATTGCCTTCCATTGTATGGAAATAGAAACATAGAAATATGACGACAAAAAAAGACCACATGGCCTATCTAGTCTATCCTTCCATAACAACTACAACAGTTCCCTTTTTACCTTTAGAGATCCTCTGTGTTTGTCCCATGCTTTTTTGAATTTAGTTACTGTCCTCATCTCTATTACCTCCACCGGGAGACTATTCCACAGATCCACTACTCTTTCCGTAAAGAAATATTTCCGCATATCACTCCTGAATCTATCTCCCTTCACCCACATCCCATGTCCCCTCATAGCAGAACTTGCTTTCAATTGAAAGAGGCTCTCTCCCTGAACATTTATGCCACGGAGGTATTTAAACATCTCAATCATATCACCTCTATCCCGCCTTTCTTCTAAGGTGTACATATTAAGATCCTTCAGTCTGTCCTCATATGCTTTATAATGAAGACCACTAATCATTTTAGTAGCCACCCTCTGCACCGACTCCATCCTGTTCACATCCTTTTGAAGGTGTGGTCTCCAGAATTGCACACTATACTCCAAATGAGGTCGCACCAAAGACTTATACAGAGGCATTATCACCTCCTTTTTTCTGCTAGCCATTCCTCTCCGTATGCACCCAAGCATCCTTCTAGATTTTGCCGCTGCCTTTTCTACCTGTTTAGCTACTTTAAGATCATCAGACACAGCCACGCCTAGGTCCCGCTCTTCTTTAGTGGACAAAAGTACTTCACCCCCTATACTATATTGCTCCCTTGGATTGCTGCAGCCCAAATGCATGACCTTACATTTTTTAACATTAAATCCCAGCTGCCAAATTCTAGACCATTCTTCAAGCTTAGCTAGATCCCTCCTCATGTTATCTACCCCTTCCTGGGTGTCTACTCTATTGCAGATTTTAGTATCATCCGCAAAGAGGCAAACCTTACCTGAAAGCCCTTCCGCTATATCACTAACAAAGATGTTAAAAAGAATCGGACCAAGGACAGATCCCTGGGGCACACCACTGGTAACATCCTTCTCCTCAGAGTGAGCTCCATTTACTTGTACTCTTTTCGCCTCCCACCCAACCAATTTCTAACCCAAGCAGTAACTTTAGGGTCCATCCCTAGGGTGCTCAGTTTGTTTATAAGTCGCCTGTGACGAACAGTGTCAAAAGCTTTACTGAAATCTAAATACACCACATCTAGGGCTCTCCCTCAGTCCAACTCCCTGGTCACCCAGTCAAAGAAATCAATCAGATTTGTCTGATAAGACCTGCCTCTGGTGAATCCATGCTGCCTCGGATCCTGTAATCCGCTGGACTCCAGAAACCTCACTATTTTCTCTTTCAGCAGCGTTTCCAATAATAGGTCCATGAATATTCATTAGGGACATCATGAAAACCTGACTGGTCTGTGGCCCTCCAGGACAGGAATTGCCCACCCCTGCCTTAGAGGATACTTTGTTTCCCAAATCACAGCTGTGTTAGCTTCAAGAGGACTCACCAGTCAATGTGGTCCAGTTCCATACCACTGGGCTCTTTACTGAACACCAGATGGCAGGAATTGTTCAAGCTGTCAAATAAGGACACATTAGCTGTTTTTAGTGCACATTTAGCCTTTGCTGTGGGCCCGCACTAGCAATGATCTTGGGAAGGGGAGGTATATAAAAGTTGTCAAATAAATAAATAAGTGTGCTAAATCCCACACTAAATACTTAGCGTACGTTAGTAAAAAGCCCCTTCAAAATGTACTGCTCTGCACCAAAACCTTCAGGACCTTGTTCTTTTCCAGGGTTTAGCTTCTTGGTAGTTTGGATTATCTCTTGTATTGAAAAGGAAACATTTATTCTCTCTAATGCATCAGTACACAAAGGGGACAAAGTTCAAAAGCATTTCCATGGGTAAACCAGTGCTTTTATATAATTTCCCATCCAAGAAGTAGGTAAAAGTACACACATACAGTCTGTATGCACTTAAGCTTGCTCGGATTGAACGGATGAATTCCCAGGAGCACACATGCATACATGGTAAATTAGAGTGTGATTGTGTGTATACAAATTAACCCGGGCAAAAGAAAACAAAAAATCCAGCAAATCTGAACATTTCAAAACAAGTCTAAATTTATATGCTTAGCTTTCCTGTGGTAATCTGTCCTTAAAAAAACAAACAAGCCTGCCCAGAGAAAAATGCATGTACTTTTTACAGGTGCAGATTCAGCATAATTACTCACCTGAAACAGGTGTTCTCCAGGGACAGCAGGAAAGCACAGTTACTTACCTGTAACAGGTGATCTCTGGGAACAGCAGGAATAAGTCTTCACATATGGCTATCGTCGGTACCGACAGAGCCTGCGCGGGAACGCTCCCCAGCGTCCAAAAGGAAAGCTTTTGGGAGCATCCCACAGCGCCTGCGCGCTGCCTTCCCGCCTTTCCTAACCGCCTCTCTCCAGTTCGAGTTTTAAGCTGAGACAAAGAGAGAGAGAGAGAAAGGAAAGGAAAGATAGATAGAGAGATACAACTCCTAGGGGAGGTGAGTGGGTTGTGAAGACTTATTCCTGCTGTTCCCAGAGATCACCTGTTACAGGTAAGTAACTGTGCTATCTCCAGGAAAAAGCAGGAATGAGTCTTCACATATGGGGACTCCCCAGCTAGAGATGCCAAGGAGATCCCAAAGGTTGTGAGTCCCTGAGAAGGGCTCTACCTCCCCCTATGGATCTCGGGCATCCAACCAGGGATGGGGGTAGGAGTTGATTAGGTATGGAACAGGTGTTTGAGAACAGCCTGACCAAACAAGGCATCCCGGCGGGAGTCCTTGTCCAAACAGTAATGGGCTGTAAAGGTATGATCCGAGGCCCAGGTGGCCGCTCGATAGATTTGGTCGATGGACACAGAATTTAGATGAGCCACAGAGGCTGCCATGGCCCTCACATTGTGAGCTGTGACATGGCCCTCCAGAGAAAGGTTCTTACTCTGGTAGGCGAAAGAAATACACTCAGCAATCCAATTGGACAGAGTTCTCGTAGAGACTGAAAGTCCTAAATGAGAGGGATCGAAAGCAACAAAGAGTTGAGAGGACTTTCTATGTTGCTGTGTCCTTTGTAAGTAAAAAGCAAGCGCTCTCTTACTATCCAGGGTATGGAGATTCCTCTCTGCACTTGATGCATGAGGTCCTGGAAAAAAGACAGGTAAATATACCTCCTGGTTCAGATGAAAAGGTAAGACCACTTTAGGCATAAAGTGTGGATTGGTCCTGAGGACTACCTTGTCATGATGGAACCTTGTATAAGGAGGATTAGCCACCAAGGCTTGCAGCTCACTGATGCGGCGAGCTGAAGTGACTGCAATGAGAAAAATAACCTTCCAGGAAAGGAATTTCAAGGAGGTAGTGGCTAAGGGTTCAAAGGGTGGCTGCATAAGCTGGCCGAGAACCAGATTCAAGTCCCATGCCACTGGAGGTGGTCTAATGGGAGGTTTAGTTAAAAGAAGGCCTCTCATGAATCTTGCTATAAGAGGATGAGAGGAAATAGGCTGTCCATTGAGAGGTTTAAGGTATGCTGCAATAGCACTCAAATGGACTCTTACTGAATTTGTTTTAAGGTCTGCATGGGATAAATGCAGCAAATACTCTAGTAAAGAATTCAGAGGTATTGCAAGAGGGTTAAGACCCTTCTCTGCACACCAAATGGTAAACCTTTTCCATTTAAAAGCATAGGAACGTCTAGTGGAAGGCTTTCTGGAAGCATGAAGGATATCCTTCACTTGCTGAGAAAGATGCAAATCTTGAAGGTCTAGGCCTTCAGCAACCAGGCTCTGAGGTGAAGAGACTGGGGATTTGGGTGCCACAACGTTCCCTCCTCCTGGGACAGGAGGTCTGGAGCAGATCCCAAGTCCAGGGAGGGAGCTTGAGAGAGATGCAGAAGTAGAGGGTACCACACTTGGCGTGGCCAATGTGGTGCTATGAGGATCATAGACCCCTTGTCTCTCTGAAGTTTGAACAGTGTCTTGGGAATTAGAGGAATGGGTGGAAAGGCATAGAGGAAGTCTTGCCCCCAATGAAGGAGGAAGGCATCCCTGGCCTGAACTCCCTGACACGGAATCCTGGAACAGAACCGGGGAAGTTTGGCATTCCACGGACTTGCAAACAGGTCTATGTCCGGGGTTCCCCAAATTCGGAAGATCCTGGCTATCTGGTCCCCATGGAGGGACCATTCGTGTGGAAGCAGAACTCGACTGAGTCTGTCTGCCCAAGAGTTTTGAACCCCTGGAAGATACACTGCCATGAGATGAATTTGATGCTCTCTGGCGAAGGCCCACAATCTCAAAGCTTCATTGCAAAGCGACAGAGAGCCAGTCCCGCCCTGCTTGTTCATGTAGAACATGGCTACTTGGTTGTCCGTGTGGATGAGGACTGTCTTGTAGCTGAGCAGGGTGTGGAAGACTCTGAGAGCTAGAAAAATTGCTCTGAGCTCTAAGAGGTTGATATGTAGAGATGTCTCCTGTGGAGACCAGATGCCTTGAGTGGAGAGATCTTGTAGATGAGCTCCCCAACCTCTTGGAGAGGCATCTGTTGTAAGGGTTGCTTGGGGTAACAGCTGTTGAAAGGGGGACCCCAGCAACAGATTTTGAGTGGACTTCCACCACTGGAGAGAGCAAAAGAGGCGACTGGAGGTTGCTATTTCGTCTGACAGGCACCCTGATGCCTGGGTCCATTGAGTGGACAGAGTCCACTTAGCTGCCCTCATGTGAAGGCGAGCGTAAGGAACCATGCGGCCTAACAGTTGTAACATCTCTCGAGCAGTTAAATGGGATTTTAACTAAATCTGTGAGGCTAACTGCACCAAGCGTAGGCAACGGGCCTGGGGAAGATAGGCCCTTGCAGTTGTGGTATCCAGCAAGGCCCCTATGAACTCTAGAGACTGAGTAGGGGTGAGATGGGATTTTGGGATGTTTATTACAAGTCCCAGATGCTGAAGAACACGCCTTGTGCAGGCTAGGGAAGTCTGGGCCTCTGACTGGGATGGAGCTCGGATGAGCCAGTCGTCCAGATATGGGAATACGAATATCCCTAGAGTGCGTAGAAATGCAGCTACTACTGCCATGCATTTTGTGAACACTCTTGGTGCAGAGGCCAGACCGAAAGGAAGCACTTTGTATTGGTAGTGCTTTCCTCGATAAAGGAACCGAAGGAACCTTCTGTGTGTTGGATGGATGAGGACATGGGTGTACGCATCCTTGAGGTCTAGAGAACAAAGCCAATCCTGACTCTGAAGGTATGGAAGGAGAGCACCGAGAGAAATCATCTTGAATTTCTCCTTGCATAGAAACTTGTTCAATTCTCTGAGATCTAATATGGGTCTGTAGCCCCCTGTTTTCTTTGGGATAAGAAAGTAGGGGGAGTAGAACCCTGAGCCCTGTTGAAGAAGGGGTACTTCTTCTATTGCCCCTTGGGCAAGAAGGGTAGCAATCTCCTGACCCAGGTCGAGGAGAGATGTTGGAGAATTGAACTGTCTCACCATGGTGTGAGGAGGAAGGTTTAAGAAATGAAGCTTGTAGCCCTCCCTTATGATGGAGAGGGTCCATTGCTCTGCTGTGATTTGTTCCCACCTGGGAGCAGAGTCAGCTAACCTTCCTGGAATGGTGAGAGGCTCTGGTTCTTTTAGAGCCAGAAAGGCTAAGTTCTCCAGTTGAAAGTCAAAGGCTCTGAGGAGGCTGAGGCTGTTGGGCCGTAGCAGCCCTTGCAGCCTTAGGCTTGGCCTGTTTATGTCGCTTTGCAGCAAAACGACCTGCAGAAGATGCCTGTTGACCATAATCAGGATAATATCTCTCCTTTTTGGGAAAAAATCCCTTTTTGAACAACCTTTTCTTAAAAGGAGCAGAAGTAGACTTTGAAAGTCTATCTAAAGCAGAATTTTCAGCATCCATCTGAGTGGCCTTTGCTTGCCAATCTTTGCCAAAAAGGTTTTCACCTGTACAAGGAAGATTTCCTAGTCCATCCTGAACCAAGGG
This sequence comes from Ichthyophis bannanicus, assembly GCA_033557465.1. Classification (NCBI taxonomy): domain Eukaryota; kingdom Metazoa; phylum Chordata; class Amphibia; order Gymnophiona; family Ichthyophiidae; genus Ichthyophis; species Ichthyophis bannanicus. The sequence goes on from CM066036.1 coordinate 188,577,470, forward strand.
TTCCAAATCAGAAGCTTGTAGCCAAGCAACTCTGCGTGCACCTATGGCAATAGCCGAGGCTCTGCTAGCACACTCAAAAGAGTCAAAGGCTGCACGGTTGGAAAACTTGGAAACATCCTGGGCATGTTTAAGCCAGGTGAGAAACTCCTCTCTTATCTTCTGAAACAAAAGGAGATAAAGTTTGTAGGTGATCTGTAACTTCTTTTAGAAACATCCCCATATAGAGACTATAGGAGTTGATTCTAGCCACAAGCATATTGGCCTGGAAAATTCTCCTGCCAAAAGCATCTAAGGTTCTGCATTCTCTTCCTGGAGGATTAGATGAGTGCCTTTTTGCACTCTTTATCCTCTTCATAGCAGTCTCCACCACAATAGAGTGGTGAGGAAGCTGAGTCTTATGAAAGCCAGGATAAGGAGGAACACGGTACATGGTGTCCAACCTACGAGAATGAGGGGAGGTGGTGAGAGGTGTCTCCCATATGCCCAACATGTGATCATAAAGGATCTCATGAATTGGTAAAGTAGCTGCCTCTTTAGGAGCTTTAGGATATTGTAAGATATCCAATTTTTGGCTCTAGGCTCTGCCTCAGGGGCCACTGAAATGGAAAGGCCCCTGGCCACTTCTCTAATGAAGTCTTGAAAAGACAAGTCTTCTGGAGGAGACATTCTTCTTTTTTGGAGAAGAGGGCTCCTGAGGAAGGAGTACCGATGCTTCGACAGAAACCTCTGATTCATCAGAGTCTTCAGAGGAATCAAAGTATCGCCTATCTGGATGCTCTTGCAGAGCCCGATACGCGTACCGAGTGGTATCGACATCGGGAGTAATCGGTACCGATGGGTATCACAGAACAGGGTACCGCTGCAGTCGACACCGAAGCCGATGTCGATGCAATCGGTACCGGCACCGGAACCGATATTGGTGCCGGCGCCGGAACCGATATCGGTGCCGGCGCCGGAACCGGTACCGCCAACGGAGTTTGTTGCGGTACCGGAGGCGTTGCAGCTTGTATGAATGCCGTAATGGCACGCTGCATGGTCAGAATATTCTGATCCATCGACGCCACCAATGTCTGGATGTCGGTACCAGTGGGAACCACCGGTACCCCAGAACATGGCAACAGGTGATCGGTCGAGGCCGAGCCATCGATGTCAACCTGTGACCCCATAGATAAAGCTTTGGAAGCCGGAGCCTCCCGCCAGGGTAATTTTGCCGGTGCGGATTCCTCGAGAGCAAGCCCGGAGGCATCTCGATACTTAGAGGGAGATCTACCCTTCGAGGACCGACTGGACTTGAGTTTGGTTACCTGACATCCATGGGAGGAAGAAGCAGCCCTGGAAGACGTCGATGCTACCGAAGCTGCATCAGAGGGAAACAGGGTACTGAGCTTGGCTGCTCGATTCTGTAGACCTCTTTTAGACATCATGGAACAGGACTCACAATCCGTGATGGAGTGGTCAGGACCCAAACATTTTAGACACCAGTCATGGGTGTCAGTGACAGAAATAGTGCCGCTGCACTTCGTGCACTTTTTAAACCCGGAAGCGGGCTTCTCCATGAGGAGAATTTCTCGTAGGCCTAAGGCCAAAAGAAAAATGCACAGAAGTGAAAATAGTAGTTTTTGTTTGTTTGTTTTTAAGAAGAAAGAAAGAAAGACCGGCGGTACCGGTCCGACGTCGAAGAAGGCAGACGTGCGACCAAAGAAATAAAATAAAATAAAGAACTTCTTCAGCGGTGACAGGAACACAACCTGCTGGCTCCGCGGAAAAGAAGAACTGGAGAGAGGCGGTTAGGAAAGGCGAGAAGGCAGAGCGCAGGCATTGTGGGATGCTCCCAAAAGCTTTCCATACTAGACTCATTCCTGCTTGTTCCTGGAGATTCAGTCCTCACATATGGATGACATCAGCGCCGACGGAGCCCATGTGAAGCATTTCCCCAGCTTTCAAAGAAAGCCTTTGGGACATGCTACCACGCATGCGTGGTTCCCTTCCCGCCCAAGGGTGCAAATTTGCTTAGTTAGATGACATATCTAGGACGGTAGAAAAAAAAACAAAACAAAGTAGGGAGGCAACTCCCAGGGCAGGAGGGAGGGTTGCGAGGATTGATTCCTGCTGTCCCCGGAGAATACCTGTTACAGGTGAGTAACTACACTTTCTCCAGGAACAAGCAGGAAGTCAGCCCTCACATATGGGACTCCCTAGCTCCAGGCTGCCGAGGCCCGAACAATGACAGTACCAACGGTGACCAAATTGGATAGCCATGAGTTGCAGAAGATGGGTCCCCACTGAGAGACTCTGCAAGACCCTGGCATCCAGTAGCAATATCACTCTGGTATCCTGAATACAGAAGTGTCGGAGGGCAGGAGTTGCCTACACCCCAAGAATATTACGGAGTACTGCCTGACCAAACGCAATGTCCCTGCAGGACTCTCTTTTCAGGCAATAGTGAGCTGCGAATGTGTGAATTGAAGACCATGTGACGGCCTTGCATATCTCCGTCATTGGCATTGAGTGCAGATTGGCCATGGACATAACCAATGCTCTCACGCGATGCACTGTGATCCGGTGCTCAAAGGAGAGGCCAGCTCGCTTATAAGCAAGGGCAATTCAGTCTGCCATCCAAGTGGACAGAGTTCGCTTAGTCACATGGAGCCCCAGTCTTCTGGGGTCATAAGACACAAAAAGCTGAGGAGCTTTGCGATGGCCCTGGGTCCACTGTAAGTAGAAAGACAGAGCCCGTTTGCAATCCAGTGTATGAAGTACTAGTTCCTCCCTGCTGGTGGGAGGCCGTGGGAAGAAGGTGGGGAGGACCACCTCTTGGTTGAGGTGGGAAGGGGATACCACCTTCAGGAGGAATTTGGGATGCATGTGGAGCACTAACCTTTTCTTGTAGAACCTTGTATATGGTGGATCCGCCACCAGAGCCTGGAATTCACTCACTCTTCAAGCAGATGCGAGGGCCACCAAAAAGGTCACTTTCCAAGACAAGAACCGCAGGTGCCAAGTGGCTAGGTGCTCGAATGGCGGTCTGGTGAACTGTGAGAGCACCATGTTGAGGTCCACTCCGCTGCCAGAGGGCGGAGAGGGGGCTTGGATAACAGGAGGCCCCAGAGGAACCTGGAGATGGCCCCGAGAGGGGTTTTCCCTGGCTGTTATGCTCAGTTGCACCCTCACTGAGTTAGACTTCAGTCCGATGTGGGAGAGGTGCATTAGGTACTAGAGTACATAAGAACATAAGATACGCTATACTGGGACAAACCAAGGTCCATCAAGCCCAGTATCCTGTTTCCAACAGTGGCCAATCTAGGTCATAAGTACCAAGTAGTTTCCCCAAAAGACACAAGTTCCTCAATGCTTGTATTAGGTCAAGCAGTGATATCCTGGGTCCCTTCTTAATAATGGTTTATGGACCTTTCCTCCAGGAACTTGTCCAAACCTTTTTTAAACCCAGCTACACTAACAGCTTTTACTACATCCTCCGGTAACAAATTCCAGAGTTTGATTACACGTTGAGTGAAAAAATATTTTCTCTTATTAGTCTTAAATAGGTTACCCTGTAGCTTCATTGCATGCCCCCTAGTCTTTCTATATTCTGATGATGTAAGCAATCGATCTACGTTTATCCATTCTACTCCATTCATTAATTTATAGACCTCTATCATATCTCCCCTCAGCTGTCTCTTTTCCAGGTTTAAGAGTCCTAACCTTTTTAGCCTCTCTTCATAGGGGTATCCTTCCATCCACTTTACCATTTTGGTGGCTCTTCTCGGTACCTTTTCTAATAACGCTACATCAAGATACGGAGACCAGAATTGCACACAATATTCAAGGTGCAGTCGCACTATGGAACGATACAGAGTCATTATAATATCCTTTGTTTTATTTTCCATTCCTTTCCTCATGATACCTAGCATTCTATTTGCTCTCTTGGCCGCCGCTGCACACTGGGCAGAGGGTTTTAACATGTTATCTACGATGACGCCTAAATCTTTTTCCTGGGTGATGGTTCCTAATGTGGAAGCTTGCATCGTGTAACCATAGTTTGGGTTGTTTTTTCCTAGGTGCATAACTTTGCACTTGTCCACATTAAATTTCATCTGCCATTTGGATGCCCAGTCTTCCAATTTATCAAGATCCTCTTGCAATCTTCCACAATCCTCATGGGTATTAACAACTTTAAATAGCTTTGTGTCATCTGCAAAATTGATAACCTCACTCGTTATTCCCTTTTCCAGGTCATTTATGAATATGTTAAAAAGCAGTGGACCCATCACAGATCCTTGGGGTACTCTATTCACCTTTCTCCATTGGGGAAATTGGCCATTTAGCCCTACCCTCTGCTTTCTATCTTTTAACCATTTCCTGACCCACAATATTACACTGCCTCCTATCCCATGACTTTTTAATTTTGCAAAAGTCTCTGATGAGGGACCTTGTCAAAGACTTTCTGAAAGTCCAGATACACTATATCAACTGACTCACCTTTGTCTACGTGTTTATTCACACCTTCAAAAAACCATAACAGATTAGTAAGACAAGATCTTCCTTGTCTAAAGCCATGTTGGCTGTCTCCCATTAAGCCACGGCTATCTACATGTTCAGTAATTTTGTTCTTTATGATGGTTTTTACCATTTTTCCCGGTACGGAGGTCAGGCTCACCGGTCTGTAGTTTCCCAAATCACCCCTGGAGCCCTTTTTAAAAACTGGCATTACATTGGCTATCCTCCAATCTTCAGGTATTACAGATGATTTTTAATGATAGTTCACAGATTACTAATAGCAGGTCTGCAATCTCATATTTCAGTTCTTTCAACACCCTTGGATGTATTCCATCCAGTCTGGGTGATTTGCTACTCTTCAGTTTATCAAATAGTTGTAATACATCTTCCCGGTGTATCGATATTTCTTTCAGTTCTTCTGCAGTATCAGTTTTAAATACCACTTCAGTCATGAGTAACATCCCTACATCTTCCTCAGTAAAGACCGAAGCAAAGAATTCATTCAGTCTCTCTGCTATGGCCTTGTCCCCTCTTAGTGTCCCTTTTACCCCTCTATCATCTAATGGCCCAACTGACTCTCTCACAGGTTTTTTGCTACAAATGTACTTGAAAAAGTCTTAATTACGTGTTTTTGCTTCCAAAGCAAGCTTCTTCTCAAATTCTCTCTTTGCCTGCCTTATCAATGCCTTGCATTTAACTTGCCAGTGCTTGTGCTGTTTCCAGTTTTCATCATTTGGCTCTTTTTTCCATTTCCTGAAAGATGCTTTTTTGGCAAAAACAGCCTTTCTGACTTCACCTTTAAACCATGCTGGCAATTTTTTGGACTGCCTTCCACTTTTCTTAAAGCTAGAATACAGCTGGTCTTGGCTTCCAAGATAGTATTTTTAAACAACACCCAAGCTTTTTTTAGGAAAATATGTCATATTTTCCTAAAATGAACGCTTTATTTTGTGGACAGAAGGTCACTCTCTTCCCGGATGTGTGGCGTACAACTCAAATTCGCCGCAGGGCTTTTTTTAGAGTTGAAAGATCGTACACTGGCAGTTTTTCGTTAAGTTCCTATGCAAATGTGTAGTAGGCCATCTTGGGAAGAGTTATGGCTTTCTGATCAACTTTTGGCTTTTCTTAATAGTCATGAGTCTCAACCTATAGTGACGAGTTAGTATGTATAAGGGTTATGTTATTTATTTCACTTTGCTGGTGGTTGCTGTTTTTTCTTTTTATTTGAAATGTATCTTTTAGGGTTTCTACTCTCCCATAATGTGCACTTGTATGTATTCTATGTGGAGCATATAAGATGAACGCGGTGGTCGGCTGTCTTATCACACTGTTACTTTTGCTTTGTATTTCATCATATTGCTTGATTGCTTATTGTATGGCATAAGATTGAAACTTAATAAAAAAAACAAAGCACCACCACCCAAGCTTGATGAATTTATTTATTTAGACAGTTTTGTATACCACCTTATTCTTCAATCAAAGTGGTCACAACACAATTGGGGGATACATTTAACACGAGGGGATATGAGACACATACACATACAATAATACTTACAGGGAACATGGGCAATGGAGGGTTAAGTGGCTTACTCGAGACCACAAAGAGCACCTGTGGGACTAGAAACCCCAGTCCTTCCGGCCCAAGGTTGCTGTCCTCTAGTGGGATTTGAACCCCCGACCTTCCGGCCTGAGGTAACTTGCCCCAACCACTAAGCCACTCCTCCACTAAAGATTTAAGTCTTTAACCTTTGCAACTGCTCCTTTTAGTTTTTTCTTAACTATTGTCCTCATTTTATCATAGTCTCCCTTTTGAAAGCTAAAACCAATTTTTAAAAAGAGTTCCAGGGGTGATCCGAGAAACTACAGACCGGTGAGCCTGACGTCAGTACCGGGAAAAATGGTAGAAACCATCATAAAGAATAAAATTACTCAGCATGTAGATAGTCATGACCTAATGGGAGACAGCCAACATGGCTTTAGACAAGGAAGATCTTGTCTTACTAATCTGTTATGTTTTTTTGAAGGAGTGAATAATCAGGTGGACAAAGGTGAGTCGGTTGATATTGTGTATCTGGACTTTCAGAAAGCCTTTGACAAGGTCCCTCATCAGAGACTTTTGGCAAAACTAAAGAGTCATGGGATAGGAGGCAGTGTACTATTGTGGATCAGGAACCGCGGAGGTTCTACAGTTGCTACTGAAATCCCGCAAAACGACTTGTATACTGGACCCTATTCCATCTCTTTGGTTATCTGAACCCTCTTTACAACTTATCCCAATTCTTACTACAATTATCAATTCTAGTCTGTCCTCTGGTCTTTTCCCGTCTTTGTGGAAATCTGCTGTCGTCCGTCCCCTTCTGAAGCAGCCCACTCTAGATCCCTCTATCTTATCTAATTGGAGGCCAGTTTCTAATCTTCCGTTTCTGGCAAAACTCCTCAAGCGCGTTGTTTTTGAGCAATTAAACTCACACGTTGAAGCTACGCATATTCTCCATCCTCGTCAGGCAGGTTTTCGGCATGGGCACAGCACTGAAACTGTTCTTTTGGCACTGCTTAATGAAATTCACGTTGCTCACGATCGTGGTGATCTTACTCTTCTTGTTTCTTTGGATCTTTCTGCAGCTTTTGATCTGATTGACCACCGGACACTTCTTTCACGTCTGTTTGATATTAGGTTGCGGGGTTCTGTTCTCCAATGGTTCCGCTCTTTTCTTACTGCCCGCTCTTTCACTGTGCACGCGGGTAAGCACTCTTCTTCTGCTCTCCCTCTTTTCTGTGGTGTTCCACAAGGTTCGGTTCTATCACCCCTATTATTTAATATTTTTCTTGCTCCACTGCCTCTGGCTATTCAACAATTTTCGGTGTCTCCATATATCTATGCAGATGACATTATTTTACTATGTCATGTCTCTCCTCTCACTCTGGATATTACCCCACTTAATGCTTGTCTGTCCCACGTTGCTTCATGGCTTTCGCACAATTTTCTTCACTTAAACCCTTCAAAATCTACGGCTATGTGGGTATCTCTTAGCGGTTCCTGTCCCTCAGTTTCTCCTATGATTGATTCGGTTCCTATTCCACTCGTCTCTTCCTTCCGCTATCTGGGGGTTATTCTTGATTCTACACTCTCTTTTCATGAGCACATTGCTTCTCTCACTCGGCGATCTTTTGTGACCCTTCGGCGGATTCGGGCTACTCGTTCCCTTTTTTCTTCTGATTCCCTGGTCACTTTGGTCTTGGCTCTGGTGGTTAGTAGGCTTGACTATTGCAATGTTTTTCTAGCTAATCTTCCTAAATATCAGCTTAAACGATTACAATTTATCCAAAACACCGCAGCTCGCCTTATCACTTTTTCTCGGTCATTTGACCATGTCACTCCCCTCCTTTTTCGTTTGCACTGGCTTCCACTTCATTTTCATTATCAATATAAGTTTCTTATTTTGCTCCACCGTGCTCTTCATACTGGCCAACCTTTATACCTAGCAGATCTGGTCTTTCTTCACACTCCCTACCGCCAACTTCGGTCATTTCACACTAACCGTTTATTGCTTCCCTCTCTGTCACAAGCCCGGTTAGAGCAGACTCGTCATTCCGCTTTTTTCTTTCTCAGCCCTTTCCTCTGGAACTCTTTACCACCTTCCCTCAGATTAGAATCCACCTACCCTCATTTCAAGTCATTACTCAAAACACATCTGTTTACTCAGGCTTTTGACCTTCCTCCCAGTCCCCCTCCCTGAAGTTGTTCCCCCGTTGCTGGTGTGTGTTGTTATGTCTGTTGTTGTTGTTACCCATTTTAGTTTTAGTAGGTTATGTTAGGTTTCTTTAATTGATTATGTAATTTTATCTATATGTGTGTGGTTTTTTACTTTCCTTTCATTTTATGGCGTTCTTTTCTATAATTTGCAGTAGAAACGTTTTTATTGTACACCGCTCTATGCTTCGGCAGTAGCGGTTGATCAAATGTTTTAATAAAGATAAAGATAAAGAAAGCAGAGGGTAGGGCTAAATGGCCAATTTTCCCAATGGAGAAAGGTGAATAGTGGTGTACCCCAGGGATCTGTGCTGGGTCCGCTGCTTTTTGACATATTCATAAATGACCTGAAAAGTGGAATAACGAGTGAGGTTGTCAAATTTGCAGATAACACAAAACTATTTAAAGTTGTTAAAACCCAAGAGGATTGTGGAAAATTGCAAGAGGATCTTGATAAATTGGAAGACTGGGCATCAAAATGGCAGATGAAATTTAATGTGGACAAGTGCAAGGTTATGCACCTAGGGAAGAACTACCCAAACTATGGTTACATGATGCAAGGTTCCACATTAGGAACCACCACCCAGGAAAAAGATTTAGGCGTCATTGTGGATACCATGTTAAAGCCCTCGGCCCAGTGTGCAGCGGCGGCCAAGAGAGCAAATAGAATGCTAGGTATGATAAGGAAAGGAATGGAAAATAAAACAAAAGATATTATAATGCCTTTATATCGTTCCATGGTGAGACCGCACCTTGAATATTGTGTGCAATTCTTGTCGCCGTATCTTAAAAAGGATATAGCTATTTTAGAAAAGGTTCAGAGAAGAGCCACCAAAATGGTAAAGGGGGTGGAAGGATACTCCTATGAAGAAAGGCTAAAAAGGTTAGGGCTCTTTAACCTGGAAAAGAGACGGCTGAGGGGAGATATGATAGAAGTCTATAAATTAATGAACGGAGTGGAACGGGTAAATGTAGATCGATTGTTTACCTTATCAGAATATAGAAAGACTAGGGGACATGCAATGAAGCTACAGGGTAAACTATTTAAGACTAATAAAAGAAAATATTTTTTCACTCAACGTGTAATCAAACTCTGGAATTTGTTACCGGAGGATGTAGTAAAGGCTGTTAGTGTAGCTGGGTTTAAAAAAGGTTTGGACAAGTTCCTGGAGGAAAGGTCCATAAACCATTATTAAGAAGGGACCCAGGATATCAATGCTTGAAGCAATACAAGCATTGTGGAACCTGTGTCCCTTGGGGAAACTGCTAGGTACGTATGACCTAGATTGGCCACTGTTGGAAACAGAATACTGGGCTTGATGGACCTTGGTCTGACCCAGTATGGCATATCTTATGTTCTTATGTAAAAGGTAGTACTGTGGATTTCCTTACCATTCCCTCCTCCATTAATTAAATCAAATGCGATCATGCTATGATCACTATTGCCAAGTGGCCCCAATAACCTTATCTCTTGCACCAGATCTGGTGTTCTATTAAGGACTAGGTCCAAAATGGCTTCCCCTCTGGTCGGTTCATGAACCAGCTGCTCCAAGAAGCAGTCATTTATTTCATCTAGAAACTTTATCTCCCTAGCATGTCCTGCTGTGACACTGACCCAGTCAATACCGGGGAAATTGAAATCACCCATTATTATTACTGTGCTGTAACTTTTGTTAGCTTCCCTGATTTCTTTGAACATTTCATCATCCATTTGTTCATTCTGGCCAGGCAGTCGATAGTATACCCCCACTGCCATTGCTTTCCCCTTCCCCTTTTTACATGGAATTTCAATCCATAGAGATTCTACAGCAAAGTTTGTTTACTGCAAAACTTTAATCCTTTGTAACTCAATGCCCTCTCTAACATAGAGCGCAACCCCTCCACCAATTTGATCAGCTCTATCATTACGATATAGTTTGTACCCAGGTATCAAAGTGTCCCACTGTTTGTCCTCCTTCCACCATGTGTCTGAGATACCAATCATATCTAACTTCTCATTTAATGTTATATATTCTAACTCTCCCATCTTATTTTTTAGACTTCTAGCATTTGCATACAAGCATTTTAAATACTGTATTTTATTCATATTAATCTGGCTATCGGTAGGCAGGGGTAATTTGGACTCTTTAAGCTCTGTCTGCTCCGTACTCAATGGCATTTTGGGCTGCTTTTGTCTTTATTGGAACCTCTCTGCTGATATGTCATAACTTCATTCTTTTGGTAGTATCATTCAAGGATACGTTTTCTGAACCATGAACTCTTGGGCGACTGTCGGCTCTCCCCTATTATCTAGTTTAAAAGCTGTATGTATTTATTTATTTATTTATGTGCTTTTATATACTGTCCTTTCCAGAGATCAGGGGCAGTTTACAAATAACAAGAGCAAGAACTATTACAGTAAACTTGTGATGAGAACTATATTGCATAGAATTAAGTCATAGTGTATGTACAACTGATTATAGAATTTAAACTATATTGCAATAGCATATTTACGTATGAATGTTACATGTGAAGATGAGAGGACTGTTCTAGTGAGGTGTACAGGAAGTGTTATGTTGGCGATACTGTGTTTTTGTGTTCTTAATGAGCAAAGTGTTCAGTGAATAGATGTGTTTTTAATGCCTTGCGGAAATCTTTAAGGTCATTGATAGCTCTTATTTTGTCTGGAAGGACATTCCAAAGGATTGGAGCGAAATATGAGAAAGCTCTTGCTGGTTCAGTGGTTTGTTTTAAGGTAGGAAGCTGGTACTATTAGGGTGTTTTTTTGAGACATTCCCTCCTAGATCTTTCGGTGATTGAGATGTTAATCAGGGAGGATAGGTGTGAGGGGGCTATTTCCTTAATGAGTTTGAAGGTGATAGTAAGGATTTTATGTTTTATACTGCTGGTTATGGATAACCAATGTAATTCATATAAAAGTGGTGTAGTGTGTTCTATGCTATTTTTGCCGTAGATGAAACGTGCTGCTACATTCTGTGCCATCTGCAGTTGGTTAAGTGTTTGTTTGGGGAGACCACGCAAGATGCTGCTTGAATAGTCGAGGTGAGGGGGGATCATTGCTTGTAGGACAGTACAGAAATCACTACCAAAAAGGAATGGTCTGAGTTGCTGGAGCAGTCGTAGCTTGTATAAGATGGCCGTAGTGACTAGTTTTATATGAGGAATCAGAGAAAGATTTTGGTCTAACGTAATTCCTAAGTATTTTACTTGTTTGCTTTACATCAAATTCTGTGTTGTTGATTTTCAATTTTGTTGTGGGGGGGGGGGGGGAGAGGGATTTTTCTTTTTCGTGATGAATAAGGTTTCTGTTTTATTGAAATGTATGTGTAGACTATGTTGCTTTAGCCAATTTGTAATTTCATGGAGGAAATATGCTAGTTGCTGATAATTTGGATTTTTAGTGTTTATTGGTAGGTAAAACATTATGTCATCTGCATAAATGTGGTAACTTAGTTTAAATTTTTTGAAGATGGAACAAATGAGTTGTAAGTATAAATTAAATAGAAGAGTGCTGATCCTTTGGGGGATACCCTTTTCTTGTTTATATGTGTTTGATGTGAGTTGTCCTATTTTCATTTGTTGAGTACATTCTGTTAAGTACGATTGGAACGATTTGACAGTAATGTTACCTATACCTGTCTGTTGGAGCCTTGTGAGTAGAACTTTGTGACAGATGTTATCAAAAGCTGATGCGATGTCTAAAAATATAATTATGAATGCTTGCTTTGGATTATCAAGACCTTGGATGAGATTGTTGGTCAGGAGAAGGGTTTCCATACCGTGATGTGGCCTAAAGCCATACTGATGTTCATCAAGAGGGGCAGTTTGGTCGATAAATTCTTGGATCTGAACTGTTTTTTCAATTAATTTAGCTAGGAAGGGGAGGCTGGATATGGGTCTGTAAGACTTCGGGTTTTGTATATCCGATGTTTTATTTTTTAATATTGGTCTAATAGATACGTGTTTTAGGGAGGACGGCATTGTTCCTAGTTGTAGGGATTGATTCACAATGTTGAGTAAAATGGGTGCTAAGTCAGGGTGAGTGGCTTTTAGCCAGTTGACAGGACAGGGGTCTAAGCTTGATGTTGTTGTATTAAGCTTTGCTATGGTGTTTTTTATATGTCTTAGGTCAACTGCATGAAATCTATGCAGTTTTATTGGGTATGTATGGACATTGTTTGGTATATCTTGTGAGGTGTTAGGTTGTTTAAGCTTGTTCTTATAATAATTTGCCAAAATGTGTAGGTCTACGGGAGCATTGTTTAGTTGAACTGAGGGTATGCTAATTAGAGATTTGACAATATCAAATAGTTCTCTCGGGCGGTTGATGGATTTTGTGAGGGTATTTGTGAAGTATGACTTTTTTGCATTATTTATAGCTAACTTGTATGAGTGCAGTGTTTCAAAATATTTGGTTTTGTCATATGTTGTTTTTGTTTTCCTCCATTTGTGTTTCATTTTTCTTAAATTTTTGTTTTAACTTCCTCAGGTTGTGGGTGTGCCACTTATTAGAGTGAGTTTGGGTATGTCTGTGTTGTGGAGTAGATGCTAATGTGGCCTTCTGAAGGGTGGTATTCCAGTTTTGAATTATGTCATTGAGTTCTGTAAGAGGGGAATTAAGTTGAGGAATGATTTTCATTGAGGAACTTTTCTTTATTAAATGATTTGAATTGTTTTGATTGAGGGTTTGGAGCTTGTGGGGAAGTGAGTGGTGTGTGAGGGAGAATGATTTTGACGAGATAGTAGTCTGACCATGGGATATCTAATGTCTGGGGAGGAAGGTAGAGATCATAAAGGGTGATAAAGTCAGGTACAAAGATTAAGTCTAATGTATTCCCTTTGTTATGTGTTGGTGTGTGAACAGTCTGAAGGAATCCCAGATCTTCCATAGAATTAAGAAAGTTAGTAAAGTATGAGCTGTGTAAAGACGACAGATTTTTATTTATTTATTTAGACAGTTTTGTATACCGCCTTATCCTTCAATCGAAGCGGTCACAACACAATTGGGGGATACATTTAACACGTGGGGATATGAGACATACACTAATACTTACAGGGAACATGGGCAATGGAGGGTTAAGTGGCTTGCCCAAGACCACAAGGAGCATCTGTGGGACTAGAAACCCCAGTCCTTCCGGCCCAAGGTTGCTGTCCTCTAGTGGGATTTGAACCCCCGACCTTCCGGCCTGAAGTACCTTGCCCCAACCACTAGGCTACTCCTCCTCCTCTCCAAGTCTCCAAGTAAAACTAAAGGTTTCTTTAAGGAAGCTGAGCAAACCATTTCCACTATAGATGTTAAACTGTCTGGGGTTGAGTTCGGTGGTCTGTATAATAAGATGATTGAAAGGTTTTTGCTTTCTATTTGTAGTACATCCATTCCATCAATGTTGGTGGATGTAGAAGTTGAGGTATTTAGTTGTTGTTTACCAATATGAGTACCCCTCCTCCTTTGTTTGTTGATCTTATACAGTGATACAGATTGTAACCAGGAAGAAGTAATTGGTTAGTTAATACGGTGTCAATGTCAGTTAGCCAAGTTTCAGTGATACGGAATATATCAGGATCATTATCTTTGATGATGTCTATTATGGCAGGAAATTTGTTTCTAACAGATCTAGCATTTATAAGGTAGCATTTGAATGATTTGTCATGCTCTTGTGGTTTGTAGGGTGATTTGTTTTGAAAAGTAGTGATATTGATCAGTTTATGGCTGGGAAGTTAAAGCGTAGTTACTCACCTGTAACAGGTGTTCTCCAGGGACAGCAGGAATCAGTCCTCACTTATGAGTGATGTTGGTACCAACGAAGCCCACGTGGAGCAATTCCCCACCTTTCAAAGAAAGCCTTTGGGATTGCTGCCATGCATGTGTGGTCCTCTTCCTGCTCAAAGGTGCCATCTTGCTCAGTCAGGTCCCTAGTTAGAGCCCTACTAAGCAGATGGCAAGGGAAGGACAAAAATAGCAACTCTTCAGGGGAGGTGGGAGGGTAGTGAGGACTGGTTCCTGCTGTCCCTGAAGAAACTTGCTACAGGTGAGTAACTACGCTTTCTGCAGGAACAAGCAGGAAGTCAGTCCTCACTTATTGGACTCCCCAGATAAAGGCTACCGAGCCGGTAACCTAAAAACGCCTCCGCAAGGCTATGAGCAGAAGTCGATGTCCAAAAGAGCCCGAGTCTTCAGGTCCCCGGGGCAAAGCTCTCGGTAGCCGATGGAGAAGGGTCGGAGGGCAGGAGTTGCTTATACCCCGAACAGGTTACGGAGTACAGCCTGGCTGAAGGCCCTGTCTCAGCGGGATTCCCTCTCCAAGCAGTAGTGCATAGTGAAAGTGTTTGCTGAAGACCAGGTCACAGCCCGGCAGATGTCTGTTAGAAGCATTGAGTGCAGCGAAGCCACTGAAGCTGCCTTGACTTGGATGCCGTGCGCGGTGACCCATCGATCCAGTGGGACGCCTGCCTTTGCTTGGGCAAAGGCAATGCAGTCCACTACCCAGATGGAAATGGTGCATTTGGTGACTGCCTGCCTCAGGTGATTGGGGTCATAGGTGACAAAGAGCTGGTTAGACTTGTGATGAACCTGGGTACACTGCAGGTAGACGGCAAGAGCCCTCTTGCAGTCGAGTGTATGCAACACCGCCGATGCCTGGTTGGCATGCAGTCTCCGGAAGAAGGTCTGTAGGACTATCTCCTGGTTGAGATGAAAGTCCGAGACCAGCTTAGGTAGGAGCTTGGGATGGGTGCAGAGGACCACTCTGTTCCCATAGAACCTGGTGTATGGAGCCTCAGCCATGAGGGCCTGAAGCTCGCTGACTCGGCGAGCTGAGGTCAAAGCCACCAGGAAGAACACTTTCCAGGAGAGATGCCAAAGCGAGCATGTCATCATCGACTCAAAAGGCGCTCACGTGAGCTGCATCAGCACCACGTTGAGGTCCCACTCTGCCGGGGGAGGCCAGATGGGAGGCTTGGAAAGCAGTACACCTCGCATAAAGTGAGAGACCAAGGGAAGCCCTAAGAGGGGTTTTCCCTCGACAGGGAGGTGGTTGGCCAAAATGGCGCTCAGGTGTACCCTTACCGAATTGGATTTCAGCCCTGTCAGAAAGGATTAAAGTTTTGCAGGAAACAAAATTTGCTGTAGAATCTCTATGGATTAAAATTCCATGTATGAAGGGGAAGGTAATGGCAGTAGGGGTGTACTATCGACCGCCTGGCCAGAATGAACAAATGGATGATGAAATGCTCAAAGAAATCAAGGAAGCTAACAAAAGTCACAGCAGAGTAATAATAATGGGTGATTTCAATTACCCCGGTATCGACCGGGTCAGTGTCACGGCAGGACATGCTAGGGAGATAAAGTTTCTAGATGAAATAAACGACTGCTTCTTGGAACAGCTGGTTCATGAACCGACCAGAGGGGAAGCCATACTGAACCTAGTCCTTAGTGGAACACCAGATCTGGTGCAAGAAATAAGGGTGTTGGGACCACTTGGCAATAGTGATCATAGCATGATCGTGTTTGATTTAATTATTGGAGGAGGGATAGTAAAGAAATCCACAGTACTACCTTTTAACTTTCGAAAGGGAGACTATGATAAAATGAGTAATATAGTTAAGAAAAAACTAAAAGGAGTGGTTGCAAAGGTTAAAGCTTACAACAAGCTTGGGTGTTGTTTAAAAATACTATCCTGGAAGCCCAGATCAGCTGTATTCCACGCATTAAGAAAAGTGGAAGGAAGTCCAAAAAACTGCCAGCATGGTTTAAAGGTGAGGTCAGAGAGGCTGTTGCTGCCAAAAAAGCATCTTTCAGGAAATGGAAAAAAGAGCCAAACGACGAAAACTGGAAACAGCACAAGCACTGGCAAGTTAAATGCAAAGCATTGATAAGGCAGGCAAAGCGAGAATTTGAGAAGAAACTTGCTACGGAAGCAAAAACACGAAATAAAGACTTTTTCAAGTACATTCATAGCAAAAGGCCTGTGAGAGAGTCAATTGGAGCATTAGATGATAGAGGGGTAAAAGGGGCAGTAAGAGGAGACAAGGCTATAGCGGAGAGACTGAATGAATTCTTTGCTTCGGTCTTTACTGAGGAAGATGTAGGGATGTTACCCAAGACTGAAGTGGTATTTAAAGGTGATACTGCAGAGGAATTGAGAGAAATATCGCTACACTGGGAAGATTTATTACAACTATTTGATAAACTGAATAGTAGCAAATCACCTGGACCGGATGGTATACATCCAAGAGTGTTGAAATGTTAGAGCTCTTCAACCTGGAAAAGAGATGGCTGAGGGGAGATATGATAGAGGTCTATAAATTAATGAATGGAGTGGAACGGGTAAACATAGATCGATTGTTTACGCTATCAGAATATAGAAAGACTAGGGGACATGTAATGAAGCTACAGGGTAAACTATTTAAGAAAAATAAGAGAAAATATTTTTTCACTCAATGTGTAATCAAACTCTGGAATTTGTTACCGGAGGATGTAGTAAGAGCTGTTAGTGTAGCTGGGTTTAAAAAAGGTTTGGACAAGTTCCTGGAGGAAAGGTCCATAAACCATTATTAAAAAGGGACCCAGGATATCAATGCTTGACCCAATACAAGCATTGTGGAACCTGTGTCTCTTGGGGATACTGCTAGGTACGTATGACCTAGATTGGCCACTGTTGGAAACAGGATACTGGGCTTGATGGACCTTGGTCTGACCCAGTATGGCATATCTTATGTTCTTATGAGGTACTGGAGGATCCACCGGGTAGAGCAGGAGTATGGGTCGATCTGAAGCTCGGAGCACCAGATCGAGAAACGACGCCACTTAAAGATGTATGCCCATCTCGTCGAGTCCTTCCTTGACGCGAGGAGGATCTCCTTGATGTCCTCCGGGAGACGCAGCGGAGCTAAGGCGACCCATTCAGCTGCCAGGCTGCAAGGGACAGGGAGGCCAGGTTCGGGTGGAACACCTGACCCTCCTCCTGTGTCAACAGGTCCGGGGCGCAGCCCAGAGGAACCGGGGGCTCGGACACAAGCCTGAGCAAAAGCGGGAAACAAGGCTGTCGAGGCCACGAGAATCACCGAAGCTCGGTCCCGCTGAGCCTTGTGGAATGTCCTCACAATGAGAGGAATGGGAGGGAACGCATAAAGAAGGCCGGAGGTTCAACTCAAGAACAATGCATCAGAGGGCACCCTGCTTGGGTGCGGATCCAGGCCACAGAAGTGGGGAAGCTGCGCGTTTGCTGGACTGGCAAACAGGTCCATGGATGGGGTCTCCCACTGATGGAACAAGATGCTGGCGACCTCTGGATCCAAGCGCCACTCGTGTGGGCGGAGGATCCTGCTGAGTTTGTCCGCGAGGACATTCTCCTGGCTTGGGAGGTTGACCGCTCGCAGGGTCATCCCCAGCAAGACGCAAAGGAGGATCACCTCTCGGCAGAGGAGACGTGATCCTGTTCCCCCCTCCTTGTTGATGTAGAACATTGCTACTCTGTTATCAGTCTGCACGAGCACCGACTTCCCCCTCAGATAGCCCTCGAAGGCCTTCAGGGCTCATCAGACAACCCGAAGCTCAAACAGGTTGATCTGCTGCCGAGACTCCTCAGGCGACCACCGTCCCTGGATGCACAATGCACCACAGTGGGCTCCCCACTCCAGCAGGGAAGCATCCGTCGTTAGGATGAGTTCCTGCTGCGGGGTCTGGAAGGGCATGCCCCGAAGGAGACTTTGGGGGTTCCGCCACCAACCCAGGGGAATCGTGGAGACTGCAGGAGACCGGGATAGGGTCTCTGAGGTGGCTGAAGGCCTAGCTCCATTGTGCCCTGAGGCACCACTGGGCAGTCTGCATGTGCAGGTGGGCATAAGGGACCACATGGACAGTGGAGGGCATGTGACCGAGGAGGCGCAGCATCGCCTGTGCCGTAACCCAAGCCCTGTTTTGGACCTGGGAAGCCATGGCCCGAAGGCGGTCTCCTGGGTCCATGGGAAGGAAGGCGGTTGCCCGCACCGTGTTGAAGTGTGCGCCGATGAACTCCAAGGTCTGTACTGGCTCGAGGTGGGACTTGAGGTAGTTGACCATGAAGCCGAGGCACTTGAGGAGAAGGATCGTGCGTGAAGCCGCCAGGCGGGCTTTGCCGATCGAGGACCCTGTGATGAGCCAGTCACTGAGGTAGGGGAAGACGGGTATGCCCTGCTGCCTGAGGGAGGCAGCGGCTGTGGAGAAACACTTTGTGAAAACCCGCGGTGCAGACGCAAGCCTGAAGGGGAGCACTCTGTACTGATAGTGTTCCCCTTGTACCCTGAAGCACAGGTATTGCCTGTGCTGGACGAGGATGTGGGCATAAGCATCCTTGAGGTCCAAGGAGCATAGCCAATCGCCCTGCTGGAGGAAGGGCAGCAGGTCGCCAAGAGATAACATGTTGAACTTTTCCCGCACCAGGAACTTGTTGAGGTTTCTGAGGTTGAGGATGGGTGCAGCTCCCCTGTCTTTTTCGGGACGAGAAAGTAGCGGGAGTAGAACCCCTGAACTCGAAGGTGCCATGGTACCTTCTCAACCACCCGTTGGGCGAGGAGGTTGGACAGTTCCTGCTGTAAGAAGGTCTGGTGCACGAGGAGCCGAGCAGGCTCCGATGGGGAGAAGGGCACCTGTCTAGGCAGAGATGGTATCCGTCTCGGATTACCCGGAGGACCAAAGTGTCCGACGTGATCGATGCCCACTCTGGGGCGAAAAGGGACAGGCGTTCCCCCACCGGTGGAAGAGCTGCCGGGGGGTGAGAGGCTATGCAAATGGTGTCAAAACCCCTGCGTAGGCTGGTGCGGCACCGGTGGTTGGGCCTTAGGCCCTTTAGGTTTATGGTGGCCATATGCACCTTCCTTGTCCTGCATGCTGGGAGCCGGGGCAGAGGTAGGTGGGAAAGGCGGGTAACCCTGGTAAGGGAGCCCCTTCCTTTCGAAGAACAGCTTTTTGGGCTGCTGCTTCTTCCTAGGGAGGGAGGAGGTTTTGCGCGAGAGACGAGTTTGAGTCACGAACTCCGTTTCTATTTCAGCAGCCTTATCTTCCATAGGTTTACCGAACAGCTGTTCATCAAGGCAAGGGATGTCCAGGAGCTTCTCTTGGACCCACTGCTTCAGGTCCAAAGGATGGAGCCATGCCTGGCGCTGGGCCCTGATGCTGGCTTCCGCCACCTGGGCGGAGGACTCAAACCCGTCATATGTGGCACAGTAGAGGTACTTTGAACACTCCGCGATGGATTTGAGGAGGGTTTGAAACCTTAGGAGAAGTTCACCCCTGAGGCCTGTGGCAAAACCGCAGAGCTCCTTGGCAAGGTCCCGTAGGAACATGCCCGTATAGAGTTGGTATGCCTGGATATGTCAAGCGAGCGTGATAGGTCTTATGCCCCAGGGTGTCGAGGGTTCTCGACTCCCTACCTGGGGGGACCGAAGAGTGAGACTTCGGGCACTTCTGCTTCTGCATCGCCGACTCCACAACCATGGAGGTGTGCGGGAGCTTGGTCTTCTGGAACACCGGGTCATGCTGATCTCTATACACGGCATCGAGGCGCTTGCTCACAATGGGGACCAAAGCAGGTGTCTCCCACATGCGGAGGAGCAGCCTTGATAATATGGGGGGAACCGGGACTCACATGTACTGTAGAATATCGAGTTCCTCAGCTTGTGGTTCCTCTTCAGTCTGCATAGCCAGGCTGAGGGCCCGTGCCATGTCCTGCACGAACACCAAGAACAATGTGTCCTTGGGCGGCAAATGTCTCTGATAGGCGGGCGGGGACGGGTCTGAAGGGAGGTCCCTGTGGGCACAGGTCTCTGGGGAAGTATCCCTGTCCGACTCCCAGCCCGAGAGGTCTGAGCAGGAGTCTGACTCGAGTAGGTCGCCCCATCCAGAGGCCAAGGTCTGCTTGGAGCCAGAGGCCTTGGAAGATTGTGCTCCTGAGGACCGGGAAGGCAAACGAGGACCCTCACGAGGCTCGTGGCTCTCGGGGGTTTCCAGGATGGATTTTGGTGTCCCTCTCAAGGGAACCTCGGTCTCGGGGCACGAACGCCTGCTGGGCAGCTAAGAAGGCAGAAATGCTGTGCTCTAGTGCCAGCATTTGGGACTCCCACACAGGCGTGGGACCCTGCAACGCCAACACCGGAGTTACCGGGTCTGGGTTGGAGGAGGAGAGGGGGTCCTCACCGGGATGACCCTCATAAGAA
This sequence comes from Ichthyophis bannanicus, assembly GCA_033557465.1. Taxonomy (NCBI): domain Eukaryota; kingdom Metazoa; phylum Chordata; class Amphibia; order Gymnophiona; family Ichthyophiidae; genus Ichthyophis; species Ichthyophis bannanicus. The sequence goes on from CM066036.1 coordinate 188,597,910, forward strand.
CATAAGATATGCCATACTGGGTTAGACCAAGGTCCATCAAGCCCAGTATCCTGTTTCCAACAGTGGCCAATCTAGGACATACGTACCTAGCAGTTTCCCCAAAAGACACAGGTTCCACAATGCTTGTACTGGGTCAAGCATTGATATCCTCGGTCCCTTCTTAATAATAGTTTATGGACCTTTCCTCCAGGAACTTGTCCAAACCTTTTTTAAACCCAGCTACACTAAAAGCCTTTACTACATCCTCCGGTAACAAATTCCAGAGTTTGATTACACATTGAGTGAAAAAATATTTTCTTCTATTAGTCTTAAATAGTTTACCCTGTAGCTTCATTGCATGTCCCCTAGTCTTTCTATATTCTGATAACGTAAACAATCGATCAGGAGACCGGGCGCCATCACTGGAGGCCTCTGTAACTGTACGAGGTATGTCAGACGGCTGCCTGGGTGAGAATCTTCACAGTCTTGGCAAGTGCATATTTCTATATGATTTGCAAGGGATTGTGGGCAATGCAGTTCATTCACACCAGACACAGCTGCTGACAATAATTTAGTTGTGCTCAAGTGTAAAGCCAATAAGATATTTATTTATGGGGTTATTTCTCCCAACACAGATATGCTTGGTAGCACATAAATCAGGTTACTTGCTTTCAGTGTTAAACTTGAAAAAACAAAATCAGGAAACAACATTGGAATTGTCATGCAATCAAAGCAAAAGAAATAAGACCTGGTTGATAACAAACTGGTCTTTTCTGTAGGCTTAGCTAATATTTTCTTAGCATGTATCAAACAACAAACCAAAAGCCACAAAGAAAGAAAAAAACTGTTCTTTTCAGGTAAACTTCTTATATCTTCCCACATAGATTCAGAAGTGATTCTCTCAGAGCCCACAAGCAATTAGGTAAGGCTCAATTGCTAGCAGTTATCCAGCTGAAACCCCTTAGCTGGCTTGCTTTCTACTGCGTGGCTAGAAATCCTACACAGGAGCTTTTCTGAGTAGATTAAAGAACAAGTTTGTATTTCTTTGTGATGGTTGCTGTACTTTATAACAGAAAATCACCAAAGGAGTTTAGACAGAGAGCAGTCCATGTAAACAGATTCTTCATCTGCTATCACCCCCTCTTCTTCAACAAGCATGGGTTCAATATCATGGATTGGCACAGATGAATCTCCCAATGGAGCACTTTCAGGAGAATACTTGTTTCCCTGCTGTCTTTCAAGGTTATAGCTAGGGCATAGATCAGTGTTCATACCTGAGCTTCCATTGCTGTTAGAGTTCCTCTCTATATAGCCTGGCCAGTATGTAGTCCAGTTCTTATGTCCAGCCTTCCAATCCAGATCCCTGGACACTGGATCTCTCTTCACATACCTTCTGGCACGGGTCTTAGGGTCCCTTCCACGTGCAGCCGTCTCTCTCACAGGTACCGTCTGGAGATTCCTAGCTCTGTAGCACCATTCCTCTGGCTTTCCCAATGGTGTATGCTGGCCCTTGGAATGCCTCCCAGTATACGTACTGCTCTGGACTCTTCTAGACCTCTCAAAGGCTTTTCTCCTCTTTCTTCCAAAGGGTTTCTTTCCCTCTCTGTCCGTCCGGTTTGGCTTCTGCTTCTGATGATCCTCCTGATGATGAAGATGATCAAGCTCAAGCTGATTCTCAGGATAATTCTCTTTAGAATAAACTCTACCTTTATTCTGCCTAGATGAGTGCTCCTCCCTAACACAGCGCAGCTGTGCTGAATCAGGCCCTGCCCTTTGAGATGAGTGCTTAGGGATTACCTCATAGCCCTCCTGATTGAACACACATTTCCCCACTTCAGCTCCTCTAATGGCTGCTGGAAACCTGGTGCATTCTGGGACTGGTAGTCTTTTATGGGAAAATTCTGTTTTCTTATTTCTACCAGAACTGACAGGTTGCTGGTTCAGAGTCACTTCACCTTTTCTATAGCTCCTTCCTGAGCTATGATAAGCTTCCTTATCACAGGTACCTTTCAAGGCCACTCCTTGTCCGACTCTCAGGAACGCCGCAGGGGACTGAGCGACCGAGTGTGGGAGCGCCCGCGCTTATCCGGAGCCCCAATAGCAACTTCGAGGCCTTCTTCTTCTTACACTGCTCCACATCAGGGGACCCCTGGTCAGAGTGCCACCGAGAACACGGAACCGAAGTGGGGGATCCCACTAGTAGAGGGGCGACCGAGAGTGCCACCAAGGATTCCGGGGCCACCTTCCGGAAAATGTCATTGGATGTCTGCTTACGGCTGAGCAGGGCCTTGGAGGACATTTTCTTGCAAAGAGAGCAGAGCTCTGGGTCATGATCGGCCCCAAGACACTGAAGACAACAGTCATGGGTGTCTGTGAGCGACATGTTCTAGGAGAATCTGTCACATTTTTTAAAACCGGTGGCCATAGGGGCAAAAAGGACCCCCACTAGGTCGAAGACCTTCGCGGCCAGTGGTTGGAGGAAAAAAGGGCGCAAAGCCCACAATAGGGAAAAATCTTTAAAGAAGGATATCCCCTCGCTCGAGGGAAAAAGGAGAGCAAGGGGGGGACGGGGACGGAAGAGGATCGGTGCAACCGGAAAAAAACACGGCCCAAGGGCCATAAATGAAACACTTTTCCGAGGGATGAGGACTTGTGTCCGAAGGGCTCCGCGGAAAAAGGGAGACTGAGTAAGATGGCACCTTTGGACGGGAAGAGGATCACACATGTGTGGCAGCAATCCCAAAAGCTTTCTTTGAAAGCTGGAGAATTTCTCTGCGCGGGCTCCGTTGGTGCCGACGTCACCCATAAGTGAGGACTGACTTCCTGCTTGTTCCTGGAAAAAGTCTGTTATTTGTTTTGTAAATGAATGGTGTATGCTCTATTCTAGGGTAATTGTGGATAATAGGTACATACTGTAGTGTTGCTGTGTAATAGATGTTGGGTATGTATATGTGTGGGGTATTAATGATATTAAGGACATGATAATATAGATTTGAATAAGTAGTTTGTTCACCATTTTTGCTCAGAGGGTGCGTAAGAAATGTGTAGCTTGATGGTACCTTGAAGAATTATGGGTGGAGATGGTATAGTTTTGTTAGGAGTTGAGAACTACTACAACATGTAAGATAATGGATAATTGTAGTAATCTAGGTACTATGAAGTAGTGTTGGGTTATATCATCTTAAAAGATAGGATATCAAGGGATACTGTACTTTGATCAACAGATAGACTGTGCTATGGATTGTAAATTAGGAGATTTATACAGGATGCATATGTGTAGGTTATATTGGACACTAATGGTTGCCATTTTGTAAGGATGATAAGACAGTTGTAAAAAACACAATCTCACAAGTTTTGACAATGAACAATATGGTTATAATATAAGTGTGAATGATATTGTGGTAATAAACCTACTTGGTAGTAGTTGACGAGAAGTTGGAGCACGATGTTTAGGCTTTACATGAGTTATGTTGAAGTCCACTCCAATGGGCCCTCTAGTGAAGCCCTCAGTAGCAGAAAGTGAGCTGCGATTGGCCTGATGATTTTGAGCAGGAGGAGCTCACCTGAGGCTGATCTTACTTGAGCACAGAGATCATGAAAGGAGAAGGGGTTCTCCCTTCTTTCCACAGACCAGGCAGAGAAAGGCATAAGCCTGTAGTCTGGCAGAGGGCTTTTGGGAGGCCAATAGGATCTCCTCAACTTCTCTTGGAAGATTGAAAGGGGCCAGTGCTGCCCTTTCAGCAGCCATGCTGTTAGCGTTAGGGACCCCAGGTTGAAAGTGCAGGAGTGAGTCCCCTTCCTGAGACAGGAGGTCTGGGGCTCGGCCCAGCGGGACTGGGAGTGCCACCGACAGGGAGAGTAGCAGTGGAAGCTAGGGCTGCCTCGGCCACCTGGGGGCAATTAGTATAACTGATGCCCTCTCGCTCTTGACCTTGAAGAGGGTCCTGGCAACCAGGGAGGTCAGTGGGAATGCACAGAGTAGGCCCTCGGACCACAAGATCAGGAAAGTATCTGCCGCCACTCTCTTCGGGTACGGTTGGCGTGAGCAGAAGCGAGGCAGCAATGTGTTGTCTGGAAAGGCAAATAGATCCCTCACAGGTCTGCCTCAGAGGTAGAAGAGCCTCTTGGCCACTCTGGGGTTCAAGCACCACTCGTGTGGCCAAAGGACTCTGCTCAGCCTGTCCGCTAGGCAGTTGTCCTGGCCCGGGAGGTAAACTGCTCGCAAAAGCATGTTGTTGCGAGCTGCAAGGGAGAGGAGGGCCACTGCTTCCTGGCAGAGGGGGTACGAGCCCATGCCCCCCTGCTTTTTGATAAAGAACATGGAGACTTTATTGTCCATCTGGATCAGTACTGACCGGTGTCGCAGGCAGTGACAGAACACTCATAGGGCTAGAAAGATTGCCATGAGCTCCAGATTGATCTATAGGAGCATTTTCTCTTAGGACCAGCAGTCCTGTGTGCGGAGGACCCCACAATGTGCCCCTCAACCTAGGAGGGAGGAATCTGTGGTCAGGATTCTCTAAGGTGTGGGTGCTTGGAAAGATATTCTCGCCCAGAAGTGGCGGACGTTTTGCCACCAGATGAGGGATTTCACCAATTGGCGGGTGACCCCGACTCTGTTCTGCAGCCTGCCTGTGGCTAGAATTCACTGTGAGCGGAGGCACCACAGGGTTGTCCACATGTGCAAGCGGGTTGAGGGTGTCACGTGGACCTTAGAGGCCATATGGCCCAGGAAGCAGAGAAGGAGATCAGCTGGCACTGACCTGTGATGTTGTACCTTTCCTGCCAGTTTTATGAGGCATTCTGTTCCTCTCTCTGGGGAGGACCGCCTTGATCTGCAGTGTGTCGAACTGAGCACCTATTAACTCCATATTTTGGGATGGAGAGAGGTGGGATTTAAGATGGTTGATGACGAACCCCAGGTGCTGCTGAAGGAGGGACACACGCTCTGGACTGGTCTCTGAGGTTGTGCCACCCCTGATTAGCCAGTCATCTAGGCAGAGGAAGAAGGCGGCTCCTTGCAGCTGCCAGTGGGCGGCCACCACAGCCAGGCATTTGGTAAAGACCCTTGGCGAGGAGGCCAGGCCAAAGGGTAGTACCTTGTACTGGTAGTGCCCTCCTCCCACCACAGACCTTAAGTACTGCATGTGGGAGGGGTGGATCAGGATATGTGTGTGTATGCATCCTTTAGATCCAAGGAGCACAGCCAATCTCCCTGGTGGAGGTAAGGCAGCAGTGTTACACGAAAGAGCATCTTGAACTGCTCCCTTACCAGAAACCTGTTTAAGTTTCACAGGTCTAGTATGGGCCTGAGGCCCACAGTTCTCTTTGGGACAAGGAAATACCTGGAGTAGAAACCTTTTCCCCATAGGTGTCTGGGTACAGGCTTTACTACGCTGTCCCTGATCAGACCGTGAGCTCTGTGAGCAGAAGAGTCTGGTGAAGAAGGGGTTGCACTGGCTCTCTTGTGAAGAACTTGAGTGGTATCTGCTGTAGGTGGAGGAGGTATTCTTCCCTTACCACTTGCAGTATCCACTGGTCCGAGGCGATGTTGGCCCATCTCTGGGCAAAGAGCACCAGGCGCCCCCCTGTGGGCTGGTGAAGGTCTCCTGGGGGAGGGGAGGCTCTGCCCTGGGTGTCAAAAGCTCCCCCCGGGTTGGGTGGGAGCTGGGGCCTGAGGCTTCGGTGCTTTCGCATTCTGAGTCCCATAGCCTTACTTTTAGGGTGAGAACTTTGTTGTTAGCCTGAGAAGGGTTGGTAGGGGTGACTCTGTGGAAAAGGACCCCTTTTCCTCGGGAACAGGGGTCTTTTCCCCATTGATTTCCTGCGGGAGAGGGATGAGGTCTTTTTAGAAAGCCTCTGGTGGGTCACCATGTTGGCCTCGATCTCGGCCACCTTGTCAGCCATGGGTATGCCGAATAGGTTCTCCCCAATGCAGGGAAAAACGAGCAGTTTGCCTTGGATCCATTGCTCAAGGTCAGAAGACTGTAGCCAGGCTTGGCATTGGACGTCAATGCTGGCTGCTGCGACTTGAGCCACTGACTCGAAGCTGTCGTAGACTGCTCAGGAGAGGAACTTGGAGCAGTCTTTGATCCCCGAGGTCAGGGACTGGAACCGCTGGAAGGGTTCTCCGACAAGACCAACTAAAAATCCTGACAACTCCTGGGTTAGAGCCTTCCGGTACATACCTATGTATAATTCATAGGCTTGGATATGGCAACCAGGCATTGAGCCCTAGTAAAGCTTGTGCCTGAGGGCATCAAGGGCTCTGGCTTCCCTTCCAGGGGGAATGGAGGAGTGGGTCTTTTGACTTTTTTGCATGGTGGAGTTATGTAGGAGTTGGGTTTGTGGAACCCTGGCTCTTTCCAGATGTGGTACATGGCGTCGAGGTGCTGGCTCACCACCTGTACTGATGCCGGTGTCTCCCACATTCTGAGCAGTAGCCGCTCAAGGACTAGCTGCAAGGGCACTGTGAGAATTTCCTTGGGTAGAGACTTGTATAGGAGGAACGCCAACTTCTCAGTGTGCAGTTCTTGCTCTGCCTCGGTCTGCACTGGGAGAGCTCTGGCCATGTCTTTGAAAAAGTCATGGAAGGCCATGTCCTCTGGAAAACAGTGGTGCTGGGGTACCGAGAGAGATGGATCTGAGGGAATATCTCTGTGCCATTTAGTTTCCAGGGATGCCTCGTCGTCAGTCTCCCACTTGGAGTCAAATGGTGACAACAAGTCCGAGACCCTGTGACTCATTGTCTTGAGGCCAGTGCCGCGGGGTCGGCAGCCTCCTGGGGACCTGGGGTCCAAGTTGCAGAAACTAGCCAGGGAGGATCGGATGCCCGAGGAATGGTACCTCGACTAGCGCCGAAGGCTTACCCGAGGCTGGTGGCGCTTGAAACTTGGCTCGATGACCGGGGGCTCCCCCCGCAGTCAGGGTCCCAGTTGTCGGGGCAGATGATGCGGACGAACCAGTCATCATTGCCTGCTGCAGGGCCAGGATAGCAGTAACATTCTTCTCTAGGGCTGCCATTCTGGTTTCCAAGTCAGATGGCTCCACAGTTTTCGGCGCAGGCACAGAGGATCTTTGCCCCGGCACCGGCACTCTCGCGATTGCGTCCTCAATGAGGACTATGGCCTCGAGGAAACTCGCACAGTCTCCACCAGCAGGACCTTGGAAGGGTGCTTCTTGGAGCCGCCCGAGACCTTCTGGGTGGTTTTACTGGGTTTCTCTGGCGCAACTTCGGCAGACTCAGATCTTTTTGCTGGTCTTAGGTGTCATGGCCTGGCACAAGGCGAAGGAGGTGCTGTCATGGTCCGGTCCCAGGCAGCAGTCATGGGTATTGGTCACTGGCATGGTCTGACTGCAGCGGTCACATTTTTTGAGCCAACAGCCTCAGGGCAAAAAATGGTATGAACGCTGGTCGAGGCAAGCCTTGATCAAAAAGGAAAAGAGGAGCTGAGAACAGCACTGAGATCGGTGCCAGCTCGAGTTGGGAAGAGGAACTGGTACGCAAACCAGGAAAGCTAACCTTTAAGAATAATAGCAAGGATTTTTTTCAGGGAAACAGGATTCACGTCCATTGGGCTCTGCAGAAAAAAGGAGACTGAGCAAGATGGCACCCTTGGGCGGGAAGGGGACCACGCATGCGTGGTAGCATGTCCCAAAAGCTTTCTTTGAAAGGTGTGGAAATGTTCCGCAAGGACTCCGTCAGCACCGCCACCTATATGTGAAGACTGATTTCCTGCTTGTTCCTGGAGAAAACATAGTTACTCATCTGGAACAGGTGTTCTCCAGGGACAGCAGGAATCAGTCCTCGTATACGGGCGACGTCGGCGCCAACCGAGCCTGTGCAGAGCATTTCCCCAGCTTTCAAAAAAAGCCTTTGGGACTTGCTACCACACATGCATGGTCCCTTCCCACTCAAGGGTGCCATCTTGCTCAGTCAGATGACATAGCTAGGATGGCAGTAAAAATAAAACAAGGTAGGGAGACAAATCCCAGGGGAGGAGGGAGGGTTGTGAGGACTGATTCCTGCTGTCCCCGGAGAACACCTGTTACAGATGAGTAACTATGCTTTCTCCAGGAACAAGCAGGAAGTCAGTCCTCACATATAGGACTCCCTAGCCCCAGGCTGCCGAGGGCTGAACTATATAAATAATCCAACAATCTACACTCCAAATATATCTCCGGTCTTGTTTAAGAAATTTATCTTCCACTTCGAGTTAGTGCTGCAGCATGTGTCTATACACTCTTATACCAAATATACAGGTCTCAGCTCAAAGGGAAACATGGCCAAAAAATGACCGATAGTATTCCCATAATAACATCAATGACCCGATTCATACATTTAAAGTGACTCAGTGCATAGATCCCATTTCTTTTGCCCACACGAAGCTACTTCTCCAACTTCACTTGATCCTCTTTTCTCTTAATACTTTTAAAAATCTTAATGTCCAAAATTTATAGTTAAATCGGTGTGGTTAAATCAGAGTGGCTAAAGCTCTAATGTAATACAAGTCTGCAACTCTTTCAAACAACAATTTCCAATTTTATATGGTGCAAACTTGTTGATCAACAAGTTTGCACCATATAAAATTGGAAATTGTTGTTTGAAAGAGTTGCAAACTTGTATTACATTAGAGCTTTAGCCACTCTGATTTAACCACACCGATTTAACTATAAATTTTGGACATTAAGATTTTTAAAAGTATTAAGAGAAAAGAGGATCAAGTGAAGTTGGAGAAGTAGCTTCGTGTGGGCAAAAGAAATGGTATCTATGCACTGAGTCACTTTAAATGTATGAATCGGGTCATTGATGTTATTATGGGAATACTATCGGTCATTTTTTGGCCATGTTTCCCTTTGAGCTGAGACCTGTATATTTGGTATAAGAGTGTATAGACACATGCTGCAGCACTAACTCGAAGTGGAAGATAAATTTCTTAAACAAGACCGGAGATATATTTGGAGTGTAGATTGTTGGATTATTTATTTTACACACTCTAGGATATAATACCCCTGTTATGAGGGCTGAACTATGACAGCACCAATGGCGACCACTTGGGTAGCCGTGAGTTGCAGAAGGTGAGTTCCCACTGAGAGACTCTTCAGACCCTAGCGTCCAGAGATACTATCATTCCAGGAGCCTGAACACAGAAGGGTCGGAGGGCAGGAGTTGCCTTTCCCCCTAGAATATTACAGAGTACTGCCTGGCCAAAGGCACTGTCCCTGCAAGACTTGCTCTCCAGGCAGTAATGAGCTGCGAACATATGAATTGAAGACCATGTGGCGGCCCTGCAGATCTCCGTCACCGGCACTGAGCGGAGGTTGGCCACCAACGCGGCCACTGCCCTCATGCGATGAGCTGTGATCCAGTGCTCAAGGGAGAAGCCAGCTTGCTCATGTAGGTGAGGGCAATACAGCCCGCCACCCAAATGGACAGAGTTTGCTTAGTCATGGAGAGCCCCAGTCTGCTGGGGTCATAAGATACAAAAAGCTGAGGAGCTTTTCGATGGGCCTGAGTCTGCTTTAAGTAGAAAGACAAGGCCCGTTTACAATCCAGTGTATGAAGTACTACTTCCTCCCTGCCGGCGTGAGGTCATGGGAAGAAGGTGAGGAGTACCACCTCTTGGTTGAGGTGGAAAGGGGACACCACCTGCGGGAGTTATTTGGGGTGCGTGCGGAGCACCACCCTGTTCTTATAAAATCTGGTATGGGGTGGATCTGCAACCAGGGCCTGGAATTTGCTCACTCAATGAGTGGACGTGAGGGCCACCAGGAAAACCACCTTTCAAGACAGGTACCATAGATGGCAAGTGGCCAAGTGCTCGAACGGTGGTTTGGTGAGCTGAGAGAGCACCACATTGAGGTCCCACTATGCTGGTGGAGGTCGGAGAGGGGATAACAGGATGCCCCGGAGGAACCTGGAGACTAGGGGCTGGCTTGAGGGGGTTTCCCTTGGCAGGGTGGTGGTGAGCAGCTGTGGCACTCAGATGCACCCTCACAGAGTTAGATTTCAGCCCGGTGTGTGACAGATGCAATAGGTACTGCAATACTAGTTGAACCTGACAGGAGAAGGGATTCACTTGCCTTTCCGCACACCAGACTGAAAACCTTCTCCACTTAAAGATGTAAGCCCATCTGGTGGAAGGTTTCAGAGAGGCTTGGAGGTTCTCCTCGACTTCTCCTGTGAGAACGAAAGGGGCCAACGCTACCTTTCAGCAGCCATGCTGTTAGCATTAGCGATCCCAGATTGGGGTGCAGGAAAGAGCCTTCCTCTTGGGACAGGAGGTCTGGGGCTCAGCCCAGAGGGACAGGAGGTCTGGGGCTCGGCCCAGAGGGACAGGAGGTGCCACCAACATGAAGAGCAGCAGAGAGAACCAAGGTTGCCTGGGCCACCTGGGGGCAAGCAATATGACTGATGCCCTTTTGTTCTGGACCTTGAAGAGGGTCTTGGCGACAAGGGGGATTGGTGGGAATGCATAGAGCAGGCCCTCGGACCATGAGATCAGGAAGGCATCTGCCATCTCTCTCTCCGGGTGCGGCTGATGGGAGCAGATGTGAGGTAGCTGCGTTTTGTCCGCAGAGGTGAATAGGTTAATCACAGGGCTGCCCCAGAAGTGGAAGAGCTGTTGCACTATCCTGGGGTTTAAGCGCCACTTGTGTGGGCGAAGGACTCTGCTTAGTCTGTCCACTAGGCAGTTGTCTTGGCCCTGGAGGTACACCGCTTGCAGCAGCATGTTTGCGTGCTGTGAAGAAGAGGAGGGCCACCGACTCCTGGCAGAGGGAGTACGAACCCGTGTCCCCCTGCTTGTTGATATAAAACATGGCAATCTGGTTGTCCATCTGGATCAGTACAGGCCAGTGCTGCAGTTGGTGGTGGAACGCTTGTAGTGCCAGGAAGATTGCCCTGAGCTCCAGGAGATTGATCTGAAGGAGGGACTCCTCCTGAGACCAGCTTCCCTGTGTGCGGTGGCTCCAGCAATGCGCCCACAACCCAGGAGGGAGCTGTCTGTGGTCAGGGTCCTCTGCAGTGTGGGTGCCTAGAAGGGCATTCCTGCCTGGAGGTGGCTCAGGTTTTGCCACCAACCTAGGGACTCCGCCAGTTGGCAGGTAACCCTGACTCTGTCACACAGTTTGTCGGTGGCTTGAGTCCACTGCGAGCGAAGGCACCACTGGGCTGCCCACATGTGTAAGTGGGCTAAGGGCGTGATGTGGACCGTGGAGGACATATGGCCCAGTAGACAGAGGAGGCAGCGAGCTGGCACTGAGCGGCAGCGCTGCACTTTTCCTGCCAGCTGCCTGAGGTGTTCTGCCCTTTTTGTCGGGAGGATGACCTTGACCAGTAGCGTGTCCAACTGGCATCTATGAACTCCAGACTTTGGGCTGGAGAGAGATGGGATTTGGGGTAGATGACGACGAACCCTAGGTGCTGCAGAAGGAGGATTGCCCAGTCTGCGGCCTGGCTGACTTCTGAGGCCGTGCTGCCCCTGATGAGCCAGTTGTCCAAGTGGGGGAAGATGAGTGCCTCCTGTAGGTGACCACCGCCAGGCACTTGGTAAAGACCCTTGGCAAGGAGGCCAGGCCGAAAGGTAGCACTCTGTACTGGTAGTGCCCTCCTCCCACCACAAACCGTAGGTACTACCTGTGGGCGTGATGGATCAGGATGTGTGTGTATGCATCTTTTAGGTCCAAGGAGCACAGCCAATCTCCCTGGCGGAGGAAGGGCAGCAGTATTCCAAGGGAGAGCATCTTGAACTTCTCCCTCACCAGAAACTTGCTTTAGCTTCTCAGGTCTAATATGGGCCTGAGGCCCCCAGTTCTCTTTGGGACAAGGAAATATATGGAGTGGAAGCTCTTTCTCCATAGGTGTTTGGATACAGGCTTTACTGCGTTGTCCTTGAGTAGACCTGAGAGCTCGGAGAACAGGAGGGTCTGGTGAAGGAGAGGTTGCACCAGCTCTCCTGGAAAGAACCTGGGTTGTACCTGTTGTAGGTGGAGGAGATACCCTGCCCTGGGAGTCAAAAGCTTCCTCCGGGCTGGGCGGGAGCTGAGTCCTGGGGCTTCCGGGCTCCATGGCCCTAGGTTTTGGGGCGAGATATAAAACATGGCAATCTGGTTGTCCATCTGGATCAGTACAGGCCAGTGCTGCAGTTGGTGGTGGAACGCTTGTAGTGCCAGGAAGATTGCCCTGAGCTCCAGGAGATTGATCTGAAGGAGGGACTCCTCCTGAGACCAGCTTCCCTGTGTGCGGTGGCTCCAGCAATGCGCCCACAACCCAGGAGGGAGCTGTCTGTGGTCAGGGTCCTCTGCAGTGTGGGTGCCTAGAAGGGCATTCCTGCCTGGAGGTGGCTCAGGTTTTGCCACCAACCTAGGGACTCCGCCACTTGGCAGGTAACCCTGACTGTTGCTGGCCTGAGAAGGGCTGGTAGAGGTGACTCTGATGGAAGGATCCCTTGTTCTGCGGGAACAGGGGTCTTTTCCCCAATGGTTTCTTTCAGAGACAAGATGAGGTCTTCTTGGAGAGCCTCTGTCACCACATCGGCCTCTATCTCTGCCGCTTTGTTGGCCATGGGTTTGTCGAACAGGTTCTCCCTGGTACAGGGGACATTGAGCAGCTTTTCCTGGACACATTGCTCAAGGTCTGTAACCAGGCCTGGCACTGGGCACAGATGCCTGCCACTGCTACTCAGGCTGCTGACTCAAAGCCATCATAGGCCGCCCAGGAAAGGAACTTGGAGCAATCCTTTAACCCGGAGGTCAGAGATTAGAACCGTTGGAGGGCCCTGCTGAAAACCTGGACAACTCATAGCCCTGAATCTGACACCCCAGCATCTAGCCCTAATAGCATTTTCAAAGGCTCTAGCCTCTAGTAGATCTTCTGGCTTTTGAGTTTTTGCATGGTTGATTTGACAACCATGGAGTTATGGTTTTTGGAACCCCGGCCCTTTCCTGACACGATACATGACATCGAGGCATTGGCTGACCACTGGCACAGATGCCAGGGTCTCCCACATCCTAAGCAGCAGCTTCTCAAGAATCGGCTGCACCGGCACAATGAGAGTTTTCTTGGGTGGAGACTCATACTGGAGGATTTCCAGCTCTTTGGTGCATGGGTCTTCCTCCACCTCGGTCTGCACTGAGAAGGCTCGGGCCATATCCCTGACAAAGTCATGGAAGGCCACGTCCTCTGGAGGAGAATGGCGCCGGGTGGGGGGGAAGGCTCCGAGAGGATGTCTTGGTGCAGACTAGTTTCCGGGGAGGCTTCGTCGTCACTCGGAGTCGAGGGATGATGAGGAATAGGAGGCCCTGTGGCTCCTTGCCTCCAGGCCAGCCCCGAGGGGGCCTCTGGAGGACCTGGGGTCCGAGTCACAGAAACTGGCCGGGGAGGATCAGATACCTGAGGAATGGGATCGAGACCTGGACCGGCGCAGAGGACTTACTTGAGGCCAATGGCGCTCGGAGCTCAGCTCAACGACCGGGGACTCCTCTGCAATCAGGGGCTCGGTCATCAGGGCAGATGATGCAAATGAACCAGTCATCATTGCCTGCTGCAGGGTCAGGATAGCAGAGATGTTCTACTCCAGGGCTGCCATTCTAGTTTCCAAGCCAGAAGGCTCCGCAGCTTTCGGCAGGGCACTGAGGATCTCGGGCCTGGCACCGGCACTCTCGTGAGTGCATCCTTGATGAAACTATGGTCTCGAGGAACTTCGCAAGGTATCCACCGGCTGAGGAATCCTTTTCGGTAGGGCACTCTCAGAGCTGTTCGGAGCCGCCCGAGTCCCTCCGAGGGGTTTTATCGGATTTCTCCAGTGAAACCTCGACAGACTTAGAGGACTTTTTCTTCTTTCTCTCAGGGTCCAGACTCTTCTCGGAGGAGCCGCCACTGCGGGACTCAGAAGACGCCCGGGCCTCACAGGAAGTATTGGGCTTGGAGCTCAGCATTGGAGAAGCCAGTGCCGAGTCGGATCTTGGGAAGTGTTTTGCCTGCACTCTGACCACTTTTTGTTGGTCGTCGGAGTCATGGCTTGGCACAGGTCAAAGTAGGTGCTATCGTGGTCCATTCCCAGGCAGAGAAGGCAGCAGTCATGGGTGTCTGTTACTGACATAGTTTGACTACATCGGTCACATTTTTTTAACCCACCGAGAGACATGGTAGGAGACGCCCGGCCAGGGTCCACGACCCCCAGACAAAAAAGAGCACGAACACCAAGAAAGGCGAGCCTTGATTAAAAAATGGGGAAAGAGCCGAGCGCAGCATCGGAACCGGTGCTGTCTCAAGGCAGGAAGAAGAACTGGTACGCAACTGGGAAAGAAACAACATTTAAGAATTTTGCAAGGATTTTTCCAGGAAAATAGGACAGGCGTCCGTTGGGCTCCACAGAAAAAAAGGAGACGGAGCAAGATGGCACCCTTGGGTGGGAAGGGGACCATGCATGTGTGGTAGCATGTCCCAAAAGGTTTCTTTGAAAGCTGGGGAAATGCTCCATGTGGACTCCGTCAGCGCTGTCACCCGTATGTGAAGACTGACTTCCTGCTTGTTCCTGGAGAAATAAAATTATTCTCAATGTGAATAAGTGAATTTCTTGCATAAACTTGGTAAATGCCTTATAATAAATTCCCTTGCAGAGCTGAGATTTTTGTTTTTTGCTTAGGGTTTTTAATTTTCTAACACATAATTTAAAATAAATATCCAAGTTATTTTTTTTCTAGTTTTGTACATCTGTTTTTTTATGTTACTATTGTATACTGCCTAGATCAGTGATGGCTAACCTTTTTGAGCCCGAGTGCCCAAACTGCCGCACAAAACCAAAGAATTTCCTCAAAGTGCCAGCACGTCATTTGCATAAGTGGTCTTATTTGCATAAATATTTGCATAATGTTACCATACACTAACTTTTAGTAAACATGTCTCTTAATGAGTGTATGGATAAAGAAAGACTAAAAGATTTCTACATTACTATAATCCAGTGCCAACCGCCAGGCACATTAGGAACTACTACAAACGCTGCCCATTTAGAACCCATAGCAAACCCGCCGTATCCTGACAGCATTACCAGGACTCACAAAGCACCATACCCTACCTATCAAAAGGCAACACTGCAAATATTAAACCAATACATTTCAGAGAATACTGGGGAAAGAGAACAAGTGGCAACGTCAAATAGGAATTTCCTCTTGTACCAAACAAAGCGCAGATGTTAATGATGCACATTTCCCAGAGCTGACATATTCCAGTTAATAAATTCAAAATAAAGAGATATCTTTCTACCTTTTGTGCATTTTTTTTTCAGTTGCAATTGGTCCAGCCACCTTCTTCTGGTTTCTTCATGTTTTCTGCTAACTCTCCATCGTCTGCTGTCCATTTGTCCTTTCTTCTCTCTTCTAGTTTTTTTTCCATTCTCTCTCTCTCTCTACATCTGCTTTAACATACTAATCTTTCTCCTTTTGCTCTTTCCTCATTCCTATTTCATCCACACAAATTTTACCCCTCCATCTTCAATCCCCAATTACTCTCCCAATACCTGGCCAATTGTAGATTTTTCATCCCTCCTACACAAAATATTTTTCCCCTCTCCATTTTACTCTCCCAGCCCCATCCCATTCTAATCCTCCCCCAACATCAGCTCCCTTCTAGTTCCAGTCTCACCCAGCATCCATTCCCTTCTAGTCCCTGCATCAGCCCATTTCCAGTCCAAGTCCCTTCATCAGCTCATTTTCAATCCTAGCCCCCCCATCAGCCCATTTCTACTCATTTCCTAGCCCCACCATCAGCCCATGTCAAATCATAGCTCCCCTCCACTCAGCCCAATTCCAGTCCAAGCCCCCCCATGAGCCTACTTCCAGTTCTAGCCCCTCCATGAGTCCATTTCAATTCAAGCCCCCACCACAGCCCATTTCCAATCTTAGCTCCCCCCAACAGCCCATTTCCAGTCCTATCCTAGCTGTTCCATCAGCCCATTTTCAGTCCTAGCTCCCTTCCCTCACAGCCCATTTCCATTCCAAGCCCCCTCCACATCAGCTATTTGCAGTTCAAGCCTCCCCTTCCACTCAGCCCATTTCCAGTCCTAGCAACACCCCAACCCATTACCAGTCCTAGCCCCCCGTCAATCAACTTCCAGTCCTAACCCCCATCACCCCATTTTCAGTTTAAGCCCCCCCTATAACCCTTTACCAGTCCTAACCCCCCATCAGCCCATTTCCAGTCAGCCCCCCATAGCCCATTGCCAGTCCTAAACCCCCCCATCAGCCCACAGCCCATTACCAGTCCTAACCACATCAGCCCACCTCAAGTCCTAACCCCTCCCCATCAGCCCATTTCCTGTCCTAGCCCCCCCCATAACCCATTATCAGTCCTACACCCCCATCAGCCCACTACCAGTCTTAACCCCCCCATAGCCCATTACCAGTCCTAACCCCCCCATCTGCCAACTACCAGTATTAACCCCCCATTTGCCCATTACCAGTCCTAACCCCCCCATCACCCCATTTCCAGACAGCCCTCATCAGCTCATAGCCCATTGCCAGCCCTCATCAGCCCACAGCCCATTGCTAGTCTTAACTCCCCCCCATAGCCCACTGCGTCTTAACCCCCCTCCCCAGCCCACTGTCAGTCTTAACCCCCCCTCCCTAGCCCATTGCCAGTCTCAACCCCCCTCCCTCCCTAGCCCATTGCCAGTCTCAACCCCCCTCCCCCCCTCCCTAGCCCATTGCCAGTCTTAACCTCCCTCCCTCCCTAGCCCATTGCCAGTCTTAACCTCCCTCCCTCCCTCCCTAGCCCATTGCCAGTCTCAACCCCCTCCCTCCCTCCCTAGCCCATTGCCACTCTCACCCCCCCTCCCTCCCTCCCGAGCCCATTGCCAGTCTCAACCCCCTCCCTCCCTAGCCCATTGCCAGTCTCAACCCCCTTCCCTCCCTAGCCCATTGCCAGTCTTAACCTCCCTCCCTCCCTAGCCCATTGCCAGTCTTAACCCCCCTCCCTCCCTCCCTAGCCCATTGCCAGTCTTAACCCCCCTCTCTCCCTCCCTAGCCCATTGCCAGTCGTAACCCCCCTCCATCGGCTCATGGCAAGAAAGAAAAAACAAAGCTGCCCGCTGCCGCCGCGGCGGCTTGGGGGGTCCCGCGGGGCTCCCTCTGCCCGGCGGGACTCTCCCGGCGCTGCTCAGCCCCTCTCTGCCGGCTTGCAGAGACGCGAAGGGAGAGAGAGTCTCCCTCGCGTCTCTCTTAAGCCCGCAGGGGCAGATGGGAAATTTCCCATCAGCTCCTGCGGGCTTAACAGAGACGCGAGGGCGACTCTCCCTTCGCGTCTCTGCAAGCCGGCAGAGAGGGGCTGAGCAGCGCCGGGAGAGTCCCGCCGGGCAGAGGGAGCCCCGCGGGACACTCCATGCCGCCGCGGCGGCAGCGGGCAGCTTTTTTTTTTTTTTTAATGTGCGACCTTCCCGCGTGCCAGCTGCAAGGCCTTCGCGTGCCACAGCTGGCACGCGTGCCATAGGTTCGCCATCGCTGGCCTAGATTATAAATTTGAATTTAAAATTAATTATCTTTTCCTCAAGCATCTTGCTTCCTAGCAAATCAGCATATCTTAACCAGAATGGCCAGCAATTGACCTGGTTCATTGCCATAGTTAAATAATTAAAAGCTATAAAGCAGCTACATTTATGACCTAGATATGTGATGCTAAATTCAAAGTATGGATTTGCTATCACACAGGATTGGATAAATTCTTGTAGAGAAATTCCTAATAGTCTTATCTGATTCACTCTTTTTTTTTTAGGAGCCATACATGCTATTTGTATTTCTTGATGTAATTTATTTATTTATCCAGATTTGTATACCACTTTCTCCTTCAAAGTGGTTGTTTACACAGGTTGGGACAACATTGAACAGGGGCGACAGGACATACATAGAGACTATAGTGGTTGGGGCTATCGTAGATAGTGGTTGGGATTATCGTACATAGTGGTTGGGATTATCGTACATCAGGCTTGTGAAAGGGGTCTTCAGGATGTTTGGTCATAACATTCTGTAAATAGGTAGGTTTTAAGGGATTAACGGAAATCCTTCAGGTCATTTATTGCCCGCAATCCATCCGGGAGGGAGTTCCAGAGGGCTGGTGCCGGGAGGGATATGACTCTGTTGGAGGTCACTTGCTTTGTTTTATGGTATCCAGCGGGTATGCAGAGTCTATTGCTGCTGTTGGTTCTTCTGGGTTTGTTGATTGTGTCCCTGGTTATCAAACTGTGAAGGACTTCTGCCGTGCATAGGTGTATGATCTTGAATATGTTTACTGTTGTTTTGTATCTTGCCCGTGCAGATATTGGCAGCCAGTGCAGTTGCCGAAGTACAGATGTAATGTGCTCGTGTTTGGCTGTGCCAGTTATGATTCGGGCGGCAGTGTTCTGTACTAGCTGGAGTGGATGGGTGGCTTGCTTAGGCAGACCTTGAAATAAGGAGTTTCCGTAGTCCAGTATTGGAGTGATGACTGTCTGGCATACAGTGCGGAAATGGTCCTGGCTGAGGATGGGTTTCATTCGTTGGTATGCCTTTGCAGCGGTTTTGCTTATATGTGATTGAAGATTTAAATTACTGTCCAGGGTGACACCTAAGTATTTCACCTCGTCATTTATTGGTATTGTTCGGTTGAGGATGCTGATGGATGGAGATGGGTTAAAATTGGGATTCCTGGTTATGATCATTGCTTCCGTTTTGTCAAAGTTGACTCTCAGGTTGTTCTCAGTGAGCCAGTTGTTCATATCTTCGAGGCAGCGAGTCATGGGGGCCATATCCGGGATTAGTGTGTCTATTGGGACATACACCATAATGTAATGGCATGTGATGCTTCCCAATTTGACCAAGTCAATAAATAGCCTAGTGAATTGATATCCTGTGTGCCTCAGTTATCAACAAATAATCTGATGGCAAGGTATACTTGTATGCTGCAGGGTACTACTAGTCATGGTCACTGTATAACATGGGAGGAATATAGATGGGAATGCCTATGGGAGGAGATATGGAAAATGATGGTATGCAAGCATATAAAGCTCTAGTTAAAACTGTCTTTTCCTTCTTTTCTGCTGTCCTACTGTATGCATGGACTTCATCCAATGGATTGTATAGAAATCAAATTGACATCTGTGGAAGACAACACCTGGAAGTGACTGTGGTACAGAACACCAACTACTACTAGTAGGCAAACTCAAGCTAAAGTTGAAAAAGAGCAAGCCATTCATGAATGTAGCAAAATATGACCCTGAAAATATACCACTGGAATTTAAAGACTGCATGAGAAATCGATTTGCTGCTTTAGATACACATGATAGAGTTCGAGAGGAGTTATGGGATGACATCAAGAAGGTTGTATTGGAAGAAAGCGATAAGTCTCTACATAAGGTGAAAAAGCGAAAATGGCCAAAATGGATGACTGAAGAAACTGAAAATTGTCCAGAACCACAGAGAAGCTAAAGCCAGAGGAGAAAGAGGCAACTGCAGAACTCAACAGAGATTTCCAATGTGCAGCAAGACAAGACAAGGAGAAGTACTACAATGACGCATGCAAGGAAATAGAATCAGAAGCTATTAAAGGAAAAACAAGATTGGCTTTTCTAAAGCTACGAGAGTTAAAGAAAAAATTCCAGCCTCGAATTGGAATGCTACAAGATGCTCAAGGATCCATGTTGAATGATGCTGAGAAGATCAAGAAAAGGTGGAAAGAATATACAGAGTCATTATACCATAAAGATCAAGTGGACCAACAGCTGTTTCAACCTATATCTTATGATCAGGAACCATTGGTGATGAAAGAAGAAGTCGAAGCAGCATTGAAAGCTTTATCAAAGAACAAAGCACCGGGCATTGATGGCATACCCATTGAGTTCTTACAGCAATCAGATGAAGCTGTTACCATACTTACATAGCTCTGCCAGGAAATTTGGAAGACAAAGTTATGGCCAACTGACTGGAAAAAATCTGTGTTTATACCAATATTGAAGAAAGGTGACCCGACTGACTGTGGAAATTATCGCACAATCGCTCTGATCCCACATGCCAGCAAGATTTTACTCAAGATCATTCAGCAGAGACCACAACCATACCTGGAGCAAGAACTGCCTGAAGTGCAAGCAGGGTTCAGGAAAGGGAGAGGAATGAGAGACATTATCGCGATGTGAGATGGATCCTTGAAAAGACAAAAGAATACCAAAAGGAAATCTATATGTGCTTTATTGACTACAGCAAGGCTTTTGACTGTAAACCATGAGAAACTCTGGGCCACATTAAGAAGCATGGGTATACCGGAACACCCGATCGTTCTCTTGCACAACCTTTACATTGATCAAGAAGCAACAGTTCGAATGGAAATAGGAGAAACAGAATGGTTTAAAATCAGCAAAGGTGTACGAAAAGGCTGCATATTTTCCCCTACCTCTTTAATTTATATGCAGAACAAATCATCAGAGAAGCAGGACTGTATGAAGACAACAGATGTGTGAAGATTGGTGGAAGACTCATCAACAACCTTCGCTATGCTGATGATACCACATTACTGGCTGAAAATGAAGACGATTTGAAACATCTGCTTCTCAAGATCAAGGAATATAGTCTTAAAATGGGTCTGCACCTTAACATTAAGAAGACAAAGATCCTCACAACTGGCAAAATGAATAAGTTCATTGTTGATGGAAAAGAAATTGAAATAGTTGACAACTTTAACCTACTTGGATCAACTATCAATAAAGAAGCAACAAGTAGTCAAGAAATCAGATGACGCATTGCTCTTGGCAGAATGGCTAAGAAGGACCTAAACAAGATTCTCAAGAGCAGAGATGTCTCTCTCCATACAAAGATTCGATTTGTTCAAGCCGTGGCATTTTCAATATCATATGGACGTGAAAGTTGGACAGTGAAAAAAATAGACAGGAAGAAAATTGATGTCTTTCAATTATGGTGCTGGTGAAGAATACTGTGTATACCATTAACTGCCCGAAGAACAAACCAGTCAGTACTAGAGGAGATCAAATCTAAGCTTTCTTTAGAAGTTCAGATGACAAGATTTCGACTTTCATATTTTCCACACATCATGAGCAGAGAATTAGAGAAAGACATCATGTTTGGCAAGGTAGAAGGTCAACGTAGAAGAGGAAGGCCAGCAATGAGATGGATCGCTACAATAACAGCAGCTATAGGTGCCAGTCTGTCAACAATGAGCCGCCTGACTGAAGACCGAACACAATTTAGGACGACTATCCAGAGGGTCGCCATGAGTTGACATCGACTTGATGGCACTTATTAACAACAACATCAAGACAGATTGTGAGCTCTGAGCTGTTTTTAAGAACCTGCCATTTTGCAAGTTCCATACCATGAATCAAAGTAAGTTGGAATCTGTTTTGAAGATATCTGGACATTGTTACCTCATACAGAACCAATGATTCACTGTAAAAGAATGAGAGACTGTGTGGAGATTTGTTTAAGACTGTGTGGAGATTTGTGCAGGCATGGCTGTGAAAACTTAAAAGAAGCTAGATTTGAAGCAACAAGAAGGCTTGAAACAGAAGCTACTTTGTTCCAATTGCCGATCTCTTATGATCAGATTCTGCCTTGAATGTGGGTGGATGGTGAAAGAAAACTAGGTATTCGCTCAGTAGTACTGGTAAGCTCGGACACCATGAATCAGAGAAAGAACTTCCAGAATCCTGACTTATACTTGACAACTGATAACTAGGCACAAATTATACAAATGACTGCTTAAGAGAAGAAAGAGTTTTTTCTAATTAGGCTTTTCAGCACTGCTTTTTGCCTGGACTTCAGCTTTAGGCTACTGTCCCATTCTTCTTCCCTTGGCTTTTGCAATGGCTTTCCAGACAACACCCTGCATATATGGTCACTGACAGACTGTTCCTAGTCTTGTACTCTTTTTCCACCACCCCATTGTGTGTCATCCTGTGGATCTACCTGCACCCTCCCCAGCTCATGGTTCTCCAGCATAGAAGAAGAATCTGAGAGAGCCTGGGGCACTGCAAATACATGTTGCCATAGACCCTGGAAAAAATCAGCAGCACGAGGCGGTGCTAAGGTTGGCTGGGACTTCTTACACCCATGTGGGCGGTCTCCAAAGAATTATGTAAGGCTGTGTTTCTTCATTTTATGGCTTGGGGCTAGGTAAAGTAAACATATATGGGTGGGCACAGAATTTAAGAGAGAAAGAAGGTGCCCACTTAGATACTATTTTATAAAGAAACAGCCACCTGGCATAAGGGGCAGAAATCATGACTGCACTACAGGTGTGGATGTTTATACCTGCTCAAGAGCAGGTGCAACTCTGTGTTCTCCTAGATTATTTAAATATGCACGCACATTAAGGAAATATATATATATACTTCTGCCCCTGCACATGCCTACCACAAAGTATGCGCCATCATGTCAAAACTAAGATGCAGACAGCAGTCCAGCAGCAAGATGGGGGCTTTCCAGTCTTTTGCATTGACTGTCACATGTATGATTTTCTTCCAGTTGGTGAGAGGTCTTACATGTGCACTAGCTGCAAGGAGTTCTTTGCTCTCAGGGAACAAGTCTGTTCTCTAGAGGCTAGAGTAGCAGACTTGGAAGACATAAGAAAGACAGAGAAGTACATAGACGAGACCTACAGGGATATAGTCCTGAAGTCCCACCTCCAGTCTGGCAGCATCCCTGTTGCCATGGAGGAGAGAGGTCACATGACAGGAGAGCATCACCCTGGTGTGGCAGGAAGTGATCCTGTAACTAGGACCTGTCCTCCAAGTAATGTAACACCCTCTCAAACCGAGGAAGTTTCTCCAGGGCCATGTGCCCATGAGGGAAGGGTTAGGACAGCCGTTATAGTTGGTGATTTGATCATTAGGCATGTAGATAGCTAGGTGGCTGGTGATCATGAGGATCGCCTGGTAACATGCCTGCCTGGTGCAAAGGTAGCGGACCTCACACGCCACCTAGATAAGGTCTTAGATAGTGCTGGGGAGGAGTCTGCTGTCTTGGTACATGTCGGTACCAATGACATAGGAAAATGTGGTAGGGAGGTTCTGGAGGCTAAATTTAGGCTTTTAGGTAGGAAGTTGAAATCCAGAACCTCCAGGGTAGCTTTCTCCGAAATGCTTCCCGTTTCACGCGCAGGACCCAAAAGGCAGGCAGAGCTCCGGAGTCTCAATGCGTGGATGAGACAATGGTGCAGAGATGAGGGTTTTGGATTTGTTAGGAACTGCGGAACATTCTGGGGAAAGGAGGGACTCTTCCGAAGGGATGGGCTTCACCTTAACTGGTATGAAACCAGGCTGCTGGCATTAACCTTTAAAAAGGAGATAGAGCAGCTTTTAAACTAGATAATAGGGGAAAGCTGACAGTCGCCCAAGAGCGCATGGTTCGGAAGAATGTATCCTTGAAGGATACTACCAAAAGCAGAGAGGTTCCAAAAAAGAGTAAAGCAGCCCAAAATGCCCTTGAGTACGGAGCAGACAGAACTTAAAGATCCCAAATTATCCATGCCTACCAATAGCCAGATTAATATGAATAAAATACAGTCTCTAAAATGCTTGTATGCAAATGCTAGAAGTCTAAAAAATAAGATGGGAGAGTTAGAATATATAGCACTAAATGAGAGGTTAGATATGATTGGAATATCAGAGACATGGTGGAAGGAGGACAACCAGTGGGACACTGATACCTGGGTACAAACTATATCGTAATGATAGAGCTGATCAAATTGGTGGAGGGGTTGCGCTCTATGTTAGAGAGGGCATTGAGTCAGAAAGGATTAAAGTTTTGCAGGAAACAAAATTTGCTGTAGAATCTCTATGGACTGAAATTCCATGTAAAAAGGGGAAGGCGATTGCAGTGGGGGTGTACTATCGACCGCCTGGCCAGAATGAACAAATGGATGATGAAATGCTCAAAGAAATCAAGGAAGCTAACGAATGTTACAGCGCAGTAATAATAATGGGTGATTTCAATTACCCCGGTATCGACCGGGTCAGTGTCACAGCAGGACATGCTAGGGAGATAAAGTTCCTAGATGAAATAAATGACTGCTTCTTGGGGCAGCTGGTTTATGAACCGACCAGAGGGGAAGCCATATTAAACCTAGTCCTTAGTGAAACATCAGATCTAGTGCAAGAGATAAGGGTGTTGGGGCCACTTGGCAATAGTGATCATAGCATGATCACATTTGATTTAATTAGTGGAGGAGGGATAGTAAGGAAATCCACAGTACTACCTTTTAACTTTCGAAAGGGAGACTATGATAAAATGAGGAAAATACTTAAGAAAAAACTAAAAGGAGCATTTGCAAAGGTTAAAGACTTACATTAAGCTTGGGTGTTGTTGAAAAATACTATCTTGGAAGCCCAGACTAGCTGTATTCCACGCTTTAAGTGGAAGGAAGTCCAAAAAACTGCCAGCATGGTTTAAAGGTGAAGTCAGAGAGGCTGTTGCCAAAAAAGCATCTTTCAGGAAATGGAAAAAAGAGCCAAACGACGAAACCTGGAAACAGCACAAACACTGGCAAGTCAAATGCAAGGCATTGATAAGGCAGGCAAAGGGAGAATTTGAGAAGAAGCTTGCTGCGGAAGCAAAAACGCAAAATAAAGACTTTTTCAAGTACATTCGTAGCAAAAAACCTGTGAGAGAGTCAATTGGTCCATTAGATGATAGAGAGGTTAAAGGAGCACTAAAAGGCGACAAGGCGATAGCGGAGAGACTGAATGAATTCTTTGCTTCGGTCTTTACTGAGGAAGATGTAGGGATGTTACCCATGACTGAAGTGGTATTTGAAGGTGCGGAAGAATTGAAGGAAATATCGATATCTCGGGAAGATGTATTACAGCTATTAGATAAACTGACGAGTAGCAAATCACCTGGGCCGGATGGTATACATCCAAGGGTGTTGAAAGAACTGAAATATGAGATTGCAGACCTGCTATTAGTAATCTGTGAACTTTCATTAAAATCATCTTTAATACCTGAAGACTGGAGGATCGCCAATGTAACACCAATTTTTAAAAAGGGTTCCAGGGGTGATCCGGGAAACTACAGACCGGTGAGCCTGACGTCAGTACTGGGAAAAATGGTAGAAACCATCATAAAGAACAAAATTACTCAGCATGTAGATAGCCATGGCCTAATGGGAGACAGTCAGCATGGCTTTAGACAAGGAAGATCTTGTCTTACCAATCTGTTATGTTATTTTGAAGGTGTGAATGAACAGGTGGACAAAGGTGAGTCGGTTGATATAGTATATCTGGACTTTCAGAAAGCCTTTGACAAGGTCCCTCATCAGAGACTTTTGGCAAAACTAAAGGGTCATGGGATAGGAGGCAGCGTACTATTGTGGATCAGGAACTGGTTAAAAGATAGAAAGCAGAGGGTAGGGCTAAATGGCCAATTTTCCCAATGGAGAAAGGTGAATAGTGGTGTACCCCAGGGATGTGTGCTAGGTCCGCTGCTTTTTAATATATTCCTAAATGACCTGGAAAAGGGAATAACGAGTGAGGTTATCAAATTTGCAGATGACACAAAACTATTTAAAGTTGTTAAAACCCAAAAGGATTGTGGAAAATTGCAAGAGGATCTTGATAAATTGGAAGACTGGGCATCAAAACAGCAGATGAAATTTAATGTGGACAAGTGTAAAGTTATTCACCTAGGGAAGAACAACCCAAACTATGGTTACACGATGCAAGGTTCCACATTAGGAACCACCACCCAGGAAAAAGATTTAGGCGTCATTGTGGATAACGTTAAAACCCTCGGCTCAGTGTGCAGCGGTGGCCAAGAGAGCAAATAGAATGTTAGGTATCGTAAGGAAAGGAATGGAAAATAAAACAAAAGATATTATAATGCCTCTGTATCGTTCCATGGTGAGACCGCACCTTGAATACTGTGTGCAATTCTGGTCGCCATATCTTAAAAAGGATATAGTGTTATTAGAAAAGGTTCAGAGAAGAGCCACCAAAATGGTAAAGGGGATGGAAGGATACTCCTATGAAGAAAGGCTAGAAAGGTTAGGGCTCTTTAACCTGGAAAAGAGACGGCTGAGGGGAGATATGATAGAGGTCTATAAATTAATGAACGGAGTGGAACGGGTAAACGTAGATCGATTGTTTACATTATCAGAATATAGAAAGACTAGGGGACATGCAATGAAGCTACAGGGTAAACTATTTAAGACTAATAAAAGAAAATATTTTTTCACTCAACGTGTAATCAAACTCTGGAATTTTTTAACGGAGGATGTAGTAAAGGCTGTTAGTGTAGCTGGGTTTAAAAAAGGTTTGGACAAGTTTCTGGAGGAAAGGTCCATAAACCATTATTAAGAAGGGACCCAGGATATCAATGCTTGACCCAGTACAAGCATTGTGGAACCTGTGTCTTTTGGGGAAACTGCTAGGTACATATGACCTAGATTGGCCACTGCTGGAAACAGGTTACTGGGCTTGATGGACCTTGGTCTGACCCAGTATGGCATATCTTATGTTCTTATGTTCTAATACACATACTCTAAACACTGGTCACTATTACTACTACTGAGCATTTGTATAGTGCTACGAGATATATGCAGTGCTGCATAGACCCTTGTAGGAGATGTCCCTGCTCATCAGAGCTTACAATCTAGTCAAGACGGATAACACAAGGAGCTGTAGACACGGGATATGTCTAGGGGGAATGGTAAGGAAACGCAAAGGACATCAGGTGAGTCAAGATCCGAAAGCAGCAGCAAAGAGGTGAATTTTCAGCCTGGATTTGAAAAGGGCCAGAGAAGGCGCCTGATGTACAGACTCAGGTAGTTTGTTCCAGGCATAAGGAGCAGCAAAGTGAAAGGAGCGGAGTTAGCAATAGAAGAAAAAGGGCAGAGATAGAATTGATTTGCCAGAAGAGCGGACCTTCAGGGGAAGGGTGAGGGTGGTATAAGAGAGGAAATGTAGTGAGGAGCTGCAGAGTGAATGCATTTATAGGTCAGCAGGAGAAGTTTGAACTGGATGTGGAAATGGATAGGGAGCCAATGAAGTGACTTGAGAAGAGGGGTAATATGAGCATGACGAGGCTGGTGGAAGATTAGCCAGTTTTATGATGGGACATCTATATAAGTATGGGCCATATACATGCAAAAATGATGTTATAAAATGACCGCATATTGTCTTATGCCATGTGAAAGTCTAACTGAGTGACATTAGGGAGTTTAAAGTTTGACAGAGGAATTTGTATGGCAGCTTTGTAGCTTTATGATAAGATATAGACTCTACCTGTAAATGAAATTGCTTCTGACCATAATTACCTCATTCTTGCATTTACTGAATTGTTGGCATGTTTGTTTTCCTAATAAATCACAGAGAAAACAAAGATCTTGCAGCTTATTCACTGCCAGACAATTACCAATTACTGATCCCGATTGCCATAGTAGCTGGGGTCAAGGAAGAAGGGAATAATTCCTTAATCTGAGGCAGAAAGGTCCAGAGGGGAAAGTCCCATAGGAAATTACTAGTCTTGAAAACCTGCACTTTTAAGGTCAGCACTCAAGGTAATGCAGGCACTGCAACCATATCGAGTGTGCTGCAGAAGTTGGATGATCCAGAGCAACTAGGGTATTCACCTCATTACCCCTGGAGGCTCAGAGAGCCACAAAGAGGAGAGGTGGTGCTTGGGAGAGTGCCTTTTCAGATATCCCCTTGGATTCAAGGAGCTCTGTGAACCAGAAGTCTGCATAGGAGGGGCGGAAGAGGCAGATAGGAGAAGATAGAAACCTTAATGCAGTGCTTAAGTATTGAAGCAGATGCTGCGTTATGGCTTCTGAGCCACTGCTGCAAGCCACAGAGAAGGGCGGAGGCAGTGAGGGGAGTGTGAGGCTGCCAGATGAAGCGCCCATCTAGGGTGCCTCCACCACCCTATCCTCAGCACCTTACCCCATTGGTAGTGGTATTTTTATGGGAAGGAGTAACCTCTGTTTGTACCTATCTTGCCTGTGAAGTAAGATATGCAAGGATTCCTTCAGGTCCCTCACCATTCCAACTTGCTTTGTATGTGGGACCTACCAATTTAGCATAAATACTAGATACCTGCCATCTTATTATATTATCCCCCACGTGGGATGGTTGCTTTGGTTCTGCCTGCTTCTATATATCTCCTACAAATAGGTGGTAGTGCTGTAGCTTTTGTGGTGTCTCTGTGGTTGTCCTGTTACGCAGTGACCTTGTCTAGAATCATCTTTTACTTATTCATTTTCAGTGGGAGATCATCTCTTGATTCTTAAATTCATCTATATGTGAAATATGCATACCTGTGAGGTTTAACCTTCTCATCTCCCAGGGTATTGGACATGCTGGCTTGATCCATATAGCCTACTGATGAGACTGTTGTACAGTAAAGCACAGTTACTTACCTGTAACAGGTGATCTCTGGGAACAGCAGGAATAAGTCTTCACATATGGGTACGTCGGTACCGACGGAGCCTGCGCGGGAATGCTCCCCAGCTTCCCAAAAAGGAAAGCTTTTGGGAGCATCCCACAGCACCTGCACGCTGCCTTCCCGCCTTTCCTAACCAACTCTCCTCAGTTCAAGTTTAAAGCTGAGACAATAGAGAGAGAGAGGAAAGGAAAGATAGAAAAGAGGAAAGGAAAGATAGAAAAGAGGTACAACTCCTAGGGGAGGTGGGAGGGTTGTGAAGACTTATTCCTGCTGTTCCCAAAGATCACCTGTTACAGGTAAGTAACTGTGCTATCTCCAGGAACAAGCAGGAATGAGTCTTCACATATGGGGACTCCCTAGCTAAGATGCCTGGGAGATCCCCAAGGATATGAGACCCTGAAAGGGATCTGCGTCCTCCTATGGATCTCAGGCATCCATCCAGGGAAGGAGGGTAGGAGTTGTTTAAGAATGGAACAGGTGTTTGAGGATAGCCTGACCAAACAAGGCATCCCGGCGGGAGTCCTTGTCCAAGCAGTAATGGGCTGTGAAGGTATGAACCGAGGCCCAGGTGGCTGCTCGACAGATCTGGTCGATGGACACAGAATTTAGATGAGCCATAGAGGTGGCCATGGCCCTCACATTATGAGCTGTGACATGGCTCTCCAGAGAAAGGTTCTTACTCTGGTAGGCGAAAGAAATACACTGAGCAATCCAATTGGACAGTGTTCTCTTAGAGACTGAAAGTCCCAAATGAGAAGGATCAAAAGCAACAAAAAGCTGGGAAGACTTTCTATGTTGATGTGTCCTTTGTAAGTAAAAAGCAAGAGCTCTTTTACAATCCAGAGTATGAAGATTCCTCTCTGCACTGGATGCATGAGGAGCTGGAAAAAAGACAGGTAAATACACCTCTTGATTAAGATGAAAAGGTGAGACCACTTAAGGCATAAAGTGTGGATTTGTCCTAAGGACTACCTTATCATGATGGAACCTTGTATAAGGTGGATTAGCCACTAAGGCCTGCAGTTCACTGATGCGGCGAGCAGAAGTGACTGCAATGAGAAAAATAACCTTCCAGGAAAGGAATTTCAAGGAGGTAGTGGCTAAAGGTTCAAAAGGTGGCTTCATAAGCTGACCAAGAACCAAATTTAAGTCCCATGCCACCGGAGGAGGCCTAATGGGAGGTTTAGTGAAAGTTAGGCCTGTCATGAATCTTGCAATGAGGGGATGAGAGGAGATACGTTGTCCATTGATGGGCTTAAGGGACGTTGCAATAGCACTCAAATGGACTCTTACTTAATTTGTCTTAAGTCCTGCATTGGAGAGATGCAGGAGATAATCTAACAGAGAAGTTAAAGGTAGTGCTAGAGGGTCAAGACCCTTTTCAGCACACCAAATGGAAAATCTTTTCCACTTAAAAGCATAGGAACGCCTGGTGGAAGGTTCTCTGGAAGCATGGAGGATATCCTTCACTTGCTGAGAAAGATTCAAGTCTTGAAGGTCTAGGCCTTCAGTAACCAAGCTCTGAGGTGAAGGGACTTGGGGTTTGGGTGCCACAAAGTCCCTTCCTCCTGGGACAGGAGGTCTGGAGCAGCTCCCAAGTCCAGGGAGGGGGCTTGGGAGAGATGCAGAAGTAGAGGGTACCACACTTGGCGTGGCCAGCATGGAGCTATGAGGATCATAGATCCTTGATCCCGCTGGAGTTTGAATAGAGTCTTGGGAATCAAGGGAATGGGTGGAAAGACATACAGGAAGCCCTGACCCCAGTGAAGGAGGAAGGCATCCTTGGCCTGAACTCCCTGACACGGAATTCTGGAACAGAACCGGGGAAGTTTGGCATTCCACGGACTTGCAAAGAGGTCTATGTCCGGGGTTCCCCATTCTTGGAAGATTCTGAGTACCTGATCCATATGCAGGGACCATTCGTGTGGAAGCAGAACTCGACTGAGTCTGTCTGCCCAAGAGTTTTGGATTCCTGGGAGGTATACTGCCAGGAGATGGATTTGATGCTCTCTGGCGAAGGCCCATAATCTTAAAGCTTTGTTGCAAAGCAACAGAGAGCCAGTTCCTCCTTGCTTGTTTATGTAAAACATGGCTACTTGATTGTCCGTATGAATGAGGACTGTCTTGTAGCTGAGGAGGGTATGAAAAACCTTGAGAGCTAGAAAAACTGCTCGAAGTTCCAAGTGGTTGATATGAAGAGAGGTCTCCAGTGGGGACCAAGTGCCTTGAGTGGAGAGGTCTTATAGATGAGCTCCCCAACCTGTTTGGGAGGCATCTGTTGTGAGGGTTACTTGGGGCAACAACTGTTGGAAGGGGGACCCCAGCAACAGATTTTGAGTGGACATCCACCATTGGAGAGACCAAAAGAGACGTTTGGAGGTTGCTATTTGGTCTGAGAGAGCTCCTGAAGCTTGAGTCCACTGGGTGGACAAAGTCCATTGAGCTGCTCTCATGTGTAGGCGAGCATAGGGTACCACATGTACTGTGGAAGCCATGTGGCCTAGCAGGTGTAGCATCTCCCGGGCAGTTAAGTGGTTCTTTGACTGAATCTGGGAGGCTAACTTCACTAGACGTTGGCAACGGGCCTGAGGAAGGTAGGCCCTTGCAGTGGTGGTACCCAACCAGGCCCCTATGAATTCCAGGGACTGAGTAGGGGTGAGCTGGGACTTTGGGAGGTTTACCACAAGTCCCAGATACTGCAGAATGCGCATTGTGCGGTCCAGGGAAATCTGTGCCTCTGACTGAGATGGAGCTCTGATGAGCCAGTCATCCAGGTATGGGAAGACAAATATTCCCAGAGTGCATAGAAATGCAGCAACTATTGCCATGCATTTGGTGAACACTCTGGGAGCAGAGGCCAGACCAAAAGGAAGTACTCTGTATTGGTAATGTCTTTCTTGGAAAAGAAAACATAGGAAACTCCTGTGAGATGGATGGATGAGGACATGTGTGTACGCATCCTTGAGATCTAGAGAACAAAGCCAATCCTGACTTTGAAGGTATGGAAGGAGAATGCCCAGAGAAAGCATCTTGAACTTCTCCTTGCATAGGAATTTGTTCAATTCTCTGAGATCTAAGATGGGTCTGTAACCCCCTGTCTTCTTCGGAATGAGAAAATAGGGGGAGTAGAACCCTGACCCTTGTTGAAGAGGAACTTCTTCTATTGCCCCTTGGGCAAGAAGGGTAGTCACCTCCTGACCGAGAAGGTCGAGAAGAGATGTGGGAGAATTGAAGTGTCTCACCATGGTGTGGGGAGGAAGGTCTGAGAAATGAAGTTTGTAGCCCTCTCTTATGATGGAGAGGGTCCACTGCTCTGATGTAATTTGCTCCGATCTGGGAGCAAAATGAGCTAACCTTCCTGGAATGGTGAGAGGTTCTGGCTGTTGTAGAGCCAGAAAGGCTAAGTTCTCTAGCATCAAGTCAAAAACCCTGAGGAGGTTGGGACTGCTGAGTTGCAGCAGCCCCTGTAGACTTAGGCCTGGCCTGCTTAGGTTGCTGACGCTTAGTGGCAAAGCGACCTGTAGAAGATTGTTGGCCAGAAGTAGAAGGTAATCTGCCCTTTTTGTAAAAAGACTTTTTAAAAATCTTTTTCTTGGCAGGAATGGAGGTTGACTTTGAAAGTCTATCCAGAGCAAAGTTCTCTGCATCCATTTGAGTGGCTTTTATTTGCCACTCTTTGCCAAATAGATTTTCACCTGTACAGGGCAGATTTCCTAAGCCATCTTGAACCCAGGGTTCTAGATCAGAAGCCTGGAGCCAAGCAATTCTGCGAGCAGCTATGGCAATGCCTGAGGCTCTGCTGGCACCTTCAAAGGAGTCAAAAGCTGCCCTGTTGGAAAACTTTGAAATGTCTTGAGTATGCTTAAGCCAAAGGAGGAATTCATCCCTTTTATCTTCTGGAAGAAAAGGGAGGAAGTTGTGCAGTTTTTGTGCAACTTCTTTTAGAAACATACCCATGTAAAGGCTATATGAGTTGATTCTGGCAATAAGCATACTGGCTTGGAAGATTTTTCTACCAACAGCATCCAAGGTCCTGCATTCTCTTCCTGGAGGAGCAGAAGAGTGTCTCTTTGTACTCTTTATCCTCTTCATAGCTGACTGCACCACAATGGAATGGTGAGGAAGCTGAGTTTTCTGAAATCCAGGACAAGGAGGGACACGATACATAGTGTCCAGTCTGCAAGAATGAGGAGAAAGAGTGAGAGGAGTCTCCCATAAATCAATCATGTGTTCATGAAGAATCTCATGAATTGGTAAGGTGACTGCCTCTCTAGGAGCCTTAGAGTATCCTAAAATATCTAATTTCTTTGCTCTAGGCTCTGATTCAGAGGTTACTGCAATAGAGAGTCCTTTAGCTACTTCTCTTATGAAGTCTTGAAAGGACAAGTCCTCTGGAGGAGACATTCTTCTTTTTGGAGAAGAAGGCTCCTCAGGAAGGGCTATGGATATTTCAGGAGACTCATCTGATGAATCAGAATCACCAGAGGAATCGAAGTATCGCCTGTCAGGGTGCTCTTCTAACGCTCGATACGCGTATCCAGCGGTATCGACATCGGGCGTCCCCGGTACCGGATCGGTACCGAGAAGTAGCCCTGGACAAGGAACCGCTGCAGTCGGTATCCTGGTCGATGTCGATGCAGTCAGTACCGGTATCGGCGCTGGTGCCGGTACCGGAGCCGATACCGACAACGGAGCTCGTTGTGGTACCATCGGCGTCGCAGCTCGAATGAAGGCCGTGATAGCCTGCTGCATGGACAGAACATTCTGATCCATCGACGCCATGAATGCCTGGAAATCGGTACCGTGAGATTGTGCCGGTACCCCAGAGCAATCTAACAGGTGATCGGTTGAGGCCGTGCCATCGATGTCAACCTGTAACCCGATAGGAGGAGCTTTGGAAGCCGGAGCTTCCCGCCGGGGTTGTTTTGCTGGGGCAGGATCCTCGAGGGCAAGCCCAGAGGCATCTCGATGCTTAGAGGGAGATCTACCCTTCGAGGACCTGCTAGGTTTATGTTTGGTTACCTGAGATCCATCAGGAGAAGACGACCTGGAAGATGTCGATGCTACCGACGGTGCATCAGCGGGAAACAGCACATGGAGCTTAGCTGCTCGGTTCTGTAACCCCCATTTAGACATTAGAGAGCAGGACGGACAATCCGGAATGGAGTGTTCAGAACCCAAACATTTAAGACACCATTCATGGGTATCTGTAACAGAAATAGTACCGCTACACTTAGTGCATTTTTTGAACCTGGAGGCTGGTTTTTCCATGAGGGAAATTTTCTTGTGGGCCCCGAGGCCCAAGAAGAAAAATACACCAAGTGAGGAAAAATATATATATATATATATTTTTTTTTTAAAGAAAGAAAGAAAAAGACCGGCGGTACCGGTCCGGAGTCGGGGAAGGCAGACACGCGACCAAAGAAATAAAATAAAGAACTTCTTCAGCGGTGACAGGGCTCGACCTGCTGGCTCCGCGGCAAAGAAGAACTGAACTGAGGAGAGTTGGTTAGGAAAGGCGGGAAGGCAGCGCGCAGGCACTGTGGGATGCTCCCAAAAGCTTTCCTTTTTGGGAAGCTGGGGAGCGTTCCCGCGCAGGCTCCATCGGTACCGACGTACCCATATGTGAAGACTCATTCCTGCTTGTTCCTGGAGATAATACACTACAGTGGGAATAGCTTTCCTCCAGGTATAGAAGGAAGAAAGTATAATGCAAGATCCCAGTGAGGAAGGGAGGGGAAATTTGTGTCTTAGAAACCCAAGGAGGTAATTTGTTTGCCTATTGCAAGACAGCCAAGTATCAGATTGGGATCACAGGCACAAATACCTGAGATGATACAAACCAAGGGCTTTGCAATTTTCTATACAGAAGACTAATTGGTTGATGTTTGATTTGGACATTATATTCAATAAAGTGCATTGGAGCACCCAAATCAGTATCAAGGGTTTTCTGGACTTTTGCGCCAGGGCCTTGAAGGGATTTTCTTTCTCCCCATGCAGAATCTGTGAGTTGTGAGTCAGTGTGTGCCAGCTGAGCAAGAGTGGGGGAGAGCCCCTGAGGAAGAAATTTGCTGTGAGAGTGTGCCCCTGAGGTATGATTTGCCCCATGACCAGTGGGAGCCCTGCTTCAGATAAAATGGGACCAGCACATCCAAGGCTGGAGCCATTATTAATTTCTGTGCACAAAATGGCATCACAAGAGAAGTTGGCTAGCATCATTTTGTACAGGTGAAATGAGCGATGCCAGCCCTGGGTCTGCTGCTACCTTCTTCCATAGCTGCACCAATGGGCAGCAGTAAATGGGGACTGTTCCTGTCCCAGAAAGATAGCACTACCATGGATAGGGTATGATAGTGAGGAAGGGGAGGTAGGAGATCTGGAAAGAGCCCGAGCTTTTGTTTGTAGCAAGAGGGGATGTAGCGGCAGGGTTCTAATTTTTAAAAAATGTTATTTATTTTTCATTTTAAATAAATAGAAACAAATGGCATAAAAAAGGAAAGAAAAAAAATGTGTATATGCCTAGAAATAAAAAGCTCAAGAATAGAAACTCAGAAAGAGGGGCCAATCTGGTTCCTTCAGCCTACATCTCTGTCAATGCTTCTTCATGGTTATAAAAAAATTGGAGGTGTAGCCTAGTGGTTAGGGCAGCAGAAAGACTAGGGTTCAAATCCCACTGACACTCCTTGTTAACCCCCCACTGCCTCAGATATAACCTTAGATTGTAAGCCCTCTAGGGACGGGGAAATACCTACAGTACCGATTATAACTTGCCTTGATCTACTATTGGAAAGACGTGAGCTAAACACAAATAAACCACTTTCCATTTCACAAGACTCAGCTGTGTTCCTTTACAAAAGGAAGAACAACTCTATCATTTCATTTGAATGTGGGTGTTTTTTCCTTGGTTCACCTTTTTTGGGCTTTACGGAGAAATGAAATCAAAGATAAGGTAGACAAATACTTCAGTCTTCCTTGTTAATAATATGTATAGATTTGCTAGAGACTTTGTGGCAGGTGCAGGCCTGTGACCCACGGTGTCTGACATAGGCAGGCCAGCATGGCTAGCTTGACCTGTAAATGAGGCCTGTGGAGAGGCATATAGGATTGCACATCCCCCAATATGCTGCTATTGTAAGAAAGAACTCAGTAGAAATATTGAATTAGCTTAGATAAGCAGAATTGCAGAATTAAGAAATGGAAAAATACAGAAAAGATATGTTTTAAAGTTACTGATAAGAAAAAGTACATTTGCAGAGAAATATTGAGGAGTGCTGACAGATGAGTTACAGAACCTTGCTCTTCTGCACGCACAAATGGTCCCATAGCCTTGAAAGTGTGAAAGTAACAAGTTGATGAACTGACCATTGTAATTGGGACTAGAAGGGGGGCAGGCAGGTGTCATGCCTACAGAAGCCCACAGAAGGAACATAATTGGAGAAACTTATCAGTACCGGGACCAATAGAAGGGCTACGGGAGGTACGGGAAAGTACCGGGACCAATGAAATGTTTTTCTATACCTAGAATGGAACAGAAGTCTATAAAAGTTGTTGTAATGCTTGAAAACTTTGCTCAGCCATTTTGAAATTGTCTTGCTTGAGACTTGTGCACAAATAAATGATTTGGACCTTCTGAACAGACTCCTGGTATCATTGGTTTGTCTGCGCTTTGCTGCTACATATTCCTTGGTGCATTGGCCGGGAAGTTGTGGAATCAAAGTGTATATAGGGCAATATACCACGACTTTCCGCCTCTATAGGCTTGGTCCTGCCGGGATCGCGCCCTTCCGACGAGGGCCGCTCCCTGGCGCCACCGGTCCCTTGTATCGGAGGGAGCTGGTCGGACCTCGGCGGGTGACGAGCCCGGCTGGAGTCAACGCCTCGAACCCGAGTGAGGGGAGTCCGAGGTCCAACTCATGCGCCTGCTTGGGAAGTTTTGAGGACCGGATCCGGTGAGTATAGTTTTGATTTTGGGTCTAGACAGAAATAGAAAGAGCAGTACTGCCATTGGAACTTGGAATTTGGAATTTGTAATCTCGAGATATTGGGAATTGGTAAGAGAGCCTGATCAACTCTCAAGGAAGAGCCGAGTAGCCTGGCATGGGAATTCGCTAGGTGAAACCCTCATCCTTTTTGTAATTGTACTTGGAAAGACTAGTCAGAACAGATAGAAACGAATGCATTCTGGGAATACGTTGCTAGCATGAGTGTGTGAACGAAGTATGAATGAGAGGTCTGGCAGCACGGACCAAGTGAAAGCTGACCCCTGATTAGCGCATTTCCTGACCGGGCGACCGCGTTCAGGTCGCGAAAAGGGGGAAGCGATTGTCGTCTTGTCTTGTTATCTGTATTCCCTATACGTTTCCAGGGCCGTGAGGACCCCTTACCCACGGTCCGCCCACCTTTTCCCTTCTGTCTGTTGTTGCGCGCACACATCGAAATGGGAGGGGCGGAGTCTACTAGAAACACTCCATTAGAATGTATGATCGCACATTTTAAAGAGGGATATTCAGGAGATTATGGTATTAAAATGACAGCAGCCCGTTTGCAGATTTTGTGTACTAGGGAGTGGCCCGATCTAGACCCCATCTGGCCCCGAGAGGGAACGTTCACCGTAGAGATTATCCAGTCAATACATCGTAGGGTGCGGGTAGCGCACCCCGATCAGTACCCCTATATAGATTCCTGGTTAAGTATTTGTGAAGATCCGCCCTCCTGGGCGCAGCGCTGTTATGAGGAACAGTGCAGAATAATGATAGCTAAAACAGATTCT
Source organism: Ichthyophis bannanicus (assembly GCA_033557465.1). NCBI lineage: Eukaryota > Metazoa > Chordata > Amphibia > Gymnophiona > Ichthyophiidae > Ichthyophis > Ichthyophis bannanicus. The sequence goes on from CM066036.1 coordinate 188,635,075, forward strand.
AGACAGAGAAAGGAACAGCCTAGAATGAAAGAGCAGGATAAGAAAGCCAAGAAGAAACCCATCTTGGCAGATCCCGAGTCCCCAGAAGTAGTCCTCAGGCAGCCCCGAACCCCAGGTCCAGTAAGAATAGCCCGGCGGCGTCCTGCCCCAGCACCCCAGAGACCGCCGGAGCGAGGCGAGACCCAATCCCTGACCTCCCTCCTCCCGGAGAAGAGGAAGAGAGAGAATTAGCGGAGAGAAGAGAGGAGGATGTAAAAAGTGAGCCAGAAGCGGAGCTAGAAGAAGAGGAAAGTGAGGATCCCCCAGAAGAAGAAGAAGAGGAAAGTGTACAAATAATTGAGGAAGTCAGCGCCAGCACTAGCAAGCCAGTGAAAGAAAAACCCAAAGCAAAACCAGTTGAGAAAAAGACAGCAACTCCTGCAAAGACAACGACAATAGCCCTTAGATCCCAGACTCAAATGACGCCGAGGACAGCCAAACTGTTTCCCTTAAGGCAAGTCCCGGGGGTGCCCGTAAAGAATGATAATGATGAAGTGGTAGCGGGACCCCCTAACTTATGTGTATATCCCATTCTCTACAACTGATTTATTAAATTGGAGGTCGCACTATGCCTCCTATACTAGCAAGCCCCAGGAGCTGACAGAATTAGTAACTAGTATTATGGAAACTCACCAGCCCACTTGGCCAGATTGCCGTCAGCTCCTGACCACCCTATTCACTACAGAAGAACGAGCGAGAATTAGAAAAGCAGCTATTGAATGGATGGCAGAAAACCCTGCAGCTCCAGCGCAGGGGCAGAATATAATAGATCGTAGAGAAGCAGCTCAGAGAGAATTCCCAAATGAAGACCCCCAATGGGATCCAAATACAGATGAAGGATCCACCGCCCTAGCCCGTTTTCGCCAAGGCTTTTTACAAGGCCTGCGAAGAGGAGGCCAAAAAGCTATGAACCTTTCCAAAGTAGCAGGAATTATCCAAGGAATAGATGAGAGCCCAGCAGATTATTATGAAAGATTAACTGAAGCTTATAGAATGTATACTCCCTATGATCCCGAGGCACCAGGAAGTTTATGCATGGTGAATTCTGCTTTTGTAAACCAGTCTCAACCAGACATTAGACGTAAATTACAGAAATTAGAAGGGTTTGCGGGCATGAATGCAACACAGTTATTGGAAGTCGCTCATAAAGTGTATGTGAATCGTGATACTGAAAGACAGAGAGAATGTGATAGAAAGATGAAGAAGAAAGCTGATTTTTTGGCTGCGGCCATAGTTGAAAAGAAAAGGGGAGGTGTCCCTAATCGAAGGAGCAGAGGAAGAGGGCGGGGTCAAGGCGGAGGCCGGACCCAGAGACTAGGCGTGAACCAATGCGCCTATTGCAAAGAAGAAGGACATTGGAGAGATACTTGCCCGCAACTCGAAGACGCCCAGCAAGATGACGAATACGATCATCAGTGGCGAGAAGAAAGAAGAGGCCGTCCCCGAGGCCGAGGAGGAGCCAATCGAGAACAATTCCAGCGAGAGAGGGGAGGAGGAGCCATCCAAGCATTGGACACACAGGCCCATGACGAAGATGACGTGGATTAGGACAGACCGGGCTCCAAGTTTGCTTTAGGTCTCCAGGAGCCTATGGTCGAAATACAAATAGGAGACCAATTTATGAAATTTATGGTTGATACTTTAGCTGAACATTAATTAATAGACAAAAAGATAGCCCCATTCACCAAGAAAGCAGTCACCATTATAGGAGCAACTGGTGCCAAAGCCACAAAGTCTTTTCTACAAAACCGAATATGCAGTCTAGGAGGACAGCAAGTAACTCATCAATTTCTTTACATGCCCGAATGTCCAGTACCATTACTGGGACGAGACATGCTAGCCAAGCTTCAAGCCCAAATATCTTTCTCTGAGCAAGGAGAAATGCAAATGACAGTGAATTCTCAAGCCAAACCAGCAGGAATAATGCTGCTGACAGTACCCCGAGAAGAAGAGTGGAGATACTACATTGATGATTCGATTCAAGATACCTATTTTGAACAAACTTTAAAGAACATTCATGCACCACTTGAAGTATGGGCAGAAGGCAGTCCCCCAGGCCTAGCCAAACATATAGCTCCAGTGATTGTAACCCTCAAGCCTAGCGCTACACCAGTGCACGTCAAAAAGTACCCTCTCCCAAGAGCTGCAATTGAAGGTATTCATCGCCACCTACAGAGATTACTTGAGTATGGCCTACTGAAAGTATGTCAATCCCCATGGAACACCCCACTTTTGCCAGTAAAGAAGCCTGAGACAGATGATTATCGCCCAGTGCAAGATTTGAGAAGAGTAAATGATGCAGTTGAAACTATACACCCAGTTGTACCCAATCCTTACACTTTACTAGGATTGATACCCGCTGAAGCTACTCATTTCACTGTACTAGATTTGAAAGATGCATTCTTTTGCATAAGATTAGCCCCTGTAAGCCAAATATTGTTTGCATTTGAATGGCAAGACCCCATCTCTGGAAGAGGGGGCCAACTCACCTGGACAAGATTACCCCAAGGATTCAAGAATTCACCTACCATCTTTAGTGCTGCACTAAATCAAGACCTTTCAAGCTATCCAGTAGCCCCGGGGAGGAGAGTACTTCTCCAGTACGTGGATGATCTGTTGATAGCTGCCATATCAGAAAAAGAATGTATACGAGCCACCCAAGATCTCTTGCAGTTACTAAATGAAGCTGGATATAAAGTTTCCAGAGCCAAAGCACAACTATGCCAAACAGAAGTGAAATACTTGGGTTTTCGTATTACCCAAGGAAGCAGAAGATTAGGCAGAGAAAGAAAGAAGCAGTATGTAGAATTCCAACTCCAACAACCAGAAAGCAAGTTAGAGCCTTTCTGGGAGCGGCAGGATATTGCCGAATCTGGATACCCAACTTTGCCCAGATTGCCAAACCACTGTATGAAGCCACAAAAGGAGAAGAGAAGTCACCACTGGAGTGGGGACTTGAGCAGGATACAGCCTTCCAGAAGTTAAAAGAAGAACTGATGTCATCACCAGCACTTGGACTACCAGATGTCCACAAACCTTTCCACTTGTTTGTACATGAAGCACAGGGAAATGCCTTAGGCATGTGACTCAGAAATTAGGAAATTGGGAACGACCTGTAGCCTACCTATCGAAACAATTGGACCCTGTGGCCAAAGGATGGCCACCCTGCTTGAGAGCAGTTGCAGCTACAGCACTACTAGTGAGTGAAGCAGACAAACTCACATTAGGACAGAACATACGAGTCACTGTGCCACATGCAGTCCTTGCCCTTATGGAACAGAAAGCAAATTATTGGCTCACCAATTCCCGAATGCTAAAGTACCAGAGCATGTTATGTGAAAACCCACAGATACAACTCGAAGTGAGCCATGCCCTGAATCCAGCCACCTTGATACCCATTAGTGAAGAACTCCCAGAACATGACTGTATCGAAGTCATGGAAACTGTGTTCTCAAGTCGACCTGATCTAACAGATGTGCCCATAGACAATCCTGACCAGATCTATTATGTTGATGGGAGCAGTCTCATCCTTGATGGACGACGCTGTGCCGGATATGCAGTCGTCACTCAACACGAAGTAGTTGAATCATCAGCCCTAGCCTCAGGCACATCAGCCCAGAAAGCCGAATTGATAGCACTCACCAGAGCATTGTTATTAGGAGAAAAACTTGTGCTAAATGTATATACAGATTCCAAATATGCTTTCACTACCTTGCATGCCCATGGAGCTCTCTACAAAGAAAGAGGACTCATCACATCCGGAGGAAAATCAGTCAAATATGGTCCCGAGATATTGATGTTACTTGATGCAGTCTGGGCCCCAACACGTGTAGCTGTCATGCATTGTAGAGAACATCAAGCAGGAAAAGGAGAAGTTGCTCGAGGGAATAGATTCGCAGATGCCTCAGCACGACAAGCAGCTATGACAGGACAGATTGCCCCACAAGCTATGCCAATGCAAGCAGCATTGTTTCCAGTACCTTTGAATCTATGGACCCCACGATATACCACCAAAGAATTGGATTACTATTGTGACAAAGAAGATGGAGTATTGAAAGATGGATGGATTGAGCTGCCACCAGAAGAAGGCAGTCAACCTCCGGGAAGAATAGTAATTCCGGAACTGTTAGGACCATCCTTTGTCAAAGCTTTTCATGAAGCCACCCACTATGGAAAGAGTGCTATGGAGAAAGCACTCAGACCACATTTCTACATCCCTCTAATGACAACCATATCAGCCTCAGTAGCCCGACAATGTCAAATCTGTGCCAAGAATAATGCCAAGCAAGGCCTTATTACAGCACCCCGAGTTCAGTCAAGAGGTGTGACCCCCATGCACAACCTCCAAGTTGATTTCACCGAAATGCCAAAAGCTAATGGATACCATTACCTACTAGTATTAGTTTGTACTTTCTCTGGGTGGGTAGAAGCATTCCCAACCAGAACTGAGAAAGCCCGAGAAGTTACCAAAGCCTTAATGAGAGAGATTGTCCCCAGATTTGGAATCCCAGCAGTAATAGGGTCAGACAATGGACCCTCATTTGTCTCTCAAGTTACTCAGCAGTTAGCAAAAGCTTTGCAGATACAGTGGAAGCTCCACACTGCATACAGACCCCAGAGTTCAGGGAAAGTTGAGCGAATGAATCGTACATTGAAAGCCCAAATGTCTAAGCTTTGTCAGGAGACACACTTGAAATGGCCCCAAGTGCTCCCCATAGCTTTACTCAGAATACGCTCAGCCCCTGTAAAGTCAACAGGATTCTCCCCTTTTGAAGTTTTGTATGGTAAACCCCCACCAATAGTGCAGGGAGTCAAAGGAAATCTAGCCCAGATTGGTTCAGAAGTAACCAGACAAGAACTCCTAGCTCTTAGTTTTGTTCTGCAGACTCTCCATACGTGGATCCAAGACCAGTTGCCTATCAACTTGACGGAACCCTTGCATCCCTACCAGCCTGGAACTTCGGTGTGGATCAAAGATTGGAAGAAGATACCGTTGGAACCCCATTGGAAGGGACCGTACACCGTCATCCTGTCTACCCCAACTGCAGTAAAGGTAGCCGAGATCGACGCCTGGATCCACCACAGCCGAGTCAAGCCCGCCGCCGATCCTGAACCAGAGCGGTGGACAGCAGAGCAGCACCCTGATGTACCCTTGCGAGTTACTCTGAGACGGCAACCAGCAGTATAGACACTTCATCACAAGTGCTTTGCAGTAGCCAAGTCTTTCGAAGAGGATTGCTGTTTTCCATGCAGCAACAGCTTTGTTTCAACAAACCCAATTTGTGTGTGTGATTTGACACACTACTTCGAGACTACATTGACTAAGCCAGACTTCACAAGCCAACTGGATTGCTAAGTTGGTTAATGTGTGCTGGACACCTTGAGGATCTTCAATCAACACTCAGCACCCGTTAAATTGCTTCATTAGCAAACGGGACGAAGAATAGTAGACCGTCGTGATCAAGATCAGCAAGCTGAGGATTCAGAAGAACTCCAATCAACATCAACATGTATCTTTGCTTCTGCTTTGCCTTGGTTGCCTTCTTTGGAGGTTTTGAACAGACTTATGCTCTACCTCCATGCACAGCTTGTATTACCTCTACTAGGACTGGACTGAAAGTAACTCAGACTTTGCTTTACCATTCTTACTATACCTGCAAGGGAACAATAACTCGGTGTATCTATAACACCACTGAACTAAATGTTTGCACTCATGGCAAAATTAAAGCATGCTATAATCCGCATCAGAATCCATCCTATTACACGTTGGAAATAAGATGGAAGGATGCAGATGGACCTATATTAGCTGCTACACCACCACTTAAGGACATTACTAAACCTGCTGTTTTGAATTTTGATGCATGTAATGCTATTAATAGAGATAGTCAGTCCACCTGTGGTACATGGGAGAAAGCGTATCGGAATGACCATAAGTATATGTGTCCAGAAGGAGCCACAGGATGGAGGAAGTGTACAGGTAAAAAGGAACCAGGGTATAGTACTGCTACAGCGGCAGACTACTATTGCCCGTATTGGGAATGTGTTTTTTATGCTACCTGGAACACTGGTATAACTGATGAGAAAATAGATAAACGGATGGCTACTCTAACCAAGCCAATCACGAATGATAAATGTCAGAAAGATGCTTGCAACCCCTTACATTTGCGTGTACATAACCCCCATGCATGGAAACAAGGATATAAGTTTGGTTTACGTATTGCGGGAGGAGGAACAGATCCAGGGACCATTGTGTATGTTAGATTGAATACTCAAGCCCACAAGTCATCTAAATATCATATTCATAGTACCTTTTATGAAGCTATGCATGTAAATAAGTTTGAGATCCCTCACCCTTCACAGAATTTGTTTCTAGAATTAGCCGGAGCAGTAGTATCTAGTCTTAAGATCACAGATGTTATTTCTGTGGCGGAACCCAAATGGGAGACCAATGGCCCTGGGAAGCCCAAGAATTGAATTATTCCATGATCTACAATCAGACTGAATTACACAAGACAACCAGTGAATGGGTGTTAGCGCACTCAATCGTTGGACGTCTTTGCTATGCCAGAACTGGACCCCAGTTCACCCAAAAGGTAGGACAGCTGGTCTGTCTTAGCCAGAAATACTATAATGCCACGACCAAGAAGGTAGCATGGTGGTCAGGAATCAGACATCCTGAACCTCCTAACCCATTAGCCAGATTTCCTGAACTTGCAGGTCTATGGACTAACCTTGCCAAAGTCCAAGCCTGGCAAGCCCCACCTGGCCTATATTGGATCTGTGGAAACCGAGCATATGCGCAACTCCCACCACAATGGGGAGGAGCATGTGTCTTAGGAACCATCAGACCTTCGTTCTTCCTGTTAAACACTGAACATGGAGAACAATTAGGATACCCTGTATATACTACCCACAAACACAAAGGAGCATCTAGACAGAAAAGAGAGGCCTTACAGATAGGCAAGTGGGAGAAATGGCAAGGTGATGATTGGCCACCAGAAAGAATTATTGAGTATTATGGACCTGCCACTTGGAATGATGATGGTATGTGGGGCTACCGAACCCCAGTCTACATGATTAATCGTATTATTCGCTTACAAGCAGTAGTTGAAATAATAACCAATGAAACTAGTCATGCTCTCACGCTCTTAGCTAGACAAAGTACTCAGATGCGCACTGCCATATATCAGAATCGCTTAGCCCTTGATTATTTGCTAGCAGCTGAAGGAGGAGTATGTGGTAAGCTGAATTTAACCAATTGCTGTTTGAAAATAGATGATAAAGGTCAAGTAGTGGAAGAAATTGCTAAAGATATGCAGAGACATGCTTATGTGCCAGTACAGACTTGGCACGCCTTGAAATTTCCTAATTGGTTTGCTAACCTTTTCTCTTGGCTGGGAGGATTTAAGACTTTTATTATCTTAGTACTAATCCTTGTTGCTGTTGTCCTCTGCTTACCATGTTTAATCCCATGTTGTATGCGTTCCCTTCATAGTGCTATTGATAGTACAGTAGAGCGGAAGACCGCAACTAGAATAATGGCTTTATACAAAGCTAGCCCTAGTGGAACTAGTAAGAATCCTTTAATCAGGATGTGAATCTTCTAGAAAGTGATTTAATTCTCACACCTTATTAAGTAATAGGGTGAGATTAATCAAAGGGGGGAATGTGGCAGGTGCAGGCCTGTGACCCACGGTGTCTGACATAGGCAGGCCAGCATGGCTAGCTTGACCTGTAAATGAGGCCTGTGGAGAGGCATATAGGATTGCACATCCCCCAATATGCTGCTATTGTAAGAAAGAACTCAGTAGAAATATTGAATTAGCTTAGATAAGCAGAATTGCAGAATTAAGAAATGGAAAAATACAGAAAAGATATGTTTTAAAGTTACTGATAAGAAAAAGTACATTTGCAGAGAAATATTGAGGAGTGCTGACAGATGAGTTACAGAACCTTGCTCTTCTGCACGCACAAATGGTCCCATAGCCTTGAAAGTGTGAAAGTAACAAGTTGATGAACTGACCATTGTAATTGGGACTAGAAGGGGGGCAGGCAGGTGTCATGCCTACAGAAGCCCACAGAAGGAACATAATTGGAGAAACTTATCAGTACCGGGACCAATAGAAGGGCTACGGGAGGTACGGGAAAGTACCGGGACCAATGAAATGTTTTTCTATACCTAGAATGGAACAGAAGTCTATAAAAGTTGTTGTAATGCTTGAAAACTTTGCTCAGCCATTTTGAAATTGTCTTGCTTGAGACTTGTGCACAAATAAATGATTTGGACCTTCTGAACAGACTCCTGGTATCATTGGTTTGTCTGCGCTTTGCTGCTACAACTTGACCCTACATGTGCCAGTCACTGAACGAGTGGATAGGAGATTTTTGCAGTACTGGGCATGAGCTAAGTAGCTCCAAGCCACAGGATCTTAAATCTTTCCTGCAGGCCATAGACAACGGAATAAAGTGGACCACATGGGCCCCGGCCCTACCAAAGATCTGTTCACCAGCCATGAGATGGGATCCCTGTAGAGAGACAACCTCCATCAAGGCTGCAATTGCAGCTTTTCCCTCCAGCCCATGGGGATCGGATCTCCTGTGGGCAGAACAGAAGAAAGCAGCTGGGATCAGGACACAGACTCCTGTCTATTCGCGGGAGAATGGATCCCTGCGAGCAGAACAGCAGGGGAGGGCCCCTGGGGGGGGGGGTGAAGGCAAGGTGGAGTTAGGGCGGAGCTTGTGCCTCCCCCCAATCAAATAGGCGTTCCGCTGCCCCTGCAGCAGTCACATGCTGGGATTTTTATTAAGCATTGTTTAGACACGCCCTTGTCACTGTTTGGTGCCTCATATATGGACTCTGCAATACAGACTATATGCTACTATTTGGAAAACCATCAGTGACCATTAGAAAACAGTTCCCTGAATAGCTCGAATCATTTATTGCTATAAAAAATACCAAAGGAATAATTGTGTTTCTTACCAGCATTAAAAAATGATTCCATAGAGCTTATGGTATTTCATGATAATCATTTGAAAATTATACTTTAATTTTTAAACATTTCATTGACCTAAACTGAGAAATCTCTCCAAATCCTAAGAATTCAGACTCAATAAACTTAGGCCTGTACATTTATGCAGACAGAACACAGAGACTAGTTTTCATTTGAAAACCTCAAAACAAAGCAACCTTTTACAGGGTGTATCAGAAGGGAGCCATTCAGCCTCCAGACATATCAATGCTACCCTGACGAGAGCTCCAGAGAGGTCATCTTTACTATACAAATTCAGATATTAGTATTTCAACAATACCAGAGTTTGCTCTGTTATTAATATTTTATAAGGGCAAAATCTATAAAACTGGCTATAAATGCCTTCTATTCTGCAAAAAAGCCTCTCATACTCAGTATGAAAAAAGTGACAAACGCAGGTTACAGTGGCATTGCCAGAACTGATTTTTTGGAGCTGCCCGAAGTTATGTTGGGGGGGGGGCAGGGCACTAAGCACACATGTCTGAGTCCTGCTAGTTATAATCTTATTGACAAACATTGCCTTTACGTGCGCCTAAAAACAAATTTCTAAGTAAATCGTCTGCAAAAGCTACTGTATCATATGTGATGGGTCATGTACGATGCATTTTAAACTCAGTTCTTTTAACCCTTTCCAGGCTGAGCCCAAAACTCTCGGAATCCAAAATTCTGACTAAATATTCCTATCAAATGGTATATAATACATGACCATAGCAGAAGGAAAATCACTATTAGAACATATTGAATAAGACGGGTACAATTTTCCTGAAATATGCAAAAATTAACCCGGCTGCAGAATATGGATTAAAAATTTAAACCTGGCCTTGAAAGGGTTAAGCATTTATGAATGCTAAACCACATACACACCTATGGAAACAACTCAATTATATTTAAAGATATCTCAAGATGCAACATCTCAACTTAATTTAAACCTGACCATACATGAGCCTGCTACATATAAATAAATACACAAGAAGACTATTGTGTAGAAAGCAAAATACTCATTATAAAAACATCAGAGCTAACTAATCATGTACTGAAGCAAATATCAGTGTATTCTTTTCTAAGTTGTTTTTCCAGGCAAAAAGCAATATAACTACAATAAAACAATAATAGTGCAGTAGGTACAGAGCAGAGCTAGGATGTTTCACATCACAACTCAACATACAAAAAACATTATATCAAAGAGCAATACACAATCCCTCCACCGTCAGACACTGAAAAAACAACACAAAACCCTGCAAAACAACATTCAAAAACTTGCCATGCCATAACAACACTATCTCCCAGAACTCAAACAGTAAAGCGTAGTTACTCACCTGTAACAGGTGATCTCTGGGAACAGCAGGAATTTAGTCTTCACATATGGGTATCGTCGGCACCGACGGAGCCTGCGCGGGAACGCTCCCCAGCGTCCAATAGGAATGCTTTTGGGAGCATCCCTCAGCACATGCGCGCTACCTTCCCACCTTTCCAACTGTCCCTCTTCAGTTGTTTATTTATTTATTTATTTATTTTTATTTCTTATATACCGCGCTATTATAATCAGTGCGGTTTACATTTGAAACAGAACATACAAGAATGTAAGCAAGTTACATCAAGTATTTTACAGGGAATGTAAACATGGAGTAAAAACGAGGGAGAGACTATGTACATATTATAAACAAATTATAATGCTCTTACAGATAAATAAAAATATGACCTTTGCCTAGAGGGTTGGCTAGATGGTCAAGGAGATCAGTGGGAGAGATAGTGGTTAGCCATTATCTACAGGAAGATGATCTGAGGGTCGAGTTAGGCAGGGAGGTGAGGTGGGGGCATTGTAAATGTCGGGAATGCTGTCAGGGTAATATTGTAGGAACAGGTGATGTTTGAGGGCTTTACGGAATAGTGCCAAATTTGAGATGGCCCGGATTTCTGCTGGGAGGGCGTTCCATGCCATAGGTGCAGCAATGGAGAAGGCTCTACTTGCTGTTGATTTCTTACATTTTACCAACACTTTTGGGACTTCAAGTTTATTCAACAAAGTAGATCTCCTAGTTCTATTGTCTGGTGTGCTGTTGAGGAGATCGCTGATGGGTGTGTGAGTAAGATTCTTACATGCCTTGAACGTCATGATAAGAGCCTTGAAGTGGACTCTGGCCCGCAGCGGGAGCCAGTGTAGGTTCTTTAGAACTGGCGTTATGTGGTCTGATCTTGAAAGCCCTGACAGTGCCCTTGCAGCTGAGTTCATGGCAAGGCGTAACGGGTTAAGAGTCGATTGTGGGAGTCCCAGTAGGATAATGTTGGCAAAGTCAAGGTGTGGGATGACTAAGGCTTGGAAAATTGAGCGGTAGTCAGGGAAGTCAAGCAGTGGGCGGAGATGGCGTAGTGATCGGATCTTATGATAGATTGCTTTAGCTGTGTTTGTAACATGTGCTGACATGTCAAGCCGCTGGTCGAGGGTGATGCCCAGGTAGCGAATTGTAGATTTGGACTTTAGTTCAATGTTATTGACTAGAAGAGAGGGAGGTGGCGTGAACATCTGGTTTCGTGAGATGAATAGTACATCTGTTTTGCTATGGTTAATGCGGAGATTTTGAGAGAGGAGCCAATCTGCTACAGCTTCAAAACATCTTATAATTGGAGTAAAATCTGGTTGATCGATTTTAAATTGAAGGTACATTAAGATGTCATCTGCATATGCAAGGCATTGGACATTGAAGGAGCGGATTAAAGCGCAAATGGGCTGCATGTATATATTAAACATTAATGCCGAGAGGGAGGAACCCTGGGGTACACCTTGCTTTAGTGAGAATGGTTCGGAGGTCTTGGAGCCTGCTCTGACTTGTTGCGATCTGTTACATAAATAGGATTCACACCATGCTAGCGCTGAGCCTTGCAGACCTTTATCTTTGAGGCGATCTAGAAGTGTTTCGTGGTTCACTGAATCAAAGGCAGCTGCTATGTCTAAAAAAATGAGGACGAATCCATGGTTGATATTGTCAGTTAAGTTTGTAGCTGAGTGAAAGGATAGAGGGAGAGAGGAAAGAGACAGAGAGATAGAGAGACAACTCCTAGGGGAGGTGGGTGGGTTGTGAAGACTAAATTCCTGATGTTCCCGGAGATCACCTGTTACAGGTGAGTAACTACGCTATCTGCAGGAACAAGCAGGAATGTAGTCTTCACATATGGGGACTCTAGCTGAAGATGCCGGGGAGATGGCCCGAGGAAGCTGCCACCTGTAGTGAGGTGGGCCATGCTTCCTCCCATGGATCTCTGGCATCCTACCAGGGTTGGTGGGTAGGAGCTGAATTAAGTCTGAAAGAGATGTTGAAGAACAGCCTGGCCAAAGAAGGCATCCCGACGGGAGGCTTTATCTAGGCAGTAGTGGGCTGTGAAGGTGTGCACTGAAGTCCAGGTGGCTGCTCGACAGATGTCATCGATAGACAAAGAGTGTAGGTTAGCCATAGAGGCTGCCATGGCTCTCACATTATGTGCTGTGACCATGGCCTTGAAGAGAAAGACCCTTACTCTCATAAGTAAAGGATATGCATTGTGCAATCCATTTAGATAGAGTTCTTTTGGAGACTGGAAGTCCCAAATGACTAGAATCAAAAGCAACAAAAAGTTGAGAAGACTTTCTATGTTGTGTTCGTTGTAGGTAAAAAGCCAAGGCTTTTTTTTACAGTCCAAGGCATGAGGCCTCGGAAAGAATACAGGAAGGTAAATTGATTGATTTAGATGAAAAGGCGAAACCACCTTTGGCATAAAATGTGGATGAGTTCTGAGAAAAACCTTATCATGGTGAAACCTTGTATAAGGGGGATCAGCCACTAAAGCTTGCAATTCACTAATTCGACGTGCGGAGGTGATTGCAATTAGGAAGATGACCGTCCAGGATAAAAACTTTAGGGTTGTTGTGGATAAAGGTTCAAAGGGCGGTTTCATGAACTAGATTTAAATCCCATGCCACCAGTGGTGGCCTAATGGGAGGCTTTGTTAAGAGAAGACGTCTCATAAATCTTGCTATGAGTGGATGAGGAAATTGGCTGTCCATTTAGAGGATTATAGGAAGCTGCAATTGCACTAAGATGGACTCTTATTGAATTGGTCTTTAAACCAGAATTTGATAAATTAAGTCGGTACTCTAGTACCGATTCCAAAGGTATCACAAGGGGGTTTAAGCCCTTTTGAGAACACCATATATAGTAAAACATTTCCACTTAAAGGCTAAGAACGTCTTGTGGAAGGTTTTCTAGAAGCCTGAAGGATATCCTTTACCTGTTGGGAAAGGTTAAGATCCTGCAGGTCTAGGCTTTCAGCAACCAGGCCCTGAGATGCAGGGACTGGGGATTCGGGTGCCATAGCATCCCGTTCTCTTGGGAGAGACTGTCTGGAGCACACCCTAACTCCAGAGGTGCAGCTTGAGAGAGATGTAGAAGTAGGGGATACAACGTTTGTCATGGCCACCATGGCGCTATGAGGATCATATGACCTCTGTCTCTCTGAAGCTTGAAGAGTGTTTTGGGAATGAGGGGAATGGGTGGGAAGGCATAGAGGAAGTCCTGACCCCAGTGAAGGAGGAAGGCGTACCTTGCCTGGCAATTGAGAGCCGGAATTCTGGAACAGAACCGGGGAAGTTTGGCATTCAGTGGACTTGCAAAAAAGTCTATGTCTGGGGTTCCCCAGATCTGAAATATCCTTGTCACCTGGTCTAGGTGTAGAGACCATTCATGAGGCAGCAGTACTCGGCTGAGTTTGTCTGCCCAAAGGTTTTGAATGCCTGGAAGATATACCACGAGAAGGTAAATTTGATACTCTCTGGCGAGGGCCCATAGTCGTAAAGCTTCGTTGCATAACGACAGAGAGCCCGTTCCGCCCTGCTTGTTCACGTAGAACATGGTTACTTGACTGTCCGTTTGGATTAGGACTGTCTTGTAGCTGAGCTGGGCATGGAATACTCGAAGAGCTAGATAGATTGCTCTGAGTTCTAGGAGGTTTATGTGAAGACAAGCCTCCTGTGGAGTCCAAGTACCCTGGGTAGAGAGATGGTGCAGGTGTGCTCCCTATCCCACCTGTGATGCATCTGTTGTTAGAGTGGCCTGAAATAGGGGTTGTTGGAAAGGAGACCCCACTAAAAGATTCTCCAGTGATTGCCAGGGACAAGATCAGTCGTCGTGAGTTTGATATCTTGTCCGACAGACGTCCTGTGGCCTGTGTCCACTGTGTGGGTAGGGTCCACTGGGCTGCTCGCATGTGGAGGCGAGCATAGGGAACTACATGAACTGTGGATGCCATATGTCCCAGTAATTGCAGCAGCTCTCGAGCAGTTAGGGAGGACTTTTCCGCTGCTTGAGAAGCTAGTTGCACTATTCGAAGACAGCGGGGCTGTGGGAGGAAAGCCCTTGACTGTCTGGTATCTAAACAAGCTCCTATGAAGTCTAGGGTCTGAGAAGGAACAAGTTGGGATTTTGGGAAGTTTATGACCATTCCCAAGTATTGGAGGATTCGCATTGTGCGAGACAGTGCAGAGCTGGCTTCTGGAACCATGGGGGCTCGAATGAGCCAGTTGTCCAAGTAAGGGAAGACGAATATTGGCTAGGGTTCGCAGGAATGCAGCTACTACTGCCATGCATTTCGTGAATACTCTTGGTGCCGAAGCCAGACCAAAAGGAAGAACCCTGTGTATTGGAAGTGTTTTCCCTTGAAAAGTAATCGTAAGAATTTCCTGTGATCTGGATGGATCAGAATATGAGTATATGCATCCTTTAGATCTAGAGAGCAAAGCCAATCCTGACTTTGAAGGTATGGCAGAAGAGTTCCCAGAGAAATCATTTTGAACTTTTCTCGGAACAGATATTTGTTCAATTCTCTGAGGTCTAGAATGGGTCTGTGTCCTCCTGTTTTCTTTGGAATAAGAAAATAGGGGGAGTAGAACCCTGTACCCTGTTGGGGAATGGGTACTTCCTCTATTGCTTCCTGAGCAAGGAGTGTTGAGACCTCCTGATCCAGTAGATTGTCTGGAGAGGTTTGGGAATTGAACTGTCTTACGCTTGTAGTAGGGGGCATGCTGTGAAAATGAAGCTTGTACCCCTCCCCTACAATGGACACAGTCCAATTTTCTGCTGTTATTTGGTGCCATCTGTTGACAAAATGACACAACCTGTCTGGAATGTTTAGGGATTCTGGATCCTTCAGAGGCAGGAAAGCTAAGCTCTCTAGGAAGGAGTCAAAGCCCTTGAGGGGGCTGAGCCTGTGGAGCTGGTTGAGCTCTCGGGCCTTTTGGCTTCTTTTGTTGTCTGGATTGTTGCTGTTGTCCCTTTTGGGCAACTTAACCCTGAGCTTGCCCTTGCTAGGTATAGGATGGATAAAACTTCTTCTTTTTGCTGAAAAAGGGGTTTTTATAGAGTTTCCTTTTGGCTGGAGTGGCTGTAGATTTTGACAATCTGTCTAAAGTGATATTGTCAGCATCTATCTCATTAGCCTTTTCCTGCCAATTCTTGCCAAAGAGGTTTTCTCCTGTGCAAGGGATGTTTCCTAATTTGTCCTGTACCCAAATTTCCAAGTCTGATGCCTGAAGCCAGGCAATCCGACGTGCACCAATGGCAATAGCAGAAGTTCTGCTGATGCATTCAAAGCAGTCAAAGGCTGCACAATTTACAAACTTGGAAACATCTTGCGCATGCTTGACAAGAGTAAGGAAGTCTTGTTGTTTGTCATCAGGGAGAAGGGGGCTCATAAGCTCCAAGTCTCCTGTGACTTCTTTGAGGAACATTCCCATATATAAAATATATGAGCTGATCCTAGCTGAAAGCATGGAAGCCTGAAACGTTTGACGCCCAAAGGCGTCAAGAGTCCTGCATTCACGACCTGGAGGATTAGATGCATGTCTTTTTGCACTTTTCATCCTACGCATGGCTGATTCCACTACCATTGAATGGTGTGGCAGCTGAATCTTTTGAAAACCAGGACATGGTGGAACTCGATACATAGTATCGAGTCTCCTAGAATGAGGAGATGTGGTCAAAGGTATTTCCGAAATTCTGAGCATCAAATCATGAAGAATTTCATAAATGGGCAGAGTAGCTGCCTCTTTGGGAGCCTTAGGGTATTGGAGTATTTCCAATTCCTTTGCTCTAGGTTCTTTTTCAGGAGCTACCGTGATTGATAGGCCTCGGGCCACATCACAAATAAAGTCCTGAAAAGACATATCCTCCGGAGGAGACATTCTGCGTTGAGGAGAAGAGGAGTCTTCCGGAAGAAGTACTCTGGTACCGGCAGAGTTATCAGAGTCATCGGAATCAGAAGATTCAAAGTATCTCTGATCCCGATGTTCATGCAAAGCACGGTATCGGTATCGATCGAAGTCGGCACCAAATTGGTCCGGTACCGATCTGTCGATGCCCGAAAAAGTCAGCATGGGCAGAATTCCC
Organism: Ichthyophis bannanicus; assembly: GCA_033557465.1. NCBI lineage: Eukaryota > Metazoa > Chordata > Amphibia > Gymnophiona > Ichthyophiidae > Ichthyophis > Ichthyophis bannanicus. Next base: position 188,651,555 of record CM066036.1, read on the forward strand.
ACCGGGCCGGTACCGTCGGTGCTGGTACCGGCATCGGTGCCCATTGAACCGTCGGTAGCGGTGTCAACGGTACCGCAGCTGTAAGGAGAACTGCAAGACTGCATTCAATAGCGAGAAATCTCTGGTCTATCGACGCTGCCGATGCCTGGGTGTCGGTACCGGTAGAAGCGGCCGGAACCCCTGAGCATGGCACCAGTAGTTCTGCCAAGGTCGAGGCCTCGAGAACATCCTGGAGCCCCGTTAGTGCTTTGGAGGCCGAAGCCTCCCGCCGGGGCTGTTTTGCCGGTGTAGTTTCCTCAAGGGCAATGCGAATGGCTTCTTGATGCTTAGAAGGAGATCTACCCTTTGAGGACCAGCTCTTATGTTTAGTTACCTGAGATCCATGGGAGGAAGACGAGGCTCTGGAAGACGTCGATGCAATGGACATCGCATATGAAGAAAAGAGGGTATCAAGCTTTGCAGCCCGGTTCTGTCTTCCTCTTTTAGTCATCCCCATACAATGGAGAATGGTCAGGGCCTAAACATTTGAGATACCAGTCATGGGTGTCGGTGACAGAAATGGTACCGCCACACTTAGTACATTTTTTAAAACCACTAACTGGTTTTTCAATTTTTCAGGAAAATGGGTCCTAATGCCCAAAATGGCGCCTAGCACCAAAAAGAAAAAGTTTCTGAAACACTTCAGAAGTATATATATATATATATATATTTTTTTTTTTTTGTAAAAAGAAGAAAAGAGAACCGGCGGTACCAGTAGGCGTTGAGCGGAGGCAGGCGCGACCACAAGAAAAACAAGTTTAAAGAAGAAATTTTCTGCGGTGAAAGGGTATGTGACCTGTCGGCTCCGCGGAAAACGAAGAACTGAAGAGGGACAGTTGGAAAGGCGGGAAGGCAGTGTGCATGTGCTGAGGGATGCTCCCAAAAGCGTTCCTATTGGACACTGGGAAGCGTTCCCATGCAGGCTCCGTCGGTGCCGACGATACCCATATGTGAAGACTACATTCCTGCTTGTTTCTGGAGATTAACTTTATCTGTGAAAAGGCAACACTGCAAATGCTACACCAGGCCCTAAAACACAAATACTGTATGCAATCTACTGAGACAACAGAAAAAGTGGGGCTGCTAGAGATCTCCATAAAGAAATTATATGCTAACAAAACAACACGCATTAGTGACATATGTAAAACAAAGATAGTCCCTTCGTTACACACACCAAAATACAGAAAGACTCTCAACAAATATGGAACAGGAAGCCACAAATTAGTAATAGATATGAAGGCATAATTTGAATTGTAAACCAAGAAGTCACTCTAGAGCAGAGGTTCCCAACTCCAGTCCTGGATGGCCAAACACCATTCAGAATTTCAGGCTGTCCCTAATGAATATGCATGAGATACATTTGAATACAATGGGGGCCTTCAATATTTGGTGCCCTAGACAGTTTCCTATATTGCCTATGACTAATCCAGGCACCATCACCTTCTGTCTTACAACCTGCAAATACAATAATTATTATAATAAGCATATTCCAAATTACTGTAAATATTTAAGTTTTCAATATAGTCAGAACCATCATTATACATTAGAAGTTTGTATTTAGAATTCTGTTTTTAGCAGTATTATTGAAGTTATTTGGGCTCTACATTACTCAAGTCCTATTAATGTATAGTGAGGTTGCCCATTCTCCTATCAGTCATACTGTAAAACTCTAATGAAATACACACTGCATTGAAAAACTGGCTACTAGTTTCTAAAATCACCCATATTTTCTGTAGGATATCACAGTATCTCATTTTGCTTTAGCACTCGCCAGTAGATACTCTCATGTAGATGACTCAGCAGTTGTAAATGCAAAGGGACAAAACCTCTCTGGACCTGATCCAAGCAAAGGCTGCGCAACCATTTAATCAGTCTAATTCCATTTGGAATTTTCATGCACCTTTACCGTTTGGTGTAATGGGATTACACAAACTCTCCCCAGCCATAAATATTTATATCAACATTACAGAGATGATCTCTGGGATTGCGACATACCTTGCAATCCAGGAGAGAACGCATTTGTTCCACGTCAGAACTGCTCATCAAATCACTTTCTTCATCATCAATAATTTCTATTTTCTGCAAAACAAAGTGTAACAAAGAAGCATCATTTTACATTCCCTTAGACGGAACAAACATATCACAAAAAATATTTATTTCTCTGGTATAAAACTCATTTTTCCTTAGGTTCAAAGTGGGTTGTAATAATCAAGAAAAGAATATACTGCAGCAAATGGCAAAAGTGTGTGTGAGAGCCCTCCTATCTATCATTTTTGTTTCTAACACATACATAGTAGAATTACAAAAAGATACGGAGAAGGGCGACCAAAATGATAAAAGGGATGGAACAGCTTCACTATTAGGAATGGCTGAACACATTAGGGCTCATCAGCTTGGAGAAGACAGGGCTATGAAGAGATATGGTATGCCAAGTCTTTAAAATCATGAGTGCGAGGGAATGGGTAAATGTGAATCATCTGTCTACTCTTTCACAAAGTGCAGAGGACACTAAATAGTATACTTAAAACTAATCAGAGAATTAATTTTCACTCAAAGCACAATTAAACTTTAGAATTTGTTGCTAGATGATGAGGTAAAATAAGTTAGTGTAGCTGGTTTTAAAAAGGGTCTGGACAAAGTTCTGGATGAAACGTCTGTCAACCGTTACTAATTGGGCAGACTTTGGGAAAGCCACCGTTTATCCTTCAGCATGAACGGCATAGAATCTCTCTCTCCTTTGGGATCCCGCCAGGTACTTTGACCTGGATTGGAAAGCATAGTTACTCACCTGTAACAGGTGTTCTCCAGGGACAGCAGGAATCAGTCCTCACATATGGGTGACGTCGGCACCGACGGAGCCCTCGTGCGGAGCAATTCCCCAGCTTTCAAAGAAAGCCTTTGGGATTGCATCACGCATGCGCAGTCCCCTACCCACCCAAGGGTGCCATCTTGCTCAGTCAAATGACATAGCTAAAAGACGGCAAGAATAGAAAAAATTAATAACAGGACTGCAACTCCAGGGGAGGAGGGAGGGTCGTGAGGACTGATTCCTGCTGTCCCTGGAGAACACCTGTTACAGGTGAGTAACTACGCTTTCTACAGGAACAAGCAGGAAGTCAGTCCTCACATATGGGACTCCTTAGCTATAGGCTACCGAGAACCCTTAGCTGAAAAATGGCTCCCTCTAGAATAGCCGCAGCAGCTGCAATAGGAATTCAGCCGAGAAAGCAACACCCCCTGGTAGCCTGACACCAAAGGGTCGGAGTTGCCTAAACCTCAAATAGGTTACGGAGTACCGCCTGGCCGAAAGCACTGTCTCTTCGGGATTCCCTATCCAGGCAGATGTCTGTCAGTGGAACAGAGCAGAAATGAGCCACTGATGCGGCCTTAGCTCTGACACGGTGGGCCGTTACTCGACCCTGCAACGTGAGGTCAGCCGCCGTGTACGCCCAGGCAATGCAGTCTGCCACCCAGGTAGACAGTGTGCGCTTGGAGACAGGTAACCCCAGCTTGCTGGGGTCATAAGAGACGAAGAGCTGAGTAGCCCTTCGATGTCCCCTTGTACGATCCAGGTAGAAGGACAACGTCCTCTTACAATCCAGGGTATGCAGGACTGCCTCTGCCCGGCTGGAATGCGGCCTGGGAAAGAAGGTTGGAAGAATCACCTCTTGGTTGAGGTGGAAAGAAGAGACCACTTTTGGAAGGAACTTAGGGTGAGTGCGGAGGACCACCCTATTCCTATAAAACCGTGTGTATGGTTTATCAGTTATGAGAGCTTGCAGCTCACTCACACACATCTGGCTGATGTGAGTGCCACCAGGAAGAGCACCTTCCAGGAGAGGAAGCGCAGATGTCAAGTGGACACCGGCTCAAAAGGTGGGCGAGTAAGCTGCTGCAAGACCACATTTAAATCCCACTCAGTTGCCGGAGGATGAACTGGGGGGTTCAGCAGAAGCAGACCTCTGAGGAATCTGGACACCAGGGGGTGAGCCAAAAGAGGTTGCCCCTCCACTGGCGAGTGTTTTGCTGACAAAGCACTCAGGTGGACCCTGACGGAGTTAGACTTGAGACCTAATTCTGAGAGGTGAAGCAGGTACTGCAGCACCACTAGTACAAGGCAAGAGAAAGGGTTTTCGTTGTGCTCGTCACACCACACCTCAAACCTACGCCACTTGAAAGCATAGGATTTCCTAGTGGACTGCCTCCTTGAGGCCAGTAACACTTCTACATTCCGAGGTAGGAGGAGAGGAGCCAGCACTACCCTTTCAGCATCCATGCCATCAGGTTGAGGGACCTGAGGTTGGGGTGCAAGAGAGAGCCCTGGTCCTGGGACAGAAGGTCGGGTTGCGTCCCCAGTGGTAGTGGGGTTTCCACTGCCAGCTGGAGGAGAAGTGGAAACCAAGGCTGTCTTGGCTCTCTGAGGGCTACCAGAATAACAGAGGCCTTTTCCCGAAGGATTTTGAACAGAGTCTGGGCCACCAGAGGCATGGGAGGAAACGAATACATGAGGCCCCCTGACCAGGAAATCAGGAAAGCATCTGCAGCCACCCTCAGAGGATGTGCCTATCTTGAGCAAAATCTAGGCAGCTAGTGATTTTGCGGACTGGCAAATAGATCTATGGACGGATGTCCCCAGCGGTGGAAAATCCGCTGGGCCACCACCGGATCCAGTTGCCATTCGTGAGGTTGGAGAATCCTGCTTAGTTTGTCTGCTAGGCAGTTCTCCTGACCAGGCAGGTACACTGCTTTGAGAGACATACCCTGCCTGATGGCAAAGGAGCAGAGGTCCAGTGTCTCCTGACAAAAGATACGAGACCCCGTACCACACTGCTTGTTCACATAGAACATTGCTACCTGGTTGTCCATCTGTATCAATACAGACTGGTGTGAGAGGACATGACAAAAGGTTTGAAGAGCTAGGCGAATCGCCCGCAGCTCTAAGAGGTTGATTTGGTGTGCAGACTCCTGAGGAGACCATAACCCCTGAGCGCATGATCCTTGGCAATGGGCTCACCAGCCCAGCAAGGAGGCATCTGTCGTTAGCACTCTTGTATGCGAGGTAGTCTGAAAAGACACTCCCTCGAGCAGGTTGGGTGGCTGAAGCCACCACTGCAATGAGTTCACCAGATGCCTCGAGACTGTTATCCTGTCTCTGAGGCTGCCGGTGGCTTGTGTCCACTGATCTCTGAGGCACCACTGAGCTGTTCTCATGTGGAGACGGGCATTTGGGGTCACATGCACCGTGGAGGCCATGTGGCCCAGGAGGCATAACAAGTGTCTCGCTGAGACCTGAGACCTGCGCCTGAACTGTTGTCCCAGTGCTAGCAGCCTCAGTGCCCTGTCCTTCGGCAGGTAAGCCTTTGCCTGAAGGGTGTCCAGTCTTGCTCCTATGGACTCTAAGTTTTGAGCGGGGAGCAAAGTAGACTTTGCGTAGTTTATGACAAAGCCAAGACGTTGCAACAGGTTGACAGTGCGAGAAGTGGCCTGTTGGGCCTCCTGAGGCGACTGGCCCCTGATGAGTCAGTCGTCCAGTTAAGGAAAGACAAAAATTCCTTGACTTCTGAGGAAGGCCGCCACTACAGCCAGACATTTTGTAAACACTCTGGGAGCAGAGGCTAGGCCAAAGGGTAGAACTCTGTATTGGAAATGTTTTACTCCCACTACAAATCTCAGATATTGTCTGTGGTCTGGATGTATGAGGATGTGTGATAGGCATCCTTCAGGTCTAAGGAGCGTAGCCAAACTCCCTGGTGGAGGTATGGCAGCAACATTCCAAGGGAAAGCATCTTGAACTTTTCCCTCACCAGGAACTTGTTTAAGCTTCTTAGGTCGAGGATGGGTCTGAGGCCTCCTGTTCTCTTTGGTATGAGAAAATACCTGGAGTAGAAGCCCTTGCCCTGCAGGTGGTGGGGCACCGGTTCCACCACCTGATCCTGATAGCATCGAGCCCTGGAAGCATTTTCTGCCGAGGGCGTCCAGGTTCCAGGTCTCCCGGCCAGGAGGCACTGAGGAGTGCGTTTTTTGGCTCTTGAGCCTGTGAATGGCCGATTCCACAACCATGGCGTTGTGCGGCAGCTGTGCCTTTTGGAACCCAGGGCTCTTGTGAACTCGATAGATGGAATCAACCCGCTTGCCGAGCACCGGCATCAAGGCCGGCGACTGCCACATGTGGAGCATCAGCCGTTCCAGCTTCAGAGGAACCGGCACAGTAAGGGCTTCCCTCTCGGGAAAGTCATACTGGAGGGCCTTGAGCTCTACAGCTCGAGGATCCTCCTCGGTATCCGCCGGGAATGCCAAAGCCTTGGCCATGTCCCTGACGAAGTCTGAGAACCGGGTATCCTCTGGAGGGGACCTTCTCCGAGGCTCCAAGCCCGGTGAGTCTGATGGGACATACTGGGTCCGATGGGTGTCTGGGGACTCTTCATCTTCCGTCTCCCATGCCTATCCCTCCAAGGAGGAATCGAGCGGCTCCAGCCACGAGGGCTTCGGCCCCAACTGTCCCGACGCCGAGAGCACCGGCGTCGACGACCTTGGCCCCAAGCAAGAGGTCGAGGGAGACCTTGGCCGAGGATCGACTCGATTCCGAAGAGTCTCGAGGATCGGCTCAGCCTCCGGGATCAACTTGGACGTCAAGGTCCCGGTGGTTGGGGCGGATGGACCGGTGAGACCGGCTATCAGCGCCCGCTGCTGCTTCATGAAGGCAGACATGCTGCGCTCCAGGGCCATCATCCTGAGACCGAGCTCAGAAGACTCTGCAGCCTCTGGCTCGGGCCCCGACACCATTGGGCCTGACAACGGCTCTCCTGGAGGAGAATCCACGAGGACAAAGGAGCTTATTCTCCTCAGCGTCTCCAGCTCCGTGCGAGGTATCTTTGTAGGCCGCTCCAGCTCCGAGGACCCGGGGCGGCTGTCAGGACTCCGCGACCTGGGCTTCGAGGGCCCAGGGTGATCGGAGGCATCCAACGCCACCGCCCTCACGGGTTTCTTCTTCCTCCGGTGTTCCCGGGAGGGAGACCCCTGCTCAGAAGACCCTCGATGGTGCTCGGGTTCAGACAGCTCTTGAGACGTTGTGGCTTCTGATGAGGTCCGGATCCGGGGGGATGCGGACTCCGAGAAAATCCTTTCACGCTGCTGCTGCCTACTTCGAAGTGCCTTAGAGGACATCTTCCCACACGGGCCACAGACCTTCGGGTCATAGTCAGGCCCGAGGCATCAGAGACAGCAGTCATGTGTGTCGGTGAGGGACATTAACTTCTTACACCGATCACACTTTTTAAACTCGCTGGCAGCCATCGGGGGAAAAAGGGCCCCTGCAAGGTCGAAGGACCGGGCTGCTAGTGAAAAGAAAAAAAAGAGTGCGAATGCTTGTCACTAAGGACAAAAACGCAAAAAAATTGACCAGACTCGATACCGGTGTACCGAGCCGTAGTCGGGAAGGGGAACCGGCGTCGAACCGGAGAGAAATTCTTCTGAAGTTTTGACGCACTTTTTCCACGAGGAATTAGGGACAACGTCTGTTGGGCTCCGCGGAAAGAGGGAGACTGAGCAAGATGGCACCCTTGGGCGGGAAGGGGACCGTGCATGCGCGATGCAATCCCAAAGGCTTTCTTTGAAAGCTGGGGAATTGCTCCGCACGAGGGCTCCGTCGGCGCCGACGTCACCCATATGTGAGGACTGACTTCCTGCTTGTTCCTGGAGAAGAAAGGATACTGGGCTTGATGGACCTTTGGTCTGAACTAGTATGGCAGTTCTTATGTTCAGAAAGGCCGGGCAGGTTGATGAATGGATTGATGCATGCAGCATGGAATACTGTACCAATCTAACCTTGCTGCAATAAGGTTTGTAATTAAGTTGCCTTCTGATTTACAATATATGGGGTTTATTTACTAAACTGCATCATAGAAATTGCATGAGTTAATTGGTGATATCATGCATTAATTGGCAATAATGCAGCTTAACACAAAAAAAATCCCCCTAATTCGCACTAATGAGCCGTGAAACACACAAATGCAAGTAGCTCATTATTATGTAAAATAAGCATACAACTTGCAATAAACTTTGCAAGCTATGTTATTCATTGAATGTTAGTATCTATAGTAGTGGTTCCCAAACTTGGGATCAGGACCCCAAATGGGGTCACATCAATTTTTCCTCCTCTCTGGACTTTCACTGTGACCTATGTCAATCAGCATGTGGCCTGTGAGCCAATAAACATTCATAGACCTTTGCTCTTCCTGCGTAAGCTTCCTGTTAGACTGGAAACCCATGCTAACTACTGGGGTCTGTAAGCGCATGTTGCACACTGACACAAGGGACCCTGTGCTGACTGCTGCTGCCTTCCTGCTTTAGGTGAGTGAAGGGAGGGGAAGGAGGCTGGAGACCTGATATTTTGATTTCATCATCTGGGTCACAGGTATTTCAATTGTTAAAGTGGGCTCATACAGGATAAAAGTTTGAAAAGCACTGATCTATATATCGTTTCATGGATGGAAAGTGGGCTTTTTCAGTTCCTTTTATTTTTTACCACCTTGTATATGGATTTGCATTTACACTTAGAATGTTTACTACAGATTATACATTTTTAAAATAAATAAACTGAGAGGTGATGTTAGTGGACCAGTCTCAAGGGATATTAACACATGAGTTGATGCTCCTGGGGTGATTATAAAGAAAAAGCCTCCCTCTCCATGATCCCTTAAAATGGAATAGTGGGATCACCTTCCATCCCCATCATTAAAAAAATAATTTGGCTACCCTCAGAAATCTATTCCACACCCAATCCGTGTCAACAACTGCTTACATATTTTATTATTCACAGTATATCAAATCTAATAAACCATATAACTAAACCCCCTCATCTCCCTGATCTTTCAATAAACAAATGCCCACTGTGATAAGGAAGCTTATCATAGTTCAGGAAGGAGCTAAAAAAGAGGTGAATTGGCTCTGAACAAGCAATCTGTCTTAGCTGGTAGAAATACTAAAACAGAATGTTCTCATAAGACTACCAGTCCCAGAATGCACCAGGTTTCAAACAGCCTCTAGAAGAGCTGAAGTGGGGAAACGTGTGTTCAATCAGGAGAGCTATGAGGTAATCCCCAATCACTCATCTCCAAGGGCAGGGCTTGATTCAGCACAGCTGAGCTGTGCTAGGGTGGAGTATCCCTCTAAACAAGTTAAAAGTAAAACATATTCTACACAGAATCAGATGAGGAACCCAGAGCTCAAGGACAGAGAGAGCAAGAAGCAGCAGCAGCGTGGAAGGAAGAGGAAAACATCTTGGAGATCTAAAGAAGGAGCTCACAGCAGCACGTGTGTTGGGAGTCATTCCAGAGGCAAGCATACTCCATTGGACTGGAGGAAGCCAGAGGAGTGGGGTTACAGAGCCAGGAATTCCCGGACGGCACCTGTGAGGGAGACGGCTGCATTTGGAAGGGGCCCTAAGACCAGTGCAAGAAGGTATGTGAAGAGAGACCCAGTGTCCAGGGATCTTGATTGGAAGGCTGGACATAAAAGCTGGACTACTTATTGGCCAGGATATCTGGAGAGGAAACCTAACAGTAAAGGAAGCTCAGGTATGAACTCTGATCTATGCCCTAGCTCTTCATCTGGAAGACAGCAGAGAAACAGATATTATCCTGAGAGTGCTTCATTAAGGAATTCCTCTGAGCCAGACCATGATATTGATTCTATGATAGTTGAAGAAGAAGGAGATATTTTAAATGATCAGAATGAATACATGGATTGCTCTCTGTCTAGGCTGCTGTGGTAAAATACTTTCACAAATACAACAACCATCAAAAAGAAATATAACTTGTTCTTTTATCTACCCAGAAAAGTTTACAAGAAAGCTTTAGGGTAGGATTTGAGCCACGTAGAGAAAGTGAACCAGCAAAGGGGTTTGCAGCTGGCTAATTATTGGTAATTAAGCCATGCACAGTTGCACGTGAGCTCTGAAAGGAAACTACTGTTTGTGTGTGAAAATACAAGAAAGTTATCCTTGAAAAAGAACAGTTTTTGGTTACTTTTTGGGTTTTGTTTTTGCTTTTGGAGCACTGCTAAAAGGTATTAGCAGGAGCCCTCAGAAAGACTTTTCTGTTTCCCATCAAGGTCTTTATTGTTTGATTGATTGCTTAAGAAGTTCAGTTGCTGATATCATGATTTGTTTTTCCTAAGTACAATACTGAGAGCAAGTGTCCTTTTGTGTTACCAAGTAAATCTGTGTGGGAGAAATAACCCCATAAATAAAATATATTTTCTTTGCTTACACTCGAGCAACACAACTCATTATTTTGTGAACGGCTGATTCTGGTATGAATGGACTACATTCCCCACAATCCTTTGCAAGTCATAATAGTATTTGCCTTTGCCAAGACTGTGGACATTCTCACCCAGCGCCCCCGTTTACACCACTCCTTAATCTAGGATCTTTCAATAAAAATCAAAGTTCCAACCCCTTATCCCCTCATATCTAACATGGCATTTCTGGTGGGTAATGGGGGGGGGGGGGCGTAGAAGGGATCTTTGGTTGCCCCTATCCAGGTGGTTTCCACTTGAAAAATGTGCCTGCAAGCCCCTAGTGGTAGTATCACCGTACTACTACAAGGGGTCATACTGCCAAATAAAGAAATGTTCTCCTATTTGGCAGCCTGACCCCTAGAGGCCTGTGGGTGCCATTTTCAAGTAAAAACTGTTGGGACAGTGGAGACCAGGGATTGTTTGTGTTCCTCACTATACACTAGGGGCACTCCAGTAAGTACTGGTAGGGTGCAGGGCAAGGGTTGAAACTGATTTTTGGGGATTGGAGGAGTATTCATTTTTAACTTGGATAAGAGGAAGGTACTTTTGCTTTAAGGCATAAGAAGGACAATTTTTTAAGTTGTTTTAAACAGCATTTGTTTCACTTTTTAAAAAAGTAAAGGACCAGAATTGGGACCTGAGATCTTTGCATTGCTGAAACTAAGAAGGTGTAATGGTCCTGCCTGCTGCAATTCAAAAAAAAGCTTCTTGCAAGTTGATGGGCTAGTGAATCCCACAACAAATATTTCTGTGGTAGAAGACTGCACAAGTGCACTATTTTACCCCAGAATGGTAAATAGGGGCCTATATCTGAAAGCAGGTTTTTTTTAGCATGGATGAACAAGTAGTAATCTATGTGGACGTGTTTTGGTACAGAAAAATAATACAGCTATTTAGCACAACCTATCAGTGGAATGCTATGATCTTCTAAACTCGTTATGTCCCAGGCCAGGTCTTATCCTGTACTGGGTCCAATCAGAATCCATGCCATAATAAGCAGTTCCCTCAGACAGCTCAGCAGCCCACTGGCATACAGCTCTCAATACAGCTCTCAGCTCTCAATACAGCTCTCAGCTCAGCATAATACCAGACATCATGGGGGGAAAATGGTGATCTACTGAGAAACTTGTTTTATCTCCTGAAGGAGTTCAGTGCTAACTACCGTTACATTACATTCACACCAAACCTCTTCAACGCGGTTGACTTTTAGATGTTGAAACATTACTTTGATAATAAATTCTCCTCCCCCTCACTCCAGCTTAAATAAAGGGGATAACGTCCAAACAGCCACAAGAGTCCTGGCGGCTGATGTAACCACTACATAAAACATGAGCTGGATCCTCTCTGCAACACTTCTTACAGAGCTACAGTGCATTTACCTCCAAATTGAACAAAAGGTTTTTATAACTTAAGAACCCAGTATTCAAACCCAGTGGCAGGCTTTAAAAAAAACCCAAAACCAAACCAAAAAAAAAAAAACAAGCAGTAGCTATAGTGTCTTAGAAAAACACATACAGGGTGGCCCAAAAAAAGTGAGAACATCTCGTAAATTAAAAGCTTAAATAGTTTACTTATTTACCTTTTTTTAGCTATATAACATCTTTATTTTGACAATTTCCGGTCGCCATCTTTTTTTTTTAAATTTGTCAATCGTTTACATCTGTCTTTTTACATTTTTAAATAACTTATATGCTACGAGATGTTCTCACTTTTTTTGGGCCACCCTATATATTCAGTGGTATTGAATATATGCATATAGCACTGACCACCAGTAGCTATATGGATGATCCTCAACTGACGATCTCTGCAACATCCTCGACCTAGCAGCCAACACTCGCAACCTCAACTTATCAAACTGGATACTAGGAGATTTCAATCTCCCTTCACTTCACTCCAGTCATGCCACTGCCCTACTAGAAGCAATTAATGATCTGGGCTACAAACAAATCATCAACGAACCCACCCACACCAAAGGGAACATACTGGACATGATCTTTGCCCCTCTGTCATTACAAGATCCAATTGAAAAGCTGGTAACATCACTCACTTCTGTACCATGGTCAGATCACAAGCTTATCAATTTCAGCATACCTATCAACAACAACTCTCTACACAACAATGGAACTTTAAGCAACACCACTTCTCGAAATTTCAGAGCCTTCAACAAAGATCTCATACTGGCTGAAACTCTTCCCCTATACAACAATGCAACCCTCAACCTTGACAATTTAATCTCCTCATGGAATAAGAATCTTAGCGCTATTGCCCAAAAACCTACGAAGAACAACATCGTAAATAATAGAAAACATTCTCCCTGGTTCTCTCCTGAACTATGTATCTCCCGCTCTCATTTACGGAAACTAGAGAAAAGATGGAGGCGTTCCCACTCAGCCGGAGACCTGTCAGCTTACAGAACTCACCTTGCAATTTACAAAGAGGCTATCCTATCAAATATGAAACAATACCATACTGACACCCTCAAAAGATCACTAAACAAACCTCGTGACCTCTTCGAACTAGTTAAATCATTCTCTAAGGAACCATCTCCAAGCCATCCCGAAGAGATCCACCCACAAGAGTTTGCCAACCATTTACAATCCAAGCTACTTCAAACTGATGAAGTTAACACTTTCATAGCACAAGGCACCACCAGTCCAACTTTACTTTATAAGTTCTCCACACCATCCAAGAAACATGTGGAAGATACTATTGCAGCACTCAACACCACGACTGCACAAACTGACCCTTGCCCTGCATATTGGATTAAAAATTTACGATCAGAACTCAGCCCACTTATCACAAAAATGATGAACCTATCATTCTCAAATGGATCTTTCCCTGCACCACTCAAGCAAACATCCATCAGACCTCTGTTAAAGAACCCTAAAACTGGACCCAAGCAAAGTTGAATCCTATAGACCCATAGCCAGTATACCTCTATTAGCCAAAATAATCGAAAAGGAAGCACAAAGGCAACTCCAAGACCATATAGATTTAGCCTCCCCACTAGACCATCGGCAACATGGCTTCAGGGAATACCATGGCGTCGAAACCCTACTTACCTCTCTCTTCAATAAAATCGTCACAGGTATCGACAACATCCATCAAGGTTTCGCCCTCATCTTTATAGACATTGCGGCAGCCTTTGACTCTGTACACCATGGTCTGCTAATAGAACGACTAAAAGAAAAGGGCATAAGTGGCGTCGCCCTCGATTGGTGCAGATCGTACCTTGATGGCAGATGGCAGCATGTAAAATCAGGTTCAAGATCTTCCGAACCCTTCCATCAGCGACAAGGCGTCCCCCAAGGGTCTTCCCTCTCATCTCTATTATTTAATATTTACATGCAACCTATTTTCAACATTATCGAATCATTCAAGGTCGACTGTCTAATTTATGCTGATGACATCCTCCTATTTATGCCATTCTCCACAGAAAAAATGGACCTTTCGCCACTGATTGAATGCTTCAATACAATCTCCGAATGGCTCCTATCACAAAACCTCAGGATCCAACACAAAAAGTCTGAGGTGCTATTTATCACCAGAGACCAGAAATTCTGCCCCCCAACTCATATAAAAGTTAAAGAAGCTGAGCTCCAAACCAAATCAGCAATTCGGTACTTAGGGGTCACCCTCGACCAACGACTAGATATGAAAACCCATATATCCAACATAGTCAGAGCCGTATACTTCAAAATCCGGTCACTCAGACACCTGCAATCCCTTCTAAGCACTGAAGACTTCCGGACAATATACCAAGCACTTATCTTACCACACTTTGACTTTGCCAACGCTATTCTCCAAGGTCTCCCTCAATCATCTCTAAATCCGTTGCAACTTGCCATGAATGCCGCAGCCAGAATCTTAGTAGGAGCAGCAAGATGCGACCATATAACGCCTATCCTAATACAACTTCATTGGCTCCCCGTTCAAGGAAGGCTTACATTCAAATCTTTGTTACTCACCTTCAAATCTATCCATGGCATCACCTCCCCCTCTTTAACCAACATCATCCAGCCAGCTCCTCCCAACAGAACAAGGAGAACCCCATCTACAAATGTGCTAGTAATTCCAAAGGCTTCAACAAAGTACACAACCGCAACATCTAACAGGGCATTTAGTATCTATGCCCCAAAATGTTGGAACGCATTACCACCAGGCATCCGTGCAATTACTGACCTATCACAATTCAGAAAGGCTCTCAAATCCCATTTATTTACTCAATACTACCAGATTAACCCTACCACTACATAAGTGCCTCTCCCTCACCCCCTCAAGTTAATATATCAACTCCATTGTACACATGTTCACACTGAATTCCCAATACTCGGTCTCATTGTACATATGTAAGTAGTTTAGTTTGCATTCCCCGTTTATCCAAGTTATTACTCCTGTTCTATGTAAAGCATAAACATGTTATCCAAGTTGTTTTCTCCTGTTCTATGTGAAGCCAAACAGTTTGTTATGGTCATTTTGTTGTATGTAAACCGCGCTGACAATAGTGCGGTATATAAGAAATTGTAATAAATAAATAATAAATAAATGGCTGATTATAGCGTAGTTACTCACCTGTGATAGGTGTTCTCTAGGGACAGCAGTAATCAGTCCTCACATATGGGTGACGTCAGCACCGAAGAAGCCCACGTGGAGCATTTCCCCAGCTTTCAAAGAAAGCCTTTGAGAATGCCACCACGTATGCATGGTCCCCTTCCCACCAAAAGGTGCCATCTTACTCAGGTGCCATAGCTATAGCCTCTTCAAGATGGCAAAAATATACAGCAACTCCAAGGGGAGGAGGGAGGGGTGTGAGGATTGATTCCTGCTGTCCCTGGAGAACACCTGTTACAGGTGAGTAACTATGCTTTCTCCAGGAACAAGCAGGAAGTCAGTCCTCACATATGAGACTCCCTAGCTACAGACTACCAAGGACCTGTAGGAAGAGTATGGCAGAACTGTGAACAGTTGCCGATGAAGGCCGAAGGCAGACCGAGGACCCCGAGTACATGGATGGCCACGCTCCCAGTAGCTGGAACAAGAAGGGTCAGAGAGCAGGAGTTGCTTAAATCCCGAACAGATTACGGAGCACAGCCTGGCCGAAGGCAGCATCCCGATGGGACTCCCTCTCCAGGCAGTAATGCACCGTGAAGGTGTGAGTGGAGGACCAGGTGGCGGCCCAGCAGATGTCTGCCAGTGGCACAGAATGTAGGCTAGTGACAGACGTCACCATCGCTCGGACATTGTGAGCCATAACTCGGCGGTCCAGAGAGAACCCGGCCTGGGCCTGGGCAAAGGTGATGCAGTCCTCTACCCAGATGGACAAGGTATGCTTGGTGACTGCCAGCCCCAAATGGCAGGGTTCAAAGGAGACGAAGAGCTGCCTGGATCTGCAGTGGTCCCGAGACCACAGGAGGTAGAAAGAGAGCCCTCTTACAATCCAGGGTGTGGAGAATCACCGATGCCTGGTCAGCGTGGGGCTTCGGGAAGAAGGTGGGCAGCACTACCTCTTGATTGAGATGAAAATCTGAGACAACCTTTGCGAGGAACTTGGGATGAGTCCACAGGACCACCCTGTTCCTATAGAACCTTGTGTACAGTGCCTCAGCCATCAGTGCCTGGAGTTCGCTGACCCTCTGGGCGGAGGTGAGAGCCACCAGAAAGACCACCTTCCATGACAGATGCCGCAGCAGGCAGGTAGCCATGGGCTCAAAGGGAGGCTTGGTCATCTGCGTGAGGACCACATTGAGGTCACACTCCACTGGAGGGGGGGGGGGTAGGGGGCCTGGAAAGGAGCAGGCCTTGCATGAAGCGAGAGACCAGTGGCTGCCCCGAAAGAGGTTTGCCCTCAATGGGGTGGTGGTTCACTGAGATGGCATTCAGGTGAACCCTGATTGAGTTAAACTTCAGCCCAGACTGCGAGAGGTGGAGCAGGTACTGCAAGATCAAACTGGTAGGGAATGAGGGTTCACTCGGAGCTCTGAGCACCACACTGAGAACCGACACCACTTGAAGGCGTAAGCCCGTCTGGCTGAGTCCTTTCAAGAGGCCAAAAGAACGTCATCTCCACAGGGAGATGGTAGTAGGCTAGAGTGACCAGCTCAGCCGCCAAGCTGTGAGGGACAGAGGCCTCAGATTGGGATGAAAAAGCAGACCCTCATCTTGCGTCAGCAGTTCCGATGCGAGCAGTTCCGGTGCGAGCGGGATCGGGGGTTCCATCGAGAGACAGAGCAGCAGGGGAAACCAAAGCTGCCTGGGCCACCTCGGAGCTATGAGGATCTGGACCTTGAGAAGGGTCCGGGTAATGAGGGGTGTGGGGGGGAAGGCATACAACAGTCTGTTTCCCAAGAGATGAGGAAGTCATTGAGGCCACTCGGCCCGGGTGCGGGAGGGGACTGTAGAACCGGGGAAGCTGCGAGTTCGCAGGGCTGGCAAAGAGGTCCAAGTCTGGATTCCCACAATGCTGGAAGAGCCGCTCCATCATCCGGGCACACAGGCACCACTCGTGCAGCCGGTGGACTCTGCTGAGTCGGTTCACCAATGTATTGTCCTGACGGAGGTAAGTGGCCCGGACGGTCATGCCCTGGCTCACTGCAAAGGAGCACAGGGCTGTTATCTCCAAACAGAGGCTGTAGGAGCCGGTATCTCCCTGTTTGTTCATATAGAACATCATGACCTGCTTGCCCATCTGGACCATCACCGCTCGGTGCTGAAGGTGGTCCCTTAAAACCTTGAGAGCGAGGCAAATGGCCCCGAGCTCCAGCAGGTTGAACTACTGCCGGGACTCCTTATGGGACCAGGTCGCTTGAGTGTGCTGCCCCTCGCAGTGGGCACCCCAACCTGCCAGGGAGGGGCCTGTCGTTAGAACCATCTGATGTGCTGGAGCCTGGAAGGGCATACCTCAAAGCAGATTCTGGAAGTCCTGCCACCAAGCCAGAGACTCCGCCACTCTGGGAAAGACTGAGATGGGATCTCAGAGGCGGCCGGTCGACTGCGCCCATTGTACACAGAAGCACCACTGCGTCGCCCACATGTTGAGACGGGCATTGTGCATGACATGGACCGTGAAAGCCATGTGGCCGAGAAGCCGAAGCATCGTCCGGACCGAAACAGCATTACGGCACCACACTTTGGATGCCAGGGACACAAGGCGGTCCTCCCTCTCCTGAGGAAGAAAAGCCATGGCCTAAGTGGTGTCCAGGCGAGCCCCGATGAACTCCAGAGACTGAACTGGAGTGAGTTGGGACTTTGGGTAATTGATCACAAACTCCAGATGCTCCAGGAGGCAAATGGTGTGGTCTGTGACTCACCTGGTTTTGGCGGCCGTGCCCCCTCTTACGAGCCAGTCATCTAGATATGGATAGACGAAGGTGCCTTGCAGCCGTAGGTGGGCCACAGCCACAGCAAGGCACTTCATGAAGACCTGCGGGGTGGACATGAGGCCGAAGGGAAGTACCCTGTACTGGTAATTGTTTCCCTGAACCATGAAGCGGAGGTACTTTCTGTGTTTGGGGTGGAGGAGGATGTGAGCGTAAGCATCCTTTAAGTCAAGGAGCACAGCCAGTTGCCCTGCTGGAGGTAGGGTAGTAATGTTCCAAGAGAGAGCATCTTGAACTTCTCCTGCACCAGGAACTTGTTGAGGTTCCACAGGTCGAGGATGGACTGGAGGCCCCCTGTCCTCTTTGGGACGAGGAAGTAGTGGGAGTAAAACCCCCGTCCTCGGAGGTGCAGTGGGACTGATTCTACCGCACCGTCCTCGAGGAGGCCTGCGAGCTTCTGACTCAGGAGGACCTGGTGCTGGGGAAGTACGGAAAATGGGCCTGGTCCAGATGGAGAAGATAGCCCCACCGAACGACCTGGAGAACCCAGGCATTGGTGGAGATGGACTCCCACCTGTGGGAGAAATGGACCAGACACCCCCAACAGACCACCACCCTGCCAGAGGATGAGAGGCTATGCCGATGGCGCCAAAACCCTGAGAGTGGATGAGCCGGCACCAGGGGTTGGGTCTTGGGACCCTTTGGCTTACGAGAACCATGGACTGTGGTCTTGCCCTGACCACCCGGAACAGAGGTCGATGCCGGCAGGTACATGCTCAATGTGTTTCAATAGATCACTCAGGCCTAGCTCTAGGTTACCCCAGTACCCTGTGCAAAAACAAACTGGTGCCTCCCACTCCTTCACTGGTAACACCTCTGGCACAGTATATCCTCCGAGGCTAGTGGTAGTGGAGGGGGTATAAGCACACCACACCATTTTTCTGTCTTCTTTTCAGCCTTCCCTCCTCTGTCTCCTCTTGCCCAGCATTATTATTTACTTCGACCCCTTCTTCTTTCCCCCACATTAGAAAATCACCACCCAGGAAAAGGATCTAGGCATCATCGTGGATAATAAATTAAAACCCTTTGCCCAGTGTGCAGTAGCGGCCTAGAAAGCAAATAGAATGCTAGGAATCATAAGGAAAGGAATGGAGAATAAAACAAAGGATATTATATTGCCTCTGTATTGCTCCATGGTGCAACAGCACCTTAAATATTGTGTACAGTTCTGGTCACCATAGCTAAAAAAGAATATAGTGCAATTAGAAAAGGACAGAGAAAAGTGACCAAAATGATAAAGGGGATGGAAGGATATCCCTATGAGGAAAGGCTTAAAAGGTTAGGGCTCTTCAATTTGGAAATTAGACGGTTGAGGGGAGATATGATAGAGGTCTACAAAATAATAAATGGAGTGGAACAGGTAAACGTAGATCAGTTGTTTACTCCTTCAAAAAGTAGAAAGACTAGAGGACACACAATGAAGCTACAATGTGGCACATTTAAGACTAATCATAGAAAATATTTTTTCACTCAGTGTGTAATCAAACTCTGGAATTCATTACTGGAGGATGTAGTGCAAGCTGTTAGTATAGCTAGATTCAAAACAGGTTTGGACGAGTTCATGGAGGAAAAGTCCATAAAACCATTACTAAAGAGGACTGGGGAAAATCTACTGCTTACCCTTGGGATAAGCAGCATGGAATTTGACTACCTTTTGGGATCCTGACCAGGAACTTGTGACCTGGATTGGCCACTTTTGGAAACAGGATACTCGGCTTGATGGACCTTTGATTTGACACATTATGGCATATCATGTTTTTTGTATATGCCCACAAAAAGTAGAAGGGTACAGGGGATGTACTTTACAGAGTGCGACAATGGCACGTTTCTCCTTTTCTTCATTCACACACTCGGCCATGCATCTGTGGGAGATATGGTGGAAAAGTTAACGTAAAGTGTAGTTCAGTAGGACAGCAAGGGATATGAGAGTGGATAGGTGAGCATAATGATATCGAAATAATTAATTATATATTCTATGTATATAGTTCTCCCATGTTATCCAAGTTTATACTCCTGTTATATGTAACACCGAACAACCTGTTGTTCTGGTCTTTGTGTTTCTCTGTAAACCGCGCTGATTATAAATAGAGCGGTATATAAAAAATTGAAATAAATAAATAAATAAATGTGGGTAATGACCGACAGTCAGGACTACCCTGTCCACTAAGTGAGCTAGGTGGCTGGCCTGGGTGGGCGGCGGCAGCGGCACACATGGGTGGCTGTGTCGCCCTCTCCAACTGCCTCCCAATTCCATTTGGGGGGGAGGTGGGCAGCGGCGGGTATTTGCAAAAGTGGCTGCTTTTTGCCACTGCTTTTGGAAATACCACCGCTGCCCGCCTCCCCTTCCTGAGATGGAATCGGTGGTAGCTTGGGGGGGGGGGGGGGGGTTGGCGAGGCCGGGGTTTCTGCCTAGGGAAGCAGAAACCCTTGGAATGGCCCTGCTGATGGTGTATACAAGTTGTATGGGTTTGTCTGTATATCAATGGTATAAAGTGGATATCTCCATGGGGAGTTGATCTGTTTATCTGTAGGGATGTGAACATGGGATTAGAGAGTAGGAGGGATGTGTGTATGTGTCAGGCTTGTGTACATATATGTGTGTATGTCTGTATGTGAGTATGTGCGTTTTGCCAGTGTGGTGTGTGCTGTATTTGTTTGTGTGTATCATTGGGGTGGGTGGATGGACTATGGTACATCTTTGTGTCTGTGTCATGGGGGTAGCGCGTGTTTAATTATAGGGGTGTGTCAGTAACAAATGAAGATATATACTGTACATATATATAAATACTCAATAGGTCCGGGGTAATTGCTACTTCCCACTTTTCCCAAGATTCTACAGGTCTGTCTGAAAAATGAACCACATGATATAAAGGAACCAACTCTGTGTTTATATAAAAATTAGACTTTATTGATGATAGAAAAATAATGCAGATATACAATAAATTAGTTTTCCCGAGATAGCAAGTTATGTAACCCTATGATTGCAATTACTGAGATAACACATCACTGTTTTAGCAACTGTCAATGATTCGCTCTGCACTCAGACATACAGAAAATTGTCTGTCTGGCTAGGCTAGGCCTACACCCCTGGTAGAATTCAGGCCAGTACCTTAGCTTTGCCAGAACACTTGTAGTTGGGTCTGAGAAGTCGTCTGTCTCCAAAACGGCACAAAGTCCAAAGAATGGCAGTGGTCCAATGCAAGATGCAGGCAGTCCGGCTGAGCTGCAGATAACACAGAACTTCAGGTCTGTGGGAGAAATTCACTGCTTCCCAAGGTTAGTGTTTAGCCTTGCACACTGTCTTATAGGAAGAGAAAGTCCGATAGCAGGGCTAGAGACTGCAGTAAGCAAAACTGCCAGTGTCAGGGAGCTAAGTTAAAGTTCCCACAAAGTATTCAAAACTTCTGGAAGTCTAAAAGTGGTCCCCAAGTGTTCAAAAGTGTCCTGCTTCCCTCTGAGTCCAGAATATAATTCTTTGTCCTGACCTTCTCGTCACGGTGATTGGATGGTCTCAGATACTGTATGTCATCTTCAGTGAATCATGTAACAGTTGACAGGTGGTCCTTTTCCAAACAAAGGTCCATGGTGCGAGAAAGATGCTGGTATGTAAGTCCATACATTGTTGCAAATGCTAGTCCCAGCAGTACAGTCTCTGGATGAGAGTGCGTTCTCTTGCATGTAGTCAAACAATAACTCTGCTGTATGAACAGCTTGATCTGCAGGTTTCAAGCTGAGACATAGCAGAAAAGGAATTCATCTTGTTTGGTTCATGCTTTAGTTTCTGAATAGGCCCCATCTTGTACAGGAAGCCATGTTGCATGGTTCAGGCTTTAGTTTCTGAGCAGGCCCCAGGCACCAGCCCTACAACATCTGTGTGTCTATCTGCATGTTGGAGCTGTGTACATGTTGGGAATATGTATCAGAGTATCAGGGCCTGTGCATGTGTTTGGACCATGCACCTAATGGCAGTATGTGTTCGAGACCTCTGTGTATCTTTGTGTTGTGGCATGTGTGTATGTTCGGGCTATGCACATATTGGCAGTATGTTAGGCACTGGGCCTTGAATGTGTTGGCATGAGGATTTTTCTGTGTCATGGGGGTTATGTTGGGGTGTTTGCATATAACCTGAAAAGGGCTAGTTGGTCAACCTTCTCTCTAGTCCTATTAGTGAACCACATTGCAACATCCAAACGAGTTTTATATTACTGTATATACCATTAAGTTAATCTGTACATAGTTCCCCCGGTTGTCCTATTGTTGAAGTTCCCTGTTCAATGTAAAACTCAATGTTACTTGTATGCATTGTAGTATGTTCTTGTTCAATGTACACCGCACTGATTGTAATAGCGCGGTATAAAAGAAGTGTTAAATAAATAAATTAAATAAATAAATGTATATATAACATGAGGGTTTTGGGTGGTGTATGTATGTGTGTCATGGAGGTGTTGAGTGCTGTTGTGTATCATAGGAGATATCAGGTAGTGTACAGGTGTGTGTGTGTCATGGGGCGTACTGTCGCCAATCTCCCCCTGGTGGCCGGTGGCTGAACGGGAAGGTTAATTTTAGGAGAGGAGGGTTTTTTTAAGGCCAGGTGCAGCCTGGTCTATGTAGTCCTGCTCCTGGTGCAAATAAAAGTCATGTAAGCCAAATCGAGGGAGAATAAGGCTTTTATTTCCCTTTTCACAAAAAGATTCGTTGGGCTACAAAAATTTAAGGAAAGTCCTTCTTTTCAGGCATAAACCAAACTCAAGGTACAAAGTAAACTGTTATAATCTTCACAGTAGTAGAAAGGAAATTAACCAAGGATTCTTTCAACATTGGAGTAAATTACATGTCTGAACATTCTTCTTTCATTCAGCACAAATATGAAAACTTCTTAAGGTAATATTTGTATGGCTCACAGTTCCGGCAGTGATTCCAAATCACCCACAACACACATGGAACAATCCATCAATTCCTCCTGAGATGAGGAAATAGGGTCTATAAGCTCCACTTGCATCGATTCTAAATCACTATTATCTTCTTCTGAGCTGGGGCTTTCTCTGGAAGTTATCAATGGCCAGTCCCTATTTCTGTTCCCTTGTTTTCCATAGAGTTGTTCTAAGGTTCTTAAATGAGCGTGGCCTGTTTTATTGCCTCTATATCTTGGCTGGTGAAACTCTGGCCTGCTTTCTCTTCTTTTAAACTGGGCATCTGTTTTATAAGGGCTTCTAGCAGCTGAGCCTTTCTTCATGAATAAAGAATCATCATGCCTTGGTTACCTGTAATAGGCATAGCTGGAAGTGTCCTCCTCAGGTATTTCCCTTAGGACCCAGTCTCTCTGGCAATCTTTCTCTTGAAAGCTTCTGGTACCTTTCAATCTGGTCTCCGGGTTTTCTGGCAAGCATAGGCCTCTCTCCAAGCCTGGCTTCCTGCTTCTTAGCTCTTTACCTCTGGAGTTTCTGGCTACCACGACTTCCACAGGACTGACTTTCCTCCGTCTGTCTTTTTCTGGGCACTCCGGTTCTCTTCCAGTTCCTGCAGCCGTGCCACTAGTCCTGGTTCCACTGCTCCTTTTCTCAGCAGTGCTTTCCTTTCTGGTGCTACTCTGCTCTCCGGTGCTGCTCTGCTTTCTGTCTCCAGCCTCTCGCTTATAAAGGTCTTCTGCCTTTGAGCTTCCCGGGCTAGTTCTCAGGTGCTGCTGATTAGCTAGATGTGTCCACTCAGCCTCTGTAAGTGCACGCCTGCTCCCTCTAGCTGTTTTGCTAGGCAACTGCATTCTCTGCACCTCATTTGTTTTGGGACAGACAGCTTCTTTTCCTATGTCCTCATTTTTATTAGCTCCTGCTCTATGACAGTACTCAGCGGTATGTGCATGTGTGTCATGGTGGTGTAGGGTGATGTGTTTGTAGAAAATGCAGGCTTCTCTGTACCTTGTATTTCTCTCTGTCCCCCTGCATTCACTTCACTTACCTCCCACCCTAGAACATAAGAAATTCCATACTGGGTCAGACCAAGGTCCATCAAGCCCAGTATCCTGTTCAACAGTGACCAATGCAGGTCACAAGTACCTAGCAGTTTCCTAAAAAGACACACAGGTTCCATAATGCTTGTATTGGGGCAAGCAGTGGATTACGTGGGTCTTCTTTAATAATGGTTTATGGACCTTTCCTCCAGGAACTTGTCCAAACCTTTTTTAAACCTAGCTATACTAACAGCTTTTACTACATCCTCTGGTAACAAATTCCAGAGTTTGATTACGTGTTGAGTGCAAAAATATTTCTTCTTATTAGTCTTAAATGGGTTACACTGTAGCTTCATTGCATGTCTCCTAGTTATTCTATATTCTGATGACGTAAACAATTGATCTACGTTTACCCGTTCCACTCCATTCATTAATTTATAGACCTCTATCATATCTCCCCTCAGCCGTCTCTTTTCCAGGTTGAAAAGCCCTAACATTTTAAGCATCTCCCTCATAGGGGTATCCTTCCTTCCCCTTTACCATTTTGGTGGCTATTCTCTGTACCTTTTCTAATTCTGCTATATCCTTTTTAAGATAAAGCGACCAGAATTATACACAATATTTAAGGTGTGGTCGCACCATGGAACGATCCAGAGGCGTTATAATATCCTTTGTTTTATTTTCTTGCACTATTTCTCTTCCCTACCTTTTGCCATTTTCCCTCCTTCTCTGCCCCCTGCCCATGTAGTCCCTGTTTCTTCCTTTCCCTGCCCCACTCTCTATTCCCTCCCTCTCTCCCTTCTTGCACTCTCTCAATTTCCATCCTCCCCCTCCATTTTTTCCTTCCCTCCTCTCTCTAGCTCCACCTATTTCCTTATGCTCTGTCCCTCTTCATCTCCTCTTTTACCCTCCTCTAAACTCACCTGCCTTCCTCCCCTTCCTTCCACACTGCCACCCCCACCATTGATGCTTCTCTGAACCTGCGGTAGCAGTGAAAATCAGTATACAAGTACGGGACCGCCGAGTACACTGTTCATCTGTGTCACTAAGGGCTTTGCCAGTCTCACCTCCTCTGAGGGAAGCTTCCTGTTTCTGAGGGGCAGGAATGGCAGAACCTTCAGCGGCATGAATTTACAGCATATTCAGCAGTCCTGCATTTGTTTGCTGTTTTTTTGCAGCAAACAAACATGCATATGGGCAAGTAAAGTTGTTCTCAGTTGGTTGAACCCTCAACAATAGGCGCTATGCTTTTGTGAAAGGCATCTAAAAATTTATATAGAGTTACGCGATGTGCACAGCTCTTTACAAATCAATAGAAGAGGCAGGCTCTTATAAATGGAGATTGTCAGATGGACACAGATGACAGGTGGAACGGAGGACAAAGCTGGCCTTCAGAACACTGATTTTATATTTATAAAGGTACAGTGGCTATACAAAGTCTATACTCCATTGAATGTTTTTTACATTATGGTGTGTCAGTGCATCAGACCCGCCTGCATTTAAAATTAGGGATCGACAAATCCCAGGCACCAGCTCACCATGGTGACTACAAATTGCATCCTGGCACCCAATATTTCACTGCCCCTTCCCCCAGCTATCACCCAGTATCTTATCATTCCTGCACAGTTGTTCATTCCTCCACCTTGATCAGCTTGCTGCTTGTATCTTCAGCCATGTGGTGGAGAAAGTTTGCTGATCTTGCAATTTCAAATCTTGTGAGACTTGAAACAGCCAGGTCAGCCCAAACTGCCTCCATTGCACAGTTCAAGCCACATGTAGAGAGCCAATTGAGGTGGAGAAGTATTTAAGACACAGAAATGGTACGATATCTGGTAATGGCTGAGTGGGGCAATAAAGAGAGAGACATTGGGTGATGGCTGGGGGGGAATAGAGAGGGAGATACATTGGGTGATGGCTGAGGGGGGCAATGGAGAGACAGGCATCTGATGATGGCTGGGAGGGGAACAGAGAGACATTAGGTTATGGCTGGAGGGGAGCAATGAAAGAGACATTGTGTGATGACTAGGAGGGCTATGAGAGAGACACACACATTGGGAGAAGGCAGGGTGCGGGGGTTATGAGATTTGTTTGCTTCACATTGTACCAGGCTATAGTGACATGCGAATCAAAAAAGAAAATTGCCTCAGGTGCAGCTATAAAGGGTCTCCGATATGCTGCTGACAACGTACTTATTGGGGGAGGTGGGAGGTGAGGGAGGAGCTGGCTCCTAGATTCCAAATTTGTTAAGGCCTAAATTTAAATGATCAGTTTTTTTCTATTCAACACACCATACTTCACACCATACAGGAGAAAAATATTTAGACATTGAGGTAGAAAGCTTGAAATCCAGCACTTCCAGAGTAGCATTCTCAGAAATGCTCCCTATTCCATGTGAAGGACTTAAGAGGCCAGTAGAACTCTGGAAGCTCAATGTGTGGATGAGATGATAATGCAGGGACAAGGCCTGTGACAGAAGCATCTCTGGCAGCAATTACAGATGTAAGCGTATTGGAATAAATTTCCATAAACTTTGCAAACCTAGACTCATCAGTATTACCCCATTTCTCTTTACAAAACTGTTTAGACTCTGTCATAGTGTAGTCAGCTGAAGGGATAAGCAGCCGTAAGCCAAGAGCAGGCATATGCAGGCCTCAGCGAGTCTAGGAGGTTCCAGTGGAACAGGCAGAATTCTTTTGCCTTCTTCTTGTGTTCAGCTTGCAGGTGCTGAAGGCCAGGAAGGCAGTAGAAACTCCCTGGAGCTAGGCAGGAGAAGCTCAAGCCTAAACGGTGAATCCCAGGAAGGGTTAAAACAAGGCGGCTTGAAGTGATTCCTAAAGGTAGAATTTCAACGTATGAAACACAGGAAAAGGCCATGTTCTAGCAGCCTTTAATCAAGACACCTGGCAGAATATCTAATCTATGCCCATGACTAGAAACAAGATGGCCACCAGCAGTAAATGTGGGTCATAATGCTGGGACGACTAATCAGCTAGTCTTGCAGACCAACAGAGGCCCCTGCTGGTGGTAGACAAGAACTGTCCGTTGTGCTTTACACTGTCAAGTTCCTTGAGGAGCACTGAAGAGCAATCTTCAAGTTATGCCACAGACCTATGAATGAAGTCAGGGCTCTGTCTAAGCCACTCAAGGATATTTACCTTTTTAGCTCCTTAGCTATTCCACTGCAGCATTGGCTGTATGCTTTGGGTAGCTGCCATACTGAAATGTCAAGTGCTGTCTCAGTTTCAGCTCTCTTGAAGAGGGAAGCAGGTTTTCCTCAAGGACATTTCTGTATTTTTCTCCATTCATTGTCCCTTTTATCCTGCCAAGTGCCCCAATCCCTGCCAATGACAAACATCTCCATAACATAATGCTGCCTTAACCATGCTTCACAGTAGGGATGATGTTCCCTGGGTGATGTGCTGTGTTGAGTTTTTGCCAAACACAATGCTTTGCATTCATGTCAAAAAGTTCTATTTTAGTTCCATCAGATCACAAAACCTTTTGGCACATGGCTACAGTATCTCCTGAGTGTTCTTCTGCATACTGAAAATGGGATGTGAGGAGGACTTTTTTGAGATCTCTGATGAGGAAACCACACTCCTCCTTTCCTCTTCCAAACCCACCACCTGTTCCTCTGACCCCATCCCCACCCATCTTCTCCACCCCATCTCCTCCACCGTTATCTCCTCCATCTCTCATATTCTCAACCTATCACTCTCCACTGCAACTGTCCCCATCAAGTTCAAACATGCCGTTGTCACACCTCTCCTCAAGAAACCCAACCCTCACTCAATCCCACCTGTCCCTCTAATTATCGACCCATCTCCCTCCTCCCCTTTATATCTAAACTTCTTGAATGAGCAGTCCACCGACTTTGCCTCGACTTCCTCACCTCCCAGGCCCTCCTTGACGCACTCCAATCTGGCTTCCGTCCCCTACATTCCACCGAAACGGCTCTTACAAAAGTCTCCAATGACTTGTTCCTTGCTAAATCTAAAAGGCATCTACTCTGTCCTCATCCTTCTCGACCTCTCCGCTGCCTTTGACACTGTTGACCACAACCTCATCCTCTCCACCCTCTCCTCGCTTGGCTTCAAGGGCTCCGTACTATCCTGATTCTCATCCTACCTCTCCCATTGCTCCTTTAGTGTAAACTCTGGTGGCTCCTCCTCCTCTTCCACCCCGCTCCATGTTGGTGTACCGCAGGGATCCGTCTTGGGCCCCCTCCTTTTCTCTCTCTACACCCAATCCCTCGGCGCGCTTATCTCCTCCCATGGCTTTCAATATCATCTCTATGCCGACGACTCCCAAATCTACCTCTCTACACCGTTATCTCTCCAGCAATCCAAACCAAGATCTCTGCCTGCCTTTCTGACATCACCGACTGGGTGTCTCATCACCGCTTGAAATTGAACATGGCCAAGACTGAACTCCTCTTCTCCCCTTCTCAGTCTCCGTGAATGGATCTATGATCCTTCCTGTTCCCTCGGCCTGCAATCTGGGGGTCATCTTTGACACCTCTCTCTCCTTCTCCTTACATATCCAGCACGTTGCTAAAACCTGTCACTTCTTTCTCTACAACATTAGCAAAATCCGCCCCTTCCTGTCGGAACACACCACCAAAACACTTATCCACTCCTTAATCTCCTCTCGCCTCGACTACTGCAACCTACTCCTTGCTGGTCTCCACATGAGCCATCTCCTCCCCCTTCAATCCATACAAAATTATGCTGCTCGACTAATCTTCCGCCAATCCTGCCATGCCCACATTACTCCTCTCCTCAAGTCACTTCATTGGCTCCCCATCCAATTCCGCATCCAATTCAAGCTTCTCCTACTCACCTATAAGTGCATTCACTCTACAGCTCCTCCGTACCTCTCATCTCTCCCCACATCCCAGCTCGGATCTTTGCTCCGCTAACAAATTACTTCTATCTAGGCCTTTCACTCGTACCGCTAACTCCTGACTTCGCTCTTTTCACCCTGCTGCACCCTATGCCTGGAACAGCTTACCTGCGAAAAACACAAAAAGGAGCAGAGTGTCTTGCACTACCAGCTAGGAAACACAAAGGAGCAAGATATGAAGATATGGATGTTTGTAGAGCCTTTAATGGCTCTACAAACATCCATATCTTCGTATCTTGCTCCTTTGTGTTTCACAGCTTACCTGCGTCCATATGTCAGGCACCTTCCCTAGCCCTCTTCAAATCTAGGTTAAAAAAAACATCTCTTCACGGTCGCGTTCAGATCCTGACTTCTATCCTTCATCCTAATCTAACCCCCATCATTTTCATGACCGTATTGATTGATGTTTTGTATTATCTTGACTAGATTGTAAGCTCGGATGAGCAGGGACTCTCTTGTACTTTTGGTTGTATAGCGCTGCATGCGTGGCGCTTTACAAGTGTTTAATAGTAGTAGTAGCATTCAATGACTAGTGATGAAGCATTACTGTTTCCTTTAGGACAGACGTTTTCAGAGGAGCTTCAATATTTGAGGTATAAATGGCAGCCAGTTATTTAGGGGGACTGTACACTAGTGCTAAGTGGGTCGTCTTTATATGGTGGGAGACAAGGGTACATGTGAAAAGTCTCAAGAAGAATATAAGTTATTTGTATTAGAGAGAAAGTGTATAATGATTCATTTGTTTGCTTTTCTGACATCGTGTTTTAACCATTTTCTGGTTGTAAAAGATTTGGACAGCCTGGCTTTAACTTGGTAATGAGTTGTGTTTTCATGTGTTGATTTTCTTCTTTAGTAAGTCAGACTTGCAAGTTGATATTTGAAATGTCTGATTTCTTATCACTGTTAGTCAGTATGTGAAAAGGCTATGCAGATTTGTTTTGTTTGTTTCACTCTTGGGTCTTAAGGTAATTTCCATTGTTTTTCTGTATTTGAGTTATATGCTTTGGTTTCCAGATAAAAGATGCAGTTTGTTTTGAAAGCTTTCCTGGTCTAAGAGAAAAAAGATACTTATATTATAGCGAGCACAGGAATGGAGAGAGCAGCAGCTGGCATCAGAGGATGTGATAGGGAGCTCCTCCTCACCCCCAGAGCCTGCCAATCACATCTAAGGAACAACGGCTTTAAAACTGCCACTACAGAGGTCCTTAGGCGTGGGACCGTGGCGAGAAAAAGAAAAATAACAATTTTGATAATTGCCATGAGACCCGTTGGTGGTAAGAGATCTACCTCTCCCAGTTTCTGTATGGAGCCTCCCTACTAGCTGTTTCTCTTCCTGGTTTCCTCCTACGTCTTGACTCTTACTGTATCTCCTATCTCTTTTCTGTTTTATGGATGGCGTTCTTTTCATGTATTCTATATTGATGTATTATTGTAAACCATATATCAAATGTAACGTAATGTATGTCTTGACATTCGTTCCACTGTACTATGTAGACCCATAAATGTATTGTCAACCACTTTGATTGAAGGATAAAGTGGTATACAAATCTGATTAAATAAAATAGTGCTGCAATTTTTGTACATGCTGATTTGTTTTGGTTTCAGTAATCCTCAGTTTAAGTAATCATTTCAATATTGTGATTTTCCTTATATAGCAGAGTCAAATTGGTTTCTTTCCAGCTCAGGTACTTCTTCTGAAGTTATAGAAAGTGTTCTGTTACCTCATATTATTAATATTCAATTTGTTGTACTCATTGCACTTCCTATCGAGATTGTTATTTAATGTTTTGAAAGAATAATTTTCATATCATTAGTTATATTAAATGTTTAATGCTAATTAGACCATACATAGAGAGTTGTCATTTGGAATGAGCAGAAATAAATTTATATCTTCTACCTGTAGTTCACTTAAAAGTAGCAGTAAGTTTTAATAGTTTGATGTTTCTAGAGCAAGTGATTAGAAGCGTGGCAGGAAGTGAGATATCATTAATAGTTTGAATAGAAGGATTTTTGATGGACAGTAAATTGGTAATAGTGATTTAATGATATGAAGTGAGGTGTCAGTTTAATGAATATGTAAAGGGAGATGAGATTCTATGATTGATCTGCTGCGGTAATATGCATGTGCTGCTAGTGATTTTCCTTGCTATCTGTATGGGTTTGTACTGTAATATGAGGTGGATTCTCTGATGTAATGGATTGGGAGGAGGAAAGTATTGTATACTGAAGTAATAACTTGACAGAAGTAGATGGCACAGATAACAGTTTTGCAGAGCTCTGTGCTTACAGTAGCTCTGCTAGAGAGATTGCACAGCTCTAGCCCTCAACTTTCAAAAGGGAGCCTACAATAAAATAAGATAATTGGTAACCCTCCCCACAAAAAAAAAACAACAGTAGCAGCAGCAGCAGCAGAGATTAGAAGTTTACATAAGACACAGGTGGTATTTAAAAAAAAAACCATCTTGGAAGCCAAGACCAGATGTACGCCACATATTAAAGGCAGAAGGAAAGTCAAATGGCAGGCAGCATGGCTGAAAGGTCAAATGAAAGAGGATAACACAGCCAAAAGCACATCTTTCAAATAATGAAAAAAGGATCTGAAAGAAGAAAACAGGAACAGCATAAGCACTGGAAAGTTTGGTGCAAAGCATTGATAAGGCAGGCAAAAAGAGAATTTGAAAAAAAGAACCATTGCCATAGGGGCAACGACTCATAACAAAATCTATCAGATACATTTGAAGCAAGAAGCCTGTGGAGGAGTCAGATGGACCATTAGATGATAATGAGTTAAAAGGGACACTCAGGGAGGCCAAGGTAGATTAATTCTTTGCTTCATTCTTTACTAAAGATGTAAGGGAACTACCCATGCCAGAAATGGTATTTAATGATGGTGTTTCAAAAGAAATGAGAAAAATCTCAGGTGAACCAGAAAGATACAGTAGGCCAAATCAACAGAGGCAAATCATCTTGACCAGAGTGCTGAAAGAACTCGAAAATGAAACTGCAGATATATTAGTAGTAATATGTGACCTTTCATTAAAGCTGTCTATAGTACCTGAAGATTGGGGAGTGGCCAACATAATGACAGTTTTTAAAAAGGGATTCAGGGGTGATCCTGGAAAGCGTAGTTACTCACCTGTAACAGGTGTTCTCCAGGAGCAGCAGGAATCAGTCCTCACTTATGGGTGAAGTCGGCGCCGACGGAGCCCTCGCGGAGCAATTTTCCCCAGCTTTCAAAGAAAGCCTTTGGGAATTGCAGTGCGCATGCGCGGTCCCCTTCCCGCCCAAGGGTGCCATCTTAGCCAGTCAGATGACATAGCTAAAAAAGACAGCATAAAAATTTGCAAAAAACTAAAGCAGATGATTGCAACTCCACGGGGAGGAGGGAGGGTTGTGAGGACTGATTCCTGCTGCTCCTGGAGAACACCTGTTACAGGTGAGTAACTACGCTTTCTCCAGGACCAAGCAGGAAGTCAGTCCTCACTTATGGGACTCCCAAGCTCAAGGCTACCGGAGACCCTAAGCACAAAAATGAGCTCCCTCTAGCTCAGCAGCACAGAAGGAAAGAATCTTCGCTGAATTATTACCCACCGGTAGCCCACATCCGGGATGGAGGGTAGGAGTTGCTCAGACCTCGAAGAGATTACGGAGGACTGCCTGTCCGAAAGCACTGTCCCTGCGGGACTCCCTCTCGAGACAGTAATGGACCGCAAAAGTCTGGCTCGAAGACCAAGTAGCGGCCCGGCAGATGTCTGCCAGCGGAACAGAGCGGAGGTAAGCCACTGACGTAGCCTTTGCCCGAACGCAATGAGCCGTGACTCGACCCTCCAAGGAGAGTCCGGCTGCCCCATAAGCCCAAGAGATACAGTCCGCAACCCAGATGGACAGAGTACGCTTGGAGACCGGGAGCCCCAATTTATTGGGGTCAAAAGACACAAAAAGCTGAGCAGCTTTACGGTGCTCCCGCGTACGGTCAAGGTAGAAGTTCAAAGCCCTTCTACAGTCCAGGGTATGGAGGACCGTTTCAGCTCGGCTGGAGTGTGGTCTGGGAAAGAAGGTTGGAAGTACCACCTCCTGATTGATGTGAAAGGGGGAGACCACTTTTGGAAGAAATTTTGGGTGAGTCCGTAGGACTACCCTATTTTTGTAGAACCGAGTGTAAGGGGGATCAGACACGAGGGCCTGCAATTCACTTACGCGTCTAGCGGAAGTGAGGGCTATCAAGAACAGTGTTTTCCAAGAAAGAAAACGGAGAGAACAGGTAGCCATAGGTTCAAAAGGCGGACAGGTGATCCGCTGTAAAACCACATTCAGGTCCCAGTCAGGCGCTGGCGGGCGCAGAGGTGGTTTAAGTAGAAGGAGACCTCGGAGAAACCTCGCTACGAGAGGGTCGTTGGAGAGAGGTTTGCCGTCCACCGGCACATGATGTGCTGAAAGAGCACTGAGGTGAACTTTGACGGAGTTGGACTTAAGTCCCAGATTAGAGAGGTAAAGCAAGTACTGCAAGACCACCTACACCGGGCAGGAGAAGGGATCCTGAGACTGTCGGGTACACCAAACGGAAAAGCGACGCCATTTAAGGGCGTACAATTTTCGAGTAGAAGGTCGCCGAGAAGCCAGGACGACCTCTTCCACCTCTGCCGGCAGGAAGAGGGGAGCAAGGACTACCCTCTCAGCAGCCAGGCCATTAGATTGAGAGACCTGAGGTTGGGGTGTAGCAGAGACCCCTGATCCTGAGTGAGGAGATCCGGTTGAAACCCCAGAGGGAACGGATCCACCACCGCTAATTGCAGCAGGAGTGGAAACCACGGCTGTCTGGGCCAGCGAGGAGCCACCAGGATCATGAAGGCTTTGTCTCGGAGAACCTTGAAGAGAGTCCGAGAGACTAGCGGGATGGGAGGGAAAGCATACAGAAGGCTCCCCGACCATGAGAGTAGAAAAGCATCCGCCGCAACCCGAAGGGGGTGTGGCTGACGAGAGCAGAAGTGAGGAAGTTGCCGGTTGTAAGGACTGGCAAAGAGATCCACCGTGGGGAGGCCCCACTTTAGAAAGAGCTTCTGAACTACCAAGGGATCCAGACGCCACTCGTGCGGCTGGAGGATCCTGCTGAGTTTGTCCGCCAGGCAATTCTCTTGGCCTGGGAGATAAACTGCCTTGAGGAGAACGCCGTGACTGACGGCCCAAGAGCAGAGCTTCTGTGCCTCCCTGCAGAGGAGGAAGGAGCCCGTGCCCCCCTGCTTGTTCACGTAGAACATGGCAACTTGATTGTCCGTCTGGACAAGGACGGACTGGTGAGAAGTCAGGTGGGAGAAGGTCTTGAGAGCCAGGCGGATCGCCCTGAGCTCCAGGAAGTTGATCTGCTGAGCAGACTCCCACGTGGTCCAGAGGCCCTGAGTACGTGCCCCTTGGCAATGCGCTCCCCAGCCCAGGAGGGATGCATCTGTTGTCAGCACCCGGGCCGGCTGAGGTGACTGGAAAGGCATGCCGAATATCAGGTTCGGCCGCTGAAGCCACCACCGGAGAGAAGAGATCAGCGGCTCGGAGACGCGCACCAGGTCTGCTAGGCCGCCTGTGGCTTGTCGCCACTGCTGGCGGAGACACCATTGAGCAGGCCGCATATTCAGGCGGGCATTGGGGGTCACATGGACGGTGGAAGCCATATGGCCGAGTAGTCTCAGGAAGCGCCTGGCGGAGACCAGGGGCTGGCTGCGAAAACGGTCGGCTAGGTCCATGAGCCGTTGAGCCCTATCGAGCGGTAGGTACGCTCGTGCCCGAGGAGTGTGCAGCCTTGCGCCGATGAACTCGAGATCCTGTGAGGGGAGCAAAGTGGACTTTGCGAAGTTTATAACAAAGCCCAAGTACTGCAGAAGAGTCACCGTGCGGCGCGTGGCGTTGGTGACCTCCAGAGCGGACGCTGCTCGGATGAGCCAGTCGTCGAGGTACGGAAAGACATAGAGGCCGTGAAGCCTGAGATGGGCCGCCACCACCGCGAGACATTTTGTGAAGACTCGCGGTGCGGAGGACAGGCCAAAGGGCAGTACTCTGTACTGGTAATGATTTCCCGCCACCACAAACCTTAGGTATTGGCGGTGGCTTGGGTGGATGAGGATGTGCGTGTAGGCATCCTTTAGATCCAAGGAGCATAGCCAATCTCCCTGCTGGAGGTAGGGCAGAAGGATTCCAAGGGTAAGCATCTTGAACTTCTCCCGCACGAGGAACTTGTTGAGGTTGCGCAAGTCCAGGATGGGTCTGAGGCCTCCTGTTCTTTTTGGTATTAGAAAATACCTGGAATAAAAGCCTTGACCTTTCAGGTGGTGGGGCCTGTTCCTGTAGAAGACCTGCTAACTCCTGAAGGAGTAATTCCCTGTGCAGAGGGGGTCGTGGAGGTTCTCCCGGAAAATAGGAGGGAGGGACCTGGTGGAAGTGGAGAAGATAGCCTTCTCGCACGACTTGAAGCACCCAGGCATCTGAGGTGATGCTGGACCACCTGTGGGCGAAGTGAACCAGCCGGCCTCCGGTGCTGGGAGGAACCAGCGGGGGGGGAGAGGCTATGCTTAAGGAGTCAAAAACCCCCACCCTGCGGAGCAGGGGCTGGTGGTGCAGGCTTGGGGGCTTGCTGCCTACGGGACCCATTACCCCGTCCCTTGGCCTGCTGGCCCTGTTGGGGAGCTGCAGGGGCCTGATAGTGGGGGTACTGTTTGTAGGCAGCCGCCTTCCTCGGGTAAAAGGACTTCTTTCCCGAGCCCTTCTTTTTCTGGGAAGGGGCGGAGGTCTTCCTAAAAAGCCTAGTCCTGGTGAGAGTCTCCGTCTCAATTTGTGCAGCCTTATCAGCCATGGGCTTGCCAAAGAGGTTTTCGCCTCGGCAAGGGACATCGACCAACTTGTCCTGCACCCAGGGCTCAAGGTCAGACGACTGAAGCCAAGCCTGTCGGCGGGCACCGATGCCGGCTGCGGCCACTCGAGCCGATGCTTCAAAGCCATCATAGGCTGCTCGGGACATGAATTTTGAGCATTCCCGAATGCCAGTGGACAAGGCCAGGAACCTCCGCAAGGGTTCCTCGGACAAACCAGCGGAGAGAAGCCGGCTAGCTCTTTAGCCAGGTCTCGGAGATACATGCCCATGTATAGCTGGTAGGTCTGGACACGACAGGCGAGCATAGAGCCCTGGAAACACTTCTTACCAAGGCCATCCAGGTTACGGGCCTCCCTGCCAGGAGGCACCGAGGAGTGCATCTTCTGGCTCTTAAGACGATGCATGGCCGATTCCACTACCATGGAATGGTGTGGTAGCTGTGCTTTCTGGAAGCCAGGGCTCTTGCGGACTCGATAGATAGAATCGACCCGCTTGCTCAGGACCGGCGAGGTGGCCGGACTCTCCCACATGCGGAAGAGTAGTCGTTCCAGCATGGGAGGAACCGGTACAGTAAAGTGTTCCCTGGCGGGAGAGTCATACTGGAGGGCGTCGAGCTCTTCGGCTCGAGGCTCCTCCTCGGGATCCGCAGGGAAGGCCAAAGCCTTGGCCATATCCCTGACGAAGTCCGAGAACCGGGCATCCTCCGGGGGGGACTGCTTCCGAGGTTCGGACTCAGGTGAGTCCGAGGGGACACACCGAGTCCGAAAAGAATCAGGCGACTCTTCCTCTTCAGACTCCCAGACCGACTCCGACGAGGACTCGGTGGGGTCGGCCCGGGCAGGGCGCGGCGCCTGCCGCCCCGACGCCGAGGGAGTCGGCGTCGGCGACCTCGGTCCCGAACGGGAGGCCGAGGGCGACCTCGACCGAGGATCGACTCGAGTTCGCATCGACTCGAGGATCGGCTCGGTCTCCGGGGTCGACTTCGACGTCGACGTCCCGGCGGTCGGGGCAGCGGCGCCAGCGAAGCCAGCGAGCAGTGCCCGCTGCTGGTCCATGAAGGCAGACAGTCTGCTCTCCAAGGCCGTCAACCTGAGTCCAAGCTCAGGTGACCCAGCAGCCCCTGACTCGGGCCCCGACGGCGTCGGGTCCGACGTCGGCTGTCGTGGAGGCGAGTCCAGAAGGACCACAGGACTTACCCGAGCAGGCAGCTCCGACTCCAGGCGAGGTCGCTTCATGAGGTGCTCCTTCTCCAAGGACCCGGGGCGGCTATCGGGGCTATGCGACCTGGCCCTCGCGGAGCCAGGAGCGTCCACCGACGCCGCCCTCGCGGGTTTCACCTTCCGTCGATGGTCCCCGGAGGGAGAACCCCTGTCGGAGGAACTCCGGCGACGGTCCGAGCTGGAACCCCTGGACGCGGAGGCCTCCGACGAGGTCCGGGTACGGCTGGGGTCAGCGAAGATTCTATCCCGCTGATGCCGCCGACTTCTCAACACTTTGGAGGAAAGTTTGCCACAAGGCCCACAGATCATTTCTTCATGATCCGGGCCCAGGCAGCGGAGGCAGTTGTCGTGTGTGTCAGTTAGTGACATATTTCGGTCACACTGACCACACCGCTTGAAACCACTGGCAGCCATCGGGGGAAAAAGGGCCCCGGCGAGGTCAAAGGACCGGGCTGCCAGGGAAAAACCGAAACGAAAACTGACTAAGTCAGAAAAACCGAAAAATAAGAAGAGGACTCGTGACCGGCGTCGCGAGTCCGGCGGGAAAAAGACCGGCGTCGAACCGAATGGAAAAAACAGAGTAATTCTAAAGAAAATCAACTTTTTCGCGGGGACACGACGGTTACGTCTGTAGGGCTCCGCGGAAAAAAGAAGACTGGCTAAGATGGCACCCTTGGGCGGGAAGGGGACCGCGCATGCGCGCTGCAATTCCCAAAGGCTTTCTTTGAAACTGGGGAAAATTGCTCCGCGAGGGCTCCGTCGGCGCCGACGTCACCCATAAGTGAGGACTGACTTCCTGCTTGGTCCTGGAGAAACTACAGATCGGTGAAGGCTGACATCAGTGACGAACAAAATAACAGAAACTATCAACATGTGGATGAAGGTAAGCCAATTGATACAGTGTATCTGGATTTTCAAAAAGCCTTTGACAAAGTACTTCATGAAAGATTTCTGAGAAAATTAAAAAAGCATAGGAGAGGAAATAATGCCTTATTCTGAATGAGGAATTGGTTAAAAGAGTAAAAACAGACAGTAGGGTTAAATGGCCAGTTTTCTCAATGGACGAATGTGAATAGAAGAGTATTCTAGGGATCTATAGTAGGACTGATGTTTTCTATCATATTTATAAATGATCAGGAAATAGGAACAAGTCATGTCATTAAATTTGCAGATGACAAATTATTCAAGGTTGTTAAATAGCATGCAGATTGTGAAAAATTGCAGGATGATCATGCGAGACTGGGCATCTAAATGGCAGATGAAATGTCATGTGGATAAAATGCAAAAAGTGATGCAAATAGGTAAGAATAACTAAAAAGCGTAGTTACTCACCTGTAACAGATGATGTCTGGGAACAGCAAGAATTTAGTCTTCATATATAGGTGACATCGATACCAAAGGAGCCCACGTGGGAACGCTCCCCAGTGTCCAACAGGAAAGCCTTTTGGAGCATCCCACTGCACCTGCATCACTGCCTATCTGCTCTTGGAACTCTCCCTCCTCAGTTGAGTTTGTAGCTGAGATAAAGGGAGAAAAAGAAAAAAAAGAGATAAACCTTACAACTCCTAGGGGAGGAGGGAGGATTGTGAAGACTAAATTCCTGCTGTTCCCAGAGATCACCTGTTACAGGTGAGTAACAATGCTATCTCCAGGAACAAGCAGGAATGTAGTCTTCACATATGGGACTCTCTAGCTCCCAGATGCCAGAGAAATGACCTCAGAATCAGCAGATTTGCCTCAGAGTAGGCATCAAGAGATCATGGATCCTCCATGGATGTCTGGTATCATTAAATTCCAGGATGGAGGGTAGGAGTTGCCCTAAGTCTGAAAGAGGTGCTGGAGTACAGCCTGACCAAACATGGCATCCCAGCAGGAATCCTTGTCAAGGCAGTAATGAGCAGCAAAGGTATGCAGTGAAGACCAGGTAGCTGCTTTGAAGATTTTGTCAATGGCTACAGACCGCAGGTTTGCCGTCTAAGCAGCCATGGCATGAACATTATGGGCAGTGACATGCCCCTCAAGGGATAGTCCTGTCTTAGCATAAGCAAATGCGATGCAATATGCTATCCAAATGGGCAGAGTATGTTTAGAAAATGGGAGACCCAAGTGACTAAGGTCAAAGGAAATGAACAACTGCAAAGCTCTATGGTGCTCTCGAGTCATTTGAAGATAAAAAGCTAAGGCATGCTTGCTGTCAAGGTTGCCTCTGCCCTAGAGGAATGTGGCCTAGGGATAAAGACAGGAAGGTAAACTGATTGACTGATATGGAAAGGAGACACCACCTTTGGCATGAAATGGGGGTGAGTCCTGATGACAATCTTATTATGGTGGAACCGGGTATAAGATGGGTCTACTACCAAAGCCTGAAGCTCACTAATGCATCTAGCCGAAGTGAGGGCAATTAGGAAGATGAGGCATGAGAGAAACTTTAGTGAGGCTGTGGCTAAAGGTTCAAAAGGCAGTTTGAGGAGCTGCCCTAAGATGACATTAAGATTCCATGCCACCGGTGGTGGCTGATGGGAGGCTTAGGGGGTCATTCTGTGGCACAAATAGCGGGGATGGATGTCCCAACAAGATGTCCATCCCCACTATTCGTGCTGGCTGCCTGCCCCAAATAACTTCCCCGCTGGTTGTGCGGGGAAGTTAGTTGGGGGCGGAAGTGGGTGGTCGCCGACCCTGGATGTACAGGGCCGATTCTAATGTCAGCCCTGTACGTCCAAGGCTGGCAAATTGGCCAGGGAAGTTATTCCACCCCCAGGGTGGAATAACCTTCCTGGACATTTTTTCTTTTTCACTTTGGGGTGCAAAAGGGGTTGGGGGTCAAAGTTAATCCTCCGCAGTCTGACTCTGGCCTTATGAGGCCAGATCGGGGGTCGGGATGCAGGGAATAAACTTTGTGGGGCAGCGGCAGGCACTGTGGCTTTTAAATGGAGCTGCAATGCCATGGCAAAGGGGCGCCGTGGCTCCATTTAAAAGCCCTAGCTGAGTTAGCCAGCTAGTTCTGTACGTGCAGGCCGGGACTGAATCGCAGTGCTGGCCTGCATGTATAGTGTTGCTCGCGATTCTGATCCCGCAGGGCTAGACGCGCCCCGCGGGATCAGAATCGCGATCTCCTTTGTACGTCCGGGTCTGCCCGGACGTAAAAAGGAGATCTACATCTTGAATGGAATCGAGCTCTTAGTCAATATCAGCCCTCTCATGAAACGTGCCACAAGTGACTGTGAGATAGGCTGTCCATCAAAGGGATGGTAAGAAGCAGCAATTGAACTGAGGTGAACCCTGACGGAGTTTGTCTTGAGAACAGAGGAGGAAAGATGCAGGAAATACTGAAGGAGAGCCTCCACGAGCTGAAAAGGGATTAAGCTCCTTCTGGGAACACCAGGTGGAGAACCCACACCACTTGAGCTCATAAGAATGTCTGGTGGATGGTTTCCTTGAGGCTAGTAGGATCCCTTTTACTTCTTGGGTCAGGTTAAGATTTTGCAAGACTATGCTTTCAGCAGTCAAGCCATGAGATGGAGAGACTGCGGACTGGGATGGAGTGGCGTACCTTCCTTCTGGGATAGGAGATCGGGAGCTGTCCTGAGACTCAGGGGGAGAGTCTGAAACAGACATAACAGGAGAGGAAACCATAGTTGAAGTGGCCAGTGCGGGGCTATGAGAATCATTTTGCCCCTGTCTGCTTGAAACTTGAAGAGAGTTTTGAGAATCGGGGGTATAGAAGGAAAGGCATATAGAAAATCGTGACCCCAGTGAAGTTGGAAAGCATCCACCTGCTGTAAGCTGAACATCGGGGTTCTGGTACCGAAACGAGGAATTTTTGCATTTTGTGGTGTGGCAAAAAGGTCTATTTCCGAAGTTCCCCAGGTCTGAAAGATGAAGGAGGTTATCTGCGGATGGAGGGACCATTCATGTGGAAGAAGGATCCTACTCAATCTGTCTGCTAGGATATTTTGCTGTCCTGGTAGATATACCGTTTGGAGGTGTATCCAATGAGCACTGGCAAAAGACCAAAGCTGGAGAGCCTCCTGGCAGAGGGCCCAAGAGCCTGTTCCTCCCTGTTTGTTCACATAGAACATGGCTACCTGATTGTTCATTTGGACGAGAATTCTGTTGTCCTGTAGGAGTTGTTGAAATGCCTTGAGGGTATTGAAGATAGCACAAGGAGCTGCAACTCCTGCTCCGTCCAGAGGCCCTGAGTGAAGAGAGAACCTAAGTGAGCTCCCCAACCCAGTTTGGAGGCATCTGTTGTCAGGATGCATTGATGTGGAGGCATCTGAAAAGGTGACCCTACGAGAAGATTTGTTGGGTACACCACCATAGAAGGGACTTGGTGAGCAGGTCTGCGACTTGAATCCGGTCCTTGAGGGCCCTGGAGACCTGCTTCCACTTTAATGAAAGGGTCCATTGAGCTGTTCGCGTGTGCAACTGTGCATATGGTACCACATGTACTGTAGAGGCCATATAGCCCAGACGTTGTAGCATCTCTCTGATTGAGAGATGGTCCCTGAGCCATACTTGAGATGCGAGCGGTACTAGTCAAGTATAATGGTCCTGGAGTAGAAATGCCCTTGACTGTCGAGTGTCTAGAACAGCTCCTATGAATTCTAGTGTTTGAGTGGGAATTAGATGGAATTTTGGAAGATCACAAATCCCAGATCTTGCAGTATCTGCAATATACGAAGGAGGGATAGATGAAACTCCTGTGAGGTGGCGTCTCTTATCAGCCAGTCATCTAAGTAAGGGAAGACAAATATCCCGAGAGTCCTTAGATATGTGGCTATGACCGCCATGTACTTTGTGAAGACTCTTGGGGTAGAGGCGAGTCTGAAGGGAAGGACTCTGTATTGATAATGATTTCCCTGGAAGATGAAGCGTAGATATTTCCTGGATTCTGGATGAAAGAGGATATGAGTATACATTTCTTTTAGATCTAGAGAACAGAGCCAGTCCTGACTCTGGAGATAAGGTAGAAGGGTTTCTAGTGAGATCATCTTGAATTTCTCCCGGACTAGAAACTTGTTTAGGTTTCTGAGGACTAAGATGTGTCTGACCTCTCCATTTTTCTTGGTATGAGAAAGTAGGGAGATTAGAACCCATCCCTTGATGGGATGATGGAACCTCTTCTATGGCACACTGTGACAGAAGAGAGGTGATCTCTTGCTGCAAGAGAGTAGTGGGGGTGGGGGAGGGGGGGTTGAGAATGATATTCCCTCCAACTAGGGTGCAAAGGGGTATGCTTTGTAAATGAAGCCTGTACCCCTCCCGCACTATGGTTAGTGTCCACTGATCTGAGGTGATAAGATGCCACCTGTGGGCATAATGGCAAAGTCTGCCTGCTATGTGGAGGGGGTGGGGGTTCTCCAGAGGCAGGGTGGCTATGTTCTCTAGGAAGAAGTCAAAAATTAGGCGCAGATTGGGTCTGCGCAGCTGGTTGAGATTTAGGAGTCTGAGGCTTCTTCTATTGCTTGGGAGGCTGCTGCCTCTTTTGGATACCCTGAGGGTGGTATTGAGACGCTGGGGGGTAAGAAGGGTAAAATTTCTTCTTTTTACCATAGAAAGCTTTTTTTGCAGCTGCTTTCTTCTTGGCAGGGTTAGCAGTAGTTTTGGAAAGCCTATTGAAGGCAGTATTCTCAGATTCTAACTGAGAAGCCTTAACTTGTCAATTCTTTCCAAACTGTTCTCACCTGTACAGGAAATATTACCCAGTTTATCTTGAACCCATTGTTCAAGGTCTGATGCTTGAAGCCATGCACTCCTACATGCACCAATGCAGATGGATGTTGCTCTGCTAGTGCACTCAAAACAGTCAAAGGTTGCCCTATTGACAAACTTCAAAACATTCTGG
Source organism: Ichthyophis bannanicus (assembly GCA_033557465.1). Taxonomy (NCBI): domain Eukaryota; kingdom Metazoa; phylum Chordata; class Amphibia; order Gymnophiona; family Ichthyophiidae; genus Ichthyophis; species Ichthyophis bannanicus. Next base: position 188,694,039 of record CM066036.1, read on the forward strand.
ACATGTTTGACTGATGTAAGATAGTCTGCTCTCTTATCATCTGGGAGAAGAGGAGCCATTGATTCCAGATCCCTAGTTACCTCTTAAGGAACATACCCATGTAGAGTATGTATGAACTTATGCGGGCTGAAAGCATGGAGGCCTGAAAGCCCGCATAAGTTCTCGATTCCCTACCTAGAGGATTGGAGGAGTCCGTTTCAGAACTCTTAATTTGATGCATAGCCTATTCCACTACCACCGAGTGGTGTGGAAGCTGTGTTTTTGGAAACTGGGACTTTCCGGTACTCGATACATAATATCGAGTTGCCGAGTATAGGGAGAAATGGTGAGGAGCGTTTCCCATATCCAGAGCATAAGGTCCTGGAGTATATGGTGAATAGGCAGAGTAGTTGCCTCCCTAGGAGCTGTAGGGTATTTGAGGATCTCCAATTCCTCTGCTCTGGGCTCTTTCTCAGATGAAGGTATAATGGAAAGGCCCCTCACCATATCCTTGATAAATTCTTGAAAAGACATATCTTCAGGAGGGGACATGCGTCGTTGCAGCGACGGTGAGGGTTCCTCTGGAAGACACCGCATTTCTTGGGTACTGATCGATTCATCATCCGAAGAATCTGAATCGGTAGAGTCAATGTATCAGCAGGAGCGATGCTCCTGCTCTTGTAAGCTCTGGTACCGATCAAGATCGGTATCTTCCTGAGAGACTTGTCGTACCGGAACCTCGGAACCGGGAATGGACGTGAGGGCCGGCATGGGCGGGAGAATGCCGAGTGGCATGAAACCTAATGCTGACTGCATCGGCACCGTCGGTAATGTCCTGACCGGTACCAATGCTGCTAATGGAGCCACTAGACTCCGCTCAATAGCCAAGATATGCTGATCCATAGAGCTTGCTGATGCCTGGGTATCAGTACCAGAAACATGGTTTACCTTCCCAGAGCATGGCACCAGGAGCTCTCCTGAAGTGGAGGTCTTGGGAGCATCCTGAACCCCTTTGGTGGCTTTGAAGGGGAGGTCCTCCCACTGGGGTTGTTTGGCCGGTCGATCCAGCTCCAGGGCAATGCTCGAGGCATCTCTATGTTTAGATGGAGATCTACCCTTGGGAGGATGGCCTGTCTTTGAGAAAGACGTGTTTCAATACCTCAGATCTATGAGAGGAAAACGATGCCCTTGATGACATCGAAGCACGTGGGACCGCATCTGAGGCAAAGAGGGAGCAGAGTTTTGCAGCCCGATTTTGTAGGCCTCTCTGTCATCTTTTTGCATATGGGACATTCGGATGACTAGTGATCTGGACCGAGGCATTTAAAGAAAGGAAACAGAATCAAAGATATCAGTTCAGGCATCGATGGGAAGGCAGACGCAATCACAAAAAATAGCAAAAGAAGAAGAATGAAGAAATTTTCTGTGGTGACAGAATTTGTTTCCTGCTGGTTCTGCGGAAAATGAAGGAAGGAGAGTTCCAAGGGCAGGAAGGCAGCAATGCAGGTGCAGTGGGATGCTTCCCAAGGCTTTCCTATTGGACGCTAGGGAGCGTTCCCACACAGGTTCTGTCAGTACTGTCATCACCCATATGTGAAGACTACATTCCTGCTTGTTCCTGGAAATTTATAGATAAACACAGAAACATGAAGGCAGAAAAATACCATATGGCCTATTCAGTCTGCCCTTCCATACTAACTACTATAGTCCCTTTATTTCCTTTGTAAGTCTTCTGTGTTGGTCCCATGCTTTCTTGAATTCAGATACCGTCCTGGTCTCCACCTCCTCTACTGGGAAACTATTCCATGCATCTATCACTCTCTTTTCATAAAGAAATATTTCTGCATATTACTCCTGAGTCTGTCCCCTTTCACCTTCATCCTATGCCCCCTCATTGCAGAGCTTTCTTTCAGTTGAAAGAGGCTGTCCTCCTGTGCATTTATGCCATGGAGGTATTTAAATGTCTCTGATATCTCCTCTCTCCCACCTTTCCTCCAAAATATACATACTGAGATCTTTAAGTATGTCCCCATATGCTTCAAGGCAAAGCCCAGTGACCTTTTTGGTAGACCCTCTGCACCGACTCCATCCTGTTTATATCCTTTTGAAGGTTCCACATTAGATATCACCAATCAGGAAAAAGGACCCAGAAGTCATTGTGGACAATATGTTGAAATTTTCTGCCCAATGTGTTGTAGCAGCCAAAAGGGCAAGCAGAAAGTCAGGAATTATTAGGAAAAGAATAGAGAATAAAACACAGAATATCATCTCACTGTATCGCTCTATGGTATGACTACACTTTGGGTATGGCATGTAATTCTAGTCCCCACGTATCAAAAATAATTGAATGAAATTAGAACGGGTAGAGGAGAAGGGTGACCAAAAATTATAGAGGATGGAAAGATGCTCCTATGAGGAAAGGCTAAAGAGATTAAGACCCTTCAACTTGGAGAAGAGATGGCTGAGGTGAAATATAATAGAAGTCTATAAAATCTCAAGTGAAGTGTGTGATAAGGAAGCTTATCATAGCTCAGGAAGGAGCTATAGAAAAGGTGAAGTGACTCTGAACAAGCAACCTGTCAGTTCTGGTAGAAATAAGAAAACAGAATTTTCCCATAAAAGACTACCAGTCCCAGAATGCACCAGGTTTCCAACAGCCATTAGAGGAGCTGAAGTGGGGAAACGTGTGTTCAATCAGGAGGGCTATGAGGTAATCCCTAAGCACTCATCTCAAAGGGCAGGGCCTGATTCAGCACAGCTGCGCTGTATTAGGGGGGAGCACTCATCTGGGCAGAATAAAGGTGGAGTTTATTCTACAGAGAATTATCCTCATTATCCTGAGAATCAGCTTGAGCTTGATCATCAGTTTCATCTGAAGGATCATCAGAAGCAGAAGCCAAACCGGACGGACAGAGAAGGAAAGAAACCCTTTGGAAGAAGGAAGAGAAAAGCCTTTGAGAGGTCTAGAAGAGTCCAGAGCAGTACGTATACTGGGAGGCATTTCAAGGGCCAGCATACACCATTGGACTGGGGAAAGCCAGAGGAATGGTGCTGCAGAGCTAGGAAACTCCAGACGCTACCTGTGAGGGAGACAGCTGCACGTGGAAGGGACCCTAAGACCTGTGCCAGAAGGTATGTGAAGAGAGATCCAGTGTCCAGGGATCTGGATTGGAAGGCTGGACATAAGAACTGGACTACATACTGGCCAGGCTATATAGAGAGGAACTCTAACAGCAATGGAAGCTCAGGTATGAACACTGATCTATGCCCTAGCTATAACCTTGAAAGACAGCAGGGAAACAAGTATTCTCCTGAAAGTGCTCCATTGAGAGATTCATCTGTGCCAATCTATGATATTTAACCCATGCTTGTTGAAGAAGGGGGAATGATTGCAGATGAAGAATGTGTTTATATGCTGCTCTCTGTCCAAACTCCTTTGGTGATTTTCTGTTATAAAGTACAGCAACCATCACAAAGAAATACAAACTTGTTCTTTAATCTACTCAGAAAAGCTCCTGAAGCAGGATTTGACCCACACAGTAGAAAGCAAGCCAGCTAAGGGGTTTCAGCTGGATAACTGCTAGCAATTGAGCCTTACCTAATTGCTTGTGAGCTAGGAGAGAATCACTTCTGAATCTATGTGGGAAGTTATCAGAAGTTAACCTGAAAAGAACAGTTTTTTCTTTCTTTGTGGCTTTTCGTTTGTTGTTTGATATATGCTAAGAAAACATTAGCTAATGCCTGACAAGTTTGAAGGTTGTTTTCCTGATTTTGACTTTGTTTTTTCCAAGTTAAACACTGGAAGCAAGTAACCTGATTTATGTGCTACCAAGCATATCTGTGTTGGGAGAAATAACCCCATAAATAAATATCTTATTGGCTTTACCCAAAAGCACAACTAATTATTGTGAGCAGCTGTATCTGGTGTGAATGAACTGCATTGTCCACAATCTCTTGCAAATCATATAGATATATGCATTTGCCAAGACTGTGAAGATTCTCACCCAGGCAGCCGTCTGACAAGTGGAATGGGTACAAACAAATCGATTGTTTACTCTTCCAAAAAGTATAAAGACTAGGAACATGCCATGAAGTTACAAAGTAATACATTTAAAACAAAAAGGAGAAAATATTTTTTCTTACTGCATAGTTAAGCTTTGGAATATGTTGCCAGAGGTTTGGACAAATTCCTGGAGTAAAAGTCCTTTAACAGTTACTAAGACAGACCTGAGGCAAGCCATTGCTTACTCATGGGGATAAGTAGCATGGAATCCGGATAATTGTGAGGTTAAGGCAGCTATTTGTGACCTGGATTAGCCACTGTTGGAATCAGGATAGTGGGCTTGACAGACCTTTCGTTTAATCCAATAGGGCAATTCTTATGTTCTTATGAATACAGGCCCGATTTATAGAGTGCTTTAAAAATGGTAGTCATATGCGCACTTTGTGCAATCTTGGCCACAAAGGACTTTAGCTCTTTCAAATTTGCCACTGGCCTCTTACTAATCCCTACCTGATCAATATCCTCCTAGCTTGGTTGCCAGAATGGAGGGATGGCCTGATGTAGGCATGGTCTTGACAGTGCCATAAACCTTCCACATCTTCATCATTGCCCTGACCATGCTCTGAGGGATATACAAGAACTTTGAATTTGATTTGTGCCTTTTGACAACTTTGACACAAGTTTTTTGGCCAGTGCTCATGCTGAGTCTCTACTCTGAAATGCCCCTAGAAAAGGGAACCAAAAAAAACCCTGCTGAATTTATCCTCTTATCATGTTACTCAGTTCAGGCAAGGCCAATTCACCTGGTTTCTACTTCTAAAGGTAATTGTTACATCAGAATTGAAAGTATCTAGGATTGCTACAGAAGTACAAGGGCATGGACACTCAAAGCAATTATTCCACATTTTTTTTTAATATTTCTTTTTCTAAGGATTTCTGGAATCGATTTTTCACTTGACTATTGGGGGTAGGATGTGTGCATACATAGAACAAATACTATTTTAGTGCAGTTTGCTTCCCTGATATAAGGCAACCACTGGTGAACATTTTGAAAGGAGATATAAACTTTCTATGGTCATGATATATCATATTCAGTAGAAAATTATCATCTACATAGTAGCATAGTAAATGACAGAAAATAAAGACCAGCATGGCCCATTCAATTTGGATTGTCATTGGGTTGTTACCCCCTACTTTGTTTAAGGTTGTAATTGATGATTTATGCTTTTTTTATGTGTGAAAGCCATTTAAGTTTTGCTTTTAGTGGAAATTTTCTCTATACTTAAATTCCATCCTCTTGCTATATAAGGATCCTCTTAGTATATAAGGATCCTCTGTATTTATCCCATGCCTTTTTGAATTACTTACTGTTTCTCCCCCACCACCTCCATCAATGAGCATTCCAGACATCCACTATCATTTTCGTGAAAAAATATTTCCTGATGTTGCTTTTAAGTTTACCTCCTTGCAGCTTCATTTCATGTCCTCTAGTTCTGTAGCTTCCTCATCTTTGGAAAAGATTTCTTTGTTCAGTAATACCTTTCAAGCATTTAAATGCCTATTCTGTATCTCTCCTGTCCCTCTACGGAATACCTCTTCAGGTCTTCAAGTCTCTTCTCATGTGTTTTCCAGCCCCGAATCCATACTATTTTGATCATTTTCCTCTGAATTGCTTCCAGTCTTTATATGTCCTTAATGAGATATGACCTCCAAAACCGAACACATTATTCCAACTAAGGCTTCACCAATGACAGTGGAACTATCTCTTCTTTTCTGCTGGTTAAGCCTCTCTCTATATAGCCTAGCATTCTTGTGGCTTTGGCCAGCAGTCTGTCACATTGTTTTGCTACCTTGAAATCCTCAGGCACTATCAACCTGCGGTTTCTCTCCCGGTCTGTGTACATCAATGTCTCACCCTCTATCTCATACATACAGACATATGTATGAGATATGTACATATCTACAATTATCACAACACGTCTGAATTTAGGCATAGGCAAAAAGAGGAAACTGCCTCTGGTGTCAAAATTTGATAAATGCTAGGCTGTTGCCACTGCTTGCATGCCTTAATCTGGGTTTGTGGCTGCAGTGTCTGATCCTGAGGGGCAGCAGCAGCAGCAAGGCGACTTCAATAGCAGAATTTGGTGTGGGACCTGCAAGCCCTTTGGTGCCGAAAGATCCAGTGGCAGTCCATCCTCACTGCTTGGGCAGGTTTTCATGACAAGTAGTATGTGCAAGCGGAGGGGGTGGGATGCCCCAGGATGTGTCAGTGCAAGAATGCTCTCAGCCCTTGTGAGAGGAAAGGATCTGGATGGAGAGAGAAGAGATGTTTCCCCAGCTTTCAAAGAAAGCTTTTGGGACATGCTACCACACATGCATGGTCCCCTTCCCACCCAAGGGTGCCATCTTTCTCAGTCAGATGAAATAGCTGGGATAGCAGTAAAAACTAAAACAAGGTATGGAGGCAACTCCCAGGGGAAGAGGGAGGGTTGTGAGGACAGATTCCTGCTGTCCCTGGAAAACACCTGTTACAGGTGAGTAACTACGCTTTCTCCAGGAACAAGCAGGAAGCCAGTCCTCACATATGGGACTTCCTAGCTCCAGGCTGACAAGGACTGAACTAGGACAGCACTAACGGTGACCAAGTCGGGTAGCCGTGAGTTGCAGAATACGAGCCCCACTGAGAGACTCTGTAAGACCCTAGCATCCAGCAACACTTTCACTCCGGTAGCCTGAACACAGAAGGGTCGGAGGGCAGGAGTTGCCTACACCCCGAGAATATTACAGAATACTGCCTGGTCAAAGGCACTGAGAGCCTCCTGTCCTTCATGTCCGATGAACAGAGGAAGAGAGAGAGAAAGAGGAAGTATTTCTGTCCTTTATAGTGAATTTTCTCTAGCACCTCCCTTTGAGGTCTGCTATTGTTTCTAGCACCTCCCTTTGAGGTCTGCTATTCTTGATTTAGCAAGGAGGGGCTGCAGACCAATCTCATCGGGCCCGGAGATTGACATCACCAGGGGGTCAGAGTTAATCTCATCTTGTAAACTACCCTCATTAACTTTGGAGACTGATATCACCAGAGTAACAAAGCTGCATGAAATCCAAGGTCTGGGTAAAAAGCCATGACACCTATGCCATGCTGATGCATGCTGACACTCTCCAGGCACAAGTGAGCTGCGAACGTATGAACTGAAGACTATGTGGCGGCGTTGCAAATTTCTATCACCGGCACTAAGTGGAGGTTGGCCACCGACGCAGCCATCGCCCTCACGCAATGCGCTGTTATCTGGTGCTCAAGGGAGAGGCCAGCTCGCTCGCATGCGAGGGATATACAGTCTGCCACCCAAATGTACAGAGTTTTTTTTAATCACGGGGAGCCCCAGTCTACTGGGATCATAAGACACAAAAAGCTGAGGAGCTTTTTGATGGCCTTGGGTCTGCTGTAAGTAGAAGGACAGGGCCAGAGAGACTTGGAGTGCCACCGATATGGAAAGCAGCAGAGGGAACAAAAGTTGCCTGGACCACCTGGGGGCAATCAGTATGACTGTGCCCTCTCACTCTGAACCTTGAAGAGGGTCCTGGCAACTGGGGGGAAGGAGAGTAGGCCCTCGGACCACGAGATCAGGAAGGCACCTGCCGCTACTCTCTCTGGGTGTGGCTGATGTAAGCATAAGTGTTATCCAGAGAGGGGTTTTACCAGGTTTCTCCAGTGGAACTGGAATGGACTTCGAGGATTTTTTCTTCTTTCTCTCGGGGTCTGAGGTCTTCTTGGAGGAGCTGCCACCGTGGGACTCCAAGGACGTTTGGGCCTCACAGGAAGTGCTGGGCTTGGAGCTTGGCATTAGGGAGGCCGGTGCCGAGATGGACCTTGGGAACAGTTTTTCCTGCAGCTCCGATCTCTTTTTATTGGTCTTAGGCATCATAGCCTCTCTGCTGCATCTCTCTCTCTCTGCTGCTCCTCTCTCTCTCTGCTGCTCAACCTGCTTAAAGGCAAGCTACCTGCTGGATTACAACATGCTGACTCCTCTGTGCCTGACCCACTGCCTTGTACTGCCCTCTGTGCCATCAGCTCTACTAGCTCCGCCCTGGAAGTGACACAATTGCATGCAATGCGGTCACGTCTCTCTCTCTCTGCTGCTCAATCTGCTTAAAGTGTACTGCCCTCTGTGCCATCAGCTCTACTAGCTCCGCCCCAGAAGTGATGCAATCGTGTGCAACATGGTCGCGTCTCACTCTCTCTGCTGCTCAACCTGCTTAAAGGCAAGCTGCCTGCTGGATTACAACACGCTGACTCCTCTGTGCCTGACCCACTGCCTGTAATATACTTTGCATGGTCTTATCTATTGCTGTTCTCCTCTGTCTCAGCCTCTGTTTCTTCTCCCTTTCCCCTCTTGTTACACTGTTTAGTTTGTTCGTTGTATCCTTGTCATTTATTTATTATTCTTTGGTTTGCTTTATTTGCCTGTTCTTTCTTTTCAGTGTACTGCCCTCTGTGCCATCAGCTCTACTAGCTCCACCCCAGATGTGATGCAATCGCGTGCAACGTGGTCGCATCTCTCTCTCTCTGCTGCTCAACCTTCTTAAAGGCAAGCTGCCTGTGGTGTTTTGCGCTGCGGCGATGCGTGCACAAGGAACAGATCCTGCTCCTTGGGCGAGCTCCTTGGGGTGACTGGGGCACTCTGCGATCCACATTTGCCATTGTAGCATCCCCTTGCTTGCCTAGATATCCTTTTGGTACCTGTCCCTCATTGCAACCTGCCTTTAGCCCTCTCGCCCGCTGGTGTCTTCCTCTTCTTCTCATTGTATTCCTCGCTGCCTTCGCTCCTATGGCCGCCATTCCAGTTCTTTGGGGCCATCACCCTCTTCCTTTCCACTCTCACAGCTTCGGCTCTCACAACCGTAACCCAGCGAATCCTCTGGTTTGCTCCACTGCGCCTCCAGGCCATCGCTCCTCCATTGCTGCCTCGTCTACAGCTCTTCCCCTTCTTTCCCTTTCCCTCGGCCTTCTAAACTGCCGCTCCCTCCGCAACAAGTCACACCTCATCCACGATCTCCTCATTCAGCACTCCTTGGACGTCCTCTTCCTCACCGAGTCCTGGCTCCGGGAGGGCGAGGACACCCTACTTCACCGCTGCCTTCCTCCCAGCTATTCTGCTCTCCATACTCTCCGCCGCAATCGCAGTGTCGGGGGTGTGGAAGTCATCTATTGCTCCAGCCTTCCTTTTTCTGCTATCACGCCACCTTCTTTTTATCCTGTCTCTTCTTCTGCTCCATTTCAGCTCCTCGCCCCCTACTGCCTTCCTTCTTTTCTATGCTGCCCCCTCTCTCCGCTCCGACCTCTGGGACGGTCTGCTAGCCTCCCTCTCCGAGGCTTCTCTTTTGTCCCCACAACCTATCATCCTCGGCGACTTTAATGTCCATTACGATTCCCCCTTGCGTCAGAAAGACAAGGCCCTCCTTTCCCTGCTAGAGGACCTTACTTTTGTCCAGCATGTTCATTTCCCCACGCACACAGCCGGCCACACTCTGGATCTTATACTCACCCCTTCAGCGTCCTCTCTCGTACCAGCCCAGATTTCCTCTGTTCCTTTGCCCTGGTCGGACCACCTCCTCCTGTCTTTCATGCTGTCCACTCCATCTTTGCAATGCCCTTCGAGCCACCCCCTCCCCTCCTTCCCAGGCTTTGTCGCCGCATCACCCCATCGACTCTTCAGCGCTTCCCTCCAGCTGATTCCCTCTTTCCTTCCTCTCTTCCGTCCCTCCCCATAGATGAACAGGCCAACCTCTGGTCATCCACTCTTACAGCTGCCCTGGATCATCTCGCTCCCCGCCCCTCCTCCCATCACCCCTGGTTCTACTCTGGCCTCTATCTCCAGCGCACTCACCTCCGCCACGCTGAAAGGGCCTGGCGCAAGCACCCCACTCCTCACTCTTTTGCCTCTTTCCACGCTTCTCAACTGCTTTACCGTTCAATGATCACAGCAGTCAAGCGCTCCTATTACTCTGATCATATTTACTCTTCTTCCAATTCTTCCAGACAACTCTACCAGATCCTTTGTTCCGCCACTGCACTGTCTACTCCCTCCACAACCCCTTCTTTCCCCCCTGATGTGCACGATCCTAACTGCCTTGCTTCCTTTTTCTCTAATAAGATTGTAACTCTTCGCGCAACCTTCCCAGCCTGTCCCCTACCCCTTTCCTCTGCACATTCAGAGTACCTTCCCCCCTCTCCCTCCTCTAATGAGGTTCACTCCCACTCTTGGCACACATTCCATCCTGTCACTGAGGCCGATCTCACTAGGTCTCTTGCCTCCTCTCACAAAACCACCTGTCCCCTAGACCCCTGCCCTCAGCCTGGCTGTCTGACCCTTCCCTTGCACTGCTCCCCTATACACTCCACCTACTTAACAATAGCCTCACCACTGGTATCTTCCCCTCCGCTTGGAAGCACGCCCTCGTTCGCCCACTCCTCAAGAAGCCCTCCCTCGACCCCTCCATCCCTGCAAACTGGCGTCCCGTGTCCAACCTCCCCTTTTTGTCCAAGATCTTGGAAAAACTTGTTTTCACCCAGCTTTCTGCCCACCTTGACTCTACTCTCTCTCCACCCACGTCAGTCGTGGCGTCCGCCCCAGCCATAGCACGGAAACTGTCCTCACTTCCCTCCTGAATGAAGTACACCAATCTCACGATCGTGGTGACCTCTCCTTGGTGGTTGCCCTGGATCTGTCCTCCACATTCGATATCATCGACCATCTCACTCTTCTTGCACGCTTGGCCAATCTTGGGATTCATGGCCCCGTCCTCTCCTGGTTTCACTCATTCCTCTCTTCTCGTACTTTCTCAGTCCAGACCAGCTCAGCCACCTCTCCTCCTCTAGCACTTCACTGTGGGGTTCCCCAGGGATCAATACTCACCCCTCTACTTTTCAATATCTTTCTCGCCCCCTTGCACTTCTTGTTCAACAGTCTGGCATCTCAGGGTATTTTTATGCAGACGACATCCTCCTCGTGCACCACACTAGTCCCCTCACTCCTGATCTCTCTGCCCTCAATGCCTGCCTCGTTAGTGTCACCTCATGGCTAAACAATTTCCTCCACGTAAACCCTTCAAATTCTGCTGCCCTTTGGTTCTCCTTCAGCTCCCCTCCCCCTAACCTGCTCCCCACTTTTCCTCTCCACACCTATCCCCTTGGTTTCTTCTCTACACTATCTTGGCATTTCTCTTGATCCCTCCCTTTCCTTTCATCTTCACATCTCCACCCTTGTCCGTCGCTCTTTTTTCTTCCTGTGTCAAATCTGTGCTGTTCGCTCTTTTCTTCCCTCTTCATCCATCACTTCACTAATCCTCTCATTCGTTATATCTAGGTTAGACTATTGTAATACAGTTTTGGCCGGCCTCCCTCAGTATCAGCTCCGTTGTTGATAGTTGGTCCAGAACACCGCTGCATGCTTGCTTACTCTTTCCTCCTCTAGCGACCATGTTACCCCTTTTCTCCTCCGTTTACATTGGCTACCACTTAACTTTCGCTTTACCTATAAACTTCTTATTCTCACTTTGTCACACCCTGCTCGGCCAGCAGTGTAGTATACTGGTTGGGCTACAGGGGGACCTTTTATTGAAAGGATTGTAGTTGGGCTCCTTTGCAATAAGATAGTTGAGACCCGAGTGGTAAGGTCAAATCAAGGTTTTATTTCCCCTCCCGGGGTTTGGATCATAACACAGGTAACAAAAGAACAAAAGCCATGTATTCTGGCAAAAAGGATAAAGTAAATTCTTGTGCTTTTAAACAGGCAGTTAAATCACTTCCAGCATTGTATATCTTCAGCACAATGAAATCCTATCATTCATCACAGCCAATGTAAGTCCATCTGGTAGTCAGATAATTCAGGCTCTGGCGGATCAATTATCATTGATTCAATCTGACTATCATCTGCATAAGGTTGTTGCCTATAGTGAGTTGGTAGATTATTCTCCTCTGCCAGCTCCCTTGACCTCCCTACTATTTCCTCCAGCAGGTAAGGGTCAGAGTCACCATATCTTGGCATACAATTCCAATAAGACTTATGTCCTTTATAAATTCTAGGTGAAAAAGACTTGTAAGCAGCTTTACCTTGGTTAATTAGGCCACCTTCTGGGTGTGAGGCAGGAGAAAAGCTATGCACAGCTTCATTCAGTCGGGGTTTAAACCTCAGAGGCTTTTCTCTATGCTTAGGCTGTTTGTCACCCTCTTCCAACATACAGATGTCTTGCACCGTATATTCTTTCCTTCCTGAAGCCTGTAATTGCTTTCCAGTTATTCTGACTGGTACTTTCTCCTTATAAATGCCTTCACGATAAGGTATATGTTTGGAGGCTTGGTTAAAAGGGTTTTGAGCCTTTCTCCTCCAATTAAGACTATCAGCTGTTATCTGCCTTTCTCTTTCACATTCAGAATCAAAGTCATTCACATCAGTTTTCCTACCAGCCCAAAGCAGACGTTGCTTCCCAGATTCAAACCTCAGCTTGCACTTAGTATCCAGCTGGTTCTCATTCAGCACGTCTCTCCTGCTTCCAGTTACTGGTTTCACTGAATCTTCCACAATGCTTTCTCTGGAGTTACCGGAGCTACCAAAGCCAAAGTCAGAACTCCTTCTCCAGCTACAGCTGTTGCTCCTCCTATTGCTCGTCCTACAGCTACCACTATTCTCTAATGAACATCCCTTATACGTTTGCTGAGGCTCTACTCCAGCCCTTCCCCCTCCCAGGTGAGAACTATTAGAGCTAAGAGCTGGGGAATGCCTATCAGCTGTGCAGGGTTCCTTCCCTCGTGGCTGGGAATGTTTATGTTGCTCTTGGCAACTGGGTGTCCTGATATCTTCCTTCCTGCTAGAAACAGCCCTATTACTCATAGGTTCCTCTGCTTTCCTATCACCGGATATCTTTTCCCCATTACAACTTATAAGGCACTTCATACTGGTACCCCCCGATATCTAGCAGACTCCATTTACCTGCAGCGCTCACCCCACCTTCTCCGTTCAGCACATGGAAATCACCTCTTCCTTCCACCCCCATCACGGGCCCACTTAGAGTCAACTCGCCACTCCACCTTTTTCTTCCTTTCCCTTGTCCTGCGTACAGAACTATCTTTCAGTCGCTTCAAGGGATTACTCAAGACACACCTTTTCCAACAGGCATTCAACCTCCCAGACCCCGACATCTCACCCTCCCATTAGCCCCCTTTACTGTCAGCTCCTTTGTTTCCTCGACTACTGTTGCTCTATCCTGCACTCTCTCTCTTTCCTGTCAAACCATTGGCGTTCCTTTCCCTTTCCGTTTTCTCTGATGTTTTTGTTGTACACTGCCCTGATGCACACGCTTGGGCGGTATATCAAGCAATGTAATAAAGATAAAGTTGCAGGAGGTGCTGTCATGGTCCGGTCCCAGGCAGTGTAGGCAGCAGTCATGGGTGTTGGTACTGACATGATTTGACTGCAGCGGTCACATTTCTTGAACCCACTGGGAGACATGGTGGGAAACACCCAGCCGGGGTCGACGATCCCCAGGCAAAAAAGGCACGAACGCCGGACGAGAAAGCCTCAACTGAAAAAAGGGGAAAAGAGCCGAGAACAGCGCTGAGTCCAGCGCTGGCTCGAGGCAGAAAGAGGAACCGGTATGCAAACCAGGAAAAGCTAACTTTTAAGGATTTTTTCCAGGGAAACGGGACAAACATCCATTGGGTCCCGCAGAAAAAAGGACACTGAGCAAGATGGCACCCTTGGGCGGGAAGTGGATAAGAACATAAGACATGCCATACTGGGTCAGACCGAGGTCCATCAAGCCCAGTATCCTGTTTCCAACAGTGGCCAATCTAGGTCATACGTACCTAGCAATATCCCCAAAAGACACAGGTTCCACAATGCTTGTACTGGGTGGTAGCATGTCCCAAAGACCTTCTTTGAAAGCTGGGGAACTGCTCTGCATGGGCTCCATCGGCGCCAACGTCACCCATATGTGAGGGCTGACTTCCTGCTTGTTCCTGGAGAATCTAATTTAAATATGAATCAAAATACAAACACCTACTGGACCCAGTGCACAACCATACCTCATAGCTCCTCTGTAGTTGTGACACTTTTAAAGTTCATCAACTATTGTACCCAGAGGGCTAATCCTCACCTAGGGGCATGTTTGCTTAATTGTGATAATGGTTAGTGTGGGATTTACCATGCACTAAGCATGCTGCACTGACAGTACAGGGCAGCATGGTAAAGGCACTGCACTAAACATTAGCACAGGAAAGGGTGAGTTAGGGGAGGAATGTGGGCGTTGACAGCACATTGCAGTTAGCATGCAGTCATTGGTGTACGCTAATCGCAGCTGCTGTTCTTAGCATAGGTGCACTTACTGCCTCCTCAATGGCTGGCGGTAAATGTACCCACGCTAGATGTGCTGGCCAATTAGCACAGTGAGGTGTATCTCCCTGCAGCAACAGCAGGGGGACATGCCAGGCACGTCCCCAACTGTTAGTGCACGTCCACGCTACCTCTCGTGCAGACTTTGGCGACTTAAGCACACTATCAGTGCAGTTTAGTAAACAGGCCCCATATTTATTGAACACTAATTTTCATCTAGCAGAATAAATAGTTGATTAATCACACATCTTTATAGGACTGCTCCTCTGCTATTTTCTAGCTCAAGACATAAGTTATAACATTATTAAAGAAAAAAAAACAGAGCCTCCATCTTTCTTGTATTTGTTTAACTCTTGAAAGAGAAAATATTTAAAAGCTTTGTGACTGCTTAGAAAGGTCCATGTAAAAGCAAGCTGAATTCAATGCAGTCCTTTGAGAGTCATGGCCGCATCTAATTTTGTAGGTTACCCAAAATATGTAAATTAAAATGATTTTGAGGCCAAATGTATGCAGACACAGTAAAGCACAGTTTATGTGGAATGGTTGAGAACATGGCCACTCACTTTCCTTTATTCTAGAGAGCACATCTTTAGTTCCCAGTCTTTCTGCATATGTCTTATAGTCCAGTCCATGCACTGCCTACTTTGAACTGTCTCCAGCTTAGAGAAGAGATGGCCTTTTGTAGATGTGGTCTAATGAGCAGAACATTGTTCTCTAGGTGAGGCCTCACCAGAAACCTATAGATAGAATATTAGTTCCCTTTTTTCTCTTAGATACCTCTTTGTGCACGTAAACAATATAGTCAATGATGGTAGATAAAGAACAGTATATTAAACTTTTTCAACTGCTTTGTCACATTGACTAGTTACCATGAGGTCATAAGATCATATGAAGCCAACTCATTTTTGGATAGTAGTTTTACAGGATAATGGATCAGGGCTCTGAGACAATTATCTTTTCTGGATAATGAGAGTTTTCACTTAATGGATCTCCCAGATAAACAGGTGTTAGGGAATAGAAGAACAGTTCACAATGTAGTCTATAGTGGTCTGTGTAAATGTATGTGCATGTGACTGAGAATGTGGGTAAACGAATATGTAAAACTGGGCAGTGGTCTATGCAAAAATACCATTAGTACTTCAGCCATTCTTTTCCGACTGCCTTAGACTGACAAAAAGTAATCCTTCCCTGGTTTAAGACTCCTCAGATGAACTCTCTCTGAAGTCATGGCCTGGTAAGAGGGAATGTTGAACCCCCGGTGATGGCCCCCCCCCTGGTTATATGTCCCACCGCTTTGACCTGGTGAAAAGCGGGATATAAATACAGTTAAATAAATAAATAAATAAATAAATGTGCATGATTTTCCTATCTTTTTTTTAGTCTGCCAGTCTCTGATAAGAAGTGTGTTTAGTAGTAGCCCCACCATAGGGGATAATTTTACTGACTAGTATTTTCTTGTGCACAGTTGCGACTATGTTATTTATTTTTAGCATTTCTATACCGCCTTTTCCAGAGATCAAAAGCAGTTTACAGGGAACAAAAACAAACCAGTTACATGAAACTGTTCAGAACAAATTATTCATAACATTAATCATCGAGATGTACATTGGAGTCTATCATGAACTATTTACAGTAAATAAAGCCCTGAGACTTTAACCTAGAGATATTGTGAGAGTAAGGTTATGAACTATATTTAGGACATATTTACAAGTATGATTGAATCTGAGCAGAATTATGTGGCAAGCGAGATCACCTGCTTGTTAAGGGTTGTGAGTCTGGAATGTTAGGTTGGATTGACTTCATCTGGTTCTAGTGTATCTTGTATGTCCTACATTAGGTAAATGCAGAGGTGTGTCTAGGATAATGTGTACCTGAATGTTCTGTTTAGCAAACTGCTGGAGGTGTGGGTGTGGTGGGGGGGGGGGAGGGCAGGGGGCAGAGAATCATTGTTACTGAGATCTCTGTCCCCAGCACTGTGTCCAAAATGAATAAAGTTTTATTTCTGCAATATTGTCTAATTACCATAACACAGAGTTCTATAGTATAACCGTGGATACCCTGAAAATCAAACTCACTTGCAGCCCTTAATGACTGGAAATTAATACACTAATGCATAACATTTTAAAGTATACTGGTCCACCAATCGTTAAACCTTTTCTTCTCCTATACTGAAAATAATGTCAAAAAAGGACTAATGCTCTATGCACCCCCCTGCAGTCCAGACAGCAGTAAGTGGCTCATCTTTGTTTAGAGATAATAAAAATCTGTTTGAGTCATCATTTTATATTTCAGTACTGCAGCCTAACCATTTGCGTCATTTGAAAACTACTGGCATACTGTGATCACAGAGAAGGAAAACTGCATTTGCCGAAGGAATTATACATACCACATTGTCCGTAGATATTGCATTTTCATTATCCTCTTTGAGACCAATTTCTTCATTTCTTCCAACATCACTGATTTCTTCTATTGAGGTAAAATGAAAGTTTAATTGTTTAATTCTCAGCTCAACAACTTGTTCATGATGTGCATTCAACACTGGCTGCATTCGTTACAAGATTTATACCTATTTGATTGATTGTAGTGAATATACACGGTCTTATTTTGAACCAAGCTATCCCTTTGGAAAGATAAGCTGTTTTTTTCCTACTGGTTCTTTAAGACGCCAGGTTGACAGCATCCTCTATTTATCAATGGAAGGCTTATTAAACAGGCAGCAGCACTACCAATGGAGCTCAACCCTGCTGTGCTGGAGCCACTAGGGGGTTGCACACGTTTTTATTTCATTTTGAAGGCTTTTCATTTGGTTTAATACTTCTAAGGCCCTTTGGCTAAAATGCTGCTAAGAGGTTGGGGCATCTTGTCCCTCTTCATTCTGTGTAGGAATGCTGCACTTCAACGCAGCAAACCAGCTATGGGTGCAACTAATGCCATCCATTGAGATGATGTTAATTGCACCTGTGCTACTGGTGCTAAGTGTAGTTGGCGCACTCATGCCCATGCTAGCTGCACCGTGCTGGGAACGCCCCATCCCACCCAGTGCCCACCTTGATGCACGCTACCAGGGTAGCATGAATTTTTTTTGTGCAGGGCCCAACACTACTTTTTAGCACAGTGCCAAAACCGCGTTTTAGCACCGAATTACCCTGGTGGCACACATTAGTAAACATGACCCTTAGTGTGCGAATTCGCACATAAGTGCGGCAAGCATCATCACGCTGGAATAACAGGTTATGGGGTGGGAAAAAGGCATGGATTACACACTGCAGTTAGCACACAGAACTTTACCGCGCGCCGTTACTGTTGCAGTTAGTACGGATGTACGCACGGATTGCCTTTCTATACAGGAGGCAGCAAGCACATCCACACTAATTATCAATACGCTTACTGTGAGGCAAGGGACTTCTCTGTCCACTGACTGTATGGCAATATGCTGGGAGCACCCTGAAAGTTGGCACATATGCTATGCACATACCGTATGTTAAGTTTTGCATCTAATGCATAGTAATTGCAAACATTTATAGTAAACAGGTCTCTTGTGTTTTGTCTTTTCTTTTAATATGTACTATCTGGAAGCAGCATGTGTTTAAGTGGGAAAACATATTTCACTGGGATTCTTTTCCATTTTATTTTGAAATCAAATAGGCCTGTTTTCTTGCATGTTTCATTTTGTTTAAAAATGCTCATCGTTAGGAGCCTCGTCGAAGGCTGGAAGGTACTTTGGTATCTATACCTATGTAATCTTTACCTTCTTTGGCAACTAACAGCACTGCCGATTAGTGCCAAATTCTGATGCATTCTCTTTTGCAAAGTGCATACCACCAACTCATTTCACGTAAGTCACCAAATAATTTTAGATGACTATTACTTTCTGTCATTATTGGCCTGTGCTAGATCTGAACATGTGACTGAAGGGTTATAACTTGGCATCAACTTCCTCGAGCCGTTTAGTTCCAAGACTTACATGTTTACTATAGTTGCTAAACAGTCTAGGACGAAAAGACCAACAGTGGCTTGCAAAACCAAGAAATATAGAGCATCTTTTCTAAGATTTAGCAGCTTATTCCTTTAAGTGGAGGAGTGGCCTAGTGGTTGGGGCAAGGTACTTCAGGCCGAAAGGTCGGGGGTTCAAATCCCACTAGAGGACAGCAACCTTGGGCCAGAAGGACTGGGGTTTCTAGTCCCACAGGTGCTCCTTGTGGTCTTGTGCAAGCCACTTAACCCTCCATAGCCCATGTTCCCTGTAAAATAGTTATCTCCAAGTTATAATGCCCTGTTCAATGTAATTTCAGTTTGTTCAATGTAAACCACACTGATGCAGAATAGCACAGTATATAAGAGAATGTAAATAAATAAATAAAATAAAATTTAAAAATGTTAGGGGAATGTTTACTAAAGCATGCTAATGGTTAATGAGGGCTTTAGCATATGCTAAGCAAATTGTAACAATATAATTTTCATACCAGTTATCTGTACATAGTTCCAACTGTTTCATACAAAAGTTACTACTTGTTTCAATGTAAAATTTCTACCAGTTAACTGTACATAGTTCTAACTGTTCCATGTAAATGTTACTACTTGTTCAATGTAAACCGTTTTGCCTTGCAGAAAAACGGTATATAAAACCAGTTAAATAAATAAATAAGCAGTTAGCAGGGGACTGCGGTAACTGCTTTTATGTGCTAAAACAACCAAAACATTAAAAATCCCATATAAGCTGATAAGTGCATGACACGGGGGGGGGGGGACGACGACGACTGGGTGGCTTAGGAGCAGAGAGTAGGTGTTGACTACACATTGCTGTTACCACGGGGGTTATTTTATTTATTTATTTATTTATTAACTTTCAATGCTTATTAAATTTCCAATATACATCCAAGATGAACATATACAATAGAAATCTGAGTGTACACAATATAGGGAAAAACAAAATCAAACAAACATACATGTCTCTACAAATTAGTCCCCTTCAAAAGGAAGGAAGCCTAAGGAAAAAAATTCAGGGCATTTAGCCCTAATCTAATAAAGCAAACATACAAACAGGGTGAAGACTTATGCGTCAGCCATATGGGGTACAACACTAACCACAGCACTTTCCCTCGCAACAAGGAACTCCGAAAGCTGCCCTGGTTCAAAAAAATAAAAAAGTTCTTTCCTGATAGGAAATTATACAATGAGAAGGAAATCTCAAAATAAATTGAGCCCCCAGGGAGAAGACCCTAGGCCGAAGGCCCAGGAACTCCTTCCTCCACTGTTGGATAACATGTGATAAATCTGGAAAAATGCAAACATATGAACCAAAAAACTGCTCATTGAAACTCCTAAAATACGAACGAAGAATTACAGATTTATCAGATTCCAAGGCTAGAGTCACAAGCAAGGTAGTTCGCTCAGTAATCATCATCTCCAGAAACCCAGTCAGGTCACTGTGAGCCTTAGAGGCTTCTCTAGGACTCGTACCCCGAGGACTGGAGCTCAAAGACAGATATCCGGAGGCAACTTGAGTACCTCCTGGAAGTACTTGCACACCATCCCCATGGCAGACAGAACAGGAAACTTAGGAAAACTAAGCAAACAAATTATTTCTATAAATTTGATTGTCCAAATGTTCTGTCTTTCTCACGAGCACAGTTCTGCCCTTAACTTGGGCTGCACACAAACCATGGAGTTGCACCATATCCTTCTCCAAACGAGCTAACTTCTCCGCTTGCTCTTCCTGCAGCTGAGAAATCTCCGAGATACTAGATTTCAATGAAGCAAGTTCCATACTTACAGTCCCCAACAACAGCCTGAAGAGAAGAGTTCATTGTAGCTAGGGCATCCCATAGTGCTTCCAAAGTTATTCTTTCAGGTCTTACCAGAACCCCAGACACTGGAATCTGTACTGCTCCACCACCTTCTCCTGAAAGATCTCCATGGACAGGAGTAGTTGAACCCACTGCTCCACCAGCACTCCTCAAACAAACAGAAGTAGGGGAAACGACAGGCAGTGCAGCCGCAGATCCCTCTTCCCTCCCTCTTACAGACATGCTCTTTGGCAAACTGGTGGGGGAGCACTCCATCAGCTGCAGACTCACTTCTGGGTCTTGGAGGAGGGGTTTGCTGCTTCGGAGAGAGCCATACCTCCGATGCACCCAGGACCGCTGAATCATCCTTCACCGACGCCGCTCCTGCCTCAGGGGAGGTAAAGCCGAACTCAGATAAGGTCTTTTGCCCCTGAGCGATCTCCCCAGCCAAGCCCGAGGGTAGGTTGGCTTGCTTCCGCTTGCACCATCCCATGGCTCCGCAAAGTTTCACCAGGCTTCAGATCACTGAACTAGTTCAGATGGCTACCCCGAGGCACCTCCCCGTTGCCATCTTGCTTCTGCTCTCCACTACGAGGATTATTAATGCACGCTAATTGTCAATATTGTAGTAAGCATGGATGCACTTAAGGCCACCTCAATGGGTGGTGTTAAGTGCACCCGCATTAATTGTGAATACTGCTGCCATGTGTTAGGGAACAGTTCAGTGTGGTAATTACTGGGCACATCCCCAACAGTTATCCCAGGGCCATCTCACCGTGCATTAGGTTTTCTCCAAAATGCAACTAATTGGAAGCCCTTAGCGCACTTTAGTAAACATACCTCTTAGCGAACAATTTTACCATTTAAGATTTTAAAAAAGAATATTTAGAATAACGGCCAGCTATAAAAAATGATTTACAAATCCACCATCTCTAATTAGTTACTCATTAGGGAATGGTCCTTGATCAATTTTATACTAATTACTTCTAAAAGATCTTCTTCTACCAATGCATTTCAATGGGTGGCTAATGGTATCTCCTTTCTTCCCTAAACATTTCATTTTAAGAGTTTGCTACTGTCAGCATGTGTGCAAAAACTTGCATGTAAATATTTCTTCCCTTGGTTCCGAGTCTCCATGTATTATGCTGGCTTAAAGTAAACATCCAGCATTACTTTTGAAGAGCAACATCTGCTCAATGTTCTTCATGAACTTTACATTCCTTTCAGGACTCCTCCCACTTCCGTTTACATCATAAGCTTAAGGACATGCCAGAAACAATTAGAGTTACAGTTCATGAAAAATATTTGATAAGAGAAATGGGATAGTGCTGTAATATGGCAGCTCTCTCTGAGGGACTTGTTTGTACTGTTTGATTTTGTTGCAATGTTACGTATGTTTCTATTATCCATCTAGACGTAGTGCGGAATATAATTTTTGTTTTTAAATCAATCAATCTCCTTGCAATATACCAGGAATATGTACATTTTAAGAGGGACAAAGTAGGTCCGATACATGGAGCAGTCTCCCAGCGAAAACAATGGAGGCAACTGCAGACACAATTTTGCCCTGAAAACGTTAGGAACAGATTTGAAGTAAGGGAAAATCACAGAAGATCCTTAGTTGTAAATAGCTGAAGAAAAAGCTAGAAATGAAATGTGAATCAATGGTATCATAACAGGAATGAAACTGGGCAGCCCAGAGATTTTATAGACCTTATCACTCATATTCTGTGTCACAGTCCATGGAAAACTGTTGTGGGGACAAAAAGAGGTTAATAACCAAAAGGTTTAAATTACATTTCCCGAGGAACCTTTTCATAGATATTCGAAAAACTTGGCCATCTGGTATAAACAAAATTCTTAGAATTCTGCTGTACATCAGCAATGGCCAACTCCAGTCCAAGAGGACTGCACATATAGGTAGACTTAAGAAACCAAGATATGAAAATTAATCTTTCATTTAAATGTGAATTATCATAGTAACATAGAAAGACCCATATTGTCCATCTAGTCTGCCCAGCAAGGTGACAAGAATAGGTGCGCCTGCCTCTCCGTGCAGGTCACCCCTCCCCATGCCTTTGTTTAGAAGTATACCCACTGCTCCATGCAGGTCACCTCTACTTGTTAAGATATCAGAGACAGTTAAGTTTATTTTGATTTTATCCTGTTTCTATAAAGGGATCCACTGTGTCTGTCCCATGCCATTTTGAAATCCATCACTTTTAATCAAGAGGGCATTCACCACCCTTTCAGTGAAAAAGTATTTCCTGACATTGTCTTTCAACCCCCTTGCAGCCTCGTGTTATGCCTTCTAGTATTACAGCATCCCTGACTTTGAAAAAGGTTGGTTTACGTATTTAAAGGTCTGTATCATATCTCCCCTGTCCCTCCTTTCCTCTTCTAGAGTATACATATTTAGGGGTCTTGGAGTCTCTTTTCATATGTCTTCTGTGAAGGCTCCAAATCATTTTGGTCGCCTTCCTCTGAACTTCCAGTCTTTTTATATACTTTGTGAGATATGGTCTCCAAAACTGAACACAATATTCCAGGTGAGGCCTCACCAGCGACTTGTACAGTGGCATTAATACCTCCTCCTTTCTGTTGGTAATTCCTCTCTGTATGCTACCCAGCATCCTTCTGGCTTTGGCCACCGCCTTGTCACATAGTTTCACCACTTTGAGATCCTCAGAAACAATCACTCCAAGGTCCTTCTCCTGGTCCATGTACACTAACCTATTGCCCCCTATCTCATTCAATTCCCTTGGATTTCTGCATCCCAAGTGCATGACACTGCATTTCTTCACATTAAATCTTAACTGCCAAGCATTAGACCATTCTTCCAAAGGGACACAAGAGGCAGCTTGTCACTGGTTATACAGCAATTGACAACTACAGCAGTCATATCATCAGTGGATGGGGTCATAAACATGGCCATTTTTACTGTGACTTATGTCATGTTACCAGCCAGCATGTGAGCTATGAGCCAGTGAACATTCATAGGCTCTTTCTTGAGTAAGCTTCCTATTAGACTGGAAACCCATGCTGAGTACTGGGGTCTATAAGCACACACTACACACTGACACAAGAGACTCTGTGCTGTTGCTGCTGCCTTCCTGCTTTAGATGAGTGGAGGGAGGGGAATTAGATTGGAGACCTGCTATTTTGATTTTATCATTTGGGGGTCACATGAATTTGTAGTTGTTAAAATGGGGTCTTACAGGATAAAACTCTGAAAAGCACTGAACTAGAAGGAGCACCAGAGGACATGAGGACTCTGGAAGGAAGTGAGCTCATGCTAATGCTAGGAGATGTAGTTTTTGAGAGTCCTGAACCGACAGGAAGTGAGCTCATTATTGGAAATGGGCAATCTGGGAGATGTAGTGAGCTGGCAGTCAGGCCTTTCAATGAAGCAGTATAAGGCACCAGTTAGGAGTCAATTGAAGGCAGAAGCGAGCATGGAGTACTGCTACTTCTAGATGCAGCAGGGTTTGTGTCAGGACGTGACACTGCTGAAGTCTGGCCATGTGGGCAGCAGTGTCAAAAGATCACATTGAAGGAGGCAGGTTCTGTACAAGCAGAAAGTGGTGTTGAAAGGGCAGCGCTTGCAGTGTTCCAGCAGTGTTAGGGAAGAAACCCATCAGGCACGAAAGCTCTGGGTAATGCCAGAGAAGTGGCAGCAATGTTGTTTAAAGCTGCAGCAACTTGTTTCTGACTAGAAAAGTTGATGTTTGAGGGGGGGGGGGGCAGAAGCTGGGGAACTGGCACTTGTTCATAGAGGTGCAGGGACAGAAATGGGCGGGGGGGGGGGGGGTGAGGAAGGTTTTTAATTGATTAGTGTGCATAGGTGTTCATTTAGCAGCCGTTTATCTTCTACACAAGCACAACTCATGTAATATATCCAGATTTGTTTAGACCCAAGGAAGCCTGCTAAAAGTATTTGCTTGAGGAATAGCTGTGAACCAGCAGAGGCTTGAAACACGGCACTGTGTCGCATTATCTTTGAGCTACGCAGCACTTGGATGTGAAGGCAAACAAGGATTTATTTGATCAAATTATAGTCATTGGATGGAAACAATGGACTACACTAGGCACCTTGATTTTTTGCACCGAAGAGTGCAATGAGAGAGAAAACAGCTCTTATGCTGTTTGAAAAGATGTCATCGTTCGTTGATTGAAATTCAACGTTTTTCATTTATCGTTGTCCAGAAGTTCATTATAAGATAAGTGTATCTAGGAGTTCGCATCAGGCGGTGTCCCTTAGATTACTTTTAATCATTTTGGGCATTGGTGCCTTGAATATAAGAGAAAACAGGAAGGTTTGCCGCAAGAAAGGCAATCCTTTCATGGCAAACAGTCCAACAAAAAAATGTAAATGTTAGTAATGAAGGTTTAGGGTCAAATTAGAGGAGCATATAGTGAGGTCTTACTTGATTTATGGAGATTATTTATATAGTGGACCGGTTAGTCTTTTTGGTATAAAAGTATTAAAGAAGCAGACACTGTTTTCTATTATATTGGGCACAGACCTAGGAGGGGAAAGTGTTTGTTTTCCTCTAAATATGAATGATAACACATGTTGGGCATCTCCTATTCCTTTCCAAGTGAAGGTATAATCAGATAAAGCCCAATCAAGAAGCTAGTGCTCCAAGACAGGCCTCACTCACGATCTCAAAGGGCAGCCACAATTAGGGAATGGGGGGAGAGCCTTACAAAATTGTTTCTCCTCACCAGAGGATATATGGTATTATATAGTGCTGTTAAACACACCCATTGGGAGAACATAAGAACATTTGTTGCCACCCACTTTTATACTCCTAAATTTAGGAGTTTAGTGAAATTTTGGATAAAAATTGTAGGCATTCAGCCCTACTAAATTTTTAAAGAGGCCAATTTAGGAGCATAACTCTCCAAGTTAGGAGCATAAATCCTTTGAATATCAGACCCTACATTTCCAAGCTTTCCCACCTTTTAATTCTCTTATGCTCAAATCAAAACTACTTAGGAGGCAAGAGATCTGGGAATTTGTTTTAAATAGGTGTTAAAGCCAAGTGAAAGGTTAAGGAGGCAATTTGAAAGGCTCCCTCTATCAAACCAAGGGCTGTATGAATCACCCAGGAAATTGTTAACAGATTACCTTAGAAGCATAGGCATAAATAGTTCAGCCAGAGCTCTGCGATTCTCAGTCTTGAAGGACTACCAAAAGGGACTGCTTCTGCTGGAAATATATCTGCACCTGTAAGTATTTACTTCTTGGAAATTCTTTAAATCTTGGGGAAAAGGGAATTTTTTGGGTTAAAATTGATAAATCTGTATTTTGCAATTCAGTGTATGTGTTAACTCAGTCAGGACCTAGTATCAGCAGAGTGCTTTTAGTTTACATTTCAAACCCAGCAGAGAGCTTTTAGGTTAAATTTCACACCAGAAGAGAGCTTTTAGTTTAAGTATAAAACCCGCAGAGAGCACTTAGTTTAAATGTAAAACCCAGCAGAGAATTTTTTGGTTAAATTTAAAACTCAGCAGAGAGCTTTTAGTTTGAATTTAAAACCAGCAGACGGCTTTTAGTTTAAATCAAAATCTGCCAGGCCTAGTATCATTAGAGCACTATAAATCAAAATCTGTCAGGCCTAGTATCAAGTATAGCTTAGTATAGAAGGAAATAGGGTAAAATAATCTTTGAGTTGAAAGAAATACATTGTTTTTAGATACCTTTACAAAAAGGTCTTCCACTTAGAAGGCAAGAGATCTGGGAATTTGATTTAAATAAGTGTTAAAACCAAGTGAAGGGCTCCCTCTATCAAACCAAGGGCTGTGTGAATCACCCAGGAAATTATTAACAGATTACCCCTTAGAAGCACACATTTGGGACCTGTGCAATGTCAGCCTTTACTAAGTATTAGCTCCCTCCCACCCATCCCAGGCATAATCTTAGCTTTATAGGCTCTTAAACCTATTAAAATATCCCTTTCCTGTTCATTTACTGGTGTTCTGTTTCCTTTCCTAGCAGGATTTAGCGTTTTATTGTAAATCGCTCTGATGCTCATGTGTGGGCGGTATATTAAAAGCTGAATAAAGATAAATATAAAATTATCAAAATAGCTTTCAGGATCAGCTGATTATCATCACAAGGAATACATTAAGGCCCTGAAATTAATTAATCTTGAGGTAAACAAAGTCCCTTAAAGGTAATTGGTATAGTTGTATAAGTACAAGTATCCCTAGCAACTTTATGTAAACAACTTAAATAGCTAAACAAAACCTTAAAACTAACATGCAGACAGCAGTCCAGCAGCAAGATGGGGGCTATCCAGTCTTTTTTATTGAGTGTCACATGTATGATTTTCTCCCAGTTGGTGAGGTGTCTTACGTGTGCACTAGATGTAAGGAGCTCTTTGCCCTCAGGGAACAAGGTCGATCTCTGGAGGCTCGAGTGGCAGACTTGGAGAACAAAAGGAAGACAGGGAGGTACATAGACGAGACCTACAGGGACCTACAGGGACCTACAGGAGTACTGAAATCCCACCTCCAATCTGGGAACCGCATAGTTGCCATGGCGGAGAGAGATCACCCTGATGTGGCAGGAAGTGATTGTGTAGCTAGGACCTGTCTGCCAGGAGATGTAAAACCTTCTCACACCAAGGAGGTTTCTCCAGGGCCATGTGCCCATGAGGGAAGAGTTAGGACAGCTATTATAGTTGGCGATGCGATCATTAGGCATATAGATAACTGGGTGGCTGGTGGACGTAAGGACCTCTGGTAACATGCCCTCTTGGTGTGAAGATAACGGACCTCATGTGCCACTTAGATGAGGTTCTGGATAGTGCTGAGGAGGAGTCTGCTGTCTTGGTACATGTTGGCACCAATGACACAGGAAAGTGTGGGAGGGAGGTTCTGGAGGTCAAATTCAGGCTTTTAGGTAGGAAGCTGAAATCCAGATTTTCCAGGGTAGCATTTTCAGACATGATTCCCATTTGCACACACAGGACCCAAAAGGCAGGCAGAGCTCTGGAGTCTCAATGTGTTGATGAGACGATGGTGCAAAGAAGAGGGTTTTGGATTTGTTAGGAACTGGGCAACATTCTGGGAAAGGGAAGGGCTCCACCTTAACCGGGATGGAACCAGGCTGCTGGCATTAACCTTTAAAATGGAGATAGAGCAGCTTTTAAACTAGATAATAGGGGAAAGCCGACAGTAGACCAGGAGCACATGGTTCAGAAGGATGTATCCTTGAAGGATACTAGCAAAACAGGGAAGTCAGGGCATTCCGACAAAGAGGTTCCAACAGAGATAAATGTAACCTAGATGTCCTGGAGTAGAGAGCTGAAAGATTCCAAATTACACCTATCAACTGATAACCTGATTAACATGAATAAAATAGAACCTCAAAAAATGCCTGTATGCAAGTGCTAGAAGTGTAAAAAATAAGATGGGAGAGCCAGAATATATAGCACTAAATGAAAGGTTAAATATGATTGACATCTCAGAGACCTGGTGGAAGGAGGGCAACCAATCAGACACTGTGATACCTGGGTGCAAACTCTATCACAATGATAGAGTAGATCAAATTGGTTGAGGGGTTGCACGCTATGTTAGAAAGGCATTGAATCATATAGGATTAAAGTTTTGTAGGAAACAAATACACTGTAGAATCTCTATGGATAGAAATTCCATGTAAAAAGGGGACGGCAATGGCAGTGGGGGTGTACTACCTGACTCCTGGCCAGAACGAACAGATGGAAGATGAAATGCTAAAAGAAATCAGGGAAGCTAACAAAAGTTACAACACAGTATTATTGGGTGATTTCAATTACCCTGGAATCGAATGGGTCAATGTCACAGCAGGACATGCTGAAGAAAGAAAGTTTCTAGATGAAATAAATGAACCAACAAGAGGGGAAGCTATTCTGGACCTAGTCCTTAGTGGAACACAGGATCTGGTGGAAGAGATAAGGGTTTTAGGACCACTTGGCATTTGATTTAATAAATGGAAGAAAGACGAGCAAGGAAATCCACAGTACTACCTTTTAACTTTCAAAAGGGAGACTATTATAAAATAAGGAAAATAGTTAAGAAAAAACTAAAAAGAGAGACTGCACAGGTTAAAGATTTACATCAACCATGGGCTTTGTTTAAAAATACTATCTTGGAAGTCCTGACCAGATGTATTCCAAGTTTTAAGTGGAAGGAAGGCCAAAAAACTGCCAGCATGGTTTAAAGGAGAGATCAGAGAGGATGTTGTGCCAAAAAAGTATCCTTTGGGAAATGGAAAAAGGAGCCTAATGATGAACACCAGAAACAACATAAGCATTGTCAAGTTAGATGCAAGGCACTGATAAGGCAGGCAAAGAGAGAATTTTTAAATAAGCTTGGCCTGGAAACAAAAACACTTAATAAAAACTTTTTCAAGTACATTCATAGCAAAAAACCTGTAAGAGTGTCAGTTGGACCATTGGATGATAGAGGGGCCCTAAGGGAGGACAAGACAACAGCGGAGAGACTAAAGAAGATGTAGGGAAGATACTCATGCCTGAAATGGTATATAAAGATGATGTAGCGGAAGAATTAAAAGAAATATAGATAAACGGTGAGGATGTATTACAACTGTTTGATAAACTGAAGAGTGGCAAATCAAATGGACCGGATGGTATACACCCAAAGATATTGAAAGTTGCTGACCTACTATTAGTACTCTGTGAACTATCATTAAAATCATCTGTAGTACCTGATGACTGGAGAGTGGCCAATGTAATGCTAATTTTTTTAAAAGGGTTTCAGGAGTGATCCGGGAACCTACAGACTGGTGAACCTGAGGTAAGTACTGGGCAAAATGGTAGAAACCATTATAAAGAATAAAATTACAGAACATGTAGATAGCCATTGTTTAATGGGAGAAAGCCAACATGGACTCAGCCAAGGAAAGTCATGTCTTACTAATCGGTTATATATTTTTTTGAAGGTGTGAATAAATGAGTAGATAAAGGTGAGCCCATTGATACTATGTATCTGGAGTTGCAGAAAGCCTTTGGCAAGGTCCCTCATTAGAGACTCTTGGGGGCTTGTTTACAAAGCCGTGGTAGCTACCGCGGCTTTGTAAACAAGCCCCTTGGTGAAATTAAAAAGTCATGGGAATGGAGACAGTGTACAACTGTGGATCAGGAACTGGTTAAAAGATAGAAAGCAGAGAGTAGGGCTAACTGGCCAATTTTCTCAATGGAGGAAAGTGAGTAGTGGAGTACCCCAGGGATCTGTGCTGGGTCCGCTGCTTTTAAACATATTCATAAATGACCTGGAAATAGGAATAATGAGTGAGGTCATCAATTTTGCAGATGAGACAAAAATTATTAAAAGTTGTTAAAATTGCAAGAGGACCTTGAAAAACTGGAAGACTGGACGTCCAAATGGCAGTTGAAATTTAATGTGGACAAGTGCAAAGTTATACACCTAGGAAAGAACAACCAAAGTATGGTTACACAATGCAAGGTACTACCTTAGAAACCACCACCCAGGAAAAAGATTTAGGTATCATCGTGAATAATACGTCGAAACGCTACGCTCAGTGTGCAGCGGCGGCAAAGAAAGCAAATAGAATGCTAGGAATCATAAGGAACGGAATGGAGAATAAAACAAAGGACAATATAATTCCTTTGTATCATTACATAGTGCGACCATACATTGTGTATTGTGTGCAATTCTGGTCGCTATATCTTAAAAAGGATATAGCCGTGGTGGGATTCGGCCAGCTCTGCCCGGTTTGCACGAACCAGTTCCCGTCTTGGGCCACATTTGATGAACAGGGCTGAAAACGGCATCCTGATGCCATTACTGCACTGGCAGGAATCCTCCCACCTGCCAGTATTTTGACAGCATTGGAGGACTGTACCATCAGTGGAAGCGCCTGATGCCATCAAACCACAGGCGGGTGGGGGATCGGGCTGCTGAGCCACCAGGGAATTGCTGCTCTGCGGTGGCCGCCAGCTGCCCGAGCATGAGGCAGCAGCAACACAAACGCGTGCCGTGCTGCCACCCACTCAGTTCTGCCAGTGGCAGGATCAATCCGAACTGGTTCCTGTTCGGATCGAATCCCGCCACTGGATATAGCTGAATTAGAAAAAGTACAAAGAGCAGCGACAAAAATGGTAAAGGGAATGGAAGGATACCCCTATGAGGAGAGGCTTAAAAGGCTGGGGCTCTTCAACTTGGAAAAGAGACAGCTGAAGGGGGATATGATAGAGGTCTATAAATGAATGGAGTGGAACGGGCAAACATAGATTGGTTGTTTACATCATCAAAAAGTACAAAGACTAGAGGACACACAAAGCGATAATGCAGCCCATTTAAGACTAATAAGAAAAAATATTTTTTTATTCAAGGCGTAATCGAACTCTGAATTCGTTACCGGAGGATGTAGTTAAAGCTGTTAGTGTAGCCGGGTTTAAAAATGTTTTGGACAAGTTCCTAAAGGAAAGGTTCATAAGCCATTATTAAAGAGGATCCGGGAAATCCACTGCTTGCCCCTAGACAAGCATTGTGGAACCTGTGTACCTTCTTGGGAACCTGCCAGGTACTTGTGGCCCTGGATTGGCCACTGTTGGAAACAGAATACTGGGCTTAATGGATCTTGGTCTGACCCAGTAAGGCATTTCTTATGTTCTTAAGTGTTTGTTTTTGTTGGGGGGGGGGGGGGTAGGGAGTAGGGAGGTTTGCTTCATTCATAACAGGCCTGTAAAAAGTTTTGAGGTGGTTGATTACTTTTAAGCTCTAGTACCTGAATGAAAAGCTGCAAGTGACTTTTCCCAGTGTTGACACACTACCACTGGGACACCTGTTTTGTAGGTACAAGTGTCTCTAATCTTGTTTGCACTTCCATTTAGGTGTCAATATATAACTAACTACTTGATGACAAATGGCATATGGTATGGGGTAAATATATTCTGATGTCTGTATACATTTCCATTCCATAAGACAGGTGTTAGACACAAGAAGATTCCTTCAGCAAATTTACATGCAAAATGTTATCAAAAATAAACCCCTCTAGAATTATTTTAATCTACATGAATACAGCATGTATACCTAGTTTGGAAAACAATTTATGTCATTAAAAAGCTTTGAGAGTTATGGCAAAAATATGTCACTGAATATATTAGACAGTGATGTAATCACTTGACTGTTTTAAGCCATGGAGAATAGGAAATATCACAAAAAATGCCGCGATGGATCAGCCTAGCATCCTCTCTCTTCATAGTGACCAATCTGGACCACTTGGAAGAAGTACCCAACAGATACTTATGGGGCGCTTCCAGTTCCCTGCAGTATAAATAAAGCCCTGCGGGGAGGATATTCAAAAACAGCTGAGTAATTTGTGCCCTACTTTCAGGCAAACTTAGGAGTCTAAGGGGCATGTTTACTAAAGGATTTAACACGCGTTAATAAAGTTAACGCACGTTAAGTGCCCAGAACTGTTTTATTTCTATGGCTGTGGTGGCACTTAATGCGCATTAATTTCATTAACACACGTTAACCTTTAGTAGACATGCTCTTAAGTTTTCAGCTGAAAATTTATCTTAATTTAGAAGCTTAAAAATTAAGCTTATAAATTTAGGCCTGCCATTTATTTGTCTGGACTTATACACCTAATTTATGAGCTTAGTGCTGAAAATCAGTGCTAAGCTCTTAACTCTTTTCCCCTACCATGTATCTGGTCCCTGTTGCCACCACTTTTTATGCTCCTAAATTTAGGAGTTTAATGAAATTTTACATAAAAATGTAGGCACTCAGCCCTAGTAACTTTTCAAAGAGGCCAATTTAGGAGCATAACTTTCAAAGTTTGGAGCATAAATCCTTTGAATATCAGGCCCCATTTTTCCAAGCCTTCCTGGCTGAAGTACCTGTCCTTCAGAAACTCATCCAAACTTTTTAAAAACACCCATGCAATGCTACTGGCCTTGACCACATCCTCTGGCAACAAATTCCATAGTTCAATTGTGTGTTTGTTGGAATAAAACATCCTTTAAAATTTGTTTTAAATTTGCTTCCAGTTAGTTTCATGGAATTTCCCTTAGCCTTAGTATTGCTTAAAAAGGAAAACAGCCATTCCCTATTCAGTTGTTCCACACAGCTCGTGATTTTATAAACCTCCATCATATCCCCCTCTCAGTCATCCCTTCTCCAACTTTTAGAGTACCAATTTGTTTAGCCTCTCTTCATAAAGGGAATAATTCCATTCTCTAAAGCTCTTTCAATGCTCTTCTCTGTACCTTTTCCAGTTCTGCTATTTCTTTTTTGAGATAGGATGACAGAACTGCACACAAGCACAATATTCTCAGTTAATTCCCATTTGTGTTTCCAAATGCTGCTGTGCATCGAGGCGAAGCCTTCAATATGCTATCCACTGATTCAAAGATCCTGTCTTTAGTGGTAACTCAAAAAATGGCACCCATCATTGTGCTGAGAGGGAGAATAATTGGATATCAGGGCACAGAGACAGAAAGGCAGACAGGTGCATATGCTGCACCTGTTTTATAAAGGCAAGATATGTCCCTATTTGCCTTTCCAAAATAGCTTACCTGAAAGATACCACAGAAAGTTACTCCTGCTCCAAGGTGAGAATAGCTTTGTGCATATGCATGTATTTTCTAAAATGTGTATACGTGTGCCAATCCTGATCCACTCCAACCCCCATCCCCTAGGCATGCCTATATGTCTATAGCAGTGGTTCTCAACCTTTTTTGTACCGTGATCCCTTTTACCATTGGTCAACTTGTGATGACCCCCAATGATAAAATCAAATGCGTCTCTCTTCCTTTACCGTTAATGCATTGTCGCTGTAATCATTTGTTGAATTATTAATATATTATAGGCCTTTGCATTATGTTTTTATTTATAAAATTTACTTATTTAAACCACAATAATTAATCCCAATAACAAGTAACAATATTTGATTTCAAAATTATTATGATTTTGTAGTCAAATCACTAATATGAAATACAATTATTTTTTCTACCTTTGTTGTCTGACCAATTTATTCTCTGATCATGCTGGTCCTGATCTGAGGCTTCTGCTTTCCTGTCTTCTCTTAGCTCTCTTTCTGTGGTCTATGGTCCATCTGCCATTTCTTATCTCTTCTTTCGTTTTCTTCACTACTTTCCATCAGCCTATTTCCAGTCCCAGTAACCCTCCCCAGTATCAGCCCCTTTCCAGTCCTCACTCCCAGTACCTTCCAATGTCAACTTGCATTCCCATGACTGCCACTGGTGTCCATTCCCTTCCAGTCCCCCTCCTTCCCCACTGACCAGTCCCTTCTAGTACAAATACCATGGCAGCCCCTCTCAGATCCACTCCCTTCCAGTTCCATTTTCCCATCCCCTTGTATCAGCCCATTTGTAGCCTTAGCCCCCCCAGTTTTCTTTCAGGGACAGTAGCTCTATCCTCCCCTCCCCACAATCAGCCTATTCCTAATCGAAGTCCCCCAGTCAGCTCACTTCCAGTGCTAGTCCCCCCTCAACCCCATTACCAGTGCTAGGCTCCCCTAATCAGCCCATTACCAGTCTTACCCCCCCCCCATCAGCTCATTACCAGTCCTAGCCTCACCGATCAGCTCATTTCCAATGCTAGCCCCCCCCATCAGCCCATTACCAGTCCCAACCCCCTCCCTTGATCAGTCCATTCCCAGTCCTAGCCTTCCCTAATCAACCCATTACCAGCCCTATCCCCCCATCTGCCCATTACCAGTGCTAGCTCCCCCATCAGCCCATTATAATCCTAACTCCCACTATCTCTCCCCTCTGTCCAGCATTTATCCCGTCTGTCCAGTATGTCCCCGTCTCTCCCCTTTGTCCATATCAGCCCCCTTCCCTCCCTCCCTCCCTCCATGTCAGCCCCCCTCCTTCCCTCCATCTATCTCTCCATGTCAGCCCCCCTGTCCATGTCAGCCCCCCTCCATCGACCAATCCATATCAGCCCCCTCCCTCCCTCCATGTCAGCCCATTTGTCCATGTCAGCCCCCCTCTTCCTCTCTCCCTCCCCCATGTCAGCCCTGTTGCAGGTACCCTGCCCCCTCCTCCCCTCTCCCCATGTCTGCCTCCTTCTTCTGCAGCCGCGGCTCCCTGTCTCTTAGGGAACCGCGGCTGTGCCTGTGAAGCCGTTGCGGAGCCTTCCCATCTCTAAACGGGCTCCGTGCAGCATTGTTCCGTCTCCAAAGGTAGTGGTAAACAACTTCCTTTGGAGGTGGGACAATGCTGCACGGAGCCAGTCGAGAGACAGGAAGGGCTCCGCAACTGTTTCACAGGCTCAGCCATGGTTCCCTAAGAGGCAGGGAGCCGTGGCTGCATTAGAAGGGAAGTGGTGAGTTTGCCGCTACCGAGAAGTGGACTCGGCAGCGGCAGCAACTTGTGCGCTTTTTAATTATTTTTTTTAACTTGGCGGAGTGAGGCGACCCCCGCTAAATCCTGTGGTGACCCACAGGTTGAGAACCGCTGGTCTATAGCATACCCCTGGGCAATTTTCTAAGTGCCCCCTTGAGCATATAAAATGTTCTACAAACTCAAGTTGCTTAAAAAATTACTCTGCACTTGTCCATATTCAATTTCATCTGTTACTCAGACACCCAGCTCCCCAGTCTTGGAGGGTCCTGCAGCTCCTTAAAGCCTGTAACATGTTTTAACTTGCTGTTCTTATTGTGGATTTATGGTTTGGATGTATTGTATTTTCAGAATTTAGTAAATCATCTGGGGTGTACTGTTAAGGTATGGCACATCTTATGTTTAGGAAGGCCGTTTAGAAAACTTTTAAACAAGTAAGCTACCACTGAATAAATTTGCATCAACTGCCATTTTGATCATTTTAATCTTTGCTCTTTGGATCAGATCCCTAAATTGGCCATGGCTGCATTCTGAATCCCTAACTCATTTAAAAGATTCATCTTGATTACACATTGAGGGGGTAATTTTATAAGGAGCCACAGAAAGACATGCATCATCAGTGACTTCCGTGTGTGGATGGGTCTTTATACATGGACTTTAGCTGGTCGCTATTCTGTTAAGTATGTGCACCAGGCTGATGATGTGTACATTTATTGTGGGTATGTACATGGGCAGTATGCAAAATTTAGGCACATAAATAATAAAGTCATATTATTTACATGCCCTAGGTTTGGTGAAAGTGATCACCCCTAGGTCTGCATGCGCATCCCACCACTTACGCCCCTATTTTATACAGTTAAGGACACACATACTTGACTTTATAAAACTAGCCTCTAAGGGGATCATATTGTAAAGCATTTTCTACATATAAAGCAGGCTTTGCATGCCAGAAATGGCTGTTATATGATTGTGTGGGGTAGACACGCTGAAAGCTTGTGATCAATGACTGTACACACAGAATATATGAACATATTTACACCTTCTCTGGAGCAGATATAAAATTTGTGCATTTACAGGGATAGTTCCGATGAGTCTACGTGGGCTTTATAAAATAGGTGCTTTGGGGGGGTGGTTTGAACATTTTGCATAGGCACCCTCTTATGAATTTCCCCAAAAAGCTATCTGGGAATTGGCAATTTCTCTGGGTACTTTATCTACGAACTTTACACCAGTTCTTAAATAGAAAGTATACTCATACGTTCCCTTTGAAACCTGGCTAGGAAAAAAAAATCAGATCTGTACCTCCTTTTTCTGCAAATACCTTTCCCTGAAAAACAAAAATATGCAATTTTGAAAATGCAAAACCATGTGTATCAATGTTTCCCTGACCTAACCCTGGCTCAAGGAAAACTTTCCAACTCCTCCTTGCATGCATGTTTGTATGTATGTATGTTTCACAAATGAAAGTATGCGTGTTGTGACATGTGTGGACTTATTGCAGAAAGGGTGGGTAATTTTCAGATAGTTCACTAACCCAGGTAAATGGCTTTTGAAAACTGCTCTCTACATATCCTGTTTCATTTATCCATCTCATACCTATGGTGTCCTATTTTGGGTTCATGTATCTCACATAAGCAGCTCTGCCTAGAGGCATAGGGATGGATGGATGAGATGATGTCGAGATCCTCTTCATGTCCTATCATCTTTATTCTTTCGAACCCAATGACAGAGAATGTCTGCTTGTCTGGGGCAAAATGACCTTCAGAAATTTTAACAGAATGGGAAGAAACTTGGCATGGAGAGAAAATGGTAAAAAGACTCATTAGGTAAAAAAATGGGCCACATTTTACTGGGGGTTCCAGATAAATAAACCCCACAAAAAAAAATGACCCATTGCATTTTTATGGGCGAAGCAGTTCCAGCTTTTGCATTCTAGAAACTTACATACACTGAAACATAGCAATTAAAGAATTCTTCCTTTCCAAATGCCTCTCCCTGTTCTCTCTCCCCTCCTCTAACCGCTCATACTCAACAATACTACCTCTCTCCCTGGGAAACTACACCATCACCGCCACCCCTCATGCTTCAAAACTAACCCCTCGCCTGTCCTCTACTCTTACTCCTCCTATTCCCCCAAATTACTCCACGACTCCCTAGCTACCCAACTACCACAGTCCCCCCTCCAAAACTACACCCTACTTAGCCCACTCCATCTATACCTCAAACCTCTACCTACCATACCCTACCTACCATCACTAGCCCCTCAATTAACACCCACTTCCCCATCTCCAAAATCTACCGCAATCCCCCACAAACACAGTCACCCTCTCCCCTGTCAAAGACACAGACAGCACAGCTACATACAAACATGCATGCAAGGAGGAGTTAGAAAGGTTTCCTTGAGCCATACTCCATATGCGTTCACCACTTGTTTATGACTCACAAAAGCATACATATAAAGGCCAATTTTAGATAGGCCGTGGAAAAGGGAATTAAGACAGCCAGGTCGAGATGTGGAAAAGTTCCACTGTATTTTACAAAGGCTCGGTCAAATGCAGAACCTTTGTAAAATACATAAGGACACCATATCCTTTTCCTGCTGGACTGGCTCACCATGTCCAGTAGGAAAAGCTAGTTTAAAACTGGGGGGAAGAGGATCCTGTTTTCGCCTAAATATGCATGCGAGCAGTTTTTTAAAATTACTGCTCCAAAAACCCCTCACTTCTCACCTCCCATCCCCAGCATCACACCACACTCCCAGACCTCCTGGCATGCCCTTATTTGGCAGCTTGACCCCCACTAGAAATACCATGAAACCCCACTAGGGGTCAAGGCTGCCATTTTAAACCCAGAGCTTCCATGAACAGGAGCAACTGGGAATTGTTCCTGTTCCCACTAGACCTCAAGGGACCCCAAGAGCCAAGAATGGAATAGAGGGGGGGGGGGGGCGATCAGCTTCCGTCTTTGCATCTCCCCTTACTCATTCCCTTTGTAAAATAGGGGATACACATCGCTAGGCCCACCCAAACTACTCCCTCTCTAAACCTTAACCATGCCTCCTTGCAATCTTTGTGTGGTGAAGATCACCACGTGTAAATAGTGGCTTTTTAAAATCGCTAGTTGCATGTGTAAGCAAACTATATATTTAAAAGCTGCTATTTATATGCGAGGATGTTTCGAAAATTGCCCTCATAGTTGCTCTGCTAGCTTACATTATAGCTAAGTGTGACTGAGTTGGTAATTCTAAAGTTCCTAACTTATATAGAAACAAACGTCAAACATGTTTCAGGTGACAGCTTTTTTGACCTTGTATTTCTATGTATTTAAGTGAACCGTGGCCACTCTTACTATTTTAACCTTAACTATCAAGGTACAGCTATCATCTTCCGGGTCATGTATGCACAACTGTCTGTGGACTACATGTCTTCTGACTTGCACAG
The DNA here is from genome assembly GCA_033557465.1 of Ichthyophis bannanicus. Classification (NCBI taxonomy): domain Eukaryota; kingdom Metazoa; phylum Chordata; class Amphibia; order Gymnophiona; family Ichthyophiidae; genus Ichthyophis; species Ichthyophis bannanicus. Next base: position 188,731,989 of record CM066036.1, read on the forward strand.
ACAGTGAAAATGAACAGCAGCAGAGAATCAACTAAAGTAGATGTTACAAACTGGACAGTGGAGCCACTTAAGAGAGCTAATATGAGCAGGGATATGCTCTCTCTCTGCATTTCTGGGGCAAGCAATTATTTGCAGCAGAAAAGGAATCCAAAAAAGTCTTTAATTTTAATTGTTGATCAGTCACAAAATACTCATTTTGGACCTAAATTAACATAAGTATTTTAAAAAATTCATAAAACTCCGAAATAGTCAAACTGACAGAGTATTTACTCGCACGTTACCTGCTGTCTGGGTTAAAGTCCTTAGAGGAAAGTCCTCAAGGAAGAGTATTGACCGTGAACAAGACCCAGTCTATCATAGATCACTATTGATTTATAAATTTTCTCAAAATAGCTTGAAGCAGCTTGCTGGAGTATACTGGCAAATGTCCCTTGTTACCGTTGGCTGAGCTGATACTGTAATTGACTACAAGTACCAGCGTATCATACTAACATAGTAGCATATTAACATAGTAAATAACGGCAGATAAAGACCAGTATGGTCCATCTAGTCGGCCCAGTAAGATGGCAAGAGTAGGTGCACCTGCCGTTCCGTGCAGGCCCCCCCTCCCCATGTCTTTGTTTTAGGGGTGAACCATCAGAGTTGACCAATTTAGTTTCCATAATACACGAATCTCTCACTTGGTTTGCAGCTTGTCGTGCTGTGAGGGCTTGCGTGCATCAGTGATGCTGAGAGCTAAACTATCGGTAGTTTAACTACTGGCAGGGTCTCCCAAGATGGAGAGGTCTCAGCTGAGGTGCCAGACGAAGACAAACCACCCATCTGGGCAGCAGCAGAATGGGATAGTGTTGACGGCGGAGGATCACATTTCTGTGACAACGGCAACAACACCAAACTCAAACTGCGCAGAAGGAAGGCCCGGCAATCTACTTCTGTATCTTGCCATGAAAACCCAATGGATAGTTACAACAAAACAAATTGTGCTATGGTGCTGGAAGATGAGACTCCCAGGTCGGAAGGCACTCAACTAGCTACTGGGGAAGAGCTGAAGACTTTTCAGAGTAAAGCCAGCATTTATGATGTGGTTGGATCAAAGCCCTCGGGAAGTCTGACTGCTGATGTAGCTGCGCATGAAATGAGAGTCAGAAGCTGTAAAGATGTCTTACACATTGGAACATGGAACGTACGAAGCATGAACCAAGGGAAGTTGGAGGTGGTCAAGAATGAAATGGAACGTGTACAACTTGATCTGTTGGGTGTCAGCGAACTGAAATGGACTGGCATCGGGCACTTTGCATCAGATGATCACATGGTCTACTATGCTGGAAATGAAAGACAAAGAAGAAATGGTGTTGCATTTATAATAAAGAAGAAACTTGCAAGAACTGTAATGAAATACAATGCAGTCAGCGAACGCTTAATCTCTATTCGTCTACGAGGATTGCCTATCAACACAACTATAATTCAAGTATATGCCCCAACAACAGCTGCAGAAGAGAATGAAATTGAAGAGTTCTATGAACAAGTACAAGCTGAAATTGACAGAACATGCAAACAGGATATCCTGATAGTCATGGGTGACTGGAACGCAAAGGTTGGCAACAAAGAAGAAGGCAAAGTAGTTGGAAAATATGGACTTGGCAACAGAAATGAAGCTGGAGAAAGATTGATAGAATTCTGCAAGACCAATGATCTATTCATCTCAAACACCTTCTTCCAGCAACACAAGCGGCGACTGTACACATGGACTTCACCCAATGGATTGTATAAAAATCAAATTGACTACATCTGTGGAAGTCAACGATGGAAAAGCTCTGTAACATCAACAAAGACAAAACCTGGAGCTGACTGTGGTACAGATCATCAACTACTAGTATGCAAACTCAAGCTAAAGTTGAAAAAGAGCAAACCACTCATGAATGCAGCAAAATATGACCTTGAGAATATACCACTGGAATTTAAAGACTGCCTGCAAAATCGATTTGCTGCTTTAGATACAAATGACAGAACTCCGGAAGAGTTATGGAATGACATCAAGAAGGTTGTGCTGGAAGAAAGCGAGAAGTCTCTACAAAAGGTGAAAAAGCAAAAACGGCCAAAATGGATGACGGAAGAAACTCTGAAAATTGCCCAGAAACGCAGAGAAGCTAAAGCCAAAGGAGAAAGAAAGACAATCGCAGAACTCAACAGAGATTTCCAACGTGCAGCAAGACAAGACAAGGAAAAGTACTACAATGACACTTGCAAGGAAATAGAAGCAGAAACTATTAGAGGAAGAACAAGATCGGCTTTCCTAAAGCTGCGAGAGTTAAAGAAAAAGTTCCAGCCTCGAATTGGAATGTTACAAGATGCTCAAGGTTCTATGTTGAATGATGCTGAGAAGATCAAGAAAAGGTGGAAGGAATATACAGAGTTTTTATATGATAAAGATCAAGTGGACCAACAGCCGTTTCAACCTATACCTTATGATCAGGAACCATTGGTGATGAAAGAAGAAGTTGAAGCAGCATTGAAAGCCTTATCAAAGAACAAAGCACCAGGCATTGATAACATTCCCATAGAAGTATTGCAGCAATCTGATGCAGCTGTTACTGTACTTACAAGGCTCTGCCAAGAAATATGGACGACAACATCATGGCCAACTGACTGGAAAAGATCTGTGTTTATACCAATACTAAAGAAAGGTGATCCAACTGACTGTGGAAATTATCGCACAATCGCTCTGATCCCACATGCCAGCAAGATTCTACTGAAGATTATTCAAAAGAGACTACAGCCATACCTAGAACAAGAACTACCTGAAGTGCAAGCAGGGTTCAGGAAAGGGCGAGGAACGAGAGACATCATTGCGGATGTGAGATGGATCCTTGAAAAGACTAAAGAATACCAAAAGGATATCTATTTGTGCTTTATCGACTATAGCAAGGCTTTTGACTGTGTAAACCATGAGAAACTCTGGGCCACATTAAGAAGCATGGGTATACCAGAACACCTGATCGTTCTCTTGCGCAATCTGTACATTGATCAAGAAGCAATAGTTCGAACGGAACAAGGAGAAACAGAATGGTTTAAAATAAGCAAAGGTGTTCAAGGCTGCATACTTTCCCCCTACCTGTTTAATTTATATGCAGAACAAATCATCAGAGAAGCAGGATTGTATGAAGACAACAGAGGTGTGAAGATTGGTGGAAGACTCATCAACAACCTTCGCTATGCTGATGATACCACATTACTGGCAGAAAGTGAAGATGATCTGAAACATTTGCTTCTCACAATCAAAGAACATAGTCTCAAAATGGGCCTGCACCTTAATGTAAAGAAGACAAAGATCATGACAACTGGCATAATCAACAGGTTCATCGTTGAAGGAGAAGAAATTGAAATCGTGAACAACTTTAACCTACTTGGATCAACTATCAATAAAGAAGCAACAAGCAGTCAAGAAATCAGACGACGCATTGCTCTTGACAGAATGGCTATGAAAGACCTAGATAAGATTCTCAAGAGCAGAGATGTCTCTCTCCATACAAAGATTCGACTTGTTCAAGCCATGGTATTTTCAATAACATCATATGGATGTGAAAGCTGGACAGTGAAAAAGACAGACAGGAAGAAAATTGATGCCTTTGAATTATGGTGCTGGCGGCGAATACTGTGTATACCATGGACTGCCCGAAGAACAAACCAGTCGGTACTAGAGGAGATCAAACCTAAGCTTTCTTTAGAAGCTCAGATGACAAGACTTCGACTTTCATACTTCGGACACATCATGCGAAGAGAGAGATTATTAGAGAAAGACATCATGCTTGGAAAGATAGAAGGTCAACGCAAAAGAGGAAGGCCAGCAATGAGATGGATCGCTACAATAACAGCAGCTACGGGTACCAGTCTGTCAACAATGAGCCGCCTGACTGATGACCGAACACAATTTAAGATAGCTATCCAGAGGGTCGCCATGAGTCGACTCCGACTCGACGGCACTTAACAACAACAACAATACACGAATGTTAGACACTGATGTACAATATGTTTTACTTCATCTGCACATCTTGAAGCACAACTGTATTATTACCTTGAGCTCCCCTTGACTATTAGAATCCTCCAGAAATAGTCTTTCCCTCGAGAGTTGTTCATTTTCATTCTATCAAGCTCTTGGCTGGAGCAAGATTCATATCTTGCTGCTGATACAAATTAAGATTCTGCATCAACAGGCAATTCAGGGAGAGTTCTTAGGTACTATGATTAATTCTGATTACAGAATCTGCCTACAGGACATTTTGTATTCCCTCCCAGTATCGAATCCTTTAGACAATTATAAAAGCTCCATCTTAATAATGTTAAATAACAACTTGGATCCTTATCTTTGGACCCTTGGTTATTACTTAACCACTTTGGGGCATCTTACCCTATTTATAGAAGCTGTAGACTTGGAGAGACATTGCCCTGACTTTCCTCAATTATTTCAGTGTTGCACCACTAGTTTCTGCAACTCCAGGCTGCATTCATTCCAGTCATATACTTACATGGCTCACATTTTAACCACGCTAACAAGATCATCTGAGCTGAAAATATAAGCATGTTTGCTAACCCTCACTTGGTTTTTTTTGCAGATTTTATTATGTTTACAGAACCAGCTTAAGAATTACTTGATATCAGAACAACATTAAAACTGCATTACCAAGTCAGACCAATGATTCATTGAGCCTAGCATCCTGGCTCCTACAGTGGTCAATTCAGGTTGCTCAGACATACCCAACAGATTTTAATGGGAAGATCCACTCACTGCTGTTCATTTTCAACAGTAAGGGATTTCATTCCTCAAGTCTTCTTGGCTAATAGTTCCCCAGAAATGTGCTATAACAGGTTTATCTCAGGGAACAGCAGGAATTTAGTCACCTATAGAATGTAGTTTTCACATATATGACATCAGTACCAATGGAGCCCACGTGGGAACGCTTTCTAGCTTCCAATAGGAAAGCTTTTGGGAGCATCCCACTGCGCTTGTGCAACTACCTTCCCGCCTTCCCAACTCCCTATCTTCAGTTGAGTTTGTAGCTGAGAAAGGAGAGTAAATGAAAACATACAACTCCTAGGGGAGGAGGGTGGGTTGTGAAGACTAAATTTCTGATGTTTCCAGAGATCACCTGTTACAGATGAGTAACTACGCTATCTCCAGGAACATATTGGACTCTTTAGTTCCCAGATGCCAGATAACGTGACCTCAGAACCGGTGGAAGCTCACCTCGGAGTAGGCTAATGGATCCTACATGGATTTCTGACATCGTCAAAGTCCAGGACGGAGGGTAGGAGGTTGCATCTAAGTCTGAAAAAGGTGCTGGTGTACAGCTTGATCAAATATGGCATCCCCATGGGAGTTTTTGTCCAGACAATAATGGGCAGCGAAGGTACGGACGGAAGACCAAGTTGCTGCCTTGCAAACCAAGCAAAGTCCTGCTTTGTCATAGGCAAATGAAATGCAATCCGCTAGTCATCTGGAGAGCATACGTGTAGATACAGGTAGACCCAGATGACTAGGGTCAAAGGAGATGAACATTTATGAGGCTTTACGATGACCTTGAGTTCTTTGGAGATAAAAAGCCAATGCACGCTTGCAGTCAAGAGTGTGCAGAGTTGTTTCCGCTCAAGACCCATGCAGCCTAGGAAAGAAGACTGGAAGGTAAATCGACTGGATTAAATAGAAAGGAGATGCCACCTTTTGCATAAAGTGTGGGTGATTCTGAAGGATGACCTTGTCATGGTGGAACCGGGTATAGAGGAGGTCCGCCACCAAAGCCTGAAGCTCACTAATGTGTCTAGCTGAAGTGAGGGCAATGAGGAAGAGTATCTTCCAAGACAGGAACTTCAGGGAGGTTGTGGCCAGTGGTTCAAAGGGTGGCTTGAGAAGCTGCCCTAGAACAACGTTGAAGTCCCAAACCACCGGTGGCTTGATGGGCGGCTTGGACAGCAAGAGACCTCTCATAAAACATGCTACTAGAGGATGTGAGGAGATGGACTGTCCATCTAGTAGGTGGTGAGAGGCCACAATGGCACCGAGATGGACTCTCACCAAGTTGGTCTTTAGACCTCGACAGGAGGAGATACTGCAGGAATGACTCCACTGGAGCAGAAAGGATTGAGACCTTTCTGGGAACACCAGATGGAATATCTACGCTACTTGAAAGCATATGAACGTCTGGTGGCGGGCTTTCTGGAAGTGAGTAGGATTTCCTTAACCTCTTGTGGAAGGTCAATGCCCTCAGTGCTATCCTCTAAGCAGCCAAGCTGTGAGGTGGAGAGACTGTGGATTGGGATGGAGCAGCAAACCATTGTCCTAGGAGAGGAGATCGGGCGCAGATCCCAATCAGAGAGGCTGAGTCTGAGTCTGATGTAGTAGCAGTGGAAACCATGGTTGCTGTGGCCAGTGAGGGCTATGAGAATTATGGAGCCCTTGTTGGACTGAAGCTTGAAAAGCATCTTGGGAATGAGGGGTATGGGAGAGAAAGCATAGAGTAGACCCTGACCCCAGTGTAGATGAAAGGAATCCACCTGTTTGTTGCTGGATATCGGAGTCCTTGTACAGAAGCGAAAAAGCTTGCCATTCTGCGGAGTAGCAAACAGGTTTGGAAGATGTAGGATGCTATGTCCGGATAGAGAGACCATTCGTGGGGAAGAAGGATCAGACTCAGTTTGTCTACCAAGATATTGAGCTCCCCCGGGAGGTACACCGCTTGGAGGTTTATTTGATGGGAGATGGCAAAGGACCAGAGAGAAGGGTCTCCTCACAGAGGGGCCATGAGCCTGTTCCTCCCTGTTTGTTCACATAGAACATAGCTATCTGATTGTCCATTCTGACTAGGACCTGTTGTGACCCAGGGTGGTGTTGAAACACTCAGAGGGCATTTGAGATAACATGAAGTTCCAGAAGATTGATTTGAAGGTGTGACATGCATTCTCCAGAGCACCTGTGTAGACAGGTTGCTCAAGTGTGCTCCCCAACCCAGTTTGGAAGCATCCATTGTCAGGGTGCATTGAAGTGAAAGCATCTGAAAAGGTGATCCTACGAGCAGATTTTCTGGAGACCACACCACTGAAGGTATGTGGTTAGAGGGGCAGTGACCAGGATCCTGTCCCAGAGACGGCTCGAGGCCTCTGTCCATTGGGAGGCAAGAGTCCATTGGGCTGTGCGCATATGTAATCGGGCATAAGGAACGACATGTACTGAAGAGCCAATGTGCCTGAGAAGCTGCAGCATTTCACGGGCAGTCACATCATTCCGTTGGAACATCTGGGACTCTAGCTCGATTAGATGGGCACAGCGGAGTTGGGGCAGAAACGCCCTAAACTGTTGGGTGTCCAAGGGGGCTCCGATGAACTCTAGCTTTTGGGTTGGAGCGAGCTGGGATTTCGGGAAGTTTATGACATGTCCAAAGTGTTGTTAATACCATGATGGTACGATGCAAAGAAAGCTGCACCTTCTGTGAGGTGTCTGCTTTTATGAGCCAATCGTCTAAGTAAGGGAAGACGAATATCCCCAGAGACCTTAGATATATGGCTATGACTGCCATGCACTTTGTGAAGACTCTTGGGGCAGAGGTAAGCCTGAAGGGAAGTACTCCGTATTGATAATGTGTTCCCTGAAAGGTGAAGCATAGATATTTCCTGTCCTGGATGGATGAGGATATTGTATATGCTTTGTTTCACATCTAGAGAACAGAGCCAGTCCTGACTCTGGAGGTAGGGAAGAAGAGTCCTGAGGGAGATCATCTTGAACTTTTCTCAGACCAGAAGCTTGTTAGGGTTCCGAGATCCAGAATGGGCCTGTTCCTCCGGAGAGTAAAAGCCCATTCCCTGTTGGGATGGCGGGACCTTCTCTATGGCGCGCTAGGTCAGACGAGAAGATACCTGAGGAGAGCAGTGAGAGGGGGCTGTGTTTGAAATTCCCCTGTGAAAGAGGAGGGGCAGAGTTTGCAGATGAAGTCTGTACCCTTCCTGGACTATGTTTAGTGTCCACTGCTCTGAGGTAATGAGGTGCCATCTGTGGGCGTAGTGACACAGTCTTCTGCCTGCTATGTAGAGGGGGTGGGGGAACTCAAGGGGCAGGATGGCAATGTTCTGTAGAAAAGAGTCAAAAACCAGGCAGACTGGCTGTGCAGCTGGCTTGAGGTTTAGCCCCCTGTGGTTTCTTCTGTTGCTTAGGAGTTTGTTGCCCCTTCTATGGTGCTTGAGTCTGGAACTGAGAGGTAGGAGGATAAGAAAAGTAGAATTTCTTATTATTGTAGAAAGACTTCCTTGCAGTTACCTTTTTTCTAACAGAGTCAGCTATTGTTCTAGACAGTCTCTTTAGAGTAGTGTTTTTGACTCTAATTGAAAGGCCTTATCTTGCCAGTCTTTGCTAAAAAGGTTTCCACTTGTGCTAGGTATGTTGCCCAGATTATCTTGAACCCACTGTTCAAGATCTGAGGCTTGAAACCATGCAGTTCTGTGTGTATTGATGCATATTGCTGAGGCCCTGCTTGGGCATTTGAAAGGATCGAAGGTGGCCCTATTAACAAATTTCGATACGTTTTAGCTATGCTTGACAAGGGTAAGGTAGTCTGCTCTCTTATGAATTGGAAGAAAAGGGGCAAAGGTTTTAAGATTCCTGGATACCTCTTTGAGGAATATCCCATGTAGAGGATATAGGAGTTAATCTTAGCAGAGAGCATGGAAGCCTGGAAGCATCAACACCCAAAGGCATCAAGGGTTCTCAATTCTGTACCTGGAGAGTTAGAGGAGTGGGTCTTTGAGCCTTTGATTCTGCGTATCACCGATTTGACTACCATAGAATGGTGGGGAAGTTGTGGTTTTTGGAAGCCCAGGCACTCCGGTATCCAATACTTTGCATCGAAGCATCGGCCATGAGGGGAGTCTCCTACAAAAAGAGCATAAGATCATGAAGGTGCTATTGGGTATTGGGGAATCTCCAACTCCTCCACCTTTGGCTCCTTCTCCAATGTTACCATGATGGAGAGACCCCTGGCTAGGTTTTGAATGAATTCCTGGAAGGACATGTCCCTCCAGAGGTGAAGAAGGCTCTGAAGGAAGATCCTGGGGCCCACAGGAATCGAGCGATTCCCTCTCTGAAATACTGGAATCTGAATCAGAGGACTCGAAGTACTGACACGTATGGTGCTCACCCGAAGCTCGTTGTTGGTAACGGTGTTCTGAGGTATCGGCCTCGGTAAGCAGTTATCAGTTTCCAACTCAGTCGGTGATGGTTTCCAGGGAGGGAATGGGTAGCAGCAATGTCGATGCCATGAGCATCAGCCCTGATGTTGTGCTGGCAACTGATGTCGATGTCGGTACCGGTGCCTGGAGCAAAGGATTTGATAGGTACCGTGGCTGCCAGGAGAGCTGCTAAGCTCTGCTTGATGGCCAGCATGCACTAGTCCATAAAGGTTACCAATGCTTCGGTATCGGTCATGGGTACTTGCGCTACTGTCCCAAAGCATGGCACCAGTAGTCTCCTGGAGCCCCTCTATGGCTTCAGAGGACAGGGCCTCCCGCTGTGGCTGTTTGACAGGCCAATCTACCTCCGATGCAGTGCCCGATGAATCTCGATGCCTCGAATGAGATCTACCCCTGGAGATTTTGTCTTGCTTCAATGCAGACTTGGGCTTTAACTTTGAGGATACCTGGGATCCATGAAAGGAGGATGAAACCCTCGATGAAGTAGATGCCAACGATACCGCGTCCAAGGCAAAGAGTGTCCCAAATTTAGAGGCCTAGTTCTGTAGGTCTCTCTGAGTCATCTTTTGACAGAGGAGACAGTCTTTTGGCTGGTGATCTGGGCCGATGCATTTTAGATACCAGTCATGTGTGTCAGTCGCTGAGATGGTACTGGTATACTTGGAGCATTTCTTGAAATCACTAGCTGTTTCTCCATGCCTTCAATAATGGAAAGGCTATGGAAAGCTTAAGGTCTAAAAGGGCGTTGAGACGCCCGGGTTTTTTTTTTTTTTTTGTTAAGAAAAGTAAAATAAGAAGAAAAGAAAGAATGAGGGAACCGGTGATTTCTTCGATGGCAACAGTGATGACGGGAAGGCAGAGGCGTTATCCACAAAAAGAGTTTTTCTGCAGCGACAGCATTTGCTTCCTGCTGGCTCCACGGAAAATGAAGAACTGAAGAGAGGTAATTGAGAAGGCAGGAAGGCAGTCATGTAGGTGCAGGGGGATGTTCCCAAAAGCTTTCCTGTTGGATGCTGCGGAGCGCTCCCACACAGGCTCCGTCGGTACCAACGTCACCCATATGTGAAGACTACATTCCATATGTGAAGGTTGCATTCCTGCTTGTTCCTGGAGATAACAACCCTCTCCCTCCCTAACTGCTTCTCAATCTTGTGAGTCACTTCTGAAGCCAATCCATATTATTTTAGAATCTGAATCAGTTGTTGATTGCTCATTAAAAAATCCAAATCCCTCTGTCTTCCCTCCCAACCAATTACTATACTACTATCGATTTTATGTAGTTGTGGCCAGTCCTGAGGCCCAACTGCTAGGATACTAGTAGCAATAGTAACTCAACATTATGTTCACCGTTTTAGATGGCAGTGACCTGGAAAGCAGTTAATAAATGTATTAAATAAGGCAGAGCTCAACAAATCCCAGGATCGAGGCTGGATGTTCTCTATCCACGGGGATCCCATTTCCCATGGACTGAAGAGAAGAGGATGACCGCAATTGCAGCAAAGGCCTCTTCTGTCTGCCTATGGGAGACTGGATCCCTGCAGACAGAACAGGTGCAAAATGTTGCAACTGTGTTTCCAGGCTTCCGGCTGCCCGCGGGGATCCTATCCCCTGCAGGCGGAAGAGAAAAGCAGGGGGTGGGAGTGCAAGGGGGAAGGAAGGAAGAATGCAAGGTATTAAAAGGTTAGAGGAACAAATGTATGGGGACAAAGGGGCATCCTACCTCCAGAACGGACACATAAGCATCCCCACCCTCATACTACACACTCATAGACATCCCACCTCTGCACCCCAGCTCCACACTACTTACACATGTACACACATAGGCACTTCACCTTCACACCCCACCTCTACACACAACACAGAGATTCTTCAGCTCTGCAGCACACATACACTGCAACCCTGCACCCCATTCACACAAAGGCACCCACTGCTATAGCCCATGCACAGACAAGCACATCATTATTGTACCACAAACACACACGGAAACTTGCTATCTAAAGCTACAGTATAACTATTGTTTTCTAAAGATGATGCGTAGTATAGGAACTCTGATGCTGGTCTCCCGAGACTTGAGAACATGAGACCAGCATAACAGACAATGGTGGGAAGGCCCCTAATGAGGACACAAGTACTGGATCCTAAATCCACACAGTTTGTCAAGGCCTGAAATAAGGAAAGGGCCAGAGAATAAGGCAGAATGCTGTGCTCTCAAGCCCCCGACCCTTATGGCTGTATAAATGAGGCAGGGTGCTAGTGCAGAACATGCTCTAACTCAGCTGCTGCTGCCGTCCTACCCATCGATGGCTCCAGTTCCAAAAAACTGGTCTGGGGGAGGGGGAGGCTGAAGCTTAGGACATCTCTGCTGATCAGGTCGTCTATACAGGTCATGATGTGCAAAACAATACAGCAGGGGATGGCTATAGCAGGATTCTCACTGCCTTCTCATCCTTCTATAATCATCGCCGTTCAGGGGATTGGCAAAAATGCTCAAGAAACAGTGTCCTAAGCTGTTGAGACACTTTTTTTTTCTTTTTAAAGAAGCCAGTCCATGCCCTTTAGCAATGTGTTGCTTTTCTAGTTCCGCTATATAATTTTTAAATTGGTGAGCAGAACTGCACATAATACTAAACATGGGGAGGCAGCAGAGAGATTTTCTATACTGCTTTCCAAATACAATGTTAGGGAACCTTATTTGCTTTTTGGACAGCTACTGCACACTGAGCTGAGACTTCAATGCATCATCCACAGTGGCTCCAAGGTTCGTTACCAGAGTTGTAAATCATAACACGGAGCTCAGCAGTGTGTGCATACATTTAAGATTTTTTTTTGCCTTATACATTCATTTGCATTTGTCCACATTAAATTTCAAGGGCATTTTAGAAGCCATTTCTGTGGGTAAACAATATTTTTACCTGTGGAATTGGGATATTTGTAAACTGTATGGGTGTTTCACAATACGAGGGGGTACCCAAAAAAAACAGGAATTATTTTTTAAAAGCTATTTATTTCAAATTCTTTACAAAACAATCTTATCCCCTTCAAAATACTCTCCATTACAACTGATACATTTGTCCCACCGGTGCTTCCACTGTTCGAAACATTTTTTGTAGTTATCTTTAGAAACGTCTGACAGCTCCTCCCTCCTTTTTTTCTTGACTTCTTCAATGTTGTCAAATCGGTGTCCTTTCATGCCCCTTTTCATGCGTGGAAATAAGAAAAAGTCGCACGGAGCCAGGTCAGGCGAGTAAGGTGCGTGGGGCAGCGGAACCATGCCATTTCTAGCCAAAAACTGTCTAACAGAGATGGCTGTGTGTGCAGGTGCGTTGTCGTGGTGGAAGAACCAGTCTCCTGTCTGCCACAAATCGGGTCTTTTTTGACGAACACTGTTGCGCAATCTTCTTAAAACTTCCAAATAGGGGAGCGTGTGAGGAGGAGGCTTGCTCATTACTGTGCCCCGCTGTGTTCTTCGTCCTGGTATTGAAGTGCCTGATCAATCTGGCGGCGCCTACCCCTGACGTCATCACCGGGGGTTTAAAGCTCGGCAGTTTGCTGCTTGCTTTGGGAGCGTGTGAGGAGAGGAGGCTTGCTCATTACTGTGCCCCGCTGTGTTCTTCGTCCTGGTATTGAAGTGCCTGATCCATCTGGCGGCGCCTACCCCTGACGTCATCACCGGGGGTTTAAAGCTTGGCAGTTTGCTGCTTGCTTTGGGAGCGTGTGAGGAGAGGAGGCTTGCTCATTACTGTGCCCCACTGTGTTCTTCGTCCTGGTATTGAAGTGCCTGATCCATCTGGCGGCGCCTACCCCTGACGTCATCACCCTGGGTTTAAAGCCGCTACCTTAAGCGGTACGTGGAAGCGGTCGCGTTCTAAAGGGGCGCGTTATTAAGGGGCTTGCTCCTTATGCGCTCCTTCGGCGCCCGAGGAGCGTGAGAGCTGGCCAGTAAGTTTGAAGCATGGGTAGACGGAGGAAGCGACCTCTAAATGTGAGTACTGAGAATCCTACCAAAGCTGTAAAAATATCTGGCCCTATGGATCGTCATCTGGTTTCTGTGAATGGTAAGGAGAGGGAGGCCGTTCCTGTAATCCCCACTCAGCTCCTCAGTCATGACTCCTCATGTGTTTCGGGGGTTAGTATCTCTTCCCTCTCTGCTGCTGCAGTTAGTGCTGGTCCCGTTACGTCCTCTCCAGTGAGGAGGGTTGTGCCTCTGCAATCGGACTTACCATCTGCTTTATTTGCCTCTGGACCTGTGTCGGATACCGGGAGGGTTGCTCTGCCCCGGATCTTATCAGTTCCCGAGAGTCCTGCATTGGAGCGACGGGACGGTGTTTCCTTGTCTGGGGACCCAAAGGATGTTTCTCTTTCAGATATTCGGACTGTGCTTTCTCAGATAGAGTCTTCTCTGAGTTCCGTTGTTGTTCAAATGTCGGACTTCACTAAAGACTCTGTAGCTAATTTTATTCAACATAATTCTCAGATTGAAGAGTTGGGGGAGCGATGCCAAAAATTGGAAGCCCAGTGTAAAGTGCTACAAAGTTCTTCAATGTCTTTTATGAAAGATAGTCTTATTCTTCATACTCAATACGAGTTGTTGGAGAATAGTATGCGTGCTTTGAATTTACGTTGTATAAATTTTCCTCGCACACGGTTTTTATCCCCCCAGTTATTGTTGGATAAGTATTTGATTGATATTTTGGGATATCGGGAGGATAATAAACCGTCTGTGACTAAAGTGTTTTATATTCCCTCTAAAGGGTCTTCTGACCTGGGAGGTTCTGATGAGCCTGTTTTACCTCGGTCTCAGGAGTCCCTTAATCTTTCGGAGCTTCTTGAGTCTTCTCAAGATAACATTCCTACTAGGGCTACCCTTTTGGTGTCTTTCGCTTCCGAACTTGATAAAAATGCTGTGATGCGATTATATTTTCTCCATAAGACATCTATTTTTTGTGGGGGGAGGGTGAACATCTTTCCCGATGTCTCCAGGAAAACTCAACTAAAGCGCAGGGCTTTTTTGATGTTAAAGCCACGCGTTTTGGCGCTTGGTGCCACTTTTTTTCTTAAATTTCCATGTAAGTGCTTAGTTACCTATCAGAGCACCAAGTATGTTTTTCTGGAGACCTCGGCATTGGAGTCCTTCCTCCAATCTAAGGGTCCACCGATTTCCTCAAATGTTTGATTGTTTCAGTAGTAGATTAGATATAAAAAAAAGAGTTTAGATATAATTTGAGTTGGCTTCCTCTCTCTTGTATACTCCTCTTGATGTGGACTTTTATATGGATGCTTTTTTGTTTGTTGTTTTCTTCTTGCTGTGAAGTGTATTAGTTATTACTGGAGCGTCTGTATTTTCCTTGAAATTTCCTAATAAATGAAATTTTAAACTTGAAAAAAAAAAAAACCCTTCCAAATAAAAGGTTTGATTGACGGTCTGACCTGGGGGAACAAACTCTGAATGAACTACCCCCTTGGCATCAAAAAAGCAAATCAGCATTGTTTTGATGTTTGATTTGATGACATTTTTTTTGGACGGGGTGACAATGACGTCTTCCATTGGCTTGACTGTTGCTTTGTTTCTGGGTCGTAACCATAGCACCATGACTCATCACCTGTAATGACCTTTGACAGAAAATCTGGATCAGTTTCAAGCTGTTGTTTCAAAACACGACATGTTTCAACTCGATGTTCCTTTTGATTGTCAGTCAGAACCTGAGGAACAAACTTGGCAGCAACCCTTTTCATTCCCAAATCTTCCGTTAAAATTCGCTGAACCGAGCTCCAAGATAACCCACTAATCTCTGACAGTTGATCAATTGTCTGTCGACGGTCTGTGAGCACAAGCTCTCTAATTTTTTCAATATTTTTGTCGATTCGGGCAGTTGATGGACGCCCAGAACGAGGTTTGTCATCAATCGACATGTCGCCATTTTTAAACCGAGCAAACCACTGGTACACTTGACTTTTTCCCATAGCGTCATCTTGATAAGCTGTTTTCAACATTAAAACTGTTTCAGCAGCATTTTTACCGAGTAGAAAACAAAATTTCACAGCTGCACGTTGTTCACTTAAACTTGTCATCATAAAAAAAGAAACAAGAACAAAACAGCGCTAGCAAAAACGATCACTGCAGATGAACAGAACAAGCCAGGTCGACAACACAGGCGGCACTGAACTGACAATGAGTTGCACTATACACGCCTAGCGGCAGAAGTGCGTACTATACAAGCTCTGCCCACGGCAATGTTATTCCTGGTTTTTTTGGGTACCCCCTCGTACATGCAGTTTTACCTGCTTTCAGCTAAAGCTTTAGTGTAGCAGTTAGAGAGAGGACTGCAACGGTGTACATGTTTTGTATTTACAAAACTAAATGCATCGTTTTAGTTGGAAAAAGTACCTGCAGAAAGCAGGGGTGTACGTGCCTGTGGGTTCCTTTTCTTTTGGTAATTTTCCAAGTATGTGCAAACGTTCACTTTGAAAACCAATTCAGAATCTACAGGTTTAAAAAACAGCACCTGCATGCCTTGCAACACTGTCAGTAGTGTGAAAATTTCCCTCAAAATTACATCTGCTATTCAGATACCCAGTTTTTTGAGAAGAGACCTATATGATTTCTAAAGTTCCTTGACCATCAAAAAGCTTTGGATAAATCCTACCATTGACTCTTTTACTGGAGAAATCTCAAATCCAACCCCACTCCCCAATTTTTCATCTGTGAACCATAAACAAGTGAAGCAAGCATGAGAGCATAGCTCTTGAATTCTTTCCAACCTGGATTTGGGGAGGGGGGGGGGGGGTAGGTTGGAATGGAATGGCTCCCAAACATTCTGTTTGGAAAGAATAAAATAAAATCAAGAGTGATTATATATCACTACTATGTAAACAATTAGACGTCACTTGTCAACAGATTTCAAAGGATGACTTTAAGGGTTTTAATAAACTGTCATTCGTGTATAGATTATAGCAGTTTACAAAGCAAAGTTTTAAAAACTAATAGAACCACGTCACGTTTCACCACCACTAGAAGGCAGTACACTTACCAACCAGTAAAAAACTATATGATTCAGTTGCCAGGGAGGGACAGAAGAATGATAAACAAGAGAGGAGGGAGGGAAGAGATAGAGAGAGAAAACTAAAGAAAAGAAACAGAAAAAAAACTGGATTGACTGGGGAGATAGAGTCTAAGAGAAGAGGCAGCTGCGAAGAGGAGTTGTCAAAATGCACTGAAAGGACAAAAAAAAAAAAAAAGAGGAGAGAGAAAAAAAGGAAGAAAGGAAAAAAGAAAATGTTTGAAAAAGGAATGGAAGGTAAAAAAAGAATAATAAGGAAATAAGTCACGTAACAACTAGACAAAGCATGTGGAGCATGGCTCATGGAATTTTTTCCAACCACCATGTGTGTGTACATGCGCACACATGCAAGAACATAAATAAGATATGTCATACTGGGTCCAAGCATAAGTCCATCAAGCCCAGTATCCTGTTTCCAACAGCAACCAATCCAGGTCACAAGTACCTGTCAAGTTCCCAAAAGGCAGACAGATTCCATGCTGCTTATCCCAGGGGTAAGCAGTGGATTTCTCCAGTCCACTTTAATAATGGTTTAATAAGGGAAGCTGTATATGTTGCTATAATGTGTGGTATGTGTTGTTTCAGAGTGGGGGGATGGGGGGGAGGGTTGTCTGTGTCTATGTATGTGCGTGTTTCTCTGTTGTCTCCAACCAGGAAGGGAAAAGCGATGGAAAGTCTGAACGGAGCACTTCCCAAACATCTCATTGGTTTTGAAAGAACAATGAAATAAACCATAAGTGTTTATGATCTATAGCCACTAGATGTCACTGCCAACATATTTCACAGGATGGATTTTCCAGTTTAAACATGGAGTGCCACTGGCAAAAGGCAACAGATACTGCATGCTTCTCCACCACAAGGGGGCAGTAGATAACCCAACCACTAGCAAAGTACACGGTTTGGTCAGCACATGTAAAACCCTGCAGAAAGCTGTATGCTTTATTCACTAGGATTCACAGTAGAATTAACAATAAAGACTATGAGCCAGACCAGTAGTGATAAGAGTGTGGCAGGAAGGGGGGGGGGGGGCAAGCATGCAGATCATATTTCATTAAATTATTTCCAACCCCTGTGTTTGTTTATATGTGTCTGTGATGACGAGAGGAGAGAGGGGCAGTTTGAAAGACCTAACTGCTATGTTTAAATATTAATGCTTCTATATTGCAGCTGTTGAACTTCTCCCATAGAACTGCATTAGGATATTTGGGGGGGGGGGGGCCTTTATGTCTCTGGAATCCCCAAATCCAATCAGGCCCATTTGGAACACTCATTTCCTCCGTTTTTCCCCTCATTCCAACTTTAATCCCGTTTCATTAAAGTTTTCAGAGTTTTGTTTCTGGACAGATGGACATTCTCCATCCCTTAATTAAAATTTCTTTGCAATATTCTGTTATAATTCAGAGGCATATAAGAACTTGGAAAGTTATTTTAAAACTTTTTAAAGGACGTTAAAAAATATAAAGGTTTACAGTAAAATAGGGCATTTTGAGAAATCAAGCACAAAGTTATATAAATATGACATAGAATCATAGAAGATTTCTCTAGCCCTTGCTGTACAATTTTAACCTTAGCAGCCTCTATACAAGCTCCAGCTTCTCAAAGAGCTACATGAAAATGAATACGGGGCAACCAAACAACTGGAAATATGACACAAATGTACAGCTATAACAAATTCAGCTTTGAGAACATCGGTGAGAGAAAACTGCCACCTCATTTTTTGCGTGACCATCATCAAAAAAGGAATGTTTCAATTGAACTATGTTCACAGGTTATTCCTGAATTTCTGATTATTTTTTTTCATCTTGTGACCTCCAGGAATCGGTCAGAAAAGGGACCTCTATTACCTTCAAACCCAGGTAGATAAACAGAAGAAGGAAAAATCACAAGCAAAACTGCCAGGAAATATAACATTGCTAGTCTCAGAGGTTTAGAGAAAGTTTTAAAAAAACCCAAAACCCCAAAATTGGAAAAGTACAATTGTGGGGTTTCTCAAAGCTCCTCAATTGGATTCCCTCCTATTGTAGAAGTAAGCAAACTGAGAGCAAGGAGAGTGGGCAGGGGATAGCATAAGCTTCACTGACAATCTGCAAGGGTAGTGGGAAACAGATTCCCAACATATATATATGAAAGAGAGAGAAGCTGAAGACAACACAAGGCCATTATCTATCACACGAGAGCCTAGAATATAAGTAGAATATAAGAACATAAGATTTTCCATACTGAGTCAGACCACAAGCCCATCAAGTCCAGTATCCCATTTCCAACAGTAGCTAATCCAGGTCACAAGTACCCGACAGGATTTCAAAAAGTAGATAGTTTCCATGCTACTTATTCCCAGGATAAGCAGTGGTTTTTCCCAGGTCTGCTTTAATAACAGTTTATGGACCTTTTCCTCCAGGAATTTGTCCAATTCTTTTTAAACCCAGCTACACTAACTGCTTGTACCACATCCCATGGCACCGAGTCCCTATGTGTTGAGTGAAAAAATGTTTTCTTCTATATACTTTAAAATGTACTATTTTGTAACTTCATGGTTTGTCCCCTAATCTTTTTACTAATTCAGAGTAAATAATCAATTTGCTTTTACCTGTACCAGTCCACTCAAGATTTTATAGACCTCTATCATACCTCCTTTCAGTTGTATCTTCTCCAAGCTGCAGAGCCCTAACTCTTTTGTCTTTCATTATATGAAAATCATTCCATCTGCTCTATCATTATCATTGCCTTTCTCTGTATCTTCTCTAATTCTGCTATGGTCTTTGTGATGTGGCAACCAGAATTATGTAGAATAATCAAGGTGTGTCCACAGCATGGAGCAATACAGAGGCATTATGATATTCTCCATTTCATTTTCCATTTCTTTTCTTATAATTCCTAACATTCTGTTTGCTTTTTTCCTCCATTGCTGCACACTGACCAAATGATTTCAACCTATTATCCCTGATGCCGCCTTCATCCTTTTCCTGAGTAGCGACTTACTGTCGGACTTGCATCGTCTGTCTATAATTAGGGTTCCTTATCGGTCCTACAGTTCAGTCCTCCACCACTGGGTAGTGCACCTCCTCCTGCAACATGGAGACTGGACAAGTCAAACTTGTGACATCACCGGGTATATCCTGCTGGTCTTCTCCCATGATCCCCCAGTGTGTCCAGTCTCCATGCAGCATGAGGACATAGTGAGCCTAGGTGCTGGGCTCACTTGAGAAGCAGTTTAGGAGCAGTTAGTCAGGATTTGATTTACCTTGCATTTCTTTTGCCCTTCTTTAGGTATAATCCTGTAAATTAAGGAAAAGGCGGTATAGAAAACCTGTTAAATAAATAAATAAATAAATAAAATAAATTCATTTTCATTTTCATTTAATTTAATTTACTTTTACTTTATTTATTTTCACCTAGTCTGCCTTAGTGTAAAGGGGGGTTCTGTCCCTTTTCAAAGTTCACGCTGCCAGCTAGCCTCTCTGCTTGGGATTCTTCGGTCTCTGTGCCCGGTGATGATCTCTCCCCCAGGGCTGTACGGGGGAGAGCTCTGTGGAACACCTGCATTTTGGCAGTGTCCATGTGGCAGATTCCCATCGCGGCGGGAGCCTCAGGCCGTTCGAGGTTCTTTAGCCGGTGGGCCGGGGCTCGCAGCGTCTGCTACTTCTGGTGGCGCGAGGCAGCAGCGTGTCTGGACAGCTCTTCACCCCGCAGCTACAGCGGGGTAACTGCTGCATCCCGACGCCACAAGGGAGTCTCTTGAGTCCGCATGGAGGGGCTCTGAGCTCTTGCCGCCTCTGTGGTGTTTGGCGCCAAACGGGCCTGCTTCGGATTGGCGCCATTTTCTCGGCAGGGCTGAGACCTCGTGGCGGAGAGCGGAGCAGCCCCGCGTTTGAGCAGACGACGCTGTTCCACGCGGCTACACCCAGATAAGGACTTCCTTTTGTTGTTACTTTTAATTTTAATTCTAATTTTAATTTCCTTTTAATTTTAATTTCCTTTTAATTTCATGATAGTTTATAGTTCTTTGACTGCAATGGTGATTGGTTTGGGTTTTACTTCTTGGGGGGTGCCTTTACCTTTGTCTGCATTCTGGCAGTTAGCGACGTCTGTCAGCAGCAGGTTTCTGTGCTAGGATTTGGCCATTCAGGGTCATCGGCGGCACAACCACCTACAAATTGAGCCCTTTCTGAAATTGTCATTTACATAAGGATGCTATTTCCATGTTTATACGCTTGGAAATTGTGCAGACAGCCTCTAAATGTCGTTATGCCATCTGCAAATTTGATCGCCATGCTTGCTGATCTCTTTTCCAGATCATTTCAGTGCAGTAGATGTTACCAGATGCCAGTTCCAGTGCAGATCCCGAGACATTCCACTATTTACGGGTCTTCTGTGAGAAAACTGGCCATTTAGTCCTATTGTGTTCCTGTTTTTGATCCATTTCCCATTCTATAATAGCACATCATCTCCTTCCTCAGGAGAAGTTCATAAGGGGCTTTGTCAAGTACCTTCTAAAACATCCAGATACATATCATTTGGCTTACTCACATGTTTATTAACCCTTTGAAAAGACAGCTTGGTGCTGCTTTTCAGAACAAGTTCTATCATTTAACTGGCACTGAACTCAGATTCATTGGTCTGTAGTTTCCAAGATCGCCTTTGAAGCTCTTTAAAAACAAACAAACAAAAAAAAAACCAATTAGTGTTACATTAGTAACTCTTCAATCTTTAGAGATCATTAATACTAATGTTATGATTGAGTCTGGCTGATATTATGAATGATCACTATTAGACAAAAATTAGCTAGGTTAAGACACTTTGATTTGGTTTTCTGCACTATGTTATCAGAGCGCAGCTTGCCCATTTGGCGGGAACACTGCCCATCTGGGCCATCTGGGGAAAGGCTCCTGCTGGGGATCGTGAGAAGTGTTGCTGGATGGCACAGTCCGGGGCTTAGTGTTCCAGGGTCCTGGAAGGGTTGATAGCGGCAGTCAGGCCTCCCTGTCTTTGCTATGACGGTCACCTAGGTTCAAGCGTCCTGTGTTTTGGGTGACAGGAGTGGGACACCTGGACATGTGGTGCTGGATGTTGGATAGGCTCATACTACTTAGGTGCACTCTCCTTGAGTGCGTCTGCATGTCCGTGTTCTGTCTGTGATCTCATGCTCAGGTGATTGTTGCAGCAATGACAGAGATCGCTTGGGATATCGTGAGCGGGGTTGTCATGGTGTTGCATGGAGTTGCCAATGCAAGACGGGGCCATCCTGAGGAGTTTGGGCCTCAAGTCATCAGCTTTCCCTTCGGTGGCCCGGCTGTCCAGGAGGCGCCGGTCCAGTTCTTCTCTGCCTCTTCTCAATGTGGGCAGGGGGGCTGGCAGATCTGGAAATTCACGTCCACTGCACGTTCTACTGTTTTACCTCTATCTTGGGGTTCTGAGGTCATATATTCCCAATCATTTGTTTGGTGGGGTGCTGCTGTCTGTTGTGCAAGACAAGGTGGTCAACAGTCGGAGGCTGTCGTCTATTCCCCTTACCCCTGAAGGTGCTCACAATTTAAGTTTTTTGTACCTGCGGAGGTGTATGTTGTTAAAGGCTAGCAGGCGCACCTGTGGGACCAGAATCCTCGGTTCTTCCGACCTTCCGTTGAGGTGCGCGTGTGGGGTTTACTCCCTTGGTCAGCTAGCAACTTGCTTCACCCATTGGGCCTTCCCTTTCCTCAAGGCATCGTTGCGTCCCACTTCTTTGTGGGGGCTCGCCGCAGGGCCTGGAGTTATGCTCAGCCGGTTCCAGCCAGGGCTGAGTCCTTGGGGGGAGGCTCCGATCCTAACGATACAGGGAGTGCTGGGATCCGTTCAACCAGGTTCCTTCGGGCCCAGCGTACGTCGTCTTTTGCTGGCCGGTTTAGGTCTTCGGGTCGTGGCGGTGCTCCGAGAAGACCAGTAGGCTGCACAGTGCTTGTCTTGGAGCAAGCGCGGGATATCTGTAGGTTCATATTCAAAGCCGTCCGGTTACATGTCCCTCCATTGTGGAATGCTGTTCTAGTAGGCATACTTCATATGCTGGGCTTACAAGTTAGCTTCCGCGCTGCTCGGCATCAGCCAAGGTGACTGCCGGTTTAGGCTGTGGAGTCAGCCTGGAGGAGGGGCCTTGCGTTCTCTGGACAATGCCCTGTTCGGTTGTGTGCCTTGTGGCCCTTATGGAGTTTTAAAAAGGAAAAAAAAAATAATAATAATAATCAAACAGGAAAGCCTTCCTAATTGTCCCCACTTCTTTTTTATAAGGTTCTGTCCCTTTCTTCCAGGAGCTTGGCCGGAGCGTGGTTAGACTCAGCTACATTTTGGGGATCCTTTATGTACAAGGCGTTTTAGTGTATGCAGCACGCCCAGTGTTCCATCGTCTGACTGGAACGGTACGCGGTACGTCAGCCGTGGCAGGCGTTCACGGACACGGTAGCGGATCGAGCGCTGTAGGTGCTGTCTGAGATCTCCGGGATGGTGGCCTATTTCGATCGGCAGGGTGGAGTCGGTCGGGTGGTCAGGGTGGCCCGAGCGAAGGGACAGCGTGCGCGGTTGAAGCCTTGGCGGCCTGCGTTTCGGTGGGGACACTGTGGTGGCGAATGTCCTTAGTGGGGTCCGAGTGTTTGCCGGAGGAGTGAGATTGCATCAGGCGGTGTGCGCGCCGCGTGTGCTCAGATGCGGTCAGCCCATATTGGACCTCATGGCGACCTGACAGTCTGCGGCGACGGGTCGATGTTTAGCAGAGGACATATGAGGCTACTGGATAGCGTCGACGCATTGGTACAGGGCCGTGGCCCGGTCCATTCTATGCCTTTCAGAGGTCATAGTGAAAATGGCCGACTGGGTCTGGTTGCTAAGATATGTGCTCTTCATTAGTCAGTGGGGACCATTACCAGTGTATTCTGCAACATTTGCGTGAGCTTGCATAATCTTTACTTGCAACCAATCGAAATACCTGTCCAAAACCAGTTGATGCAGTCACTACTTAAATTTGTCTCGCTTGACAGTAAAAAAAACCAAAAAAAAAAAACAAAACCCCATTTATTTTATACCGATAGGTCACTCACAGCATATTTTGGCGATTCCTCGTCCTGGTGTTAATCATGCAGATAATTTCTGCTCTAGTTGTGGTGATGTGACTTTTACATCACAAAAATGGCATATGACTGTGGCGGTTCAGAAAGCCTACAATTTATATTTTGGCTGCAGAATAAAAGATCAGGATAAAAGCTAGGCGCCACACATATGCTGCAATACATGTGTAGCAGATCTCAGGCTGTGGATGGATGAGAAAAGACCATCAAAGTCTTTTGCGGTTCCAATGATCTGGAGAGGGCCCATGGATCACGTCGGCGATTGCTACTTCTGCATGGTTCCTCCAATTCCGGAGGGCATATCCAGGTGATGTAAGCGGTTGGCCTACTGGCATTGCGTCGTGGGCGTGGCTACCAGAGTCTCTTTCCTTTTTTGTCACACCATGTAAGACTCCACATCTTCTGAAACAACGCTGGACTCTGGGGCACTTGACACCCTCTTATATGCCCTTGGTGGATCACGCTTGGTTTATTGCAACTCATTGCTTTGCTGCATTCCACATTCTCAATTAAAAAGACTCCAACTGGTCCAGGATATAGCTGTAGAGCTACTTTGTGTTGCAAAGAATAAAGCCCTTAAGAGGTGTGACAAATAGGGTGTTTGACGCTGGTGTTTTTTTTCCATTTCCCTCATTTTGCTTCCCACCTCTGTCTGGATGGACCTCGGTTCCGTTCTCCCTCGTGGAATCCGGCTGTGCCTGTTTAGTTGTCGGTTTGGGACTTACGCAAGAACACTTTGCTTGTAACCTGCGTTCCTTGGACCTTAGGTGAGGTTCCGTTGCTTTCTGGGAGGTCTCTTTGCTGCCTGTCCCTCCGTGGAAGCGGGTTCTGCGGGAAAGCAGCGGTTGCTAACACTTGACACCCTGGTGGGGTCGAGAGCCAAGGGGGAGCTCAAGCGGATTTTTCAGGCGGAGCTCCGGTAGCCTTCTCAGTAGGTCTGTTTCTAGGGCGTTCAGTGTGTTTGCGATGGCGAGTTTGTCTTTCTGAAGCACTAGCGCTGCTTGGGGCAGAGTTCTGTGCTGTTTTCACCAGTGAAGAGGATCCAAGTGGGCTCTCAGTCGTGTCTTCCTGGTTGGCTTACCACCTGTTGACGTGAGGAGCGGGCTGGGGTCGGTGCCTGCTCTGTTCGTTTAGGGGCCGAGCCGACTGGATAGGTCCCTCCCAATGATTACTGCTCTGGTACATCCCAGTGGTGGAGGACTGAACTGTAGGACCGATAAGGAAATGGAAATTACACTTACCTGGTAATTGATGTTCCTTGAGGGAGTACAGTTCAGTCCTCATTCCCGCCCGGGGATGGATGTTTCAGACGCGAGGCGTCAGTTCCGAGTATGCTTTCGGATCCTAGAGTCGGCAACGGGCTCTGATTGGCAGGTAATCGCGAGAGCAACCTTTTCTGCCTATACTCTTCCTTAATTCTCCTTCCTTCTAGCTCTCTGTCTTCTGCTGTTTGGTGCGCAGGGGGACAGGGGCACGGAGGAGGGTGTTTTCGGCCTTTCTTTTTGGGGCCCTGTGATTTTAAAGTTGAAGTTTGAGCATAGCTTTGTATTTAGTACTTTAACTGGTTGTTTGTTTGCTCCTTTTGAGTCTGCTTTGACAGTAGGTCACTGGGGGATCATGGGAGAAGACCAGCAGGATATACCCGGTGATGTCACATGTTTGACTTGTCCAGTCTCCATGTTGCAGGAGGAGGTGCACTACCCAGTGGTGGAGGACTGAACTGTACTCCCTCAAGGAACATCAATTACCAGGTAAGTGTAATTTCCATTTGGTCTTTCCTGCATGCGGCACTTTACACTTGTCCACATCAAATGTCGTCTTCCATTTGGATGGCCAGACTTTGAGTCTCGTAAAAGCCTCCTTACATTTTTTGCAATCTGCATGCAATTTAACAGTTTTGAATAACAATATGTCATCTACAAATTTGATCACTTTATTCATTTCCATTTTGAGATGATTTATGAATATGTTAAGAAGCACTGGTTCCAGAACAGATCCTCGTGGAACTCAAATCTTCACCTTTGGGGCCCTTTTACTAAAGTGCACTAAGTAGCATGCGTTTTGGCACATGATAATCTCATGCTCAAGCTCATGCTAAGTTAGCGATGAGCATGACAGTTACGATACATTGATTCGTGTGCGACTCGCACATTGGGATGGAGAAAGCAGTTACTTACCTGTAACAGGTGATCTCTGGGAACAGCAGGAATAAGTCTTCACATATGGGTACGTCGGTACCAACAGAGTCTGCGCGGGAACGCTCCCCAGCGTCCAATTAGAACGCTTTTGGGAGCATCCCACCACGCCTGTGTGCTGCCTTCCCGCCTTTCCCAACTGCCTCTCCTCAGTTAATTTTTAAAGCTGAGACAAAGAGAGAGAGAGAGAGAGAGAGAGAGAGGAAATATAGAGATAGAGAAATACAACTCCTAGGGGAGGTGGGTGGGTTGTGAAGACTTATTCCTGCTGTTCCCAGAGATCACGTGTTACAGGTAAGTAACTGTGCTATCTCCAGGAACAAGCAGGAATGAGTCTTCACATATGGGTACTCCCAAGCTAAGATGCCTGGAGGAGTCCCAGCATGTTGCAAATCAGAGAAGGCCATGCTATTCAACAGAACCTCAGGCATCCTGGGGATGGAGGGTAGGAGTTGAACTAAACAGATATGCTATGGACCAACTGGACCAAACAGGACGCCTAGAGAGGAGACCCTGTGTAGATAATATCTAGTAGTAAACATTGAACTAGAATTTAGCGATATGGACCTCACCTTGAGGTATTGTAAAAAGTTTATGGAGGTTCATATGGGACTGCTAATATGAACCAGCAGAATATCCTCAAGGAATACCTCAATATAGAGCAGAGGTAATAACTGTACAAAAGACAGGTTGAGGTCAAAACCTTTAGGGCGAGAAAAGGTACCGATGCAAAGGTAGAAAACGGAAACGGCAGTGGTATCGCAGCTGGTACGACACCGGATGATCAGTCTGAAGCGACTCTAACGGTACCGAAGGTACTGAGAGCGGTAGACTTTGATCTCCGGGACAATGTCTTCGGCACCGAGCGAGGTCGATACCGAGACGAGTCGGTACCCAATCGTCCAGGCTAGAGATCGATTCTAGACTCGGCATCGAAAGCAACGAGTCAATCGAAACAGACCTGGAGGGTACCGACATGGATGCCAGAATCGGTACCGGGATCGATACCGATGCTGGAAGATCGGTCTGTAGCGGCTCTAACGGCACCAAAGTTACCGAGAACGCTAGACTGTGATCATCGGTGTGGAGTGGTTCATCCAACACCGTTGCCGATGCCGGAGTACCGGCACCGCTCCCAGTGGATACCACCACCGAGCATGGCTCAGGTATTTTTGCAGAGGTGAAAACCCCGGAAATATCCTGAAACCCCGTTAGTGCTTTGGAGGCCGAAGACTCCCGCCGGGGTTTTAAAGCCAAATTTTCCTCGAGGGTAAGACCGGAGCCATCTCGATGTTGAACATGAGATCTACCACCCGAGGACTGGCTAGTCTTTACAGACTTTTGTGGGGTTACCTGATCCTGTGAAGAAGTTGTAGCTGGTACCCTCAGAACTGACGGGAACCGCGTATCGAGTGGAGCTCGATGCTGAAAACTTCTTTTGGAAAAAAAGCTGCAGGAGGGACACTCCAGCGGATAGTGGTCAGGACCCAAACATGGAAGGCACCAGTTATGGGTGTCTAAGACTAACTTAGTACCGCCACAGTTGAAACATGTTTTAGGGATAGTGGCTGACATTTCCATGAAGGAAGTGGAGAGGCCTAGTAGGCCGAGAACCGTCAGGCACTAAACAGGGAAAAAATTCCCTACCAAGGATAATTTTGTTCAAGAAAAGAAAAAGAAAAAGAAAAACACCGGCGGTACCGGTGCGTCGAGGGAAGGCAGACGCGACCACAACAAAAATAAAAAGAATTTTCTGCGGTGACAGGAGTACGTCCTGCCGGCTCCGCGGAAAAATGAAAACTGAGGAGAGGCAGTTGGGAAAGGCGGGAAGGCAGCACGCAGGCATGGTGGGATGCTCCCAAAAGCGTTCTAATTGGATGCTGGGGAGCGTTCCCGCGCAGACTCCGTCGGTACCGACATACCCATATGTGAAGACTCATTCCTGCTTGTTCCTGGAGATTGAGTGCATTGCATTTAGCATGGGGGTAAACACTGCATGCTGTCAATGGTAGAGTTAGCATGGTTGCAGTTCCTCCACCTCAATAGGTGGAGTTAAGTGTACTCATGATTATAACGCCCCACATTAGGGCGTGGGGCTGAGTGTTAACTGACAGGAACACTGTCCATTTCCCCGACAGTTAACATGGAGGCTTTGCACTTAACACACGTTCATTTTCATTCTTTAAGCACATTAGGTGCAACACCGTACTAAAAAAAGGCTCTAACTTCTTCAAGTTGGTTTCACTGTCGTTTAAAAATATGGCTCTCAAAAATACTTTCTCGGCTTATCTTTTAATTTTCTTGTTAGAAGATTGGTTAATTCTGTTGTATCAGTTGACTGTGCTTTTTATTGTAAATGTTTTGGAAACTGTCTTCAATCATCAGGGAAAGTGGAATACAAATACCTAGATTAAATTAAATTCTTCAGTTGGATCCTTTTTCCATTTTTTTTTCAAAAAGATGTTCTTTTGGCTATCATAGCCTTTTTCACCCCCACCTTTTAACCAGGCCAACTGTTTGGCCTTCCTTAAGCCTTTTTTTTAATATGTGGAATACATCTGGTCTGGACTCCCAAGATGGCATTTTTAAACAATGTCCATGCCTGATATAAACTCTTAAAAGCACATTCCATATCATTCTGCTAGACTAGTCCAGACAAGTGGTTGTGCTCCCCTACCAATAAATTGGTGGAGACAAAGAACCAATAAAAAGTCAGGATTTCAATTACATCACTCCCATGCCTCTGTCCCCTAGCCACCAGAGGTCTTTTCAGTATTTCTTTGTCTCCAGCAGATGGTGGATGGATTTTCTCCTCTCTGAAGAAAATCTGAAGAATTGAGAGGAAAAGATCGATTTAAATGCTCCTGAACGACCACCTTTCGGATGACTCTCTCACTTGAGCATGACAAGGGAGGGTCCACTAAACTGCGGTGTTTTCGGTAGCCATAGGAGGAAGGAAAATT
Organism: Ichthyophis bannanicus; assembly: GCA_033557465.1. Classification (NCBI taxonomy): domain Eukaryota; kingdom Metazoa; phylum Chordata; class Amphibia; order Gymnophiona; family Ichthyophiidae; genus Ichthyophis; species Ichthyophis bannanicus. Next base: position 188,760,521 of record CM066036.1, read on the forward strand.
GGTTCAGCTCCATGCTTTTACCCTGATACGAGGGCCTGTTCAGCAGCCAGAAAAATGGAAGGATTTGGAAGAATTCAGTAGTCTCATAAGGCCTCAATGCTCCTCCCTCCTCTGTCCCCCACCTGCTCTCTGAAGATCGCAGAAGGCTTTCAGAGGAACCTGCCTGTCAGCCACCTTAAAAACGCAGTGCCTGCAAAGCAAAGAAACTGTTTCAGGGGAGTAGAGCTGAACCTCGTACAGATTTCTGCCTGGTGCTCTCAGGGGGTGAGTAGCAAGGCTTAACCTAGTCACTGTCCTTGTTGGAGGCTCCCGATTCCATCCATCTGGGGTGCAATTCGGGGTGGACCACTGGCGACCGCTGGCATGGTGTGGGGGTTTCTTGCTGTTTTCTGCATGTGTTACTAGTACTTTTTACTACAGTGTGCATGGAGGTCGCATGTTCTGCCTGAGGGGCTCTAATGCACGTTCCTATCCAAGGGCACCCGTTTCACATGTACAAGCAGTGTTAATGTGGATTTTACAGTCACTGCGACCTTAGCAAGCACCGCTATTGCACTTGCCTTAACTCTATGTATCTTTTCCAGAAAACATTGTTTGACCTCTGGCAAGCGAGGTATGCTTTCTGGATTCTGCTTTTCTTGCATGGCAGCTTCTGAAGCATCCCCGGAGAGCCCATTTTCCCCTTCCCAGAGTAGGAGGTGGCAGATGGTACTATGGGTATGGATGACCAGCTGGCCAGAGGTTCTGGCATCCATGCTGTGGGCTGCTCCCCATCCACTAGAGGTTGGGCAGCGGCTATGTCCCCTATTGTTGAGGAGGTCATTTCCGAGAAGAGAGCTTCCGGAGTTTGGATTGTCCTCCCCAGAATTTTTTTCCTTTTTACAACAGTCCTGGTTATCTAGCATGGAAATTCAGACCCTACAGCCTCTAGATTTCGCAGAGTGCAGTCTCATAAGGGGCAGGCCCTTTGCTTGTCCGTGCAAAGGTGTCGTAACAGCTAAGTCTACATTTGGGTGCTGGATTAAGGAGGCTATTGCCTCAGCATCTCTGCTGTGTAACCAGCTGGTTCTGGAGGGTTTGCATGCCCATTCTACCAGAGCACAAGTGTTCTCATGGACGGAGCTTACATATGGGGAGGCAAAGTGGGCATCACTTTCAACTTTTGTCAAGCTCTACAACTTGAATGTCCATGCGCGGGTGGACAAAGCCTTTGGCTCTAAGGTTTTTCAAGCTGCTGTGTCTTCTTCCCGCCCAGTGAAGTCATAGCTTTGGCACATCCCACTTATCTGGACTAGTCTAGCAGGACTCAAGGAAAGGACGATATCTGGTAAGTAAAATGTCACCTTTTAGAAAAGATGTGGAGATTGGAATGGAGACACTAAGGCTGACATTTATAATTTCAGTGATATTTTAGAAAATACTTTTACTAAAATACAAATAAGGAGATGCAGAAGTACACATGTATGTGTTGATACATGAAATCAAAGGAGCCATTTTGCAAATGTATATGTGTGAAAAATCAGTGGGGCAAACTCTGCAATTTCCACATATAAGGGTTGACCTTTACACATATATGAAGGGCATTCTGCAAACCTGCACTTATAAATGCTACCCAGTTCACTACAGATGCCACTATCTGTATCTAATTTTAATTTGAAGGGACAAATAAACAGGGAATTGAGGAGGATAATCTCCTTAGTCCCTCCTGTAAAGCGCTGGCTGAAATGAGTACTATTTAAAAATAAACATAACAGGGAGTAGGCGTAAATGTTTATGTGGATAATTTTGGCCATTCAAATATATTCCTATTAGAAATAGGGAGCGCACTTGTAGATTTTTGACTTGCCCAGGCCAGTCTCTAACCACATTCCCAACACACCCCCTTGCAACTTATATATAAGTACAGACATCCATGTGTTAATTCAGCCTTTCCTAAAATGGGCATTTATACATGGATGCTATTTCTACGTCTAAATGGCAAAATTTTACACATGGAAATCTTGAATAAGTCTTCTAAAACAACCTCCTTAAAAAAAAAAGCCAAAAGGAGCAGCCACAGGTTAACACCATCTTCCTCATTTTATCATAGCTACCCTTTTGAAAGTTAAATGGTGATGCAGTAGATTTATTAAGGAGCAGGTTTATTAAAACTTAGCATTTACCCAAAGCTAAGTGCCGCCAAGGCTCTTTGTATTCCTATGGCCACATCAGAACTTAGCGTGCAGTAACAGCCACTATCATACACTATGCTTTAATAAAGCTACCCCTTAGTGTTTTCATTCCAGCTATTAACAGAAACTCAATGATGTCATGACCACAATTGTCAAGTGGCCCCAACCCCATTACTTCCTGCATCAAATCTTATATTCCACTGAGGACAAAGGGCCCAATTCTGGGACACAGGTTGCGGGGCTGCATGTCCAGGCGGGACATGCAGCACCGCAAGCTGCCTGGGCCTAATTCCCCCTCCAACTCTCCCCATATGTCCTGAGCAGCAGGACGAGGAGAGCAAGCGGGGAGTGGGATCTGGGCAGAACGGGGATGGGCCAGCCCGGCAGGATAAACAGGGCCGATTCAGGTCACCTGCCACCAGATCCAGGCCCCGGCAGGCCAGCTGTCAGTCGGGCAGCGGAGAAGGGAGGGGCCTAAGCTGCAGGGGTCTTTTTTTCCCACAGTCCAAAATTGGGTCCTAACTGGCCCGTCTCTTCCTCAGGGACATCCGGATGGCCCGGACTTCCCCCTCTCTGAATCGGGCTCCAAGTCTACAATAGGTACTCCCCCCCCCCTCTTGGTTCCTGTACCAGCTGCTCCATGAAGCAGTTATTTATTTTATCTATTAATTTTCTCTCTAGCATTTCCTGACAGGACATTTATCCATTCAATATTGGATAACTGAAATCACCCATTAATTGTGTTGCCAAATGTATTAGCTTCCCTAATTTCTGTTAACATTTCATCATCAGTCTGTTTATTCTGGCCTACAATACCTTTCAACACAGAGAAATTGCTATACGTCACAGGCATGAGTCTGGCACAATATCACTACCTTTAGCACGAAAAACTTAAATTTCTTTTAAATTACAAGGTTAATAAGCAGAAATGAGTAAACATTTAAAACAAAAAATAAAACAATCCTAATGTACTATTTCAGAGGGAGATGATATAAAGAGCACTATGTTGTTGCACATAATGCAGATAGTGCTCTAAACCATAGCGTGTTAGGTGCAACACCACTGTTGCATGCTCCCAGCAGTTAATGGGGTGCACCCTCTCCTAATGCCACCCAAAATTACCACAGGTACACTTACCTCCACCTATGGAGGTGGCATTAAGTGCACCTGCGTAAATTGCACGCCTTGCAGTTAATGTGGGGCGCGCTGAGTACAAAGCACTCACCCCGCCCACTCTCTGCTTCCAGTCCACCCACCTGTGTGCAGCATAGTTAGCATGGAAATCAGGCTGCGCTAACTGTGCTGGTCCTATGCTAATGTTTACCGCGGGTCACAACGCATCACTGACTGCTTAGCGCTCTTTAGTAAAAGGGCCCCTAAAATGGAAAAAACCCCTCTCATCATATCTTAAAAGACTTGGACTGACAAAACAGAGCCAAAACAGTTTAACATCAACTAGAAAGCATGTTTTCTGAAGTAACCACTGAGCCATACCATAGACAGCTGTTCCATTGCATTTTGGCCAGGTTCTATGGACAATTAACTTCTCTCCCTTCCGTCAAGGAGCATCTCATTGAAATGCAAACTGGATTAACAAACTGTAAATAGCAAGGTCACAAAACGTCCTCATCCCCGTGGCCTCTGGGCTGAAATGGCTGCCCTAAATTTCCTACTTTAGTCTCTCTTTGTGATAGGCCAAGATTAATACCCCAGGCAGTTATTCTGGCAGGGCAAGGGTGAAGAAAAGGTGGAAGAAAAGCTACCCTAACTATTTTTCCTATAAAGTTATAATTTATTTTATAACAGGTTCCTTCAAAGATTGAGATGAGTGACAACTGTGGAAAAAATAAACTAAGTGGCCTGTTTACTAAAGTATGGTAAACAGTTCCTGTGTGAATTAGCGCATGGTAACTGTTAGTGCATGCTAATTCACGTATTTACCAAAGAAGGAGAAGGGATATGGGTATAAAATTGTCAGGTAATGAGTGTGGACAGTGGCTTGCAGTTAGCACACAGTAAGTTACCGAATGCTGTTACCGCTGCATCTGTGCTATTAGCAATGTACTTACTGCAGCTGATGCAAGTGCTAATATCCCCTACCCCCCACCCAGATCAGATCTTACTGGGGGTTTCCCCTAGTGATAATGTCACAAGTCTAGCACTAGGAGTCAGATGTGCCATGTTGAAGCCAGACACCAATAGGACAGGAGCATCCGGGGAATGCTCCTGCTTACCCCTTCACCACTAGCCACCAAGAAAACCTCCAGTAACAACTGGGGAGAGGGCAACAGGGAGGTGATGCAGATGCCACAATGCAAAGACAACCACTGCATCGGCAATGCATTCAAGGTGCCGTAAACATCATGGGGGGGGGGGGGAGGAGGGGCAGGGAAATCAAAATTTGTTTGGGCAGGATTGGGGAGAGGAATTAGAGGTCCATGGCCCACTGGCCCACTAAGGAAATTTTCTGGTGTGGGTCGAGGGGTGTGGTCATGGAAGTCTGCTTGGTTTTGATTTTTGAAATATCTCCTTTCCTGTCAGTGCATCAGCAAATTCCTACTCACGATCTGAAAGAAAGCAGAGTTACTCACCTATAACAGGTGTTCTCTGGGAACAGCAGGAATCAGTCCTCACATATAGGTAACATCGGCACTGATGGAGCCCTGCGAGGAGCATTTCCCCAGCTTTCAAAGAAAGCCTTTGGGATATGCTATCACACGTGCATGATCCCCTTCCCACCCAAGGGTGCCGTCTTGCTCAGTCAGATGACATAACTATGACAGCAGAAAAAAAAATTGAACAAGGTAGGGAGGCAACTCCCAGGGGAGGAGGGAGGGTTGTGAGGACTGATTCCTGCTGTTCCCAGATAACACACATTATAGGTGAGTAACTATGCTTTCTCCAGGAACAAGCAGGAAGTCAGTCCTCACATATGGGACCTCCCTAGCTCCAGGCTGTTGAGGACCAAACCAGGACAGCACCAAGAGCAATTAATGGGGTCACTGTGAGTTGCAGAAGGTAAGTCCCCACTGAGAGACTCTGCAAGACTCTAGCATCCAGCGACATTATCATTCCGTTAGCCTGAACACAGAAGGGTTGGAGGGCAGGAGATGCCTACACCCCGAGAATATTATGGAGTTCTACCTGGCCAAAGGCACTGTCGCTCTCCAGGCAGTAGCGAGCTGCAAACGTATGAAATGAAGACCATGTGGCAGCCTTGTAGATTTCCATCACCAGCACTGAGCAGAGGTTGGCCACTGACATGCAATGTGCTGTGATCTGGTGCTCGAGGGAGAGCCCAGCTCGCTCACAGGCGAGGGCAATAGTCACGGGGAGGTCCAGTCTACTGGGGTCATTAGAAACGAAAAGCTGAGGCGTTTTCCGATGGGCCTGCGTCCGTTGCAAATAAGGACGGGGCCCGCTTGCAATTTAGTATATGAAGTATTAATTCCTTCCTGCTGGCGAGAGGCCATAGGAAGAAGGTGGGGAGGACCACCTTTTGGTTGAGATGGAAAGGAGATACCACCTTCGGGAGGGATTTGGGGTGTGTGCGGAGCACCACCCTGTTCTTATAGGATCTCATATATGGTGGGTCCGCCACCAGGGCCTGGAGTTCACTCACCCTTTGAGCGGACATGAGGGCCACCATGAAGGCCACTTTCCAAGACAGGTATCTCAGATAGCAATTGGCTAGGGGCTCAAATGGAAGTTTAGTGAACTGAGAGAACACCTAATTGAGATCCCATTCCGCTGCCGAAGGGCGGAGGGGGAGCTTAGACAACAGGAGGCCCTGGAGGAACCTAGAGACCAGGGGCTGGCTAGAGAGGTGTTTTCCCTCAACAGGGTGATGATTGCGTGGCTATGGTACTTAGATGCACCCTCACTGAGTTGGATTTCAGCCCGGTGTGCGACAGGTGTAGTAGGTACTAAAGAACCAGCTGCACTTGACAGCAAAAGGGATTCTCCTCCTCCTCACACACCAGTCAGAGTACCTTCTCCACTTAAAGGCATAGGCCCACCTAGTGGAGGGTTTCTGAGAGGCCAGTAGGATCTCCAAGATTTCCCCTGGAAGGTTGAAAGGGGCCAGCGCTACCCTTTCAGTAGCCACGCCGTTAGTGTTAGCGACCCCAGGTTGGGGTGCAGGAGGGAGCTACCCTCCTGGGACAGGAGGTCCAGGGCCCAGCCCAGTGGGACTGGGAGTGCCACTGAGAGGTAGAGCAGCAGAGGGAACCAGGGTTGCATGGGCCACCTGAGTGCGATCAGTATGACTGATGCCCCCTTGCTCTGGACTTTGAAGAGGGTCTTGGTGACTGTGGGGGGAGGGGAGGGGGGGAAAAAAAAATCGGTGGGAACGCTATAGTAGGCCTTCTGACCACGAGATTAGGAAGGCATCTGCCGCCACTCTCCCCGGGTACGGCTGGCACGAGCAGAAGTGTCGTAGCTGTGCATTGTCCAGGAGGCAAAAAAAATCTATCATGGGCCTGTCCCAGCAGTGGAAGAGTTACTTTGTTACCCTGAGGTTCATGCGCCACTTGTTTGGGTTAAGGACTCTGCTCAGCCTGTCTGCTAAGCAGTTGTCCTAGCCTGGCAGGTATACCGCTCGCAGGAGCATGTTGCTGCGCATTATGAAGGAGAGGAGGGCCACCACCTCCTGGCAGAGGAGTATGAGGCCTTGCCTCCCTGCTTGTTGAAATAAAACATGGCCACCTGGTTGTCTGTTTGGACCAGCACAGGTTGGTGCCGCAGGCGGTAGCGGAACGCTCACAGGGCCAGGAAGATTGCCCTGGGCTTGAGGAGGTTGATGTACAAGAGCGACTCCTCCTGGGACCAGCTGCCTTGCGTGCGGCGGTCCCCGCAATGAGTCCCCCAACCCAGGAGGGAGGCATCCGTTGTCAGGGTCCTCTGTGGTGCGGGTGCCTGGAATAGCATTCCTGCCTGTAGGTGGTGCAGGTTTTGCCAGCAGGTGAGGGATTCCACCAAATGGTGGGTGACTCTGACACTGTCCCGTAGTCTGTCCGTTGCTTGGGGCCATTTTGAGCGAAGGCACCATTGGGCTGTCCGCATGTGTAGGTGGGTTAGCGGTGTGACGTGGACCGTTGAGGGCATGTGACCCAACAGGCGGAGGAGGAGGTGAGCCAGTACTGAATGGTGGCATTGTACCTCTCCTGCCAGTTGATTGAGGCCTTGACCTGTAGCGTGTCCAACTGTGCCCCTATGAACTCCAAATTTTGGGTTGGAGTGAGATGGACTTGGGGTAGTTGTTGACGAACCCCAGGTGCTGCAGGAGGGTTGTACGTTTTGCGGCCTGCCTAACCTCTAAGGCTGTACTGCCCTTGATTAGTCAGTCATCCAGGTAGAGGAAGACAAAAGCCCCTTGCAGATGCAAGTGAGTGGCTACCACTGCCAAGCACTTGGTAAAGACCCTTGGCAAGGATGCCAGGCCGAAGGGCAGCACTCTGTACTGGTAGTGCACTCCTCCCACCAAGAACCGTAGATATTGCCTGTGGGAGGGGCGGATCAGGATGTGAGTGTACGCATCCTTTAGGTCCAAGGAGCACAGCCAATCTCCCTGGTGGAGGTAAGGTAGCAGTGTTCCAAGAGAGAGCATCTTGAAATTCTCCCTCACCAGAAACTTGTTCAAGTTTTGCAGGCTAGTATGGGCCTGAGGGCCCCTGTTCATTTGGGGACAAGGAAGTACCTTGAGTAGAAGCCCTTCCCCCACGCCTGGATACGGATGCCACAGCCTTGCCTCTGAACAGACCTGTGAGCTCTGAGAGCAGAAGGCCTGGTGAAGGAGAGGTCACACTGGCTCTCTTGGAAAGAACCTGGGTGGTACTTATTCTAAGTGGAGGAGGTATCCCTCCTTTACTACGTGCAGCACCCACTGGTCTGAGGTGATTTTGGCCCACTTGTGGGCAAAGAGTGCCAGGTGGCCCCCTGTGAGCTGGTAGGGGTCTCCTGGGGGAGGGAAGGCCCTGCCCTGGGAGTCAAAAGTTCCCCACTGGTTGGACTGGAGCCAGGGCTTTGGGCTTCTGAGCTCCTTGGCTCTGCCTCTTAGGGTGAGAACCCTATTGCTGGCCCGAAAAGGATTGGTATTGGTGACTCTGTTGGAAGTGCCCCTTTTTCCCGGTGAATAGGGGCCTTTTCCGCAAGGGTTTCTTGCGGGGGAAGGAAGAGGTCTTCTTTGAGAGTCTGTTGGGTCACGACTTCAGCTTCTATCTCGGCCGCCTTGAAGGTCATGAGTTTACTGAACAAGTTCTCACCGGTGCAGGGGATGTCGAGCAGCTTGTCCTGGACCCACTGCTCGAAGTCCGAGGACTGTAGCCAGGCATGGTATCGATGCCGATTTCAGCCGCTGCTACTCGAGCCGCTGACTCGAACCTATCTTAGACCACTCGTGAGAGGAACTTTGAACAGTCCTTGATCCCTGATTGAGAGGTTCCCTGGTCAGCCCTGCTGAGAAAATGGACAACTCTTGGGTCAAGGCCTTCAGATACATGCCTATGTTTAGCTCATAGGCCTGGATTTGACACCCCAGCATCGAGCCCTGATAACACTTGCGCCCAAGGGTGTTGAGGGCTCTAGCATCACTGCCAGGGTGGACAGAAGAGTAAGTCTTCTGGCTTATGAGATTTTTGAATGGTTGACTTGACAAACATGGAGTTATATGGAAGTTGGGGCTGGTGGAACCACGGCCCCTTCCTAACACAGTATATGGCATTGAGGCATCAGCTGGCCACTGGCACAGATGCCAGTGTCTCCCACATTCACAGCCATAGCTGCTCGAGGATCGGCTCCACTAGCACCATGAGGAGTTTCCTTGGGAGGAGACTCGAACCGGAGGATCTCTATTTCATTGGTGCATGGCTCCTCCTCCGCCTTGGTTGGAACAGAGAGGGCCCTGGCCATATCCCTGATGAAGTTGTGGAAGGCCATCTCCTCTGGAGAGAATGGTGTCGGGGCGCCGGGGGAGACTGGTCTGAGGGGACGTTTCAGTGCCATCTGGTTTCCACCTGGAGTTGAGAGGGGATGATGGGTCAGAGGCTCTCTGACCCCTTAGCTTGAATCCCACTCTGAAAGGCTGGGGACCTCAGAGGACCTGAGTCTCAGAAACTTGCCAGGGAGGATCGGATTCCTGATGAATGGGACCGAGACCTTGACCGGGGCCGAGGCTTACCAGAGGCCAGTGGCGCTTGGAGCTCGGCTCGACGACCAGGGCGCACCTGCATTTGGGGGCCTGGTCATTGGGGCAGATGATGTGGATGAACTTGCCATCATTGCCTGCTGCATGGCCAGGATTGCAGTGATGTTCTGCTCCATGGCTGCCATTCTGGATTCCAAGCCAGAAGGCTCCGCTGCTTTCGGTGCAAGCACCGAGGATCTCGGGCCCGGCACTGGCACTCTCGCAAATGCGTTCTTGATGAGGACTATGGCCTCGAGGACCCTCACACGGTCTCCGCTGGCTGAGGCATCATTCCTGAGGACCTTGGTGGGACATTTCTCGGAGTCGCCAGAGTCCCTCTGGGTAGTCCTACCAGGTTTTCCAGTAGAACCTCGATGGATTTTGATGATTTTTTTATTTTTTACACTTGGGGTCCAAGGTCCGTTTGGAGGAGCCGCCGCTGCGGACTCAGAGGACGCTCAGCCCTCTTGGGAAGTGCTGGGCTTGAAGCTCAGCATCGGGGAGGCCGGTGCAGAGTTGGACCTGGGGAAGTTTCTCCTACAACTGACCTCTTCTTATTGGTTTTCGGCGTCATGGCCTGGCACAGGTCGCAGGAGGTGTTATCATGGTCTGGTCACAGGCAGCATAGGTAGCAGTCATGGGTGTCTATGACACACATGGTTTGACTGCATCGGTCATTTTTTGAACCCACTGGGGGACATGGCAGGGGAACACCTGGCCAGGGTCGATGAAATTGACTGCATCAGGATTAAAAGGTTTTTTTAGTGCATGTTAAAATGCTGTGTGCTGGAGCTTAAGACAGCATTGTAATGCAGTATTTACCACATCATTATTATAATAATTAAACATTTATGAAGCGCAGCACCGTACCAACACAGATAAAGAAAGTCCCTACTCTTTAGAGCTACAATCTAATCGAAACAAGATGAAAGTTTGAAATGAGGATGGAAAGGGAAGGGTTAGGAAACACAAGGAACAAGAGATCAGGAACCAAAGGCAGCCTCAAAGAGGTAAGCCTTTAGCATGGATTTGAAAAGGGGCAGGGAAGGAGCCCGACGTACAGACTCAGGAAGTTTGTTCCAGGCGTAAGGGGCGGCAAGGTGAAAAGTCTGGAATTAGCAGAGGTAGAAAGGGGCAAAGAGAGGAGCAAACCAGTAGAAGAGTGAAGTTCACGAGGAGCAGTGTAGAGGGAGAGGAGCGATAGTGAGGAGCAGCAGAATGAATGCATTTAAAGGTCAGAAAGAGGAGCTTGAATTGGATGCGAAAACAGAATTCAAGCTAAATGAGCGATTGAGGCCTTTGAGCAAAACATTTTATTCTCCTCACAGGTAATTCTGTTTTTTTTTCCCACACACTCCTTGGTGTCAATTTTGTTCTGTGTCAGAATGCTTGGATGCAACGGGCACACCAACAGGGCTGTAAACGTCCCCGACTTTCTTTCAGTCCTGTTCTGGGTCTTTTTTGGAATTACCTATTCCTTATCTTTAAGAAGTCAATAAAAAAAAGAGAAATTTGTCTGCTCTATCCCATCAGTCTTCTGCAAGTCTACTCCAGTGAGCGTATTCCCTCACCCCCAAGATACCTAGTTGTTCAATGTGACTTACTACATGTGAAAATAAAAATAAATTTTAGCATTTCCCTAACCACATGTTTTTCAAAAAACTCAGTGTGTCAATTATGATTGCACTCACGCATTCCTTTTTGTTCTCTCATTTCATGCTTATCCAGTACAATTCTCTTTTAGATCCTTCATTAGTCAGATATAAGGACTAAATAACATACGACTATTAATCAAATGGAATATTAATTCAAAATCCAGTCACTCAACAGTGTTAACAGTTCAGAACTTGCATTCAACCAACCAGATCAGAATCTAGTTATTTTTTAATCTTCGTTCTCTGAATTCTATGTGAAAAATAAGTATTATCATCATTACCTGCAACTTTCAATCAGTTCTAAATCAGCTCTGTACTGATTACATAGTAACATAGTAAATGACGGCAGATAAAGACCAGCATGGTCCATCTAGTCTGCCCAGCAAGATTAATATACCTCTTCTGCCAAGGAAGCCTCAGCACAAGCAGTCCTTTATGCAAAGCATGAAGCTAGGAGGATTTATTCTGTAGCTTTCTTATGAGAACTTTCTTACAGCTAGGAAGAACTTTTCTTGCTAAGCTGATTATGAGGCCCTTGAGTTTTATTTCAGACTGAATTTCCTCCACTGTTTAATAAATGGGTCAAACCATATTCAACGTGTTCATAAATGGGTCAAAAACATATCCACTCCTATGCGGAGAGAAAAGACCTCCTAACTTAAAGAAATAGGTTCTGAAATCAAAGGATGGAGCCTCAAAGGTGTTTTAATGGAATGAGATGGGATGGGATTTTGGATTTAGCCCATGCCTTTTACAGGAGTAGCTCAATGTGAGTTACATTTAGGTATAGTAGGTATTTTTACTATCGCTTGGAGGCCTTACAATCTAAATTTGTACCTAAAGCAATAGAGGGTTAAGTGACTTGCCCAAGATCATAAGTAGAAATGGGATTTGAAATGGGCTTCCTGGTTCTTGGCCCTCTGTTCTTTGACTATTTGAAAACATTTACTGTCATCAATGGAAAAGGCTCTACTCATCCCTTCCCACTGGTGGATGTGTCTATAAATCATGGGTAAGCCTGTCAATGACCTTGCAGCATGACGAAGTTTCCTATAGGAATCTTTACGACAATAAGTTTTTCTGATACTATTTTACATTATTCCTTATTCACCTATGTATATTAATTAGTCATCTTACTAGAATACAATGCCCTCAAGTTACTGTGCAGCAAATTTAGTAGGGATTTTAGATACTGGGGTTTAAGGAGTATTGACCTCAGGAAAGGAGCTGGTGCTGTCATAAAGAACTATACATGCTAAAAGTTATATCCATTATTCTTCTACAATTAACATTACAATTAAACTGCCAACTCTGCAGAGCAAAATTAGAACTGTCTTTTGGTACTGCATATTTTCTAATATAGAACTTCCCTAATCCAAAATGACTGCCAACAAAATGAGTATTGCAATGCTTATTTCAGACATGATCTGTTAAGAGTATTTTATAATGCATCAACTAATGGAAAGTTCTTCTCTTCAATTCTCCTGAGAAGTTTCATAAAACAATTATAGGCTGACGCTTTCATAAGACAGCAAACACAATGGTGTCGCCGCCTCCAGAACCCATGTTCCTTCAACCACAAACTCGGTACTCGTGACTATCCTTGGGTCAATATTCCTCCATGGTAAACTTCAATGGTATCTATATAAAAGCAAGTATGATCTACCATTGAGGCCTAGTATAGGAGACCGCTGATCAGAGTGGGAAATAGTCACAAGCAAAATAATTTAAAAGGAAATTAGGATGAGACAGATTTACAAAGGGAATAACATGTGGAGGAGTGGCCCAGTGGTTGGGGCAAGGTACTTCAGGCCGGAAGGTCGGGGGTTCAAATCCCACTAGAGGACAGCAACCTTGGGCCGGAAGGACTGGGGTTTCTAGTCCACAGGTGCTCCTTGTGGTCTTGGGCAAGCCACTTAACCCTCCATAGCCCATGTTCCCTGTAAAATAGTTATCTCCAAGTTATAATGCCCTGTTCAATGTAATTTCAGTTTGTTCAATGTAAACCGCACTGATGCAGAATAGCGCGGTATATAAGAGAATGTAAATAAATAAATAAATGTGTGTCACAATGGTTATCCTGATGAGCATATTTCATTACAAATATAGCTCCACAATGCTTCAAAACAAGTGCCTTTGTGCAGTACACAGTGCATGCGTGGCAACTTATATATTTAATCTCACTACTTGAATTAGGAGATATGACAGAGCCCATGACTCACGGGTGACAAAATCTTAAGTAGGTTACAAACCTCACTCTTCCCCTTACTCCACTGATGGACAGGTCCAGTTAACAACCATAGTTGATACATTAGTCATGCTTTACTTAGGATTACCATGAAAAAAAAAAATTCAGAAGTGGTGGTTAGTACAGAATGCTGCAGCTCACCGATTACTTGACCGCAGCTACCATATAAGAATTACACCAGTATTCAAAGAATTATATATTAATTACCTCTTCGCTTAAATGTGCTTTGCTAAAGCATCACCTTCGGTCCATAAATGTAAACACTCAAATATATCCCCCTGGTACACCAAGAACCCAAAAGACCAGAAATCTAAACTACGCCGAATTGAGCGCAAATGAAGAGCCTCCAATAACACCAACCCGCAAACATTGTACATACAGGCGCTAAATAAATATTGTGACATCGCCTACAAAGCAAAACAAGAATACTATACAAAACTCATTAAGACCTCTATCGACAAGCCAAAGGAATTATTTGATATAGCAAACTCGTTCAAAAAGAACCCCACGATAAAAATCATGAAGCCTCCAATAAAACCACGGTAAATGGCTCAACATTTTCAAGCTAACCACGGGAGCCAGACACACCCTCAGCTCGAGTTCACCTGCGACTCAAACCAGAAGCACATATGCAACAAGTTCAACCTCAGACACAAGCACACTGCCAGTATACTATCAGCAATCAACACTACCACCTCCCCCCTTGACTCCTGCCCTGTGCCCTGTGTCCCGTGTCATGGATTAAGTTGGAAAAGATGCAACTCATACCTTACATATGCAACATGATAAACAACTCATTAATACAAGTATCTCTCCCCCTCCCACTCAAGCAATCCTCCATCTGTCCCATCCTAAAAAAACTGAACCTGGACCCTGCCTGCCCAGCATCATACAGGCCAATCTCTAGTATCCCATTCATCACTAAAATTATCAAAAAGGTTGTTCAGGATCAGCTACAAGATCACTTGGACAAACACCATCCTCTAGATAGACATTCACCAGCATGATTCTGCCCCCAACACAGTGTGGAAATCCTCATGATTTCCCTGCTCAACCCACTGATTAAAGGCACCAAAATCATAACACAAGGATTTATATTCATTTTCCTGGACATATCAGCCACGTCTGACTCTGTCACACATCAACTCCTACTAAATACACTCTACAATATAGGAATTCAAGGAACTCCCCTGAAATGGTTCCACTTCTACTTATCAGAACGTGAACAACATATCAAAATTGGCACCCTCAAATCTGCACCATTCCCCCTCAACTAAAGAGTATTGCAAGGGTCAGAACTCTTCTCATTCCTGTTTAATATCTACTTACAACCCCTCTGTGAAATCAAACGCCATGATGTCAACTACTTAATATATGCAGATGACATAATGATCACCCCCTTCTCCACAAAATCACCAGACTATACCAAAATCTCCAACTGTTTTTCGGTCATTAATCTTTGGCTTAAAGAACACAATCTCAAAATTAATCACAACAAGATGGAAGCACTCCACATCACAACAAACAAGCATTTCAATCCTCCACCCTCAATCATAATAAACAATACCCCACTCTCAGTCAAAATCCAAATTAATTATCTGGGCACAACACTCGACCAAGAACTCAACTTTTAGCCACAAAAAAATGAATTACCAAATCAGTCTAATTCAACCTTTGCACCTTAAGGAACCTACGCAAACTCGTCTCCCCAATGGATTTCTAAGCCCTTTGTCAAGCAGTAATCACCCCAGTATATGATTATTGCAATTTCATCTACCAGGACCTTCCCAAGAGCACGTTATACCTCCAATAACTATCTCAAAATACAGCAGCTAGGACCATAATGGCAAAATCTCAACAGGTTCACATTATCCCACTCCACAAACAGCTACACTGGTTTCCCATTACAAGAAGGATCAAATACAAAATCATTCTACACACCCAGAAAATCAGTAGATAGCCTCACTCCCCTAGTAGCGAGCGACAATTTTAAAAGATCCAGGAGAAGAGCTAGAATCAACAGGCTGGAAATATCCACAAGCAAATCCTCATGCAGATAGAACCAACAGCAGGACATTTTCACAATACACTCCCACCCTTTGGAATTCACTGCCACCACAATTAAGATCCATTCAGCTAACCAGCCAATTCTGCAAAAACCTAAAAACTCTATTCTTCCTAGAGTATTATGAACCAAATACCGAACAAGGAACACCCAGCTAAATAATAATCACACTCTATCAACACATTGGGCCCAATTCTGTTCCATAAATAGAGGGGATGGACGTTCCAATGGGATGTCCAACCCCCCTATCCATGCCCTCCCCGCCGGCATCTCCCTGCCAGTTGTATGGGGAGGTTAGATAGGGGTGGAGTTAAGGCTGGCGACTTGTGCGGGGAAGTTAATCCACGTCCAAGATAGAATAACTTCCCTGGATGTTCTTTTTTGGCGGGCCCTGGGCGCGGATGGGGCAGGGGGGCCCCCAAGAACATTCCCCCGCAGCCCAACCCTGGCCTTAGGAGGCCAGATCGGGGGCAGGGCTGCAGGGAAAGCCTTTGTTGAGCCGGCGGCTGGGATTGCGGCTTTGCAATGGAGCCGTGGTGCCATGGCAACCGGATGCCATGACGCTGCGACTCCATTGTAAAGCCCTGACTGAGTTGGTCGGGCTTTCCCTGTACATGCAGACCGGGCTGAATCGCAGTCCCAGCCTGCACCTACAGGGCTGTTCGTGATTCTGGTCCCGTGGGGCTAGATGTGCCCTGCAGGATCAGAATCGCAACCCCCTCTGTACATCCGGTTCAAACCAGACATACAGAGGGGATGTACGTCTGGGATGGAATGAGCCCGATTGTAAATAGTTATGCCTCAAAAGTTTGATGATTGTTTATCTGCTATAATATATGTTCCCTGTAATGTGCACCTTTGTTCAAGTGTTAACATTACTGCACTGAGTTATCTGAAAACCTTCTTGACTGGCAGAAAGACGGTATAAAAAAAATGTTAAATAAATAAATAAATGTGCAATTTAAAATGTATCTCATTAACTTTTAAAGATTTGTATGGTCCTGGCCTAACCTCTCTAAAATGATTTTTACCTTTTATACTCCTTTTAGAACACTAAAGTCAGCTGAGGAACAATTCTTGGCACTTCTAAGATGAGTCTATGTGAATGTGATCAAAGGCTTTTTCTGGGGTGGTCCCAGTCCTGTGAAATTCCATTTTCGGGAAGGCATAATGCATATCTAAATATTATGGTAACTAGATTGAGGGTAAAGAGTAGTTACTCACCTGTAACAGGTGTTCTCCAGGAGCAGCAGGAATCAGTCCTCACATACGGGTGACATCGACGTCGATGGAGCCCCTGCGGAGCATTTCCCCAGCTTTCTATGAAAGCCTTTGGGAATACTGCACGCATGCGCGGTCCCCTTCCCGCCTAAAGGTGCCATCTTGCTCAGTCAAATGATATAGCTAAAAAACAGCACACAAAAATATAAAATAAACTATGTACAACTGCAACTCCCAGGGGAGGAGGGAGGGTTGTGAGGACTGATTCCTGCTGCTCCTGGAGAACACCTGTTACAGGTGAGTAACTACTCTTTCTCCAGGACCAAGCAGGAAGTAAGTCCTCACATATGGGTGACTCCCTAGCTCTGGGCTACCAGGAACCCAAGCTGGACAAGAGAACTCCCTCTAGTCCCAGCATCAAAGAAAAGGCTTTTCACTGAAAGAACCTCCACCGGTAGCCCAATGGAGGGCTGGAGGGCAGGAGTTGCCTAAACCTCAAAGAGATTCCGGAGTACTGCCTGGCCAAAAGCACTGTCCCTACGGGACTCCCTCTCCAGGCAGTAATGGGCCGCAGAAGTCTGGCTTGAGGACCAAGTTGCAACCCTGTAGATGTCTGCCAACGGTACAGAGCGGAGATGAGCTACTGAGGCAGCCATAGCCCGTACACGGTGGGCCGTGACCTGACCCTGCAAAGGAAGGTCAGCCGCCCTGTAAGCCCAGGTGATACAGTCAGCCACCCATATGGACAAGGTACGCTTGGACACAGCTAACCCCAGATTATTAGGGTCAAAAGAGACAAAGAGCTGAGTAGCCCTTCTATGCCCCTGCGTACGGTCAAGGTAGAAGGACAAGGCCCTTCTACAGTCCAGGGTATGCAGGACCGCTTCAGCCTGGCTTGCATGAGGGCCTAGGGAAGAATGTTGGAAGAACCACCTCTTGGTTAAGGTGGAAGGAGGAGACAACTTTTGGGAGGAACTTTGGATAAGTCCTAAGGACTACCCTGTTCCTATAGAAGTGGGTGTAAGGCCTGTCACAGACCAGGGCCTGACGCTCACTCACTCGCCTGGCCGAGGTCAAGGCTACCAGGAAGAGAGTCTTCCAGGAAAGGAAGCGGAGAGGACAAGTAGCCATTGGCTCAAAAGGTGGGCGAGTCAGTTGATGCAAGACCACATTCAACTCCCACTCAGGGGGTGGAGGACGGATAGGAGGCTTGAGCAAGAGCAAACCCCTGAGGAACCGGGACACCAAGGGGTGAACCGACAGAGAGTGTCCTTCCACCAGAGAGTGGTGAGCTGCCAGAGCTGAGAGGTGGACCCGAACAGAATTGGACTTAAGGCCCAGATTGGACAAGTGCAGCAGGTACTGAGGTACTACTGGTACAGTACAGGAGAAAGGCTCCTCTGTACGTAGCTGACACCACACAGAAAACCTTTTCCATTTCAGGGCATAGGTTTTCCTAGTGGACTGCTTCCTAGAGGCCAGGACGACCTCTTCAACTTCTGGAGGTAGGCCCCAAGGAGCCAAAAAGCGTAGTTACTCACCTGTAACAGGTGTTCTCCAGGAGCAGCAGGAATCAGTCCTCACTTATGGGTGACGTCGGCGCCGACGGAGCCCTCGCGGAGCAATTTTCCCCAGCTTTCAAAGAAAGCCTTTGGGAATTGCAGCGCGCATGCGCGGTAGTCTTCCCGCCCGAAGGTGCCATCTTAGCCAGTCAGATGACATAGCTAAAAAAGACAGCATAAAAATTTGCAAAAAGAACATAAGCAGACGATTGCAACTCCAAGGGGAGGAGGGAGGGTAGTGAGGACTGATTCCTGCTGCTCCTGGAGAAACACCTGTTACAGGTGAGTAACTACGCTTTCTCCAGGACCAAGCAGGAAGTCAGTCCTCACTTATGGGACTCCCAAGCTCAAGGCTACCGGAGACCTAAGCACAAAAATGAGCTCCCTCTAGCTCAGCAGCACAGAAGGAAGAATCTTCGCTGAATTATCACCCACCGGTAGCCCACATCCGGGATGGAGGGTAGGAGTTGCTCAGACCTCAAAGAGATTACGGAGAGGACTGCCTGTCCGAAAGCACTGTCTACGGGACTCCCTCTCGAGACAGTAATGGACCGCAAAAGTCTGGCTCGAAGACCAAGTAGCGGCCCGGCAGATGTCTGCCAGCGGAACAGAGCGGAGGTAAGCCACTGACGTGGCCTTTGCCCGAACGCAATGAGCCGTGACTCGACTTTCTAAGGCGAGTCCGGCTGCCCCATAAGCCCAAGAGATACAGTCCGCAACCCAGATGGACAGAGTACGCTTGGAGACCGGGAGCCCCAATTTATTGGGGTCAAAGGACACAAAAAGCTGCGCAGCTTTACGGTGCTCCCGCGTACGGTCAAGGTAGAAGTTCAACGCCCTTCTACAGTCCAGGGTATGGAGGACCGTCTCAGCTCGGCTGGAGTGTGGTCTGGAAAGAAGGTTGGAAGTACCACCTCCTGATTCAAGTGAAAAGGGGAGACCACTTTAGGCAGAAACTTTGGGTGAGTCGTAGGACTACCCTATTCTTGTAGAACCGAGTGTAGGGGGGATCAGACACGAGGGCCTGTAATTCACTTACGCGCCTAGCGGAAGTGAGGGCTATCAAGAACAGCGTTTTCCAAGACAGAAAACGGAGAGAGCAGGTAGCCATAGGTTCAAAAGGCGGACAGGTGATCGCTGTAACCACATTCAGGTCCCAGTCAGGCGCTGGCGGGCGCAGAGGTGGTTAAGTAGTAGGAGACCTCGGAGAAACCTCGCTACGAGAGGGTCGTTGGAGAGAGGTCTGCCGTCCACCGGCACATGATGTGCGAAAGAGCACTGAGGTGAACTTTGACGGAGTTGGACTTAAGTCCCAGATTAGAGAGGTGTAGCAAGTACTGTAAGATCACCGACACCGGGCAGGAGAAGGGATCCTGAGACTGTGGGTACACCAGACTGCAAAGCGACGCCATTTAAGGGCGTAGCATTTGCGGGTAGAAGGCCGTCGCGAAGCCAAGACGACCTCCTCACCTCTGCCGGCAAGAGGAGAGGAGCAAGGACTACCCTCTCAGCAGCCAGGCCATGAGGTTGAGAGACCTGAGGTTGGGGTGCAGTAGGGACCCCTGATCCTGGGTGAGGAGATCCGGTTGCACCCCAGAGGGATTGGATCCTCCACCGCCAGTTGCAGCAAGAGCGGAAACCACGGCTGCCTGGGCCAGCGAGGGGCCACCAGGATCATGAAAGCTTTGTCTCGGAGAACCTTGAAAAGGGTCGAGAGACTAACGGGATGGGAGGGAAAGCGTACAGAAGGCTCCCCGACCATGAGATCAGAAAGGCGTCCGCCGCCACCCGAAGGGGGTGAGGCTGACGAGAGCAGAAGCGAGGAAGCTGCCGGTTGTGAGGACTGGCAAAGAGATCCACTGTGGGGAGGCCCCACCTGAGGAAGAGCTTCTGAACAATCAAGGGGTCCAGACGCCACTCGTGCGGCTGGAGGACCCTGCTGAGTTTGTCCGCCAGGCAATTTTCTTGGCCCGGGAGATAAACTGCCTTGAGGAGAATGCCGTGACTGACGGCCCAAGAGCAGAGCTTCTGTGCCTCCCGGCAGAGGAGGAAGGAGCCCGTGCCCCCCTGCTTGTTCACGTAGAACATGGCAACTTGATTGTCCGTCTGGACAAGGACGGACTGTTGGGAGGTCAGGTGGGAGAAGGCCTTGAGAGCTAGGCGGATCGCCCTGAGCTCCAGGAAGTTGATCTGCTGAGCAGACTCCCACTTGGTCCAGAGGCCCTGAGTACGTGCCTCTTGGCAATGGGCTCCCCAGCCCAGGAGGGATGCATCGGTGGTCAGCACCCGGGTCGGCTGAGGTGACTGGAAAGGCATTCCCAATACCAGGTGCGGCTGCCGGAGCCACCACCGGATAGACGAGACCAGCGGCTCGGAGACGCGCACCAGGTCTGCTAGGCCGCCCGTGGCCTGTCGCCACTGCTGGCGGAGACACCACTGAGCAGGCCGCATATTCAGGCGGGCATTGGGGGTCACATGGACGGTGGAAGCCATATGGCCGAGCAGTCTCAGGAAGCGCCTGGCGGAGACCAGGGGCTGGCTGCGAAAGCGGTCGGCTAGGTCCATGAGCCGCTGAGCCCTGTCGAGCGGTAGGTACGCTCGCGCCTGAGGGGTGTGCAGCCTTGCGCCGATGAACTCGAGATCCTGTGAGGGGAGCAAAGTGGACTTTGCGAAGTTGATGACAAAGCCCAAGTGC
The DNA here is from genome assembly GCA_033557465.1 of Ichthyophis bannanicus. Lineage (NCBI taxonomy): Eukaryota > Metazoa > Chordata > Amphibia > Gymnophiona > Ichthyophiidae > Ichthyophis > Ichthyophis bannanicus. The sequence goes on from CM066036.1 coordinate 188,781,321, forward strand.
TGCAGCAGAGTCACCGTGCGGCACGTGGCGGTGGTGACCTCCTGAGCGGACGCTGCTCTGATGAGCCAGTCGTCGAGGTACGGAAAAACATAGAGGCCGTGAAGCCGGAGATGGGCCGCCACGACCGCGAGACATTTTGTGAAGACTCGCGGTGCGGAGGACAGGCCGAAGGGCAGTACTCTGTACTGGTAATGATTTCCTGCCACCACAAACCTTAGGTATTGGCGGTGGCTTGGGTGGATGAGGATGTGCGTGTAAGCATCCTTTAGATCCAAGGAGCATAGCCAATCTCCCTGCTGGAGGTAGGGCAGAAGGATTCCAAGGGTAAGCATTTTGAACTTCTCCCGCACAAGGAACTTGTTGAGGTTGCGCAAGTCCAGGATGGGTCGGAGGCCTCCTGTTCTCTTTGGTATCAGAAAATACCTTGAATAGAAGCCCTGACCTCTCAGGTGGTGTGGCACGGTTCCACCGCCTGATCCTGGCAGAAGACCTGCTAACTCCTGAAGGAGCAACTCCCTGTGCAGAGGGGGGCGCGGAGGCTCTCCGGAAAATAGGAGGGAGGGACCTGCTGGAAGTGGAGAAGGTAGCCCTCTCGCACGACCTGAAGCACCCAGGCATCTGCGGTGATGCTGGACCACCTGTCGGCGAAGTGAACCAGCCGGCCTCCGGTGCTGGGGGGAACCAGCGGGGGGGGAGAGGCTATGCTGAGCGAGTCAAAAACCCCCACCCTGCTGAGCAGGGGCTGGTGGCGCAGGCTTGGGGGCTTGCTGCCTACGGGACCCGTTACCCCGTCCCTTGGCCTGCTGGCCCTGTTTGGGCGCTGCAGGGGCCTGATAATGGGGGTATTGTTTGTAGGCAGCCGCCTTCCTCGGGTAAAAGGTCTTTTTTCCCGAGCCCTTCTTTTTCTGGGAAGGGGCGGAGGTCTTCCTAGAAAGCCTGGTCCTGGTGAGAGTCTCAGTCTCAATTTGTGCAGCCTTTTCCGCCATGGGCTTGCCAAAGAGGTTTTCGCCTCGGCAGGGGACATCGACCAACTTGTCCTGTACCCAGGGCTCAAGGTCGGACGACTGAAGCCAAGCCTGTCGGCGGGCACCGATGCCGGCTGCGGCTACTCGAGCCGAGGCTTCAAAGCCATCATAGGCTGCTCGGGACATGAACTTTGAGCTTTCCCGAATACCTGTGGACAAGGCTAGGAACCTCCGCAAGGGTTCCTCGGACAAACCAGCGGAGAAGCCGGCTAGCTCTTAGCCAGATCCCTGAGATACATGCCCATGTAGAGCTGGTAAGTCTGGACACGACAGGCGAGCATAGAGCCCTGGAAGCACTTTTGCCAAGGCCATCCAGGTTACGGGCCTCCCTTCCAGGAGGCACCGAGGAGTGCATCTTCTGGCTCTTAAGACGATGCATGGCCGATTCCACTACCATGGAATGGTGTGGCAACTGCGCCTTTTGAAAGCCAGGGCTCTTGCGGACTCGATAGATAGAATCGACCGCTTGCTCAGGACCGGCGAGGAGGCCGGACTCTCCCACATGCGGAAGAGTAGTCGTTCCAGCATAGGAGGAACCGGCACAGTAAAGTGCTCCCTCGCGGGAGAGTCATACTGGAGGGCGTCGAGCTCTTCGGCTCGAGGCTCCTCCTCGGGGTCCGCAGGGAAGGCCAAAGCCTTGGCCATATCCCTACCGAAATCCGAGAACCGGGCATCCTCCGGGGGGGACTGCTTCCGAGGCTCGGACTCCGGAGAGTCCGATGGGACACACCGAGTCCGGAAAGAATCAGGTGACTCTTCCTCCTCCGACTCCCAGACCGACTCCGACGAGGACTCGGTGGGGTCGGCTCGGGCAGGGTGCGGCGCCAGCCGCCCCGACGCCGAGGGAGTCGGCGTCGGCGACCTCGGTCCCGAACGGGAGGCCGAGGGCGACCTCGACCGAGGATCGACTCGAGTTCTCATCGACTCGAGGATCGGCTCGGTCTCCGGGGTCGACTTGGACGTCGACGTCCCGGCGGTCGGGGCCAGCGACGCCAGCGAAGCCAGCGAGCAGTGCCCGCTGCTGGTCCATGAAGGCAGACAATCTGCTCTCCAAGGCCGTCAACCTGAGTCCGAGCTCAGGCGACCCAGCAGCCCCGACTCGGGCCCCGACGGCGTCGGGCCCGACGTCGGCTGACGCGGAGGCGAGTCCAGAAGGACAACAGGACTTACCCGGGCAGGCATCTCCGACTCCAGGCGAGGTCGCTTCGGGAGGTGATCCTTCTCCAAGGACCCGGGGCGGCTGTCGGGGCTATGCGACCTGGCCCTCGCGGAGCCAGGAGCGTCCACCGACGCCGCCCTCGCGGTTTTTTCCTTCCGTCGATGGTCCCCGGAGGGAGAACCCCGGTCGGAGGAGCTCCGTCGACGGTCCGAACTGGAGCCTTTCGACAGTGAGGCCTCCGACGAGGTCCGGGTACGGCTGGGGTCAGCGAAGATTCTTTCGCGCTGATGCCGCCCGACTTCTCAACGCCTTCGAGGACAGTTTGCTGCAGGGCCCACAGATCAGTTCCTCGTGATCTGGGCCCAGGCAGCGGAGGCAAAGGTCGTGTGAGTCGGTGAGTGACATATTTCGGTCACACCGACCACACCGCTTAAAGCCACTGGCAGCCATCGGGGGAAAAAGGGGCCCTGCGAGGTCAAAAGACCGGGCTGCCAGGGAAAAAACGAAAACGAAACCTGACTAAGTCAGAAAACCGAAAAACCGTTAGAGGACTCGAGACCGGCGTCGCGAGTCCGGGCGGGAAAACGACCGGCGTCGAACCGAAAGAAAAAAGGATAAATACAGAGGAAAATCAACTTTTTCGCGGGGACAAGACGGGGACGTCTGTAGGGCTCCGCGGACAAAAGAAGACTGGCTAAGATGGCACCTTCGGGCGGGAAGACTACCGCGCATGCGCGCTGCAATTCCCAAAGGCTTTCTTTGAAAGCTGGGGAAAATTGCTCCGCGAGGGCTCCGTCGGCGCCGACGTCACCCATAAGTGAGGACTGACTTCCTGCTTGGTCCTGGAGAACTACCCTTGCAGCTTCCAAGCCATCAAATTGAGAAATTTGAGATTGGGGTGTAGAAGAGACCCCTGGTCCTGAGAAAGAAGGTCGGGCTGCAACCCCAGAGGTAGTGAAGTGTCCACTGCTAGTTGAAGCAGAAGTGGGAACCAAGGCTGCCTCGGCCACCTGTGGGCTACCAGAAGTACCGAGGCCTTGTCCCTGAGAATCTTGAATAAGGTTCAGGCCACCAAAGGCGTGGGAGGAAAAGCATACAGGAGGCCCTGGGACCAGGGAATTAGAAACGCATCCACTGCTATCCGCAGAGGATGCGGTTGTCTGGAGCAGAACCTTGGCAGCTGCCTGTTCAGGGGGCTGGCAAAGAGATCTATGGATGGAAGTCCCCATCTCAGGAAAATCTTCTGAACCACCAAGGGATGGAGTTGCCATTCGTGGGGCTGCAGAATTCTGCTCAACCTGTCTGCCAGGTAATTTTCCTGGCCAGGAAGATAAACTGCTCTGAGCAACATGTTGCGGCTGAGCGCAAACAAGCACAGGTCCTGCGCCTCCTGACAAAGGAGCCTAGACCCAGTGCCGCCCTGTTTGTTCACATAGTACAAACAGACAATCAGGTGGCCATGTTTTAAGACAGACTGGTGGGCCAGGATTTGAGAGAAAGTCTTGAGGGCTAGACGAATAGCCCGCAGTTCCAGTAGATTGATTTGCTGCTGGGCCTCCCAGGGAGACCACAGACCCTGGGTGCACTTGCCCAGACAATCTGCTCCCCAGCCCTGTAGAGAGGCATCGGTGGTCAATACCACTGTGAACCCAGGTGGCTGAAAAGGCATCCCTTTCAGTAAGTTGGGGGGATGCAGCCACCAACGGAGGGAGTGCAGGAATGGTCTGGACACCCTTACTCTGTCTCTGAGGCTCCCTGTGGCCTGTGACCACTGAGTTCTGAGGCACCATTGCGCAGGCCTCATATGAAGCCTGGCATGGGGTGTGACATGCACTGTCGAAGCCATGTGTGGCCAAGAAGCCTCAGGCAGAGCCTGGCGGAGACCAGTGACCTGCTGAGAAACTGGTTTGCCAAGGATATCAGTCTTTGGGCTCTGCCCTCTGGCAAGAAAGCCTTTGCCTGCAGAGAGTCTAGCCTTGCTCCTATGAACTCCAAGTTTTGGGAGGGGAGCAAAGTGGACTTTGCAAAGTTTATAACAAACCCCAGGTGCTGGAGTAGAGAAATCATTCGGAGGGTGGCTTGCCTGGCCTCCTGGGCTGTCTGACCCCTGATGAGCCAGTCGTCCAGATAGGGGAAGACAAAGATACCCTGATTCCTTAAGTAGGCCGCCACCACTGCCAGGCATTTGGTAAAGACCCTGGGGGCGGAGGTGAGGCCAAATGGCAGTACTCTGTACTGATAATGGTTTCCTCCCACAATGAACCTGAGGTACTTTCTGTGGTCTGGATGAATGAGGATGTGAGTGTACGCATCCTTTAGATCTAAAGAGCATAGCCAATCTCCCTGCTGGAGGTAGGGCAGAAGTGTTCCAAGAGTAAGCATCTTGAACTTCTCCTTCTCTAAGAACTTGTTGAGATTTCTGAGGTCGAGAATAGGCCTGAGGTCCCCTGTCCTCTTTGGTACTAGGAAGTACCTGGAGTAGAAACCGTGACCTTGCAGGTGGGGAGGCACAGGCTCCACCGCCTGGTCTCGCAACAGCCCCTGAAGCTCCTGCAAGAGGAGGGCTGTATGGAGAGGAAGCCTTGGAGGCTCTCCTGGAAAATAGGGAGGAGGCAACTGATGAAAATGAAGCAGGTAGCCCTTGTGGACTATGCTTAAGACCCAGTTGTCTCCTGTAATGGGTGGCCACCGGTGGGCAAACAGGGCTAGTCGACCTCCTTTACAGGGATGGGACAGCAGAGACGGAGAGGCTATGCCTTGGGAGTCAAAAACCCCCACCCTGCTGAGTAGGAGCAGAAGCCAGAGGCTTGGGGGCCTTCTGCCTACGGGGCCCATGTCCCTGCCCCTTGGCCTGCTGCCCCTGTGGGGGAGCGGGGGAGGCCTGGTAAGGTGGGAACTGTTTGTAGGCAGTCGCCTTCCTCGGGTAAAAGGACTTCTTACCCGAGCCCTTCTTCTTGTGTGAAGGGGCAGAAGTCTTTCGAGACAGCCTTGTCCTTGTGAGGTGCTCGGTCTCGAGCTCAGCAGCCTTCTCGGCCATGGGCTTGCCAAAAAGGTTCTCACCTCGGCAAGGGACATCGACCAACTTGTCCTGAACCCATGGCTCGAGGTCCGATGACTGCAGCCATGCCTGGCATTGAGCCGCGATGCCGGCTGCCGCAACACGTGCCAAGGCCTCGAAGCCATCGTAGGCCGCTCGGGACATGAACTTAGAGCATTCCCGGATCTCCGAAGACAAGGACTTGAACCTCTGCAAAGGTTCCCCGGAGAGGCCAGTAGAGAACCCGGCAAGCTCCTTTGCCAGGTCCTGCAAGTACATGCCCATGTACAGCTGGTAAGACTGGACACGGAAAAAAAGCATCAAGCCCTGGAAGCACTTTCTACCAAACGCATCCAGGTTCTGGGCCTCCCTGCCAGGCGGCACCGCGGAGTGCATCTTCTGACTTTTCAGACGATGCATGGCCGATTCCACCACCATGGAATGGTGTGGTAGCTGTGCCTTCTGAAAACCAGGGCTCTTACGGAGTCGATAAATGGAATCGACCCGCTTGCTGAGAACCGGCACCGAGGCCGGTGCCTCCCACATCCGGAAGAGGAGCCATTCCAGCATCGAAGGAACCGGCACAGTAAAGGTCTCTTTCGGAGGAGAGTCATACTGGAGTGCCTCGAGCTCTTCGGCTCCTCCTCGGGATCCGCCGGGATCGCCAAAGCAGTGGCCATATCCCTAACGAACTCCGAGAACCGGGTATCCTCCAGAGGGGACCTACTCCAGGGCTCAGACTGCGGTGAGTCTGACGGGACGCACCGAGTCATGAAGGTATCGGGGGACTCCTTGTCCTCCGTCTCCCAGGCAGACTCGTCCGAAGAGGAGTCGGGCTCCGACCGCGTGGGGCCCGGCAGCACCCGCCCCAACGCCCTCGGTCCCGACCGGGAGGTCGAGGGTGACCGCGACCGAGGACGACCTCGAGCCTTCATGGTCTCGAGTAGCGGCTCGGTCTCCGGGGTTGACTTGGACGTCGATGTCCCGGTGGTCGGGGCAGATGCGCCAGCCAGGCTGGCCATCAGCACCCGCTGCTGATCCATGAAGGCAGACAGTCTGCACTCCAAGGCTGTCAGCCTGAGACCCAGCTCAGGAGACTCAGCAGCCACCGACTCGGGCCTCAACGGCGCCGGGCTCGATGTCGGCTCCCTGGGAGGCTAGTCCTCGAGGACAATAGGACTTACGTGTCCAGCAGACTTCGGCTCCACTCGAGGTACTTTTGACGGCTTCTCCTGTTCCACAGGCCCGGGACGGCGATTGGGGGTCAGAGACCTAGCCCTCGAGGAGCCAGGGGCCTCCTCCAACGCCGCCCTAGTGAGCCGCTTCTTCCTCTTTCGCTCCCACTTGGGGGACCCCCTGTCTGAGGAACCCCGATGATGCTCGGGGTCAGACTCCCGAGACGTCGAGGCCTCAGATGAGGTCCGGGCCCGGCCGAAGGCCGAATCAGAGAAAAGCCTTTCCTTTTGGTGCTGACGACTTCGCAGTGCCTTAGTGGACAGTTTTCCACATGGTCCACAGATCTTAGGATCATGATCAGGACCGAGGCAGTCGTGTGTGTCGGTGAGAGACATTAGTTTCTTGCACCGATCACACTTCTTAAAACCACTGGAAGCCATCGGGGAAAAAAAAGAGTCCCCGCGAGGTCAAAGGACCGGCCTTCCAGGGAAAAAGAAAAAAAGGGCGCGAACGCCAGCCACGAAGGGCAAAAACCAAAAAAAGAAGATCGGGCTCGATATCGGTGTACCGAACCCGGCGGGAAGGGGAACCGGCGTCGAACCGGAGAAAAAACCGAAGAATCGCAAGAATTTGAAGAAAAAATCTAACAGTTTTCCGGGTGAACTAGGACAAACGTCCGACGGGCTCCACGGAAAAAGAGAGACTGAGCAAGATGGCACCTTTAGGTGGGAAGGGGACTGCGCATGCGTGCAGTATTCCCAAAGGCTTTCATAGAAAGCTGGGGAAATGCTCCGCAGGGGCTCCATCGACGTCAATGTCACCCGTATGTGAGGACTGACTTCCTGCTTGGTCCTGGATAAATAATATATACAGATTCATAAAGTATATGGATATGGTGTCAATTTAAGGGTGTGTAGCAAGCTACTCCTTAAGCATTATGTGTGAATGGAAAGTCAGTCACCACAGTCATTAAATGAATGGAAAGTCAGTCACCACAGTCATTAAAGGCTTAAGAGATGAGCCAGTCTTTTAAGTACTTCCTGAAGTAGAGAAAGTCTTGAGTTAGACATAGCCCTTCTGGAAGTGAGCTGTCCACTCTGCTGCCTATTAGGATCAGATTTCATTGTAAGTATTCTGTCTCTGTTATATGAATGTTTTACAGTGTTGTCTCTTATGGTGTATCATTTGTACTGTGCTGAAAGACGACAGAAGGTGATGGTAAATGGAACTCACTCGGATGAAAGGAAGGTGATTAACAGTGTGCCCCGTGGTTCGGTCCTGGGACCGATACTATTCAATATATTTGTGAGTGATATTGCTGAAGGACTTAATAGAAAAGTCTGTATTTTTGCAGATGACACGAAAATTTGCAACAGAGTGGACTCCCCTGAGGGAGTGGATAACATGAGGAAGGATCAACAAAAGCTGGAAGAATGGTCTAATGCTTGACAGTTAAGATTTAATGTGAAGAAGTGCAGTGTCATGCACTTAGGAAGCAGAAATCCAAGGGAATTCTATGCGATAGGGGGAGAGAGGTTGGTGTGTACGGAGCAGGAGAAGGACCTCAAAGTGATTGTTTCTGAGGATCTCAAGGTGGTGAAACAGTGTGACAAGGCAGTGGCAAAAGCCAGAAGGAGGCTGGTTTGTATGCAAAGAGGAATTACCAGCAGAAAGGAAGAGGTACTAATGCCACTGTACAAGTCGCTGGTGAAGCCTCATTTGGACTATTGTGTTAGGTTTGGAGACCATATCTCAAAGGAAATAAAAAGGCTGGAAATGGTTCAAAGGAAAGCAACCAAAATGATTTAGAGCCTGTGTCAGAAGACTTATGAGAAGAGACTTGAAGACCTAAATATGTACACGCTGGAGGAGAGGAGGGACAGGGGAGATATAATTCAGACCTTTAAATACTTAAAGAGTATTAATGAACAAACAAACCTCTTCCAAAGAAGAGGAAGCAGTAAAACTAGAGGACATAACATGAAGCTACAAAGGGGTAAATTGAAAGGCAATGTCAGGAAATACTTTTTCGCTGAAAGGGTGGTGGATGCTTGTAATACCCTCCCAACGGAAGTGATGGGGGCAAATACAATGACAGAATTCAAAATGACATGGGACAGGACACAGTGGATCCCTTTATAGCAACAGGATAAAATCAAAATAACCTTAACTGCCTCTATCATCCCAACAAATAGGAGTGACCTACACTGAGTGGTGGGTACACCCTTAAACAAAGGCATGGAGAGGGGTGACCTGCACGGAGTGGCAGGTGCACCTACTCTTGCCGCCTTGCTGGGCAGACCAGATGGACCATATTGGTATTTATCTGCCGTCATATACTATGTTACTATGACATTATGAGTATCCTCCCTGTTATTTGAGTGTTCTACTATGCTGCCAATAAAAGAAACATAACAGCAGAAAACCACCACATGGCTTATATAGTCTGCCCTTTCATATCAACCACTACAAGACTCCCCTTTTTTCCTTTACAGATCCTCTGTGTTAGTCCCATGCTTTTTTGAATTCAAATACTGTCCTCATCTCTACTACCTCCACTGAGAGACTGTTACATGCATCCACCACTCTTACTGTAAAGAAATATTTCTGCATATTCCTCCCGAGTCTATCTCCCTTCACCCTCATCCTATGTTCCCTCTTAGCAAAGTTTGCTTTCAATCGAAAGAGGCTTTCCTCCTGTGCATTTATGCCACGGAGGTATTTAAACATATCTCCTCTATCCTGCCTTTCCTCTAAAGTATACATATTAAGATCCGTAAGTCGGTGCTCATATGCTTTATAATGAAGACCACTAATCATTTTAGTAGCCACCCTCTGCACAGACTAACTTGTTTATATCCTTTTGAAGGTACAGTCTCCAGAATTGCACACAATACTCCAAAGGAGGTCGCACCAAAGACTTATACAGAGGCACTATCACCCCCTTTCTTTTGCTGGCCATTCCTCTCCCTATGCACACAAGAAGCATTCTAGCTTTCACCATCGCCTTTTCTACCTGTTTAGCTACTTTAAGATCATCAGACACAATCATACCTAGGTCTCGCTCTTGTTTTGTGGACAGAAGTACTTCACACCCTATACTATATAGCTCCCTTTTATTTATTTATTTATTTATATTCTCTTATATATCGCACTATTCAGCATCAGCGCGGTTCACATAGAACAAAAATCTCAGTACAGTTAACTTGCATGAGTTTACAGTCAGCTGCCAAATTTTAGACTGTTTTTCAAGCTTATCTAGATTCCTCCTCATGTTATCTACACCTTCCTGGGTGTCTACGCTATTACAGATTTTGGTATCATCTGCAAAGAGGCAAACCTTACCCAACAGCCCTTCCTCCATATTACTAACAAAGATGTTAAAAAGAATCGGACCAAGGACAGATCCCTGCGACACACCACTGGTAACCTCCTTCTCCTCAGAGGGAGCTCCATTTAACTGTACCCTTTGTGGCCTCCCATTCAACCAATTTTTAACCCAAGCAGTAACTTTAGGGTCCATTCCTAGAGTGCTCAGTTTGTTTATAAGTTGCCTGTGTGGAATGGTGTCAAAGGCTTTACTGAAATCTAAATACACCACATCTAGGGCTCTCCCTCGGTCCAACTCCCTGGTCACCCAGTCAAAGAAATCGATCAGATTTGTCTGACAAGACCTGCCTCTGGTGAATCCATGCTGCCTCGGTATATCATTTGTATTCTGCTGGCATTGTATCATATTTCTGCTATTTGAATGTCCTACTTTGCTGTTTAATGGTATACATTACTGACATTGTATCATATTGTATTACTGCCTATCTCCTAGTTTATCTCACTGTTCTGTCTATTATGCTCACATGCAGTTATTGTACTATTTTTATGTCGCTACTACAATGTACGTTGTTTATGTTAGGGAAGAAATGTTCCACATTGCCTTGGGTAAATAAACCCAAATAAACACATACATACAGTAACCATTCTTGGAACTATCTACAGTATTTTTTAGGAAATTAGATTTTTTCCAGGTTTTATGTTAGTGGATTTTCTCTTTGTGGATGTTTTATATCAATGAGCTGACAATTTTTTGTATCACCATTTTGTTTTATCTTTTCTATATTTTAGGACTGCATATTTTTGTTGATGACATATATGCTGTTTTCAGCCTTTGGGAAAAACACCTTATGCAGCCAAATAACTAAATATGTATACAAAGAGGCAAGTATTCCTTCACTGCCCTACATACACAAAAATACAGGACCCTTATAATCTGTACATAGTTCATATTGATTAATCATGTATATACTCTTGATTACTTGTTGATGTTTACTGATCATCTATTTACCTTAGAGTATTTTAAGCAGATGTAACTACCACTTTGTTCGATGTAACTCAGTTATTCTATGTAAACAACTATGATTTCTTGATATGGCGGTATAAAAAAAAATCTGAAAAATAAATAAATAGACATATATTTACATCACATAGCAAAAGTAGAAAACTTGGGCCTAGATTTAACTTTTTCAATATCTCCATAATGGAGTACTTATAGATTTGCTTACATTGGTTCAGGGATTTCTAAAACTCAGAATTTTTGATGCAACCTCATTTTCTAGAACCCCCGCCCTAAAAAAAAAAAAAAACCTTCATTCAATCGGATCTTCACACACACACACACACACACACTATATACAGTGGGGAGCAAAGGTTTGTAAATACCTAGCATGAAGATGGTTATAGGTGAAAATAACGTGTGAAGTTGAAGTGGATTGGGCTATTTTTTTTCTAATATGCAGTCCATTTTGTTTATTTTTCAAGTAGATTTCACTGCAATTTAATTTTTTTTAAAGAAAGATACAGAGCAGAAAAAGGGTTGTTATTTTGTTTGTGTAATGTCTAATGTTTATTTTGGCAGTAAGTATACTGCACGATGAGAGTCAGATATAATATACCGTACAATACATATCTCCAGGAACAAGCAGGAATGTAGTCTTCACATATGGATATCGTCGGTACCGACAAAGCCTGGGCGGGAACGCTCCCCAGCGTCCAATAGGAACGCTTTTGGGAGCATCCCTCAGCACATGCGCGCTGCCTTCCCGCCTTTCCAACTGTCCCTCTTCAGTTAAGATTGTAGCCGAGTGAAAGGATAGAGGGAGAGAGGAAAGACAGAGAAATAGAGACACAACTCTAGGGGAGGTGGGTGGGTTGTGAAGACTAAATTCCTGCTGTTCCCGGAGATCACCTGTTACAGGTGAGTAACTACGCTATCTCCAGGAACAAGCAGGAATGTAGTCTTCACATATGGGGACTCCCTAGCTGAAAATGCTGGGGAGATGGCCCCAGGAAGCTGCCACCTTGTTTTTATTTACTTTCCTTACATATTTATCTGTTGCCCCTTTTATTGCCACCTTTAGTTTAGTCCATTGCAATTCTACTTCCCTTATCCCCTCCCACCCTGCCAACTCCTCCTTCAGGTACTTGGTCATTTTACTGAAGTCAGTGTTTTTGAAGTTTAGAACTTTGAGCTTGCTATGATTGGACTGCACCTTGGCTTTTATCTCAAACCATACCGTGTGATGATCGCTGCTGGTCACAGGGGCACCCACCCAGACATTCGACATGCTCTCACCGTTGGTGAGCACTAAATCCAGCATTGAGCTTTCCCTGGATGGTTCCATCACCATTTGTTTAAGTGACGCATCTTGGAAAGCATCCACAATTGTTTTGCTTCTTGCCAGATTCACAGAAGGAGTACTCCAATCCACATCGGGTAGATTAAAGTCACCCAATATGATCACTTCCCTCTTTGTAGCTATCTTGGCAATATCTATAATCAATTCATCATCTATTTGAGTCGGAGGTCTGTAGACTACAGCAGTATGGATGACAGTGCCATCCAATGTTCCCTACTTCCACATTGATTGCACTAGAAAATATTGTAGAACTTGTGAAAAACATAAATACACAACAACTTTTCAATTTTAAGAACGTCTGTGTTGTTTTCTATCAGAATCAAAACCGTAAATTTTGTGCGCTCTGTTGTAAAGTATGTGCGCTCGCTCGGCGAGGTGTGTGCGCGCGCACACGCGCACAGCTTAGAGGGAACAGTGGTGCCATCTCCTCTTTCCAACACAATCTAGAACGCTTCTTCTTTTCCCAATGCCCCCTGCATTGCAGTAGCTTTAATATTGCTTTTTACATACAAGGCTCCTCCTCCTCCTTTTCCATTTTCTCTGTCTCTTCTGAATAGATTATAGCCAGCTATGGCTATATCCCATTCATGCGATTCATTAAACCATGTTTCTGTAATGGCCACAATGTCCAAGTCCATTTCCACCATTAGGGCTTCCAGGTCTGGAACTTTGTTGGCTAAGCTACGAGCATTTGTGCTCATTGCTTTCCAGCATTTAACTGGCTTGCACGTATTTTGCATTGATTTTGTTCTGCCCACTTCTTCCCACTTGTCATTGATGTGTGGTTTAAAAGTGTGGCTGCTTCTGATGTTGTTCTGCATTTGCATTTGCGCTGCTTCTTCACCCTGAGACAACTTTGCTCTGTTCGCCCCTTTCTTTCTCCCTCCTCCATGACCACCCTGCTCCTCTCCCTTGTCATATCACGCTTGGACTATTGCAATGTTTCCCTGGCCGGTCTCCCCCAGTCCCAGCTTCTTCGCCTGCAGCGTGTTCAAAACACAGCCGCCCGTATTCTGACCTGCACCTCCCGCTTCAATCATATCACCCCCCTTCTTATCCATCTGCATTGGCTCCCAATCTCCTTCCGAATCCAATACAAATATCTTTGTCCATAGGTCAATTCACACCGGCAACCACCTTTGCCTTGCTAATCTGGTCCATCTCCACACCCCACACCGCTCCGTCCGCTCCATTCATGCAAACCAAATGTCCCTCCCCTCCCAGGCTCATCTGGAATCTACCCGCTCTTCTGCTTTTTATTTCCTTGGTCCCCAACTCGAACTCGCTCCCCCTCAGCCCTCCGCCTAGAGCCCTCTTTCAAAACTTTCAAGGCCAAACTGAAAACCCACCTCTTCTGCTCTGCTTTTGACCTTCCCCTACCTTCTTCCCCTCTCTCCCTGCCCCTCCCCCCCTCCCCCTCCCCGCTGATGTCCGGTCACCTGTCCTCTCCTCCAGCCTCCTCTCTCTTCTCTGTCCCTCCTCAGCCTTATTCTATCATTTCCTATCAAATTGTATTGGCGTTCCTTTTTCTTTTTCTAGCAGCTTTTTTTGATGTATTAGTAAACCGCTCAGACGCTGTTGTGATGGGCGGTATATTAAGCAACCTAATAAACATAAACAAACTCCACTTATGTGCACACCCACAGTGAAAGTAAATGCCAAACAAGGTGCATACTTTCATTTTACCTATGTAAGTGGCCACTTACATGCGTAAAAGATTAAAATAGTGACTGCAGGTGCATTATTTACCACTTAAATCTAAACTCCTCATAAAATTACCTCCTTCATGTCCCAGTCTGCTACACATTAAGGGGTCTTCTCCCCTGCTGCTGTCTAGTAGCTGCTCTGTCCTGATATGTCTTCCTTCTTCCCTATCACCTGCTCTCTTGCCCAGTTGGCTCTTGCATACTACCACAAGAACAATGAGGACGGCATCTAATCTCAAAACAAAGGCAAGTCAAATTGGCATAGAAAGGAGTCACATAGCCTAAAGGACAACACACTATCTCCTCTGCTTTAGCCATTTAAACAGAATCACAGATGGACACTACCTACCCATTGGAGGGGGCAATTTTATAACACAGCATCTAAGCAAGAAAGGCACATAGGGGCATAACCACATGCCTTTATAAAAACAGTATCTGAAAACTCCCGCAGTCTTACGCCTGTTTTGAGGCAGGTGTGTGAGTAGGCTAGCCTCAGATTTGGCTCAAGGTGTTGCCGCCCTAGGCAGACCTTAAGCCTTATGACCCCTGGCTGTCAAATTCTATTGTTTAGCTTTGAATGCCCTTCTCTTTGCCACCCCTAGAAGCTGCCACTCTAGGAGACCACCTAGTTTGCCTCATGGTTAGGCTGGCACTGTGTTTACCCGCCCAAAGGAATCTACACATAAGCATGTATTTTATAAATACTCCAAGACAGATCTCATCAATTGCCAATGCAGAGACATTATCAGCTCCTTTCTCTACTGAAACTATCTCCTCCTTTCTCTACTGAAACTATCTCCTCCAATGCACCCCAACATTCTTCTAGCTCTCACCACTGCACTGTTACATTGCCTTGTAATCTTGAAATTATCAGTTATGATCATGTCAGATTCTTCTCTCATTTGGCAATAAATATCATCCATTCATTCTTTTTTTGTTGTTTCTTTTGGCAACTTCCCCAAAATAGTAACTTAACTAAAAGTGAGTGGGGGACTGGTTGCAGAGGGTCACAATGCCTCTGTAGCTGTCCATGGTGCAACTCTACCTTGAGCACTGTGTACAGTTCTGATTGTCCCATCGCACAATAAGAAATATAGGGGAATTAGAAAAGGTACATAGAATGGTGACAAATGGGTTGGGACAGCTTCTTTATGAAGAAAGGCTAAACAGGTCAGAACTTTTCAGCTTGGAGATGACAGGGGATAAAATATGAGGTTTATAAAATTATGAGCGAGGAGGAACAGGTAATAAGGAAAGGTTATTTACTTCATTAAATGTACTAGGACAAGGGAACATGCCATGATACTAACATTAAATAATATATATATCAGAGGAAGTATTTTCACAACGAAAAATCAAGCTGTGGATTTTGTTGCTGAAGGATACTGCTGAGGTATCTAGCAAGTTCACTGAAAAAAGCCCATACATTGTTATTAGCTAAGCAGACTTTGGAAAGCCACGGTTTATCCCTGCAAGTGAGCTGCAAAGAATGGATCTACTCTTTTGGTCACTGCTGCAGACATGATGCTGGGCTCAATGGACCTTTGGTTTAACACCTCATGACACATCTAATGCTCTAGATCAGGCATGTCCAACAGGTAGATCGCGATCTATCTGTAGACTGCAGAGGGGTCAGAGGTAGATCGCCAGCCCCACTTAGCTCCATCTCTCCAGCAGCTCGCCCCGTCGCTAGAAAAGAGCTTGTGCCAGCAGGTCGTCTGCCGAGGGCTTGCCACCGCTGCTGATCCTTTGCCTGTTTTTTTTCCCTGCCTGCGGGAATCTTGCTTGCAGGTGTATTGGGGGCGCTTCTTGTTTTTGTGCCAATAGTTTGTGGGTACCTCAGGGGGCCACCACCCACGCCCCGCGACAAGACGCCACACGCCCGGCGTCATACCTGGTCTCCTGCCTCTCAGAATCACCCATTCCTGCCCCCGCCCCAACACCCCTTAGAAGTGTGTTATATATCAGGCGATATCCATTCGCCCGGGCTTTATCTGAATACACTTACCGTATTTGTTGAGTCGTGTGCTGGTCGTTGGTCGCTTTATAGTTCGCTTTCATTAAACATTTTCGGGCAGACACAACAAAGTGTCAAAAATTTGGTGATTTTGGCGGGCTTTTCCAATTTTGTTCTAACTTGCCTATGGCTTGCCTTCGAATTGGTTCAAACCACTGTGAATTTTGCTTGCCTCAGCAATTTTATTTTGCCTAGCCTTTGCATTGATTCTACACTGTGTGCAGAATTTATTAAATCGCGTGTGGACGTATTTGAACTTGCTGGCGGTATTCGATTTTATCTGGTTTGCTGGACAGGTGTTTGAGATTTTTTGATGATTGTTTGGTGACATTTGATTACTGGTGCCAGTATGATGAATTCTTATTTTTATTTTTAGAACTGCATGTGTGGTTTTGGCATCTCTAGTCCTTGTATTGCATCATCCAGAAGTCTTCAGTTCCTGTTGATCTTTAATACTTTGGAACTGAGAGAGATTTGGACCAGATTCAGCCAGTGTTTATACTAACTTAGCAGATTTGGCCTTCTTACATCCAGCCAGCCCAGTATAACGAAGATGAATGTTCCAAAGAAGAGCAAAACCTACCACTTTCATGATGAATGGGAAATGGAATACTTCTTTATCATGGCGAAAGACAAGTGTTGTTGTCTAATTTGTAAAGCCCAAGTCAGGGGCGGCCCAAGGGTGGTGCGGGGCCATGTGCGGAGACTCGGTGCGGGGCCTCATTTGCATAAGGGAACTCATTTGCATAAATATTTGCATAATGTTACCTTACACTAATCTTTAGTAAACATGCCTCTTAATGAGTGTATGGATAAAGAAAGACTAAAATATTTCTACATTACTATAATCCAGTGCCAACTGCCAGGCACATTGTGGTCTTGGGCAAGCCACTTAACCCTCCATAGCCCATGTTCCCTGTAAAATAGTTATCTCCAAGTTATAATGCCCTGTTCAATGTAATTTCAGTTTGTTCAATGTAAACCGCACTGATGCAGAATAGCGCGGTATATAAGAGAATGTAAAATAAAAAAATAAAATAAATAAAAAATTAGGAACTACTACAAACACTGCCCATTTAGAACCCATAGCAAACCCACCGTATCATAACAGCACTACCAGGACTCACAAAGCACAAGACCCTACCTATCAAAAGGCTACACTGAAAATATTAAAGCAATACATTTCAGAGAATAACAATACATGACCTACTGGGGAAAAAGAACAAGTGGCAATGTCAAATAGGAATTACATAAACAGAATACCTCAGCTCAGTTACACATGCAGAACATAGACCTTCACCAAACAAGGAATCACAATTTAGAAACAGGAAGACAATAATTAAACTGGGAACCCCAAAAGCCCAACAACACTGTAGAAATAAAACTATAAATTAATTTCCTCTTGTACTAAACAAAGCGCAGACGTTAATGATGCACATTTCCCAGAGCTGGCATATTTCAGTTAATAAATTCAATAAAGAGATATTTTTCTACCTTTTGTGCATTTTTTTTCAGTAGCAATTGCTCCAGCCACTTTCTTCTGGTTTCTTTGTGTCTTCTGCTAACTCTCCATCGTCTGTTGTCCATTTGTCTTTTCTTCACACTTCTAGTTTTTTTCCATTCTCTCTCTACATCTGCTTTAACATACTAATCTTTCTCCTTTTGCTCTTTCCTCATTCCTAATTCATCCACTCAAATTTTACCCCTCCATCCTCAATCCCCACTTACTCTCCCAATATCCAGCCAATTGTAGATTTGTCTTCCCTCCCACACAAAATATTTTTTTCACTCTCCCAGCTCTATCCCATTCTAATCCTCCCACTACATCAGCTCCCTTCTAGTTCCAGCCCCACCCAGCAACCGCTCCCTTCTAGTCCACGCATCAGCCCATTTCCAGTCCTAACCCCCCATAAGCCCAATTCTAGTCCAATCCTAGCCCCACCATCAGCCCATTTCCAGTCCTAGCTCCCCCATCCGAGTCCCTCCATCAGCTCATTTCCAATCCCAGCCCCCATCAGCCCATTTCTACTCCTTTCCTAGCCCCACCATCAGCCCATGTCAAATCCTAGCTCCCCTCCATTCAGACCATTTCCAATCCAAGCCCCCCATGAGCCTACTTCCAGTTCTAACCCCTCCATGAGTCCATTTCAATCCAAGCCCCCCCAACAGCCCATTTCCAGTCCTATCCTAGCCCTCCATCAGCCCATTACAAGTCCTAGCCCCCCCATAGCCCATTACCAGTCCTAAGCCCCCCCATAGCCCATTACCAATCCTAAGCCCCCCATAGCCCGTTACCAGTCCTAAGCCCCCCCCATCACCCCATTTTGTCTTAGCCCCCCCATAGCGCATTACCAGTCCTAACCCCCATCAGCCCATTTCCAGTCGTAGCCTCCCCACAGCCCATTCCAGTCCTAACCCGCCTATTAGCCCATTTCCGGTCCTAGCCCCCCCCCCCCCATAGCCCATTACCAGTCCTAACCCACCTATCAGCCCATTTCCAGTCTGAGCAAGCCCATAGCCCATTACCAGTCCTAACCCCTCATCAGCACATTTCCAGTCCTAGCCCCCCATATAGCCCATTACCAGTCCTACCCCCCCATCAGTCCATTTCCAGTCTTAGCCACCCCATAGCCCATTACCAGTCCTAACCCCCCTCCCATCAGCCCACTTCCTGTATTATTTCCCCCCGTAGTCCATTAGTAGTCCTAACCCCCCATAGCCCATTACCAGTCCTAACCCCCTCCCCCATGAGCCCACTTCCAGTCTTAGTCCCCCCCATAGCTCATTAGTAGTCCTAACCCCCCATAGCCCATTACCAGTCCTAACCCCCTCCCCCCATAAGCCCACTTCCAGTCTTAGTCCCCCCGTAGCCCATTAGTATTCCTTACCCCCCATAGCCCATTACCAGTCCTAACCCCCTCCCCCCATCAGCCCACTTCAAGTCTTAGTCCCCCCAATAGCTCATTAGTAGTCCTATCCCCCCCCCCCCGCCCAGACAGATTAAAAAAAATACCGGCTGCTGCTGCTGCCGCCGTGGCAGCGGAAGAATCAAACGTCAATGCAGCGGGGCCCCGACTGCCCGGCAGAACCTCCCTCGAGCATCAGCTCCCGAGTCCCTCCCAAAGCGCGGGCTTTCAGAGCCGCAAGAGTTTCCCTTCTTCTTGCAGCTCAGTTAATCTCGCCGGGGCTGATGGGATTTCCAATCAGCCCCGGCGGGATTAACCGAGTCGCGAGAGGTCAGAGAAGCTGATCAAATTGGTGGAGGGGTTGCTCTCTATGTTAGAGAGGGCATTGAGTCAGAAAGGATTAAAGTTTTGCAGGAAACAAAATCTGCTGTAGAATCTATATAGATTGAAATTCCATGTAAAAGGGGGAAGGCAATGGCAGTGGGGGGTGTACTATCGAGCGCCGGGCCAGAATGACCAAATGGATGATGAAATGCTCAAAGAAATCAAGGAAGCTAACAAAAGTTACAGCACAGTTTATGTTTATGTTTATTTAGATTTTGATATACCGTTCAGGCCAGAGGCATTAGAGCGGTTTACAATGCAATATCATTCAAGGAAATAGGAAAAGAACGCCATTTATATGATAGGACAGAATAGAGGACAGAGACAGTCAGACAGAAAAGAAAAGGAGAGGAGCAAGGAACAGCGAGTTACCACAAAATAGACGCAAGTCGACCCAGTCCATGTCTTCGGATCAACCCACAGCCATAGACGCCATGGCCCTACGCCTAAGGGCCACGCCAAAGGGCCCTCTGGCAAGGCCCTCAGGCGCGGGCGCGCCTCAGAAGCGGCGGTTTTTATGCCGAAGGTAGGGGCTGCTGATAGACATGCAGTAATAATAATGGGTGATTTCAACTACCCCGGTATCAACTGGGTCAGTGTCACGGCAGGACATGCTAGGGAGATAAAGTTCCTAGATAAAATAAATGACTGCTTCTTGGAGCAGCTGGTTCATGAACCGACCAGAGGGGAAGCCATATTAGACCTAATCCTTAGTGGAACACCAGATCTAGTGCAAGAGATAAGGTTGTTGGGGCCACTTGGCAACAGTGATCATAGCATGATCGCCTTTGAATTAATTAGTGGAGGAGGGATAGTAAGGAAATCCACAGTACTACCTTTTAACTTTCAAAAGGGAGACTATGATAAAATGAGGAAAAGAGTTAAGAAAAAACTAAAAGGAGCAGTTGCAAAGGTTAAAGACGTACATCAGGCTTGGCTGTTGTTGAAAAATACTATCTTGGAAGCCCAGACCAGCTGTATTCCACGCTTTAAGAAAAGTGGAAGGAAGTCCAAAAAACTGCCAGCATGGTTTAAAGGTGAGGTCAGAGAGGCTGTTGTTGCCAAAAAAGCATCTTTCAGGAAATGGAAAAAAGAGCCAAACAACAAAACCTGGAAACAGCACAAGCACTGGCAAGTCAAATGCAAGGCATTGATAAGGCAAGCAAAGAGAGAATTTGAGAAGAAGCTTGCTGCGGAAGCAAAAACGCGAAATAAAGACCTTTTCAAGTACATTCGTAGCAAAAAACCTGTGAGAGAGTCAGTTGGTCCATTAGATGATAAAGGGGTTAAAGGAGCACTAAGAGGCGACAAGGCGATAGCGGAGAGACTGAATGAATTCTTTGCTTCAGTCTTTACTGAGGAAGATGTAGGGATGTTACCCATGAATGAAGTGGTATTTAAAGGTGCGGAAGAATTGAAGGAAATATCGATACATCGGGAAGATGTATTACAACTATTAGATAAACTGAAGAGTAGCAAATCACCTGGGCCGGATGGTATACATCCAAGGGTGTTGAAAGAACTGAAATACGAGATTGCAGACCTGCTATTAGTAATCTGTGAACTATCATTAAAATCATCTCTAATACCTGAAGATTGGAGGATCGCCAATGTAACACCAATTTTAAAAAAAGGTTCCAGGGGTGATCCGGGAAACTACAGACCGGTGAGCCTGACATCAGTACCGGGAAAAATGGTAGAAACCATCACAAAGAATAAAATTACTCAGCATGTAGATAGTCATGACCTAATGGGAGACAGCCAACATGGCTTTAGACAAGGAAGATCTTGTCTTACTAATCTGTTATGTTTTTTTGAAGGAGTGAATTATCAGGTGGACAAAGGTGAGCCGGTTGATATTGTGTATCTGGACTTTAAAAAAGCCTTTGACAAGGTCCCTCATCAGAGACTTTTGGCAAAACTAAAGAGTCATGGGATAGGAGGCAGTGTACTATTGTGGATCAGTAACTGGTTAAAAGATAGAAAGCAGAGGGTAGGGCTAAATGGCCAATTTTCCCAATGGAGAAAGGTGAATAGTGGTGTACCCTAGGGATCTGTGCTGGGTCCGCTGCTTTTTGACATATTCATAAATGACCTGGAAAGTGGAATAACGAGTGAGGTCATCAAATTTGCAGATGACACAAAACTATTTAAAGTTGTTAAAACCCAAGAGGATTGTGGAAAATTGCAAGAGGATCTTGATAAATTGGAAGACTGGGCATCAAAATGGCAGATGAAATTTAATGTGGACAAGTGCAAAGTTATGCACCTAGGGAAGAACAACCCAAACTATGGTTACACGATGCAAGGTTCCACATTAGGAACCACCACCCAGGAAAAAGATTTAGGCGTCATTGTGGATACCATGTTAAAACCCTCGGCCCAGTGTACAGCGGCGGCCAAGAGAGCAAATAGAATGCTAGGTATGATAAGGAAAGGAATGGAAAATAAAACAAAAGATATTATAATGCCTCTATATCGTTCCATGGTGAGACCGCACCTTGAATATTGTGTGCAATTCTGGTCGCCGTATCCTAAAAAGGATATAGCGATTTTAGAAAAGGTTCAGAGAAGAGCCACCAAAATGGTAAAGGGGATGGAAGGATACTCCTATGAAGAAAGGCTAAAAAGTTTAGGGCTCTTTAACCTGGAAAAGAGACGGCTGAGAGGAGATATGATAGAAGTCTATAAATTAATGAACGGAGTGGAACGGGTAAACGTAGATCGATTGTTTACCTTATCAGAATATAGAAAGACTAGGGGACATGCAATGAAGCTACAGGGTAAACTATTTAAGACTAATAAAAGAAGATATTTTTTCACTCAACGTGCAATCAAACTCTGGAATATGTTACCAGAGGATGTAGTAAAGGCTGTTAATGTAGCTGGGTTTAAAAATGGTTTGGACAAGTTCCTGGAGGAAAGGTCCATAAACCATTATTAAGAAGGGACCCAGGATATCAATGCTTGAACCAATACAAGCATTGTGGAACCTGTGTCCCTTGGGGAAACTGCTAGGTACATATGACCTAGATTGGCCACTGTTGGAAACAGAATACTGGGCTTGATGGACCTTGGTCTGACCCAGTATGGCATATCTTATGTTCTTATATTCCAGTAACGATTCCAGAGGTATTGACCGGGAGTTAAGACCCCTTCCAGAGCACCAGATGGTAAACCTTTTCCACTTGAAGGCGTAAGAACGTCTAGTGGAAGGTTTTCTGGAAGCATGAAGAACATCTTTCACTTTTTGAGAAAGAGGAAGATCCTGGTGATCTAGGCCTTCAGCAACCAAGCCCTGAGATGCAGAGACTGGGGATTGGGATGCCACAATTTTCCGTCCTCTTGAGAGAGGAGGTCTGGAGCAGACCCTAACTCTAGGGAGGGAGCTTGAGAGAGATTTAGAAGCAGAGGGTACCACACTTGCCGTGGCCAATGTGGATCTATGAGAATCATGTGGCCTCTGTCTCTCTGAAGCTTGAATATGGTTTTGGGAATTAGGGGAATGGGTGGAAAGGCATACAGGAAGTCTTGACCCCAGTGAAGGAGGAAAGCATCCCTTGCCTGAGCCCGAGTTCTGGAACAGAACCGGGGAAGTTTGGCATTCCACGGACTTGCAAAGAGGTCTATGTCCGGGGTTCCCCAAATTTGAAAAGTTTTTGACACCTGGTCCATATGTAGGGACCACTCGTGTGGAAGCAGAACTCGACTGAGTCTGTCTGCCAAAGCGTTTTGAACCCCTGGAAGATAGACTGCCAGAAGATGAATGTGATGCTCTCTGGTGAGGGCCCATAGTCGCAGAGCTTCGTTGCAAAGCAACAGAGAGCCAGTTTCCCCCTGCTTGTTTAGGTAGAACATGGCTACCTGACTGTCCGTGTGGACAAGGACTGTTTTGTGGCTGAGCAGGGTGTGGAAAACTCGTAGAGCAAGGAAGATTGCTCTGAGTTCCAAAAGATTGATGTGGAGACGTCTCCTGTGGGGACCAGATGCCCTGGGTGGAGAGGTCCTGAAGATGAGCTCCCCAGCCCATTGGAGAAGCATCTGTTGTAAGAGTTGCCTGGGGTAGTGGCTGTTGAAAAGGACACCCCAGCAAGAGGTTTTGAGGGGACTTCCACCATTGGAGGGACAAAATGAGGCGACTTGTGTTTGCTATTTTGTCTGACAGGCAGCCTAATGCCTGGGTCAATTGGGTGGATAAAGTCCACTGAGCTGCTCTCATGTGAAGGCGAGCATATGGTACCACATGAACGGTGGAAGCCATATGGCCTAGCAACTGTAACATCTCTCGAACAGTTATAGGGGTTTCAGCTCTGCTTGAGAAGCTAACTGCATCAAGCAAAGGCAGCGGGCCTGGGGAAGAAAGGCCCTTGCCTTTGTGGTATCCAGCAATGCCCCTATAAACTCCAGGGACTGAGTAGGGATCAAATTGGATTTTGGGATGTTTATTACCAGCCCTAAGTATTGAAGGATACACATTGTGCAGGTTAGAGCAGTCTTGGCCTCTGATTGAGTGGGAGCTCGAATGAGCCAGTCGTCCAGATAGGGGAAGACAAATATTCCCAGGGTGCGCAGAAAAGCAGCAACCACTGCCATGCATTTCGTGAACACCCTTGGTGCAGAGGCCAGGCCAAAGGGGAGCACTCTGTATTGATAGTGCCTCTCCTGGAAAAGGAACCTTCTGTGAGTTGGATGGATGAGAACATGAGTGTACGCATCCTTGAGATCTAGAGAACAAAGCCAATCCTGACTCTGAAGGTATGGCAGCAGAGTTCCTAAAGAAACCATCTTGATTTTTTCCTTGACTAGGAATCTGTTCAACTCTCTGAGATCTAAAATGGGTCTGAAGCCCCCCGTTTTCTTTGGGATAAGAAAATAGGGGGAATAGAACCCTGTGCCTTGTTGTTGAGAAGGCACTTCCTCTATTGCCCCTTGGGCTAGAAGAGTGGCAACCTCCTGCTCTAATAGGCTGAGGAGGGAGGTTGGAGAATTGAACTGGTGTACTCTTGTGAGAGGGGACAAGCTGGAAAAATGAAGTTTGTACCCCTCTCTTATGATGGAGAGTGTCCAATGCTCTGCTGTGATTTGTCCCCATCTGGGAGCAAAGTGACATAACCTTCCAGGAATGGTGGAGGGCTCTGGTCCTTCTAGAGCCAGGAAGGCTAAGTTCTCTAGCAGAAAGTCAAAGGCCCTGAGGGGGCTGAGACTGCTGGGCTGGAGCAGGCCTCGCAGCCTTGGCCTTGGTCTGTTTGGAGGATTGATGATGTTTGGAAGGGAACTCTGTGCTCCAAGGTGCTGGAATGCACTACCCCCTGGCATCCGTGCTATCAACAGCTTAACACAATTTAAGAAAGCTCTCAAATAACATCTCTTCAACAAGTACCTTATAGAGTCAACGGCACTCATAGACCTCAGCGAGTCCACCAATTAATATAGTTCCTTGGTGTCTCAATTAACATGCCAAGTCTGATTCTCTATAAGTAAAGATTATGTTCATAGTAACTGCTCCTTGTAACTGATACCTACGCAGTAATGTTTTCCTTGTAAATAGATTGTAGATAGTTACCCATGTTATCCAAGTTCCTTCCCTTGTTATCTGTAAACTCATGCATGTTGACTGTACTGAGATTTTTTGTTCTATGTGAACCGCGCTGATGCTGAATAGTGCGGTATATAAGAGAATTTAAATAAATAAATAAAATAAATAAATAAACTGAGCTGCAGAAGATGCTCTCTGACTATAAGCAGGATAGGATCTTCCCTTTTTAGAAAAAGGTGTTTTCTTGAACAACCTTTTCTTAGCAGGAGCAGCTGTAGATTTGGATAGTCTATCCAAAGCAGAATTTTCAGCATCCATCTGATTGGCCTTTGCTTGCCAATCCTTATCAAACAGATTTTCACCTGTACAAGGGATATTTCCCAATTCATCTTGGACCCAGGTCTCCAAATCAGATGCTTGAAGCCAAGCAATCCTACGTGCACCTATAGCTATAACTGAGGCTCTGCTTACGCATTCAAAGGAGTCAAAAGCTGCACGGTTGGAGAATTTGGAGATATCCTGGGCATGTTTGAGCCCAGAGAGAAATTCTTGCCTTTTATTGTCAGACATGAAAGGACTTAAAGGCTGCAAATGGTCAGTGACTTCTTTTAAGAACATTCCCATGTAGACACTATAAGAATTAATTCTCGCAGCAAGCATGGAAGCTTGGAAGACTCTTCTACCAAAAGCATCCAGGGTTCTACATTCATGTCCTGGAGGATTAGAGGCATGTCTCTTGGCACTTCTAATCTTTCTCATTGCAGACTCAACCACAATAGAGTGGTGAGGAAGCTGAGTTTTATGGAAACCAGGACAAGGAGGGACACGATACATGGTGTCCAACCTGCGAGAATGAGGAGAGGTGGTTAGAGGTACTTCCCACATCCTTAACATGAGATCATACAGAATCTCATGAATAGGCAAGGTAGCTGCCTCTTTAGGAGTTTTAGGATATTGTAGAATATCTAACTCCTTAGCTCTAGGCTCTGACTCTGGGGCTACTGTAATAGAGAGACCCCGGGCCACCTCTCTGATAAAGTCTTGAAAAGACAAGTCCTCTGGAGGAGACATCCTTCGTTTAGGAGAGGACTCCTCCTGTGGAAGAAGCATCGCTGCATCGACAGACTATTCAGAATCCTCAGAGTCATCAGAGGAATCGAAGTATCGTCTGTCGGGATGCTCTTGCAAAGCCCGATACCCGTACCGACCGGGGTCGGTATCGGGAATCATCGGTACCGGGGTGTCGGTACCGGAGGGCTGCAGAGGGCAGGGTACCGGCATGGCTGACACCGATGCCGATGTCACCCGTAACGGAATCAGTACCGATGGCGATACCGGAGCCGGTACCTGCAGAGTAGTCTGTTGCAGTACCACGGGCGTCGATGCCACAAGGAAAGCCGCCAGACTGCGTTCCATAGACAGAATCCTCTGATCCATCGACGCTGCCAATGCCTGGAAGTCGGTACCGGTGGAGGCCACCAGTACCCCAGAGCATGGCACCAGGAGATCTGTTGAGGCCACGCCATCTAGATCGTCCTGGAACCCCGATGATGATGCTTTAGAAGCCGAAGCCTCCCGCCGGGGTAATTTTGCCTGTGCAGAATCCTCGAGGGCAAGGCCAGAGGCATGTCGATCCTTAGAAGGAGATTTGCCCTTCGAGGACCGACTGGATTTATGTTTAGTTACCTGAGATCCATGTGAGGAAGAAGCAGCCCTGGAAGACGTCGATGCCACCGAAGCCGCATCAGAGGGAAACAGGGTACTGAGCTTGGCAGCTCGGTTCTGTCGACCTCTCTTAGACATCATGTAGCAGGACACACAATCTTTAATGGAATGGTCAGGGCCTAAACATTTGAGACACCAATCATGGGTGTCGGTGACGGATATAGTACCGCCACATTTTGTGCACTTCTTAAAACCTGAGGCAGGTTTTTCCATATTTAAGGAAGAAGGTTTTGGGCCTAAGGCCCAAAACAGAAGTACACCTGAAGAAAAAATAGAAGGTCTTTTTTTTTTTTTTGAAGAAAAGAATAAGAACCGGCGGTACCGGTACAGCGTCGAGGAAGGCAGATGCGTACAGAAAAGAAATAAAGAAAAAATAAGAAAATTCTTCTGCGGTGACAGGAACACGACCTGCTGGCTCCGCAGAAAAAGAACAACTGAGGAGAGACAGTTGGAAAGGCGGGAAGGCAGCATGCAGGCGCTGTGGGATGCTCCCAAAAGCTTTCTGATTGGACGCTGGGGAGCCTTTCTGCGCAGGCTCCGTCGGTACCGACGTACCCAAATGTGAAGACTCATTCCTGCTTGTTCCTGGAGATTCCTCCAACTTTATTGGGTTAAAATTTAATTTGAAACTTAATTTTCATGGTGGTAGATCACCGGCACTTTTGGCCCGAAAAAGTAGATCACGACCTGTTCAAAGTTGGACATGCCTGCTCTAGATGACTTTTTGTCAACCTCAGGAATTCTCAAATATTTATTAATCACTATGATTAGTACATGCTAACACTGTTCATGTGCGTTATCTGCCAGAGGGCCCATTTCATTCTTACGAGCCTTGGAGCAGACAATGTGCAATATCTATCAGTATATGCCCCCCTCTGTGTTTTTAAGGGGCTAAGACCATCTCATCCTAATAAGAAATATGCTTTCAAACAATAAAAAGCCTTTTCAGAGTTTAAGAAAAGATGTAAGGCAAGTTCTCTTCTATGCAGAAAATTAAATCTATCTCTAGGAACTACAATGTTTGACAATGTTACAGTCATACATAACTATTGTTGATTTCTTCCTTTTCACAAGTGTGCGCCCAATTTACAGCTATGCCTATCGGTCAGCTATTAAAAACGTGGACATTACTACTTCACAGTGCTTAACTGTATGTGATTCACAGGCAACTGGTCTTTGCTGATTATGAAAAAAAACTGTTTTTGTACTTCTCTCTTTATGCAAACATGTTTTTGAATTTCCAGTTTTCTGCACATACCTCTATGACTTCCTTTTACTAACACTTTTGAGCTATCTGCGACAAATGGACCATGCAGGAGATAGCTTTAGCTAGTGTTAGTAAAGAGGGCTCTATATATACAGTATATAAGAAAGAGATCATTAGAGAAAGATATCATGCTTGGTAAGGTAGAAAGTCAACGCAAAAGAGGAAGGCCAGCAATGAGATGAATTTATACAACAGCAGGTATGGGTGCCAGTCTCTCAACAATGAGCCGCGTGACTGAAGACCAATCACAATTTAGGACAACTATCTAGAGGGTCGCCATGAGTCGATACTGACTCAACGGCACTTAACATATATATAGTGCAGCTATTTGTTCCCAAGGTTAGTTCATGAAATACCCAGGTAGGTCAAGTTGTCAGGATAACCAAAACAGGCAAATTAGCCTGTTCTCTAGAACAGACCTATATCATGGCTATTCATGGTCGATATACTGAAACCCAGACCTGGTTGAGAATCTTGAGGACTGAGTTTGGGAAACACGGTCAAGGAAATATTTAGAATGCTGTTTCTTTTTTTACGCCCCTCCCCCCCCCCACACCTTAATAGATGTCTAATAAGACAAATGCTACCTATAGCTCAAAACCTAGCTCTGATTTTCAGTGGGTTGTGTTCCAAAGACACAGAGATCCTCTGTGGAGATCGTACATTGTCCATCATAGCCCAAATGTTAGTGTAAGAACAGTAGAAGTTTGCAGTTGATATCAGTGGCACTTGGTATCAGGCTCATATGAAAAGGAAGACTACATCTTACAGATTTGTACAATTTCATGGTTTTTGTTTTAAAATTTCTCCTCCCACTCCCCCCTCTGATACCTCTCAGCAGCACATCTCCAACCCTGATTTCCAAACAGTAACTTCTTACATGCATTTCAATACCATTACCAGTATCAGAGCTTCTTGTAGACAGGAGTACAATGCGTAATTTGCTAGAAACATAAATCTCATCTTTGGGTCTTCATGATTCCCTTCCCTTTCTGAAGAGGAAGGCAATGTGCATGATAGCAAATAGGTTACCATTTTATGATACAAAAAAATAAAAATAAAATTGATCTTATCTTTTTTAGATTACCTGAATCATGAGCTCCAAAGCATGAAAGTGAATCTGGTCTGTAACGTCGTGTTATAAACATCCCAGGGGAAATTAATAGATATAAGAAGACCAAGTTTTGAAGATAAAGTTCTCTAATTGAGCATGTGTAATTTCTGTACATTCTCTCTCTGTTTAATGCTGTCTGGCTTTTGTTCCTTACTAAATTATATGGATACAATATAATATTTTGGCAAGGTACTTAGAAGAACTTCCATTTAGTTCTTCTACCCTGCATAATATGCTGGCAGTAATTCAAAATAATTAAACTCTGAAGCATATTTATTTATAACTACTCTATCAAGGTATGCATATATTTCCTTTCCCTTTTAACTGCTTTTTAAAAATGCGGTTCTATTTTTCAGCATTTTCCCTCCCTTACATTTGTTTTATTACACAGGTACACTAAAAAAATTTTTTTTAAACTGCCTCTAATGTTTCGATTGATTTTTACGTTTTTTGGTGCGCTGAATCCAAATCTGGTAACCAATTTGCTCCATCACGTACAGACGTTTTGCTACATTGCGTTAGCAGTTTGAGGTGAACGTTTCAGATTGAGTGCGATCGAGATAAAAGTTTCTTGGATGAATTCTTTATACTAATTGTTTAGTAGTTATTCAAATAAGAATAAAGAAAATTGTAACAAGACAGCACATAAGAATAGAGTAATGTCAACAAAACACACTGTGATGGTAGCAAAATTGTCTGCACTTAAAACAGCCACATACATGTGCACAAACATTGAGCATATAAGAGCGAGGTTAGACACAAAGCAAAGCAAAGAAATGTGCAAAAAATGTTGTACAGGTATGTATGTAAGAATAGAAAACGCAAACCGCACCATTGCAATACATGAAGACAAACACCCGATGGTGTGAAAATAAAATTCTAATAAATGAGATCCGACACTGTGGTAATAACTAGCAAATTTTTATTTCAAAGTTTAGTAAAAACACGATATTTGTCAACACAGTTTAGATTTTAAAGTCATTCTTGGGTCAATCAATCTCCTGGTGGGCCCGTTTCTTCTTCCCCCGAATGCTTCTCTTGGTGCGCTGCTTGGCGTATTTTTCATCTGGGGTTTCCCGCAGCAGCAACCAGCAGAAATCAGCCATCATAGTGGTGTTCCATCTTCCTTGGTACCTTCTCTCTGCGTCCTTGATGTCCTGGTGAAACCTTTCACCTTGTTCTTCACTGTACGCCCCCAAGTTTTCGGGAAAGTAGTTCACATGGGAGTGCAAGAAATGGACTTTCAGGCTCATGTTACAGCCTTGTTCTTTGAAGGCATTGAGCATCCTGGCAACAATATCCTTATAGTTCTCATCCCGCCTGTTCCCCAAGAATTTGAGAACAACATCCTTGAAGGAATCCCAGGCTTCTTTTTCCTTCTCAGACATCGTTTCAGCGAATGCTCCATCTGAAATGAGTTTCCTTATATCAGGGCCAACAAACACTCCTTCCTTTAGCTTTGCTTCAGAAAGTCGGGGGAACTTTGAGCAAAGGTACCGAAAGCACTCACCATCTTTTGGAAGGGACTTGATGAATTGCTTAATGAGACCCAACTTAATGTGGAGAGGTGGTAATAGAACTTTATCACGAGGTACCAAGCTCTCATGAAGAACATTTTTCTCACCGGGTCTCAAATACTCCCGAATTGGCCAGTCTTTTTTCCCCCCAGAGTAGGTCGCGGGCCCGGCTATCCCACAAGCAAAAGAAGCAGGGATATTTGGTGAAACCGGATTGCTGCCCTAATAGCATGGATAGAATTTTAAAGTCTCCACAAATCATCCACTTATGCTCATCATAACGAATGTTCTGAAGAATCAGGGCCAAATTCTCGTATTTTTCTTGGAGAATAACAGAGTGAGCAATAGGAACTGAAGCAAATGTGTTGCCATTATGAAGAAGAACACCTTTTATGCTGTCTTTTGACGAATCAATGAACAGCCGCCATTCAGCAGGATCATACTTGAGTTTAAACTTTTCCATCACTCCGTATATATCGTTGCAAAATACCAAATCTTCCTCTTTGCTGAAATACTTCAAAAATTGTGTCTCGCGGTTGCGGTATCAATAAAAAGTTGTTCCTGGTGACAATAGATTTTTCTGTTTAAGCCGAGAACCTAGCAGTTGGGCAGCATCTTTTGGGAGTCCTAAATCCCGGACTAAATCATTCAATTCAGCTTGAGAGAAAAGTTCAGGTTTCGGATCTGGTTCAGTTTCAAACTCGGAAGTACTGGACTCATCGGGAAAAGCCATCTGATGAGTCTCATCATGATCAGAACCGTCCACACAAATATGATCCAAAGATTTTGGTGGTTCAGGCACAGGTACTTCGTTGCTATGAGGCATAGGCCTAATTGCTGAGGGAAGGTTGGGGTAACTTATTACGTTCTTATTTTTTAAGTTGTATCCCTTCACAATGCAAGAGCAAAAATAGCAGTCACTGCTGTGGTCTCTTTGTTCACAGCCACATCATAGGTATTCCGAAACGAAATGCTTGTTTTTTACCTTTCATCCATAAGCGTAGATCTTCCTCACATGTCTTGCACACTTTGTGAGGAGCCCACGGTTTGTCTTGATCGCCTAACTTCAAACCGAAATAGGCGAAATATACTTTTTTAATAAATGCAGAAATGTTCCTCTGCCGCTTTTTCACGGTATATTCCCCACAAATAAAACAAAAACTGTCCGGAGAGTTGATGCAACCTCTGGCTCTGTGAGCCATCACAAATACACAGCACTGCAAACTACAACTGTAGTGAACCACTTCGGAATAAAGCTGGATTACGACTGAGCAAACAAAAGGTAATAATGAACTTGCAAGAAACTGAAATTTGACAGGAACGTTCATGTCGCAACCACCGTGTTTGAGCGAGCGAACGAGGCGAGGCGAACAGGAAAGAACATGCGCCAGCGCGAGTACTGGATTTAGCCCCCCGCCTCCCAATTGTCCTGTTAATGTATAAAATGAATACAAAACACTCTAAAATATCATGAGGGAGTGTTTCTAGTTAGTTAACCATTACAACCTCTATTTTGGGCCAAGAAAATAAACTGCAGTCGGCTAAAAAGAAATTATGTGAACATTCCTTATATGGGTAAGAAATCTAATTTTGCGAGAAAACGTGACGTGATGGAACATTTTGGCTATTTTTCCTGGATTCAGCACCCCAAAATCTATAGGAATCAGTTGCAAAACTGGAGGCAGATTTTTGGTAGTGTACCTGTGTTATTAAAAAAAACCACAATGATTTCTATTTTATTCTCAGTTGAAGATCTCAGCATCTAAAAGGATTCAGTGATCCCTTTGCTGGGTGGAGACTCCTATTCAACCCAGCATTGTGTACTCATAGTGGTTGTTTTTCCCTATATGCATCACTTTGCACTTGTCCACATTAAGGGACTTGTTAACTGATGTGCATTACACAGTAAACAGAAGAATTAGCACTTGCTGTTAGCGCACACTTAATTTTAACACATGTGCTAATTCCTGTGATAATCGAAAAACATGGAATGCGACAGGGAAAGTGTGGAGACTATACCTTAAACTTATTGTTAAATTTGCTCTTAATGCAGCAGGTTAACACAGAGCAATATATCCTGCATCCCAATAAGAATTATATTTACAGTAGCCTCTCTCTTGTTGGTTCTGGGACAAGTTGTTCTATGAAGCAGTCATTTATGGAATCTAGAAATTAACTTTCCTGATGTGCTCTGATGAGACATTCATCCAGTTGATCCTAGGATAATTGAAATCTTCCATTATTATTGAGTTGCAACGTAGCAGCCTGTCTACTTTGTATTTTCACAGTCTATCATCTTGGTCAGAGGAAGATAAACCCTTAGTTTTATCTTCTTCACCATGGATGAATTTCTCTCCATATAGATTACAGAATGCAGTTTATTTCTTGTACAATTTGTATCCTACTTGACTATGGAATTCTTCACATATACAGGCCAATGCAGAAAGCTGGTGCTGAAGTAATGCACTATTAGCTATGTGGGCATTTAGGTAGCGCATGACTTCAGTGCCGGCATGCAGAAAAGGGCATGTATGCAAATGAGCTGTGCACAAAATATCAGAGTAAAGTTGGAAGCAGAGGAGCCAACGCATGTGCAAACAGATGCACTACAATTGGGCGTATTCACTAATGTGACGTGCAGAGGTGATTGCAATTAGGAAGATGACCTTCCAGGACAAAAACTTCAGTGTAGTAGTGGCTAAAGGTTCAAAGAGCGGTTTCATGAGCTGCCCGAGAACTATATTTAAATCCCATGCCACCGGTGGTGGTTTGATGGGAGGTTTTCTTAACAGAAAACCTCTCAGAAATCTGGATATGAGAGGATGAGAGGAAATTGGTTGTCCATTTAGAGGCTAATAGGAAGCTGTAATTGCACTAAGATGGACTCTAACTGAATTGGTCTTCAGACCAGAATTTGATAAATGAAGTAGATACTCTAGTATCGCTTCCAAAGGTATCACCAGGGGGTTTAACCCCTTCTGGGAACACCATATAGTGAAACGTTTCCACTTGAAGGTATAAGATCGTCTTGTGGAAGGTTTTCGAGAAGCTTGAAGGATATCCTTTACCTGTTGGGAAAGGTCGAGATCCTGAAGATTTAAGCTTTCAGCAACCAGGCCGTGAGATGCAGGGACTGGGGATTCGGGTGCCATAGGGTCCCGCTCTCTTGGGAAAGGAGATCTGGAGCACACCCTAACTCCAGAGGTGCAACTTGAGAGAGATGTAGAAGCAGGGGATACCACGTTTGGCGTGGCCACCGTGGTGCTACGAGGATCATACGACCTCTGTCTCTCTGAAACTTGAAGAGTGTTTTGGGGATGAGGGGAATAGGTGGGAAGGCATAGAGGAAGTCCTGACCCCAGTGAAGGAGGAAGGCATCCCTTGCTTGGCAATTGTGAGCCGGAAACCTGGAACAGAACTGGGGAAGTTTGGCATTCAGTGGACTTGCAAAGAGGTCTATGTCTGGAGTCCCCCAGATATGAAATATCTTTGTCACCTGATCTAGGTGGAGAGACCATTCGTGAGGCAGCAGTACTCGGCTGAGTTCGTCTGCCCAAAGGTTTTGAATGCCTGGAAGATATACCACGAGAAGGTGGATTTGATGCTTTCTGGCGAGGGCCCAAAGTCGTAAAGCTTCGTTGCATAACGACAGAGAGACTGTTCCGCTCTGCTTGTTCACATAGAACATGGCTACTTGATTGTCCGTTTGGACTAGGACTGTCTTGTAGCTGAGTTGTGCATGGAATACTCGAAGAGCTAAATAGATTGCTCTTAATTCTAGGAGGTTTATGTGAAGACAAGCCTCCTGTGGAGTCCAGGTGCCCTGGGTGGAGTGATGATGCAGGTGTGATTCCCAACCCACCTGTGATGCATCTGTTGTTAGGGTGGCCTGGAATAGGGGTTGTTGGAAAGGAGACCCCACTAAAAGATTCTCCAGTGATTGCCACCATTGAAGGGACAAGATCAGTCGATGAGAGTTTGATATTTTGTCTGACAGACGTCCTGTGGCCTGTGTCCACTGTGTGGATAGGGTCCACTGGGCTGCTCGCATGTGGAGGCGAGCATAGGAAACTACATAAACTGTGGATGCCATGTGTCCCAGTAACTGTAGCAGTTCTCGAGCAGTTAGGGAGGATTTTCCCGCTGCTTGAGAAGCTACTTGCACGATGCGAAGACACCGGGCCTGTGAAAGGAAAGCCTTTGACTGTCTGGTATCTAAACAGGCTCCTATGAACTCCAGAGACTGGGAAGGAACAAGTTGGGATTTTGGGAAGTTTATTACCAATCCCAAATATTGGAGGATTCGCATTGTGCGAGACAGTGCAGAGCTGGCTTCTGCACTCATGTGGGCTCGAATGAGCCAGTCGTCCAAGTAAGGGAAGATGAATATCCCTAGGTTCGCAGGAATGCAGCTACTACTGCCATGCATTTCGTGAAAACTCTTGGTGCGGAAGCCAGACCAAAGGGAAGAACCCTGTACTGGAAGTGTTTTCCCTTGAAAAGGAATCGTAAGAATTTCCTGTGATCTGGATGGATCAGAATGTGAGTATATGCATCCTTTAAGTCTAGAGAGCAAAGCCAATCCTGACTTTGAAGGTATGGCAGAAGAGTTCCTAAAAAAATCATTTTGAACTTCTCTCGGAACAGGTATTTGTTCAATTCTCTGAGGTCTAGAATGGGTCTGTCTCCCCCTGTTTTCTTTGGAATAAGAAAATAGGGGGAGTAGAACCCTGTACCCTGCTGGAGAATGGGTACTTCCTATAATGCCCCTTGGGCAAGAAGTGTTAAGACCTCGTGATTCAGCAGATTGTCTGCAGAGGTCTGGGAATTGAACTGCCTTAGGATTGTAGGAAGGGGCATGCTGTGAAAATGAAGCTTGTACCCCATCTCCTACAATGGACAGAGTTCAATTTTCTGCTGTTATTTGGTGCCATCTGTTGGCAAAATGACACAGCCTGCCTGGAATATTTAGGGGTTCTGGACTCCTCAGAGGCAAGAAGGCTAAGCTCTCTAGGAAGGAGTCAAAGCCCTTGAGGGGGCTGAACCTGCGGAGCTGGTTGAGCTCTCGGGCCTTTTGGCTTCTTCTTCTGTTTAAATTGCTGCTGTTCTTCTCCCGTTTGGGCAACTTGACCGTGAGCTTGGCTTTGCTGGGTATAGGATGGATAAAACTTCCTCTTTTTGCTGAAAGAGGGTTTTTTTACAAGGGTTTCTTTTTGGCTGGAGTGGCTGGAGATTTTGACAATCTATCTAAAGTGATATTGTCAGCATCTATCTCATTAGCCTTTTCCTGCCAATTCTTGCCAAAGAGGTTTTCTCCTGTGCAAGGGATGTTGCCTAATTTATCCTGTACCCAAATCTCCGTCTGATGCCTGAAGCCAGGCAATCCGTCGTGCACCAATGGCAATAGCAGAGGTTCTGCTGATGCATTCAAAGCAGTCAAAGGCTGCACGATTCACAAACTTGGAGACATCTTGAGCATGCCTGACAAGCGTAAGGAAGTCTTGTCATCTGTCATCTGGGAGAAGTGGGCTCATAAGCTCCAAATCTCTTGTGACCTCCTTGAGAAACATTACCATATATAAAATATATGAGCTGATCCTAGCTGAAAGCATGGAAGCCTGAAACGTTTGACGTCCAAAAGCATCAAGAGTCCTGCATTCACGACCTGGAGGATTGGATGCGTGTCTCTTTGCACTTTTCATCCTACGCATGGCTGACTCCACTACCACTGAATGGTGTGGCAGCTGAGTCTTTTGAAATCCAGGTCATGGTGGAACTCGATACATGGTATCAAGCCTCCTAGACTGAGGAGATGTGGTCAAAGGTGTCTCCCACATTCTGAGCATCAGATCATGAAGAATTTCATGAATGGGCAGAGTGGCTGCCTCCTTTGGAGCCTTAGGATATTGGAGAATTTCCAGTTCCTTTGCTCTAGGTTCCTTTTCAGGAGCTACTGTGATTGAAAGGCCTTTGGCAACATCACGAATAAAATCCTGAAAAGACATGTCCTCCGGAGGCGACATTCTGCATTGGGGAGAAGAGTCTTCTGGGAGAAAAACTCTGGTATCGGCAGAATTATCAGAGTCATCGGAATCGGAGGATTTGAAGTATCTCTGATCACGATGTTCATGTACGGCACGGTCTTGGTATCAATCGAAGTTGGTACCGAGTTGATCCAGTACCGATCTTTCGATGCCCGGCAAAGACAGCATGGGAAGAATTCCCACTGGGGCCGGTACAGTCGGTGCTGGTACCAGTACCGGTGCCGGTTGAACCATCGGTGTCAACGGTACCACAGCTGTAAGGAGAGCTGCAATATTGCGCTCGATAGTGAGGAATCTCTGGTCTATCGATGCTGCCCATGCCTGGGTGTCAGTACCAGTGAAGGCGGCCGGGACCCCTGAGCATGACACCAGTAGTTCTGTCAAGGCCGAGGCCTAGAGAACATCCTGGAACCCCGTTGATGCTTTGGAGGCTGAAGCCTCCTGCCGGGGCTGTTTTGCTGGTGTGGTTCCCTCAAGGGCAATGCCAATGGCCTCTCGATGCTTAGCAGGAGAGCTACTCTTTGAGGACCGGCTGTTATTTTTAGTTACCTGAGATCCATGGGAGGAAGAGGAGGCTCTTGAAGACGTCGATGCAATGGACCTGGCATCCGAATTAAAGAGGGTACCGAGCTTTGCAGCCCGGTTCTGTCTTCCTCTTTTAGTCATGCCCATACAAGAGAGACACTCAGATGGAGAATGGTCAGGGCCTAAACATTTAAGACACCAGTCATGTGTGTCGGTGACGGAAATGGTACTGCCACACTTAGTGCATTTTTTTAAACCCACTAGCTGGTTTTTCCATCTTTAAGGAAAAATAGGGCCTAGTGCCCAAAATGGCGCCTAGCACCGAAAAAGAAATTTTCTGCAGAGAAACAATTTAGAATTTTTTTTTTTTAAGAAGAAAAATAAAGAACTGGCGGTACCGGTAGGCGTCGTGCGGAGGCAACGCGACCACAAGAAAACAAAATTAAAGAAGAGATTTTCTGCGGTGACAGGGTATGTGTCCTGTCGGCTCCGTGGAAAACGAAGAACTGAAAAGGGACAGTTGGAAAGGCAGGAAGGCAGCGCGCATGTGCTGAGGGATGCTCCCAAAAGCATTCCTATTGGACGCTGGGGAGCGTTCCCGCGCAGGCTCCGATGGTACCGAAGATACCCATATGTGAAGACTACATTCCTGCTTGTTCCTGGAGATTGTTCTTTGTTCCTTGTAAACCACACTGTTTTCTTAATAGTGTGGTATATAAAACCAAATAAATAAAAGTGTGCTGGGTCCGCTGCTTTTTAACATTGAAAGACTGGACGTCCAAAATAGCAGATGAAATTTAATATGGACAAATGCAAAGTTATCCATCTAGGAAAGAACAACCAAACTGCGATTACATGATGCAAGATTCCACATTAGGAACCACCACCCGGGAAATGGATTTAGGCGTCATCTTGAATCACTGCGCCCAGGGTGCAGTGGCGGCCAAGAAAGCAAATAGAATGATAGGAGTCATAAGGAAGGAATGGAGAATAAAACTAAGTATATTATAATATTTCTGTATCATTCCATGGTGCGGCCGTACCTTGACTATTGTGTGCAATTCTGATCGCCATATTTTAAAAAGGTTAAAGAAGAATTAGACAAGATACAGAGAAGAGCCACCAAAATAGTAAAGGGATCGTAGAATACCTCTATGAAGAAAGGCTTAAAAGGTAAGGGCTCTTCAACTTGGAAAAGAGACGGCTGAGGGGAGATATGATAGAGGTCTATAAATGAATCAATGGAGTGGAATGGGCAAACACAGATCGGTTGTTTACTTCATCAAAAAGTAGAAAGAAACAAAATACAATGTCATCTATTTAAGATTAATAAGAGAAAATATTTTTTCATTCAACACGTAATCAAACTATGAAATTCTTTAGCAGAGGTTGTAATACAAGCTGTTAGTGTAGTTGGGTTTAAAAAAAAGGTTTGGACAAATTCCTGGAGGAAAAGTCCATAAACCATTATTATTATTAAAGAGGGCCTGGAAAATCCACTGCTTACCCCGGGACAAGCATTGTGGACTCTATGTACCTTTTTGGGAACAGGCAGGTACTTGTGACCTGGATTGGCCACTGTTGGAAACAGGATACTGGGCTTGATGGACCTTTGTCTGACCAAATATGGCATTTCTTACGTTCTTATATATTCTTATGGGGCCCAATATTCGAAAGGCATTTACACAGTTTACAGTCTAATAAACCATGTAAATAACTTTAATTGGGATAGTCAATGGCACTTACATGGTTAGTGCTATTGGATATCTCCTTCTAACCACGGTTAGCATTGGGGCGTGTCGTGGGCGTTCAGGGGTGGAGCAGAGGCGGAGACTGTCGCTAACCAGGTAGCGGCGATATTGCCCTGCTACCCAGTTAGTGACCTGTGGGTAAAACTAGGCTAGCTTTTGCTAACCAGGAGCTAGCTGGGTAGCTGTGCAATATTGCTGCTACCTGGTTAGGCTCTGTAGCGGTTTCCTCTGTGCGGCAAACCTGGATATTCAATGCCATTGCCATGGCATAGCTTGCCCAATTGAATATCGGGCCCATGATGTCCAATTAATGCATTTTTACAGGATTGTGGTGGAAGAGGTGGTGTTTTGATGATTGGGGGGACGTAAGGTTGAAGATTCACCTAGGACACCCAGTTGTCTTACACTGGCCCTTTTAAGGTGGTACCAGTTTTTCACAAATAGGCTCCCCATTTCCAAAAGTCCCCAATTTCTAATTCATTTAAAACCCCCTAAAGGTCCTGGGCATGTAAATTGAAGCATGTCATAGTAACATAGTATATAATGGCAGATAAAGACCATCATGGTCCATCTAGTCTGCCCAGCAAGGTGGCAAGAGTAGGTGCACCTGCCGCTCCATGCAGGTCACCCCTCCCCATATCTTTGTTTAGGGGAGTATCCACCGCTCCGTGCAGGTCACCCCTATTTGTTGAGATAGCAGAGACAGTGAAGATTATTTTAATTTTATCCTGTTGCTATAAAGGGATCCACTGTGTCTGTCACTGTATTTGCCCCCATCACTTCCATCACGAGGGCATTCCAAACATCCACCATCCTTTCAGTGAAAAAGTATTTCCTGATGTTGCCTTCCAGCTTATCCCCTTGCAGCTTCATGTTATGGGTTTTGTAGCTTCCCCGTCTTTAAAAAAGGTTTGTCTGTTCATTAATACTCTTTTATCATATCTCACGGAGTGGAGGACTAGCCTAGTGGTTAGAACACTGGCTTGGTAACCAAGCAACCAGGGTTCGATTCCCACTAGCACTCCTTGTGGCCTTGGGCAAGTCACTTAACCCTCCACTGCCTCAGAAGAAAGGCCTGGCAATCTACTTCCGGTGACACTGCCAAGAAAACCCAGGAGCTTCTGGGTCGCCAGGAGTCAGGACTGACTTGAAGGCACACATTGCATTTTGCATCATATCTCACATTCAAAACAGCCCTCAATATATACAAAATCAAGCACAACCTAACCCCTGACACCCTTAAGAGCCTAATGGAGATAAGCACAAGCACAAGACCCAAACGACGTAGTACAATGGATAGCATCCAAACTCTCAGCGGATACCACACATTCCACATCAGGCAGAGCTCTGTCCCTAACTGCAACCACTCTGTGGAACTCTCTTCCCCAAGACCTCAGAGCCACCACTGATGCCAAGGACTTCAGAAAAAAACTCAAAAACCTCTCTTTTCACCGAACATGATGGTGCCATTACCTGACTGTACTCTCCCCTCTCTGCCACTCTCCCCCCAACAGTCAACTCAGCCTCTCAATGCAACTTATCAGCCTGTAAATAATGTACTGTACATAAGTATATATACCTCTGTAAATAGCTAGCCTTCCAGATATCCCCCTCCCCCTCCATGTCCCTTCTCCACTGACCTAGTTTTAAGCAAACATTTGATGTAATTTTAGTTCCTATGTAAACCGCTTCAATTGAAGGAAAAGACGGTATAGAAAACCTGTTAAATAAATAACTATCTCCCCTGTCCCTCCTCTTCTCTAGAGTATACATATTTAGGTCCAAGTCTCTTCTCATATGTCTTCTGGCACAGGCACCAAATCATTTTGGTCGCCTTCTTCTGAACCGTTTCCAGTCTTTTTATATCCTTTGAGAGATATGGTCTCCAAAACTGAACACAATATTCCAAGTGAGGCCTCATCAGTGACTTGTACAGTGGCATTAGTAACTCCTCCTTCGTGCTGGTAATTCCTCTCTGTATGCAACCTAGCATCCTTCTGGCTTTGGCCACTACCTTGTCACAATGTTTCACCACCTCGAGATCCTCAGAAACAATCACTCCGAGGTCCTTCTCCTGTCCATGTATATCATCCTCTCTCCCCCTATTGCATACAGTTTCCTTTGATTTCTGTATCCCAAGTGCATGACACTGCACTTCTTCTCATTCAATTTTAACATTCTTGCAGCTTTCCTCATGCTATGCACTCCCTCAGGGGAGTCCACTCTGTTGCAAATTTTTGTGTCATCTGCAAAAAAACAGACTTCAGCAATATCACTCACAAATACACTGAACAGTACCGGTCCCAGGACCAATCCCACTAATCACCTTGCTTTCATCCGAGTGAGTTCTGTTTACCATCACCTTCTATCATCTTTCAGTCAACCATTTTCTGATCCAGTTCACCACCATGGGACCCATCCCCAGGCTGTTCAGTTTATGGATAAGTCTCCTGTGAGAAACAATACCAAAAGCTTTGCTGAAATCTAGTAGATCACATCCATCGCACGCCCTTGATCTAGTTCTCTGGTCACCCAGATTTGTTTGGCATGACAGTCCTTTGGTAAAACCATGTTGCCTCAGATCATGCAACCTATTGGTTTCGGGGAAAGTCCACTATTCTCTCTTTCAGGAGCGCCTCCATTACTTTTCCTGCCACCAAAGTAAGGCTTACCGGCTTGTAGTTTGCCACTTCTTCCCTATTATCATCCCAACTTTAGCCTCCTGCACCTCCCAAAGTAAATGGTGACCACAAGGATCAAAAAACAACTCTTCCCCAGCGCACACTAAAAGTCTATTCAGAAGGTCTGGGAGGTATGCTATTTCTGCACCAGGCAGAGAAGTTACTAAATGTTCCGTACAACAGTTTTTATTCCACTCATCCCTTTTCCTCTTACACTGGCCTGGGGGATACAAAACGAGTCCCCATGCTGACAGCGAGCTGGACATGGAACTCTTCAATGCTATTCTGAGACTGGCAGGCGTCATCCCAACAGCAGCAAACATTTCTGTCCACCCCCCCATAGAGGCCAATAGGGGTGTACATGCACTGGCACATGTTTATTGGGGTACCTAAACATTTTATATGCAAAGAAATCACTTGTACGCATAGTATTAATTAATGTATGTACAATCGATATGCATATGCAGAAAAGTCCTACTACACATACAAGGCATACATTTAAAAGTAATATGTGCAAAACGCAAAAAAAACGAAACCACACACAGAAGTTTGGAAAAATTGGGGAAATATTCACAACCAAAAATTTAGACTTGTTGCAGATCACCTATCTTCAAAGGTCTCCAGGAAACAGGACACAAACAAGATTTTTGCAGTGAGGGCTACACTGCTGCAGCTGAACCACAAGGCCTACTCACTGTATTCTTTTCAATGAACATTGTGACTAAAGACCCCAACAATCACCCTTTTATTGCTGAACAGAGTTGCTGTAGCCAATAGGATGTCTACAGGACAAATTTTTCAATTTCTTCACATATTCATTTTAAGAAAATGTTTCCATTAGAACTTTTTAATACCTGCTAATTGATAGGTTAGCACATGTTAAATTGATTTAAATGTGCACTAGATGCATTTGCAAGAAACAGAATCTGCACTAACGAATACACATCCCTAGCAGCTAGTTCCCCAGAGGGATTAAAGCAGCAGGTCCGAATTTCCTCAGAGCCAATATTTAAGTGGCGTGCCTGCTAACAGATGCCAGTGTGGCCAGATTTTACATTTTTTTCATTACCTCAAAGTGAAAAGCAAAATGATTTTAGGGATACTTCGTGTTTATCATTAGGAATGCAGCAAGCACTGAATGCCTGCAACTAAAAATGCCTTTCTGCTCATCAAGCTGGCTTACTGAATTCTAGAAAAGATTCTCATGTCTGCAGCCCCCAGCAAAGGATCGTTGCTGTTGCAATGGCTGGGCAAGGTGAAAGGGAGTATTATGTGGGGAAAATATCCTAGGCATTTGTGAATGAAGGCTCCATGGTATCATAAAAACACAAAGACTAGCTATGACCGAGCTAGAAGTCTAAAGGATTGGGAGACCAGGCTTTAAACAAAATCAAGTCATTCTTCACATACATTACTGTGCTAAGAGTATCTCTATTAAAGGGCATCCATCCTTCAAAGGGCATTCCTATTAGCCTAAAAGCTCACGATAGGCTGCACCGCCAACAGATGCAGGCAAGACAATGAACTTGCTTTAAACGTGATATTCAGGGGCTTAGAAATAGCTATGAGGACACAATCTACAGAATTATGGAAATTGTTTCAAACTGAAGATGCTGCAGACTTTCTCCCAGCCCTCATCATCCAACACTGGGTTTCTTCCACTTGTGCCCCATAAGCATATCCCCATGCAAGTTTTATCCCGCTATACACTGGTACCTTTAAAGCTGTAAATCAAATTAAAAACTACACGTTTGTTAATACTTTGACAATTCATGATGCCATCTTTAGAGAGAGGTCTTAGCTGTAATAGAAATGCCAGGTTCAGCTCCTGCATTAGGTAAATAATACCACTATAAACAAGACCACAGTAGACAATGGAGAGAGAGAGAAAATATAAAAAAGAGGGGGGGAGGGAGAGGTGGTAATGCATACTAGAGAAAGCCATGCTGTATTCTGCGGTCATGGAGAAATAATCTGTGTATTTCAATAAGAAACCTCTTCAAGAATTAGAGCCTTCTACGTCACCCACAAACAGGAACACCCACAAAAAGGAACAGAAGTGAGGGGCATCTTGAACAATTTTCAGAAGACTGTGTTCGTGAGAAACGAGCTCAACTTAAAGTAGACAAAGCGATGGGACCGGATGGGATTCACCCTAGAATACTGAGGGAACTTGGGGACGTTCTAGCAGCTCCATTGACTGACCTTTTCAATGCCTCGGAGTCGGGAGTGGTGCCAAAGGACTGGAGAGAGGCTCATGTGGTGCCTTTACACAAAAGCGGAAGTAAGGAGGGGGTTGAAAACTACAGGCCAGTTAGTTTAACTTCGGTGGTGAGTAAATTATTGGAAATGCTGCTGAAAGAGAAAATAGTGAGGTTTCTGGAGTCCAGCGGATTACAGGATCCGAGGCATCATGGATTCACCAGAGGCAGGTCTTGTCAGACAAATCTGATTGATTTCTTTGACTGGGTGACGAGGGAGTTGGACCGAGGGAGAGCCCTAGATGTGGTGTATTTAGATTTCAGAAAAGCATAGTTACTCACCTGTAACAGGTGATCTCCGGGAACAGCAGGAATTTAGTCCTCACATATGGGTATCATCGGTACCGATGGAGCCTGCGCGGGAACACTCCCCAGAGTCCAATTAGAAAGCTTTTGGGAGCATCCCACAGTGCCTACGTGTTGCCCTCCCGCCTTTCCCAACTGCCTCTCTCCAGTTGAGTTTTACAGCTGAGACAAAGAGAGAGAGAGGGAAAGGGAAAGAGATAGATAGAGAGATACAACTCCTAGGGGAGGTGGGAGGGTTGCGAGGACTAAATTCCTGCTGTTCCCGGAGATCACCTGTTACAGGTGAGTAACTATGCTATCTCCAGGAACAAGCAGGAATGTAGTC
Organism: Ichthyophis bannanicus; assembly: GCA_033557465.1. Taxonomy (NCBI): domain Eukaryota; kingdom Metazoa; phylum Chordata; class Amphibia; order Gymnophiona; family Ichthyophiidae; genus Ichthyophis; species Ichthyophis bannanicus. Next base: position 188,825,473 of record CM066036.1, read on the forward strand.
ATCACATATGGGGACTCCCTAGCTTTAGGTTCCAGGGAGAAACCCCAGAAGTTGTGTGTCCCTGAGAAGGGCTCCACTTCCCCCCATGGATCTCTGGCATCCTACCAGGGATGGTGGGTAGGAGTTAAATAGGTATGGAACAGGTGTTGGAGAACAGCCTGACCAAACAAAGCATCCCGGCGGGAGTCCTTGTCCGAGCAGTAATGGGCTGTGAAGGTATGAACCGAGGCCCAGGTGGCTGCTCGACAGATGTCGTCAATAGACACAGAGTGCAGATGAGCCATTGAGGCTGCCATGGCTCTCACATTGTGAGCTGTGACATGGCCCTCCAGAGAAAAGTTCTTACTCTGATAGGCGAAGGAAATACACTGAGCAATTCAGTTAGACAGTGTTCTCTTGGAGACTCGAAGTCCCAAATGAGAAGGATCAAAAGCAAAAAAGAGTTGAGAGGACTTTCTATGTTGCTGTGTTCTTTGTAAGTAAAAGGCTAAAGCTCTTTTACAATCCAAGGTATGAAGATTCCTCTCTGCATTTGATGCATGAGGCCTTGGAAAAAACACAGGTAGGTAGACCACTTGGTTCAGATGAAAAAGCCAGACCACCTTTGGCATAAAGTGTGGATGAGTCCTAAGAACTACCTTGTCATGATGGAACCTGGTATAAGGTGGATCAGCTACTAGTGCTTGCAACTCACTAATGCGGCGTGCTGATGTGATTGCAATGAGAAAGATAACCTTCCAAGAAAGGAATTTCAAGGAGGTAGTAGCTAAAAGTTCAAAAGGTGGCTTCATGAGCTGCCCAAGAACCAGCTTTAAGTCCCATGCCACCGGTGGTGGTCTAATGGGAGGCTTAGTTAGAAGAAGGCCTCTCATAAATCTTGCTATAAGAGGATGAGAGGAAATAGGCTGTCCATTTAGAGGCTTAAAGGAAGCTGCAATAGCACTCAAATGGACTCTTACTGAATTAGTCTTAAAACCTTCATTGGATAAATGAAGGAGATACTCCAGCAATGATTCCAGAGGTACCGCAAGAGGGTTAAGACCCTTTTGTGAACATCATATGGTAAACCTTTTCCACTTGAAAGCATAAGAGCGTCTTGTGGAAGGTTTCCTGGAAGCAAAAAGAATATCTTTTACTTGCCGAGGGAGATTAAGATCATGGAGATCTAGGCCTTCACCACCAAGCCCTGAGATGCAGAGTCTGGGGATTGGGATGCCATAACATTCCGTCCTCCTGAGATAGGAGATCTGGAGCAGACCCTAACTCCAGGGAGGGAGCTTGAGAGAGATGCAGAAGCAGAGGGTACCACACTTGCTATGGCCAATGTGGAGCTATGAGAATCATATGGCCTCTGTCTCTCTGAAGCTTGAACAGGGTTTTGGGAATTAGGGGAATGGGTGGAAAGGCATACAGGAAGTCTTGACCCCAGTAAAGGAGGAAAGCATCCCTGGCCTGAGCCCCTGAGCCGGAATTCTGGAACAGAACCGGGGAAGTTTGGCATTCCACGGACTTGCAAAGAGGTCTATGTCCGGGGTTCCCCAAAGTTGAAAAATCTTGGCCACCTGCTCTGCATGCAGAGACCACTCGTGTGGAAGCAGAACTCGACTGAGTCTGTCTGCCCAAGAGTTTTGAATGCCTGGAAGATACACTGCCAGGAGATAAATCTGATGCTCTCTGGCGAGGGCCCATAGTCGCAAAGTTTTTTTGCAAAGTGACAGAGAGCCTCTTCCCCCCTGCTTGTTCACATAGAACATGGCTACTTGATTGTCCGTATGAATGAGGACTGTCTTGTAGCTGAGCAGGGTGTGGAACACTCGAAGAGCAAAGAAAATTGCTCTGAGTTCCAAGAGATTGATATGTAGATGACTCTCCTGTGGAGACCAGGTGCCTTGGGTGGAGAGGTCTTGGAGATGAGCTCCCCAACCCATTGGAGAAGCGTGAGAGTTGCTTGGGGTAAGGGTTGTTGAAAAGGGGATCCCAGCAACAGGTTTTGAGTGGACTTCCACCACTGGAGGGACAAAATAAGGCGACTTGTGTTTGCTATTCTGTGTGACAGACATCCTGATGCCTGGGTCCATTGAGTGGATAAAGTCCACTGGGCTGCCCTCATATGGAGGCGAGCATAGGGAACCACATGTACAGTAGATGCCATGTGGCCTAGTAGTTGTAACATTTCTCAAGCAGTGAGATGAGGCTTTAGCACTGCTTGAGAAGCTAACTGCACCATGCGAAGGCAACGGGCCTGAGGGAGATAGGCCCTTGCCTTTCTGGTATCCAGCAAAGTTCCTATGAACTCTAAAGACTGAGTGGGAGTTAGACTGGATTTTGGGATGTTTATTACAAGACCCAAATACTGAAGGATACGCATTGTGCAGGATAGAGAAGTCCTGGCCTCTGACTCTGTTGGGGCTTGATTGAGTCAATCGTCTAAGTAGGGGAAGACGAATATCCCTAGAGTGCGGAGAAATGCTGCTATGACAGCCATGCGTTTCGTGAACACCCTTGGTGCTGAGGCCAGGCCAAAAAGAAGCACCCTGTATTGGTAGTGCTTTCCTTGAAAAAGGAACCGAAGGAACCTTCTGTGGGTTGGATGGATGAGGACATGGGTGTACGCATCCTTGAGATCTAGAGAACAAAGCCAATCCTGACTCAAAGTATGGCAGCAGAGACCCGAGAAATCATCTTGAATTTCTCTTTGACAATTCTCTGAGGTCCAAGATAGGTCTGTATCCCCCTGTTTTCTTTGGAATAAGGAAATAAGGGGAGTAGAACCCTGTACCCTGCTGATGAATGGGTGCTTCTTCTATTGCCCCTTGGGCAAGAAGGATAGCGACCTCATGCCCTAACAGGTTGATGAGAGAGGTCAGAGTATTGAACTGCCTTACTATTGTGTGAAGGGGCATGCTTGAAAAATGAAGCTTGTACCCCTCCTTTATGATGGAGAGTGTCCAATGCTCTGCTGTTATCTGCCCCCATCTGGGGGCAAAGTGACATAACCTTCCTGAATGGTGGAAGGCTCTGGTCCCCCGAGAGCCAGGAAGGCTAAAGTTCTCTAGCTGAAAGTCAAAGGCCTTGTGAAGGCTGAGACTGCTGTGACGGCTGAGGCTTAGCAGTCTTTGCTTTCTTCTGTTTGGGTGGTTGCTGACCCTTCTTGACAAACTGACCTGCCGAACGTGCCTGCTGAGCATAGGCAGGATAATATATTTTCTTCTTAGAAAAGAATGGCTTCTTGAAAGATTTCTTTCTAGCAGGATCAGCTGTGGACTTGGATAATCTATCCAAGGTGGAGTTTTCAGCATCCATCTCATTGGCCTTTTCCTGCCAATCTCTACCAAACAGGTTCTCACCAGTACAAGGGATGTTTCCCAATTTGTCTTGTACCCAGAGCTCCAGATTAGATGCCTGGAGCCAAGTAATTCTTAGTGCACCGATGGCAATAGCAGAGGTTCTGCTTATGCACTCAAAGCAGTCAAAGGCTGCACGGTTGGCAAATTTAGAAACATCTTGGGCATGTTTGACCAAAGTGAGAAAATCCTGTCTTCTATCCTCAGGAAGAATAGGACTTAAAGCTTCTAAATCATCTGTGACCTCCTTCAGGAACATTCCCATGTAGAGACTTGTGATGAGGAAGCCTCTAGTGAGCATATGGAAGTAGAAGAAAAGAATGATTTTACCTTTAAGAAAAGTGGCATCCCTGCAGTACACACGTTTCAGCGTTTGCCAAAAGAAAGCAAGCACAGAGAAACTGAAGCTAGGCTGCCACACCCAAGCTCTGCTGACGTAGTAGCAAGCTTGGAACCTAATTACAGACACCTGTCCAGAGAGGCAGAGACACGGCTCAGAGAGCAGGAATATAAACCCTGGCTAGAAAGAGGAGAAGGACAAAAGGGAGGACGACAAGAACAAGGAAGAGACAGAAGAACAACGACAACAGCACACGAGAGGGAACACAGGAGGAGACACAGCTGGAGAAGTGGAGGTGAAGCAATCAGAGCTGAAGGGGAGAAGAGAAACCTCCAAACCCCAGTGCCGGATAGAAAGGTTCAGAGAGTTCAGAGGTGGGAGCCCAGGACTCAGTCAAAGAGTCTACAAAGCCTAGCCTGGAACAGGGAACCGGGGCAGAGCTCCAGGGAGGAACTCCAACAAGGGAATGTTTATGTTTATGTTTATTAAAACTTTATATACCGCCCAATACAAAATAGCATCTGGGCGGTTTACAATACATAAAAGCATTCAGACTGCTTCCCCATAGCTGGAGAGAGATTGCTGAACAGAGCCAGAGAGGAGTCTCCACAACCTCAGGTACCTGTAATCCCTATCACATAGAGCTGTGCTCAAAGGAGACACAGAACCCCTTAGGGAGGAGTTACCCTAACACGTATGATAGTAGCTTGAAGCAAAACACTGCAGTTCAGGAGGAAATGCAAGTGGACTGTAATGAGAATGATTCATTAACATCTGAAGTACCTATGGACTGTACGTTGTGTTTAGCTGATGACATTGAATCCCTTTGCTAGTGTATATTGGAGGGCTGAGGGAAGACAAAGGAAAAGAGAATATTTTTCTTTGTTGAAGGAAGCTGCTATGTTTTTCTTTATCTGTTAAGCAGTTGTACTTTTGAGTAAAGAGTGTGAAGCTCAGCCAGCATACTTATGTAAATAACCTTGAGCGAACAACTGAAGAATTATCCTGATGCAACTTGCATAGAACATTTTGTTTGGGGAATAAATTTTGTCATCTTTGCCTTTACCACTGGTTTCACGACTATTTCTTCTTAGAAGGCAAAAGAACTACCACTCCCAGCAGTCTTAGCTGGAGCAAAAATAGTTTATCCCACCTTCTATAAGGAGAACATAATGGCAACCCTAACCCTCTTAGCCTGAGGCGGAGGGCTAGGGCATGACAGACTATAGGAACTGATCCTGGCAGAAAGCATGGAAGCTTGGAAGACCAGACGTCCAAAAGCATCCAGGGTTCTGCACTCACATCCTGGAGGATTAGAGGCATGCCTCTTTGCACTCTTGATCCTTCTCATAGCTGATTCCACTACAATAGAGTGGTGAGGAAGCTGTCTCTTTTGGAAACCAGGACAAGGAGGGACTCGATACATAGTATCCAGTCAGCGAGAATGAGGAGAGGTGGTAAGAGGTGTCTCCCACATCCTTAACATGAGATCATATAAAATCTCATGAATTGGCAAGGTAGCTGCCTCCTTAGGAGTTTTGGGATATTGCAGAATTTCCAACTCCTTGGCCCTTGGCTCTGTTTCAGGGGCCACAGTAATGGACAGACCCCGAGCCACCTCCCTGATAAAATCCTGGAAGGAAATATCCTCTGGAGGAGACATCCTGCGCTTAGGGGAGGAGGACTCCTCTGGGAGAAGCATTCCTGCATCGAAAGAACTGTCAGAATCCTCAGATTCATCTAAGGACTCGAAGTACCACCTGTCTGGATGCTCTTGAAGAGCCCGATACCCGTACCGACCGAAGTCAGTCCCGAGAGTAATCGGTACCGGTGTACAGAACCCGAGGGCATCGGATGACTGGGTACCAGCAAAGCAGACACCGATGCCGATGCTATCGGTACCGGTACCGATGCTGATGCCGGGGCCAGTGCCGGTACCGGCGGAATTGTCTGTCGCGGTTCCGAGGGTGTCGATGCCGCAAGGAGAGCCGCCAGACTGCGCTCAATAGCCAGGAATCTCTGGTCTATCGACGCTGCCGATGCCTGGATGTCAGTACCGGAGAAGACTGCCGGTACCCCAGAGCATGGCACCAGTAGTTCTGCCGAGGTCGAGGCCTCGAGAACATCCTGGAGCCCCGATAATGCTTTGGAAGCCGAAGCCTCCTGCTGGGGCAATTTTGCCGGTGCAGAATCCTCAAGGGCAACGAAGAGGCATCTCGATGCTTAGAAGGAGATCTACCCTTTGAGGACCGGCTGGATTTATGTTTAGTTACCCGAGATCCACGGGAGGAAGAGGAAGCCCTGGAAGACGTCGATGCCACCGAAGCTGCATCAGAGGGAAACAGGGTACTGAGCTTAGCAGCTCGGTTCTGCCGACCTCTTTTAGACATCATGGCGCAGGACATACAATCTGTGATGGAGTGGTCAGGACCTAAACATTTTAGACACCATTCATGGGTGTCAGTGACGGAAATGGTACCGCCACACTTGGTGCACTTTTTGAAACCAGAAGCAGGTTTCTCCATTGTAAGAAAAGGTTTTTGGGCCTAAGGCCCAAAAAGGCGCATGCACCTGAAGAAAATAGGAAAAAATGTAGAATATATATATATTTTTTTTTTAAGACAGAAAAGAAGAAGAAAAAAACGGCGACACCAGTAAAGCGTCGAGGAAGGCAGACGCGACCACAAAAAAGAAAGAAATAAAGAAGAATTCTTCTGCGGTGACAGGAACAACGACCTGCTGGCTCCGCGGAAAAAGAAGAACTGGAGAGAGGCAGTTGGGAAAGGCGGGAAGGCAGCAGGCATTCCTTCCACCCCCATCTCACAGATTCTCCCCTCTTCAATCCTATCCTCCCCCCTTCATAGGGTTGCCAACTGGCTCCAGAAGCGCCCGACAGGACTGATCCAGTCCTGGGTTTACCTCATTGCATGCAGAGACATATATTCTGATTTCTCTATTGCACTTCATAATAAAAGCAAGACTACAAGTCCCTGCATGCAATGGGATAAAGCCAGGACTGGATTAAGCCTGTCGGGCGCATCTGGAGCTAGTTGGCAACCCTACCCCTTCATAACCATTTCCCCAATCCAATTCTCTCCTTCAGAACCCACCCACCTGGACAGCAAATAATCCCAACTCCACCATGTAGAGCCTTCAAAGCTCCCCCTCACTCAGAAGGATAATGAAGGGCCTCCAAGCTAACCCTCTCTCCCAAGAGCTCCTGTCCCCCCACAACAGAGACTTGAATCCAACCCTACCCCATATCCCTAGACGCTCCCTGGTTTCCAGCCCAAAAGTGATCAGGGCAGGAGCAGTCACCCTCCACTCCTGCCCCAGATGGCTCAGAATCCAAAATAGTGGTGGTAACCTAGGCAGACACTCCATGGTGCCCCTCCTCCTGCCATCCATCTTCCTGCCTGAGGGAGAGGGGGTAGCATGGCAACCCCTCGGCTGTGTCAGGCTTTAAAGTGCCTGTGCTGGCGCAGTCATGACCTGTTGCTCCTGCTCCCCTCTGACACAATTTCCTGTTGGAGGGAGCAGGGGTGGCAGACTGTTAGCGCGCCAGCACAGGCACTTTAAAGCCTGACGCAGTGGAGGGACTGCTGTGCCACCCTCCCTCCCCCAAGCAAGAAGATGAATGCCAGAGGGTGGGGGGAGGGCAGCACTGTGGGCCAATGCCACCCACTGGGGCTTGCCGCCCTAGGCAACGGCCTAGTTCACCTTGTGGACAGGTTAACCCTAGGTGTTTTTACTGCTGAAAGTGCTTAGCGCAATTTAGTAAACAGACCCCGAAATAAATACCCTGGATGGTGAAAAAAATATTAATTTTCTTATGGATATGCATTTTAATTGTGGAGAGTTTCATCTGGTTTTCTTGCAAGTTATTTCATTTACAATCTACTAAATAACACATGCTAACACAAAATAGCGCACAGCAACATGAAATATGTTTAATGCTAGCAGATGCTAAGGTGAAATAGCATGCACTAAAATAAAAAAAAAAAATAAAAAATTGGTCTCTCCATAGTCTTATTACATTTTTAAGATCTTTAAGTGCCCGTCCTTGCAATTCACCTCAGTTTCTAGGGGCATTCTTGTTAAGTACGATGAAGAAATCAAATCGCACTCACTGGAATGGACTGGTCATTGTTGACTATGAGGTCACAAATGATCTCACGCTCTACATAAAAATCAAATCAGATCCCATCTATATGAGGGAAGCCTGGCCAGGTTTTACAAATGTGACTGCCAGAAAATAGAGGCTCTCCAGTTACAGAATTTTCAAAATGAGGACCGTGGAGGCCATATGGCCCAGCAGGAGGAGTTGGAGACAAGCTGGCACTGACTAGTGGTGTTGAACTTCCACTACTAGCTGTCTGAGACGTTCTGCCCTCTCCCTGGGGAGGACGGCCTTGGCCTGTAATGTGTAGATTTCAGCACCTATGAACGCTTTGATTGAAGGATAAGGCGGTATAGAAAACTGGTAAAATAAAAATAAATAAAAAACTCCAGACTTTGGGCTGGAGAGAGGAGGGATTTGGGGTAGATGATGAATCGCAGGTACTGCAGCAGGAAGGTTGCATGTCCTGCGGCCTGAGTGGCCTCTGCGGTTGTGCTGCCTCTAATGAGCTGGTCATCTAGGTAGGGGAAGACGAAGGACCCCTTGCAGACGCAGGTAGGCAGCCACCACTGCTAGGCATTTCGTGAAGACCCTTAGCGAGGATGTGAGGCCAAAGGGTAGCACCTTGTACTGGTAGTGTTCTCCTCCTACCACGACCTTAGGTACTGCCTGTGGGAAGGATGGATTAGGATGTGTGTGTATGCATCCTTTAGGTCCAAGGAGCACAGCCAGTCTCCCGGAGGTAAGGCAGCAGTGTTCCAAGGGAGAGCATCTTGAACTTCTCCCTCACCAGAAACTTGTTTAAGTTTCACAGGTCTAGGATGGGCCTGAGGCCCCCAGTCCTCTTTGGGACGAGGAAGTACCTGAAGTAGAAGCCTCTGCCCCATAGGTGTTTGGGACAAAAGGAACAGATACACAGACCTGCAGAGATTTCAGGTTTGAAAGACCCCTTTCTTTATTGCCCCTACACATTTCGGCCTTACGGCCTTCTTTAGGGGGGTATTATAGGGAGCAAACCTCAAAGAAACAAACAATAACGATTAAAACACATCAAATAAATAATTAATAAACAATAAAAACATTGATAAAATAATTAAAAGGTATAAAAACAAAATTGATAATATAGTAACTGGAAAACCAAACCGCTAACATCTGTAATCACCAAATATTATTTTCACAGGAGTAAAAATACAGATATATGTAATGTGCTATAATTGTATCTACAGTAAAAAAAATAAAAAACAAGTAAAAAAAAACAGAAAATGAGATGAGGAGGACATGACTAAAAACATAAATATGTCTACTGATACCTTTTCTGTATAGGACTTCTGTTAAAAAGAGAACATGTCACTAAAAAAAGGAATAAAAGACCAATACATACTACACAGGTAAAATGATTAATAGAGAAAATTGATGAACAATATTAATTTCACGATGATATGCAGGGTTCATTAGTCTTCTTTTTGAATTTCATTCTTAAAGCATTGCAAAGAATGTTCTTTTGAAACGAAAGGTGCAAGAGCACTTTATGAACATTATGTGTAGGTATATCGGACATAGCGGTTTTGTTTTTTTCTAACGGGTCTTTATATAACTTACCTTTTGTCACTATTCTGTATATAGTTATCTGTATATAGTTTACCTGTTCTCCATGTTTAGCTCTCCTGTTTACTGTAAGTCCATTGTAGATCCTTCTACCTTGTACAATTATGTTACCTGTAAACCGCACTGATGATAAATAGCGCGGTATAGAAGAACCATAAATAAATAAATATACTAAGTTTGCACTAGTATGTTCAGCATTCACTATGGAGAAATTTCACTTACCGTTAATTTCCTTTCCTGGAATACTGCTAGATCAGTCCAGACAAACGGGTTGTGTCCCCCTGCCAGCAGATCTTGGAGACAGAGAATTCTACCAGAGCTCTGATAGGCTGGACTCTGGTGATATGGTCCTACCCCTAGGGGTCTCCCTCAGTATTGTCTGTAAAGCGAACCCAAACATGTAACGCAACTAAACCATAAGACCACACATAGTGGACACTTAATTCAACTGTGTACAAGGGAGCTGAAAGTATTCCCAGAACTGAAGGCTGCTAAGACCGATAACGCAGCCACCGGGCCCCCATGGTGAGGCATACTGACAAGGAAGGAACAGAGGCCAGCGGCTTCACCGCACTAGCAGCACCGTAACTGACAGCAGGGTGGGTCCTGGACTGGTCTAGCAGTATTCCAGGAAAGGAAATTAACGGTAAGTGAAATTTCTCCTTCCAGTTCATATTGCTAGACCAGTCCAGACAAACGGGCAGTACCCAAGCTATCTGCTTTCAAGGGGGGTCAATGCCAACGACAGCACTGCAGCTCCAAACTGACCCTCCTGCCGAGCGTGAATGTCCAATCTATACTGACGGACAAACGTGGACAACGATGACCAAGTCACCGCCCGGAAAATGTCGAGAGGGGCTACTTGAGACCGCTCGGCCCAAGACGAAGCCTGAGCCCGAGGAGTGAGCTCGGAGCCCTGCTGGAGCCTGCTTGCCTTGCAGTATAGAAGCTGCCTCAATAGCTCCTCGCAACCATCTAGAAATGGTGGATTTGGAGGCTGCAGACCCCCGTCGAGGGTCCGCAAACAGGACAAAAAGATGATCGGTCTTACGGAAGGCGTTCGTGATCTTAAGATACCGATAAAGCACTCTCTTCAGGTCCACAGCACGCGATTGACGAAGGTGACCGGAACACTGCTCTCTTTCAAAGGTAGGCAAGAAAAGAGGCTGGTTGACAAGAAACGGGATAAGCACCTTAGGTAAAAAGGATGGAACAGTTCGAAGAGAAACTCCCGCTGAAGAAAACGAGAGATAGGGGTCTCGACAAGAGAGAGCCTGAAGTTCGGAAATCCGACGTGCTGAGGCTATGGCCACTAGGAAAACTGTCTTTAGCGTTAAATCCTTAAGGGAACATGCCTTCAGGGGCTCAAAGGGAGGAGCAACAAGGGCACGGAGAATGAGAGCGAGATCCCAAGAAGGAACTAAAGGACGTATCGGGGGCCGTAATGTCTGAACCCCTTTAAGAAAACACGAAACGTCCACATGCGAGGCGAGAGAACGCCCCGCTATCGGCCCTCGAAAACAAGTTAGCGCGGCAACCTGCACGCGCAAGGCCCTGAGCGCCAGACCCTTATCTAGACCGGCCTGCAGAAAGGAAAAAATATCCGGGATGTTGCAACACCAGGGCAAGATGTGACGTAGCGAACACCAAGTGTCAAAGAGACGCCACACACGAGCATAAGCCAGCAACGTCTAAGACCGCCGTGCCTTAAGCATTGTCGCCACCACACTCGACGAATATCCCTTCTGAACTAACCTGCGGCGTTCAAGAGCCAGGCCGTAAGCGAGTAAGGAGCCGGGTTTCCCATTTCCACCGGCCCTTGGAGCAGGAGCCCTGGGAACCCCCCCAGGCATAGAGGAGATGCCTGAGACAGCCGGATGAGATGCGCATACCACGGTCTGCGAGGCCAATCCGGTGCCACCAGGATCATTGGGCCGCGAAGCTCCCTGACTCTTTGGAGAATCTTGCCGATCATGGACCAGGGAGGAAAGACATACAAAAGGAGATGGGTTGGCCACGCTTGAGACAGAGCATCTATCCCGTGCGACCCATTGTCTCTCCAACAGCTGAAGTAGATCGGTGCCTTGGTATTCTGCGCCGTAGCCATGAGATCCATTGCCGGTAGACCCCATCGTCGAACAATGGACTGAAAGGACTCTGGCGCCAGAGCCCACTCCCCCGGATCCAGAGCATGTCGGCTGAGGAAATCGGCTTTTACATTGTCTACCCCCGCGATGTGTTGCGCCGAGATCGCCTGCAGATGCCTCTCCGCCCACGGAAGGAGAAGACCCATTTCCTTCGATACACCTGGACATTTTGTGCCCCCTTGGCGGTTGAGGTATGCCACTGTCGTAGCGTTGTCGGACAGAATTCGAACCGCCTGACGCCGCAGAAGAGGCTGAAAACTTTGCAAGGCTAAGTGCACCGCTCGCGTCTCAAGGCGATTGATGGACCACCGGGCCTCCCGAGGAGACCAAATCGCCTGTGCTGAGTGCGAGCCGCAATGCGCTCCCCAACCGGAGAGACTGGCGTCTGTCGTTACCAACACCCAGTGCGGAGTCTCCAAGGGAACCCCTCGAAGGAGACGAGACTGCGTGGCCGGAGCCACCAACGAAGGTAAAGTCGCACCGCCGGTAGTAGAGGCAACTGAACTTGATAATCCTCTGGACACCATGCTCGAGGCGAGACCTGTGCTAGGAGACTGCGAACTTGAGAAGTTAACTTGAGGAATCGAGGCATTGACAAATAGACCCGACCTAAGGCTGTATCAAATCAAGCCCCCAAAAAATTCGATCTCCTGGGACGGCTGAAGACAACTCTTGTCACGGTTGATTACCCAGCCGAGGCTTTCGAGAAAGGCAACAACCACTGAGACTGTGCTGCAAGCCTCGGGGAGAGAGTCTGCGTGAATGAGCCAGACGTCCAGATAAGGATGAACTCTGATGCTGCGGCTGCGTAAGGCCGCAGCTACCACCATTACCTTGGAGAAGGTTCGAGGCGCCGAAGCTAGACCGAAGGGCATCGCACAAAATTGGAAATGTTGACCGAGTACCGCGAATCGAACGAGTCGCTGATGCCCCTCTCGAATGGGAATGTGAAGAATGCTTCTGTGAGATCGAGGGAAGCTAGAATTCCCCCTTGCGTACCGCTTGAATAACGGATCGCAGAGTCTCCATTCAAAAGTGTGGTACCCGCAGACTTCGATTGACATCTTTGAGATCCAAGATAGGATGAAAGGAGCCGTCTTTTTTTTTTTTTTTTGGCACCACGAAATAGACAGCATAACGGCCTAGTCCTCTTTCCAACAGTGGAACTGGACGAATGGCAGCTAAACGCTGGAGTCTTTGAACGAATCAACATCCGCTGCCCATTGACACAGCCAGAGCCATCTCCGAGCTACTGTCACCGGTGCTACGGAGCGAGCTGACAGCCGCAAGAGATCAGAGAATGCCTCTGCCAGGAATGCAGCGATGGATTCTAAACGAGCCAACTCAGGATCATCTGGAAGCTGCAGAATCCATCGAAGGGAGGCCTGTGCTGCTAGACCTGCGCACACCCCTGCTTGAAGGGAAAGAGCGGACAACAAAAAACCCGTCTTTAGCAGACTCTCAACTTTTTTTGGTCTTGCTGGTCACGGAGTGCCGCTCTGCCCTCAACCGGAATTGTGGTATGCTTGGTGACCCCGGTCACTAACGCATCAACTTTCGGGTATGTCAGCCAACGGTCCAAGTCAGAAGGAGACCAAGGGTATAACTGACCAATACCGCGTGCCGTACGTAGAGAGGACTCTGGAGAGTCCCGCTCTCGAGATACCATATGCTGTAACTCGGCTGGAAAGGAAAAAGCTTTGGAAGGCTTACGAATGCCCTGTAAAATGGGATCCGGCTGCAACAGGGTTTGAGAACTCTGAGGATCAGGCATGTCGAGTAGGCGTAGCGACCCCATCACCTGTGTGATTAGGGCCGGCAACTCCTCTTTCCGAAAAAGTATGATATCTTGAGAGCCCTCGTGAACTGTCAGCGAAGAATCAGACGGAGAATATTCCCCATCTTCTTTCTCCAATGAGTCAGGGCTCACCTCTGACGATTTAAAGTCTTCTGGAATATCCGTAGTGTCCCGCAAGCCACATGCAACGTTCCTGGAAGGACATACTGCTTTAAGGTCTCAGGACTTTCGAGACCACTTGCGAGACCCCACCATATCCTTGTGTGCGGGCGGGTGCTGAAGGTATACCAACAGACTCAGAACGCCACAGGTGCCATGCCTGGCGGAAGAGCGTCAGGAACTCCCTGTCAACCAAGGCTGCCGTGGCTTCCAGCGGCTGTGGAAGCAAAATGGGAGCTGACTGAATCTTTTCTGCAGGAAGATCCTGCTGCAGGGGCTCTAAGGAGGGAGGAGTTAAGGCGCTGATGTCCCCAGCTGGCAGCGCAGAGGGAATGGAGGAAGAAGATTCTCCTGGATGCAGCATGCAGGTGGAACACAAGCAATCTATTAACTCCTTTTTCTTATTATTACATATAATACAGCTGTGCAGAGAAACAGGCATTGCAGAGGCTTAAACCCTTTTTTTTGTAAACAAAAATCAAGGTAGGCTTAGGGAAACAGAAGACTCTTCAAAGAAAAGGGATTTTGAAACTTCCTGTGCTTTCACAGCATGTTTAAATGTTTTGAAATGGATGCCCAGAGCTGTTCCCTCCAAAAAACAACACTGAAGAGAAATCCCTCCTGATTTTCAAAATGGCCGCTGGCACAGAAAAACTGCAAAATAAAAGTTCCCTAAGCTCTAAAAACCTTAAAAATGCAGCAAAATCGCTGGGGAAGAGGCAAGGAGTGCTGCTAGCAACTTAAAAATCAAATCCTGATGAACCCTGAATCACCAGAAACAGAGGGGAGAAGGAAACTCTCAGTTATTCACTGTGCTGGTACAGAGGAGCTGAGTTCCATGGAGGAGAAGAGAAACTTTCAAAGTCAGTGTAAGGTAATTACAGTGACTGAAAGGTAGGGAAATTAGAGTTTGACCCCTCTGCAGCCACTTAGGCCCTCATGGCAGGGGCTGGAAGGTGTTTCTGGAGAAAAGGAGTGGAGGAGTAGCCTAGTGGTTGGGGCAACGTACTTCGGGCCGGAAGGTCGGGGGTTCAAATCCCACTAGAGGACAGCAACCTTGGGCCGGAAGGACTGGGGTTTCTAGTCCCACAGGTGCTCCTTGTGGTCTTAGGCAAGCCACTTAACCCTCCATAGCCCATGTTCCCTGTAAAATAGTTGTGTGTGTGCTGTGCTTTCCTGTCTAATCAATGTGTTTATACCTCAAAAATTTCCTGTCATGATTTGACAATTTCCAATCTGTAATCAAAAAACGCTGCTGATCGCAGGAAGTAGCGGTATACAAATGTATACTAAATAAAAATAAATAAATAAAAGGGGAGCTGCACAGACAGTGAAATCAGAAGCTCAAACCCTGTTGTTTTGCTGATTACAGAAAATACAGCTGTTAAGGAGGGAAGCCTGGGAAACCCAGAGAAACACCTCTTGTGTGCTCTGGGTGCATCCAGGAAATTAAAATGAAGAAAATAGGAACTTCAAACCCAGTTGAACAGACCCTGATGAAACCGGAAGTGAAGGAATCAGGTCAGAGACAGCCGGTCCCGATACAGTTGAAATAAACCCAGGGCAGCTGAGTCAAGTAAGAAAAACAGTTTACTTACAGTTTCTCTCAGAAATTGATACCTGATCCTCCTGCTGATGTCTAAGTCCTCGTGGCAAAGACCCAACGCTGCTTAAAGAAAATCGGGAGCTCTACTGAAGCCAGGCGCAGGAGCACCACAAGTTTATCTGGGGAATCAAGTTGCTGGGAAACCCAGAGTAACACCTCTTGTGAAATCTGGGTGCATCCAGGAGCCTCAAGATACAGAGAAACCTGATTTTAGGGAGGCCTTCGTCCAGCTAACAAGCCCTCATGGCCAGATGCTGGGGATTCTTCCTGTCAGCGAGCTCTACTGTGTCAGAAACAGGAGCTCAGCTGCAAACATCCTGGTGCACAGTGAAACTATACTGGCAGCAACAGGCAAGTGGAAATATCAATCCCCAAAGGGATTCTAAATAATTTTAAAGATTTTGAGGGAAAAACAACAAAAGCAACCAGATCTGCTGGAGACAGAGAAATACTGAGGGAGACCCCTAGGGGTAGGACCATATCACCAGAGTCCATCCTATCAGAGCTCTGGTAGAATTCTCTGTCTCCAAGATCTGCTGGCAAGGGGACACAACCCGTTTGTCTGGACTGGTCTAGCAGTATGAACTGGAAATACAAGATGATGATTTTAAATGTGTGTACTGACATTCAAGATGTCTACGACATGTGTTTATCTTCATTTAAATTTGGTCTATGGTGCTAATCTATTTAGTTGAGGTTAGGTGCTTTTTTTTCCAGTTCCGTGGAAAAAACGCCAACAAAGTAGCGCTGCTTTTCTTTCTTCTATTTATTATTTCCAAACGTACTGCTTATTCCTAAGCGTACTGCTGGTTTAGTATACTATTCTGTCTACATTATCAAGCTATTACATTTGATCATACTGTTTGGATAGCAAATACAATCTATGTTAAGATGTTCGGATTCAGTGCTTATTTGGTACAGCGAAACACCGGTATTGCCGATTTCCTTAACTTTTAACATATTGCTGCCTTGATACAACATTATGCTTATAACATATAATTCTTATCAATAGAATGCTATGGTATCATCGCAGTGTAGATAAAAATAAACACAAATTCCATAATAATTAATTATTAACCTCTGCACATCTAGGGATAGTTATCTTCACATATCCTTTGGAGCTCCTTTGAATTGGTAGGACATTGCCCATTGATCTTGTCAACGTACCAAGTTTTGATTCAATGGCTTTTTTCTTGAAGAATACTTAGGGTATTGTTCCCGAATGATTGGGGTTATTACAGAGCTCCTCCTTTACAGTGGCTTCACATAGAAGAAGTTTTTATGCTATTATTCTTTTATAAAGGCACCCCACATTGTGGTTCCTTCTTCTCTGGTATTGTCTAATATATTTTAATAGGTTTGAATGGATTTTATTTGTAGTTTTTATCTTTTGCTGTTTGCATGATTATAATATTAGTTTTAAGCGCATTATTAGATTATTTATGGTTTTAGGTGTTTATTATTTATAGTATGTTTTATTTATTTATTTTTCAAAGCAGATTATTTATTATTGATCTTATTTGAAATTAATATTGTTCATCAATTTTCTGTATTAATCATTTTACCTGTGTATTATTTATTAGTCTTTTATTCCTTTTTTTAGTGACATATGTTCTCTATTTAACAGAAGTCCTATACAGAAAAGGTATCGGTAGACATATTTATGTTTTTAGTTAAGTCCTCCTCATTTCATTTTCTGTCTTTTTTTACTTGTTAGTTTTATATATATATATATATATATATATATATTTATTTATTTTTTATTTTTTTTACTGTAGATACAGTTATAGCACATTACATATATCTGTATTTTTACTCCTGTGAAGATATTATTTGGTGATTACAGATGTTAGCGGTTTGGTTTTCCAGTTACTATATTATCAATTTTGTTTTTATACCTTTTAATGATTTTAATCAATGTTTTTATTGTTTATTAATTATTTATTTGATTTGTTTTAATCGTTATTGTTTGTTTCTTTGAGGTTTGCTCCCTATAACACCCCCCTGAAGAAGGCCGTAAGGCCAAAACGCGTAGGGGCAATAAAGAAAGGGGCCTTTCAAACCTGAAAACTCTGCCAGTCTGGGTATCTGTTCCTTTTGTTCTATTGCATCCTACAGATACATTGGTTGCTTTCTTTGGTCTTCCCATAGGTGTTTGGGTACAGGATCTACTGCGTTGACCCTGAGAAGACCTGCGAGCAATGTGAGCAACAGGATCTGGTGAAGGAGGAGGGGGGGGGGGGCCGTACCAGCTCTCTGGGAAAGAACCTGTGTGGAATCTGCTATAGGTGGAGAAGGTATCCTTCCCTGACCACCTGCAGTACTCACTGGTCCGAGGTGATCGTAGCTCATCTATGAGCAAAGAGCATCAGGCGCCCCCCTGTGGGCTGGTAAAAGGTTTCCTGGGGGAGGGGAGGCCCTGCCCTGAGAGTCCAAAACTCCCCCCAGGCTGGGTGGGAACTGGGGTCTGGGACTTAACTTTTGCCTTCTGAGCCCCGTGCCCTTGCCTTCTGGGGTGAGAAACCTGCTGCTGACCTGAGAAGGGCTGATATTGGTGACTCTGCCCAAAGGAACCCTTCTTCCTCGAAAAAGGGGCCTCTTCCCCGCTGGTTTTTTGTGGAGATGGGATGAGAGCCTCTGGCAGGTCACTACTTTGGCCTCAATCTCAGCCGCCCTGTCAGCCATGGGCTTGTCGAACAGGTTCCCCCCCCCAGTGCAGGGGACGTTGAGCAGCTTATCTTGGACCCATTGCTTGAGATCGCAGGATTGAAGCCAGGTTTGGCATTGAGACCCGATGCCGGCCGGGCTATCTGAGCCACTGTCTAGAAGCCATCGTAGGATGCCCAGGAGAGGAAACATTGAAGAGTCCTTGATCCCTGAGGTCAGGGCCTGGAACTGTTGGAGGGGTTCCCCATCGAGGTCTGCTGCAAACCCCGACAGTTCTTGGGGCATAGCCTTCAGGTTCATGCCTATATAAGGTTCATAGGCCTGGATCCAGCACACGAGCATCAAGCTTTGGCAGTACTTGCACCTGAGGGCATCGAGGGCTCTGGCATCCCTCCCGGTGGAAACAGAGGAGGTGGTCTTCTGGCTCTTGCATTTCTGCATGGTCGACTAGACGACCATGGATTTATGTGGGAGCTGGGGTTTGTGGAACCCTGGGCCCTTCCAGATGCGGTACATGGCATCAAGGAGATGGCTCACCACTGGCACCGACGCTGACGTTTCCCACATCCGAAGAAGCAGCCTCTCTAGGATCGGCTGCATGAAGGCTTCCTTGGGTGGAGACTCATACTGAAGAATCTCCAACGCCCCAGTGCGCAGGTGTTCCTCTGCCTCGGTTTGCACCAAGAGGACTGGCCATGTCCCTGACAAAGTCATAGAAAGCCATATCCTCAGGAGAGTGGCGCTGGGGGCAACTGTTCCGAGGGAATGTCTTGGTGCCGCTTGGTGTCTGGAAAGGCCTCATCGTCCATCTACCACTTGGTTGAGGTTCACTGAAATTCCTGTGTCATAGCCAGTTCAGGAAAGTCTTTCCCCAGGCTGCGTGTTGTACTGGGAATCTTTGGAATGGTACTGACCTATGTTTCTTAGGCTCATTACCATAGCACTAGCTTTCCTTTGATCAGGACTAATAGAGGCCCTTGGGCAGAACTGATGAGGGGGTCTCAAAACTATGCTCTCCCCAGCTTCGAACAAAATGTCAAGACCAGTATGTGGTATATGGATAACGCTGTTAAGAAAAACTTCATGACAGTAACATTTGCCAGTTATAGCTAAGTGTTTGTTTCAACTTTCTATAAAATAAGAAACGTTTACTTTATATCATCATCAACCTGGACCACTTGAGTGACTGTGCCTATTTGATTTAGCACACAGTGTGAGTTTTGGTCCTACGCAAACATTTGTTATAAAAAAGGTTATTCTTAGAATGTGTGGCTAATTTTAGTGGGGTTCAATTTTTGGTTATGATTAGAAGTGATTGCTCCCGTAATTTTGAGACTCTTCATCTTGGGGCAGACTTGGGGCCCTCTGTGGCATGGGAGATCAGGGCAACTGCCCTGCTTGCCACCCCTAATGCCCAACAGCAGGTGTAGTTTAAGAGTGCTTTTGACAATGTCACACACACACACTTCATCTAATGGAACAAAAACAACTCCACTTAAATAAACTCCACTAGCTCTTAGTAGAGTCTGCTCACTGTAATTCCTGGTAAATTACTGAATTAGAAACATATTTAAGCATGCTCCTGCTTTAAAGCAAATCAGCACTTCCCATTCAGGCAAAGTTGCAGAACGCAAGACAAAAGAACGGCAGATTTC
Source organism: Ichthyophis bannanicus (assembly GCA_033557465.1). Classification (NCBI taxonomy): domain Eukaryota; kingdom Metazoa; phylum Chordata; class Amphibia; order Gymnophiona; family Ichthyophiidae; genus Ichthyophis; species Ichthyophis bannanicus. The sequence continues at coordinate 188,844,914 of CM066036.1, forward strand.
ATTTTAATTTATAGTCATACCTTGGAAAAAAGTCCAGCTAGTGAGGAAAAAAGGATCAAACTAATAGGTTCAAGAAAACAAAGATGGAAGATAAGGCAATATTCTATCTTCCCCATCATAAGCTCCCAATTGGCAAAGAAATAAAGAATGTCTAATTGTGGCCCTGATCCTGAAGGGGCCTTTGTTAATAATGGTCTGCATTCTTAGAATGCAATAGTAATTTTCCTGCAGAACTAATGACATGTAGAACAGAATGCACCAAATGCACATCTGTTCCAAACAAAAGTACCTCGGTGAATCATACTGCAGTACCTGATGTAATGCATACAATTTGAAAAGTGAAGATTTAAATAATTAAATCTCAAGGAACATTAGTGCAGGATAACCCAATATGAGAAGGGGAGGGAAAAAGAATTGTATGGCGTCAAAGAAATCATTACTGGCTTCCCAATGAAATACCTTGTGAGCTTTCTTCAGACAAGCAGATTGATACTTCATCATTCCTATCGTTATCTTCTCCAGCGTCGAGGACAGTTTCCTCTCCGGGTGTAAGCAGCAATGACATGCTGGACTCTAGCTGATCTGAGAAGTCAGCAGGGCCGCCCCGTGGTGGCGGGACCTCAATCCCCATTAAACGATACTTTCGCCTTCGGTTTCCAATCCAGGTCTTTTCAAATCAGAATTACACAAAGAGTACACGTTAGACACATCAATCACACCATCATGCGTGAGAATGCAGAAAGGAAGGGAAAAAAGCTGCTTTCAACAATATAATCAGGAGGAGTAAAGTTTAAGCTTTATCCATCCTCAAGCATTACAAGGCAGAAAGAATGATTTTACAGACAAGCAACGGTCTTACAGGCAAATCAGATCCACTACGTACATTATTCTAATATTCTAGTGCCTAGTACGCCTTTATCCAGGAAAGGAATATGAACAGCCAAAAAAAATTTGAATAAGTTACAGAACAAATTCAAAACGTAGCCACAATAGATGTATGTAGATTTTCAAACATCACCAGTCGTCTTCGTTGATGCAATGTACAGTGTATCTGTATTCTGGTTTATTGGTATTCAGTTAAGAAATACTGTATATAACTTCAGTGTCACTTAGCATACAGCACTTTTTTAACTTGAATAAAATAAGGAATCATAACCTCAGATAAAATTGAGCATTCGCTATCACTCAGAGCTAAATAAAAGCCAGTCGATATCAAATTTCCCAGCAGGCAATACTATGTAATTGCTCACAATTCCTACTAACTTAAAAGAACTAAAAATCAATAAGTAGCAAATAGATACAGTAAGTTATAATTTTTTAAAACAAAAAATGCACTTTCATGGAAAAAAGGTAGCTGGTGGTTTGCTGTTTGATGCAGCTCAGGTAAACGACAGGCATAAAACATAGCACAAAACATACTGAGGCACAAATTGGAAGATATAAATGTAAAAAGCCACATGCCGGAAAATTGTTCACTTCCCGAAGTATTGCATCACTTTCACTGAAATATATCCAAGAAAATACCATCCTAGCCACGCACCTATACTATAGGTGCTACTGCACTCTGCAGGAATACACTTATCACATTTCATACTGCAGAATGGTCAAATTTATTGTATAGTGGGGGATAAAGAGCTTAGCAAGATGGATCTAGTGTTTACTTTGTTACGGTATATACTTAACTGAGCAAAAAGACTATTATGATGCAGTTTGCAATTGTCAGTTAACACATCAACTCAGTCCTCTGCAACAACTATGGACATTTGTAACATACAGCTTAATGTGTCTGTGTCCTACTGCCTTCTGCCATAAATAGGTTGGATTTTCAGGCCAAAACATTAGCATGCAAATGAACCTAGAATAAATGTATGCCTAATCTATTAATATTCCATGTGGCCATTCTCAAAACCTGACCTGTTTGCAGCCCTTGGGGGATAGCGCTTAATGAGACTGGTATAGATCAAGCAAAAAAAATATTCAGAACAAAATAGGTGAAAACAATTTCAGAAACGTGATTGAAATGTTTAATACTAGGACTCACAGAGGCTTTGTTTTTGTCACATGCTCATATACCCCTCGGGACATACAGCGTTTTCTGCATCTCTATAAGAAGCATGCCTTCATGGTTCTTTCGGCACTTTCAGCTTCACCGCTACACACTAACTAAAAAACAAGCAATGCCGTACCAGGCATGGGCAAGTCATCAGGAACCAACAGCTGGCAACAGCTTTCAGCTGAATAGGGAAAGTAGCTCAGGTTAGTAGGAGAAAAGCTACATCCCAAGATAGACTTTGCTTAATGAGTTTAATGACCAAACCTAAAGGTTCCAACTTTGTTTCACTTTTAGTCTGAAGGGTCACGTCAAAACAATTGTTTAATGCGCTACCAGGTTCCAAAGTCATTATCTGTGACATACACATTGAAACCTTTCACTTTTGCTGATTTGAAGACCCTTAATTTTAAACTTCTGACACTGCTCTTTAACAGTCAGACTGAAAGCCAATAATTAATTTACGTATATACAGTAGAGACATACTGCAGGCAAACTGACCTTCTCCATATTCATTGTGGGTATCCTGAAAATCTTAACTAACTGTGGGGACCCCAGGTTAAGTTTGGGAAGCCCTGCAATAAACAGATTTTAAAAGGCGGTTTATGGAGGAAGTGACGTCACCTTCACACATGGGCGGCTGAGACTCCAGCTCCACAGAACTACCCACTAAAAGCCTTTAATATGTCACATTTCCTCCGATAAAAAGTAGAGAGGAGAGTGTGGGAAAAGCTATGAAGGGCTAGAGCCAAAGCAGCAGAGTTACACACTGCAAAACCGGCGACCTGACGGAATATGCTTATCACCTCTGAACACGGAGAGGGCCGTCCTCCACATAAGATAGCAAGGAAAGGAGGAGGGAGCATGGCAGCAGTGGAAGATCACGATCAGGATGATCCCCCGGAGAAAGATGTCTTGCCCCCGTCGAAAGTAGAACTTTGAGGGTGCTTCCTAGAGTTGAAAAAGGAGCTACGGGGGAAGTGAAAGATGAGATTAAGAGACTGGTTAGAGAGATCTAGACGGAGGTGGCTGAGTTAGGTTTGCGGGTGCAGGATTCCAAAGAGAGGATGGACAGCGTCCAAGAGGAACTCAACGGATTGCGGCGCATGATAGGTCATGAGAAGAAATAGGTCATGAGAAGAAAGTGATGGTGCTCAGAATAGAGGATCTTGAAAACGTCTCGCGGAGGTCAAATTTGAGAATACGTGGAGTGCCTGAACAGAGTATGTTGAAGCCATGCACATGGCCCAAGAGGTGTGCACCATCATTTTGAGGTGCAGTGGAAGTAATTCAAATCGAAAGTGCGCACAGGACTCCCAGCTTATTGAATGGAAAGAAGCCGCAGGACACCATATGCTGCCTCCATGATTTCCCAATCCAAAGAGAAAATAATGAATAGGATAAGAGCAGCCCCAAAATTGACCTAGAAGGGACACCAGATAGCTGCAGCAACGATGGCCCATAGGCGGGAGTTTTGGCCAATTATTGACGTGTTTACAGCAAGGTCAGCACCGGTACCATTGGCTATACCCAGCGGGCTTAGCTTTCACTGTTAATGGCATTACAAAACATGTGAGGCCCCGCAGGAGGCTGGTAACACAAGAAGAGCAAACAAGAGCCCTCGCAGCAGGATTCCAGAAAAAGAACAAGAGGCGAAGGTGTAGAAGGTCACTGGTTTATTGAAAGTAAAGCCCCAACGCATTTCGGCAGGAATGCCTTCTTCAGGGGGCACACATCTTAAAAATAAAGCATATATAATATAAAACAAGAAATAAAAATCAAATATAAAAAGCATAATATTAAAATTAAAGATCAAAAATTATAAGAACATAAATAAGACATAGTATATTTGTAAAGGCACGTAAAAAAAATACATATATGACCAATTAAAACAAGCATAAAAACTTAAAACAAATGCTCACATTTAAACTATAAAATATCCTGGAAAAAAATGAATAGATAATATAAGCAATAATACACATAAAAACAAGTAAATACTGGTGGTACTTATAAAAGATAAATTAAAAATGGTAAAAGAACCATAGGATTATAAAGTAATAAGTGCATGTTAAAAACGAAGAGACTCTGGGATACATTTGTCTCAATTAGTATCTCCACATGGAGTCTTTTTAAAGACTGAATGGTACACTGTTTCCTGTAAGTAATTCCTCTTCATTTTTAACATGCACTTATTCATTTATAATCCTATGGTTCTTTTACAATTTTTAATTTATCTTTTATAAGTACCTGAAGAAGGCATTCCTGCCGAACCGCGTTGGTGCTTTACTTTCAATAAACCAGTGACCTTCTACACTCTCGCCTCTTGTGCTTTTCTCGCAGGAGGCTGTACAGGAACTCCAAGTAATGGGACTAGAGGTCTTTGCTTTACCAGAACCAGAGGAGGGGAAGTGGCAAAAGGTACTGTCGCGTGGAGAAACAAGAGACAGCAAGGAATGCCGTCTTCCACGGCACCATGAGAGTGGCAGAGCTCTGAGCTGCATTATATTTGATAAGAGACAAGGACAGTGAAAAGCACATGAAGAACATAGCATGTTGAATTTCAGGAAAGACAATATTGCTGTTGAGAGGATTAATGGTTCCTAGCAAAGACTGCTAATACTGATGTGTTATGGGTAAAGACAAGTGGGGATCTCCTGCGTTTGAAGGCAAAGGGACAGGAGTGAATGTGGCTGATGGGGTGTGTGGATGAAGAGTAGTGAGAGAGGGAGCACGACTGGAAAGTTGTGAGTGTGGATGGGGTGAATGGGGGAGAATCTATTTATTTATTTATTTATTTATTGTTCTTTTATACCGCACTCTTTTTCATCAGCGCGGTTTACATTAAACAGAAATACTCATTACAATCAACAAATTGTGATAAGTTTACATATAACAGGATTAGTCAACTGGGAATTTAACTTTGGGAAACTTTGTACATATTTGTAAATAACATATATACAGGGGAAAGGATGTCTTACTTACAACATGAGTAAATAAGGTATATACAATTTTACTGTGCATGTTAGAGGGATGGTGATGAGCCTTTGGAAATGCAGAATGAAGAGATGTGTTTTTATAGCTTTTCTGAAATTCTTGAGGTCCGTAATAGCTCTTATGTTGTGGGGAAGGTTGTTCCAACATCTGGGTGCATCGTATGCAAAGGCCCTGTCTGATGTTGAATGTTTGCATTTGTGGTCTCTTGTGGAATAACTAGGGTATTTGCCGCTGCTGACCTCCTGGATCTCTAATATGGAGTCGGATGGAATGAGTTTTGAAATTGATGAAGGAGCTATAGTATTTATCGCCTTAAAGGTCATGAGGAGAGCTTTATATGCTATTCTGCAGTAAATAGGTAGCCAGTGAAGCTCCATTAGGATGGGTGTTATGTGTTCGCACTTTGAAGCACCGTAAAGAACTCTGGCTGCGGCATTCATGGCTAGTTGTAAGGTATTTAGGTGTTTTTAGGGAGACCATGGAGTATTATGTTCGCATAGTCGAAGTGGGGTGTGACTATGGTTTGAAATATGGTTCTGAAGCTGTCTGGTTCGAGCATGTTTTTCAGATGACGCAGAGTCCTTATTTTGAAATAATAGTTTTTTACAGTGCGGTTGATATGTTCTTTAAAATCCAGTCGCTGGTCGAGTATTACTCCAAGGTATTTTTATGGACGGCTTGATTGGGAGGTCTGCGTCTCGTACTTTTAGTATATCAGGGTGAGAATGCTCGTTTTTTTTTTCGTGATTATGAGTACTTCGGTTTTTTTTGTAGTTTTATGCGCATATTCTGTGTGAGGAGCCAGTCTGCTATTGCGTTAAAGCAATCTATTAGTGTTGTGAAGTCGGAAGCTTGACGTTGATTGGTGTAAATATTAGTACTCGTCTGCATAGATCAACGAGGATATGCCATAGGAACGAGTGATATTGCATATAGGCTGCATATAAATATTAAATAGCAGCGCTGATAGGGAGGAGCCCTGAGGTACTCCTTGTTTTAACTGGAAAGGTTGTGATGTCCCTGTAGTCCTGATGTCCCTGTAGTCCTGATGTCCCTATGATAAGTGAGTGAAGAGAGAAGGAATGAATGAGGTGGTGGGTGGTGCATGGGGAGTTGCTACATCATAGTAATACAGGGACTCAGAGATGGTAGGGGGATGGGGGGGAGGGTGGAGGGGATAAAACTAAAGGTGAGGGGACTAAAATACACCTATGGGGCAACCTGTGGTGAAAAAGGAGCTACAGGGGGAGGATGGAAAGTATCTGTTTCTGGAGGTAAATATAAATGGGGTGGAGGTGATGCTAGCAAATGTTTATGCGCCCAATATCCGGAAGGGGCCCTTTTTTGATGAGGTGGGGGCTAGACTACTACGCTTCTCTAAGGAATCATTGATCCTCAGAAAGGGACTAATCTGACTAGAGACCTGAGAATGGACAACTCCAGGGGGGTAGCGATGGGCAGGAGGAGATACAGGAAAACGTTTTAACAGATGGCACAGTCCCTGCACTTAGTAGATAGTTGGAGAGTGAGGGAGGGACGGCGGAGGGCTTATACCTTTTTTTCCCATTCCCATCAAAGTTATAGCAGGATCAATATGTTCTGTCTGGATTGCATGTTGGGCTGTGAGTATCTCGCAAATCGAAATAGGTGAGATCAGATGGTCCGACCACACATCAATTGACCTGCGGCTGTAATGGGGGATTCATGATCCCAGTCTGAAGTTCAGCAGATTGAATGACTCCATGCTGATCATGGAGCAAAGAGTTGATAAGGTGGTCAGGCAGATAGCAGAATATTATGCTATCTGCCTGGTCAGAGCCGCCTTCGGGATGGGTTGAAGGCAGTGGTTGGGGAGTTCTGTTGTCCGAGGCTGCGCACCAGAAAAAGGTAGGCCAACAGGTGGAAAGGCATACTCGGGAGGAGCTGCGGCAGTTGGAGGAGACTCATGCAGCACAGGAGGGGGGGGGGGAAGGATGGGGAGGAGTGGATCTGCCTTCTGCGGTTGCAACAGGTGAACTTGTTGAACAGGGATCTGGCCCATAAGCTTGAGAGGGTGCGGCAAACTTACTTTCAGTGGGAGAATAAGGCAGGTAGGCTGCTGGTCTCTAAACTGGAAATTCGAATGAAGTAACAGAAGATTCTGAAGTTGAGAGATGAAAGTGGAGTGGTAAGATTTGGTGAGGGGAAGATGAGGGGTATATTTAGACAGTTTTACCAGGGGCTCTATACGAGCAAGCAGAGGGCTACTGCCGAGGAGATAGGAAGTCATCTGCATCAGTACCAGATGGCGACCCTGTCTGGTGCGGAGGCAGTGATGCTGGATGAGGAAATCATGGAGGTGGAAATCGATAAGGTCATTGCCACCATGAAAGTATGAAAAGCTCTGGTGCTAGATAAGTATTGTCAGACGGTTGCCTGGGTGAGAATCTTCACAATCTTGGCAAGTGCATATCTCTATATGATTTGCAAGGTATTGTGGGAAATGTAGTTCATTCACACCAGACACAGCTGCTGACAATAATTTAGTTGTGCTCTTGGGTAAAGCCAATAAGAAATTTATTTATGGGGTTATTTCTCCCAACACAGATATGCTTGGTAGCACATAAAATCAGGTAACTTGCTTTCAGTGTTAACTTGGAAAAACAAAGTCAAAATCAGGAAAACAACAAATGAAAAGCCACAAAGCAAGAAACAAACTGTTCTTTTCAGATTAACTTCTGATTACTTCCCACACAGGTTCAGAAGTGATTCTCTCCTAGCTCACAAGCAATTAGGTGAGGCTCGATTGCTAGCAGTTACCAGCTGAAACCCCTTAGCTGGCTTGCTTTCTACTGTGTGGGTCAAATCCTGCTTCAGGAACTTTTCTGAGTAGATTAAAGAACAAATTTGTATTTCTTTGTGATGGTTGCTGTACTTTATAACAGAAAGTTACCAACGGAGTTTAGATAGAGAGCAGTCCATATAAACAGGATCTTCATCTGCTATTATTCCCCCTTGTTCAACAAGCATGGATTCAATATCATGGATTGGCACACATGGATCTCTCAATGGAGCACTTTCAGAAGAATACTTGTTTCCCTGCTGTCTTTCAAGGTTATAGCTAGGGCATAGATCAGTGTTCATACCTGAGCTTCCATTGCTGTTAGAGTTTCTCTCTATATAGCCTGGCCAGTATGTAGTCCAGTTCTTATGTCCAGCCTTCCAATCCAGATCCCTGGACACTGGATCTCTCTTCACATACCTTCTGGCACGGGTCTTAGGGTCCCTTCCACGTGCAGCCGTCTCCCTCACAGGTAGCGTCTGGAGATTCCTAGCTCTGCAGCACCATTCCTCTGGCTTTCCCCAGTCCAATGGTGTATGCTGGCCCTTGGAATACCTCCCAGTATACGTACTGCTTTGGACTCTTCTAGACCTCTCAAAGGCTTTTTCTCCTCATTCTTCCAGAGGGTCTCTTTCCCTCTCTGTCCGTCCGGTTTGGCTTCTGCTTATCCTTCAGATGAAACTGATGATCCTTCTCTGTATATCCAAGGTGATCATGAAGATGGTCATCTGTAGAATAAACTCTACTCTTATTCTGCTTAGATGAGTGCTCCTCCCTAACACAGCGCAGCTGTGCTGAATCAGGCCCTGCCCTTTGAGATGAGTGCTTAGGGATTACCTCATAGCCCTCCTGATTGAACACACGTTTCCCCACTTCAGCTCCTCTAATGGCTGTTGGAAACCTGGTGCATTCTGGGACTGGTAGTCTTTTATGGGAAAATTCTGTTTTCTTATTTCTACCAGAACTGACAGGTTGCTTGTTCAGAGTCACTTCACCTTTTCTATAGCTCCTTCCTGAGCTATGATAAAGCGTAGTTACTCACCTGTAACAGGTGTTCTCCAGGAGCAGCAGGAATCAGTCCTCACTTATGGGTGACGTCGGCGCCGACGGAGCCCTCGCGGAGCAATTCTCCCCAGCTTTCAAAGAAAGCCTTTGGGAATTGCAGCGCGCATGCGCGGTCCTCTTCCCGCCCAAGGGTGCCATCTTAGCCAGTCAGATGACATAGCTAAAAAAGACAGCATAAAAATTTGCAAAAAAGTAAAGCAGACGATTGCAACTCCAAGGGGAGGAGGGAGGGTTGTGAGGACTGATTCCTGCTGCTCCTGGAGAACACCTGTTACAGGTGAGTAACTACGCTTTCTCCAGGACCAAGCAGGAAGTCAGTCCTCACTTATGGGACTCCCAAGCTTAAGGCTACCGGAGACCCTAAGCACAAAAATGAGCTCCCTCTAGCTCAGCAGCACAGAAGGAAAGAATCTTCGCTGAATTATTACCCACCGGTAGCCCACATCCGGGATGGAGGGTAGGAGTTGCTCAGACCTCAAAGAGATTACGGAGGACTGCCTGTCCGAAAGCACTGTCCCTGCGGGACTCCCTCTCGAGACAGTAATGGACCGCAAAAGTCTGGCTCGAAGACCAAGTAGCGGCCCGGCAGATGTCTGCCAGCGGAACAGAGCGGAGGTAAGCCACTGACGTGGCCTTTGCCCGAACGCAATGAGCCGTGACTCGACCGTCCAAGGAGAGTCCGGCTGCCCCATAAGCCCAAGAGATACAGTCCGCAACCCAGATGGACAGAGTACGCTTGGAGACCGGGAGCCCCAATTTATTGGGGTCAAAAGACACAAAAAGCTGAGCAGCTTTACGGTGCTCCCGCGTACGGTCAAGGTAGAAGTTCAATGCCCTTCTACAGTCCAGGGTATGGAGGACCGTTTCAGCTCGGCTGGAGTGTGGTCTGGGAAAGAAGGTTGGAAGTACCACCTCCTGATTGATATGAAAAGGGGAGACCACTTTTGGAAGAAATTTTGGGTGAGTCCGTAGGACTACCCTATTTTTGTAGAACCGAGTGTAAGGGGGATCAGACACGAGGGCCTGCAATTCACTTACGCGTCTAGCGGAAGTGAGGGCTATCAAGAACAATGTTTTCCAAGAAAGAAACGGAGAGAACAGGTAGCCATAGGTTCAAAAGGCGGACAGGTGATCCGCTGTAAAACCACATTCAGGTCCCAGTCAGGCGCTGGCGGGCGCAGAGGTGGTTTAAGTAGGAGGAGACCTCGGAGAAACCTCGCCACGAGAGGGTCGCTGGAAAGAGGTCTGCCGTCCACCGGCACATGATGTGCTGAAAGAGCACTGAGGTGAACTTTGACGGAGTTGGACTTAAGTCCCAGATTAGAGAGGTAGAGCAAGTACTGCAAGACCACCGACACCGGGCAGGAGAAGGGATCCTGAGACTGTTGGGTACACCAAACGGAGAAACGACGCCATTTAAGGGCGTAGCATTTTCGGGTAGAAGGCCGTCGCGAAGCTAGGACGACCTCCACCACCTCTGTCGGCAGGAGAAGGGGAGCAAGGACTACCCTCTCAGCAGCCAGGCCATTAGGTTGAGAGACCTGAGGTTGGGGTGTAGCAGAGACCCCTGATCCTGAGTGAGGAGATCCGGTTGAAACCCCAGAGGGAATGGAACCTCCACCGCTAATTGCAGCAGGAGTGGAAACCACGGCTGTCTGGGCCAGCGAGGGGCCACCAGGATCATGAAGGCTTTGTCTCGGAGAACCTTGAAAAGAGTCGGGAGACTAGCGGGATGGGAGGGAAAGCGTACAGAAGGCTCCCCGACCATGAGAGCAGGAAAGCGTCCGCTGCAACCCGAAGGGGGTGTGGCTGACGAGAGCAGAAGCGAGGAAGTTGCCGGTTGTGAGGACTGGCAAAGAGATCCATCGTGGGGAGGCCCCACTTTAGAAAGAGCTTCTGAACTACCAAGGGATCCAGACGCCACTCGTGCGGCTGGAGGATCCTGCTGAGTTTGTCCGCCAGGTAATTCTCTTGGCCTGGGAGATAAACTGCCTTGAGGAGAATGCCGTGACTGATGGCCCAAGAGCAGAGCTTCTGTGCCTCCCGGCAGAGGAGGAAGGAGCCCGTGCCCCCCTGCTTGTTCACGTAGAACATGGCAACTTGATTGTCCGTCTGGACAAGGACGGACTGGTGAGAAGTCAGGTGGGAGAAGGCCTTGAGAGCCAGGCGGATCGCCCTGAGCTCCAGGAAGTTGATCTGCTGAGCAGACTCCCACGTGGTCCAGAGGCCCTGAGTACGTGCCCCTTGGCAATGCGCTCCCCAGCCCAGGAGGGATGCATCTGTTGTCAGCACCCGGGCCGGCTGAGGTGACTGGAAAGGCATTCCGAATATCAGGTTCGGCTGCTGAAGCCACCACCGGAGAGACGAGATCAGCGGCTCGGAGACGCGCACTAGGTCGGCTAGGCCGCCTGTGGCTTGTCGCCACTGCTGGCGGAGACACCATTGAGCAGGCCGCATATTCAGGCGGGCATTGGGGGTCACATGGACGGTGGAAGCCATATGGCCGAGTAGTCTCAGGAAGCGCCTGGCGGAGACCAGGGGCTGGCTGCGAAAACGGTCGGCTAGGTCCATGAGCCGTTGAGCCCTGTCGAGCGGTAGGTACGCTCGTGCCTGAGGAGTGTGCCGCCTTGCGCCGATGAACTCGAGATCCTGTGAGGGGAGCAAAGTGGACTTTGCGAAGTTTATAACAAAGCCCAAGTACTGCAGAAGAGTCACCGTGCGGCGCGTGGCGTTGGTGACCTCCAGAGCGGACGCTGCTCTGATGAGCCAGTCGTCGAGGTACGGAAAGACATAGAGGCCGTGAAGCCTGAGATGGGCCGCCACCACCGCGAGACATTTTGTGAAGACCCGCGGTGCGGAGGACAGGCCAAAGGGCAGTACTCTGTACTGGTAATGATTCCCTGCCACCACAAACCTTAGGTATTGGCGGTGGCTTGGGTGGATGAGGATGTGCGTGTAGGCATCCTTTAGATCCAAGGAGCATAGCCAATCTCCCTGCTGGAGGTAGGGCAGAAGGATTCCAAGGGTAAGCATCTTGAACTTCTCCCGCACGAGGAACTTGTTGAGGTTGCGCAAGTCCAGGATGGGTCTGAGGCCTCCTGTTCTCTTTGGTATTAGAAAATACCTGGAATAAAAGCCTTGACCTTTCAGGTGGTGGGGCACCGGTTCCACCGCCTGTTCCCGTAGAAGACCTGCTAACTCCTGAAGGAGTAATTCCCTGTGCAGAGGGGGTCGTGGAGGTTCTCCCGGAAAATAGGAGGGAGGGACCTGGTGGAAGTGGAGAAGATAGCCTTCTCGCACGACTTGAAGCACCCAGGCATCTGAGGTGATGCTGGACCACCTGTGGGCGAAGTGAACCAGCCGGCCTCCGGTGCTGGGAGGAACCAGCGGGGGGGGAGAGGCTATGCTTAAGGAGTCAAAAACCCCCACCCTGCTGAGCAGGGGCTGGTGGTGCAGGCTTGGGGGCTTGCTGCCTACGGGACCCGTTACCCCGTCCCTTGGCCTGCTGGCCCTGTTGGGGAGCTGCAGGGGCCTGATAATGGGGGTATTGTTTGTAGGCAGCCGCCTTCCTCGGGTAAAAGGACTTTTTTCCCGAGCCCTTCTTTTTCTGGGAAGGGGCGGAGGTCTTCCTAGAAAGCCTGGTCCTGGTGAGAGTCTCCGTCTCAATTTGTGCAGCCTTTTCAGCCATGGGCTTGCCAAAGAGGTTTTCCGCCTCGGCAGGGGACATCGACCAACTTGTCCTGCACCCAGGGCTCAAGGTCAGACGACTGAAGCCAAGCCTGTCGGCGGGCACCGATGCCGGCTGCGGCCACTCGAGCCGATGCTTCAAAGCCATCATAGGCTGCTCGGGATATAAATTTTGAGCATTCCCGAATGCCAGTGGACAAGGCCAGGAACCTCCGCAAGGGTTCCTCGGACAAACCAGCGGAGAATCCGGCTAGCTCTTTAGCCAGGTCTCGGAGATACATGCCCATGTATAGCTGGTAGGTCTGGACACGACACGCAAGCATAGAGCCCTGGAAACACTTCTTACCAAGGCCATCCAGGTTACGGGCCTCCCTGCCAGGAGGCACCGAGGAGTGCATCTTCTGGCTCTTAAGACGATGCATGGCCGATTCCACTACCATGGAATGGTGTGGTAGCTGTGCTTTTTGGAAGCCAGGGCTCTTGCGGACTCGATAGATAGAATCGACCCGCTTGCTCAGGACCGGCGAGGTGGCCGGACTCTCCCACATGCGGAAGAGTAGTCGTTCCAGCATAGGAGGAACCGGTACAGTAAAGTGTTCCCTTGCGGGAGAGTCATACTGGAGGGCGTTGAGCTCTTCGGCTCGAGGCTCCTCCTCGGGGTCCGCAGGGAAGGCCAAAGCCTTGGCCATATCCCTGACGAAGTCCGAGAACCGGGCATCCTCCGGGGGGGACTGCTTCCGAGGTTCGGACTCCGGTGAGTCCGAGGGGACACACCGAGTCCGGAAAGAATCAGGCGACTCTTCCTCTTCAGACTCCCAGACCGACTCCGACGAGGACTCGGTGGGGTCGGCCCGGGCAGGGCGCGGCGCCTGCCGCCCCGACGCCGAGGGAGTCGGCGTCGGCGACCTCGGTCCCGAACGGGAGGCCGAGGGTGACCTCGACCGAGGATCGACTCGAGTTCGCATCGACTCGAGGATCGGCTCGGTCTCCGGGGTCGACTTGGACGTCGACGTCCCGGCGGTCGGGGCAGCGACGCCAGCGAAGCCAGCGAGCAGTGCCCGCTGCTGGTCCATGAAGGCAGACAGTCTGCTCTCCAAGGCCGTCAACCTGAGTCCGAGCTCAGGTGACCCAGCAGCCCCCGACTCGGGCCCCGACGGCGTCGGGCCCGACGTCGGCTGTCGCGGAGGCGAGTCCAGGAGGACCACAGGACTTACCCGAGCAGGCAGCTCCGACTCCAGGCGAGGTCGCTTCGTGAGGTGCTCCTTCTCCAAGGACCCGGGGCGGCTATCGGGGCTATGCGACCTGGCCCTCACGGAGCCAGGAGCGTCCACCGACGCCGCCCTCGCGGGTTTCACCTTACGTCGATGGTCCCCGGAGGGAGAACCCCTGTCGGAGGAACTCCGGCGACGGTCCGAGCTGGAACCTTTGGACGCGGAGGCCTCCGACGAGGTCCGGGTACGGCTGGGGTCAGCGAAGATCCTATCCTGCTGATGCCGCCGACTTCTCAACGCTTTGGAGGACATTTTGCCGCAGGGCCCACAGATCATTTCTTCATGATCCGGGCCCAGGCAGTGGAGGCAAAAGTCGTGTGTGTCAGTTAGTGACATATTTCGGTCACACTGACCACACCGCTTGAAACCACTGGCAGCCATCGGGGGAAAAAGGGCCCCGGCGAGGTCAAAGGACCGGGCTGCCAGGGAAAAACCGAAAACGAAAACTGACTAAGTCAGAAAAACCGAAAAGAAGAAGAGGACTCGTGACCGGCGTCGCGAGTCCGGGCGGGAAAAAGACCGGCGTCGAACCGAAGGAAAAAGAATAAAATTATGAAGAAATATCAACTTTTTCGCGGGGACACGCGGGGACGTCTGTAGGGCTCCGCGGAAAAAAGAAGACTGGCTAAGATGGCACCCTTGGGCGGGAAGAGGACCGCGCATGCGCGCTGCAATTCCCAAAGGCTTTCTTTGAAAGCTGGGGAGAATTGCTCCGCGAGGGCTCCGTCGGCGCCGACGTCACCCATAAGTGAGGACTGACTTCCTGCTTGGTCCTGGAGAAGCTTCCTTATCACAGTATATGGCCCATTACTATAGGAAATTCCAGGACCAGTTAGTGGGCCTGTTGGTGGCAGTCTTTAATGAAGTCCAGCTAGAGAGGAGGGTGCCGCAGTCAATGTATACAGAAGGTATTATGGTCCTTCCTAAACCAGGCAAGGATGCAAAGTTTTGTGGGTCCTATCGCCAAATCTCTTTAATTAGCCTAGATGCAAAAATTTTGGTGAAGGTGCTGGCCAACCGCTTGCAAAAGGTGACTGCTAAGGTAGAAGGGGGAAGATCAGGCTGGTTCTTATAGCAGATCAACAGGCAAAGGATAATGTGCAGAAATTACTGAACCTTATATGGAAGGCTAGGATAACAAGGGAGGGCTATTTTGGTGGTGGTTGACGCCGAGAAGGAGTTTGATCAGGTAGAGTGGAATTTTATGTGGCAAGTTCTAGAGCGGGTGGGATGTGGACAATGCTTTATAACCTGGATTAAGGCCCCTCTATGCAGAACCGAGAGCAAGGGTGGATATTCTGAAGAGTTTGCTTGGGCAGAGGTATGCAACAGTGCTGCCCACTGTCCCCACTACTTTTTGCACTTGTGATTGAAGCCCTGGTGGAACGGATCAGAACGAACGGCAGTGTGGCAGAGATTTGGATCAGATGGGGAGAGTTCAAGGTGGGGACTCTTTACAGACAATGTAATTTATATGCTGACAAACCCACTGACTACTCTGCCCAACCTAATCCGTGAGATTGAGGACTATAGTAGGTTGTCTGGATACAAGATGAATGTATCTAAGACAGAGATTCTGAAGATTTGTCTGTCGGAGGGACTGGAGGATCAGTTGAGAGACACCTTTCCCTTTAGATGGGCCAGGGGGCAACATCCGGTACCTTGGGGTGCAGGTGGGAGCTAGATGGGAGTAACTCTTTGCACTCAATCTCATGAAATTATGGATAACTATAAAGGGTGATCTCCAGAGATGGCAGTGTGTGTCCTTGTTGTGGATGGAGAGGATTGCTACCCTAAAGATGAATGTGTTGTCCTGATTATTGTATCTATCCATAGTGCTTCCAATTCAGATACTGGATGAGATTCTTCAAACATGGCAGAGATGGATCTTTGATTTCATTCGGCGAAGTGCCCTCCTAGAGTGGCGAGAGTGGTTCTGGTGTAAGAACCCTGATGTGGGGGTTTGGGAGTCCCAGACCTATGCACGTAATATGTGAGTGCAATTATGAGTGTTCTCAGAGTGGGGGAAGGGAGAGAGAGGGAAACAATGGGTGTATATAGAACAGGATCTAACAGGACCCAGGAGGAGTTCTTTGGTGGACCACCAGGCTGAGGGTCAGTGACGAGGTCTCGCCGATGGAACATTGTTTAATGCTGGTGTAGGAATGATATAGGGAGGCTCTTTGTGGGATGAGAAGGGTTTACTGGAAGACACCCATTTCACACAACCCGGATTTCCCACCAGGGAGGATGTATGGGGCGTATCAGGAATGGCATTAGAGGGGGACTGATTGGGTGGGGCAGCTGTTGGACGATGGAGAAACAATGTTAGACTTTACGATCCTACGGTGCCTATTTGGATTGGAGGCTGGCCATGTGTTCTTTTATCATTAAATTTGCCACTATGTGAAATCCAGCCAGACCAATAGGACAGAACAGTTCCCCCCAGCAACCCGGATGGGATTTAAGAAAGTTTACCAGACCTGGGAAGGGTCCAAGGGACTAATATCGGTATTTTACAAGCTAGTGTTGGCGTGTAGGGTCATTCCTAGCTGTTGAGTTTGGTGGGAGGATAACCATGAGTGGAAGTCTATTTTTGTATGAGGAAACTTCCGTGGCTACCTCCGTGGTGGAACATGGCTATAAAATGTTCTACCACATATACTGGAACCCTGAGTGGTTGGGCAGAGTGGGGAGGTTGGACCGATTGGAGATGCTGGAGAGATTGGCAGGTTAGTAGCTTCTATCATATGTGGTGGGGATGCCTGGAGGTGGTCCAGTACTGGAATTAAGTAGTGGCCCTGATAAAGGAAATGGGAGGGGGGCAGGTAGAACAGGACCCCAAGACCTTTCTTTTAAATCTGTCCCTGCAAGGAGTGGGGAAGGGGGCTAGGATTCCCGCCCAGATGTGTGTGATAGCTGCAAGACTGATCCTAGCGAAGCAGTGGAGAGACCAGAAGACACCAGAGTTAGCTGAAGTACAGCAAAAACGTGTTTGGGTTTATTGTATGATTAAAGCCACAGCTAGGTGGAAAGCCCAGGAGGGTCACTTCCATGAGCTGTGGAAGGAATATGAGCGTTGGCAAAAATTTAAAGCTGAATGAGGTGTATTTGGAGTGGGTGGGGTGGGAGGAGAAGAGGGGGGAGGAGAGGGGAGGGAGAGATGTAAAGGATCTTGGTGTGGTATTTTTGTTGTTCCAACGTGTTTATTTGTACAAAACCTAATAAAAGCAATACAAATAAAAAAGCAATTTATTAGACCAGAATTTGAGCAACATAATCAAGAATGCAGAGTTGCTTAAGGAGATTCACTTCAGATGATGTGAAAGAACCATAAAATAAAAGAGAAAAATAAAAAAAAATAGTAACAGATTTTTATTTTGCATAGTTTAATTGCCAATAGATTAAATATATCTGGTTACCAGTGCCTTACAAATAGGTAAATTCCGCTAGCAAAGCATGCGCCTGATCTAACCTCACGCTGTGATACACTGCAGTGTTACTCTCCCTTTCTGCTGATCAATACAACTAAGCCTCACCTGAGGTTTTGCAGCTATATATAGCTGCAGAGACAGAATGAGGAAGTAGCTCCTTACACAGCTATTTATTAGGTCTAGCATGCGAAAGCTATTTCGGTATACCCTTTGAGCCTTAGCCCAGATTTGTGCTGCATAGAATTTTAAAAGGGTCCTTTGTCAATGGAACACTTCCTCTGTGACAGGCTTACAACAGGAGTGCAAATCCATCTCTCTTACCCGCACTATTTCACAATCCACGTTTAGTTCTGCGGCAACGGCTTCTATTTTTTCCCTGCAGACAGAGCCCAGGCTAGTCATGCCCTTGTCCCAGTATTTTTTCAGCATGGCCACATCACGGTCGCTGAACTGCGTACGGTCCTGCAGCTGTGAAGAGGAAAGTGGTGGCAGAGAGATATAAAACGAGATTTCACCGCACATAATAGCAATTTGCTGAAACTGAACCCCCCCCCCCCCCAAAATCAAACATCTCATTTTAAAAAGTTATGGAAACAAAAAAAAATCCCACCCCATAAATCATTGTTTGCTATCATTCATCCTCAGATTCTTTCTGAAGATACTAGCTAGCAGGAATCAGCACCTACTGGTTTAGTCTTTGCTGTCAGTGTTTGAATAACCAAAGACTAATGATGTATTATCATTATTATGGATCTTCTCACTTGGTTTACATCATACAATGCTTATATGACAGGAATAATGCATAATGTATTTATAGGGAAAATGCACTTTGAGCTCTCAAGGAACATAAAGAGGGTACTTCTTTTCCAGGCAGCTAAGCTGCATACACAGTTACGTGCAACAGAGATGAATCTCCCCTGGAATACCGAGCAGCTCCTTGTGTGTCAAGTTTATAGTCAAAGTCCCTGCGGTGCTTTTCTGACCAAGGTTAAAAGCTGCACCAACAGCTTACAAATACTTCCATAGGGAAACGTACTGCGTCATTCCTCTGCCAGCATGAAATGTGACAGCAACGTACGACAAGGTCCGCATACCATGCACTTACTGAAACCAGTGCCATAAGTGAATAATGGCCAAGCATCGCTACATCCAAGCTGGATAAGACAATTCCATTTCAGCAGAGGGATCATTAAACGCTCCACTATAAATTCTCTACTCTGTAATCCTGGTGTCTCTGCTCTCTCATTAAAATGTAAAAGAACGCCACAGCTGTGCAGAAAGAGGAGAGAGCAATCTAAAGCTAAGAATAGTAAAGCGAACCTTGAATCTTTGATCTTTTCCAGGTAAACAAATGTCCCTGAAAGTAAGGATATGCCTATTAAATCAGACTGGTCTCCTGACTCTCTCTCATCGCACAGGAAACGGGCACGCTTTCTGCATGATCGCTGGCACTAAAGGGAAGCTGTCATTCCTAGCAAACACAGGAATGCTACTCAAGAAGTGTATTAAAGTCAAAAGGTAGCATTATTTTTTTTGTTTGACCTTTATTTCTTGGAAAATATTGGCATTCAGATACTGAACCACCCTGCACACACTTGCAAACATATTCTAGTTAACTGTTTCAAAGATTAATACTTTTGTATATTATGCAACAGTAATTTCTGCAGTTTGCAGACATTCACTGACTGTTATTTATTACTGCTACTTCATTAAGGATTTTTAGGGTTTTTTTGGTTTTGTTTATTTTAAGAACATCATAAGAATAGAGAGGCAAATCTAACACATTACAGTTCCTGCACTGGTGGACGTCTGGGAGAGGTGGGGGGTAGTAGCTATAGAAGTTGCTACAGGACCTTGGGCTCAAGAAAACCTTGTCCTAGGTATCAGCAGGAGGAACTGTATCTGAGTGAGGGTTCACACACTAGGACGCCAACTGTAAGGCAGTCAGTGTCAGAGACAGAGAACGCTAAACCCTGGGACTGTCCCCCCCTCCCCCTCACCTTTACAGAGAGAGAGAGGGAACATAAACTAAGGTTTTGGTCCCTTGGTTACCCTCTCTCATTCTCCCCTGCAGTCTACTTCCTCTAAATGAGACACAGTAGAATGGGAATAAAAGAGGAAGAGGGAGGAGCCTGACCTCAGTTCTTTTGTCCTTGCCAGGCCTTCTGCTTCTCCTCCTACTAGTGGAGTGAACCTGTGGTCTGCTCCTCTTCCTCATAAGGGTGGAAGGGAGCTATAAGGAACAGAAAGAGTGAAGAGGGCTGTAGAAACAGTTGGGGCAGAAGGAAAAGGAAGAAAATAGAGAGCAGGAGGCTAAAGTGAGGAAATGAAGACACAGGGTGAGAGGCCAGGAAAAGGAAGGGGGTGAAGACGACAGGTAGACGGACGGCAGCAGACTGGGGTGAGGAATGGGGGTGATTAATGGGGACATGGCAGTAGTGGTGATAGCAATAAAGAGAAAGATGGAGAGCTAGGAGGAAGTATTAGGGTAAGAGACTGAGATGCAGGCAGACAAAGGACTAAGACAGATGAAAGAGGTAGGAAAAAGGAGCAAAGCAAAGGAGTGGGGATGGAAAGATGGCATGGATGAGAAGATAAACTGCACAGAAAGAGATGTAGATGAAGCAGAGACATGGAATGAAATATACAATAGAAATAAAGAAAATGATCAGGAGAGGACACACAAGATGAAAGCAGAAAAGAAACAAACATAAGGAAAAAAACTAGAAAGTTATAAAAAGTGATTCTTAATTCAGGTATTTGATTATGAGACATAAAATTTTATATTATTTAAATTATACATATTCTTTTCAAATTATGAGGGCAATTTTGATAAACCCTGTGAAGCTTGTAGCTCCGCAGGCAACAAAAAAGGAACACAAACTCTTAGTAGCATGCTTTGCTTCGTATCTCTAAGGGGCCATTTATATTATACATACATATATACACACACACTTATTAGTGTAAGGGGCCATAAATAAATGATGCCCACGAAGCATATAATTATCATCAATACATGGCAGTCTGTTTCTGAACTGCCGGCATGCTTGCTTTCTCGGTGTCAAACAAAGCTAGCAAAAAACTTAAATGACTTTCATACTACAAAAAAACAAAACAAAGAAGAGGTATCCTGCACAGAGCAGCAGTTACAACCCTGAACAAAAGGGGTAATCTCAAGTTACCTTAATGGAAAAAG
Organism: Ichthyophis bannanicus; assembly: GCA_033557465.1. Classification (NCBI taxonomy): domain Eukaryota; kingdom Metazoa; phylum Chordata; class Amphibia; order Gymnophiona; family Ichthyophiidae; genus Ichthyophis; species Ichthyophis bannanicus. Next base: position 188,865,432 of record CM066036.1, read on the forward strand.
AGTATGGGTCATGTTGGGTTTTACCTGATATTTACTATGGGGTGCACATTCAAAGCAGTTTAATCAGTTAACAGACCTGCTAACCTGATCAACGGCCTCAGAATACATTGATGCTAAGCACTCAGCGTTCTGGGAACAGTACGCAGAGCTAACCACACAGCGGTGATATTCAGCTGCTGGCCGGTTACCTTAAACCAGCTACGGTTAAGTGAAATAAGAGCGGCCTAATTTTAGCCAGTTTAACTACCTGGCCACAGCTGAATATCGCCACCGACCAGATATTCTGGTTGCTTGCACAGTGATTTAGCTACTCAATGCCAATGGCCAGAAATGGCCCACGCTGACTATCCAGGGCTAATTTAAAGCGGCGATGACCAGCTGCTTTAAATGTGCTGGCGGCTGCCACTGAATATGCCCCTCTACGTTATTACTATGATACTGGGGGTTTACAATTTGGTTTCTATGATCAAATATTTTCCACATATTACAACGCAGATAGTGATGTGAGAGGTAGAATTTATTTAAAATCAGAACAATTCAGCACTCACTTGATTAGATCTGTTTATAATCTGTTGCAAGATTGACACATTACATCAAAGAGAGAAAATTTGTTTTCTTACTATGTGTAGACGTCTGGTAGATTTAAGCTGTGACCAGAATGGTCAGTGGGCTTCATCATAAGGCATATGGGACGAATGTAAATATTTTAATATGTATACTTAGGAAGAAAGACGGGAGAGGGGAGCTACGATAGAGATATTTAAATAGCTCCGTGGCATAAATGCACAGGAGAAGAGGCTCTTTCAACCAAAAGAAAGCTCTGCAATGAGGAAGCAGAGGAGTAATTTGCTGAACTATTTCTTTATGGAAAGAGTGGTAGATGCATGGAATAATAGCCCAGTGGAGGTAGTGGAGATGAGGACTGAATCTGAATTCAAGAAAGCACGGGACAAACACAGAAGATCTCTAAAGGGGAAAAAAGGACTGTATTAGTTGGTATGGAAGGGCAGACTGGATAGGCCATATGGTTTTTATCTGCCATTTTGCTTCTATGTTTCCATGATTTGGGATCATAAGAACATAAGATATGCCATACTGGATCAGACCAAGGTCCATCAAGCCCAGCATTCTGTTTCCAACAGTGGCCAATCTAGGTCATACGTACCTAGCTGTTTCCCCAAGGGACACAGGTTCCACAATGCTTGTACTGGTTCAAGCATTGATATCCTGGGTCCCTTCTTAATAATGGTTTATGGACCTTTCCTCCAGGAATTTGTCCAAACCTTTTTTAAACCCAGCTACACTAACAGCCTTTACTACATCCTCCGGTAACAAATTCCAGAGTTTGATTACACGTTGAGTGAAAAAATATTTTCTTTTATTAGTCTTAAATAGTTTACCCTGTAGCTTCATTGCATGTCCCCTAGTCTTTCCATATTCTGATAAGGTAAACAATCGATCTACGTTTACCCGTTCCACTCTGTTCATTAATTTATAGACTTCTATCATATCTCCCCTCAGCCGTCTCTTCTCCAGGCTAAAGAGCCCCAACCTTTCTAGCCTTTCTTCATAGGAGTAGCCTTCCATCCCCTTTACCATTTTGGTGGCTCTTCTCTGAACCTTTTCTAAAATCGCTATATCCTTTTTAAGATACGGCGACCAGAATTGCACACAATATTCAAGGTGCGGTCTCACCATGGAACGATATAGAGGCATTATAATATCTTTTGTTTTATTTTCCATTCCTTTCCTTATCATACCTAGCATTCTATTTGCTCTCTTGGCCGCCGCTGCACACTGGGCCGAGGGTTTTAACAAGGTATCCACAATGACGCCTAAATCTTTTTCCTGGGTGGTGGTTCCTAATGTGGAACCTTGCATCGTGTAACCATAGTTTGGGTTGTTCTTCCCTAGGTGCATAACCTTGCACTTCTCCACATTAAATTTCATCTGCCATTTTGATGCCCAGTCTTCCAATTTATCAAGATCCTCTTGCAATTTTCCACAATCCTCCTGGGTTTTAACAACTTTAAATAGTTTTGTGTCATCTGCAAATTTGATAACCTCACTTGTTATTCCACTTTCCAGGTCATTTATGAATATGTCAAAAAGCAGCGGACCCAGCACAGATCCCTGGGGTACACCACTATTCACCTTTCTCCATTGGGAAAATTGGCCATTTAGCCCTACCCTCTGCTTTCTATCTTTTAACCAGTTCCTGATCCACAGTAGTACACTGCCTCCTATCCCATGACTCTTTAGTTTTGCCAAAAGTCTCTCATGAGGGACTTTGTCAAAGGCTTTCTGAAAGTCCAGATACACAATATCAACCGACTCACCTTTGTCCACCTGTTTATTCACTCCTTCAAAAAACATAACAGATTAGTAAGACAAGATCTTCCTTGTCTAAAGCCATGTTGGCTGTCTCCCATTAGGTCGTGACTATCTACATGCTGAGTAATTTTATTCTTTATGATGGTTTCTACCATTTTTCCCGGTACTGATGTCAGACTCACTGGTCTGTAGTTTCCCGGATCACCCCTCGAACCCTTTTTAAAAATTGGTGTTACATTGGTGATCCTCCAATCCTCAGGTATTAGAGATGATTTTAATGATAGTTCACAGATTACTGATAGCAGGTCTGCAATCTCAAATTTCAGTTCTTTCAACACCCTTGGATGTATACCATCCGGGCCAGGTGATTTGCTACTCTTCAGTTTATCTAATAGTTGTAAGACATCTTCCCGATGTATCGATATTTCCTTCAATTCTTCCACACCTTTAAATACCACGTCAGTCATGGGTAACATCCCTACATCTTCCTCAGTAAAGACCGAAGCAAAGAATTCATTCAGTCTTTCCGCTATCGCCTTGTCGCCTCTTAGTGCTCCTTTAACCCCTTTATCATCTAATGGACCAACTGACTCTCTCACAGGTTTTTTGCTACAAATGTACTTGAAAAGGTCTTTATTTCGCGTTTTTGCTTCCGCAGCAAGCTTCTTCTCAAATTCTCTCTTTGCCTGCCTTATCATTGCCTTGCATTTGACTTGCCAGTGCTTGTGCTGTTTCCAGGTTTCATCATTTGGCTCTTTTTTCCATTTCCTGAAAGATGCTTTTTTGGCAACAACAGCCTCTCTGACCTCACCTTTAAACCATGCTGGCAGTTTTTTGGACTTCCTTCCACTTTTCTTAAAGCGTGGAATACAGCTGGTCTGGGCTTCCAAGATAGTATTTTTCAACAACACCCAAGCTTGATGTACGTCTTTAACCTTTGAAACTGCTCCTTTTAGTTTTTTCTTAACTGTTTTCCTCATTTTATCATAGTCTCCCTTTCGAAAGTTAAAGGGTAGTACTGTGGATTTCCTTACTATCCCTCCTCCACTAATTAAATCAAAGGTGATCATGCTATGATCACTATTGCCAAGTGGCCCCAACACCCTTATCTCTTGCACTACATCTGGTGTTCCACTAAGGACTAGGTCTAATATTGCTTCCCCTCCTTGCTAACACCTTGGCTTGATTTGTTGTTGCTTTATCGAACGATGCCATCAATATGAATAAACTAAGGGACCGATATTCAAAAACAAAACAAAACAACAAACCTCTGCTCCTAAATTTAGGGATCCGTTAGGTTTCTAAATTTATTGTTCTGTGTTTTCAGTTGAAAATTCACCTAAATTTAGGATCCTAAAAGTTAAACTCTTAAATTAAGCCTGTCATTCATACACCTAGATTTAGGAGCCAAATTTAAGTGCCTGCTGCTCAAAAACTGTGCTAGGTTCCTAACTCCTAAATGAAACTAATGCCCTAGTAAATTTTCCAAGCAGCCATTTTAGGAGCTTAATCCCCTTGAAACTTGGCCTCTAAAAAGCAACAAGTGTTTGGGTGACAGCGACAATGAAACTCTATTCACTGCAACCATGCAACAGAAGCGTGCTATGAACAATATTCTCCCTCTTGGATAGAAGTTAAACATCAGTCTTTAAAATGTCACAGCAGCAGCACATCATGAATCCTAACTCTCCATGACAACATGATAACTCAGTCTTCCAATATGCTGCCGCAGGCACTTTCCAAGAGCAAGCGTCCCACAGCGCTGCTGGAACAGGGCTTCCAATAACAAGATGCAAACAAATAAAAACATTTCTACAAATGAGAACAAAGTTATCAGACCATATGAATGGCATAAGCAAACTTTTTATGAATTCAAGGTGCTTTTATCTTAAAGGCTCTCTGCAGAGGGAACAGACAGCATGGTTTGGTGGTTACGGCAGAGAATAGACACACCTCTCATCTCCCTCCCTAACACCCAGTGACCTTATAATGTCTTTCTTGCTTCTTATCACACCCTTCTAGCTAAAGATGACAACTAGAGTCGCAGATAAGAGTTTGGGGGAACACTTTCTAGTTTCTTTAGAACAGCGATTCCCAAGCTGTGGGTCAGGGCGCCAAATGGGGGTCACATCATCAGTAAAGGAGGTCGCTGAAACAGAGCTACTCACGCTGTGATCTACGCCTAGTAGTGCTAGTCAGCATGAAGCCCATGAGTCAGTGAACCTTCACAGATCCTGCCCCACCCCCTTGCAGAGTACTGTGGTCTACAAGTGTATGCTCACACACAGGGTCCTGTGCTGACCGCTGCTACTGACTGCAGCCTCTGGATAAACTGGGGAGGGGAAGGAAGTGAATGAGAAAAAAAGAAGGCAGTAGCGCTATTTTGTTTTCATCATCATCTGAAGTCACATGAATTTTTAAGTGTTAAAAAGGCATTGTACTGAATCAAAGTTTGGAAAATGCGATTTAAAAAAAAAATCAGAAGCATGTCTGGATTTTTTTAAAGTACTTGTTCAATGCATTAGATCCTCTGCCAGAAGTCTGACATATTATTTTACTTGTTTTACCTTTATTTTAATTTATATTTAAGTGTGATTGTTTACCACCTTCATTTGGTAGTGACTGTAGACCCCCTTGATGTAGTATTGAAAGATGGATAAGCAAATGAAATAAACAAACATATAGGCATGATATTACAGGGGAAAAGGAAGGCAATGGCACCATGCCCTCCACAAATACTCCTTAATCCTCCCCGCCCCCACACATAACATTCTCTCTTGCGCCCCCTCTAGGCAGCAAGTGGTTGCAGCATTTCATGTCATGACTCCATCCTTCAGCAACTGACTTGAGTCTGCAGTTTGAAGACAGGGGTCTCCAAAGTCTTATGGAACCTACTGACTGAAGTAAAGCTGAACAGCAGAGGAGAGAGGCCTCTCACCTCCTGCCAGAAGAAGGAAGGAGAAAAGGGGAGACAAGATCATGCACATCAGTGGTGTAAAGCCCGCACACAACTGGATGCCTTCTCTCCCCCCCCCCCCATCTTCATGCTGTAGCTGGGTCTACCGGCATACACAACTACGCTGACTACACAGTACTAAAACGGCAACATTCCAGGACGTACTACTCAGACGCAAATGTATGCAACATCTCCTGTTGGCAAATAACTCCGATGCTGAAAACAAGGCAATCCTCGCCCATGCTTTTCAGAGAGGTTTGCTTCTAGCCAACCGGACAATGAAAAAGACAGTCCAAACAAATTTTGTAACTGTGACGAGATATCGGTAACCCTAGCAAACCAAAAGAGCATGGTAGGTCCCATCTTGTTTTTTTAATGCCAAAGACCACAAGCATTTCATGGAGTGCTAGATAAAGCAGCAGTAGTAACCAGAAAAAAAAACTACACTCTCTCTTCTTTTATTCTCAGTGAAGGTCATTAAGTCACTTCCAGGGTTACAAACACATCTGTCACTGAGCAACAAAACAGATAATCACCCGAGAATACTGCTCATCCCACATTGGCACACTGAAAAGCAAGCATACAGCCTGGTCTGATTTGAGTACACCCATATCAGGCCTGCACCATGGGCTGCAAACCTCTGTGGGAGGGAAAGTTCTGAAGGGTGTAAGATGGATCTGAGCTGCAGTACCTCATGGGCTGCCTCACTAACAGCAAAACTCAGCAGCAATGGCAGTCCGCATGGGTCAGCGAATTTCTTGATAACAGCCTCCCTGCCCACCTTCTATTGTGATAAATGCTGGACTGCCAAGATGCTATCATGGGCTCTTCTGTATCAAGCCATGTCCGATCTCCCTTTGGCGGGGAAGGAGATGAGGGAGGCCAATGGAACAGCACCAACAGTACCTAGACAGCAGCAAAATATAAAAAAACATGACCTAGTACAGCATGAAAAGCTGAATAGATCATAAAGCAGAGAGATCTAGAACCAATTACATCTTTCCATTACAAAACTGTCTCCTCGCAAAATAAGATATTCTTGAACCCCAGGACTGGCATCGCTTGGAACATAAAAGCAAGATAATGGTAGGCCAATACTTTGAAAGGACTGACTCTTTTATAGGAATGATGGAACAAATTCTTCATTATGGGCCACTGTGTCCTTTCTTCCAGTTTCTTGGTTACTTGTTATACGAGATACCTCAGAGAACGTGAATGAGGAGCCTCGGGGTAAGGGCAGCAGGGGTAAGGAGCCCTACGCTCCTTGTAATCTTGGGCAAGTCACTGAACCCACCACTGTCTCAGGTACAAGACATAATTCTTAGGGTAGGGGTGTCCAACTCCAGTCCTGAAGGGCCACAATCCAGCCTGGTTTCAAGATGTCCCTGATGATTATTCATGAGATGTATCTGCATATGTGGCCCCACTATATGCAAATATGAATATTCATTAGGAACAGCACAAAAAGGTGAGAAGTAAAAAAACGGTCCTTTATTAAGACCCCTGCTACTAATAGTACATCACACGGACAAACAGGACTGACTAAGGGTCTCATAGCCATTGATAAGGGGTGAGATCAAAGTGTGTAACATTCAAATCTACAAATGGATACAAACATGAGTATAGCAGGAGGGGAGGGTGAAAGAACCACAGAGAACTTACTTCTAAAATGTAGGACCATAAGCTCGTGAACAATACTTGGACAATAAAAAATGAAATGTACTCTATAATGTAAAAGAAAAAAAAATATAACACATTTTCATTCTCACCCCTTATCATCACTGCTAAGAGGCCCTTGGTCCTGTTTGGCTGTGTGTTATGATTTCTTTTATTTTTTATTTCTCATTTTTATTAGATAAAATGTAATTACTTTTAATTTTTAATTCTTCTTTTTATCATTATTAGTGCACATTTCTTCAGACAATGATGCTTTCAATTTTTTAATACATGTTTTATTGCTTATGATTTATATTTTATGATTTGCATGTAAACTTTTTTTAAATGTTCTGTATAATTGTTCTCTTTCAGGTTCCCCCTGACGAAAGCTCAGCCGAAACGAGACTGTGTAGGGGTTTTAATAAAAAGGACCCGTTTTTTACTTCTTGCCTTTTTGTGCTGCTGGTTTCAGCGAGATAGTATGTGTGGCTTCCTGTAGACTATTCATTAGGAACATCCTGAAAACCAGGCTGGATTATGGCCTTCCAGGACTGGATTTGGACACTCCTGCGGGCTCATCATCTACTTGCATGGTGCACCTGCCTGGAACTCTACTTGAGCTCAGATTTGGCAAGCTAAGTAATTAAACCTACTAACCAAACCCAAGTGTTGGCTGGAGTAAGTATTTCTGTAACACTTGGCAGTTACCAACTTTTCTATGCAGCCATGTTTGTACAAATAAAGCCACATAAAATGGAAAACAACTGCCAAATCTAGGCCTACAGTCCTCACAGGTACCAATACTGCATGCATCCGCATTACTGCAGTGTTTTCTGCAGAATGCTTTACGAGTTAAGTGCAGTTTGTTTGCCTTTAGTAAACAAACTGTTTATCGGTTGAGTCACACTGCTAACATGCATTTACTCACTACACTGCTCTATCAAAAAAGTAATTTTTTCAGTAAGCAAAAAATACCGAGAGGTTGGTTTAGAAAGTGGCATGAAACGGGTAATCAGTGCTATTTGCTTTCAAAGACAGTAAAGTGCATGGAAAGCGTACAGACTGTTTTGGCCTGATCATATTTTCAAAGATATTTAAGGTGAATTCCTGCTGCCTTTTCTCTGAAGTTAAGGTCATTGCACACATTTCTAGCCAAATTGAATCTTCAAGGGAACCATCTGCTTAAAATGTATTTCCTTCTCCGAGCAGCCACCTGTAAAATGATGCTGAATCTCAAAGCAGATATTTCATAGGGCAATGCAGAAGAAAGTCTAGGCGTGCTTGGGCTCGTGTCAAGGATGATTAAATGACACTGCAGGAAACTCAGTATTCGAAAGGACGACCCCAAATCCTTACTAAACTAACGAAATATAAGATCTTCAGAGAATCTAAACAGGTCCTCCTGCCCCACTTGTTTTTGACTTTGTCATCAGGATTTAAAAAAAAAAAAGAAAGAAAAATCTGACCATCTCTACAGGCTTTCTATTTAATTAGACCAATGCGCACGTCAGAAAAGACAGTAGTTGGTACTATCACCTATGCCATTTCTCCCTTTAATCCCTCTTACGCTTTTCTGCTCAGCCTACTAACAGTATGTCCGGCAATGTCCATCTGGCGATTCTTACCAATGTCTAGGCCCCAAATTCCAGGAATATAGTAATCAGTCAAGAATGGAAAATCACAACTGGCACAGGAGGTTCTCCAGACTTTCCAAAGGGTGCAAGCAGCCATGCCTCCATGACCAGTGCAAGGGTACTGGGCGCCCAAGTCTCATGCTCTTCTCGTCTTCCCCGCCAAGATTCTGCTGACTAAAAACTCAACAATCATGATCATCCTAACACAACCCCACCTACAACAATCTTGTAAAAATGCATAATTGAATGTTCTACTTTTAAATATTAACCTTTGCTTTGCATGCATCTGCGTGCCTGCTCTCCCTGCAGGAAATGTGTTTGTGTGGCTGTCAAGGATCTATTGTTTTGCTTTGACTGCAGCTGCCAGATCATGTTTTTTCCACTAACACTTCCTGTGACTCTGCGCACATGATCCCCCCACTTCCTCAGGTACCCATTTAGATGGTGAATTCTTTGGAGCAGGGACTTAGTATATATGTAAATACTAATAAAATCTACAAAGTACTTATTGGCCAATAGTGCACTAAAGACGTTAATTCATGCATTACTAGCAACTTGGTTGGACTACTGCAACTCCCTTCTTGTTGGTACACCGCAGTACTAGATAGAGAGTCTCCAGCTGGTACAAAATACAGCAGTAAAATTGTTATTCTCGTTAAAGAAAAGTGATCTTGTGACCCCCCTCTCCAAAAGCAACACTGGCTCCTCATTGATGCTCACATTAAAATTGAAATTGCTTCTGCTTGCCCATCGCGACTTCTACTCCGTTTTTCACTCTCTCTCAGTCCTATGCTAATCGCTTACTCCCCAGCTAGGCCTCTGAGATCCTTGCAAGGCAATCTCCTGGCCTTGCCAAACAAAACACGACTTTGGCTTTTTTCCCCAGAAAGCAGCCTTCAGTTACCAGGCACCTTAGTTGTGGAACTCTCTCCCCACATGACTTTCGGGCAGAAAGTTCCTTTAAAAACTTTAAGGGTTAAAAACCTGACTCTTCCAGGAATCTTTTGAATAATCAAAATAGGTTCTATGGTTCTTTCTGATGCTACTGAATGAATGATACCCTTCCTCAAGGCCTTCAGTCGTCAGTTTAGTCTACGGAAATATTGTTGTGCTACGCATCCCCACCTCATGTTCCTGCCAGTTTTCGTTTGTTTTTCCATGTACAGTACATACTCTGTTTCATTTCTGTACCTGTACACTGCTGCCCGTATCCTCACTTGCTCTTCCCGTTTCGACCATATCACCCCTCTTCTCATTCGCCTGCACTGGCTTCCGATTCCCTTCCGTATTCAGTACAAATTTCTTCTTTTTGTTCACAGGTCTATTCATACTGGCACTCCCCTTTACCTTGCCGACCTGATCCACCTCCACACTCCCTACCGTTCCCTCCGCACAATCCACATGAACCGCATAACCTTACCCTCCTCATCCCAGGCCCACCTAGAAACCACCCGTTCCTCTGCCTTTTACTTCCTTGGTCCCCGCCTATGGAACTCGCTCCCCTCAGACCTTCGCTTGGAACCCTCATTTAAAACATTTAAGGCAAATCTAAAAACCCATCTCTTCTGTCTAGCTTTTGGCCTCTCTCCCCCCCTGCGCCCCTTTTCACCACCCCCATGATGTTGTTTTCCCTTGTTTCTGGTACTATAATCTAGCCTCGACCTTTTACTCTTCTCTCTTCTTTCTTATCACACTATGGCGTTCCTTTCCTAATTTTCTAAGCAGCCTTTTGTATATTGTAAACCGCTCAGACGCTATTGTGATGGGCGATCCATTAAGTTCCCAATAAACAATACCTGGCTTTTGCCTTTTTATTTATGGTAAACAGTCATGATGCTCCTCTGAACGGTGGTATATCAAATCTTTTAAATAAATAAATGCTGTAAGACAATTTTAGCATTCTTTGAAAAGGCAGGATAAACATCCACAAATCATTATTTTCACTGCTTAAAGTTGCATTAACCTTACCAGCTGGAGCAGTCATGACCAGGGTGTATATAACATGCTTGTGCGCACTATCACTCCCCCTCTCCTATCATATTCCGTGCTGATGCTGCTGAGTTAACAATAGCTACAGAATCCCTCATCTGTGCCACGCTCCACCACAGGGAATGCTTTCCTAACATTTACATAGAACACTGACTTGCTTACGTGCTGGGCCTACAGGATATGACAAACTGCATTAAAGCACAGAAATTACAGCATCAAATCAGACATTCCACAGGAAATAGAACTAGAACAATTTTATTAGTGGAAGATTTTTAACAAAGCCCAACCTCTAAAGAAGAGTCTCTGCAGGATTTTACCCTTCTTTACATTATTCTGTGTGAATATTATTTTATCTTTAATAGTTTAATTTCAATTGGATATACCGTTTTATCCAAAGGCCGTTAACAATATAAAAGCCAAGTTATTATTGAAATTAATTGTGCTACTTTCATTGTCGTTGCCTTCACTTCAGTTTATGGCAAAAAAAAAGCACCGATTTTGTAGTCACACTTTGTACTGTCTTGCTTTCACTGCTAAACCCTGACCTCCTCCGGAGGGAACAGCAATTTCAGGCCCCTTTTAGTAACATTCACCATGTACTAACAGGCATTAGCATGCACTATGTGCCGCCATACCCACAGGGATATAATGGACCATGGTGGCAGATAGTGTGTATAATAGTGTTTGCACAGGCTAAGTGTTAGTAAAAGGGGTCCGTAGGTCAGTACGGCATTTGAGGCTTGGACTATAAATTGATTCATTTTCCTCTAAATCTGTCTGCTGACAGTCTGATACATCAGAAGAGGTGACAGATGGAAGTCTTGGACTTTAAAGATGAAACTGAGCCACGTCCCATCTCATATGCATACTGATTTGTCAACAGTTCAAGCTGATTTTCTGCATTTGAAATTCCCTGTTTAATGTCATCAAGCAAATGATCTTCTGAGACTAGGGAAAATTGTAAAGGGGCTAGTTACTAAGCTGTAGTAAAAGTGTCACATTTTACTGCAGCTTAATTTACTATGTGGTAACTCAGTGTTGCAAGGTTAGTGACTCACTTGGTAAAAACAAAAATAATAATGCAGCTTACATTGAACAGCGCAGGCGGTATTATTCTGAGGGAAAAATACCACCACCTCAAAGCTGGCATTATTTTTCCAAGCCAGGAACAATCAGGCCACTAACGTATTTCTGGCCACATTCTTAAAGGGGCTGGTGCTTCTTAACTAAAATCGACCATCTAGAGGTCCCCTCCCACTAACATCCGCAAACAATAGGCCCCTACAAAATACTCCCTCCCCGTACATACCTCCGCCTCCCCAAGCCACAATTAGTCTTCCCTATTAAGACCCAAGACACAGATTCAGAACCTCCCACCCCCAAAGATCTCCCCAGACCCAATTTATCATAACTGGTGATCTAGTGGGACCCACTTGCTCTAATTCAGGTTGGCGCTGGGTTCAAAATTGCACCTGTGACCCCTAGCAGTAGACTTAAGGTACTAGCGCTAGAAGTCAAGCTGCCATATTAGGCATTTAACTATGCATGGGCAAGAAAAGAAAATGACAACCCAGTAAAGTAATTACATACAAACAGGGGCGGCTCTATAATGAGGCCAAGTGAGGCGGTGGCCTCAGGCGGCAACTTTTTGGGGGCGACAAAATTGCCCCCAAAAAGACCGCCTCACTCGGCCCTCAAAATAAAAAAAAAAAAATAAGGCATAAGAAGCAGCAGCGGAAGAATGAGGAGCCCCGCGGCAGCCCGCCCCACCGGACAGCCTGCTGGTTTCCCCTAGTTTAAAGGGACAGTGTTTCCCTTAACCACGGCTCTGTTAAAGCTGAGTGCCTGTTTACCATCAGCACTGCGGGCTCAGCTTTAACAGAGCCACGTGAAAGGGAAACACTGCCCCTTTGCCACGGCTCTGCAAAGCGGAGCCGGCGAAGAGAGGAAACAGAGGGGAAACCAGCAGGCTCTATGGTGGGGTGGGCTGCCACGGGGCTCCTCATTCTGTTGCTGCTGGAGCAGCAGCGGCAGCTGCTTCTTACGCCGGAGTTTTTTTATTTTTTCAATTTCCCTGGGTTGGGGGGGAGGGGGCTAGGACTGGAACTGGGCTGATGGGGGGTTAGGACAGGAACTGGGCTGATCGGTGGGGGTGTAGAACTGGAAATGGGCTGATGGGGGGTTAGAACTGGAAATGGGATGATCGGGAGGGGGGCTAGGACTGGTAATGGGCTATGGGTGGGTTAGAACTGGAAATGGGCTGATGGGGGGGTTCCTCCATATAATCTAGTCGGCGTTTTGGTTTGGTTCAGTCTCTGATTGGATTTCTGAAAAAGCCCCGCCCCCCTCTAAGGTGGGGGGGGGGGCGCCATCTCATTCTTCGCCTCAGGCACCAGACTGCCCTGAGCCGCCCCTGCATACCAAACCTGAACTATAAACAGATAGCTGGACAGTAATTACAGCCCTAACAAATCATGCTAGCTTTCCTTTGAAGTGTGTGTGTGTGTGTGTGTGTCACGATTAAGGCCTAGGCAACATAAGCACATGTCTAGGGGCCACTCTCAAATGTGCTAACTCAATGGCCCCAAGGCAGATGCCTGCCTTGGTAAACGAGCTGCTGGCCAAAAGAAGAGAGAAAGGGATGGGGGGGGGGGGGGACCACAGCACCGCACTTGCAAAGGTCTGTCTATGCTCTCTGCAGTCCCTCCACCCCCATGCAGCGCTCTCCAGTCAGCAGGAGTCGTCGGCGAGCCGTGCTACACAACTGCTGCTTCCACTTCTGCCAGCCCATTTCCTTCTGCAGTTAAAGCCACGTATGGCTCTGCTGGTGGAACTTTCAAAATGTATTTATAGTAAGATGGGACCCAAAGTGCTTGTTCGCTTAGGATGCACCACAGGGTTAACCCTGCCCTGGGTGTGCGTGCTGAAAAAGATTCATATTCATCAGATATCCATGTTAATTATAAGCCAAATGATGAATTCTAAGCCCAAAACATGATTACAATACCTAGCATTTTCCTCTCCCTATATTTAAAAGTGCTTTCTTTGTCTTCATTTTTAAAGGGTCCTTTGTGGGTCGTCTTTCATGCACTGATCTAATTGACAGCATACAAAAATCCCTCTTCCAGGGTAGGGAGGCAAGTTAATAAGCAGTTGCAGCATTTAAGTCAGAATTTGCCAATCTGGATAAAGGTGCTACGGTAAGAAAGTAACAAGACCCCACCCCCTTCCTTTCTTCCCAAATATTAGTTATTTAAATTTGGTAAGGATGGGCTTTGAACTAAATTTCTTGGCTGGCTGAAGCCCTCAGGAAAAATCTTCTATAAAATTGCCTCTGGAGACGATGTACGTTAATACAGCCTGTAGAGGTACTCAGTAACGATGACAGGGGAACATAATATGCCACTTTTCAATTACTGTTCTTGCTGATGTGAGTGAAATACTGGAGCATGAGCAAGTTTCTTGGTAAACTATCTCTCAAGCAGCTCAGATGCACATAATGCTGTCATCTTAAGCTTTTAATCATTTTGTAACATTACAAATCAACTTCGTTCGGCAAATTAAAAGTCTCTAATACTGTGCAACTGCTCATTTTTGTGTGTTTTGGGGAGGAGAGGGAGTGTGTTTGCTACAAAAATAATTTCGCCATTCTCATTGGTAGTCCTTGTCAGCAGAAATGTGTTTACAACAATTAATTTGGGTCCAAATTGGGACGAGACAGCCAATGTTTAATTTACAGCTTCAGCAAAAATTTTGACTAAGCAAAATCATGATGCTGCATAGCATATAAATTCAGATCTCTTGGAAATGCAATACCTGGCTTTGTTTGATGATGTCCATCCATATCAATAGCATTACCAGCAGCATGCAGCGTGGCATCAGAGGACGGCTGAAAAGACTCTCTGTGATGCAGAACTATAGACCTTGCATAATAAACTACTGCTTTTCACTAGGTTCTACCACAGTCCAGAATGTGAAGACAATCTAGATCACTCTCCAAAAGCCAAATGCATGCTGTGTACATTAAAAAAAAAACCCACACAGCTCTATAAAAAGAGCCACCAAAGTCACATTGAAAAAAAATTATATTATACAATCCTGGTGAAAACACCATTCTGGTATTGTTGATGATTATCTTACTATTTTTTTCCAAAATATATAGTGTTAAAATAGGATTGGGTAAAACAAAAAAAAATATAAAAATTTTTGGTGGGCCATCCCTACAGTTCATGTGGACAGTCCTAGGGTTTGATTCCTTGACCAGGTCTTCTCCTCCCCAGGTCAACTTTTGTTTGGAGTTTTTGGCGTCACAATAGTGTCGCCTGGTGGGTGGAATTAGGGGCCTCATGACTGCAGGGTTTTGTAAAAAGCCATAGATATGGCCCTCAACTGAAGGAGGGGTATGAAATAAGGGAAAATATCCTAGATAGTTGCAAGTGAAGGCTCATGGCACCAGATCCCTGCCTTGGTTCAAAGTTCTAGAGGAACAGAAGCTCTAATGGAAGGAACTTGGAAGCTCAAAAGGCACAGAAGATAACTGTCAGGTTGATGAATAACATATTTCATGTTTTGAAATCATATGGCTTTTCTAATGCTCCAAATCTGAAAATATCCTGAATTGAATTTACCCTGCAAACTATTTTCATGACCAAGACCATTTTCCATCTCCCAATCTACAGCTGCGTGACACAGACAAAACGGTATGTTATATCGCTTTCAATAGCTCTGCCAAACAATACCAAAAGGACAGCTTGGAAGATCAAAATCCAAAACATTTCACATCAAGCTGGTGGAAGAGAGTATGACGGTAATGGCAACTGTTCACCGCAGCACCCTTTCACTGACACACCTATCTGTTCTATCATAATTAGCAAAAGAAGAACTGGAATAAACTGGTCCAACTGCTGGAAACACATCTATGGGGTTATTGGGCATGAACAAGCATAAGAAAGAAGTTTACCGGGTACAATAAAAAAAAAAAAAAAAAGACTATGCTTGCTATTAACCAGCAAAAAACAAAGGTCCTTTGACCAAAGGAAAGGAACTCTTCTCTAGAGGAGAATGAAAAGCAATGGTAGTGCAGTACCAAAAAATAAATAAAGGTTTTAAGGGTACATTTTAGAAAGGCTGTGAATGTGATTGCAGTGTGCTAAATCAAACAAGGAAGTACAGGTATACATGGGACTGGGCATGGAAAGCGTAGTTACTCACCTGTAAGGTGATCTCTGGGAACAGCAGGAATTGAGTCTTCACATATGGGTATCGTTGGCACCGACGGAGCCAGTGTGGGAATGCTCCCCAGCGTCCTATAGGAAAGCTTTTGGGAGCATTCCACTGTGCCTGCATTGCTGCCTTCTCGCCTTTCCAATTCTCCCTCTTCAGTTGGGTTTGTAGCTGAGACAAAAGGAGAGAAAGAAAGAAGAGAGAGAGAGAGAGAGATACAACTCCTAGGGGAGGGTGGGTGGGTTGTGAAGACTCAATTCCTGCTGTTCCCAGAGATCACCTGTTACAGGTGAGTAAATACGCTATCTCCAGGAACAAGCAGGAATGTAGTCTTCACAGATGGGGACTCCCAAGCTTAGAGATACCAGAGAGATGACCCCATAGACCAGCTAAACCCAGGCTGAGATGGGTCATACTTCCTCCCAAGGATCTCTGGTATCGAAACCCGGGACGGGGGGTAGGAGTTGCTCTAAGTGTGAAAGAGATGCTGGAGAACAGCCTGGCCAAATGAGGCATCCCAACAGGAGTCCTTGTCTAAGCAGTAATGGGCCGCAAAGGTGTGGACCGAGGACCAAGTGGCTGCTTTGCAGATGTCATCAATCGACACCGAGCGAAGGTTGGCCATAGAGGCAGCCATTGCTCTAACATTGTGAACCGTGACATGACCTTCGAGAGAAAGTCCTTTACTCTCATAGGTAAAGTATATGCAGTCTGCAATCCACTTGGAGAGTGTTCTCTTGGAAACTGGTAGACCCAGGTTACTGGAATCAAAGGCAATAAAAAGCTGGGAAGCTTTTCTATGCTATCTAGTTCTCTGAAGGTGAAAGGCTAAAGCTCTTTTACAATCTAGAGTGGATGATTCCTTTCTGCACTAGAGGCATGAGGCATAGGGGAGAAGACAGGAAGATCAACCAACTGGTTTAAATGAAAAGGCGAAACCACCTTTGGCATAAAGTGAGGATGAGTCCTAAGGACTACTTTATCATGGTGGAACCTTGTGCAAGGAGGATCAGCCACTAAAGCTTGTAGATCACTGATGTGTCTTGCAGAAGTGAGGGCAATTAGGAAGATTACCTTCCAAGAAAGAAACTTCAGGGATGTAGTGACTAAAGGCTCGAAGGGTGGCTTCACGAGCTGTCCAAGGACAAGATTTAAATCCCATGCCACAGGTGGTGGCTTAATGGGAGGCTTAGTTAAGAGTAGACCCCTCATAAACCACGCTACAAGCGGGTGAGAGGAGACAGGTTGTCCATCAAAAGGCTTATGGAAAGCCACAATGGCACTAAGGTGGACTCTTACTGAATTAGTTTTAAGTCCCGAGGACGAGAGGTGAAGGAGATACTCCAGTAACGCCTCTACTGGAACTGAAAAAGGATTAAGTTCCTTCTTTGAACACCAGATGGAGAACCTTTTCCACTTGAAGGCATAAGCCCTTCTTGTGGAAGGTTTCCTTGAGGCCAAAAGGATATCCTTAACCTGTTGAGAGAGGTTGGCATCCTGGAATTCTAAGTAATATGGCCCCTGTCTCTCTGGAGTTTGAATAGAGTCTTGGGAATGAGGGGGATGGGTGGATAGGTATACAGGAAGTCCTGGCCCCAGTGGAGGTGGAAAGCATCCATTGCCTGACTGTTTCAAGCCAGAATTCTGGAACAGAATTGGGGAAGTTTGGCATTCTGAGGACTTGCAAATAGGTCTATATCTGGGGTCCCCCAGATTTGAAAGATTTGAGTAATCTGTTCGGAATGAAGAGACCACTCGTGTGGCAGCAACAGTTGACTGAGTTTGTTCGTCAGGAGATTCTGTATGCCTGAGAGATACACCGCCAGTAGGTGAATCTGGAGGCCTCTTGCGAAGGACCAGAGGTGTAGAGCTTCATTGCCCAATGCCTCAGAGCCTGTTCCACCCTTCTTGTTCACACAGAACATGGCTACCTGATTGTCCGTCTGGACAAGAACTGTCTTGTAGCACAGATAGTCCTGAAAAACTCGGAGAGCGTAGAAAATGGTTCTGAGTTCCGGTAGATTTATTTGAAGACAAGCCTCCTGCTGGGTCCATAGACCTTGAGTGGAGAGACTGTCCATATGAGCTCCCCAACCTGACTTGGATGCATCCGTCGTCAAGGTAGCTTGGTGCAGTGGCTGCTGAAAAGGTGACCTTATGAGAAGGTTTTCCGGTGTTTGCCACCACTGAAGGCACAAAATGAGGCATGCAGAGTTTCTGATTTTGTCCCCCAGACGATCAGACTCCTGTGACCATTGAGAGCCTAGGGTCCACCTGGGCTGCTCTCATGTGTAGGCGAGCATAGGGAACCACATGTACAGGGAACGCCATATGCTCCAGTAACTGAAGCATTTCTCGAGCAGTCAGGAAAGTTTTTATAGCTGCTTGAGAAGCCAGTTGAACTATTCGAGCATAGCTGAGTTGTGGCAGGAAAGCCCTTAACTGCCGTGTGTCTAGAAGAGCCCCTATGAAATCTAGAGACTGAGAAGGGGTGAGATGAGTTTTGGGAGATTTATGACCAATCCCAAATATTGTAGGATTTGCATCGTGCAGGAAAGAGCGGGGCTGGCTTCTGAAGCTCTTGGTGCTCGGATCAGCCAGTCGTCTAAGTAGGGGAAGACGAATATCCCTAGAGTCCTCAAAAATGCTGCTGCTACTGCCATGCATTTTGTGAAAACTCTTGGGGCTGAAGCCAGGTCAAAGGGTAGCACTCTGTACTGGAAATGTCTTCCCTGAAAGAGGAATCGAAGAAACCCCCTGTGTTCTGCATGAATGAGGATATGTGTATAGGCGTCCTTTAGGTCTAGAGAACATAGCCAATCCTGACTCTGGATGTAAGGGAGAAGTGCTCAGAGAGAGATCATTTTGAATTTTTCTCGGCAGAGATACTTGCTTAACTCCCTGAAGTCCAGTATGGGCCTGTACCCTTCTGTTTTCTTTGGTATAAGAAAGTAAGGGGAATAAAAGCCCAGGCCTTGTTGAGGAAGAGGTACCTCCTCTATTGCTTCCTGAGCAAGGAGTGAGGTTACCTCTTGACTCAAGAAAGTGGTGAGAGGGGGCCGAGAACTGAACTCTCTTGGAGTAGAGAGAGGGGGCATACTGTGGAAGTGAAGTTTGTACCCCTCTGACACTATGGAGAGAGTCCAATATTCTGATGTTATCTGCTGCCACCTCCTGGCAAAGTAACACAGTCTGCCTGGCAGGGCCAGATTTACCTTGAGTGAGGCCCTACGCCAACAAAAATTGTGGGCCCCCAGCAGGTGCGGCCCAAGGGGGTGCGGACCTCATTTGCATAAGGGGCCTCATTTGCATAAATATTTGCATAATGTTACCATATACTAACTTTTAGTAAACGTGCCTCTTAATGAGTGTATGGATAAAGAAAGACTAAAAGATTTCTACATTACTATAATCCAGTGCCAACTGCCAGACACATTAGGAACTACTACAAACACTGCCCATAGTAAACCCGCCGTATCCTAACAGCACTACCAGGACTCACAAAGCACCATACTCTACCAATCAAAAGGCAACACTGCAAATATTAAACCAATACATTTCAGAGAACAACAATACATGACCTACTGGGGAAAGAGAACAAGTGGCAATGTCAAATAGGAATTATATAAACAGAACACCTCAGCTCAGTTACACATGCAGAACATAGACCATCACCAAACAAGTAATCACAATTTAGAAATAGGAAGACAATAATTAAACTGGGAATCCCAAAAGCCAAACTTGGAATGTACAACACTGTAGAAATAAAACTATACATTAATTTGCTCTTGTACTAAACAAAGCACAGATGTTAATGATGCACATTTACCAGAGCTGACATATTCCAATTAATAAATTCAAAATAAAGAGATATTTTTCTACCTTTTGTGCATTTTTTTCAGCTGCAATTGCTCCAGCCACTTTCTTCTGGTTTCTTCGTGTCTTCTGCTAACTCTCCATCGTCTGCTGTCCATTTGTCCTTTCTTCTCTCTTCTAGATTTTTTTCCATTCTCTCTCTACATCTGCTTTAACATACTAATCTTTCTCCTTTTGCTCTTTCCTCATTCCTATTTCATCCACTCAAATTTTACCCCTCCATCCTCAATCCCCACTTACTCTCCCAATACCCGGCCAATTGTAGATTTTTTATCCCTCCCACACAAAATATTTTTCCCTTCTCCATTTTACTCTTCCAGCCCCATCCCATTCTAATCCTCCCCCAACATCAGCTCCCTTCTAGTTCCAGCCTCACCCAGCATCCATTCCCTTCTAGTCCCTGCATCAGCCCATTTCCAGTCCTAGCCATCCATCAGCCCATTTCCAGTCCTAGCAACCCCCCAACCCAATACCAGTCCTAGCCCACCCATCACCCCACTTACAGTCCTTAACCCCCCATCACCCCATTTTCAGTCCTTAACCCCCATCACCCCATTGTCAGTTTAAGCCCCCCCTATAACCCATTACCAGTCCTAACCCCCCATCAGCCCACTTCCAGTCCTAACCCCATCAACCCATTTCCAGTCAGCCCCCCATAGCCCATTGCCAGTCCTACCCCCCCCATCAGCCCACAGCCCATTACCAGTCCTAACCCCATCATCCCACCTCCAGTTTTAACCCCCCAGCCCATTTCCAGTCCTAGCCCCCCATAGCCCATTACCAGACAACCCCCATCAGCCCACAGCCCATTACCAGTCTTAACCCCCCCAAAGCCCATTACCAGTTCTAACCCCCCCCAACAGCCCATTACCAGTCCTAACCCCATCAGCCCACCTCCAGTCTTAACCCCCCAGCCCATTTCCAGTCTTATCCCCCCCATAGCCCATTACCAGACAGCCATCAGCCCACAGCCCATTACCAGTCTTAACCCCCCCCAAAGCCCATTGCCAGTTCTAAGCCCCCCCAACAGCCCACAGTCCATTACCAGTCCTAACCCCATCAGCCCACCTCTAGCCTTAACCCCCCCCAGCCCCCCAATAGCCCATTACCAGCCCTACCCCCCCAGTCCATTTCCAGCCCCAGCCCCCCAATAGCCCATTACCAGTCCTACCCCCCCCTACCCCCCCCCCAACGCCCATTAACCGGCCAACCCCCCCCCTAGCCCATTACCAGTCCTACCCCCCCCCCCCGGCCTAAAGTAAAATTTAATTTAAAAACAAAACCTGGTGGCTGCCGCCGCGGGGCCCCCTCTGCTGCCGCGGGGGCCCCGTCTACAAGCTGGTCGGGTCCGGTCGGGTCGGTCGGGTCTCTCTCCCTCCCTCGCTGCAGGCTGCAGGCTGCGAGAGACGCGAAGGGAGAGCGTCTCCTCGCGTCTGTGTTAAGCCGGCAGGGGCTGATGGGAAATCCCATCAGCCCCTGCGGGCTTAACACAGACGCGAGGAGACGCTCTATCTTCGCGTCTCTCGCAGCCTGCAGCGAGGGAGGGAGGGAGGGAGAGAGACCCGACCGGACCCGACCAGCTTGTAGACGGGGCCCCCGCGGCAGCAGAGGGGGCCCCGCGGCGGCAGCCACCAGGTTTTTTTTTTAATTGAGTTTAAAAAAAAAAACTGGTTCTTTTTTTGTGGGCCCCTGCCGGCTGTGGGCCCTACGCCATGGCGTACATGGCGTATACGTAAATCCGGCCCTGCTGCCTGGAATGTTGAGAGGCTCTGGTCTTTCTAGAGGAAGGATAACTAGGTTTTCTAGGAAGGAATCAAAGACCTTGCAGAGGCTGTGTCTGCTGAGCTGGTTGAGCTCTGGGGACTTGAGCCTTTCTTTGTTGTTTCTGTTGTTATTGCCCCTTCTGGGGAGCATGGACTGGACAGTGGACAGTCTGGGTGTAAGAGGGATAGAATTTCTTTTTCTTGTTGAAAAAGGGCTTCTTAACTGTCTTTTTCTTAGCTGGGTTGGCAGTGGTCCTGGATAGTCTACTTAAGATAGTGTTCTCGGACTCAAGCTGAGAAGCTTTATCCTGCCAATCCTTGCCAAAGAGGTTTTCTTCTGTGTAAGGAATATTCCCCAGCTTATTTTGCACCCACTGTTCTAAGTCAGATGCTTGTAACCAAGCAATCCGACGTGCACCAATGGAAATAGCAGAGGTCCTGCTAATGCATTCGAAACAATCAAAAGTTGCTCTGTTCATGAACTTAGAAACATTTTGGGCATGCTTAACAAGGATAAGGAAATCGGCCCTCTTGTCATCGGGGAGAAGGGGAGCCATGAGTTCCAAATCCCTACTAACCTCTCGAAGAAACATCCTCATGTAGAGTATGTAAGAACTTATTCTGGCCGAAAGCATAGAGGCCTGAAAGCATCAACAACCAAAGGCATCAAGAGTCCTTGCCTCACGGCCTGGAGGATTAGAGGACTGTGTCTTGGCACTTTTGATTCGGCACATCGCTGATTCCATGACCATGGAATGGTGTGTTAACTGCGTTTTTTGGAACCTGGAACACTGCGGTACCCAGTACATTCCATGAGTACATTGTATCGAGCCTTCGAGAGTGTGGAGAAATCGTTAAGGGTGTCTACCACATTCTAAGCATGAGATCATGCAAAATCCGGTGTATGGGCAGGGTTGCAGCCTCCTTAGGGGCTGTCGGATACTGAAGAATTTCAAGTTCTTCAGCTCTCGGTTCCTTTTCGGGAGTCATGGTGATCGACAGACCCCGAGCCACATCCCGCATAAAGTCTTGAAAAGACATGTCTTCTGGAGGAGACATCCGGCACTGTGGCAAAAGGGAAGGATCCTCCGGAAGAACCGCTCCAGTATCGATGGATTCATCAGAATCACTGGATTCAGAAGACTCAAAGTATTGACAGGCCAGGTGCTCTCCTGCCGCCTGTCGATGGTACCGATCAAAGTCGACATCGGAATGCCTCGATACCGGACCCTCTATGCCAGACACTGATTCTAGGGCCGACATGGGTGGTAGCATGGAGAGCGGCACAATGGTAGCTGCAGATACATCCGGTACCGATGACTGCGGAACCAATTGTAGCAGCTTTAGTGGTACGGAGGCTGCTAACAATGCCACAAAACTGCGCTCAATGGCTAGGATGCATTGATCCATGGAGCCTGACGATGCCTGGGTGTCAGTACCAGCAAAGCGGGCCACGACCCCAGAACATGGCACCAAGAGCTCACCGGAGGTGGAGGCCTCGGGAACATCTTGGGACCCCGTTAATGCTTTGGAGGCAAGGACCTCCCGCCAGGGTTGTTTGACCGGTGTATTCTCCTCAAGGGCAATGCTAGGAACATCTCGATGCTTAGAAGGAGATCTACCCTTTGAGGACCGACCGGTCTTCGAAGAAGACCTGGGTTTAGTTACCAGAGATCCATGGGAGGAAGATGAAGTCCAGGATGACGTTGATGCAACAGACATTGCATCCAAGGCAAAAAGGCTGCCAAGTTTCGCAGCTCTATTCTGCAGGCCCCTCTTAGCCATCTTTCTGCAGAGGAGACACTCCGATGGATAATGGTCTGGACCCAAACATTTGAGACACCGGTCATGGGTGTCAGTGGCAGAAACGGTACCGCCACATTTTTTGAAACCACTAGTTGGTTTCTCCATTTTAAAAGAAAACAGGGCCTAGTGCCCAAAATGGTGCCGAGGCACCAAAAGGGGACAGACCCTCAAGAAAAAGCTTTTTTATTTTTTTAAAAAAGAAGATAATAAAGAAGATACAGATGGTACCGGTGTGGCGTCAAAGGCAGACGCGACCACAAAAAAAATAAAATTTTCTGCGGTGACAGGAATTGCTGCCTGTTGGCTCCGCGGAAAACGAAAAACTGTAGAGGGAGAGTTGGAAAGACAGGAAGGCAGCAGCGCAGTGCAGTGGGATCACTGTTCCCTCTAAGCTGTGCACGTGTGCGCGCGCACACACCTCGCCAAGCGAGCGCACATACTTTATAACAGAGCGCACAAAAATTACGGTTCTGATTCTGATAGAAAACAACACAGACGTCTTAAAATTTAAAAGTTGTAGTGTATTTACGGTTTTCACAAGTTCTACAATATTTTCTAGTGCAATCAATGTGGTGTACATACTGTATTCTGACGTGTAGTCAAATTTTAAAGTATATAACTCTGAGTGTTATGTGGCGCACAAAAATTTAACCTTCCTTCAAAAGCTGCACAGCTGATATTTTATGTGCACACAGCCTACAGAAAATTAGAGGGAACATTGAGTGGGATGCTCAAAAAAGCTTTCCTATAGGACGCTGGGGAGCGTTCTCATGTGGGCTCAGTCGGTGCCGACGATACCCATATGTTAAAACTACATTCCTGCTTGTTCCTGGAGATAATACAGTATACGTACAGTCGGAAGAGCCATGGAAAATATCGACGAGGAAACCCCGGCAACATGCATGTCTCAGCACACATGTATCCTGGCCATTTCTAAACCTAGACATTCTGCTGCTCTTCATCAAATATAAATGATTCACATGTCTACCAAAGTAACATATGGTGGGGGTAATAAACATTGGAGGATGAAGGGGGATGTCTGAAATGAGTACTTTGTAAAAATCTAAATGTGCCAGAGAGCTGGTGTTCATACAGATGTGGACAATTTCCATCGGCCACATGCAACTGCAATATGAAACTGGAAATACATGCGCCTTTCTGACCCATCCAAACCATGCCTCCAATTTGATCAAGGCAGACAGGTGTAAATTTGGACATTTCTAAAATGACTGTTTGGACATGGAAGTGATTTGCACATGTGCGTGATCATATTCACATGTGCAAAACACCAATATGGCTTCTAAAATGACCTCCCATGTGTAATAAACTGGATGCACAGCTGGATATGAAGATCTAATTTACTCATATATCTTTGGAATATATAACCATTTTTGGACAGGAAGAACTTGATTAAAATAGTCCATGTGTTTATGATGGTTCGCTTGAACTACTGTAACTCACTTTATGTGGGGCTGTCAAAAAAAAAAACCCAGCTGAGAAAGCTGCAACGGATTCAAAATACCATAGCACATCTTGTGCCAGAGGTTAATCAGTAAGAACATATTACCCCAATATTGAAAGCCTTACACTGAAAGTTTCTTCTTCAATGTTTTTTTCTTAGTATTCTACACAACGAATAATGTGGGAACTAGTTATCTGGGGGTCCTTCTAAAGCAGGGATCTCCACCTCCAGTCCTGGAGGGCCATATACCAGTCAGATTTTCAGGACATCCCTAATGAATATGCATGTTAAATATTTGCATGCACTGTCCTCATTGTATTTAAATGTTTCTCATGCATATTCATTAGGGACATCCTGAAAACCTAACTGGATGGCGGCCCTCAAGGACTGGAGTTGGAGATCCCTCGCACACACTCCACTCTTCCCAAATAGAATTGTCAGAAAAGTGTGGCAAGGAGACTGAAGAACTCAGAACATGAATTACAGCAAAAACAGGGATAGAGTGACACCTTTACTTTATGCCCTAACATTGGTTACCGATGCATTATACAGCAAGGCCCAAAGTTCTTTGTCTGGCATTTAAGGCAGCACAAGGTATCGGACTGCAATATTTTAGTGAGAAGCTAGAAGTATTTTCCAGTTAGAACTTTACTAATCAAATGCGTCTTTAAATTCAGTTTTACCATCAGCAGGGCTTGTAACTCAGTTAAGACACAAGCATGCTTTTTTTCCACGTCTGCACAGAGCTTTCTGAACAGATTGGCAGAAGAGATTAAAAATGTGCAGGAATATTTTGGAAATAAGGGAAAACATGTTTTTTTAAAAACACATTTGAAGGATGGTTGATAAGATGTGTAGGAAATCTAACACAAATGTGATGTTTTTAGGGATTTTAACTGTTTTGATGATTAAGAATGATATGAGATGTTTAGGGTATGGGATTGTTTTAAGCAGCGGAATATAAACTGTGATATGTGAAGGCACATTGTAAATAGGACGTGGAGATCAGAATCGAGATGCCGAAGGAGTCACGTGATACGTAAGTGGTGCATGGACTCTTGCTGCTTGGGCCCCCACACAACCCCTTGCCAACTTCATTAATTCTCCCAATTTTCAGGCAGAGTATTTTGCAGAATGATATTAAGAAGTCAGCATTAAACTTGGAGAGCTCAGGGGGACCTACTTTGTTTCACTAGACATCAAGAGATGTCCAGGAAACCTAGAAAGCTGCAGGGAGAAAGAGCCCGAGACTCAAGACAGCGGATTAGGTGGCTCAGCCAGTGTTGATCATGTAGGAGGACGTAGAGCACCATCTGACCCAGTGTGTAACTGCAGTGCTTGAAGACCAAATGACAGCTTCAGTCTATGTTACCAGAGATGTGGGACACTATTAGCAAATGGAACCAGAAACTGCCGATAACTCAACGAAAAGCTGCACAAGAGACTGCAACAGGCAATCTAGTGGAACAACTTGGGAAGCTAAAGAGAGACAGAAATGTGCAGCTGGAGGAACACATCAATGATCAGGAGAACTGGAGTAAAATAAATAATAGGCTCATCGGAGTGATGGATCGGTATGGAAAGGCTCAAACTGTTGCATTTATATGGAGTGTACTACCAGAGTGCCTAGGTCTAGATCCTGTAACATTGTCGATATAATCTGAGAGAGCACATCACATCGGCCCTATTAGAAATCAGAATCGGAGGCTCCAAGATACTCTTATTTCAAGATTTTTACTACTATTACTACTACTAATAATAATAATTTGTATAGTACTGCAAGGCGTACGGAGCTGTACATTTATGCACACAAGACACAGTTCCTGCTCAACAGAGCTTACAATCTATGTAAGACAAACATAACAAATAGGGGACGAGAGATAGTTTTAACACACAGGGGGATAAATAGGAGGGCAAAGGATCAGGAACCAAAAGCAGCCTCGAAAAGGCATGTTTTTAGCCTGGAATTGAATACGACCAGAGATGGAGCCCGACACACCAACTCAGGTACCCTCTCTGCTCCAAGCATACAGAACTTAGGCACAAATTTAAGCTCTGCCCCGCGCATATCCAAACTGAAAACATGCACGATAGGACTTGCGTATGTGCCTACTGAATGGCGGCTGCTTAAATCGTGTGTGTAATGCCGATTCATGAGCAGAAGTCCTTTAAAATAGGGACTTATGTGCCTCACTAGCATATAAACATCCTTAATCAAATCAGCCCCATATTGTCTGGCAATTCGTTCCAGTGAGGGGGTTCTACATAATAATTTGCCCTATTCCCTGTTACTGCCTTCCTTACTTGAATTATTTCATAATGTTCAAGCATAATGGTATTTCAGAAAGCATACAAAAAGCTCATCATCAGTAGGTAAACGAAATGCCTTAAAAATCAAATATATACATTTAAGAAAAGAGATCTTTGCGACAGGTAGCCAATGTAATGATTCAAGCACAGGAGCAATATGTTCCTATTTCTTAACTCCAGATATTAAACAAACTGCCGCATTCTAAACAAATTGTAGTGACCACATATATTTCTCAAGACTACCAACATTAAGCAATGTTACAGAAGTCCAGGTATGGTATGAAACTGGTCTTGTTCCAGATAAGGTTGCAACCCCACTCCATTCTAATTTTATAGAAAAACATTACTAAATATTCTATTAATCTGCATTTTAAAAAGTCAATTTAGAATCTGACACACCTAAATAAGTGACCTCTTTTTGTATAGGCACCTTATGGGGGCCAATACTAATATGTTTTGGTACAGAAATTTCCTTTAACACAGAAATGACCATAGTTTCTGTCTTTCTAAAACAGATCTGCAACTCATTACTTTGAAGCCAATCTTCAATCAGTGGGAAAGCATCAAAAGTCCTTGCATAATATACTCCATCTTTTAAAACAAAAAAAGGAACAAATAAAAGAATGGCATCTACAGTAGATAGAATCTAAAACTTATTCCATACTTGCTTAAAAGTTCACATAATGGAACCCACCCATTTAATAAAAATCTAGCAGATGTATCTAACAGGTTTCACAGTCAGTGTCCATGGTATGAATGCCGCCGATAAATCTACACGATTAACAAGTAAGCAATTTGTGGTACCTTGAGTCCAAGAAAAAGACTATCAAGGTGTGAAGCTATTAAGGTCTCACAACTATGTTGTCTGCGGCTGGAACTTATTCAGCATCTTAAATTTGGTCAAATAATTATCAAGCTGTACTCTAATTATTTAGTCAAGCAACTTAGCCAGAAATAGTTGACTGATAATTGGCCTATATGATGAACAATCAGCCAGCAAATTCCTTTTCAGTATAGGACAAATTCAAGCATTATCAAAAGGAGCATCTTTTACATTCAAAAGTCTGTATACAATATAAAATAATTCCCAAGATTTTAGAAAAGACTTATTCAGGCATTTAGCAAACTATTTCTTTTTTACTTCCATAACCAGACTCTTATAAACCTTCATTGTATCCTTATAAAATGTTTTCAACTCAATGCTTTTTGACATCATCTCTCAACTTGCCAAAGTTTCTTTTTGCCTTTCTAATCTCTCTGAACACTTGGGAGGGGGGGTTTGTACATGCAGCCTCAAAAGTAAAAGTAGTGATTATCTCCCTCCATATTGTTATATAATGGGGTATGTTTACTAAAACCCCGGTAATGTGCGCGGCCCGCTAGTGTGCGGGTGCCATATAAGGAGTGGGCGTGTCTGGCTGAAAAAAGCAAAACCGGGATTATTCATGCGCTAATGTGCGCGGTGCCCATGTGCGCCCCGCACATTAGCGCATGAGAAAGCTGCGCGGGAGGCATAAGCAGCGCGCTGATGTGCAAGCAAAGGAGCAGAGCCACAGCACAATGGTTAAGACACTGACCAATGGTGCAGGGATCAGGGGTTCAATCCCCCACAGTGCCCAATGAAGACGGCTGGCTGAGGCATTACTTTAGGAGGCATTTAAATAATGGGCAGCATAAGGCGGCGCACTGATGTGCATAAGGTGGCGCGCTATTGCTTTAGGAGGCATTTTAATATTGGGCGGCATAAGGCGGCGCGCTGATGCACAAGCACAGGAGCAGAGCCACAGCACAATGGTTAAGACACTGACCAATGGTGCAGGGATCATGGGTTCAATCTCCCACTGTGCCCAATGAAGAAGCTGCCAGCAAACAGGTCCTCACGTGCCGTAATTGAAGGTGCCGCATAAGGCACCCTATAAGGCACTCCATAGGGCACATTATAAAGTGCACTGTCCGCCACGGCACCCTAAAATGTCCCCTATAGGGCACCCTATAAGTTACTCCACAGGATAACATATAGTGCACCTTATATGGACGGTAACCATAAGGTAACCTATAGGGCGCCCTATAAAGCGCCCTCTGAGGCACCTTATGGGTACAGTACGATGAGGGTGTTTTTGCTGGCAGCAATAATGTACATTAAAAAGAGATAATGCTCTGGGCAGCCCCATCAAATAACCCCACTGTGGGTTTGAAACCATGACCTCTGGCTCCACAGGCAGTGAAGTAACCATTGTGCTACAGCCCTATAGCTGCTAGCAAGCCCCTGGCTGGCTGCAGAGGGAGTGCACGTCACCACACACAGTCTGCTGTGGTCACCAGGATAGGGTTAGCCCACCCGTACCCATGATGCACTGCACATGCAAATCAGCTGTCCACAGATAAACAGAAGATGGGGAATGCACCCCCACAGCACCTCGGCCTGGTAGGGGGAAGTGACCATGTGCACCCCCACAGCACCTCGGTCTGGTAGGGGGTACTGACCGTGTGTTTTACTGGCACAGAGTAGCTACACACCGTCACATTGTGCGGGTACTGTGCTCACCCTGAGGGTGCGGTGAGGCGCCCAGCACCAGGTCCACAGCACCTTCCATGGCTGAAAGAGGCCATGCCGGAGGTCCAAAGCAGTGTTAATGTGTGAGATAGGTAGTTTCTGCAGAAACACCTTGGATATCTCTGTCTGTCTCAGTCAGGTGTAGCCCCTATGGACCCCTAGGTGGGCTATGTACCACCACCCCCCTCCTCCAGGGCTGAGGGTGGCAAACAGGGTCTCCTATCAACAGATCCACATTCTACCTCCCTGCAATGGTGGCAGTAGAGGGGACCATCAACCCCGGTCCTGCTGGGGAACAGACACCCTACAGGGCAGTCAATGCAGCTCTGTACACATCCATAACACAATAGCAGACAGACATTAGGCCTGGATATGCTAAGCTGCACCCCACCACTATCTGATATTCTCCTGCAGCAAGCCTTCAGCCGCTGCACCCTGCAAGCCGCTCCATCAAGACACATACCAGCTGCAAACAGTCTGCTAGCTAGTCCATAGTGCATGTTCCCAGTGGAAATGCATGCACCCAGAACTGGGATGTCAGCATACACAACAAGCAGATAAATCAGTGACTGGGCCCCAAAAGGAAACCCATAAATATCACGTGAGAGAAATACTATATAGCACTATGGGGGTGCCTAGCCATGCTGTTGTCACTGCACATTCAGGGTGAGAGTGATCCCCCAGCAGGACATACTGAGGTCACCCTGTCTGTGTAGGTGGTGGCCGGGCACTACAATGTCCCAGCCAGTGCCCTATGCCCTGTGCAGATGCATCCTGGCCAGGTCACCCTGTCCGGGCTATACCCATGGTACCTTGCTCCTCATTATGCACATTGGCAGGCCAATACTGGCAACAGTGCTGGCAGTGTGGGCTGTGGAAGGTGTTTGCAGCCACCACACACTGTATAGACAGACACACACTCCCACACCTATGCCAGCATTGTGCTACTGTAGAGGAGTTTAGCAGCCCTGCCCACCACACCAGTCCTGGGCACAGTACAGGCATGGATATGCTACGCAATACTGTTGGGGGTCACTCCCCAGGGTGGTAAACACTGTCAGAGACCAGACCTGAAGCACACACCGCAGACATCAGAAAGATTGTTATGATGGAGCTCAATGAGCAAACTGTGCTTAACGTAGGACTTGCTATCTGCCAGTAATCATAGGAAACGTTTGATAGGTGTGTACCGTATACCCAGGTGTAGGGTGGCATTGCTAAGGTATGCAAGTGCTAGTATTGGGAGATGCACGCAGGGCCCAATGTCCTGCCTCTCCAGGAGGCATTAGCCAATGGGGCCTGTGGGTGTGGGTGTGTGTGTGTCTGGCCCTGTTGGCTGCTGCTTTACGGCAGAGGTTCCCAACTCCAGTCCTGGTGTGCCAAACACTGTTGGGGTTTTCATGCTGTCCCTCATGAATATGCATGGGATACATCTGCATACCATGGGGGTGGTGCATAGATATTGTGGCGACGCCCCGTCGTCTAGGCGGCTGCCTAGTGGGGTGCGCCGGTCATCACTCTTTTTGTGTAGTTGTGGCCTGCTTTGTAAGCAGTACGAGTGGATGAGGACACAGGACAATTTGTAAAAATAAATTGCTTTTTATTGTTTTCTTCGTGGAATCAATTTTTGACAAATGACCATGATAAGGCAAACCAAGAATATAACCAAAAATAGGATACTTTCTCCAATAACTTTCTTAGCAAAAACTCTCCAAGTAGTTTTCTCCACTCTTGTTAACTTTGCCTTCTTCCATTTAACAAAACCAGCATAATACTGTTAAGTGCACAGTTCAACAAAACTTCAATAAGACAGTTTTGAATTCCCATTCTCAGCTGCTGCAGATTAGGATACCAGCCATGTGCTGCCTCTTAGTTTAAAACCAATAGCCTTCTTACAGGGCTTTAGCAGTGGTAAAACTGGCTGCTTTTAAACACGAGGTTTCTATCTTCTTGTCTGCCCTTCTCCTAGGCATTCATTGATACCAGCACATATGTTATCTTCTTAACCTGTATCCTACAGCCTTCCATAAAAGCATTAAACATTTCTCACACAAAGTCCACACTCCATTGACTCTGCTGAAGACACTGGACTGTCTGGATAAAGCTCCACTTCCATTTCCTCCGGTGAACTATAAAGCTCAGGGCTTGGGGCAACTTCTGGCACACTCTGCTGTACTTCTTTTAAAAGTTTAAAAAGCTTTCCCCAGTTTAGCTTCTGGCTCCCCCTTTTAACTGGGTCAGAACCTCTTGCCCTTCTCTCCCTTAACAACTCCACTTCAGGGAATATATGAGTTGTTTGGCTGGCAGAAACCCTCCTTTTATCAGACTTCCTGTACTGTCTGTTCAAGGGCCCAGGACTTGAGCTGCTGCCTTCAGAATCAGACGTATAGTCTTGACTTCTTCCCCAGCTCCTTTCTTGCCCACAACCTTGACACTTGCCTTGGGAGTGGTGGCTGGTCCCCTTTGAACCACCAGGCCTCACAGCCTTGTAATGCTGCCTCTTCCCCTGGTCTCTCTGGACTCTCTGCCTCTCCTCCTGGCCTGCAGTCTTTCCTGCCCTCTGGCAGTCTCTCTCTGCAGTCCTTCCTGTGTCTGAGCATGTCCTGCTTGCTCTCCTGATTCTTCTGCCGATTCACTTCCTTGTTCTGCTGATTCTGAGAAACCCTGTTCTGCCTCACTTCCTGTGTGACGCAGCTTAAATGATCTGTGGCTTGTTTCCTTCCCTGGCCCCACCCTCTCTCTGCCTGCAACTATTCTAGAGGCTGGGTGTGGCTTCAGGCTAGCCCTGCTAGTGTGTGCTTTAGTTTCTCTTTCTGTTTGGGAGCTATGCTTTGGTGAGCCCATCCCCCGTTTATGAAAAAAAACCTCTTTTTTTTCAGTTTTAAAGGGCTCTGCTGCATGTGCATCACCACAATATGCAGCACAGGCATCTTTATTAGAGGCAGCATGGAAACTGAATGATGTTTGGCCCTCCAGGACTGCATTTGGGGGATTCTGCCGTAGATAATGCACATTTCTATGGTGTTTGTGCTGTGTAGGGTAAAATAGAGGTTTTTGACCCATGCTTATGGTCTCAGCAATAATGGTTCAGACTTTACTACCATGTTTTCTTCATGGGTAAAATAAGGGGACAGGGTTGGCAGGAGCCCCAGCTGGGATTTGAACCTGTGACCTTCTGGTCCTAAAGGCACTGGCTGTGTCCGCTGCACCACCGTCTTAGCACAAAAACTGTGCATTCCCTGGGGAGTCCATGGCTGTTTGTCAGACAGGGCCTGTCTGTTGGAGGGCACTGCACCCACGTGAAGGGGGCTAGGCCACCGTCTGCTGTGGGCAGCAGCCACTGCCCCCTCCACCAACGGTACCCCTCCGCCACCATGCTGACATGGCCTTATATTGCTGACAGCATCACAGCTAAATGATATGTGGCCCTCCAGGACTGCATTGAGGGGACTGTGGTCTAGGTAATGCGCATGTTTCTGGTGTCTGTGCTCTGTAGGGTAAAATAGAGGTGTTTGGACCATGCTTATGTTATCTGCAAAAAAGGCTGGTCTTTACTATCATGGTTTAGTGGTGGGTAAAATATGGGGATTGCAGGAGCCCCAGCTGGGACTTGAACTGGTGATCTTTGGCTCCTGAACACACTGTCTGTGTTCACTGCACCACACTGTGGCCACAGAGACAGTGCAGTCTCTGGAGATAGGATACCTGGCCAAAGGAGTCATAAACCCTGCTCTGCACAATTTCACTGTGGGATCATTCACCTTGTATGGGGACGGAGCGTAGACCCTTCTAAAATTCATATTTCTTTTTTGGGGCTTTCTTGGGAGTGATTTTTGATGTTTTCCATGACTATCACTATTGCCCAGCTGGATTATAATTTGTTAGAATTTTGTTGTGGTCATTTTCAATTTTTATTTGCTATTTTGTTCTGTGCACATGTATCACACTGCTCACGTTTTGTAGGTTTCCCTGGTTTTGCTGTACATTGCTGACAGAAATGGTTTCTCTTCCCTTTAAATCGGCTCTACCGCGAGGTTTTCACTCGTCGTATTTTTTTCATCGAATTTCAGCCCCGCTCCTGTGCGGGGAGCCTCTCCCCTCCCACTCTCCACCCATTGACCCCGTCTCTCCGCCCCTGGGGAGCCTTCCTCCGCCCTCTGGGAGCCTTTCCATGCCTCTATCGCTCATTTGCACGACGCGCACATGAGCGGGCCCGTTAGTGCGGCGCGCACGTGTGCGGGGCACAAAAACGCATCATTAGCGTGCGCTAAGGTACCTTAGCGCACGCTCAAGTGCGCCCCGCACAGTAGCGCGGTTTAGTAAACATACCCCAATGTATTTTAACCATTTTTTATTTGCTGAGTGCCTTCAGGTAGTGGATTTACAAAATGAACAAAATGACATAAAAAATATTTAACTCCTCCCCCCCTCCCAAACCCAACTCTCCGCTACTTGACTAAACCAATGTGTTTATGAAAGCTGCCTGAAACTCATGAAACAGGAAGATTAGACTTGGATGGACGACCAAAGTTTTGTTTTGTTATCACGATTAACTCATTTTCATCTGTAGATAAACAACAGATATTAAAAATAAGTGGCTAGATAAATACAGATATAGGTATATGCATATACTAATTGTTTGATGAGAGGAATATCAAACAATGTGTGTATATGCATATATCTATACCTGTATTTATCTGTCCACATATGCTTAATATGTGTTTGTTACCAGCTGAAAATGAGTTAATCGTGATAACAAAACAAAACTTTGGTCTTCCATCCAAGTCTAAATCTTCAGAACTAGGTTAAATAGGTTAACAATAAAAAAACAAAAAAAAATCTCCTCTATAATTTCATTTAAAATTCACACTCAGATACCATTTTTGCCATAATCAACACTGAAAAAAGTTCTGAAAAAGCAAGCGCACACTGAGGGATGGCACAAATGGCATAAGGAGCAAATATGAACTAATTCTGTCTTATTGGGAATATGCAGCCTGCACTACCCACTGGGAAGGGACAAGCACCAAGGGCGGACCAGCAGTTCCAAAGGAGATGCTTACCTCTTTCCACCACGTCTCAGAACTCTTCACTGATCAGAAGGCAAGAGGCTCTCTATTGACCTCTAAGCCCTTCTGCAATTGTTTTTTTAAAAACAAGTAATTGAATTTGTTTTAATCTATTAAAATGGATTTACTTAAGCCATGTGCAACCTATTCAGTATAAGGCAAAGGAAGTAGTAGAAAAGCCATTTCTTTATGGCTTTCTAGAAGCTCTGGGTTGCTCAGTTGACTTCAAAGAGATCAATCTTTCAACCTACTTAAGAAACAACATTAGCAGAGTCCCAACAAGCCATACTCATAAGAAACTTAATCAATATATATTGTAATCTACATAACTGTTTATAGCTGTAAATGACCGGAACAAGGAGAATGTTGATGTAACGCGTTCTTTGTAGATCTATTACTAAACCTGTTAATATGTAACAACGTATGTAAACCGCTTTGATTTCCAGAAAAAGCGGCATAGAAAAACAGACAAATAAATCAATCAAATCTGTTACATACATTATGGCAACTATCTGCTGTCATGATAGATTTAGTAAAATGAAACAGTAGACGTAATCTCTGCAGCAGGAATATGCAAATCTGACCCCTCAGAGCAGCAAACAGGATCTGAGTTTCCAAGTAACCAAGCTATGCTCATTAGCATGGAGGTCAACGCTGATCAGGCATAGCAGCTGGATTAGGTTAAGTGCCAGCTGCAGCATTTAGAAGCACTATAAATACAGAGAATGTGCTCACTGTGCCAGCAAGGCCCATAGAAACTCCCCATTTAGGTGAATACCATCAATAAACGGGTAATTTGTTTAGCCTTCCCTTACCCCTCCCAGAGCTATAAGTATCTGGCCATTCGGTCAAACTTTTGGGCCAATACTGTCTGTATATATTTTCAAAATACATGGACAGTCAGATGGTTCCTAGAACAAACATGTTATGTTGTTGCTGTTAAGTGCCGTCAAGTCGGTGTCGACTCATGGCGACCCTCTGGATAGTTGTCCTAAATTGTAGAACAAACATACACAAGTATCTCTCATGCATATACATTATGGAGAGCATGAAAGACTTTGGGGCCCATCTTTCATGGAGCTAAGTAGGTGGACTTAGTTGTCATTAAAGGACATAATGGGATGTGTATCTTTGAGGTGGAGGCTCTGATTTGGTTAGAAAACCAGAGAATCTAAAGTATTTCCTTTTCAAAGTTATTTTATTTATTTATTTATTTATTTAACAGGTTTTGCTATTACATCTTTCTACCAGTCAAAATGGTGTACAATCAACAAGGTCAAAGGTAAAGTTGCATCACAACATCAAGATTTTAACAGTGGGTGTGCAAATAAGTGAGATAGTGCAGCAGTGTTGAGAACATTGCATTGAGCATCAAAATGCAAGGGTTTGTTGTTGGCGTGGTAGTTAGGAGGGGTTTGTTAGGGGGAGAGGGCATGGGGGGGGGGGAAAGCTCATGGGAAGATGCCTACGGGGGTGGGGTAGGAGGGATGTTGTGTGCTAGAGGTTGTCTTGCTGTGGATCCAATGGCTGATCAGTGCCAAAGTGTTCTTCAAAGAGGTAAGAGTCTTCAGGTTCTTTCTGAAGGCCTGGCGAGATTGTATACATAGTGTGGGGGGGTAAGGCATTCCAGAGGGTGGGGGCGTATAGCATGAAGGCTTTTTGGCGAGCATGTTGAGTGCTCTTGCAGATCTGTGAAGGTAGGTCAAGTAGATTTTGAGTGCTCAGCCTTCGTGGTCTGTTAGTCTTGGGGCTGCCGATAAGTGTATCTGATTTTTAAAGGAGTCTTACTTCGATAGCATCCAAGAAGATTTTCAAGATTTAGGATTGTGCCAACAAAAGGGGGGTTTTTGAAAAGAGACTGCTGAAAAAATGCTTAGCACTAATACAATTCTCAGTTCTATTAGTGCTATAGTTTTCAGATTAAAACTGAAATTTATGATGTTTTGGGAACTGCCTTCACCCCTCATTATTTATTTTCAGAAGTTGAACAATTAACTACACACAAATGAAACAGCTGAATGCATGCATGAGACAGGCAACACAGTAATGACTAAAGCAAGCCATCCGCACACAGTGCCTACAGAAGCCAAAAGACTGTGGATTTATTCTTAGGGAGGATTACACATTGAAAAGGATTAAGGGTTGGTTAGCATGTCTGAAAAGGACAAGAGGGAAAATGTACACCTTCCCAAATCTGCAGAATAAAAATTACACTCTCAAGTTAACATTTCATGCAGTTTCCATTCATGGGCTCAGCGAGTCAGCAACTAACTTAAATATTACTTACTGTTCTTTTTCGGGAACAACCTGTAATCCAAGGCACAGTGAGGTTTCCTGAAATCTGCAGAAGCAAGAAAAGGATTAGCCATACCATGGCCAAGGTTTATTCTGTAAGTAGACACCATACAGTGCATGCATCTCAGAAGTTAAGAAGAGAATTCACTTTCTGCAACCTCGCACTTTAAGCATCAGCTTTATGACTGACCTTAGGAACAAATATCAAAAAAATATTCCAAAGCACACCCAACTATGAAAACCATCTATTGCCAGGTTCTTGGGAGGGCATATACAAAAAGTTACATATCTAGCTAAATTATGGCACCATAAAGATATTGTGGGTTTCTAACAGAAGACTGGAAAGCATAGTTACTCAACTGTAACAGGAGATCTCCGGGAACAGCAGGAATTTAGTCTTCACATATGGGATATCGTCAGTACTGACGGAGCCTGCGCGGGAACGCTCCCCAGTGTCCAATAGGAACGCTTTTGGGAGCATCCCTCAGCACATGCGCGCTGCCTTCCCGCCTTTCCCACTGTCCCTCTTCAGTTAAGTTTGTAGCTGAGTGAAAGGATAGAGGGAGAGAGGAAAGAGACAGAGAAATAGAGACAACTCCTAGGGGAGGTGGGTGGGTTGTGAAGACTAAATTCCTGCTATTCCCGGAGATCACCCGTTACAAGTGAGTAACTACGCTATCTCCAGGAATAAGCAGGAATGTAGTCTTCACATATGGGGACGCCCTAGCTGAAGATGCCAGGGAGATAACCCCAGGAAGCTGCCACCTATAGTAAGGTGGGCCATGCTTCCTCCCATTGATCTCTGGCATCCCACCAGGGTTGGTGGGTAGAAGTTGAAATAGGTCTGAAAGAGATTTTGAAGAACAGCTTGGCCAAAGAAGGCATCCCGACGGGAGGCTTTATCTAGGCAGTTGTGGGCTGTAAAGGTGTGTACCGAAGCCCAGATGGCTGCTCGACAAATGTCATCAATAGACACAAAGTGAAGGTTAGACATAGAGGCTGCCATGGCTCTCACATTGTGAGCTGTGACATTGCCTTGAAGAGGAAGACTCTTACTCTCATAAGGAAAGGATATGCATTGTGCAATCCATTTGGATAGAGTTCTCTTGGAGACTGGAAGTCCCAAATGACTAGAATCAAAAGCAATAAAAAGTTGAGAAGACTTTCTATGTTGCTGTGTTCTTTGTAGGTAAAAAGATAAGGCGCTTTTACAATCCAAAGTATGAAGGTTCCTTTCTGCATTAGAGGCATGAGGCCTCGGAAAGAATACAGGAAGATAAATTGATTGATTTAAATGAAAAGGCAAAACCACCTTTGGCATAAAGTGTGGATGAGTTCTGAGAACAACCTTATCATGGTGAAACCTAGTATAAGGAGGATCAGCCACTAAAGCTTGCAATTCACTAATGAGAAGTGCAGAGGTGATTGCAATCAGGAAGATGACCTTCCAGGACAAAAGCTTTAGGGTTGTAGTGGCTAAAGGTTCAAAAGGCGGTTTCATGAGCTGCCCGAGAACTAGGTTTAAATCCCATGCCACCGGTGGTGGCCCGATGGGAGGCTTTGTTAATAGAAGACCTCTCATAAATCTTGATATGAGTGGATGAGAGGAAATTGGTTGTCCATTTAGAGGCTTATAGGAAGCTGCAATTGCACTAAGATGGACTCTTACTGAATTGATCTTTAGACCAGAATTTGTTAAATGAAGTACTCTAGTATCGATTCCAAAGATATCATAAGGAGGTTTAACCCTTTCTGTGAGCACCATATAGTAAAACGTTTCCACTTGAAGGCATAAGAGCATCTTGTGGAAGGTTTTCTAGAAGCTTGAAGGATATTCTTTACCTGTTGGAAAAGGATGAGGTCCTGAAGGTCTAAGTTTTCAGCAACCAGGCCCTGAGATGCAGGGACTGGGGATTCGGGTGCCATAGCATCCCGTTCTCTTGGGAGAGGAGATCTGGAGCATAGCCTAACTCCAGAGGTGCAGCTTGAGAGAGATGTAGAAGCAGGGGATACCATGTTTGGCGTGGCCACCGTGGCACTATGAGGATCATACGACCTCTGTCTCTCTGAAGCTTGAAGAGTGTTCTGGGGATGAGGGGAATGGGTGGGAAGGCATAGAGGAAGTCGTAACCCCAGTGAAGAAGGAAGGCGTCCCTTGCCTGGCAATTTTGAGCCAGAATCCTGGAACAGAACCAGGGAAGTTTGGCATTCAGTGGACTTGCAAATAGGTCTATGTCTGGGGTTCCCCAGATCTGAAATATCTTGGCCACCTGGTCGAGGTGGAGAGACCATTCGTGAGGCAGCAGTACTCGGCTGAGTTTGTCTTCCCAAAGGTTTTGAATGCCTGGAAGATATACCACGAGAAGGTGAATTTGATGCTCTCTGGTGAGGGCCCATAGTCGTAAAGCTTTGTTGCATAACGACAGAGAGCTTGTTCCCCCCTGCTTGTTCACGAAGAACATAGCTACTTGATTGTCTGTTTGGACTAGGACTGTCTTGTAGCTGAACTGGTCATGGAACACTCGAAGAGCTAGATAGATTGCTCTGAGTTCCAGGAGGTTTATGTGAAGACAAGCCTCCTGTGGAGTCCAGGTACCTTGGGTAGAGAGATGATGCAGGTGTGCTCCCCATCCCATCTGTGATGCATCTGTTGTTAGGGTGGCCTGGAATAGGGGTTGCTGGAAAGGAGACCCCACTAAAAGATTTTCCAGTGATTGCCACCATTGTAGGGACAAGATCAGTCATTGTGAGTTTGATATCTTGTCCGACAGATGTCTTGTGGCCTGTGTCCACTGTGTGGATAGGGTCCACTGGGCTGCTCGCATATGAAGGCGAGCATAGGAAACCACATGAACCATGGATGCCATATGTCCCAATAGTTGTAGCAGTTCTCGAGCAGTTAGGTAGGACTTCACCGCTGCTTGAGAAGCTAGCTGCATTATACGAAGACAGCGGGGTTGTGGGAGAAAAGCCCTTGACTGTCTGGTATCTAGATGAGCTCCTATGAAATCTAGGGACTGAGACGGAGCAAGTTGGGATTTTGGGAGGTTTATGACCAATCCCAAGTATTGAAGGATTCGCATTGTGAGAGACAGTGCAGAGCTGGCTTCTGGAATCATGGGGGCTTGAATGAGCCAGTTGTCCAAGTAAGGGAAGACGAATATCCCCAGGGTTCGCAGAAATGCAGCTACTACTGCCATGCATTTTGTGAATTCTCTTGCTGCTGAAGCCAGACCAAAGGGAAGAACCCTGTATTGGAAATGTTTTCCCTTGAAAAGGAATTGTAAGAATTTCCTGTGATCTGGATGGATCAGAATGTGAGTATATGCATCCTTTAGATCTAGAGAACAAAGCCAATCCCGATTTGAAGGTATGGCAGAAGAGTTCCCAGAGAAATCATTTTGAACTTTTCTCGGAACAGATATTTGTTCAATTCTCTGAGGTCTAGAATGGGTCTGTGTCGTCCTGTTTTCTTTGGAATAAGAAAATAGGGGGAATAGAACGCTGCACCCTGTTGAAGAATGGGTACCTCCTCTATTGCTCCTTGAGCAAGGAGTGTTGAGACCTCTTGATCCAGTAGATTGTCTGTAGAGGTTTGGGAATTGAACTGTCTTACGATTGTAGGAGGGGGCAACCTGTGAAAATGAAGCTTGTACCCCTCTCCCACAATGGACAGAGCCCAGTTTTCTGCTGTTATTTGGTGCCATCTGTTGGCAAAATGACACAACCTGCCTGGAATGTTTAGGGGTTCAGGACTTCTCAGAGGCAGGAAGGCTAAGTTCTCTATGAAGGAGTCAAAGCCCTAGAGGGGGCTGGGCCTGTGGAGCTGGTTGAGCTCTAAGGCCTTTTGGCTTCTTTTGTCTGGATTGTTGTTGTTGACCCTTCTGGGCAACTTGACCCTGAGCTTGCCCTTGCTGGGTATAGGATGGATAAAACTTCCTCTTTTTGCTGAAAAAGGGTTTTTTATAGGGTTTCTTTTTGGCTAGAATGGCTGTAGATTTTGACAATCTATCTAAAGTGATATAGTCAGCATCTATCTCATTAGCCTTCTCCTGCCAATTTTTGTCAAAGAGGTTTTCTCCTGTGCAAGGGATGTTTCCCAATTTATCCTGTACCCAAATCTCAAAGTCTGATGCCTGAAGCCAGGCAATCCAACGTGCACCAATGGCAATAGCAGAGGTTCTACTGATGCATTCAAAGCAGTAAAAGGCTGCACGGTTTACAAACTTGGAGATATCTTGAGCATCATAAGCTCCAAATCTCCTGTGACCTCTTTGAGGAACATTCCCATATATAAAATATATGAGCTGATCCTGGCTGAAAGCATGGAAGCCTGAAAGGTTTGACGCCCAAAAGCGTCAAGAGTCCTGCATTCACGACCTGGAGGATTGGATACATGTCTCTTTGCACTTTTCATCCTACGCATGGCTGACGCCACTAATATTGAGTGGTGTGGCAGCTGAGTCTTTTGAAAACCAGGACATGGTGGAACTCGATACATAGTATAGAGTTTCCTAGAATGAGGAGATGTGGTCAAAGGTGTCTCCCACATTCTGAGCATCAAATCATGAAGAATTTCATGAATGGGCAGAGTGGCTGCCTCCTTGAGAGCCTTAGGGTATTGGAGAATTTCCAATTCCTTTGCTCTAGGTTCTTTTTCAGGAGCTACCGTGATTGAAAGGCCTTGGGCCATATCACGAATAAAATCCTGAAAAGACATGTCTTCCGGAGGAGACATTCTGTGTTGGGGAGAAGAGGAGTCTTCCAGGAGAAACACTCTGGTACTGGCAGAATTATCAGAGTCATCGGAATCTGAGGATACGAAATATCTCTGATC
Source organism: Ichthyophis bannanicus (assembly GCA_033557465.1). Taxonomy (NCBI): domain Eukaryota; kingdom Metazoa; phylum Chordata; class Amphibia; order Gymnophiona; family Ichthyophiidae; genus Ichthyophis; species Ichthyophis bannanicus. The sequence continues at coordinate 188,907,196 of CM066036.1, forward strand.
CTGATGTTCATGCAAAGCACAGTCTCGGAATTGATCGAAGTCGGTACCGAATTGGTCCAGTACCGATCGGTTGATGCCAGAAAAAGTTAGCATGAGAAGGATTCCCACCGGGCCCGCTACCGTCGGTCCTGGTACCGGTATCTGTACCGGTGCTGGTACCGGCATTGGTACCGGTGCCTGTTGAACCACCGGTGTCAACGGTACCGCAGTTGTAAGTAGAGCTCCAAGACTGCGTTCGATAGCGAGGAATCTCTGGTCTATCGACGCTGCCGATGCCTGGGTATCGGTATAAGCGGCCGAAACCCCTGAGCATGGCACCAGTAGTTCTGCCGAGGTCGAAGCCTCGAGAACATCCTGGAACCCCGATGATGCTTTGGAGGCCGAAGCCTCCCGCTGGGGCTGTTTTGCTGGTGTAGTTTCCTCAAGGGCAATGCCAATGGCCTCTCAATGCTTTGAAGGAGAGCGACCCTTTGAGGACCGGCTCTTATGTTTAGTTACCTGAGATCCATGGGAGAAAGACGAGGTTCTTGAAGAAGTCAATGCAATGGATCTGGTATCCGAAGGAAAGAGGGTACCGAGCTTTGCAGCTCGGTTCTGTCTTCCTCTTTTAGTCATCCCCATACAAGAGGAACACTCAGATGGAGAATGGTCAGGGCCTAAACATTTTAGACACCAGTCATGGGTGTCGGTGATGGAGTTGGTACCGCCACATTTAGTACATTTTTTAAAACCACTAGCTGGTTTTTCCATCTTTTGGGAAAAATGGGGCCTAATGCCCAAAATGGCACCTAGCACCAAAACAAAACGTTTCTGAAGAGAAACAGTTCAAAAATAGATTTTTTTTTTTTTAGAAAAGAAAGAAAGAACCGGCGGTACCGGTAGGTGTCGTGCGGAGGCAGGCGCGGCCACAAGAAAACAAATTTAAAGAAGAAATTTTCTGCAGTGACAGGGTGTGTCCTGTCGGCTCCACGGAAAACAAAGATCTGAAGAGGGACAGTTGGAAAGGCAGGAAGGCAGCGCGCATGTGCTGAGGGATGCTCCCAAAAGTGTTCCTAATGGACACTGGGGAACGTTCCCGCGCAGGTGCCGTCGGTACCGACGATACCCCAATATGTGAAGACTACATTCCTGCTTGTTCCTGGAGATAAATGATGACACATGGCAAATGTATCATTCTTACTCTCTGTTCTCCAAAAAAAACATGACTATTCATTTTAAGAAAAAGAAACTTTAGACATGTTTAAACACCCAAAAACAAAGTACACAGATTAAAAGTTAGAAAAAGATATACCATTATAGCATTTTATTCCAAGGTTTTAGCAAGTAAACAGAAGAGAGATAATTTGGCATAATTTGTAACTTTAGCTCATTTTTGGCCAATCTGGAATCAGTTAGGTTGAGCACAATTAATTATCCCTTATTTTCTCATTTGTACATCATCTTTCATATTATTTCCCATCTGATCATCATTGGAGGTAAATCATGGACGCTTTCCACACCCCACCACAGGCAAGAGGCCAATACTGCAGCAACCTACTAGGCCAATGAATTGGATGATACACTTTTCAGATCCATTTCCTATGCTACTTACTGACCAAGAATAGTCCCCGTGACGACACCACTTGGGTCTATCTTTTCCTGCCTGTCTGGGATTTTGACCAACACACATCTCACCCAACGTTTGGAACCAGAACCCATTTTCACATAGAGCTTTAGCCAGGAAGCAATCCAGGTGGTGTCCAAGTAAATGCTTCAGTATTAGATATTCTTTTTTAGTCAGTACCGCAAGCGTAGAAATGAAAGATGACGGTTTTATTTTCATTAAAAACTACAGTCTCACCATGATTCAAAAACGCCAAGCCACACTATTACAGTAAAATGAACGGAAGAAATAAGAATCACATTAATTCTACTCCAAAAAATTAGGCACATCAATATTCTTTCTGCATTTTTATCAAGATTAGTTTGTTATTCAATAATAAGTGGTTCTTTCCCCTCAAGGACAGAGGAACAATTACATAAAATCTTTTTACATTAATTTTAAGAACCGAAAAATGTATTTTGTCTCTGTTAAGTCTAAAATAAATGAAAATGAAAGTCATTAATTTAAACAACAGAGTACAACTAATTGCAATCAGAAAGTCAGACGTTCTGCAGTAGCAAAATCAGGAAGCCCCAGTTTTCATCTCACATAAAACATGCAAACAATGTAATAAATGAAATCTAACATATGTACAGAACTGGACATTTCCCAAAAAGAAGTTAGGAACATTAATGTTTAATGAATCAACAATTAAAGCAAGGGGTCTCGTGTTAAGAAAAAAGATACATTATGGCGTTTAGAGTGCTTCACTGATATCTTTTGTAAGGATGAACCTGAATAAAGCAAACGCAACAGTAACAATATGAAATATTTGTTTCTGGAAAATGTGGTGGGTAGATGAGCAGCACCTCTCAGCAGAAATGGTATAAGACAAGAGTAAGTTACAATTCATGTACTATATCACCTAGGTGCAGAGGAGAAGGTATCTGCTTCACCCACCATTCCTAAAAACTCTGAATTGAAGATTTAGGAAATGGATTTCCACAGAAAGAAAATATTATAAACTCGCACGTAGTCAATGCATGCAACCACCCAAGTATTTGGGGCCTATTTTATGAAGTGAAGCACACATGGACTTTACGTTATAAAAGAGGGTTGGAGAGACACACTTCAACCTAGTCGCAATAGTCAGACTTGCCCTAAATCAGGCATAACTACCCGTGCATAGGTTGGGAATACACAGCATAAGTCATAGTATTCTGTAATTTACATGCATAAATTTAGACCCTGCTCATGTTCCATCCAAGCTCCGCCCTATGCACACCCTAATTGAACTTACAAGCGATGTGCTTACAAAATAGCAAACGCCCAAAACAGGTGTGTAAGCGCGCCTTCACACGCGGAAGTCCTTAAAATTGGGACTTTAGTGTCTCTGCGCATGCTATAAAGAATATTCCCCAAATAGCCCAGAATGGAAACTATTGGGAATTTAAAAAATGGTGATTATGAAAATGGAGCCTTGAGTATGTAGATCATGCCTCTTGAGAGCTTCTAGAGCTATTTCAAGGTAATTTATGGCATAAAATTAATGTATTACTAGACTAGACTATTGTACCTCTGCAGTGTCTCAGCCAACCGTGGTTGAAAATTTGGGCATTTATTCTTAACCGCTTCCTTGGGATGTAAACCTAACTTAAATTATGATTATATCACTTCACACAGCACATAGAAATATTCCTGCATATGGGATCTGCCTAGTTCTGTTTTATTTTGTTTCTGAAACAAAACACAAGAGCCTGTACATTTTTTCCAACACTCTTGCCAAACTTCACAAATATTTTGTTTTGTTCTAATAATTTTTCAGATTGCTGCCGATCTCGTCAAGTGCACTGGATATGGTTAAGGTGAACTGCTTGGTTCCCACCCTTTTTATTTTCAGCCTGTAAATGTGTAACTTTGACGCCCTTTTACTAAAGTACGCCGATTTGCGCACTAACTGCCACATGTGCGCTGTGGTGGAGAATGGGTGGGCAGGGGGGCGGTGAGTGGGCATGATGAGCACATTGCAGTCAGCGCAGGGGTAAACGCCGCATCCCGTCAATGGTGAAATTAGTATGGGTGCAGTTACTTCCACCCCATGGTACTAGCACCCCATGGTAGGGTACGGCGCCATGTGTTAACTGCCAGGAACGTGCTGACCACACCCAACAGTTAACACGGAAGCTTTGTACGTTTCTCATTTTAATTTTCATGCTGTTTGTGTGTTAGGCTATAGCAAAGGGGCCCCTTTATCGCAATGTGACCTGTCGCGTGTCTAACTGGATTGTTTGTTTTATGTTACTAAGTCATTTGTATGCACTACAGTCACATAGTTAAATATTGTCTCATACACATATACTCAAAAGCATTTTTTGATAGGAATGAGCTCAGTTTCTATAAATGGACAAAGCCAATTCTAAAACAGCTCCAGTGGCTTCCCATCACAAGCCGTATAAAATACAAAGTCCTGCTGACCAATTTCAAGATCTCCCACAGCTTATCCTCAGAATGCACACAATCTCTCCTGTAAGAGCTAAAAGCAACCAATCTATCTCCAACTGAGTCTTCTTGCTATTTGCGCCATCCATTTGGAAGAACCTCCCTGACAATTTATGTTCAATCTCTGACCTAAAGGACTTCTGTAAGAGCCTGAAAACCTACCTCTTCAAGGAACACTGACACCGCAACCTGAAACTCACCTTCCATCCCCAATCCCACCACTTACGACTATGTAAACCTTCCCCTGCCTTACCAGTACCTTCTAGATCCAGCTAAGTTCTTATTCTATGTAAAAATTGAAGTTCATTTATCTGTAAACTGCTTTGACTTTCAGATAAAGCGGTGTATAAAAATAGTTACATAAACTTTCATATCATCGCTCTTCCCTTTATTTTGCTTTTATAAATAATATCTGTACTTATATTCGATACTGGCAGTATGAAATGTGCAAAGTCGCTACTTTAGTTCATTCCACACTATGGGGGTCATCTGGTTTAGATGTACAGGCCCCGCTATTCCCTGTTTGGCGATGCTGCACTAGGAGCTCCCCACGTGTATAGGGCATTTGTGTGGGGAACTCCAGACAGGGGCAGGAGGGGGCAGCAATGGGGAGGAAAGGGGCAGTGCGGAGGTGGGGCGCACAATCCGGACACATACAGGGCCAATTCAGGTATGTTCGGGTGCACTGAGGTGGAATACGTCCAACGAATGGCGGCGATCGGGACCCACAAGCCCGCTGGCAGCACAGACAAGGCAGAGGTAGGTCCCCGTCGCCCAATCCCGGCCTTGTCAGGCCCCTCTGGGTGTCGGGTGATGGAAAAAGCAGATGCACTATTGTGCAGGGCACCGGGACTTCATGCAGGAGCATAGGCAGGGTTTGGCGGGGAGATTGCCAGGTGTGCAGCACTTCATAATTGGGGCACGTCCAGCCCGTCTAAGGCCCAGTTCTGCTCCTGCGGGACCGTCTAGCTCCCGCGGGTGCAGAATCGGGTGCAACTCTGGTTCAGAATTGGCCTCCACACATATAAACCTGAAAAGATTTTATTAGTTCAATATGGGTTTCTTCATCATTTCAGCAGTCTTTCATTACACAGCAGTGCATACAAGTGACTTAAAGTGGGCTATTTAAAACAATGTGAGGCTGATTCTGTATGGAAGATCTGAATTGGAGCGTACAGATGTAGACCCAATTCTGATCCCGCAGGGGCTATATGTGCCCGCGGGATCAGAATCAGGTCTACAGCCTGGACATCCAGGCCAGGCCTCAATTCTGACCGGCCGCACGCCCAGCCACATAACTAGCTAACTCAGCCTGGCTCCGCAATGGAACCACAGCACCATGGCGTCTCATTACCATGGCACCATTACAGAGCTGCAGTCCCCAGCCGCCAACCCAAAATGCCCTTTCCCCGCAGCCCGATCCCTGACCCAGTCTCCCATGGCCAGGGTCAGGCTACAGGGAACTCCCTTCACCCCTCACCTGTCTGTCCCCACCATCCACTGCTGTCTCCCGACACCAGGGGGACTTATTCCACCTTGAAGGTGGAATAAGTCCTCCGTCTACCCGGCCGACCCTGGACGTACAGGGCCAACCTCTGAATTAGCCCTGTACATTTGGGGTCTCGTACCACCCACACCCCGCCTCCTGCACGCCCCCTCCCATAGCTTCCTGTATAACACAGTTGTACGTACAGGAAGCTTGTGCACTGGGGCGGCAGGGGGGCAAATAGCGGGGGATGTATGTACGAACGGGATGTACATCCCCGCTATTCGTGGCACAGAATAAAAGTTTTTTTGAAATTTATACTAGCCACAATTTTTTCAGTTTGCTTTGGAATGATCTTATGTGGTATTTTTTAAGCAGTTTGGGATTCTTTTGTTTTAATATTTAAATGCTGTACCTGAAAAGCAAAAAGCAATATGTAAATATTTGTGCCGAAGCACTCCTTTTGATCAAACAGTCTTTTTTCCTGAACAAATAAGAGCAGTCACAGAAAATTTCTTCAGAAAAATGGGGGGAGTTCTCTTTCTGCATCTTCTGCTATTTTGGAGGGAAGGAACACAAAGGGCGAGAGTCAATAGAGGTCACAGGTGCCAAATTTATTGATTAAAATCTCATAGGGGCTTGTTTACAAAGCCGCGGTAGCGATTCGCGATCGTACCGCTACCGCGGCTTTGTAAACAAGCCCCATAGTATTTCAACATGTAGCCTTCATCGGGGGGGGGGGGGGATACGCATGTGATACACCATGTGAATGGCAGAAATGGACGGAAGTCTTGAAAAAGACCTTTTTCAGTTAATAAATCACTAAACGTCACCTAGTTGCTGATCGCAATGCGCGAGTAAGGAGAATCATGAATCCAATTCATGATTCATGCACCCCCCAGGCATTATCCAGACAGCGTTGAGGCAGTCTGTGGGGAAGGTTAAGTGACTCTCTGCCATGCTGCTGAAAATCCCGGCCAGTGGCACGTATTCAGATAGCAAGTGCCGCTAATCGGGTACGTGCTGCAAAATATTGGGCCCTAGGTTTGTAGGTTAGTGGGGAATGCAAGGCATCACCCTGGACACAGTTTAGGACTGACAGCCTAGCAATAGTAGCTTTTACTTTGAAATTTGCAGAATAAAGCATGTGTGCCTAGTTAAAGTACAGATCAGGATTTTTATTTCTGATGTAACTACTGAAGTTCACTATAAAAGATGGAATGGCTTAAAAATGCTAGATAATGGGAATACAACCGAATGGCAAACAAATTAAAAAGAAAAAAAAACACTTAGTATACAAGAACTCAAGAGAAGGAAACAGGACATGATGTAAAGTTCAAAAAATAGAATTAGCAATGGATTGCCCTGTAAAGCACGGAGTTCCTAGAAGTTGAGATGGGATTAAATGGTACACTTTTTTCCTTACCTGTTAGCTCAGTTTCCCCCGAGTTACATAAGAACATAAGATATGCAATACTGGGTCAGACCAAGGTCCATCAAGCCCAGTATCCTGTTTCCAACAGTGGCCAATCTAGGGCATAGCAGTTTACCCAAAAGACACAGGTACCACAATGTTTGTACTGGGTCAAGCATTGATATCCTGGGTCCCTTCTTAATAATGGTTTATGCACCTTTCCTCCAGGAACTTGTCAAAACCTTTTTTAAACCCAGCTACACTAACAGCCTTTACTACATCCTCCGGTAACAAATTCCAGAGTTTGATTACACGTTGAGTGAAAAAATATTTTCTTTTATTAGTCTTAAATGGTTTACCCTGTAGCTTCATTACATGTCCCCTAGTCTTTCTATATTCTGATAATGTAAACAATCGATTCTATGTTTACCCGTTCTACTCCGTTTATTAATTTATAGACTTCTATCATATCTCCCCTCAGCCGTCTCTTTTCCAGGTTAAAGAGCCCTAACCTTTTTAGCCTTTCTTCATAGGAGTATCCTTCCATCCCCTTTACCATTTTGGTGGCTCTTCTCTGAACCTTTTCTAATAATGCTATATCCTTTTTAAGATACGGCGACCAGAATTGCACACAATATTCAAGGTGCGGTCTCACCATGGAACGATATAGAGGCATTATAATATATTTTGTTTTATTTTCCATTCCTTTCCCTATGATACCTAGCATTCTATTTGCTCTCTTGGCCGCTAATGCACACTGGGCCGAGGGTTTTAACATGTTATCCACAATGACGCCTAAATCTTTTTCCTGGGTGGTGGTTCCTAATGTGGAACCTTGCATTGTGTAACCCTAGTTTGGGTTGCTCTTCCCTAGGTGCATAACTTTGCACTTATCCACATTAAATTTCATCTACCATTTTGATGCCCAGTTTTCCAATTTATCAAGATCCTCTTGCAATTTTCCACAATCCTCTTGAGTTTTAACAACTTTAAATAGTTTTGTGTCATCTGCAAATTTGATAACCTCACTCGTTATTCCACTTTCCAGGTTATTTATGAATATGTCAAAAAGCAACGGACCCAGCACAGATCCCTGGGGTACACCACTATTCACCTTTCTCAATTGGGAAAACTGGCCATTTAGCCCTACCCTCTGCTTTCTATCTTTTAACCAGTTCCTGATCCACAATAGTACACTGCCTCCTATCCCATGACTCTTTAGTTTTGCCAAAGGTCTCCGATGAGGGACCTTGTCAAAGGTTTTCTGAAAGTCCAGATACACTATATCAACCGACTCAACTTTGTCCACCTGTTTATTCACACCTTCAAAAAAACATAACAGATTAGTAAGACAAGATCTTCCTTGTCTAAAGCCATGTTGGCTGTCTCCCATTAGGCCATGACTATCTACATGCTGAGTAATTTTATTCTTTATGATGGTTTCTACCATTTTTCCTGGTACTGACGTCAGGCTCACCGGTCTGTAGTTTCCCGGATCACCCCTGGAACCCTTTCTAAAAATTGGTGTTACATTGGCGATCCTCCAATCTTCAGGTATTAGAGATGATTTTAATGATAGTTCACAGATTACTAATAGCAGGTCTGCAATCTCATATTTCAGTTCTTTCAACACCCTTGGATGTATACCATCCGGCCCAGGTGATTTGCTACTCCTCAGTTTATCTAATAGTTGTAATACATCTTCCCGATGTATCGATATTTCCTTCAATTCTTCCGCACCTTTAAATACCACTTCAGTCATGGGTAACATCCCTACATCTTCCTCAGTAAAGACCGAAGCAAAGAATTCATTCAGTCTCTCTGCTATCTCCTTGTCGCCTCTTACTGCCCCCTTAAACCCTCTATCATCTAATGGACCAACTGACTCTCTCACAGGTTTTTTGCTACGAATGTACTTGAAAAAGTCTTTTTTTCGCGTTTTTGCTTCCGCAGCAAGCTTCTTCTCAAATTCTCCCTTTGCCTGCCTTATCAATGCCTTGCATTTGACTTGCCAGTAACATATACAACCGAATGGCAAACAAATTAAAAAGAAAAAAAAACACACTTAGTATATAAGAACTCAGGAGAAGGAAACAGGATGTGATGTAAAGTTCAAAAAATAGAATTATCAATGAATTGCCCTGTAAGCACAGAGTTCCTAGAAGTTGAGATGGGATTAAATGGTACACTTTTTTCCTTACCTGTTAGCTCAGTTTCCCCCAAGTTCTTCTAGAATGGCATGCACCATGGGTATAAGTTTTCCTGATAGCAAACAAAGACAGAAAACCTTCCAGGAGAATGTTCTCCCTGTTTTTAGCAGCAGCCTCTCTGCCTCCACAGCTGAAATTAAGCTGCAGAAGTTCTATGAGTTTGGCTTTTCTTAAACGTGACTTTAAATAAATCAATGCTAGCTAAAAATAAAAAAGTATGTGAATAGACGTGCATCTAAACCAATTAATCAAGACTATGACAGTACTCTAGTATGTTGCTAGGTAACACTCCTTAAGAGTCTGCAAGCCCGATACATACTAGATTGTACTGTACTGAATGTTATGAATAAGCAAAATACTAGGAGATGGGTGGCTAGAATGTTTCTACAATTTTCTGCTCACGAGAAAAGCCTCTTATACATGAAAGAGATATGGCAGACTAGTGTATGCCTCATGCAGATAAGACATTTTTAGCTCTAGCTACTGAAGTTCACTATAAAAGCTGGAATGGCTCATCAATATATAGGGCATGCATAAAGCTCATGACCTCAGAACCAAGCTCCGCAATGCATTTTCATTTCATGATGATGGCTGCTATTACAGCAGACCTCAAGAGGAAGAAGTACTGCAATGGGTGTCCGAGTCAATGCTGATTTCTGGCAACCCTGCAGCTCCTGGGTTTTCTCGGCAGTGTGACCAGAAATGGATTGCCAGGTCTTTTTCCGAGGCAAGGGAGGGTTAAGCGACTTGCTCAATGCCACAAGGAGTGCTAGTGAGAATCAAACTCTGGTCTCTTGGTTTCCAAGCCCGTGCTCTAACCACTAGGCTGTCCTCTACTCCCAAGAGTAAGAGGAGGTCATATGAAAATGTCATCCTCCTGGAATGGTATACCTTGCACGAGTCAGGGGTGTACCAGAATAGTATTAAACTAGAAATGGGAAGAGACGAACCAACGTCTAATCTCTCTTCTTGCAGGCATGCTGCCACCACTTGCTGAGAACACATTTCTAATCAAAGGAGCCCTGCACAGACATCCAACTACCTCAACTGGGGTGCCACAAGGGATTCCGAATGGGCAATTCATCTGGAAATGCTCTAGTTTTCTTCCTTTAGGAAGATCACACTCCCCTCTTGATATGAGCTCTCATGCACCTGAAGGAAAATAGTTTTACTGTGTTTCATATTGAGGCCTTCATGGCTGCTAAGTCAGTTGCATTCTTATTGCCAGTATTTTATATACATCTCCTGCCTTTATTTCCCAGAAAGGTTCATACAGTGATCTGATTGCAGTTATTGCAATCTTATTTGCTGGTAAACACAAATATAGTATGAACTAGCCCACTAAATGTTAACTCGACCGCTCTGAACATGGGATTTTTTTTTTGTGGCAAGGTGGCTTTAAATCTCTCTCAGCATAAAGGCAGTGTAATCACATTTCCGCGAGTCCACAAGGATTCAAGCACAGCAAAGATAATAGAGTTTCTCAGCTCAGGTGATATGCGAAAATCACTTTTAGTTATAAATAACTGAGAATGATGCTTTCCTACAACTCCATTCTCTGAGATAAATTATCATTCAGAAGCACTGAAATCGAAGAACAGCAGCCTATGTATGGGGCATGTAGAAATCTCTGCACTCTGAATAGGGAACTGAAAAGATAATTTCAATGAATTGAAAATTGTTCTCTGAACAATCGCAAAAGTTATTTGTGGCAAATAAAAAAAATATGTATCAATGAGAACAATGATTTTCTCAGCCAATCTGGAGAAATCAATACACTTTCTTCTCTTCTTTGCAACCTGCAAAGCACAGAAGCAGATATTTAAGTCAGTCCTCTGTTGCACAGAGAGGAACTTGAGAAGGATAGGCTGCTAAAGTCAACAGTGAGGTCATCTTTCTGGAATGGTTTCTGTCTCTGTAAGAAATGCAGTCTGGGCCAATCTGGGAGAGGCAAAGAATACCCAGTAGTTTGCTCTTTGGATGCAACATCCCTTTGTGAGTGGAGTTTTTTTTCCCAAAAGCAATGAAAACCCACTTCAGCCCATTACATTAAAATTACACAGAATGTAAAAGATACAAAAAAGTAGTACTAGCAAATTATTTAAAAAAGCCATAAAACCTGCTCACAATATTGCTGAAATTTGGCATGCATGAAGTCAGTAATCCAAATGGCACCTTTTTGTGCAGTTTGTAACAGAGGATCACTGGAACATACTCAATTCTCTGAGCAAGTTAACACAATTTTAAAAGAATGGTTTTCCTCATCTTTATATTGAACTAGGCACATGAGTCAGGGATTCTTGCACCTCTTTACCCCTATGGAAATCTGCCCTGCTCTGCTGTTTTTCATCTGAAAGATCTTTTCTCTCAATTATGCAATACACACTTCTTAAAAAATGAAGCGACAATGAAGCTAAGAATTTTTAAGAAAAGGAAATGATCTTAGCAAAGAATCTCAATGAAATGAAGTCCTTCTCTTTCAACACGAGGGTGAAAATCTAATACTGGAACTATAAGAGGCTATTCTATTTACCCAGTGGTCGTCAAACAGTCCTCAAGACAGCCTCTTCCCTACCCCCAGCTCCCTCCAGCCAATTAGGTTTTAAAGATCATCACTGATGAATATACATGAGATGTATTTGCATATACTGTCTACAATATATGAAAATATGGAGAAATTTTACTTACCGATAATTTCCTTTCCTGGAATCCTGCTAGACCAGTCCAGACTAGTGGTTTGTGTCCCCCTGCCAGCAGGTGGTGAGACAGAGAAAAATTCCCGAAGCTTTGTGACATCACCCTTGGTATAAAATCATCCCTTGTTGGGATCTGTCCTTAGTGCTTTGAATGTTCACCCGTGCTCCGTTTGAGAAACTTCATAGGGCATCTCCATAGGGCTAAAAAGTTGTTTTCCCCTTCCCCTTTTCACCCCAAGTTACCTGTTTATTCATGTAAAACTGTTTAATGTATAATTCCGTTAACGCTGTTTAATGTAATTTTTTAGTTCTATGTAAACCGCTTTGATTCATGAAAGGCGGGGTAACAAATACAAATAAATAAATAAATAAATCTCTCAAAGATTTGACTCTCAAAACTGTATTTCTTATACTGTAGCAGTCACTATGGCACGGCGGCTTTCGGAGCTCCAGGCACTTTCTTGCCAGGATCCTTTTCTGTCTTTTATCCCAGAGAGGGTTTCCATTCGAACAATGCCCTCTTTTCTGCCTAAGGTCCTTTCGGATTTTCATGTCAATCAATCGGTTGTGCTTCCTTCCTTTTTTAAGGAGCAGTTTTCAGGTGTACATAAGATATGCCATACTGGGTCAGATCAAGGTCCATCAAGCCCAGTATCCTGTTTCCAACAGTGGCCAATCTAGGTTATACGTACCTAGCAGTTTCCCCAAAAGACACAGGTTCCATAATGCTTGTACTGGGTCAAGCATTGATATCCTGGGTCCCTTGGTTTATGGACCTTTCCTCCAGGAACTTGTTCAAATCTTTTATAAACCCAGCTACACTAACAGCCTTTACTACATCCTCTGGTAACAAATTCCAGTTTGATTACACGTTGAGTGAAAAAATATTTTCTTTTATTAGTCTTAAATAGTTTACCCTGTAGCTTCATTGCATGTCCCCTAGTCTTTCTATATTCTGAAAACGTAAACAATCGATCTACGTTTACCCGTTCCACTCCGTTCATTAATTTATAGACTTCTATCATATCTCCCTGATCAAGCTCCCTCCCCCCCCCAAACTGAATACTACTCCAAAAGCAGGAAAATCCATGCCTAATTTGATAAGTTTATATGAAACAAACAAGCAGGGACTTTTACTTTAAAATTTCTAAGCATATTAAATAGCCTGCTCCAACAATATCTATGGCAATTTACTTTTTCCAATGATATGCAAAAGTGTTAGAACAACATGCTGGCAATGTAATACAGTGGTTAGACTACTGTCCAATCGGGGCAGCACTCCCTCTAGAAGGACTCAGCGCTATCGGGCGCTCCTGCATCCCCACCATCATCAGCTCTCCCTGGGCAGGGATAGAGCCTCCAGCGGGGGTGCCGCGGCGGGAAACAGCAGCCATCTTCCAAGTGCTGTCCAATCGGGGCAGCACTCCCTCTAGAAGGACTCAGCGCTATCGGGTGCTCCTGCATCCCCACCATCATCAGCTCTCCCTGGGCAGGGATAGAGCCTCCAGCGGGGGTGCCGCGGCGGGAAACAGCAGCCATCTTCCAAGTGCTGTCCAATCGGGGCAGCACTCCCTCTAGAAGGACTCAGCGCTATCGGGCGCGCCCACGCCTGGCGGGCCCGCGCCTGAGGGCCTCGCCAGAGGGCCCTTTGGCGTGGCCCTTAGGCGTGGAACGGGGCGGTAGGATACGCTAACCGAATCTACTACCAGAATTCAAGCCACATAGCTCCAGAATACGAAGCACGGAAGCACAGCAACACTTAAGAAAAACAATTCAACAGAGACATGATTTTAACCTTCCCAGGTACTGATCCTAACAGCTTTGCATACCACTGCCATTAACAATACTATGTCATTACTATTATCATTATCTGTTCCCTATTGGTAGCATATACTGTGCATTTAATTTGTTTTAGTACAATCTCCTCAGCTTATCCTCTTATGACTGTATCTTGGCTGCATAGTTCTAATAGTTCACCCAATAAGAGTACCAACATTTACTGCCATCATTATCTTACTTATCGTATATGTACAACTTACTACCCCATTACAGCATGTAAGCATGTTTGCATATGCATTCGTTTGACTTCATTATCTATTGCTTTATACTCCTCATTAATACTTTACTATTCCCACTATTGCTGTGTAATCTGCAGTGAGAACCTTGCCATATAGCAATCATACACTCCTATACACACAATATGGCCTCACACTTCCTGGCCCTTGTCAGCCTGTATCTCCTTACACATTGGCTGGGAACATCCAATGCACTTTCTCAGTCCCAGAACCATATCCCCATCTTGAGCAATTATGGAAAAAGATGGTCTGGACCCCACCCAGGTAGCGACACACGTCGCTCTCACCTTATACACATTCCACTCCAACCTTCCATGACACCCAACCACAAGAAACTAAAGTACTGCCACAACCTAAAATGTGCCATGATAAATGCACGTTCCATACGCAAGAAATGGCCCGTTGTCCTAGATATGATATCCCTCTATGACCTGGACCTACTTTTGATCACGGAAACCTGCCTATCATCAGAGGATAACGTCATCCTCAACCAACTCCTACCTCCCAACTTCTCTATACATATAAGACACAGAGAAACTAAAAAAGGAGGGGGAGTACTAATACTTACTAAATCAGATCTTCATTTCCATATTACTGAAGCCTCCAGTACAAGTAACCTGGACTCTCTTTCCATCAAAAACCAGCAATGTTCCATCAATCTAATATACAGATCACCATCTTCATCTCCTGAGGACCACCCCACAATTATTGACCTTGCTGCTAATGCTCACAACCTCAACTCACCTATTTGGATAATGGGAGACTTTAACCTCCCTTCACTTCATCAAAGCCATGCAACTGCATTCCTCGAAGCCATAGAGAACCTGGGCTTCACACAAATCATCGACAAACCCACACACGTAAAGGGCAACATCCTGGACATGGTGTTCGCACCACATGCAGCCCTCGAGCAAAACCACAACAAGATGTTGTCTATCATTGACGTCCCCTGGTCTGACCATAAACTTATCACTTTTCAAATACCCACCAGGGACAGCCAGCGGCATAGTACCCGAAAATGCAACAGCACAGCTCGAACCTCAACAAGAAACTTCCGCGCATTTGACAGAGAGTTAATCCTCTCACAAACCCAATCCCTCCTCACCATAACCACATCCGACCCGGAAGAACTAGTCGCCGCATGGAATCTCAACCTCAAGGCCATCTCACAACATCCACAAAGCAATAACGCATCCAGGAGAATAAGAAATACGGCCCCATGGTTCTCCCAAGAATTGAGAGCTTCTCTAACACAACTACGCAGACTAGAGAAAAAATGGCACCGATCGCTCTCCACACAAGATTTGATAGCCTACCAACTCCACCTAACAAGGCACAGAGAAGCGATCTCAATAAAAATGAAACACCACCACACTGATACTCTGAAAAGATCTCTGAACAAACCACGGGATCTTTTCAACTTGGTTCAAGCCCTTTCTAAGGAACCATCTCCTGAACAACACGTGGATATCCAACCTCAAAAATACGCTGACTATCTCCAGTCAAAAATCATACAGACCGACAAAGTATCAACAGCCTCGTTCCAAGACCATACCGGCTTAACCCCCTTATGCAAGTTCTCTACACCATCTAGAAAAAGCATTGAAGATACAATAACTTCCCTCAATACCTCCACAGCACAAACAGACCTTTGCCCGGCTTTTTGGATCAAGGAGCTACGCAAGGAATTCAGTCCATTCATCGCAAAACTGACAAAACATTCATTTACTACTGGTTCCTTCCCCACAACCCTCAAACAAACCTCAATCAGGCCTTTATTGAAGAACCCTAAACTTGATCCACAACAGGCCGATTCGTACAGACCAATAGCTAGTATTCCCCTACTAGCAAAGATATTGGAGAAAGAGGTCCAAAGGCAAATTCAGGATCATATAGACTCCACAGCTCCCTTAGATCATTGCCAACACGGGTTCAGAGAGTACCATGGAGTAGAAACACTTCTCTCCTCCTTATTCAATAACATATTCACAGGCATTGACAACATCCGACAAGGCTTTGTGCTCATCTTTTTAGACATCGCTGCAGCCTTTGACTCAGTTCATCATGAGATCCTCCTCGGGCGACTGAAAGAAAAGGGAATTTGCAATACCGCGCTCGATTGGTGCAGTTCCTATCTAAATGGCCGATGGCAATATGTTAAATCCAGAGCAGAAGAGTCGAAACAATTCCATCAAACACAAGGTGTGCCACAAGGATCCTCATTGTCATCTCTACTATTCAATATACATGCAGCCCATCTGCAACATCATTAGATCATTTAACGTGAGCTGTCTGATATATGCGGATGACATCCTCCTATATATGCCTTTTTCGACCGTTCAAATGGACCTTACACCACTTATAGAATGTTTCAATACCATATCGGATTGGCTACAATCACAAAACCTCCGCATCCAGCACAAGAAAACAGAGGTACTGTTCATCGCTAGAGACCCAGACTTTACCCCACCAACACATATAAAGGTCAAGGAAGCGGAATTACAAACCAAAGATACAATAAAATACCTGGGAGTCACCTTAGACCAACATCTGGACATGAAATGTCATATAAGCAACATTGTCAAAGCGGTCTATTTTAAAATCCGTTCACTTAGGCATCTGCGCTCCCTACTGGAGCCAGATGACTTCCGGACCATATTCCAAGCACTGATCCTACCGCACTTTGACTTTGCCAATTCCATCTTACAAGGTCTCCCGCAATCCACACTAAACCCATTACAACTGGCCATGAATGCTGCAGCAAGGGTACTCCATGGAGCCGCCAGAAGTGACCACGTGACTCCGATTTTAAAACAGCTTCATTGGCTACCTATACACAGAAGGATTATCTTCAAAACACTAATCCTCTCATTCAAGGCCATCAAGCGCATATCCTCCACGGCGCTTACTGAGCTCATCCATACAGTGCCCCCCAACAGAGCCAGGAGGTCAACAGCCATAAATCTAACAACAACCCCGAAGACCTTGACTAAATGCAATAACACAACAGCAAATAGGGCCTTCAGTCTTTACGTCCCCAAATGTTGGAATTCGCTCTCACCAGACATTCGAGCTATTGCAGACCTGACCCAATTCAGGAAGGCAATCAAATTTCACCTCTTCCTCCAATACTACCCAGCCAGCGATGAATCTAGATAGCATCACCTAAGAAACACCGCCTTTTCGCAGTCCATACTCAAAATGTCTCAAATATTCATGGTTCTACATATAGCGCAACGGACTCATTATTTATTGTACAGTTCAACCCTATTATAAGAATTTTAATTCATGTATATAGCCTATCTCATGTATATAGTGCATGTATATAGTTCAACCCTGTTATCCAAGTTTGTACCCCTGTTCGATGTAAAACCAAACAGACTGTGTGTTTTGGTCACTTTGTTATACTGTAAACCGCGCTGATGCCAAATAGTGTGGTATATAAGCAACTGTAATAAATAAATAAATAAAATACAGTAGGGTAAATCCCGGTTTCACTTCCTTATTGCTGGATCACTGAATGACACTGAATAAGAACACCTCCCTCCCCACCAAAGAAGACCAAAGGCACTAAACATTTTGCAGCAAGGGATTTCAGTTAAATTAATCAACTTTTGACGTAAATGAAATTATCAAATATCAATATCCCCATCATCTATGTCAACTTACACTAAGCCATTTCGCTTGTCCACATCAGGCCAACTAGGGCAGAAAGTGAAGTTGATGATTGTCCATCTCTCTCCAGGAAGTATAGTCAAACCTGGCTAATATGTTTTAAGTAGATTACAATGCAAGCATACAAACCACACACACAATTACAATATTTCCCCATCAGCGACTAGATACACACTAAAACCTAGTTAATCTGTGCTTTATGTATATGCTTGCCTGATTTATAAGAATGTCTTGCAATCATTTAAAAAAATGTTCACTTCACAATGATATATTAAAACAGGCATTACTGTATTTACACAAGCACATATAGGACACGACATGCCGGCAAAAGAGGTAATGGCAACAGTAAGATTTAAAATCACGGGATGAGTTGAGGACTCCTAGATGCAAAGGTGTAAAGCTAAGATCTGGGATCACTTGGGTTATGTGGCATTATCAGAGGAAGCACATCTGGAAGATAAGCCATATGTTCATTATATGGTGTCGCTCTTCTTACATGCTCTATGCCTTTATTAAATGAATACAGAATAGTTTGCTTTATTCTCAGCAGCTTTTCCCAACCTTTAGGACCCCAAGGCACATCTATATTAACAATGTTGTGTACATCACTAGCCTCAAAGCAGGCATCATAGTCAGAGGACGTGTGTCCCAAAACCTATGGAAGCACTGAAAGCCCTACCAGAGAATGAAGGAATCTGGGAGGCTCCAGAGTAGGGGGTGATGTGGTGGTACTACATATGTGCAATGCATGTGCTTCACAAGCATCTATATTTGGAAAAAAAACACAGAAGCAAAGTAGTCAGGAAAGCAAAGAAAAAAAAGAAGAATTAGCCAATGCAATAACATGGGGGGTATAAGACATTTTTCAGATTTGTTAGTGAGAGGAGGAAAGGCAAAGGTGGTATTGTCAGACTCCAGGTAGAAGGGGAGGAATATATAGAAACTGATGAGGATAAAGCAAATCCTTCACCTGTTGCATGTTACGTTGTTACCTCAAACTCACTAATATGTGTTGTCTCTCTGATCACCTTTTTGTCCTGGCTTCTGATCCACAAAAAGGAGCAGCCACTTCCAGAGCGACCATTGAGCCCTGGAACAAGCAGACCATTGAGTCAGTTTATATTGTATTGAACAAACCTGTGCCAGTAGGTCTTCTGGACAATTCTACGCAGGCCCAGGCTATCTCCTGGGCAGAATGCTCATGGGTAGTTCCGCTACATATTTCCAGAACGGCCACCTGGTCCTCCCCCTCTCTACTTTTCCATATCACGATCTCTTGGATGTCTAAGCTCGAGAAGCAGCTTGCTTCAGAGCCTCTGTCTTGGCTGCAGCTGTTTCTTCCCACCCTGCAGTGGTTTAGCTATGGTACTCCTCACTAGTCTGGACTGGTCTAACTGGATGCATTTGGAAGGAGAAATTTTACTTGCTGGAATCCTGTTAGACCAATCCAGAACCCATTCCTCTAAACTGTTTAGTCCGTTGTCTAGCTAAGACTCTCTATATGTATCGGTGACATTGCTGTACCTTGCCATGTACATACTTCCTTGGCTTGTGGGTCCTGTTTCACATTGTTCAATTTAGCTTGTTATAAAGAGTTATTTTGTTTATGAACTCATTTTTGGTCTGTTTTTGTGTTTCCTTGGCTGTTTGAACTCCTGCTGCTTGTTATGGTTATACTAAAGCTCCCCTTGGAGGATGGGTGTTTATTGCAAAGGTGATGTCACAAAGCTTCAGGAATTTTTCTCTGTCTCACCATCTGCTGGCAGGGGAACACAACCCACTAATCTGGACTGGTCTAGCAGGATGTATTTGGAAACAGTACTTTTTTTTCCCTAGAAAATATGGTGCTGGTACTCAAACAGGACCGTCCTTATGGGGTGGGGTGACCAGTCAGGAACCCATCCCCACCAAAGCTACTCCACCTACAGTCACAGAGTCTATGAAATGGCAACACTACAAATATACAATCCAAGGTAAATTTCAGTGATATAATATCATAAAAATACCAAAAGGAAAAAAAAGGGCGAAGGCTCCATATCAAACCACAATAGCAGAGCAAATAAAAAACCTCTCCCAATACATACAGAAAATGTATATCAACAATTATTATATTTGTATTACATTTAGAGTATATAATGGTTGTTCAAAATAATTAATAAAAGGTAGGGGTATCAACCAACATTCTATCAGGCAATGTAGGGCTAAATTAGTGCAAGAAGCACTCGATGAGCTCCAGAGCTCCTTCAAAGTGGTGCATCATTATTTAGCCCAAACCTTTACACTAAAAGACAGCACCAACTAGGCGATAAAAATAAACATCCACAAGAAATATATCCAGTGAAATACTGCCTTATAGCTGCAGGGCAGGGCAGGAGGGGCAGGGCAGAGGATGGGTGTGTTGGCTAGCACACGAGATGTTGCCGTAAGCTGTCACGACTAGTAATAGCACTGCTGCAATTACCTCCACCTCAAGAGGTGTGGCAAGTGCAGCACATCACTGGCAGCCCAGTAGCTGCTGCCCATTGAAACCATTCTCACAGGTCCAGATTGCTCCCCACCACCGACTGGAACTATCCCCCAATCTAGACACTCTGCAAAGCAACCTAACCCACTAAGGCCTCCCACTAAGACCTCTCACCTTGATGGGCCCTCCCACCAGGAAGCACCTACCAGGACCCTCGCCCAAGAGTGCATGGTTCAGAATGAAGTATCCTTGAAGGATACTAGCAATACATGGAAGTCAGGGCATCCGATAGAAAGGTTCTAATGAAGGTAAAAAATAAACCAGGTGCCTTTAAGTAAAAATCAGAGTTGAAAGATTCCAAAATAAGCCCGTCATCAAAAGCCAGACTGTTAATATTAGCAAAGAATAAACTTTGAAATGCCTGTATGCAAATTCTAGAAGTCTAAAAAATAAGATGTGAGCGAATATATAGCAATGAATAAAAAGGTTAGATATACTGGCGTTTCAGAGACCTGGTGGAAGGAGGATAACCAATAGGAAATTGTGATACCAGGCTACAAACTATATCACAATGATAAGAGTAGATCACATTGGTGGAGGGGCGGCTCTATATGTTAAAAAGGGCATTGAGTCAAACGGGATAAAGGTTTTGCAGGAAACAAATACACTTTAGAATCTCTATGGATAGAAATTCCATGTAAAAGTGGAAGGTGTACTACTGTCCGCCTGAACAGAATGAACAGACAGATGATGAAATGCTAACAGAAATTAGGGAAGTTAGAAACGTTTACAACACAGTAATAGAAACATAGAAATAGGACGACAGATAAAGATCACATGGCCTATCTAATCTGTCCTTCCATATCAACAACTGTAACAGTCTCCTTTTTACCTTTAGAGATCCTCTGTGTTTGTTCCATGCTTTTTTGAATTCAGTTACTGTCCTCATCTCTACCACCTCCACTGGGAGACTATTCCACGGATCCACTACTCTTTCCGTAAAGAAATATTTCTGCAAATCACTCCTGAATCTATCGCCCTACACTATACTCCAAATGAGGTTGCACCAAAGACTTATACAGAGGCACTATTACCACCTTTTTTCTGCTAGCCATTCCTCTCCGTATGCACCCAAGCATCCTTCTAGCTTTTGCCGTCGCCTTTTCTACCTGTTTAGCTACTTTAAGATCATCAGACACAACCACGCCCAGGTCCCGCTCTTTGTTAGTGGACAAAAGTACTTCACTCCCTATACTATATTGCTCCCTTGGATTGCTGTAATAATGGGAGATTTCAATTACCCCGGTATTGACTGGATCAATGTCACATCAGGACATGCTTGGGAGATAAAGTTTCTAGATGAAGTAAATGACTGGAGGCAGCATGCAGGGATGCTATTTTAGACCTAGTCCTAAGCAGAATGCAGGATTTAGTGCAAGAAGTAACTGTTTTGTGGCTGCTTGGCAATAACGATCATAACATGATCACATTTGATTTAATACACAGAGGGAGGAGAGCAAGGTAATAGTCTGCTTTTTGAAAGTTAACTACTAGCGCAATCAATAATAAAATGAGGAAAAAGGTTAAGAAAAAACTAAAAAGGAACAATTGCAAAGTTTAAGAATTTACATCAGGACTGGGCGTTATTTAAAAATAATACCTTGGAAGCCCAGACCAGATGTATTCCATGCTTAAAAAAAAGATGGAAAGGCAGCCAAACAACAGCCAGCATTGCTTAAAGGTGAGGTCAGAGAGGCTATTATAGAGAATCTTTCAGAAAATGGGGCATCACAAGATAAGAATAATTCATTGGTTTAATATCTACATGGAATGAGAACTTGCCTGTCTAAGAACATAATACCTATAACAGAGAAAACAGGTCATTGATGCAAAAACGGCACACATCCATTGACATAGTCTGCAGGAGCGTGCCCGATTATAGTCTGAGACCTTGTTTTTCTTCTACAAAACATTTTTGATTATAGGTTGCTATTAGAAAATAGGTCATTGCCGGAGTTTTAGGATTTGAGGGATAGTTTTCTTACTTTACATTCACATGTTAACCCTCTATAACTTGACCCACTACCTTGAGTTTCTTTCTCCTCTGGCTTTAGCTTCTCTGCGTTTCTGGGCAATTTTCAGAGTTTCTTCCATCATCCATTTTGGCCGTTTTTTCTTTTTTACCTTTTGTAGAGACTTCTCGCTTTCTTCCAACACAACTTTCTTGATGTCATTCCATAACTCTTCTGGAACTCTATCATTTGTATCTAAAGCAGCAAATCGATTTTGCAGGCAGTCTTTAAATTCCAGTGGTATATTCTCAAGGTCATATTTTGCTGCATTCATGAGTGGTTTGCTCTTTTTCAGCTTTAGCTTGAGTTTGCATACTAGTAGTTGATGATCTGTACCACAGTCAGCTCCAGGTTTTGTCTTTGTTGATGTTATAGAGCTTTTCCATCGTTGACTTCCACAGATGTAGTCAATTTGATTTTTATACAATCCATTGGATGAAGTCCATGTGTACAGTCGCCGCTTGTGTTGCTGGAAGAAGGTGTTCGAGATGAATAGATCGTTGGTCTTGCAGAATTCTATCAGTCTTTCTCCAGCTTCATTTCTGTTGCCAAGTCCATATTTTCCAACTACTTTGTCTTCTTCTTTGTTGCCAACCTTTGCGTTCCAATCACCCATGACTATCAGGATATCCTGTTTGCATGTTCTGTCAATTTCAGCTTGTACTTGTTCATAGAACTCTTCAATTTCATACTCTTCTGCAGCTGTTGTTGGGGCATATACTTGAATTATAGTTGTGTTGATAGGCATTCCTCGTAGACGAATAGAGATTAAGCGTTCGCTGACTGCATTGTATTTCATTACAGTTCTTGCAAGTTTCTTCTTTATTATAAATGCAACACCATTTCTTCTTTGTCTTTCATTTCCAGCATAGTAGACCATGTGATCATCTGATGCAAAGTGCCCGATGCCAGTCCATTTCAGTTCGCTGACACCCCAACAGATCAAGTTGTACACGTTCCATTTCATTCTTGACCACCTCCAACTTCCCTTGGTTCATGCTTCGTACGTTCCATGTTCCAATGTGTAAGACATCTTTACAGCTTCTGACTCTCATTTCATGCGCAGCTACATCAGCAGTCAGACGTCCCGAGGGCTTTGATCCAACCACATCATAAATGCTGGCTTTACTCTGAAAAGTCTTCAGCTCTTCCCCAGTAGCTAGTTGAGTGCCTTCCAACCTGGGGGTCTCATCTTCCAGCACTACAGCACAATTTGTTTTGTTGTAACTATCCATTGGGTTTTCATGGCCAGATACAGAAGTAGATTGCCGGGCCTTTCTTCCGCACAGTTTAAGTTTGGTGTTGTTGCCGTTGTCACAGAAATGTGATCCTCCGCCATCAACACTATCCCATTCTGCTGCTGCCCAGATGGGTGGTTTGTCTTGGTCTGGCATCTCAGCTGAGACCTGTCCATCTTGGGAGACCCTGCCAGTAGTTAAACTACCGATAGTTTAGCTCTCAGCATCACTGATGCACACAAGCCCTCACAGCACGACAAGCTGCAAACCTAGTGAGGGAGCTGCAAACCAAGTGAGGGAAAGAGGCAATAAAAGGGACATAAATACATACAGTATATAAGGAAAGCAAATAAAAATCAAGAGGAAAAGGAAACCTATTTGGTTCTCCAAAGAAGTGGCTACACATATAAAGGCAAAAAACCAGAGCTTTCACATAATTTGCAAAGAGGAACAATGAAAAGAATACAAGATAAAGCTAAAAACCAAGAGACAAAAAGAGAAATAAGGATAGCAAAATCAAAGGTAGAAGAAAAATGGCTAAAGATCTAAAGCACGGTGACAAAACTTTTTCAGGTAAATTCAAGAGATCAGAGGTGGAATGGCAGGACTCAAAAGTGCCGACAACAGATCCGTGGAAAGTGGCATTGAAAAAGCAAAAATGCTAAACAAATACCTCTGGTTTTACTCAAGAAAATCCTGGAGGAGGACTACATGCGATTGACAAATATATAAATGGAAATGGAGTAGATACTACACCATTCACAAAAGATGATATTTTTGAACAGATTGCAAAACAGAAAGTGAAGAAGGCCATGGGACCAGATGGGATACATCCCAGGATACTGAAAGAGCTCAGAGAGGTTCTGGCAGGGCCTTTAAAGGATGTTTTCAATAGATCCTTGGAGACAGGAGAAGTTCCACAAGACTGGAGAAGGGCTGATGTGGTACCTCCTCATAAAAGTGATAATAGGAAAGAAGTGGCAAACTACAGGCCAGTAAGCCTTACCTCTGTGGCGAGAAAAGTAATAGAGGCACTCCTGAAAGAGAGAATAGTGGACTTTCTCAAAAACAATAGGTTGCATGATCTGTTTACCAAAGGACGATCATGCCAAACAAATCTGAAATTTTGACTGGGTGACCAGAGAACTAGATCAAGGGCATGAGAAGGATGTGATCTACCTAGATTTCAGCAAAGCCTTTGATAGTTCCTCAGGCTTATCGATAAACTGAACAGCCTGGGGATGAGTCGCAAGATGGTGAACTGGATCAGAAATTGGTTGATTGACATGAAACTGCGAGGAGGTAAACTGAAAGGCAATGTCAGGAAATACATTTTCACTGAAAGGGTGGTGGATACTTGGAATGCCCTCCCGATGTAAGTGGTGGGGGCAAATACAGTGACAGAATTCAAAATGGCATGGGACAGACACAGTGGATCCCTTTATAGCAACAGGATAAAATCAAAACAACCTTAACTGTCTCTGTTATCTCAACAAATAGAGATGACCTGTACAGAGCGGTGGATATACCCCTAAACAAATTCACAGAGGCAGGTGCACCTACTCTTGCCACCTTGCTGGGCAGACTAGATGGATCATGATGGTCTTTATCTGCCGTCATATGCTATGTTAAAAAGAAATGGACCAAGGACAGAGCCCTGCGGCAAACCACTAGTAACCTCCTCCTCAGCGTGAGCACCATTTACCTGTACTTTTTGTCACCTCCCACTCAACCAATTTCTAACCCAGTCAGTCACTTTAGGGTTCATCTCTAGGGTGCTTAGTTTGTTTATAAGTTGCCTGTCCAGAACAATGTAAAAGGTTTTATTGAAATCTATGTAAACCACATCTAGGGCGCTCTCTCTCAATCCAACTCCCTTATCACCTGTTCAAAGAAATCAAACAGATTTTTCTCAAAGGAGAAAGGTGAATAGTGGAGTATCCCAGGGATCTGTATTAGGCCCGCTGCTTTTTTAACATATTTATAAATGACCTGGAAATGGAAAGAATGAATGAGATGATCAACTTTGCAGATGTACAAAATTAATCAAAGTTGTGAAAAGACAAGCTTGTAAAAAACTGCAAGAGGACCTCGATAAATTGGGAGACTGGGTGTCCAAATGGCAGATGACTTTTAATGTGGACAAGTGCAAAGTTATGCACTTATGGAAAAACAACCCAAACTACAGCTACAGTCATGGTCAGCATTATTGGCACCCTTGCATTTTAAGTATGTTGTATACAATATCTTGGAAATATTTCAACTGTATGTCATCATAATATTTTAATAGTATGTTCAAAGGTATATGTAGACATAGTAATTTCTGAGAAAAAAAAACAAAATATGGACCTGGACAGGATTAATGGCACCCTTTACTGATATTTGGTTGCAGAACCCATGGCAGCTATGACAGCCTCCAAACGTTTCTTGTAGCAATCTATACGTTTTGCACATTTGTCTGCTGGTAGTTTCTCCCATTTTTCGACTGTGATTTGTTCCAGCTCATGACTATTTCCAGGCTTCCTTTACCAATGGCAGATTTCAGCTCTTTCAAAAGGTTCTTGATAGGACTGAGAGCAGGACTCATTGCTGGTCAGTTTAAAACAATCCATTTGTTCCTTTTTAACCATTCTTTTATACTTCTGAATGTATGTTTTGGGTCATTGTCCTGCTGGAAGACCTATGACTTTCAACCAAGCCTAGCTTTCTGACACTAGGTAGCATATTTCACTCCAAAATACCTTGGTAGTCCTCCGACTTTGTGATTCCTTTAATATGTTCCAGGTCTCCAGTTCCTGTGGTAGCAAAATACATGCATAGATACATGCATAGATAGATCGAAGAGTGATGTACATAGTTTGACATGTTCTCCAAGTTCAAATTCCTGTTTATTGTAAGTCCAATGTAGTTTCCCCACACTGGACATTTGTGTTACATGTGAACCGCGCTGATGTAAATAGTGCGGTATATAAAAAATGTTAAATAAATAAAATAAAATAAATAAAACAGTCCCACATTATGGAACCTCCATCATATTTAACTGTATGAAGGGTATATTTTTCCTTATAAGCTACATTTAAAGGTGAAGAAATGAATCGCTGGTCTGCATTGCCAAAGAGCTCATTTTTTGTTTTATCTGCCCACAGAACATTTTCCAAGAAAGATTTGTTTTTTTAAAGTTGGGTTTGGGCAAAGATACCTTTTTATGTCTGTCTTTGAGCAGTGGGGTCCTCCTTGGCCTTCGCCCATGAGGTCCTTTGTTAAATGTACGGCGTAAGGTGCGGATTGAAACCACCACTCCAGATTGCTCCAGGTCAGCCTTAAGCTCTCTAGATGTTGTATGTGGTGTTTTTCCCAACCGTTCGCACTAACCTTCAAAGTCTTCTTGGATTAATTTTCCTCTTCCTACCACGTCATGGAGGTTCTTCAGAGTTCCATGAGCAGAAAACCTCTTAACACTGCGAACTGTAGACACAGGAATACCAAGGTTTTTGGAGATGGCCTTGTATCCTTTTGAAGTTTGACGTTGGTGATAATGGCTTTTCTGACGGTCTCAGGCAGCTCTCGTCTTCACCATTGTGAAAATGGCAAGACGAGTGAATGTGGACATTTTAAACATTAGAGCCATCATTCATTGGTTGATTCAAGTCATATGAGTACTGACAATTGTTTTTTCTCTTCAAACAGATTTGAATTGTTTATAAAGATGCTACTAATCATGTCATGGCAATGTCAGTTTTCATACTATTTCCTTTTTTAATTGGTCTTATTTGATACACAAAAGGATCAAATAAAACGTGTGTGCATATATAGTCCAAAGTCATTTCATTGGCCACTTTTGTTTTTATGAGATATTGGACATTAAGGGGTTTAACTGCAAGGGTGCCAATAAAGTTGACCACAACTGTACACGATGCAAGATTCCACATTAATTACTACCACCCAGGAAAAGGATTTAGGTATCATTGTGGGTGGTAGTAACTAATGTGGAGCGGCCAAGAAAGCAAATAGAATGTTAGGAATCATAAAGATACTGACTCATTAAATGCAGGGCAGCTGCTGGGCATGTCCCCTGCATTTACCACATGGGTTTAACACTTACTAAAAAGTAAAAAAAAAACAACAACAAAAAAAAAACAACTTTACTGCACTTTAGTAAAAGGGCTCTGAAATCTAAATCCAATGGAGGAAATGGGGAAGAGAGGATATAAAACCTTTTGAAAGCAACTCTCTCTCTCAAGTAGCATTTTATATAGGTATACGCAAGCCAAAAATGTGTCTGATTGATTATTTTTTTACTACGTTTGACAGTGAATATTTGGTTATAACTTATCACAGACTGCAGTTGGTTGGTAAGGAAAGAATAGTTACTCAACTGTAAAGCGTAGTTACTCACCAGTAACAGGTGATCTCCGGGAACAGCAGGAATTTTCACATATGGGTATCGTCTATACCGAAGGAGCCTGCACGGGAACGCTCCCCAGCGTCCAATGGGAACGCTTTTCGCTGCCTTCCCGCCTTTCCAACTGTCCCTCTTCAGTTAAATTTGTAGCTGAGTGAAAGGATAGAGGGAGAGAGGAAAGAGACAAAGAGATAGAGAGACAACTCCTAGGAGAGGTGGGTGGGTTGTGAAGACTAAATTCCTGCTGTTCCCGGAGATCACCTGTTACAGGTGAGTAACTACGCTATCTCCAGGAACAAGCAGGAATGTAGTCTTCACATATGGGGACTCCCTAGCTGAAGATGCCAGGGAGACAGCCCCAGGAAGGTGCCCACCCTAGAAAGGTAGGCATCCTTTCTCCCAGGAATCTCTGGCATTCCACCAGGGTTGGTGGGTAAGAGTTGAATTATGTCTGAAAGAGATTTTGAAGAACAGCTTGGCCAAAGAAGGCATCCCGACGGGAGGCTTTATCCAGGCAGTAGTGGGCTGTGAAGGTGTGTACCGAAGCCCGGGTGGCTGCTCGATAAATGTCATAGATAGACACAGAGTGGAGATTAGCCATGGAAGTTGCCATGGCTCTCACGTTATGAGCTGTGACATGGCCTAGAAGAGGAAGACCCTTACTCTCATAAAGCAAAGGATATGCATTGGGCAATCCATTTAGACAAAGTTCTTATGGAGACTGGAAGTCCCAAATGACTAGAGTCAAAAGCTATAAAAACGTTGTGAGGACTTTCTATGTTGCTGTGTTCTTTGTAGGTAAAACAGTAAGGCTCTTTTACAATCCAAAGTATGAAGGTTCCTTTTTGCATTAGAGGCGTGAGGCCTCGTAAAAAATACAGGAAGATAAATTGATTGGATGAGTTCTAAGAACAACCTTATCATGGTGAAACCTAGTATAAGGAGGATCAGCTACTAAAGCTTGCGGTTCACTAATGCAACGTGCAGAGGTGATTGCAATTAGGAAGATGACTTTCCAGGTCAAAAACTTAAGGGTTGTAGTGGCTAAAGGCTCAAAGGGTGGCTTCATGAGCTGCCCGAGAACTAGATTTAGATCCCATACCACCGGCGGTGGCTTAATGGGAGGTTTGGTTAATAGAAGACCTCTCATAAATCTGGATATGAGTGGATGAAAGTAAATTGGTTGTCCATTCAAAGGCTTATAAGAAGCTGCAATTGCACTAAGATGGACTCTTACTGAATTGGTCTTTAGACCAGAATTCGATAAGTAAAGGAGATACTCTAGTATCGATTCTAAAGGTATGACAAGGGGGTTTAATCCCTTCTTGGAACACCATGTGGGAGGAGTGGCCTAGTGGTTAGGACAAGGTACTTCAGGCCGGAAGGCCGGGGGTTCAAGTCCCACCTGGGGACAGCAATCTCAGGCCGGAGGGACTGGGATTTCTAGTCCTATAGGCACTCCTTGTGGTCTTGGGCAAGCCACTTAACCCTCCATTGCCCATGTTCCCTGTAAGTATTAGCGTATGTGTGTCATATCCCCTCGTGTTAAATGCATCTCCCAATTGACCGCTTTGACCCGGTGAAAAGCGGGATATAAATACAGCTAAATAAATAAATAAATAATAAATAAATAAATATAGTAAAACGTTTCCACTTGAAGGCATAAGACCTTCTTGTGGAAAAGAAGCCTGAAGGATATCCTTTACCTGTTGGGACAGGTTGAAATCTTGGAGGTCTAAGCCTTCAGCAACCAGGCCGTGAGATGCAGGGACTGGGGGCTCGGGTGCCACAGCGTCCCGTTCTCTTGGGAAAGGAGATCTGGAGCATTTCCTAACTCCAGAGGTGTAGCTTGAGAGAGATGTAGAAGCAGGGGATACCACGCTTGGCGTGGCCATCGTGGCACTATGAGAATCATACGACCCCTGTCTCTCTGAAGCTTGAAGAGTGTTTTGGGGATGAGGGGAATGGGTGGGAAGGCATAAAGGAAGTCCTGACCCCAAAGAAGGAGGAAGGCATCCCTTGCCTGACAATTGTGAGCCGGAATCCTGGAACAGAACCGGGAAAGTTTGGCATTCAGTGGACTTGCAAAGAGGTCTATGTCTGGAGTGCCCCAGAGATGAAATATCCTTGACACCTGGTCTGGGTGGAGAGACCACTCGTGAGGCAGCAGTACTCGACTGAGTTTGTCTGCCCAAAGGTTTTGAATGCCTGGAAGATATACCACTAGAAGGTGAATTTGATACTCTCTGGCGAGGGCCCACAGTTGCAAAGCTTTGTTGCATAACGACAGAGAGCCTGTTCCGCCCTGCTTGTTCACATAGAACATGGCTACTTGATTGTCCGTCTGGACTAGGACTGTCTTGTAGCTGAGCTGGGCATGGAATACTTGAAGAGCTAAATAGATTGCTCTTATTCCAGGAGGTTTATATGTAGACCAGCCTCCTGTGGAGACCAGGTGCCCTGTGTAGAGAGATGATTCAGGTGTGCTCCCCCAACCCACCTGTGATGCATCTGTAGTTAGGGTGGCCTGAAAGAGAGGTTGATGAAAAGGAGAGCCCACTGTCAGATTTTCTAGTGATTGCCACCATTGGAGGGACAAAATTAGCCATTGAGAGTTTATTATTTTGTCTGATAAGTGTACTGTGGCCTGTGTCCACTGTGTGGATAGGGTCCACTGAGCTGCTCGCATGTGCAGGCGAGCATATGGGACTACAAATGTCCCAGTAACTGTAGTAGCTCCCGAGCAGTTAGGGAAGATTTCCCTGCTGCTTGAGAAGCTAGTTGCATTATGCGAAGACACCGGGCATGTGGAAGGACGGCCTTTGCCTGTCTGGTATCTAGACAGGCCCCTATGAATTCCAAGCACTGGGAAGGAACAAGTTGGGATTTTGGGAAGTTTATTACCAACCCCAAGTATTGGAGGATTCGCATTGTGCGAGACAGTGCAGTGCTGGCCTCTGCAACTGTAGGGGCTCGAATGTAAGGGAAGACGAATATCCCCAGGGTTCGCAGAAATGCAGCTACTACTGCCATGCATTTCGTGAATACTCTTGGTGCTGAAGCCAGACCAAAGGGAAAACCCTGTACTGGAAATGTTTTCCCTTGAAAAGGAATCGCAAGAATTTCCTGTGATCTGGATGGATCAGAATGTGAGTGTATGCATCCTTTAAGTCTAGAGAGCAAAGCCAATCCTGGCCTTGAAGGTATGGCAAAAGAGTTCCTAGAGAAATAATTTTGAACTTCTCTCGGAACAGGTATTTGTTCAGTTCTCTGAGGTCTAGAATGGGTCTGTGTCCTCCTGTTTTCTTTGGAATAAGAAAATAGGGGGAGTAGAACCCTGCACCCAGTTGAAGAATGGGTACCTCTTCTATTGCCCCTTGGGCAAGAAGTGTTGGGACCTCGTGATTAGCAGATTGTCTGTGGAGGTTTGAGAATTGAATTGCCTTCGAACTGTAGGAGGGGGCATGCTGTGAAAATGAAGCTTGTACCCTTCTCCTACAATGGACAGAGTCCAATCTTCTGCTATTATTTGATGCCATCTGTTGGCAAAGTGGCATAATCTGCCTGGAATATTGGGGGGTTGGGGACCCCTCAGAGGCAGGAAGGCTAAACTCTATAGGAAGGAGTCAAATCCCTTGAGGGGGCTGAACCTGCGGAGCTGGTTGGGCTCTCGGGCCTTTTGGCTTCTTTTGCTGTCTAGTTTGTCCCTTTTGGGCAAACTGACCCCGAGTCTGACTCTGCTGGGTATAGGAAGAATAAAATTTCCTCTTTTTTGCTAAAAGAGGTTTTTTTATAAGGCTTCTTTTTGGCTGGAGTGGCTGTAGATTTCGACAATCTATCTAGAGTAGTATTGTCAGCATCTAACTCGTTAGCCTTCTCCTGCTAGTTCTTGCCAAAGAGATTCTCTCCTGTGCAAGGAATGTTGCCTAACTTGTTCTGTACCCAAGTCTCCAAGTCTGATGCCTGAAGCCAGGCAATCCGTTGTGCGCCAATGGCAATAGCAGAGGTTCTGCTGATGCATTCAAAGCAGTCAAAGGCTGCACAATTTACAAACCTGGAGACATCTTGAGCATGCTTAACTAGAGCAAGAAAGTCTTGTCTCTTGTCATCTGGGAGAAATGGGCTCATAAGCTCCAAGTCTCCTGTAACTTCCTTGAGGAACATTCCCATATATAGTATGGGAATGTAGTATAGCTGAAAGCATGGAAGCCTGAAATGTTTGGCGCCCAAAAGCATCCAGAGTCCTGCATTCACGACCTGGGGGATTGAATGCATGCCTCTTTGCACTTTTCATCTACGCATTGCTGATTCCACCACAATTGAATGGTGTGGCAGCTGAGTCTTTTGAAATCCAGGACATGGCGGAACTCGATACATAGTATCAAGTCTCCTAGAGTGAGGAGATGTAGTCAGAGGTGTCGCCCACATTCTGAGCATCAAATTATGCAGAATTTCATGGATGGGCAGAGTGGCTGCCTCCTTTGGAGCTTTAGGATATTGGAGAATTTCCAATTCCTTTGCTCTGGGTTCCTCTTCAGGAGCCACCGTGATTGAAAGGCCCTTGGCCATATCATGAATAAAATCCTGAAAAGACATGTCCTCTGGAGGTGACATTCTGCGCTGGGGAGAAGAGGGATCCTCTGGGAGAAACCCTCTAGTACCAGCAGAATTGTCAGAGTCTTCGGAATCGGAGGATTCGAAGTATTCCTGACCACGATGCTCATGTACAGCACGGTCCTGGTATCGATCAAAGTCAGTACCGAGTTGATCCGGTACCGATCTGTCGATTCCGGCCAAAGATGGCGTGGGAAGAATTCCCACCGGGGCCGGTACTGTCGGTACCGGTACCGGTGTCTGAACCGGTGTAGGTACCGGCATCGGTATCAATGTCGGTACCGGTGCCCATTGGACCAACGGTACTGCAGCTGAAAGAAGAGCTGCAATGCTGTATTCGATAGCGAGGAACCTCTGGTTTATCGATGCTGCCGATGCCTGGGTGTCGGTACCGGTGAAAACGGCCGGGACCCCTGAGCATGGCACAGGTAGTTCTTGTGAGGTCGAGGCCTCGAGAACATCCTGGAGCCCAATTGATGCTTTGGAAGCCAAAGCCTCCTGCCGGGGCTGCTTTGCCGGTGTGGTTCCCTCAAGGGCTATGCCAATGGCCTCTCGATGCTTAGCAGGAGAGCTACCCTTTGAGGACCGGCTTTTATGTTTAGTTACCTGAGATCCACGGGAGGAAGAGGAGGCCCTTGAAGATGTCGATGAAATGGATCCGGCGTCTGAAGAAAAGAGGGTACCGAGCTTTGCAGCCCGGTTCTGTCTTCCTCTTTTAGTCCTCCCCATACAGGAGAGACATTCAGATGGAGAATGTTCAGGCCCTAAACATTTAAGACACCAATCATGGGTGTCAGTGACGGAAATGGTACCGCCACACTTAGTACATTTTGTAAAACCACTAGTTGGTTTTTCCATGCTTTAGGAATATGGGGCCTAGTGCCCAAAATGGCGCCTAGCACCAAAAAAGAAAAGTTTCTGAAGAGAAACAGTTCAAGGGTTTTTTTTTTTTTTTTTTAAGAAAAGAAAAGAACCGGTGGTACCAATAGGCATCGTGCGGAGGCAAACGCGACCACAAGAAAACAATTTTACAGATGGAATTTTCTGCGGTGATAGGGTATGGGTCCTGTCGGCTCCGCAGAAAACAAAGAACTGAAGAGGGACAGTTGGAAAGGCGGGAAGGCTGCGCGCATGTGCTGAGGGATGCTCCCAAAAGCGTTCCCATTGGACGCTGGGGAGTGTTCCTGCGTAGGCTCCATCGGTACCGACGATACCCATATGTGAAGACTACATTCCTGCTTGTTCCTGGAGATCAGGTATTCTCCAGGGACAGCAGGAATCAGCCTTCACATTTGGCGATGGCGGCACCAACAGAGCCCGTGTGGAGCATTTCTCCAGCTTTCAAAGAAAGCCTTTGCGAATGCCACCACACATGCATGGTCCCCTTCCCGCCCAAGGGTGCCATCTTGATCAGTCAGATGACATAGCTCAGGCAAAGGCAAAAAACTACCAAAGGACAGTGGGCAACTCCAAGTGGAGGTGGGCAAGTTGTGAGGACTGATTCCTGCTGTCCCTGGAGAAAACCTGTTACAGGTGAGTAACTGCTTTCTCCAGGAACAAGCAGGAAGTTGGTCCTCACATATGGGAATCCCCAGCTACAGGCTACCGAGGACCTCTAGAAAACTGCCACGGCGAACCGTGAGCAGTAACTGGTAACCGAAAACAGCCCGAGGACCCCATGTTCCTGGAAGACACAGCTCCCAGTAGCCGCAGAAGAAGGGTCAGAGGGCAGGAGTTGCTTAAACCCTGAACAGATTACGGAGTACAGCCTGGCCAAATGCGGCGTCCCAATGGGACTCCCTCTCCAGGCAGTAATGTGTCGCGAAGGTGTTAGCCGAAGACCAGGTTGTGGCTCGGCAGATGTCCGCCAGCGGCACAGAGCACAGATGGGCAACTGAAGCCGCCCTCGCATGAACCCCGTGCACCATGACTTGGCAGTCCAGGGGCAGCCCGGCCTGAGCCTGGGCGAAGGCAATGCAATCCGCCACCCAGATAGAGAGGTTCCGCTTAGTGACCGTGGCCCCATGCGGGCAGGGTCATAGGAGACGAAAAGCCGCTCAGACCCACCATAAACCTGCGTACGCTGCAGGAAGGAGAGAGCCCTCCTGCAGTCAAGAGTATGGAGTATTGCCGACGCCCGATTAGCGTGAGGCTTCAGGAAGAAGGTCGGCAGTACTATCTCCTGGTTGAGTTGGAAATCAGAGACAACCTTCGGGAGAAACTTGGGGTGCATTCAGAGAACCACCCTGTTCCTGTAGAACCTTGTGTAGGCGGTGCTAGCCATCAGGGCCTGAAGCTCACTGACCCTCCGGGCCGAGGTGAGAGCCACCAGAAAAACCACCTTCCAGGAACGGTGACGAAGCGAGCAGGATGCAATCGGCTTGAAGGGCAGCTGAGTCAGCTGCGTGAGGACGATGTTAAGGTCCCACTCCGCTGGAGGCAGCCAGATGGGGGGCTTGGAAAGAAACAGCCTGTGCATGAAGTGGAAAACCAGGGGTTGACCCCAGAGGGGTCCACCCCCGACAGGGCGGTGGTTAGCCGAGATGGTGCTCAGATGGACACTGACCGAATTGGAGCCTGCAAGAGATGGAGCAGGTACCACAGGACCAACTATGTGGGGCAAGAGAATGGGTCAGCCTGCATCTCCAAGCACCACACCGAGAACCATTACCACTTGAAGGCATAAGCTCTCCTAGTCTAATCCATGCACAAGGCCAGCAGTATGTTCTCGACCTCCATGGGGAGATGAAGGGGGGCTAGAGCAACCCACTCAGCCACCAAGCCGTGAGGGATAAGGACCTCAAGTTCAGATGAAGTAGCAGACCTTCCTCCTGTGTCAACAAGCCTGGCACATCACCCAGCGGACCTGAAGGCTCCGATGACAAGCAGAGCAGCAGCGGGAACCAGGGCTGTTGAGGCAACCGCGGGGCCACGAGAATCACTGAGGCCCCGTTCTGCTGTATTTTAAGGAGAGTTCACGCTATGAGAGGCGTGTGGGAAACGCATACAGGAGGCCATACGTCCACGACAGGAGGAAGGCATCGGGGGCTTCCCTGTTTGGATGTGGAACCAAGCCACAGAACCGTGAGTTTGCCGGGCTGGTGAAGAGGTATAAGAACAGAGTCCCCCAACACTGGAACAGCCTCTGTGCCATCTGCAGGCAGAGGCACCACTCATGCGGATGGAGGAGCCAGCTCAACTTGTCTGCCAGGACATTGTCCTGGCCCGGGAGATAGGTGGCCCATAGGGTTATGCCTTGGCACCCCACGAAGGACCACAGGGCTACCGCCTCCAGGCAGAGGCTGTAAGAGCCGGTGCCCTCTTGCTTGTTCATACAGAATACTGCTACTCGGTTGTCCATCTGGACAAGCACCACCCACTGGTGAACGCAGTGCCTGAACGCTCAGAGGGCGAGGAGGACTGTCCAGAGTTTGAGAAGGTTGATCAGCTGCCGGGACTCCTCCAGGGTCCAAGTCCCCTGCATGTGGAGCTCACTGCAATGGGTTCCCCAGCCCATGAGTGAGGCATCCGTGGTCAAGACAACGTCGTGTTGTGGGGCCTGGAACAGCATGCCTCGGAACAGGTTCCGGGCGTCATGCCACTAGTCGACAGACTCGGTGAGCAGAGGTGCAACTGAGACGGTGTCTCAGAGGCGACCTGTTGCCTGGGACCATTGAGCCCGAAGGCACCACTGCACTGCCTGTATGTACAGCCGGGCATCGTGGACGACATGGACTGTCGAGGCCATATGGCCGAGGAGATAGAGCATCGCTCGGGCCGATACTGCATTGTGGCATTGGATCATGGATGCCAGAGCGATGAGGCGGACTGTCCTGTCTTGGGGAAGGAATGCTGTCACACGCTAAGTGACGAGGCACGCGCCAATGAATTCCAGGGATTGGGCTGGAGTGAGATGAGACTTTGGGTAATTGACTACGAAGCTGAGGTGGACGGTGCAGGCCATGGCTCGCTGAACCTTGTCGGCCGTCCCCCCTGTGATGAGCCAATCATCTAGATAGGGGTAGACAAAGGTGCCCTGCAACCGAAGGTGGGCTGCAGACACTACACCATTCACAGAAGATGATGTGTTAGAACTTGCAAAACTGAAAGTGGACAAGGCCATGGGACCGGATGGGATACATCCCTGGATACTGAAAGAGCTCAGAGAGGTTCTTGCAGGGCCGTTAAAGGATGTTTTTAATAGATCCTTGGAAACAGGAGAAGTTCCTCAGGACTGGAGAAGGGCTGATGTGGTACCTCTTCACAAAAGTGGTGACAGGGAAGAAGTGACAAACTACAGGCCGGTGAGCCTTACCTTGGTGGTGGGAAAAGTAATGGAGGCGCTCCCGAAAGAGCGAATAGTGGACTTTCTCAAAACCAACAGGTTGTATGATACGAGGCAACATGGTTTTACCAAAGGACGATCTTGCTAAACAAATCTGATTGAGTTCTTTGACTGGGTGACCAGAGAACTAGATCAGGGGCATGCGATGGATGTCATCTATCTGGATTTCAGCAAAGCCTTTGATACTGTTCCTCATAGGAGGTTTATCAATAAACTCAATAGTTTGGGGATGGGTCCCAAGGTGGTGAAGTGGATCAGAAATTGGTTGACTGACAGACATCAGAAGGTGATGCTCAATGGAGCTCACTTGGATGAAAGGAGGGTGATTAGCGAGGTGCCCCAGGGTTCGGTCCTGGGACCAGCATTGTTCAATGTATTTGTAAGTGATATTGCTGAAGGACTGAATGGAAAAGTCTGTCTTTTTGCAGATGACACGAAAATTTGCAACATAGTGGACTCTCCTGAGGGAGTGAATAACACGAGAAAAGATTTACAAAATCTGGAAGAATTGTGTAATGCTTGACAGTTAATATTTAATGTGAGGAAGTGCAGTGTCATGCACTTGGGTTGCAGAAATCAAAGGAAAATTGTATGCGATACGGGGCATGAGATTGGTGTGCACGGACCTGGAGAAGGACCTCTGAGTGATTGTTTCTGAGGATCTCAAGGTGGCAAAACAGAGAGACAAGGCAGTGGTCAAAGCCAGAAAGATGCTGGGTTGCCTAGAGAGGAATTTCCAGCAGAGAGGAGAAGGTACTAATGTCAATGTACAAGACGCTGGTGAGGCCTCACTTGGAATACTGTGTTTAGTTCTGGAGACCATATCTCACAAAGGATATAAAAAGACTGGAAATGGTTCAGAGAAAGGCGACCAAAATGATTTGGAGCCTGCGTTAGAAGCCTTATGAGCAGAGACTTGAAGACCTAAATATGTACACTGTGGAGGAGAGGAGGGATAGGGGAGATATGATTCAGACCTTTAAATACTTAAAGAGTATCAATGAACAAACAACCCTCTTATAACGATGGGTAAGCTATAAAACTAGAGGGCATAACATGAAGCTGCAAGGGGGTAAATTGAAAGGCAATGTCAGGAAATACCTTTTCACTGAAAGGGTGGTGGATGCTTGGAATGCCCTCCCGATGGAAGTGGTGGAGGCAAATACAGTGATAAAATTCAAAATGGTATGGGACAGACACAGTGGCCCCCTTTATAGCAACAGGATAAAATAAAAATAAACTTAACTAGCTAATTTCTCAAGAAACAGGGGTGCCCTTCACGGAGTGGTGGGTTCACCCCTAATCAAAGACATGGGGAGGAGTGACTAGCACAGAGCGGCAGATACACCTACTCTTGCCACCTTGGTGGGCAGACTAGTTGGACCATACTGGTCTTTATCTGCCGTCATTTACTATGTTACTATGTTACCATGAGGCATTTGGTGAACACTTGCAGGGCAGATGCCAGGCCGAAAGGAAGCACTCTGTATTGATAGTGGTTCCCTTGCACCCTGAAACACAGGTATTTCCTGTGTTTGAGAGGGACAAGCATGTGAGTGTATGCATCCCAAAGGTCCAAGGACATAGCCAGTCACCCCATCGGAGGAATGGCAGCAAGGCACCAAGGGAGAGCATTTTGAACCTCTTCCACATCAGTTACTGTCCTCATCTCTACCACCTCCACTGGGAGACTAATCCACGGATCCACTACTCTTTCCGTAAAGAAATATTTCTGCAAATCACTCCTGAATCTATCCCCCTTCACCCTCATCCCATGTCCCCTCGTAGCAGAACTTGCTTTCAATTGAAAGAGGCTCTCCCCCTGAACATTTATGCCACAGAGGTATTAAACATCTCAATCATATCACCTCTATTCTGCCTTTCCTCTAAGGTGTACATATTAAGAACCTTAAGTCTGTCCTCATATGCTTTATAATGAAGACCACTAATCATTTTAGTAGCCACCCTCTGCACCGACTCCATCCTGTTCACATCCTTTTGAAGGTGCGGTCTCCAGAATTGCACACTACACTCCAAATGAGGTTGCATCAAAGACTTATACAGAGGCACTATCACCACCTTTTTTCTGCTAGCCATTCCTCTCCGTATGCACCCAAGCATCCTTCTAGCTTTTGCCATCGCCTTTTCTACCTGTTTAGCTACTTTAAGATCATCAGACACAACCACGCCCAGGTCCCGCTCTTTGTTAGTGGACAAAAGTACTTCACTCCCTATACTATATTGCTCCCTTGGATTGCTGTAATAATGGGAGATTTCAATTACCCCGGTATTGACTGGATCAATGTCACCTCAGGACATGCTTGGGAGATAAAGTTTCTAGATGAAGTAAATGACTGGAGGCAGCATGCAGGGATGCTATTTTAGACCTAGTCCTCAGCAGAATGCAGGATTTAGTGCAAGTAGTAACTGTTTTGTGGCTGCTTGGCAATAACGATCATAACATGATCACATTTGATTTAATACACAGAGGGAAGAGAGCAAGGTAATAGTCTGCTTTTTGAAAGTTAACTACTAGCGCAATCAATAATAAAATGAGGAAAAAGGTTAAGAAAAAACTAAAAAAGGAACAATTGCAAAGTTTAAGTTTACATATCTCAGCCTGACATTTTGCAAGCAGAGAAGCACAGCAGCACACCAAAAGGCCTCTCTATTTATCTACATGCTATTTTGAGGGGGCAAAAATTATTGGGGGAATTAAAAGGCTTTGCCCTCTTCTCCCTACTGTTGCTTGCTGCCTGTAATTAGTACTTTTCAAATGCCTGTTCGTGACCAGGAGCAGGTATAAAGACAGAGGTGTCTATCAGCATTCTAAAATTAAATGTACACATTGAACTTTTATGGATATGTCTCTGCGAAACCCCCATGCACCACAGATGTGATTGCACCAGACACATATAAATTCAGGCCTTTCTAAAATAGCTCTTGGGGTGTGGATGTGATTGGCACCTCAGAATGGATACTTTCAGACGTGCCGATCACAAATAGTGTTTCTAACATGACCTCCTTAGCAACACAAGTTTTAGGAGCTGAGGTGATTTTTAGCCAGTTAAATCTAACCAGCTAATTGTCTAAATTAACCAGTTAAGTCTTTTGAAAAGCCACCCCTTGGTGAATCAGGACGTATATCTGCCTCCATGTCTACAAATGAGTCTTCTTCATCTGCATCTGAATTTTGTAATGAAAAAGAACAGCAACTGCTAGGAAATTTGACAGTCTGATGCCCTGGTTACCCTCCCCTACCTAAAATACAACTGCAACTCGATCAACAGATTACCTGGTAATTGTTTTGGTTCTGCGACAGCCTCAGTTGATTTGACGCTGCAAAATGAGGAGAGAAGTTACTTCTTGATGGATTAGCACTGCTATACAATGTACCTGTTGTGGTATGCAATGAGGTACTTGGCGACAAATGATAGTCTCTATTATTATATGGTACAGTGTCAGGCAAGTCCCTCACATT
Organism: Ichthyophis bannanicus; assembly: GCA_033557465.1. NCBI lineage: Eukaryota > Metazoa > Chordata > Amphibia > Gymnophiona > Ichthyophiidae > Ichthyophis > Ichthyophis bannanicus. The sequence goes on from CM066036.1 coordinate 188,947,449, forward strand.
CACCAGCTGTGAATTACAGCTGACAGTTCTTGCTGGCACAGGCGACGCTGAGCTTTGGCTCTCCACTCGAGGTGAGTTACTGCTCTCACTATACTTCAAGTAATTTTGTACTTGTGCTCCCATAGACGCCAGCTCTTCCTCCCTGGTGTATTCATCAACATCGCCTGTCTCCATTGCAATGGAAAAAGAACCAGCATCCACTACGCGGGGCTTCTGCACTGTACTTTCCACCATGATTCTTGACTTCTGGTCAGCGACAGCCAATGAATAAACTTCCCGGATTTCCAAATTCTGTGTTCCACCAGAAGGGTTTCTGACATTAGCCCCTCTTTGTCCGGCAGAGGCATGTGATACAAGGCTGGCACTTAAGTGTTCAGGTCTGTATGACCTCTGAACTCCAGAGGACTCTGTTTTATACTGCCGGGGCCATGCTACCGTCTTTTGAGGTACTATCATGTCTGTGCTATGGACTGAAGAGCCTCCAAAGTTTTTCTTGGAATACAAGGAGTTTGCAGAGCTTGACTGCCAAGACAAAACAACAGTTTTTTCGCCCAGAGGAAGCGAGGAGTTTTTAGAAACAGGAACATGCCTCTGCACAGCGGCCAGCTGCTGCTGCTGAAGCTCCACATCACTTTTTCCAACTAGCCTTGGGACAGAGTTTTTGTTCACATCAGCCATCGGACTGGTAGACTGCTTGCCAGACCCCTGCCAGCTGGAAGAACCAGTTGGGCTATATACACCAGATACCACCACCTGACTGCTCGAAGTCTGAGGAGACTGCTGGCTCTGGAAACGGGCAATATTTGGCACATTTCTAATAGCTCCTTCCGGAGGCATGGTGGGAGAGTTAGAAAGCCTCCCCTGCGAAACTGTTCCAGAATTCAGTGTATTCCTGCTGCTCATTTTCCGTCTTTTATTGCCAACCCAAGTCTATAAAAGAGAAACATTAGTACAGAAATAAATATATGCACATAAGAGTAATAACACTAAAGTATTCTGAATAGCAATGAACAATATAATGCATAGTTGGAAAAAAAGCCACTTCACTTGGATTTTGACTTCCTGGTAGAGTCCGATATGTGATGGTTCTCAATCCAGTCCTCATGACACATCTAGCCAGTCTCAGGTTTTCAGGATAACCACAATGAATATGCATGAGAGAGATCTGCATATAATGGAGGCAGTGCATGCAGATCTCTCCATATATATTCCTGACTGGCTTGGCGTATCCCAAGGACCGACATGAGAGCCACTGCTCTAGAGCGATGCTTTTCAACACAGTCCTCAGGAGATATGTAGCCAATCAGGTTTTGCCATAATGAACATGCATGAGATAGATTTGTATGCAAGGAAAGCAGTACATGTAAACTGATCTCATTCATATTTATGGTGGGTATCTAGAAAACCTGACTAGCTGGGTGTGTCCCAACGACGGCAGATAATAATCACAGATCTAGACATTAAGTAATTATAACTGAAAAATATAAATTGGATACAATCTTTTCCTATTTGGGAACCTGTTAAAGAAAGACAGATGCATATATTTTGTTAAGGATAATAATAATAAGAACAGAAACATTTTATGTCCACCCAGTTGTTTCTTTCTATTCATGTCATATGACTGTTTTTTTGGGGGGTGGGGATTTGGAAAACATGATCCAAGACAGTATTGTAACAGCAGCAGCAACTGACGACATCCTTCAGTTTAAAGAGGATCACCTACAACTTGTTGCTTGCCCCTTATTACTAGATAACATACCCCAAAATTAATTGTTGGACAATATTTGTCATACCAAACACTTCCTGTAAGAAACGGCTGACTCATAGCTCTGCATCTTTTATAGCAAGGGCCTACCATGTGCACTCACTATTATCAAGTGGTGCACAAAGTCCCTTCAGTAGTAAGCAACAGTGTCCTGTGCTAGCTATATTTAAAAAAAAAAAGGGGGGAAAAAAGGCCTGCAAAATTTTTTAAAAAGCCCAAGTTATAAATGTGTTTTACTATTCTCATATGTAAGTTACAGTAGCCAACGGTGCTCGAGCAGAGTGCCCACCTTTGCTTCAACGCTCTTGGCAAAAGTAGCGTAGCAGCTAGGATGGCTTCAGTGGGAATTTGTAAAACAAATAAATTAAATAGGCATTCAGCAAAACACAGCCAGCCATGACAAAATTGTAATAATCGGAAACATTTAAATTAAGTGGGGGCCGCACTTCAAGGCAAAAGCACTCATATTCATTGCTTAAGTATCAACATATCAGTTCTGGACAATCCAGCTATTTTTATGGATTAATATTCAGGCTTTTTCCACACACTTATTCATGTATACATACAAACACAGATTACACAGGTACACTACCAAAAAACTGCCTCCAGTTTTGCAACTGATTCCTATAGATTTTGGGGTGCTGAATCCAGGAAAAATAGCCAAAATGTTCCATCATGTCACGTTTTCTTGCAAAATTAGATTTCTTACCCATATAAGGAATGTTCACATAATTTCTTTTTAGCCGACTGCAGTTTATTTTCTTGGCCCAAAATAGAGGTTGTAATGGTTAACTAACTAGAAACACTCCCTCGTGATATTTTAGAGTGTTTTGTATTCATTTTATACATTAACAGGACAATTGGGAGGCAGGGGGCTAAATCCAGTACTCGTGCTGGCGCATGTTCTTTCCTGTTCGCCTCGCCTCGTTCGCTCGCTCAAACACAGTGGTTGCGACATGAACGTTCCTATCAAATTTCAGTTTCTTGCAAGTTCATTATTACCTTTTGTTTGCTCAGTCGTAATCCAGCTTTATTCCGAAGTGGTTCACTACAGTTGTAGTTTGCAGTGCTGTGTATTTGTGATGGCTCACAGAGCCAGAGGTTGCGTCAACTCTCCGGACAGTTTTTGTTTTATTTGTGGGGAATATACCGTGAAAAAGCGGCAGAGGAACATTTCTGCATTTATTAAAAAAGTATATTTCGCCTATTTCGGTTTGAAGTTAGGCGATCAAGACAAACCGTGGGCTCCTCACAAAGTGTGCAAGACATGTGAGGAAGATCTACGCTTATGGATGAAAGGTAAAAAACAAGCATTTCGTTTCGGAATACCTATGATGTGGCGTGAACAAAGAGACCACAGCAGTGACTGCTATTTTTGCTCTTGCATTGTGAAGGGATACAACTTAAAAAATAAGAACGTAATAAGTTACCCCAACCTTCCCTCAGCAATTAGGCCTATGCCTCATAGCAACGAAGTACCTGTGCCTGAACCACCAAAATCTTTGGATCATATTTGTGTGGACGGTTCTGATCATGATGAGATCATCAGATGGCTTTTCCCGATGAGTCCAGTACTTCCGAGTTTGAAACTGAACCAGATCCGAAACCTGAACTTTTCTCTCAAGCTGAATTGAATGATTTAGTCCGGGATTTAGGACTCCCAAAAGATGCTGCCCAACTGCTAGGTTCTCGGCTTAAACAGAAAAATCTATTGTCACCAGGAACAACTTTTTATTGGTACCGCAACCGCGAGACACAATTTTTGAAGTATTTCAGCAAAGAGGAAGATTTGGTATTTTGCAACGATATATACGGAGTGAGGGAAAAGTTTAAACTCAAGTATGATCCTGCTGAATGGCGGCTGTTCATTGATTCGTCAAAAGACAGCATAAAAGGTGTTCTTCTTCATAATGGCAACACATTCGCTTCAGTTCCTATTGCTCACTCTGTTATTCTCCAAGAAAAATACGAGAATTTGGCCCTGATTCTTCAGAAGATTCGTTATGATGAGCATAAGTGGATGATTTGTGGAGACTTTAAAATTCTATCCATGCTATTAGGGCAGCAATCCGGTTTCACCAAATATCCCTGCTTCCTTTGCTTGTGGGATAGCCGGGCCCGCGACCTACACTGGGGGAAAAAAGACTGGCCAATCCGGTAGTATTTGAGACCCGGTGAGAAAAATGTTCTTCATGAGAGCTTGGTACCTCGTGATAAAATTCTATTACCACCTCTCCACATTAAGTTGGGTCTCATTAAGCAATTCATCAAGTCCCTTCCAAAAGATGGTGAGTGCTTTCGGTACCTTTGCTCAAAGTTCCCCCGACTTTCTGAAGCAAAGCTAAAGGAAGGAGTGTTTGTTGGCCCTGATATAAGGAAACTCATTTCAGATGGAACATTCGCTGAAACGATGTCTGAGAAGGAAAAAGAAGCCTGGGATTCCTTCAAGGATGTTGTTCTCAAATTCTTGGGGAACAGGCGGGATGAGAACTATAAGGATATTGTTGCCAGGATGCTCAATGCCTTCAAAGAACAAGGCTGTAACATGAGCCTGAAAGTCCATTTCTTGCACTCCCATGTGAACTACTTTCCCGAAAACTTGGGGGCGTACAGTGAAGAACAAGGTGAAAGGTTTCACCAGGACATCAAGGACGCAGAGAGAAGGTACCAAGGAAGATGGAACACCACTATGATGGCTGATTTCTGCTGGTTGCTGCTGCGGGAAACCCCAGATGAAAAATACGCCAAGCAGCGCACCAAGAGAAGCATTCGGGGGAAGAAGAAACGGGCCCACCAGGAGATTGATTGACCCAAGAATGACTTTAAAATCTAAACTGTGTTGACAAATATCGTGTTTTTACTAAACTTTGAAATAAAAATTTGCTAGTTATTACCACAGTGTCGGATCTCATTTATTAGAATTTTATTTTCACACCATCGGGTGTTTTGTCTTCATGTATTGCAATGGTGCGGTTTGCGTTTTCTATTCTTACATACATACCTGTACAACATTTTTTGCACATTTCTTTGCTTTGCTTTGTGTCTAACCTCGCTCTTATATGCTCAATGTTTGTGCACATGTATGTGGCTGTTTTAAGTGCAGACAATTTTGCTACCATCACAGTGTGTTTTGTTGACATTACTCTATTCTTATGTGCTGCCTTGTTACAATTTTCTTTATTCTTATCTGAATAACTACTAAACAATTAGTATAAAGAATTCATCCAAGAAACTTTTATCTCGATCGCACTCAATCTGAAACGTTCACCTCAAACTGCTAACCCAATGTAGCAAAAAATCTGTACGTGATGGAGCAAATTGGTTACCAGATTTGGATTCAGCGCACCAAAAAACGTAAAAATCAATCGAAACATTAGAGGCAGTTTAAAAAAAATTTTTTTTAGTGTACCTGTGTTATCTATACCCATTTACACAATGCTCCTATCAACGGGCGCATATATATGCATTTCTTTCATTTTGGGGGTGAATAATGCGTGTATAATTTTATATTACCTCCATGTTCTCACTTCTATGCTCTTTCCTTATATCCTTTCTTGACTGGTTTATTCTATGCTCGGTTGGAATATCTCCCAGAAGCTCCTAGCGTGATAATAAAGGAACGAAGATATTCATAGCTCCTTTTTCACTCAAATAAACATAGGAGGTTATTTTAGAAGCATCTCCACAGGTGAATAGCTTCATTTGCACATGTAAATGTGATTTCAAAAAGACACAATCTATACGAAGAGATTCACGCCATGCAGTAATTTTAAGGGGGGCGGGGTGGAGCATAGATGGGGCGTGACTTGGACAAGCCAAAATTTATGGATAGTCCTCATTTTACAATCGGAATCAATGTATATGGGAAAACAATTTTCACATCAGGTTTTATACCAGCTCCAGGGCATGCAAAGATTTCTAAGAGGTGCTTGTTTAGATCAGGGGCTTTACATAAGGGATTAAGGGAAGTCTCCTTAATCCCCCCTCATTTTTCTTTTCCTCCTTTAGCGGCACTTATATGCAGTTTTTCAAAAATGGCCCGACCGCAGGTGGAAACGCTGGCACTTCCAAGTGGAAACTACAGTTCTTCGTGACACTGTGCTCCCATGTGTAGATTTGTAAAATGGTTCCTCCTGCTAAGTGTCATGGCAAATCTACATGCAACCCTGCACGTCCTTTTATGTATTTGACAAAACAGCTACGTGTTCGGCAGAGCCTTTTATAAAACACTGCCGCCTGCCTCCACGTTCATACCCAGACTTCTCTTTTTTCACAAATATGTTCTGTCTGAAATGGGACTCCGTTTCTTGTTCTTCACTTGCTGTAATGAAAACCAATGCATCTAAAGCAGCTTCTAACCTTTAAGCTGCATCATGTCTCAGGCTGTAAAAGGAGCAATGCTGAGAAAGCAGCTGCTTCTGCTGATGGGGAACTGGGAAGCTGTGTGTCTGAAAATGTGGGGGGAAAGATGTGGCTTCGTTTGATAAAATTATACTTTTCAAAAAGCTAAGGCATTTACTTTGTGTATGCGATTCCCCCTCCCTATCCAGGGCATTTCTTGATTTATAGCAGGGGTTCACAAGGGCAGCCTTTGAGCACCACAAAGAATTCAGGTTTCCAGATATCCCTAATAAATACGTAGAGATCATTGTATGCAAACCAAATCACAAGCATATTCATTAGGGATACCCAGTAAACCTGACCTGGCTAAGGCTTGAGGACCTGATTTATGAACCGTTACCCTAATTAAAGAGGATAGGAGGAAAATGTTTCACAAGAGGCAATTAGTGCTTTTCACCAGCAAGTGAATAACCCTAACTATCAGTAGATTAACTGTAACCCCTACACGGGTCATTGAAAAATAAACACAAAATACACTAAGTAAACTTAAAAAGGACTTTATATTAAGGCAACTCTACTCCCTTAGCAACTTTAAATAACTAACTCCCCAACAAAACTAAAACGCAAACAGCAATCCAGCTACAAGATGGGGGTACCCAGTCTTTTCTACCAAGTACCACATTGCATGAATGCACACAAAATCTTTCACCAAATGGGAGACAAAGAGCTTCTGACTCTCAGATGAGTTTGATCACTGGAGACTTGAGTGGCAGACAGAAAGGTATATAGAAGAGACTGTCAGGCACATAGCAAAGAAGTCCCACCTGGTAGCTCTGTGCTGTTTTGAAGGAAAAAAGTGACACTCTCCTTCGAGGTGACCTTAGTGTAGAAAGAGATGATCCTGGAGCTAGGATCTGCCCTCCGGGTCATGCAGTATCTTCTCGTACTAAGGATGTGTCTCTGAGGACACATGCCCAGGAGGAAAGAGTTATGAAGGCTGTTGTAGCTGGTGAATCAATCATTAGGAATCTAAAATAGCTGGATGGCTGTAGGGTGTGATAACCTACCTGCCTGGTGTGAAGGTGGCAGACCTCATATATCACTTAGGATTTTAGAGAATGCTGGGGAAGAGCCATCTCCCTTGGTAAATGTGGTCACCAATGATGCAGGAAAGTGCAGGAGGGAAGCCAAAATATAGACTCTGAAATTTGGAAACATGACGTGCTACCCATTCAAAAAGTGCAGGACCCAGAGGCAGGTAGAGCCCCGTAGCTTCAATGTGGTGATTAAACGATGGTACAGGGAAGAGCAATATAATCAGTTATGAATGGGCTGACATTTTGGGGAAGGGGAAGGGGAAGCATATTACAAAAGGATGGGCTTCACCTTAATCTGAGTGGAACCAATCTGCTGGTGCTGTTTAAAGAGGAGATAGTGCAGTTTTTAAAATAAATCTTGAGGAAAGCAGGAACACATGGTTTGGTATCAAGGTATCTTCAAAAGATACTGGCAAAGTGCTGATATTTGAATTTCCCAATAAAGAGGTTGCGGTAAAGGCTGATGCAGCGCAAATGCATTCAGATAAAAGACAACAGACAAAGATAAATGATTCCAAATTACCCTCATCAACAGTAGATAGGATACAAATAAAAAAACAACAACCTTAAAGTATGTCTATATGTGAATGCCAGACTGGAGAGTAAGAATGTATGGCATTAAATCAGGGGCGGCCCAAGGGGGGTGTAGGGCCATGTGCGGAGACTCGGTGTGGGGCCTCGTTTGCATAAATATTTGCATAATGTTACCATACACTAACTTTTAGTAAACATGCCTCTTAATGAGTGTATGCATAAAGAAAGACTAAAAGATTTCTACATTACTATAATCCAGTGCCAACCGCCAGGCACATTAGGAACTACTACAAATACTGCCCATTTAGAACCCATAGCAAACCCACCGTATCGTAACAGCACTACCAGGACTCACAAAGCACCATACTCTACCTATCAAAAGGCAACACTGCAAATATTAAACCAATACATTTCAGAGAATAAGAATACATGACCTACTGGGGAAAGAGAACAAGTGGCAATGTCAAATAGGAATTACATAAACAGAATACCTCAAGCTCAGTTACACATGCAGAACATAGACCACAAGGAATCACAATTTAGAAACAGGAAGACAATAATTAAACTGGGAACACCAAAAGCCAAACGTGGAATGTACAACAACACTGTAGAAATAAAAATATAAATTTATTTCCTCTTGTACTAAACAAAGTGCAGACGTTAATGATGCACATTTCCCAGAGCTGACATATTCCAGTTAATAAATTCAAAAGAAAGATATTTTTCTACCTTTTGTGCATTTTTTTTCAGTTGCAATTGCTCCAGCCACTTTCTTCTGGTTTCTTTGTGTCTTCTGCTAACTCTCCATCGTCTGCTGTCCATTTGTCCTTTCTTCTCTCTTCTTTTTTCCATTCTCTCTCTACATCTGCTTTAACATACTAATCTTTCTCCTTTTGCTCCTTCCTCATTCCTTTTTCATCCACTCAAATTTTACCCCTCCATCCTCAATCCCCACTTACTCTCCTAATACCCGGCCAATTGTAGATTTTTCTTCCCTCCCACATAAAATATTGTTCCCCTCTCCATTTCACTCTCCCAGTCCCTTCCCATTCTAATCCTCCCCCAACATCAGCTCCCTTCTAATTCCAACCCCACCCAGCATCCGCTCCCTTCTAGTCCCCGCATCAGCCCATTTCCAGTCCTATCCTAGCCCCACCATCAGCCCATTTCCAGTCCTAGCTCCCCCATCCATTTCCAGTCCTATCCGAGTCCCTCCATCAGCTCATTTCCAATCCCAGCCCCCCCCATCTGCCCATTTCTAGTTATTTCCTAGCCCCACCATCAGCTCATGTCAAATCCTAGCTCCCCTCCACTTAGCCCATTTCCAGTCCAAGCCCCCATGAGCCTACTTCCAGTTCTAGCCCCTCCATGAGTCCATTTCAATCCAAGCCCCCACCACAGCCCATTTCCAATAGCACCACCCAACAGCCCATTTCCAGTCCTATCCTAGTTCCTCCATCAGCCCATTTCCTGTCCTAGCTCCTCCTCCACTCAGCCCATTTCCAGTCCTAGCTCCCTCCCCTCACAGCCCATTTCCATTCCAAGACCCCCTCTCCATCAGCTATTTGCAGTTTAATCCCCCCTTTCACTCAGCCCATTTCCATTCCAAGCCCCGTCCCCATCAGCTATTTGCAGTTCAAGCCCCCTTCCACTCAGCCCATTTCCAGTCCTAGCAACCCCCCAGCCCATTACCAGTCCTAGCCCCCCCATAGCCCATTACCAGTCCTAACCCCCCATCAGCCCACCTCCAGTCCTAAACCCCCCATCAGCCCATTTCCAGTCCTAGCCCCCCATCAGCCCATTTCCAGTCCTAAACCCCCCATCAGCCCATTTCCAGTCCAAGCCCCCCTCCCCCATCAGCCCATCACTAGTCCTAACCCCCCATCAGCCCATTTCCAGTCCTAGCCCCTCCATCGCCCAGTAGCAGTCCTAACCCCCCATCAGACCATTTCCAGTCTTAGCCCCCCACATAGCCCATTACCAGGCCCAACCCCGCCATCAGCCCACCTCCAGTCCTAACCCTCCCCATCAGCCCATTTCCAGTCCTAGCCCCCCCATCAGCCCACTTCCAGTCCTAACCCCCCATCAGCGCATTTCCAATCTTAGCCCCCCAATAGCCCATTACCAGTACTAACCCCACCATCATCCCACATCCAGTCCTACCCCCCCCCCATAGCCCATTACCAGTCCTAACCCCCCTCCCCCCGTCAGCCCAGGTAAATTTAAAAAAAAAAAAAACTGACTGCTGCTGCCACCACCGCCGTGGCAGCAGCAGAATCAAGTGTCCTGCGTCTGCCCAGCAGAGCCCTACCTGAATCACTCCCCACCGGCTTTCAGAGCCGCGAATGCCTATTTCTCATCAGCGCCGGCAGGCTTAACAGAGCTGCGAGAGAGAAACTATCCTTTCGCGGCTCTGAAAGCCAGCGCCGAGGGGAGTGATTCAGGGGGCTCTGCAGGGCAGGCGGGGGGGCTGCAGAACACTTGATTCTGCCCCTGCCACGGCGGCAGCGACAGCAGCAGCAGCCAGTTGTTGTTTAATTTTCCCTCGGCTTTTAATGAAGAATGTTGTTAACGCGGGACTCTGTGCAAACAACATTCTTGCTCAATGGACGGGCCAGCCCTGCATTAAATGATAGCTGGGTAGCTGATGGTCATGAGGATCACCTAGTTACCTGCCTGCCTGGTGCTCACGCACCACTTAGATAAGATTTTACATAGTGCTGGGGAGGAACCTGAAGTTTTGCTACAAGTTAGTACCAATGATATAGGAAACTGTAGGAGGGAGGTTCTGGAAGCTATATTTAGATTTTTAGGTAGAAAGCTGAAATCCAGAACTTCCAGGGTAGCATTTACAGAAATGCTTCCTGTTCCATGCGCAGGACCCAAACCACAGGCAGAGCTCTGGAGCCTCAATGCGCGGATGAGACAATGGAGCAAGGAAGAGGGTTTTAGATTTGTTAGGAACAGGGCAACATTCTGGGGAAATGGTGGGCTTTTCTGAAAGGATGTGCTCCACCTTAACCAGGGTGTAACCAGGTTGCTGACATTAACCTTTAAAAAGGAGATAGAGCAGCTTTTAAACTAGATAATGGTGGAAAGCTGGCAATTTTATTTACATTTATTTATTTTTATTTACATTCTCTTATATACCGTGCTATTCTGCATCAGTGCGGTTTACATTGAACAAACTGAAATTACATTGGACAGGGCATTATAACTTGGAGAAAACTATTTTACAGGGAACATGGCTATGGAGGGTTAAGTGGCTTGCCCAAGACCACAAGGAGCACCTGTGGGACTAGAAACCCCAGTCCTTCCAGCCCAAGAGTGCATGGTTCGGAACGATGCATCTTTGAAGGATACTAGCAAAACAGGGAAGTTATGGCATCCTGATAGATTCCAATAAAGGTAAAAGTAATCCAGGTGCCTTTAAGTAAAAATTAGACAGATTCCAAATTACCCGTCATTCAATAGCAAGACTATTAATATTGTAAGGAATACCTCTGGGATATACAGGGAAACCCAGAGAAAAAGGGTGTTCCGAAGACCTGGGTACCAAAGCGGAAGACAGGGAACCCTGAGAAGTAGAAATCCTGTCCTGGGGGAGGCTCTTTAAAACTCTGCAGAACAGAAAAAAATGCTAGGAGGGAGGAGTTTGAGAGAGACAGGAAACAGGAAGTACAAAGATTCACAGAGAGGCTCAAGTAGGGAAAGAGAGAGGAACAGGCAGAGGATCCAATGGAGTCTATGGAGACAGCGCCTTGGGAGCTGGAAACTGAGGGCTCTATGGAAATAGAGGCTATGGAACAGAACTTACTGGATGATAACAGTTTATCAGACCTACCAGAGGACAGCGAGATGCAGATGAGTTAAAGAAAACCCCCACTAGTTTCTTTGGGATTCTTTTATAACTCCTATATGGGAAAGAAAGACTGTTGGTTATTTGGAGTTTATGTTTTATTTGTTTTTGGCAGTGTGGGAAGGTCAGTGTGAAATGCTGTCACAGCCTAGGGGCTACGTGGATACCCATGTTTTTCCTTTTTGAGAGTTTGGAGTTATAAATAAACAAGAGACTAAGTTTTTGCATAGAGAGCACCTCCCCCTCTGATTAATCAAGAGGAAAGGGGGATAGGATCCCAGACAAACTGAATTGATTGACAGCCAGAGCTTTACGGTTAAAAAAAAAAAGGAGTACTGCACAGCAAACTCAATGGACTAAGCTTAAGCTGCATTTGCGCTGTTTTTGAAGTTATTTTGTTTGGACTTGAAGAATCGTGTTATGTTGTATCTGTGAGCATTTGACCTTCCTCAGGATTCCGCACCCACAGGCACAGAAGATACCTTGACAATATGAACAAAAAACAAACTTTGAAATGCCTCTGTGCAAGTCTAAAAAAATAAGATGTCAGAGTTAGAATATATAGCACTGAATGAAAGGTTAGATATAATTGGCATTTCAGATACCTGGTGGAAGGAGGCTAACCAATAAGACACTGCGATACCAGACTACAAACTATATCGCAATGATAGGGTAGATCACATAGGCGCTATAAGTTAAGAGGGCAATGAGTCTAAAAGGATAAAGGTTTTGCAGGAAATAAAATACACCATAGAATCTTTATGGATAGAAATTCCATGTAAAAAAGGGAAGGGAATGGCAGTGAGGGTGTACTATTGTCCTCCTGGCCAGCATGCAGGTACAAGGCAAGAGCCCTCTTCAGTCGAGTGTATGCAACACCGCTGATACCTGGTCGGCATGCAGTCTCAGGAAGAAGATTGGCAAGACTATCTCCTGATCGAGATGAAAGTACGAGACCATCTTCTGTAGGAACTTGGGAAGACCACCCTGTTCCCGTAGAACCTGGTGTATGAAGCCTCAGCCAAGAGGGCCTAAAGTTCACTGACTCGGCGGACCGAAGTCAAAGCCACCAGGAAGACCACCTTCCAGGAGAGATGCCAAAGCGAGCACGTTACTATCGGCTCAAAGGGTGCTCGCGTAAGCTGCATCAGCACCACGTTGAGGTCCCACTCTGCCGGAGAACGGATGGGAGGCTTGGAAAGCAAGAGACCTCGCATGAAGCGGCAGACCAAGGGCTGCCCCGAGAGGCATTTCCCCTTGACAGGGAGGTGGTACGCCGAAATGGCACTCAGGTGTACCCTGACCAAATTGGATTTCAACCCTGCCTTCGAGAGGTGGAGGAGATAGTGGAGGATCCACCGAGTGGAGCAGGAGAACAGGTCGATCTGGAGCTCGGAGCACCAGGCCGAGAAGTATCGCCACTTATAAGATGTACGCCCATCTCGTTGTCATTCCTTCATGCAAGGAGAACCTTCTCGACCTCCTCCGGGAGGTGCAGCGGAGCTAAGGCGACCCGTTCAGCCGTCAGGCTGTAAGGGACAGCGAGACCAGGTTCGGGTGGAACACCCGACCTTCCTCCTGTGTCAAAAGGCCTGGGGCACAGCCAGGGGGACTGGGGGCTTGGATGAGAGCCAGAGCAGAAGCGGGAACTAAGGCTGTCGAGGCCACGAGAATCACCAAAGCTCGGTCCTGCTGAACCTTGTGGAGGGTCCTCTCAATGAGAGGAGTGGGTGGGAACACGTAAAGAAGGCCGGAGATCCAGTCGAAGGAAAACGCATCCAGGAACCCTGCTTGGATGCGAAACTGAGCCGCAGAAGCGGGGAAGCTGCACGTTCACCAGACTGGCAAATAGGTCCATGGATGGAGTCCCCCACCAATGGAATAAGAGGTCAGCGACCTCCAGATCCAGGCCCCACTCATGTGGGCAGAGGATCCTGCTGAGTTTGTCCGTGAGGACATTCTCCTGGCCTGGGAGGTAGACTGCTTGCAGAGTCATCCCCTGGTGAAACGCAAAAGTAGGATCGCCTCTCGGCAGAGGAGGCATAATTCGGTTCCCCCCTCCTTGTTTATGTAAAACATGGCTACCCTGTTGTCGGTTTGCACGAGCACCAACTTCCCCCTCAGATAGTTCTCGAAGGCCCTCAGGGCCCATCAGACTGCCCGAAGCTCGAGCAGGTTGATCTGCTGCCAAGACTCCTCGGGCGACCACTGCCCCTGGGTGCAAAAGGCGCAGCAGTGGGCGCCCCACCACAGCAGGGAAGCATCTGTCATTAGGACAAGCTCGTGCTGTGGGGTCTGGAAGGCCATTCCCCGAAGGAGACTTCGGAGGTCCCACCACCAAACCAGGGAGTTGTGGAGACTGCAGGAGACCCGGATAGTGCCTCTGAGGTGGCCGAAGGCCTGGCTCCATTGTGCCCTGAGGCATCACTGGGCTGTCCGCATGTGTATGAGGGTGTGAGGCACCACATGGACGGTGGAGGCCATGTGTCCTAGGAGGCGCAGCATGGTCTGTGCCGTAACTCAAGCCCTGCTTTGGACCTGGACTGCCCGGTCCGCGGGCAGGAAGGCGGTCACTTGCTCCGTGTCAAGGCATGCGCCGATGAACTCCAGGATCTGCAGCAGCTCGAGATGGGACTTGGAGTAGTTGACCAAGAAGTTGAGGCATTTGAGGAGAAGGATGGTGCGCAACGCCGCCAGGCGGGCTTCGTTGATCGAGGTCCTCGTAACAAGCCAGTCATCGAGGTAGGGGAAGACGGGTATGCCTTGCCGCCTGAGGGAGGCAGCGGCGGCCGCGGAGAGACACTTCGTGAAAACTTGCGGTACAGACGCGAGCCCGAAGGGCAGCACTCTGTATTGGTAGTGCTCCCCCTGCACCCTGAAGCACAAGTATTGCCTGTGTTGGGGGTGGACTAGAATGTGGGTGTAAGCTTCCTTGAGATCCAAGGAGCATAGCCAATCGCCCTGCTGAAGGAAGGGCAGCAGGACGCCAAGCCATGACATTTTGAACTTATCCCGCACCAGGAACTTGTTTAGGTTCCGGAGATCGAGGATGGGGCATAGGCCCTCGTCTTTTTCAGAACGAGAAAGTAGCGGGAATAGAACCCACGACCTTGAAAGTGCAGCAGTACCTTCTCGGCCGCGAGGAGGTTGGACAGCTCCCACTGCAAAAAGGTCTGGTGCACAAGAAGCAGAGTAGGCTCTGCTGGCGAGAAGGGAGGAGGGCGCCTGTCCAAGCAGAGACAATATCCATCCCGGACCACTCAGACGACCCAGGTGTCCGATGTGATCTATGCCCACTGCGGGGCGCGAACAGGGACAGGTGTCCCCCCACCGGCGGAAGCGTACCGGGGGGGTGAGAGGCTATGCTGTCGGCATCAAAAACCCTGCATGGGTTGGGGTAGCGCCGGTTGCTGGGTCTTAGACACTTTAGGCTTGCGGTGGCTATGCACATCTCCCTTCCCCTATATGCTGGAAGACGGCGCAGGGGTGGGCGGGAAAGGTGGGTAACCCTGGTAAGGGAGCCCCTTTCTTTGGAAGAGCAGCTTCTTTGTTTGCTGCTTCTTCCGAGGGAGGGAGGAGGTCTTACGCGAGACACAAGTTTGAGTGACGAACTCCATTTCTATTTCAATGGCCTTATCCTCCATAGGTTTACCAAACAGCTGCTTGCTGAGGCAGGGGACACCCAGGAGCTTCTCTGACCTGGAGCAGTGGGTCCAGGAGGATTGGAGCCATGCCTGGCATCGGGCCCCAATGCCGGCTGCTGCCACTCGGGCAGAGAACTCAAACTTATCATATGCGGCACGGGAGAGGTACTTCGAACACTGCGACAGATCTCAGGAGGGTTTTGAATCTGAGAAGGGGTTCGCCCCTGAGGCCTGCGGAGGACCCGCCAAGCTCTTTGATGAGGTCACGCAGGAATATGCCCATATACAGTTGGTATGCCTGGATGTGGCATTTGAGCATTGACCCCTGATAGGCTTTGCAACCAAGGGTGTCGAGAGCTCTTGACGCCCTGCCCGGGGGGACCGAAGAGTGTGACTTTGGGCTCTTTTGCTTCTGCATCGCCGACTCCACTACCATGGGAGGTGTGTGGAAGCTGGGTCTTCTGGAACCCCGGGCCACTTTGGACCCTGTACATGGCGTCAAGGTGCTTGCTCACTATGGGGACTGAAGCAGGTGTCTCCCACATGCGGAGGAGCATCCTTGACAAAATGGGGTGAACCGGAACAATAAGAGACTCCCGAGGCGGGGACTCATACTGCAGAATATCGAGCTTTTAAGCTTGCGGCTCCCCTTCAGCCTGCGTAGCCAGGCTGAGGGCCCATGCCACATCCTGCGTCCCACATGAACACTAGGAATGATGTGTCCTTGGGCGGCAAACGCCTCTGAGAGGTGGGCGGGGACAGGTCCGAACAGAGGTCCCTGTGGGCACGGGTCTCTGGGGAGGTATCCCCGTCCGACTCCCAGTCCGAGAGGTCCGAGAAGGAGTCCGACTCAGGCTGATCGCCCCGTCCAGAGGCAGAGGCCCGCTTGGAGCCAAAGGCCTTGGAGGATCTCACTCCCGAGGACCGGGAAGGCGAGCAAGACCGACGCCGAGGACCGGGAAGGCGAGCGAGACCGGACGCCGAGAACCATCACAAGGCCCATGGCTCTCAGGGGTTTCCAGAGTGGGTTTCGGTGTCCCTTTCGAGGCGTGGGCCAGCCGTGCTGGGCATGAGGGCCTGCCAGCAAATTGGGACTCCCACAAGGATGTGGGTCCCTGCGACGCCAACACTGGGGTTACCGGGTCTGGCGTGGAGGAGGAGAGGGGGTCCTCACCGGGACGGCCCTCAGGAGACCGGGCGCCATCACCGGAGGCCTCTGTATCCGTACGAGGTACTTTTCAAGGCCGCTCCTTGTCTGACTTTCGGGAATGCCAGGTGGGGCTGAGCGACCGAGCGTGGGAGCACTTGCACTTATCTAGGGGGCCCCCGACAGCGACTTCGAGGTCTTCTTCTTCTTACGCCTCTCCACTTCAGGGGACCCTGGTCGGAGTGCCGCCAAGAGTGCGGGACTGAAGTTAGGGATCCCACCAGCGGAGGGATGACCAAGGGTGCCACCGGGGATTTTGGGGCTACCTTTCGGAAAATGTCATCGGACTTCTGCTTATGACTTAGCAGGGTTTTGGAGGACATTTTCTTGCAAAGAGAGCAGAGCTCCAGGTCATGGTCAGCCCCAAGACACCGAAGACAGCAGTCGTGTGTGTCTGTGCACAGGGGCGGCCCAAGGGGGGTGCGGGGCCATGTGCGGAGACTCCGTGCGGGGCCTCATTTGCATAAGTGGCCTTATTTGCATAAATATTTGCATAATGTTACCATACACTAACTTTTAGTAAACATGTCTCTTAATGAGTGTATGGATAAAGAAAGACTAAAAGATTTCTACATTACTATAATCCAGTGCCAACCGCCAGGCACATTAGGAACTACTTCAAACGCTGCCCATTTAGCGTAGTTACTCACCTGTAACAGGTGTTCTCCAGGAGCAGCAGGAATCAGTCCTCACTTATGGGTGACGTCGGCGCCGACGGAGCCCTCGCGGAGCAATTTTCCCCAGCTTTCAAAGAAAGCCTTTGGGAATTGCAGCGCGCATGCGCGGTCCCCTTCCCGCCCAAGGGTGCCATCTTAGCCAGTCAGATGACATAGCTAAAAAAGACAGCATAAAAATTTGCAAAAAAAACTAAAGCAGATGATTGCAACTCCATGGGGAGGAGGGAGGGTTGTGAGGACTGATTCCTGCTGCTCCTGGAGAACACCTGTTACAGGTGAGTAACTACGCTTTCTCCAGGACCAAGCAGGAAGTCAGTCCTCACTTATGGGACTCCCAAGCTCAAGGCTACCGGAGACCCTAAGCACAAAAATGAGCTCCCTCTAGCTCAGCAGCACAGAAGGAAAGAATCTTCGCTGAATTATTACCCACCGGTAGCCCACATCCAGGATGGAGGGTAGGAGTTGCTCAGACCTCGAAGAGATTACGGAGGACTGCCTGTCCGAAAGCACTGTCCCTGCGGGACTCCCTCTCGAGACAGTAATGGACCGCAAAAGTCTGGCTCGAAGACCAAGTAGCGGCCCGGCAGATGTCTGCCAGCGGAACAGAGCGGAGGTAAGCCACTGACGTAGCCTTTGCCCGAACGCAATGAGCCGTGACTCGACCTTCCAAGGAGAGTCCGGCTGCCCCATAAGCCCAAGAGATACAGTCCGCAACCCAGATGGACAGAGTACGCTTGGAGACCGGGAGCCCCAATTTATTGGGGTCAAAAGACACAAAAAGCTGAGCAGCTTTACGGTGCTCCCGCGTACGGTCAAGGTAGAAGTTCAAAGCCCTTCTACAGTCCAGGGTATGGAGGACCGTTTCAGCTCGGCTGGAGTGTGGTCTGGGAAAGAAGGTTGGAAGTACCACCTCCTGATTGATGTGAAAAGGGGAGACCACTTTTGGAAGAAATTTTGGGTGAGTCCGTAGGACTACCCTATTTTTGTAGAACCGAGTGTAAGGGGGATCAGACACGAGGGCCTGCAATTCACTTACGCGTCTAGCGGAAGTGAGGGCTATCAAGAAGAGTGTTTTCCAAGAAAGAAAACGGAGAGAACAGGTAGCCATAGGTTCAAAAGGCGGACAGGTGATCCGCTGTAAAACCACATTCAGGTCCCAGTCAGGTGCTGGCGGGCGCAGAGGTGGTTTAAGTAGAAGGAGACCTCAGAGAAACCTCGCTACGAGAGGGTCGTTGGAGAGAGGTCTGCCGTCCACCGGCACATGATGTGCTGAAAGAGCACTGAGGTGAACTTTGACGGAGTTGGACTTAAGTCCCAGATTAGAGAGGTAAAGCAAGTACTGCAAGACCACCGACACCGGGCAGGAGAAGGGATCCTGAGACTGTCGGGTACACCAAACGGAAAAGCGACGCCATTTAAGGGCGTAGCATTTTCGAGTAGAAGGTCGCCGAGAAGCTAGGACGACCTCTTCCACCTCTGCCGGCAGGAGGAGGGGAGCAAGGACTACCCTCTCAGCAGCCAGGCCATTAGATTGAGAGAGCTGAGGTTGGGGTGTAGCAGAGACCCCTGATCCTGAGTGAGGAGATCCGGTTGAAACCCCAGAGGGAACGGATCCTCCACCGCTAATTGCAGCAGGAGTGGAAACCACGGCTGTCTGGGCCAGCGAGGAGCCACCAGGATCATGAAGGCTTTGTCTCGGAGAACCTTGAAGAGAGTCCGAGAGACTAGCGGGATGGGAGGGAAAGCATACAGAAGGCTCCCCGACCATGAGAGTAGAAAAGCGTCCGCCGCAACCCGAAGGGGGTGTGGCTGACGAGAGCAGAAGCGAGGAAGTTGCCGGTTGTGAGGACTGGCAAAGAGATCCACCGTGGGGAGGCCCCACTTTAGAAAGAGCTTCTGAACTACCAAGGGATCCAGACGCCACTCGTGCGGCTGGAGGATCCTGCTGAGTTTGTCCGCCAGGCAATTCTCTTGGCCTGGGAGATAAACTGCCTTGAGGAGAACGCCGTGACTGACGGCCCAAGAGCAGAGCTTCTGTGCCTCCCGACAGAGGAGGAAGGAGCCCGTGCCCCCCTGCTTGTTCACGTAGAACATGGCAACTTGATTGTCCGTCTGGACAAGGACGGACTGGTGAGAAGTCAGGTGGGAGAAGGCCTTGAGAGCCAGGCGGATCGCCCTGAGCTCCAGGAAGTTGATCTGCTGAGCAGACTCCCACGTGGTCCAGAGGCCCTGAGTACGTGCCCCTTGGCAATGCGCTCCCCAGCCCAGGAGGGATGCATCTGTTGTCAGCACCCGGGCCGGCTAAGGTGACTGGAAAGGCATGCCGAATATCAGGTTCGGCCGCTGAAGCCACCACCGGAGAGACAAGATCAGCGGCTCGGAGACGCGCACTAGGTCTGCTAGGCCGCCTGTGGCTTGTCGCCACTGCCGGCGGAGACACCATTGAGCAGGCCGCATATTCAGGCGGGCATTGGGGGTCACATGGACGGTGGAAGCCATATGGCCGAGTAGTCTCAGGAAGCGCCTGGCGGAGACCAGGGGCTGGCTGTGAAAACGGTCGGCTAGGTCCATGAGCCGTTGAGCCCTGTCGAGCGGTAGGTACGCTCGTGCCTGAGGAGTGTGCAGCCTTGCGCCGATGAACTCGAGATCCTGTGAGGGGAGCAAAGTGGACTTTGCGAAGTTTATAACAAAGCCCAAGTACTGCAGAAGAGTCACCGTGCGGCGCGTGGCGTTGGTGACCTCCAGAGCGGACGCTGCTCTGATGAGCCAGTCGTCGAGGTACGGAAAGACATAGAGGCCGTGAAGCCGGAGATGGGCCGCCACCACCGCGAGACATTTTGTGAAGACTCGCGGTGCGGAGGACAGGCCAAAGGGCAGTACTCTGTACTGGTAATGGATTTCCTGCCACCACAAACCTTAGGTATTGGCGGTGGCTTGGGTGGATGAGGATGTGCGTGTAGGTATCCTTTAGATCCAAGGAGCATAGCCAATCTCCCTGCTGGAGGTAGGGCAGAAGGATTCCAAGGGTAAGCATTTTGAACTTCTCCCGCACGAGGAACTTGTTGAGGTTGCGCAAGTCCAGGATGGGTCTGAGGCCTCCTGTTCTTTTTGGTATTAGAAAATACCGGGAATAAAAGCCTTGACCCTTCAGGTGGTGGGGCACTGGTTCCACCGCCTGATCCTGTAGAAGACCTGCTAACTCCTGAAGGAGTAATTCCCTGTGCAGAGGGGGTCGTGGAGGTTCTCCCGGAAAATAGGAGGGAGGGACCTGGTGGAAGTGGAGAAGATAGCCTTCTCGCACGACTTGAAGCACCCAGGCATCTGAGGTGATGCTGGACCACCTGTGGGCGAAGTGAACCAGCCGGCCTCCGGTGCTGGGAGGAGCCAGCGGGGGGGGGAGAGGCTATGCTTAAGGAGTCAAAAAACCCCCACCCTGCGGAGCAGGGGCTGGTGGTGCAGGCTTGGGGGCTTGCTGCCTACGGGACCCGTTACCCCGTCCCTTGGCCTGCTGGCCCTGTTGGGGAGCTGCAGGGGCCTGATAGTGGGGGTATTGTTTGTAGGCAGTCGCCTTCCTCGGGTAAAAGGACTTCTTTCCCGAGCCTTCTTTTTCTGGGAAGGGGCGGAGGTCTTCCTAGAAAGCCTAGTCCTGGTGAGAGTCTCTGTCTCAATTTGTGCAGCCTTATCAGCCATGGGCTTGCCAAAGAGGTTTTCGCCTCGGCAAGGGACATCGACCAACTTGTCCTGCACCCAGGGCTCAAGGTCAGACGACTGAAGCCAAGCCTGTCGGCGGGCACCGATGCCGGCTGCGGCCACTCGAGCCGATGCTTCAAAGCCATCATAGGCTGCTCGGGACATGAATTTTGAGCATTCCCGAATGCCAGTGGACAAGGCCAGGAACCTCCGCAAGGGTTCCGGACAAACCAGCGGAGAAGCCGGCTAGCTCTTTAGCCAGGTCTCGGAGATACATGCCCATGTATAGCTGGTAGGTCTGGACACGACAGGCGAGCATAGAGCCCTGGAAACACTTCTTACCAAGGCCATCCAGGTTACGGGCCTCCCTGCCAGGAGGCACCGAGGAGTGCATCTTCTGGCTCTTAAGATGATGCATGGCCGATTCCACTACCATGGAATGGTGTGGTAGCTGTGCTTTCTGGAAGCCAGGGCTCTTGCAGACTCGATAGATAGAATCGACCCGCTTGCTCAGGACCGGCGAGGTGGCCGGACTCTCCCACATGCGGAAGAGTAGTCGTTCCAGCATGGGAGGAACCGGTACAGTAAAGTGTTCCCTGGCGGGAGAGTCATACTGGAGGGCGTCGAGCTCTTCGGCTCGAGGCTCCTCCTCGGGATCCGCAGGGAAGGCCAAAGCCTTGGCCATATCCCTGACGAAGTCCGAGAACGGGCATCCTCCGGGGGGGACTGCTTCCGAGGTTCGGACTCAGGTGAGTCCGAGGGGACACACCGAGTCCGAAAAGAATCAGGCGACTCTTCCTCTTCAGACTCCCAGACCGACTCCGACGAGGACTCGGTGGGGTCGGCCCGGGCAGGGCGCGGCGCCTGCCGCCCCGACGCCGAGGGAGCCGGCGTCGGCGACCTCGGTCCCGAACGGGAGGCCGAGGGCGACCTCTACCGAGGATCGACTCGAGTTCGCATCGACTCGAGGATCGGCTCGGTCTCCGGGGTCGACTTCGACGTCGACGTCGACGTCCCGGCGGTCGGGGCAGCGGCGCCAGCGAAGCCAGCGAGCAGTGCCCGCTGGTCCATGAAGGCAGACAGTCTGCTCTCCAAGGCCGTCAACCTGAGTCCGAGCTCAGATGACCCAGCAGCCCCCGACTCGGGCCCCGACGTCGGCTGTCGTGGAGGCGAGTCCAGAAGGACCACAGGACTTACCCGAGCAGGCAGCTCCGACTCCAGGCGAGGTCGCTTCATGAGGTGCTCCTTCTCCAAGGACCCGGGGCGGCTATCGGGGCTATGCGACCTGGCCCTCGCGGAGCCAGGAGCGTCCACAGACGCCACCCTCGCGGGTTCACCTTCCGTCGATGGTCCCGGAGGGAGAACCCCTGTCGGAGGAACTCCGGCGACGGTCCGAGCTGGAACCCCTGGACGCGGAGGCCTCCGACGAGGTCCGGGTACGGCTGGGGTCAGCGAAGATTCTATCCCGCTGATGCCGCCGACTTCTCAACGCTTTGGAGGATAGTTTGCCACAAGGCCCACAGATCATTTCTTCATGATCCGGGCCCAGGCAGCGGAGGCAATTGTCGTGTGTGTCAGTTAGTGACATATTTCGGTCACACTGACCACAACCGCTTGAAACCACTGGCAGCCATCGGGGGAAAAAGGGCCCCGGCGAGGTCAAAGGACCGGGCTGCCAGGAAAAACCGAAACGAAAACTGACTAAGTCAGAAAAACCGAAAAATAAGAAGAGGACTCGTGACCGGCGTCGCGAGTCCGGCGGGAAAAAGACCGGCGTCGAACCGAATGGAAAAAACAGAGTAATTCTAAAGAAAATCAACTTTTTCGCGGGGACACGACGGGTACGTCTGTAGGGCTCCGCGGAAAAAAGAAGACTGGCTAAGATGGCACCCTTGGGCGGGAAGGGGACCGCGCATGCGCGCTGCAATTCCCAAAGGCTTTCTTTGAAAGCTGGGGAAAATTGCTCCGCGAGGGCTCCGTCGGCGCCGACGTCACCCATAAGTGAGGACTGACTTCCTGCTTGGTCCTGGAGAAAGAACCCATAGCAAACCCACCGTATCCTGACAGCATTACCAGGACTCACAAAGCACCAAACCCTACCTATCAAAAGGCAACACTGCAAATATTAAACCAATACATTTCAGAGAATACTGGGGAAAGAGAACAAGTGGCAATGTCAAATAGGAATTACATAAACAGAATACCTCAGCTCAGTTACACATGCAGAACATAGACCATCACCAAACAAGGAATCACAATTTAGAAACAGGAAGGCAATAATTAAACTGGGAACCCCAAAAGCCAAACTTGGAATGTACAACAACACTGTAGAAATAAAACTATAAATTAATTTCCTCTTGTACCAAACAAAGCACAGACGTTAATGATGCACATTTTCCAGAGGTTTCATATTCCAGTTAATAAATTCAAAATAAAGAGATATCTTTCTACCTTTTGTGCATTTTTTTTCAGTTGTAATTGCTCCAGCCACTTTCTTCTGGTTTCTTCATGTTTTCTGCTAACTGTCCATCGTCTGCTGTCCATTTGTTCTTTATTCTCTCTTCTAGTTTTTTTTTCCATTCTCTCTCTCTACATCTGCTTTAACATACTAATCTTTCTCATTTTGCTCTTTCCTCATTCCTATTTCATCCACACAAATTTTACCACTCCATCCTCAATCCCCACTTACTCTCCCAATACCCGGCCAATTGTAGATTTTTCATTCCTCCCACACAAAATATTTTTCCCCTCTCCATTTTACTCTCCCAGCCCCATCCCATTCTAATCCTCCCCCAACATCAGCTCCCTTCTAGTTCCAGTCTCACCCAGCATCCATTCCTTTCTAGTCCCTGCATCAGCCCATTTCCAGTCCTAGCCCCCCATCAACCCATTTCCAATCCTAGCTCCCCCATCCATTTTCAGTCTGAGTCCCTTCATCAGCTCATTTCCAATCCTAGCCCCCCATCAGCCCATTTCTAGTCATTTCCTAGCCCCACCATCAGCCCATGTCAAATCATAGCTCCCCCATGAGCCTACTTCCAGTTCTAGCCCCTCCATGAGTCCTTTTCAATTCAAGCCCCCACCACCGCCCATTTCCAATCTTAGCTCCCCCCAACAGCCCATTTCCAGTCCTATCCTAGCTGCTCCATCAGCCCATTTTCAGTCCTAGCTCCCTTCCCTCACAGCCCATTTCCATTCCAAGCTCCCTCCCCATCAGCTATTTGCAGTTCAAGCCTCCCCTTCCACTCAGCCCATTGCCAGTCATAGCAACCCCCCAACCCATTTCCAGTCCTAGCCCCCAATCAACCCACTTCCAGTCCTAAACCCCATCACCCCATTTTCAGTTTAAGCCCCCGCTATAACCCATTACCAGTCCTAACCCCATCACCCATTTCCAGACATCCCCCATCAGCCCAAAGCCCATTACCAGTCTTAACCCCCCCATAGCCCATTATCAGTCCTAACCCCCATAGCCCATTACCAATCTTAACCCCCCCAACAGCCCACAGCCCATTACCAGTCCTAACCCCTCCCCATCAGCACATTTCCTGTCCTAGCCCCCCCCCATAGCCCATTATCAGTCCTAACCCCTCATCACCCCATTTCCAGACAGCCCCCATCAGCCCACAGCCCATTACCAGTCTTAACCCCCCCATAGCCCATTACCAGTCCTAACCCCCCCAGCCCACAACCCATTACCAGTCCTAACCCCTTCCAGCCCATTTCCTGTCCTAACTCCCCATCACCCCATTTCCAGACAGCCCCCATCAGCCCACAGCCCATTAGCAGTCCTAACCCCTCCCCATCAGCCCATTTCCTGTCCTAGCCCCCCCATAGCCCATTACCAGTCCTAACCCCCCATCACCCCATTTCCAGACAGCCCCATCAGCCCACAGCCCATTAGCAGTCCTAACCCCCCCCTATCCCATTAGCAGTCCTAACTCCCCCAACCCATTAGCATTCCTAACCCCCCCTAGCCCATTAGAAGTCCTAACCCCCCCCCCCCCCATGGCAAATAAAAAAAAAAATAAAAAGCTGGCTCTGGCTGCTGCTGCGGCAGAATGCAATGTCCCGCGGGGCCCCCTCCGCCCGCTAAGCCCCTCTGCAAGGGCTTTCAGATTCGCGAGGGAGAGCGTCTCCCTCGCGTCTCTGTTAAGCCCGCAGGGGCTAATGGGAAATTTCCCATCAGCCCCTTTAGACGCGAGGGACTGATGGGAAATTTCCCATTAGCCCCTGCGGGCTTAACAGAGACGCGAGGGAGACACTCTCCCTCGCGAATCTGAAAGCCCTTGCAGAGGGGCTTAACGGGCGGAGGGGGCCCCGCGGGACACTGCATTCTGCCCCGTCCACGGCAGCAGCCAGAGCCAGCTTTTTATTTTTTTTATGTCATTTAAAAAAAAAAGCAGAATGTTCTTTGCGCGGGGCCCCCTGAAACGCGGGGCCCTGTGCAAAAAACATT
Source organism: Ichthyophis bannanicus (assembly GCA_033557465.1). Lineage (NCBI taxonomy): Eukaryota > Metazoa > Chordata > Amphibia > Gymnophiona > Ichthyophiidae > Ichthyophis > Ichthyophis bannanicus. The sequence continues at coordinate 188,972,722 of CM066036.1, forward strand.
CTTGCTCTATGGACGGGCCGGCCCTGTCTGTGCACGACATATTTTTGGAGCATCTGTCACATTTCTTAAACCCGGAGGTCAATGGGGCAAAAAGGGCTCCCACTAGGTCGAAGACCTTTGTGGCCAGCGGTTGAGGGAAAAAGTATGCAAAGCACGCAAAAGGAAAATCTTTTACAGAAAAGGATGTCCCCTCGCTCAAGGGAAAAAGCAGAGCAGGGGAGGAAAGGTAGAGCACAGGCCAGAGGCCGAAAATGAAACACTTTTTCAGAGGGACGAGGACGTGCATCCGAAGGGCTCCGCGGAAAAAGGGAGACTGAGCAGGATGGCACCTTTGGGCAGGAAGAGGACCACACATGAGTGGCAGCAATCCCAAAGACTTTCTTTGAAAGCTGAAGAATTGCTCCACGCAGGCTCCGTCAATGCAGACATCACCCATAAGTGAGGACTGACTTCCTACTTGTTCCTGGAGAAATAACTGCTTCATGGAGCAGCTCATTTAGGAACAGATATGAGGGGAAGTTATTTTAGATCTAGTCCTTAGTGGAATGCAGGATCTAGTGAGAAGTAACAGTTCAGAATGGCCAATGTAACGCCAATTTTTAAAACGGTTCCAGGGGGATCTTGGAAACTACAAACTGACAAGCCTGATGTCAGTATTGGCAAAATGGTAAAAACCATTATAAAGAATAAAATTACTAAACATATAAATAGTCATAGTTTAATAGGAGAAAGCCAACATAAATTTAGCCAAGGAAAGTCTTGTCTTATTAACCTGCTATATTTTTTTTAAAGATGTTAACAGGTACAGTAGAAACATGACAGAAAAAGACCACATGGCCTATCTAGTCTGTCCTTCCATATCAACCACTACAACAGTCCCCTTTTTTCCTTTAGAGATCCTCTGTGTTTGTCTATGTTTATGTTTATTGGCTTAATATACCGCTAAACGAAAAAAAACATCATAGCGGTTTACATAGTTCAAATCATAGAAACACCATAAGGCAAAGAAAAAAAAAGGAAAAGAAGTTACAATGGCAGATAGGAAAGCAAACCAGGCAGACTCATGCGACAAGACAATAGAGAGGAGAGAGAGAGAGAAGGAAAAGGGGAAGACAAAATCATGTGAAAGGGTCAGGAAGGTCAAAGGCAAGGGCAAAGAAATGGGTTTTGAGGCTGTTCTTGAAGATGGTATGTTCCTGCTCAAGCCGGATAGAGGAAGGGAGAGAATTCCATAGGGCAGGGGCAGGGAAAAAGAATGCAGAGGAGCGGGTGGATTGGAGGCGAGCACAGGTGGGTGAGGGAAGATGCTAGCGATTCAGGTGGAGGGAACGCAGATACTGTCCTCATCTCTACCACCTCCACTGGGAGACAATTCCACAGATCCACCACTCTTTCCGTAAAGAAAGCATAGTTACTCACCTGTAACAGGTGATCTCCGGGAACAGCAGGAATTTAGTCTTCACATATGGGTATCGTCGGTACCGACGGAGCCTGCGCGGGAATGCTCCCCAGCGTCCAATTAGAAAGCTTTTGGGAGCATCCCACAGCGCCTGCGTGCTGCCTTCCCGCCTTTCCCAACTGCCTCTCTCCAGTTGAGTTTAAAGCTGAGACAAAGAGAGAGAGAGAGAGAGGGAAAGAGAAAGAGATAGAGAGATACAACTCCTAGGGGAGGTGGGTGGGTTGTGAAGACTAAATTCCTGCTGTTCCCGGAGATCACCTGTTACAGGTGAGAAACTATGCTATCTCCAGGAACAAGCAGGAATGTAGTCTTCACATATGGGGACTCCCTAGCTTTAGATGCCAGGGAGAGAACCCCAGAAGTTGTGCGTCCCTGTGAAAGGGCTCCACTTCCCCCCATGGATCTCCGGCATCCTACCAGGGATGGTGGGAAGGAGTTGATTAGGTATGGAACAGGCGTTTGAGAACAGCCTGACCAAACAAGGCATCCCGGCGGGAGTCCTTGTCCAAGCAGTAATGGGCTGTGAAGGTATGAACCAAGGCCCAAGTGGCTGCTCGACAGATGTCGTCAATAGACACAGAGTGCAGATGAGCCACTGAAGCTGCCATGGCTCTCACACTGTGAGCTGTGACATGGCCCTCCAGAGGAAGATTCTCACTCTGATAGGCAAAAGAAATACACTGTGCAATCCAGTTGGACAATGTTCTTTTGGAGACTGGAAGTCCCAGATCAGAAGAATCAAAAGCAACAAAGAGTTGAGAGGACTTTCTATGTTGCTGTGTTCTTTGTAAGTAAAAAGCTAAAGCTCTTTTACAGTCCAAAGTATGAAGACTCCTTTCTGCATTTGATGCATGAGGCCTTGAAAAAAACACAGGCAGGTAGACCGGTTGGTTCAAATGAAAAGGCGAGATCACCTTTGGCATAAAGTGTGGATGAGTCCTAAGGACTACCTTGTCATGATGGAACCTTGTATAAGGAGGATCAGCCACCAGTGCCTGCAACTCACTGATGCGACGTGCTGATGTGATTGCAATGAGAAAGATAACTTTCCAAGAAAGGAATTTCAATGAGGTAGTAGCTAAGGGTTCGAAAGGTGGCTTCATGAGCTGGCCAAGAACCTGGTTTAAGTCCCATGCCACCGGTGGTGGCCTAATGGGAGGCTTAGTTAGAAGAAGGCCTCTCATAAATCTTGCTATAAGAGGATGGGAGGAAATAGGTTGTCCATTTAAAGGCTTGAAAGAAGCTGAAATAGCACTCAGATGGACTCTTACTTAGTTAGTCTTAATTCCTGCATTGGATAAATGAAGGAGATATTCCAGCAATGATTCCAGAGGTATCGCAAGGGGGCTAAGACCCTTCTGCGAGCACCATATGGTAAACCTTTTCCACTTGAAAGCATAAGAGCGTCTTGTGGAAGGTTTCCTGGAAGCAAAAAGAATATCTTTTACTTGCTGAGGGAGATTAAGATCATGGAGATCTAGGCCTTCAGCAACCAATCCCTGAGATGCAGAGACTGGGGATTGGGATGCTATAACATTCCGTCCTCCTGAGACAGGAGATCTGGAGCAGACCCTAACTCCAGAGAGGGAGCTTGAGAGAGATGTAGAAGCAGAGGGTACCACACTTGCCGTGGCCAATGTGGAGCTATGAGAATCATACGGCCTCTGTCTCTCTGAAGCTTGAACAGGGTTTTGGGAATTAGGGGAATGGGTGGAAAGGCATAAAGGAAGTCTTGACCCCAATGAAGAAGGAAAGCATCCCTGGCCTGAGAGTCCTGAGCCGGAATTCTGGAACAGAACCGGGGAAGTTTGGCATTCAACGGACTTGCAAAGAGGTCTATGTCCAGGGTTCCCCAAATTTGAAAAATCTTGGCCACCTGGTCTGCATGTAGAGACCATTTGTGTGGAAGCAGAACTCGACTGAGTCTGTCTGCCCAAGAGTTTTGGATACCTGGAAGATACACTGCCAGGAGATGAATCTGATGCTCTCTGGCGAGGGCCCATAGTCACAAGCTTCGTAGCAAAGCGACAGAGAGCCTGTTCCTCCCTGCTTGTTCATGTAGCACATGGCCACTTGACTGTCCGTGTGAATGAGGACTGTCTTGTAGCTGAGCAGGGTGTGGAACACTCACAGAGCAAGGAAGATTGCTTCGAGCTATAAGAGACTGATGTGTAGATGAGTCTCCTGTGGAGTCCAAGTGCCTTGGGTGGAGAGATCTTGCAGATGAGCTCCCCAACCCATTGGTGAAGCATCTGTTGTGAGAGTTGCCTGGGGTAAAGGTTGTTGAAAAGGGGACCCCACCAACAGGTTTTGAGTGGACTGCCACCATTGGAGGGACAAAATAAGGCGATTTGTGTTTGCTATTTTGTCTGACAGGCACCCTGATGCCTGAGTCTATTGAGTGGATAAAGTCCACTGGGCTGCTCTCATATGGAGGCGAGCATAGGGCCTAGTAGTTGTAACATTTCTCGAGCAGTGAGGTGAGGCTTTAGCACTGCTTGAGAAGCTAACTGCACCATGCGAAGGCAACGGGTCTGGGGAAGATAGGCCCTTGCTTTTCTGGTATCCAGCAAAACTCCTATGAACTCTAGAGACTGAGTGGGAGTTAGGCTGGATTTTGGTATGTTTATGACCAGACCCAAATACTGAAGGATACGCATTGTGCAAGATAGAGAAATCCTGGCCTCGGACTCTGATGGGGCTCGAATGAGCCAGTCATCTAAGTAGGGGAAGACGAATATTCCTAGAGTGCGAAGAAAAGCTGCTACCACAGCCATGCATTTCGTAAACACCCTTGGTGCTGAGGCCAGGCCAAAAGGAAGCACCCTGTATTGGTAGTGCTTTCCTTGAAAAAGGAACCAAAGGAACTTTCTGTGAGTTGGATGGATGAGAACATGAGTGTACGCATCCTTGAGATCTAGAGAACAAAGCCAATCCTGACTTTGAAGATATGGCAGCAGCGTTCCCAGAGAAATCATCTTGAATTTCTCTTTGAACAGGAATTTGTCCAATTCTCTGAGGTCTAAAATAGGTTTGTGTCCCCCTGTTTTCTTTGGGATAAGGACATAGGGGGAGTAAAACCTTGTACCCTGTTGAGGGATGGGTACCTCTTCTATTGCCCCTTGGGCAAGAAGCATAGTGACCTCTTGATCTAACAGGTTAATGAGAGAGGTCTGAGAATTGAACTGTCTTACCATTGTGGGAGGGGGCATGCAGAGAAAGTGAAGCTTGTACCCCTCTTTTATAATGGAGAGAGTCCAATGTTCTGCTGTTATTTGCCCCCATCTGGGGCAAAGTGACACAACCTTCCTGGAATGGTGGAAGGTTCTGGTCCGTTGAGGGCCAGGAAGGCTAGGTTCTCTAGATGGAAGTCAAAGGCCTTGTGGAGCCTGAGACTGCTGAGACGGTTGAGGCTTAGCAGTCTTTGCTTTCCTTTGTTTAGGTGGTTGCTGACTCTTCCGGGCAGGTTGACCTGCAGAACGTCCCTGCCGAGAATAAGAGGGATAAAACCTCTTCTTTTTGGAGAAGAATTGTTTCTTGAAAGATTTCTTCCTTGCAGGATCAGCTGTGGCTTTGGATAATCTATCCAAAGTGGAATTGTCAGCATCCAACTCATTGGCTTTTTCTTGCCAATTTTTGCCGAATAGATTCTCACCTGTACAAGGGATATTGCCTAGTTTGTCCTGCACCCAGAGCTCCAAATCAGATGCCTGGAGCTAGGCAATTCTACGTGCACCTATGGCAATGGCAGAGGTTCTGCTTATGCACTCAAAACAGTCAAAAGCTGCACGATTGACAAACTTAGAAACATCCTGGGCATGTTTAACCAGTGTGAGAAAATCCTGCCTTTTGTCTTCAGGAAGGAGAGGGCTTAAAATCTCCAAGTCTCCTGTGACTTCTTTAAGGAACATTCCCATGATATTATGCTATACACACAACTTGACGCAGATAATCCAAATTACACCCAACTAGAAGATTGCATAAGCGAAATGCAGACATGGCTTCAACAAAACAGGACTAAAAACCACAAAAAAACTGAAGTCATGTACATCTCAAGAAAACCGGAGTTCAACCCGCCTGCAATAATCTCCCTATGCAAGAACACCTATCACACAAAAAATGAAATAAAATATCTAGGGGTAACGCTTGATAGTGACCTAAAGATGGAAAAACACCTCCGCTTAATAAACAGGGCCATTTTCCACAAACTCAGAGTCCTACAGCCACTACGGAACATCATTGAAGCTAATGATTTCAGGACAGTAGCACAAGCTCTCATCACACCCCATTTCGACTACTGCAACGCCATTTTATAGGGCCTTCCAAAGAAAACCCTAAACATACTCCAAATGGCGCAAAACGTTGCGGCCAGAATCATCATGAAAAAAGGCTTTGCTGAACACATCACACCAGTATTAATCGAACTGCACTGGCTCCCCATCATAACTCGCATAAAATACAAGAAGCTAATAATCGCTTTCAAACTTATCCACAACATAGCACCATCTTTCCTCTCAAACCTAATGAACACGCAACCTCTCAACAGAAACAGAAGAACCACAAACCTAAATACCCTATGTGTGCCAACAAGTATTAGATCCGTCAAAACCGTCACAAGTAACAGAGCATACTCATACACAGCACCCACACTCTGGAACCAACTCCCACCTGAGCTACGCTCTAACAACGACTTGTTGGACTTTAGAAAAAAACTTAAGACTTACTTATTTCAACTATCCTATAACATGACCTAGACAGCGAGAACCATTCTATTACCATCCGGTAAAACAACAATGTACTTACGTGTAAATATGTAGATATGTAAATAACCCCCCCCCCCCTTTTCTAATGGAAGAAAGATCAAATTTTCCAACTATTGTGTGTCGTGCGTAGCCTGTAGATCAATTTGTTTTTCTTATCCTGTACATCAATTTGTATATCTTTGAAAATGTTTCTTATCCTGTAGATCAATTTGTATATCTTTGAAAATGTTTTGTCCTGATCTGACAGTTTCCATCATGTAATCAAACCGCTCCTGATCGCTGGAAGTAGCGGTATACAAATGTATGCTAACTAAATAAATAAATAAATATATAGAATATAGGAACTGATCCTGGCAGAAAGCATGGAAGCCTGGAAAGTACGACGTCCAAAGGCATCCAAGGTTCTACACTCACATCCTGAAGGATTAGAGGCATGCCTCTTTGCACTCCTGATCCTTCTCATAGCTGGTTCCACTACAATAGAGTCGTGAGGAAGCTGAGTCCTCTGGAAGCCAGGACACGGAGGTACTCGATACATGGTATCTAGTCTACGAGAGAGTGAGGAGAGGTGGTAAGAGGTGTTTCCCACATTCTTATGTAAGATCTCATGGATAGGCAAAGTAGCTGCCTCCTTAGGAGCCTTGGGATATTGTAGAATCTCCAACTCCTTTGCCTGGGCTCTGTTTCAGGAGCCACAGTAATGGAAAGACATCGAGCCACCTCCCTGATAAAATCCTTAAAGGAGATATCTTCTGGAGGAGACATCCTACGTTTGGGAGAGGAAGGCTCCTCGGGGAGAAGTACTCCGGTAACGACGGAGCTGTCAGAATCCTCAGACTCCTCCGAGGATTCAAAGTACCTTCTGTCCGGATGCTCTTGTAGAGCACGATACCCGTACTGACCGAAGTCGGTACCGGGGAGAATCGGTATCGGTGTATCGGTACCGGAAGGCATAGCATGACTGGGTGCCAGCAATGCAGACACCGATGTCGATGCTGTCGGTACCGGTACCAATACCAGCGCCGGAGTCGGAGCCAGTACCGGTTGAACTGTCTGACGCGGTTCTGAGGGTGTCAATACCGCAAGGAGAGCTGCCATACTGCGTTCAATAGCCAGGAATCTCTGATCTATCGACACTGCCGATGCCTGGGTATCGGTACCAGAGAGAGCAGCCGGTACCCCAGAGCATGGCACCAGTAGTTCTGCCAAGGTTGAGGCCTTGAGAACATCCTGGAGCCCCGATAATGCTTTGGAAGCCGAAGCCTCCCGCCGGGGCAATTTTGCCGGTACAGAACCATCAAGGGCAACGCAAGAGGCATCTCGATGCTTGGAAGGAGATCTACCCTTTGAGGACCGGCCAGACTTATGTTTAGTTACCTGAGATCCATGGGAGGAAGACGAAGCCCTGGAAGATGTCTATGCCACAGAGGCTGCATTGGAGGGAAAAAGGGTGATTAGATTAGCAGCTCGGTTTTGTCGACCCCTCTTGGACATCATGGCACAGGCCATACACTCCAAAATGGAGTGGTCAGGACCTGAACATTTAAGGCACCACTCATGGGTGTCGGTGACGGAGATGGTACATAAGAACATAAGATATGCCATACTGGGTCAGACCAAGGTCGATCAAGCCTAGTATTCTGTTTCCAACAGTGGCCAATCTAGGTCATATGTACCTAGCAGTTTCCCCAAGAGACACAAGTTCCACAATGCTTGTACTGGGTCAAGCATTGATATCTTCAGTCACTTCTTAATAATGGTTTATGGACCTTTCCTCCAGGAACTTGTCCAAACCTTTTTTAAACCCAGCTACACTAACAGCCTTTACTACATCCTCCGGTAACAAAATTCCAGAGTTTGATTACACGTTGAGCGAAAAAATATTTTCTTTTATTAGTCTTAAATAGTTTACCCTGTAGCTTCATTGCATGTCCCCTAGTCTTTCTATATTCTGATAACGTAAACAATCGATCTACGTTTACCCGTTCCACTCCGTTCATTAATTTATAGACTTCTATCATATCTCCCCTCAGCCGTCTCTTTTCCAGGTTAAACAGCCCTAACCTTTTTAGCCTTTCTTCATAGGAGTATCCTTCCATCCCCTTTACCATTTTGGTGGCTCTTCTCTGAACCTTTTCTAAAATCGCTATATCCTTTTTAAGATACGGCGACCAGAATTGCACACAATATTCAAGGTGCGGTCTCACCATGGAACGATACTGCCACACTTGGTGCACTTCTTGAAACCCGAAGCAGGTTTTTCCATAGTAAGGGAAATTTTGCAAAATGGCGCGTGCACCTGAAGAAAGGTTTGGAAAAAATATATTTTTTTTTTTTTGAAAAGAAAGAACTGGCGGTACCAGTATAGCGTCGAGGGAAGGCAGACGCGACCACAAAAAAGAAGGAGAATAGGAAAAATTTTATGCTGTGACAGGAACGACAACCTGCTGGCTCCGCGGAAAATGAAGAACTGGAGAGAGGCAGTTGGGAAAGGCGGGAAGGCAGCATGCAGGCGCTGTGGGATGCTCCCAAAAGCTTTCTAATTGGACACTGGGGAGCGTTCCCGCACAGGCTCCGTCGGTACCGACGATACCCATATGTGAAGACTACATTCCTGCTTGTTCCTGGAGATATATTTCTGCATATCACTCTTGAATCTATCCCCTTTCACCCTCATCCCATGTCCCCTTGTAGCAGAGCTTGCTTTCAATTGAAAGAGGCTCTCCTCCTGTGCATTTATGCCACAGAGGTATTTAAACGTCTCAATCATATCACCTCTATCCCGCCTTTCCTCTAAGATGTACATATTAAGATCCTTACGTCTGTCCTCATATTTTTTATAATGAAGACCACTAACCATTTTAGTAGCCACCCTCTGTACTGACTCCAGCATGATTATATCCTTTTGAAGGTGTGGTCTCCAGAATTGCACACAATACTCCAAATGAGGTTGCACCAAAGACTTATACTTATATTTCTTCTGACGGCCATTCTTCTCCCTATGCACCCAAGCATCCTTCTAGCTTTTGCTGTCGCCTTTTCTACCTGTTTAGCTACTTTGAGATCAGACACAATCACGCCTAGATCCCGCTCTTATTTAGTGGACAAAAGTACTTCATTTCTTATAATATATCGCTCCCTTGGATTGCTGCAGCCCAAATGAATGACCTTGCATTTTTTAACATTAAATCTCAGTTGCCAAATTCTAGACCATTCTTCAAGCTTAGCTAAATCCCTCCTGATGTTATCTACACCTTCCTGGGTGTCTACTCTAATGCAGATTTTGGTACCATCCTCAAAGAGGCAAACCTTACCCGACAGTCCTTCCGCTATATCACTAACAAAGATGTTAAAAAGAATCGGACCAAGGACAGATTCCTGGGGCACACCACTGGTAGCCTCCTTCTCCTCAGAGTGAGCTCCATTTACCTGTACCCTTTATCACCTCCCACTCAACCAATTTCTAACCCAAGCAATAACTTTAGGGTCCATCCCTAGGGTGCTCAGTTTGTTTATAAGTCGCCTGTGAGGAACGGTGTCAAAGGCTTTACTGTAATCTAAATACACCACATCTAGGGCTCTCCCTTGGTTCAACTCCCTGGTAACCCAATCAAAGAAATCAGATTTGTCTGACAAGACCTGCCTCTGGTGAATCCATGCTGCCTCAGATCCTGTAATCTGCTGGACTCCAGAAATCTCACTATTTTCTCTTTCAGCAGCGTTTCCAATAATTTACTCACCAACAAAGTTAAACTAACCGCCCTGTAGTTTTCAACCACATCCTTATTTCCGCTTTTGTGTAAAGGGACCATATGATCCTCTCTCCAGTCCTTTGGCACCACTCCCAACTCCAACAAGGCATTCAAAAGGTCAGTCAGTGGAGCTGCTAGAACATCCCCAAGTTCCCTCAGTATTCTAGGGTGTTCTCATCTGGTCCCATCGCTTTGTTCAAGTCTAGCTAGTTTCTCACGAACACAGTCTTCTGAAAATTGTTCAGGATGCCCCTCGCTTCTGTTCCTGTTTGTGGGTGTTTTCTGAGGTCCTGCTCCTGGTTCTTTATCTGTGAACACAGAACAGAAATATTTGTTAAGCAATTTTGCTTTATCCTCATCAACTTCTACATATTCCTCCCCTTCACCTTTGAGTCTGACAATACCACTTTTGCCCTTCCTCTTCTCACTAATGATACCTAGCATTCTATTTGCAGGTAGACAAAGGTGAGCCAGTCGATATAGTGTATCTGAATTTTCAGAAAGCCTTTGACAAGTTCCCTCATGACAGCCCCTTGGCGAAATTAAAAAGTCATGAGATATGAGGCAGTGTACACTATTGTGGCTCAAGAACTGCTTAAAAGATAGAAAGCATAGCATAGGGCTAAATGGCTAATTTTCCCAATGGAGAAAGGTGAATAGTGGAGTACCCCAGGGATCTGTGCTGGGTCTGCTGCTTTTTAACATATTTGTAAATGACCTGGAAATGGGAATAAAGAATGAGGTAATCGAATTTGCAGACAACATAAAATTATTCAAAGTTGTTAAAACAGAAGAGGATTGTGAAAAATTGCAAGAGGAAATTGATAAATTGGAAGACTGGATGTCCAAATGGCAGATGAAATTTAATGTGTTCAAGTTATGCACCTATGAAAGAACAATCCAAACTACGGTTACATGGTGGAAGCTTCCACATTAGGAACTGTCACCCAGGGAAAAGCTTTAGGCATCATCGTGGATAATTCATTGAAACCCATTGCCCAGTGTGCAGCAGTGGCCGAAAGCAAATAAAATTCTAGGTATCATAAGGAAAGGAATGGAGAATAAAATAAAGGATTTTATAATGCTTCTGCCATTCCATGGTGCAACTGCACCTTGAATATTGTGTGCAACTCTGGTCGCCGTATCTTAAAAAGGATATGGCAGAAGTAGAAAAGGTACAGAGAAGAGCCACCAAAATGGGATGGAAGGATACCCATATGATGAAAGGCTTAAAGGTTTAAGGCTCTTCAACTTGGCAAAAAGATGGCCGAGAGGAAATATGATAGAGGTCTATAAAATACTGAATGGAGAGGAACGTGTAAAGTTAGATCGGTTGTTTATTGCTTCAAAAAGTAGAAAGGCTAGGGGACATGCAATGAAGCTACAACATAGCCCACTTAAGACTAATAAGAGAAAATATCTTTTTACTCAATGCATAAACAAACTCTGGATTTCATTACCGGAGGATGTAGTAAAAGCTTTTAACGGAGGAGTAGCCTAGAGGTTAGAGCAACAGCCTAATACTAAAGAGATCTGGGTTTGATTCCCACTGGCTCTCCTTGTAACCTTGGGCAAGTCACTTAACCCTCTATAGCCTCAGTTACAAACTCAGATTGTAAGCCCTCTGGGGAAAGGGAAATACCTATGTACCAGAATGTAACTTGCCTTGAACTACCATTGGAAAGGTGCGAGTTTAATACTAACAAATAAATACATAGCTGGGTCTAAAAAGGTTTGGACAAGTTCCAGGAGGAAAAGTCCATAAAGAGGATCAGAAAATCCACTGCTTAACCTGGGATAAGCAGAATGGAATCTGCGTATCTTTCTGGGAACCTGACAGGTACTTGTGACCTGGATTGGCCACTGTAGGAAACAGAATACTAGGATTGATGGACCCTTGGTCTGATCCAGTACGACATATATTTATATCTTCATAAGAACATAAGCTAACAGAAATCTTAATAGGGCACTATGATACTAGACACAAATCATACTGAAATAATAGGGTGAACCAAATTGGTAGAGGGATGGCACTACATTCTAAGAAAGGCATAGCATGAAACAAGTCTGACAGCAAACAAAATGCATGTGAAACTTTTGTGGACAGAAATTTCATGTATGATGGGAGAACAGTATACCACTCTCCAGCAGGACAGGATAAGATACAGACAGTGAAATACTAACAGAAATTAGAAAAACTAACAAATGCAGTAACCAACTAACAATGATAGATTTGTTACCCCAATATTTGAATTGGTAAATGTCTCATCAGAACATGCTGGGTAGGTAAAGTTTCTAGATGCCATAAAATGACTGCTTCATGTAGCAGCTAGTCCTGGACATGACATGAGGGGGGAGTTACTTAACATCTTGTTCTTACGGCGTGCAGAACCTGGTGTAAGGACTAATAGTGGTGGGGCTGCTTGGCAATAGAGATCACATGATTAAAATAAGTCAGTCAATCACTAGAAAGAGAACACTAAAAAAAACAAAAAACAAAAAAACCCCTACTTCTATAGTATTTAAATTTTAAAAAAGGGAGATGATAAAGTGAAATTAATTAGAAAAAAATAAATAAAATGAGCTTCATCAGTGTAAAGAGATTGGAATTTTAAAATAATCTACGTCTCATGTAATCTGAAAGCCCAGATAAAATATATTCCATTAATTAAAAAAGGCTGAAAGACGACTAAATGAATGCTAGCTTAATGGTGAGGTGAAAAGGGCAGTCTAAGCCAAAATGGATTCCTTCAAAAAAAAGTAAAGCAGATCCAAATAAAGAAAACAGAGATGAACATGAGCACTGGCACATTAAAAGTAAAACTGTAATAAGGCAGACCAAGAGAGAAATTGAAAAGAATTTTGCCCTACAGGCAAAAACTAATATTAAAAACTTTTTTTTCAAGTACATTTGAATCAAAAGCTCCTTTGATGTCATGGAGGACAAGGTAATAGCAGAAACAAAAGGAAGTCTTTGCCTCTGTCTTTGCTGAGAAGGATGTTGGGACCATATCCACACTGGAAACCTTCGATGGTGATGATACAGGGCAACTAAAGGCACGTTACTATGGTCCCGATATTCTAAAGGCATTTACATGGTTTAATGAACTGTAAACCAAGTAAATGCCACTGAACACGGATATTCAGCAGCACTAACACACTTAATGCCGCTGAATATCCCCAACTACCGCTGCTATACACCCCAATATTAACCACTTAGCATTTGGGCATGTCATGGGCTGTGATAGTCACTAACCCAGTAGCAGCGATATTGCACCGCTACCCAGTTAGCAACCTGCGGGCAAAACTACGTGAAGCAAAAGCTGGCCTAGTTTTACCAGCAGGAGCTAACCAGGTAGCAGTACAATATCGCCGCTACCCAGTTAGGTTCTGCAGCAGTGGAGGCTGTGCTGTGACCCCAGATATTCAATGCCAGGGCCGCATATGACCCTGGCGAATAACCTGGGCTAGAGGTCAGTGGCGATAGCTATGCGCCGTAGCTGCCAATAGTTGTTCCAACTGAATATCGGGCCCTATAAATCTAGATGTAATAAGGCAAATTGACAAACTTGAAGATTAACAACTAGGACTTATTGGTAGTCACTTCAGAGTTCTGAAAGAGCTCAAACATGAAACTGCAAATCTGCTATTAGTAACTTGTAACCTAGCACTTAAAACAGCCTCAGTACCCGAGGACTGGCCAATATAGCACCCATTTCGAAAATGGGCTCCAGGTGTAATAGTTCCCTCTAGAATGGTAAAAGTTATTCTAAATAATGAACATTACTGACCAAGTAGGTAGCATAGATTTAGAAAAGGGAAATCCTGCCTCACCAATTTACTAGATTTCCTGAAGATATGGACAAATACAAATACTGGTCAGTGGATTGTTAAATGCCTTGTGAAAATCCAAAATACACAATAAAACCCTTAGGAAATTAAAAAAAGAAAAAAAAAAGAGTCATAGAGTCAATGCCCTATTGTGGACTGGAATCTGATTAAAAGACAGGAAACAGAGGAGAAAGCGTAGTTACTCACCTATAACAGGTGTTCTCCAGGGACAGCAGGAATCAGTCCTCATATATGGGCAACGTCGGCACCAATGGAGCCCTCGAGGAAGCATCCCCCCCCCCCAGCTTTCAAAGAAAGCCTTTGGGAGATGCTGCCACACATGCATGGTCCTCTTCCCGCCCAAGGGTGCCATCTTGCTCAGTCAGATGACATAGCTAAAAGATGGCAAAAATAAAAAGGGAGGAGGGAGGGTTGTGAGGACTGATTCCTGCTGTCCCCAGAGAACACCTGTTACAGATGAATAACTACGCTTTCTCTGGAAACAAGCAGGAAGTCAGTCCTCACATATGGAGCTCCCCAGCTACAGACTACCAAAAACCTATAGCAAAAACACGGATTCCCTCATGGGGAGCAGCGAACGGCAGTAATTAAGTCCATGTCCACAGTAGGACCCTTGTGTCCGATGAAAACCAGCACTCTGGTAGCCTGAACACAGAAGGGTCAGAGGGAAGGAGTTGCCTAAACCCTGAAAAGCTTATAAAGCACAGCCTGGCCGAAGGTACTGTCCCATTGGGACTCTTTCCAGGCAGTAATGGGTTGTGAAGGTATGGACTGAAGACCAAGTGGTGGCCCGGCAGATATCCACCATCAGGACAAAACATGTTTGCCACCGAGGCCACCATGGCCCTGACACTGTGTGCCGTGACCATGGCCTTCTAGCGGGAACCCCACCTGCTCAAAGGCGAGGATGATACAGTCCGCCACCCAGGTGGACAGTGTATGCTTGGTCGCCACCTCCCCCAGCCTACTGGAGTTGTAGGAAACGAAAAGCTGAGTAACTTTGTGGTGGCCCTGAGTGCGCTGGATATAGATAGACAAAGCCCTCTTACAGTCCAAGGTGTGAAGGACTGTCTCTGCCCTACTGGAGTGAGGTCTCGGAAAGAAGGTAGGGAGTACTACTTCCTGATTGAGATTGAAGGGCAATACAACCTTCGGAAGAAATTTAGGTGCATGCGGAGCACCACTCTGTTCTTGCAGAACCTAGTATAAGGGGCCTCCTGCATAAAGGCCTGAAGCTCGCTGACTCTGCGAGTGGAGGTAAGTGCAACCAGGAACACCACCTTCCAAGAGAGGTAGCATAGGTGGCAAGTAGCCAGAGGCTCAAAGGATGGGTGAGTGAGCTGCCCCAATACCATGCTGAGGTCTCATTTGGCTTGCTGAAGGGCGAACCAGAGGCTTCGATAAGAGCAGATTCCTAAGAAAACAGGTCACCAATGGCTGAACCGAGAAGGGTTTGCCATCCACCAGGGCACTAAGGTGCACCCAGACAGAGTTAGACTTGAGCCTGGATTGGGAGAGGTGGACGAGGTACTTTAACACCAAAACCACTGGACAGGAGTACGGGTCTGCCTCATGCTCAGCACACCAGGCCGAAAACCTGCACCATTTGAGGGCATAAGCTTTTCTAATAGAGGCCTTGCGGGAGGCCAACAGGATCTCCTCTACCTCACCCGAGAGGTTGAAAGGAGCTAGGGTCACCCTTTCAGCAGAACACTGTCAGCGACAGGGACCCCAGGTTGGGGTGCAGAAGAGAGACCCCTTCCTGAGGCAGGAGTCAAAGAGAAGTCCCCAACAGGATGGGGGTCTCCACCGTTAGAGGAGCAGTGGGAACCATGGTTGCCTGGGCCACCGAGGAGCTATCAGGATGAGTGAGGCCCTGTCGTGGAGGGTCCTGAACAAGGTTTTGGCAATCAGCGGCATGGGAGGGAAGGCGAAAATGAGGCCCTCCGACCATGAGATGAGGAATGTGTCCGCTACCACCCTGGAGGGGTGGACCTACCAGGAACAGAAGCAGGGCAACTGGAAGGTGTCCAGGCTGGCGAACGGGTCCATCATGGGTTTCCCCCAGATCTGGAAGAGCCGGTCAGCCACCCTGGGATCCAGCTGCAACTCGTGCGGCTGGAGGACTCTGCTCAGCCTGACAACCAGGAGATTGTTCTGGCCCAGTAGGTATACTGCCCGCAGGAGAATACCCCGTCGGACTGCGTACGAGCAGAGGATCACTGCCTCCCGACAGACGGCATGAGAGCCCGTGCCCCCGTTTGTTCACACAGAACATCGCCACATGGTTGTCAGTCTGGACCAGCACTGGCTGGTGATGCAGGTGATGGCAGAACGCATGCAGGGCTAAGCATATCACCTGCAGCTCCAGGAGGTTGATCTGCTGGGTGCTCTCGCCTGGCGACCAGCTGCCCTGGGTGCGGAGCTCCCTGCAGTGGGCTCCCCAGCTGAGCAGGAAGGCATTCGTGGTGAGGACACTTAAGGAGCTCGGGGCCTGAAAAGGCATGTCTGCCTCGAGATACTGGAGGGACTGCCAGTTGGCAGGTTACAGAAACTCTCTCGGAGGCACCCCGTGGCTTGCATCCATTGGTCCTGGAGACACCCCTGCGCCACCCTCATGTAGAGTCAAGCATCTGGGGTGACGTGGACCGTGGAGACCATGTGCCCGAGAAGGCGCAGAAGAAGCCGAGCAGGCACAGAGGGACAGTACTGTATGTCCCATGCCAGAGTCCTGAGACGGTTGGCTTGGTCCCTGGGCAAGGCGGCCTTTGACTGGAGAGCGTCCAGTTTTGCCCCAATAAACTCCAGACATTGCGTCGGGAGGAGGTGAGACTTGAGGGAGTTTATGACAAAACCCAAGTGCTGCAGAACCTGGATGGTGCATACGGTGGCGTGCTGCACCTCCGAGGCCATGCCCCCCTTTATGAGCCAGTCATCCAGGTAGGGGAAGACAAAGATCCCCTGGAGATGGAGGAAGGTGGCCACGACTGCCAGGCATTTTGTGAAGACCCTTGAGGCAGAGGCCAAGCCGAAAGGGAGCACCCTTTACTGACAGTATCCACCCCCCACTATGAACCGCAGGTACTGCCTGTGTTTGGGGTGAATAAGGATGTGGGTATAAGTATCCTTGAGGTCTAAGGAGCATAACCAATCTCCCTGCTGAAGGTAAGGCAGCAATGTTCCAAGGTAGAGCATCTTGAACTTCTCCCTCACCAGGAATTTGTTGATGTTGCGCAGGTCGAGGATGGGCTTTAGGCCCCCTGTCCTCTCTGGCATGAGGAAGTACCTGGAGTAGAACCCCTTGCCCTTGAGATGTGGGGCACCAGTTCCACTGCTTGGTCCTCGAGAAGGCCTGCCGACTCCCTTCAGAAGAAGGTCCCAGTGAAGGGGAGACCTGAGGGGCTCTCCTAGGAAGTAGTGTGGAGGTAACCCTCCATGATCACCTGTAATGCCCAGGAATCGATGGTGATAGCTCCCCACCTGTGGGGATAAAGGGCGAGATGACCTCCTGTAGGCTGCTGAGCTCTGGTTGGGAGAGGGGCCATGCTGCAGGAGTCAAAACCCCCTCCAGGCTGGGCTGGAACCGGAGTCTGGGGCTTGGGAGCCTTCTGCTTATGTGGGCCATGCCCCTGTCCCTTGGCCTGCTGCCCTTGCTGGGGAGCCAGGGAGGCCTGGTAAGGGGGGTAGTTTCGGTAAGCAGTGGACGTCCTCGGGTAAAAGGGCTTTTTACCCAAGCCCTTCCTTTGGGGAGAGGCAGTTGTCTTCTTGGAGAGCCTAGTCCTCGTCATGAACCCGGTCTCCAGCTCTGCAGCCTTCCCGGTCATGGGTTTGCTGAAGAGGTTTTCCCCTTGACACGGGACATCAACCAACTTGTCCTGTACCCACTGCTCGAGGTCAGACGACTGGAGCCAAGCTTGGCGGCATGCACCGATGCCCGCTGCGGCTACCCGGGCCGCTGACTCGAAACAATCATAGGCCGCCCGAGACAAACTTGGAGCACTCAGACGGCTTTGGACAGGCTCTTGAAGCACTGCAAAGGCTCCTCGGAGAGACCAGCTGAGAAACCGGTGAGTTCCTTCGCCAGGTCTCTCAGATACATGCCCATGTACAGCTGGTAGGCCTGGATCCAGCATCGAGCCCTGGTAACGCTTTATGCCGAGGGCATCCAAAGTGCAGGCCTCCCTGCTGGGGGGCACCAAGGAGTGCGTCTTCTGACTCTTCAGTCGACGCATGGCTGACTCCATGACCATGGAGTTGTGTGACAGTTGTGACTTTTGAAACCCAGGGCTCTGGCGGACTCCATACATCGAGTCGAGCCGCTTGCTGACCACCGGCGTCTCCCACATGTGGAGCATAAGATGTTCCAGGATGGGAGGAATGGGCACCGTGACAGTTTCCGGGGGGGGGGGGGGGAGCCTCGTATTGGAGGATCTTCCTCAGACTCCGGTAGGAAAGCTAAGGCCTTGGACATGTCCAGGACAAAGTCCAAGAAGCCCATATCCTCTGGTAGGGACCTTCTCCGAGGTTCAGAGACCGGGGAATCAGAGGGGACATCATAGTGCCGACGGGTGTCTGGGGACTCCTCGTCCTCGGTCTCCCAGTTGGAATACTCCGAGGAAGACTCGCGGTGTTCCTCTGGCCTCGGCGCCGCACACCCCAAACCCGGCAGACTCGTCTGCGACGACCTCGGCCCCGACGAGCTGGAGGCTGAGCGCGACCTTAGCTGGGGATTCACCCAGGCCTGCATGGCCTCGAGGATCAGCTCAGCCTCTGGGGAACTCTTCAACATGGAACGCCTGGTGGTTGGGGCGGAGGAACCGGACGTGCCGGACATCAGCGCCCGCTGCTGGTTCAAGAAGGCAGTGACACTGCACTCCAAGATCACCATCCTGGACTCAAGTCCCGGTGGCTCTGCAGCCTTCAGCGTGTGCACCGATGCACTCGAGATCAACGCCGGCTCCACCGGAGGGTAATCCTCAATGAGAACAGTGTGTACCTGCCTAGGCCGATCTGCGACCGGATCCTTCCGTGTAATCCTGGTTGGCCACTCCCTCTCAGACGTCTCAAGTGGAAGCTCGGGACTCCGTGACCGGGAAGATCCCGGCCGATCGGAGCCATCCAGAGATGCCGCCTTCGAGGGCTTCTTCTTCCTCTTCGGTTCCCTCGAGGGAGACCTCCTCTCAGAGGACCCACAATGATGCTCAGGTTTGGAGTGCTCCTCCCGAGGCATTGAGGCCTCAGATGAGGTCCTGGTTCTCGGAGGCATAGGGGAATCGTGAAAATTTTGTCATGCTGCTGCTGGCGGCTCCTCAAGGCCTTGGAAGACATTTTCTTACACAGACCAAAGACCACCGGGTCATGGTCCGGGCCAAGGCACTAGAGACAGCAGTCATGTGGATCAGTTAGGTACATAATCTTGCCACACCGATCATACTTTTTAAACCCGCTGGTAGCCATGAGGGGAAAAAAGAACCCCAGCAACGTCAAAGACCCTTCGGACTGCCAGCGAAGAAAAAAGGCACGAAGATGCCCAAAAGAAAAAAAAAACTTGAGTAAAAGGGAATCGACCCGATACCATGGCACCGAGGTCAGGGCGGGAAAGGTACTGGCACAAGACCAGAGACAAGCAGAATGCTGAAAAAAATCAACTTTTTCCGGGACAAAAACAGACGACGTCTGGTGGGCTCCGCGGGAAAAAAAAGAGGCGAGGCTGAGCAAGATGGCACCCTTGGGCAGGAAGGGGACCACGCATGCATGGTAGCAATCCGAAAGGCTTTCTTTGAAAGCTGGGGATTTGCTCCGCGCAGGCTCTGTCGGCGCCGACGTCACCCATATGCGAGGACTGATTTCCTGTTTGTTCCCAGAGAAAGCATACAATTTCTTTGTTGGATCTGTAGTAATCTGGCTTGTTCAGTTTTCCAAATAGGTGTAAGGATGTTCTGAGACCCAATTTAGTATTTACAGTGTTTCTTGTTTCTGGGTAGGATCCTTATAGTGCTAATTTTAGAAGCTGGTGTTATTGTATCATTGATTTGCTTTATACTGTAGGTCTTCGGTGACTTTTGTAGGGTTTGGGGTTAGTTCACAATCTGCCTGGTACTGGAGAGGCTGTTAATGAGATGACACTGGAATCGGATTTTATTACATGTTGGGTTCTATGGTGAAATGTCCTAGTTCTGCTCTGCACCTACTGTTGGAGGAGGGATTTTGTTGGACAGAAAATTGATGCTCAAAAAGAAAGAGAGAACCGTAGAGCAGTTTGTAACACCAAAATAAAATTAGTTAAAATTATAACTCATTTTATTTTGGTGTTAAAAACTGCTGTGGTTCTCTTACTTTTTATCCCTTGGCACATGAGCACCTTACATCTCCTTTGTTTTTTGCAGAATATATATTTATAGGTATCAGTATTTTTTTTTATCTTAGAATGCTAGGCTAAATAAGCAGCTACAATGTTTGCTGCATTTTAATTATATAGCCACTGAATAAGAACCTCTACTCCTCTTTATATATCTTGGTGAACTCACCCCTCGCTTGTTTGATATACTGGCTTCCTATCCATCTAGTGGTGTGGGGTTTTTTTGTTTTTTTTAAGATAACCATAATTAATATGCAACTGATATGCAGATATGCAAAAAAATATGCAAACATGTTTCCCCCCTCTCCCCACCAAATGAAGCAATAAAACTACACCCATGATGTTTTTGGGGATTTACCAAGAGTTTGTGACACACACTGGACATCATCAGGGAAAGGATGAGAAGATAAAACATTCAAAGCCTATCTGCCAGCTCTTTATCCTGTTTCCATTAGCCACTATACTCACCATCTTCAGCCTATCTTTTCCCCATTCCATTGATGTTATTGTAGGCAGACATGAAAAAGGCAGCCTGCAGTGGGGCGGGGCACCTCTGAAGGGGCAACTCAAAGGAGGTTGCCCCTTGCGGAGCGCCTTAGGAAGCCACTGGGAAAGTCTGGATTTTAGCAGTAATGTAAAAACAAAAAAACAGTATAAGAGGTGTGGGATCCCCTCTAATTGCTGTAGTCTAATTGGCTGATGGCAAAGAGTAGAAGGGTTGATAGGAGAGTGATACTTCATTGGCTGAACTGGTTTTATTAGTTGGATGGATAGGTGTAGTTATATTTTAATTACAAAACAAGTTTTACAATTATATTGGCCATTATTCAGTATAATATTAACTTTGATTTTATTGCATAGCTGGTTCAGTTCATAGTGGGAGTGTGATTTAGTTTAGCAATAAGGTCTCATTATAATTTTGCTATTATACAGTGCGATCGTAAAGTTCCTCCGCAGTGAGCATTGCATGTCAAGTGGTCCTTCACATAACTTATATTGAGAAGAACAAAGAGCAGCTAATGTCCAGCTAGGACCCACACAGCCCCCCCCCCCCTTATTTTTTCCCTTTTACTTCTACCAGTATGACCGGCCAGGGAAATCTGACCGATGTCTCTCTGAACGCGTGAAAACAGAGGATAGTGTGAGATAAGTAAAAATGGCGACTGATCGTGTCCAAATGCCTTTAGCTTTAGAGTCTGTTTTGCCATAGTGAGTATTTCAAGCAGCGATGATCGGGTTTGGGGGGGGGGGTTTGTGCTTTTCTGGCTAGTCAAGTAAAGTTACCTTGAGTCCTTCCCGCCAAAACCGGAGCAGCTCAGTCACACACAGTTATGGCTGCACTTCCTCTTTCAAACTGAGAGAGCCAAAGCAAAAACACAGCCAGTGCAGAGGGACTTTACAATCACACTGTATACTCATGTTTTGTATTTTATTAATTGAAGTTTGTACTGCTTTATGAAATGCATTTTTAATATTTGCTGCAAGCTACTTTGGCCAAACCTTCAGACTTGCTCAAGGCAGGGCCTAAATTAAATAGAGAAACAGACAATCCGTCCTGTGTCATCCTGGTTCAAAAACTGTTGAACTAGCTAGGTAGAAACTGTCAAAAAAAGTTAGAACAAATCAACTCATCTTTTGTAAAAAAGCAAATTAAATCTAAAAAAAAAATGAAGTGTTAGCAATATGGCCACTTTCAGTGCACACACATTCTAAAAGTGCATATCAATTACGTGCGTGTGCTTTTGCTGAACATGGCAACAGATATGCCAGGTTACACTATTTAGACAAATGGACAAAGTTGAAAAATAGCACACCATTCTTCTGTCAGAACGAGCTCCTGACATGCTACAACACTACAACTGCTGGCAAATTTGAAAGGTGTTCATTGTTTTCCGTGGTAACTAGTTATTAGACAATAATCAGGATATAGATAGGTCTTCTGTTATTCTGCAACCGTTACCCCTGTGTCACGTCAACAGAGAGCTACTCTCAAAAGACAAAGAAACAATTGCTCTTTATCTTTAAGGTTTAGCACAAGATTCATTCTAGACTGAATGTTTGAAAATTATGTGGCCTCAAAAAGGATCACATTGAGGATCTTGAAGAGCGGCATGTCGCTCATGTTGAAAAAAAAATTAATACGAACAACAAAAACGGAGGCATTTCAAAGCTGAGACAGTCACCACTGCCAAAAAACACCCATTTAAATGCAAACTGCAATCATATGATGTCATCTCTATTCAGAGGCAATCAGATGGTTACAAAATGTGTTGCTTTTGTCTTTTCTGAGGGGAAATAAAACCCTGTCAAAACATCAAATTCAGCAAATCTAAAAAAGCTAACCATGAACTTAAAGGCCTCAAGCTGTATGAAGGAGGCCAAAGAAAAGTCTCCCAAGGACAGCGCTTCCCAGCAAGAGAGTAATTTTACAAGGAGCCATAAAAAGTTACATACCATGTGTGCACATAAATCATGGATTTTTAGTGATTCATGTGCATTAATGGGCCTTTATGCACATACTTTAGGTGGTTGCTATTCTATATAGACATGCCAATGGCATGTACTCTCACTGTGAACATTCAGAAGGGCAGCGTACATAATTATGCACATATTTTATAAAAATATGGGTGTACATGTGAACTCTTACACTAGCTGTAGGGCTGGTGCAAGTGCTTACAGCCACCGATGACCCTATTTGATAAAGTGAAGTATGTGCATGCTTTACTTTATAAAATGTGTGGGAATGCGCATTAACCTAGGTGTGCACTATAAGATTACCCTCCAAATTATGTGCAGACCTCATCAGCTAGAGTGGAAGCTTAGCTGACCTGGATATCTAATTGAACGTCAAAAGTTCTCAAGTCAGCTATCCACTCCAGACAACTGACATGTAAAACCATGACAGAGCAAAGAAAAAGAAAAATGCAGCCCCTCAAATGTTTTCCAGACTTTACATAGGAGATTTGATGCAGTGCTCACCTTACAATGGAAACTATGGCTTATGCAGTTTGCTTTTTAATTTAATGAATTTTGTCTTTTTTGTGCTACAATCATCTCATGCCCTCTACAACATCCAGATGATTTTCACAATGCATTTCTCATTTCCTTCTTTTCTGGAAACGGGGCCTTCACATTCTGAAATTTAGAGGGCCATACTCGTTTCTGGGCTTGACTTTATTATCTATTCCTTTTAACGCTAGAACAGCACCTAGCACTGTAGAGAATTCCTTACCCTTGGTTTTTTTTTTTTTGTTTTACTTTTTCTCCCTTTTATTTTCAACACACTACCTCCCTTTTCCCATCATCAGAAAGCATGCCCAAGCACACATGAAAGCCCTGCTGGACAGTCATCGCCTCCAAGCTGCACACTCTGTGCTACTCTTTGGAATCATGGGCCATCGTGGTCATGACAACAGTCTGCCTCCTTGGGCCCAAGTGATTCACTTCTGTGGCACATCCAGACCCAACCAGTCTCTTCAACCAAAAGGATCTGAACAATCAGAGTTAAGGATCACTGCTCTATTCATTGAAGGAGCAACAACAGTAACCATAAACACATTTTAGTATGTACAATCCACAAGTTCTTAGCAGGTCAGATCCACTATGACGCATATGGCTTCAGGATGCTTGGCACATGGTCACCTCAGGTTGCAAAAAAACCTTGTACCGCAGACCAGCCATCCCCAATGAAGATATGAGTTTGTGTGTATAGCATAGCATGGGAACATTTGATTCTCTATCTTCCTTTAGCACAAAGAGACATCCAAAAGAGACATCACAGAAAGAAAAAATTAAAGACAAGATTTGTAGAGTATAATGCTGCAAGACAGAAATATCTATTATAACCCCCTATGTCATCTTACATAAAGCAGCCTGGAACCACTAGTCTTATTCCCAACACTGGTCTTGCTTGTACAACAGTACAGAGGTAACACCTGACATACAATGATTCTATGGCTGAAAGGTGCCAAGGAGCACCCAGTGGTTAGAGCAGCAACGAGAACCTGGAAAGCCAGGGGTCAAACATCACTTCTGCCATTGCTGCTTCCTGTGACAAGCCATTTCACCCTTCATTGCCTGAGGCGCAGAGCTTAGAACTGGAAAAACCCAGAGCAGGAGAAATACCTACAGCAACGGAATATAAAATCTGCCTTCAGTCTGAACTTGAAAAATTGAGTAATTAGCTGTCAATTTAGATTTTACATTTACAGTAGTAACAAAATAATATCCATAATACCCACAAGTTGCATTATCTGAACTGCACCAGGTTGAAACCTCAAAAACTCAGAATCAAAGTTGTCAGCAACACTACCCGTTCAGTTCTGCAAATGTAATACACAAATGTGCAATTAATTCAATTTGGTCTTTTCAGAAATGACAGCAAGATACATGTAAGCTCTCAGTTTAATAGGGGAAAAAATCTTTAATCCAATGGAGGGCCTCACCATGATCTGACAAACTCGTTTGGTTAATAAAGGATGTACACATTTGAGCAGAATACCTCTGTACTTACCCTGACTACACTGAAGTCCAGTTTAGCTTCTTGTGCGCACTGTAATATGAGCTGAAAGCAATTTTTACTTTGATTTGTCATTCCATTTTCATAATAACGCTGCAAAATCCTCTGTTGTTCTATAGTAAACACAGAACGAAGATTCATCTAAAAAGAAAAGAAAAAAAAAAAAGAGCATTTTCTGAAATTATGGGACAACTAAAAGCGATACTAAAGGAGATCAAACCTATGCTTTTTTTTTAGAAACGCCATTGCGAAGACTGACTTTCATGACTTTGGACATATCATGTGAAGAGAGAGATCATTAGAGAAAAACATCAAGCATGGGAAAGTTTAAGGTCAGCACAAAGGAGGAAGGCCAACAATGCGATGGATTGATACACAACAGCAGCTATGGATGCCACTCTGTCAAAAATGAGCTGCTTGACTGAAGAGCAAACACGGTTTAGGGCAACTATCCACGGGGTCACCATGAGTTGAACATTGGTTCAATGGCATTTAACAACATTTCCATACACATACAAATATTAATCGCTGAAGAAATAAAGCTCCTTAGATAACACAATGAAAAGTTTTAAGATCTCCTGAAGCAAGAGCTTCTAGTGCACACATTCACTCAGCCACCATGCAATCCCCAAAGGAAAAGAGGCAGCCTAGCGAATAATACTAATGGAAGCAGAAAATGTCAGTACAGTAGCAGCCTACTCAATCTTCATGCTCGATTTTTCTGCGACATACTGAGATGTTTTTGGTTACATATTTCTTCTATGTTTGAGTCTAATGTTTATGTTGACTCCATCATGCAGCCTTTCAGGAATTCTTGCAATACCTTACAATGGAATAAAAAAAAAATTAAAAAAAAAAAAAAAAAGAAACCACCACTTTTTAAAAAGTCAGGATTTAGTATGGTGTGGCGACCAATGTACTTCCCAGAACCTTTTCAAATCTTAAGGGAAACCTCTTCTAAGGTATTAAGGAATGTTGATGCAGATGCATTGGGAAAAGACATAGCGACCTTACATCTAAATCGGGAAAAGGAAAGATTCCATTCTAAAAATGTGTAAAAAGCAACATGCGAAGAGAATCCTTCTTGATTTAGAACATATTCTAAAATATGTTTTACTAGGACTCCAAGTAGTAACACTCCTTTATAAATCTTTTAATGTAAGAATGTTTTTGCTTCATTTCTTCTAACAGGTACTGCTGGTCAATCTTAAAGAAGTGTTTGCTTTCATGAATTAGGCTGTGTTAACCATTTGTTATAAAATAGCCAGAACACATATGCAGTGCATGAATAGAAAGAGTAAACGGAATATAAATTTTCCAAATTTAATTAATCCACCATAAGCTAAACCTATCAATTAACCAAATCCATGGCTACAGTAGCTCCTTCGACAACACTTTGGCCCAAGACTGATCTTCATGATGTAGAGTATCAGCTCTGAGTTTCCCAAGCATGCCTGTTGATACACCTCTGCCCCTTCCCCCAGGTAGTCAGGTTCTTAAGACATCCACAGCAAATATGTACAAAATAAATGTGCAGACACTGGATTCACAATATATGCAAAATGTATCCCACACATATTCCTAATTGATATCCTGAAAATCAAAGTGGCTGTGGGGTGGCCACGATGCATCTAGGAAGCCCTGTACTAGAGATTTTTGCTAACATTACCAGTTAACTCTAGTTTGTTCAGAAAGGTAGAGGAGTAGCCTAGAGAGACCAGGGTTCAAATCCCACTCCTTGTGGCCTTAGGCGAGTCACTTAACCCGGCACTGCCTCAGATATGAAAGATTGTAAGCCCTGTGGGGACAGGGAAATACCTACTGTACCTGAATCAATCTTGCCTTGAACTACTACTACTACTACATAAAAAAAAGACAGGTTAATCCAGTCTCCATTTTACCCACTGCATGAATAATGTGATGGCCCAGTTTGGACTGTCCATTTTCTTTATAATTTTACATTTCCACATTACAGATGGATTAATTCCAGATTTTCAGCCAAGTGTACTGTCATAACTGGGTGAACAGAGCAGGAGGAAACAAGAAATAATATCCATCTGAATACGAGAGCACAAAGGCTGCACTTATTGGGAAATCTAGACAGGTATTCAAGGTACTTAAAGGTGATATTAATATAAACAGTTCCCTTTTATAAAAAAAAAAAAGAGGGGTGGAAATCAACAATTTTATTTCTGTTTTAAAGACAGTTGTCTATAAATGTATTATAACTATATTTCAGGATGTATTGGGACTCCATTCTACTTCAGACTAGAAGCATGAGCCAGCAAATTATTTTGAATCACTAAAGCTTCTCTTATTCTATGTCTAGAGAAAAATATTTGGTGAATCAGGTACCAAGTAATTAAGCAATATCACAGCTGGCAAAATCCCCAGTGCCAGATTGCCTTCTACAGTAAATGGTACTTGGTGCTCGACCTGAAACACTGCCAACAGCAGAGTGGGGAAGAGGCATAGTTATGTGGCTGGCAGAGCTGGGCCCATTCCAAATATCAATATCTAGCAAAGAATATTCCAGGGAGATTCCATGTTACCATTCTTGTTTTGTCTGGCACTAGATCACTTGAGAATTTATTAACTCCTTGAACTATGAACTTAGCCTTGATCCTAGAGGCATCGATGATACTCAGATAATATCATCTAGTATTTTTGAATGTTTTGAAGCTGTAGTGCTCTTGTGATCATCACTAGATGAAACAACTCTTGAGTAGTGGAACAACTTGATGAAAGGAATGCAACTATCATTGAAGCTTGGGTAAGATACAGCTATGGCTGCTGCTACTGGCCCTCTCAGACCATGCAGAAATGTGTCTATTGCCACCACTCGTGGCAGCATGATATAAGCAATATGCTCAGCTGGGAAGAGATGTGGCTGCTGCTTCCACTGCCAATGCAGGTTAAGCAGGGTGCTTGTCCAAAGCACCACATTTCAAGGTGTACCACTGAAGCCCTGACTACGTTAACCTGTGAGCACTGCCCAATCCCCTCACCAATCCAACCCACCACTTCAGTTTTGGGAGTGGGGAGTATGGCTAATGAAGAATGCTACCCACTCCTGAGCAGGTCCTTGTGGGAGAAGGTTTAGGTGGCTGGAAGGAAAAAAAACAGAAAAAGCTAAAAGAGACAGGGATAGTGCTGGAAAAAGACAACTGCCTGCAAAGAGAAGAGGGGAATAGCACCTGCATGAGAGGAAAACAGAGGAAAAAAATACTAACACATAAATAGGATCAAACAAACAAGAAAAAAAGCTAAATAAACCACAAAAGAGGAAAAAAGAAGGGAAAAATATCCTTTACTCTTAAAGTTTTGGACAATGCCTAGATTTTCTAAATATTTTCACATGCCCCCAAATAGCTTTCAAACTTCTTTAAAGAAGAAAGAGCTTAACAGTTCCAGCATTAGTACTAGTAGTGAAAAGGGTCCTTTTTGGGGGAGTAATTTTATAAAAGTATCTTGAGCTTTTAGAATAACGTTTGCATGCTTAGGTAGGTGCTCCTAAAATTGCCTAGAATATACATGTTTAAAAAGTAGGCGCTCAAAAAACATAGCACCATTTTGTATGCCACATCCACATTGGTATTCATACATGGATTTTATAAATTATGTGCATATGCAAAAGTTTCTACCAACTCACATCTACACCTTCTCCAGTGCAGGTATAACTTTGTGCAGGATCCTTTGGGTATTTAACATGTCTAGATACCACTAAATTATGACACATTGTGGTTTACATCAATAATTTATAAAATTCAGTTCTTATAGTCCTAAAATATTCCCATCTACAGCAACCACTATTTATTTATTTAACTGTATTTATATCCCGCTTTTCACCAGGTCAAAGCGGTGGGACATATAACCTTCTCCCTTCCTCTTTCCCTCCTCTACCCTTCTCCCCTTACCTAAGGAACACCTTAAAAAATAAGCTTTCAGCTTCTTCCTAAACCTCTTATAAAATTAACCTCTTGCCTCAGCTCCAAGGAAAGACTATTCCACGTCTCCTCTCTAGATTTTATAGTAGGCTATTTTATAAATGCACAGAGATGTATATTTATTATAACTGAAAAAGAAACATACCAATTCTCCAAAGCTAAAAAGGTTTATAGAGTAAAGAACCACCAGAGTACATATGCTGCTATTACAAGCACAGTATCAATTTAAAATCTTGGTGTGGATTAAGAAGTATGGAATGTCCCAAGATGGTGATCTAAGGAGAGGACATAATCTGGAATCTGGAGTCCTGCAAGATGGCTGCTTGAATCCTTTATGCTGTAGGATCTTCATCCTATTACCCTTTAACTACACAGGTACACTAAAAAAATTTTTTTTAAACTGCCTCTAATGTTTCGATTGATTTTTACGTTTTTTGGTGCGCTGAATCCAAATCTGGTAACCAATTTGCTCCATCACGTACAGATTTTTTGCTACATTGGGTTAGCAGTTTGAGGTGAACGTTTCAGATCGAGTGCGATCGAGATAAAAGTTTCTTGGATGAATTCTTTATACTAATTGTTTAGTAGTTATTCAAATAAGAATAAAGAAAATTGTAACAAGGCAGCACATAAGAATAGAGTAATGTCAACAAAACACACTGTGATGGTAGCAAAATTGTCTGCACTTAAAACAGCCACATACATGTGCACAAACATTGAGCATATAAGAGCGAGGTTAGACACAAAGCAAAGCAAAGAAATGTGCAAAAAATGTTGTACAGGTATGTATGTAAGAATAGAAAACGCAAACCGCACCATTGCAATACATGAAGACAAACACCCGATGGTGTGAAAATAAAATTCTAATAAATGAGATCCGACACTGTGGTAATAACTAGCAAATTTTTATTTCAAAGTTTAGTAAAAACACGATATTTGTCAACACAGTTTAGATTTTAAAGTCATTCTTGGGTCAATCAATCTCCTGGTGGGCCCGTTTCTTCTTCCCCCGAATGCTTCTCTTGGTGCGCTGCTTGGCGTATTTTTCATCTGGGGTTTCCCGCAGCAGCAACCAGCAGAAATCAGCCATCATAGTGGTGTTCCATCTTCCTTGGTACCTTCTCTCTGCGTCCTTGATGTCCTGGTGAAACCTTTCACCTTGTTCTTCACTGTACGCCCCCAAGTTTTCGGGAAAGTAGTTCACATGGGAGTGCAAGAAATGGACTTTCAGGCTCATGTTACAGCCTTGTTCTTTGAAGGCATTGAGCATCCTGGCAACAATATCCTTATAGTTCTCATCCCGCCTGTTCCCCAAGAATTTGAGAACAACATCCTTGAAGGAATCCCAGGCTTCTTTTTCCTTCTCAGACATCGTTTCAGCGAATGCTCCATCTGAAATGAGTTTCCTTATATCAGGGCCAACAAACACTCCTTCCTTTAGCTTTGCTTCAGAAAGTCGAGGGAACTTTGAGCAAAGGTACCGAAAGCACTCACCATCTTTTGGAAGGGACTTGATGAATTGCTTAATGAGACCCAACTTAATGTGGAGAGGTGGTAATAGAATTTTATCACGAGGTACCAAGCTCTCATGAAGAACATTTTTCTCACCGGGTCTCAAATACTCCCGAATTGGCCAGTCTTTTTTCCCCCAGTGTAGGTCGCGGGCCCGGCTATCCCACAAGCAAAGGAAGCAGGGATATTTGGTGAAACCGGATTGCTGCCCTAATAGCATGGATAGAATTTTAAAGTCTCCACAAATCATCCACTTATGCTCATCATAACGAATCTTCTGAAGAATCAGGGCCAAATTCTCGTATTTTTCTTGGAGAATAACAGAGTGAGCAATAGGAACTGAAGCGAATGTGTTGCCATTATGAAGAAGAACACCTTTTATGCTGTCTTTTGACGAATCAATGAACAGCCGCCATTCAGCAGGATCATACTTGAGTTTAAACTTTTCCATCACTCCGTATATATCGTTGCAAAATACCAAATCTTCCTCTTTGCTGAAATACTTCAAAAATTGTGTCTCGCGGTTGCGGTACCAATAAAAAGTTGTTCCTGGTGACAATAGATTTTTCTGTTTAAGCCGAGAACCTAGCAGTTGGGCAGCATCTTTTGGGAGTCCTAAATCCCGGACTAAATCATTCAATTCAGCTTGAGAGAAAAGTTCAGGTTTCGGATCTGGTTCAGTTTCAAACTCGGAAGTACTGGACTCATCGGGAAAAGCCATCTGATGAGTCTCATCATGATCAGAACCATCCACACAAATATGATCCAAAGATTTTGGTGGTTCAGGCACAGGTACTTCGTTGCTATGAGGCATAGGCCTAATTGCTGAGGGAAGGTTGGGGTAACTTATTACGTTCTTATTTTTTAAGTTGTATCCCTTCACAATGCAAGAGCAAAAATAGCAGTCACTGCTGTAGTCTCTTTGTTCACGCCACATCATAGGTATTCCGAAACGAAATGCTTGTTTTTTACCTTTCATCCATAAGCGTAGATCTTCCTCACATGTCTTGCACACTTTGTGAGGAGCCCACGGTTTGTCTTGATCGCCTAACTTCAAACCGAAATAGGCGAAATATACTTTTTTAATAAATGCAGAAATGTTCCTCTGCCGCTTTTTCACGGTATATTCCCCACAAATAAAACAAAAACTGTCCGGAGAGTTGACGCAACCTCTGGCTCTGTGAGCCATCACAAATACACAGCACTGCAAACTACAACTGTAGTGAACCACTTCGGAATAAAGCTGGATTACGACTGAGCAAACAAAAGGTAATAATGAACTTGCAAGAAACTGAAATTTGACAGGAACGTTCATGTCGCAACCACCGTGTTTGAGCGAGCGAACGAGGCGAGGCGAACAGGAAAGAACATGCGCCAGCGCGAGTACTGGATTTAGCCCCCCGCCTCCCAATTGTCCTGTTAATGTATAAAATGAATACAAAACACTCTAAAATATCATGAGGGAGTGTTTCTAGTTAGTTAACCATTACAACCTCTATTTTGGGCCAAGAAAATAAACTGCAGTCGGCTAAAAATAAATTATGTGAACATTCCTTATATGAGTAAGAAATCTAATTTTGCAAGAAAACGTGACGTGATGGAACATTTTGGCTATTTTTCCTGGATTCAGCACCCCAAAATCTATAGGAATCAGTTGCAAAACTGGAGGCAGTTTTTTGGTAGTGTACCTGTGCTATCTGTTTTGGCTTTAGTTTTGTTCACTTCATTATACTTTTTTTCTTCCAATTCATGGCTGAAAAGGCCGATGCCCAAACCCTCCCCTTGGGCTCAAAATGGCAGAAAAAGGGACCACCAATGCCAGATAAGATTGAGGCCAAAAGGATTTGGTCCTGCATGAAGTTCGTGACCTCAGCCTTTGGAAGAACAACATACTGAAGTCTCTGCCAGTATTAGGAAAGATATAGAACAACTCTCAGCTCAAATGAGTTCTTCTCAACTTCGTCTAACTGCTCTAGAGGATCAAGTGCATGAGGACTCTGCTCCAGTAATTTCAAATACCAAACACAATTAAGCGGCTGAAACAAGAATTAGAAGACTCAGTAAACTTCAAGAAGAGACTTAATGAACATTTACTAGGATTACCAGAAGGAACCGAAGGGGAAAATCTTTTGCTCTATATCTCAAAGCTTTTTAAGGTGTTTAAGCAACAGTTTAAACTGCCACTGCAATTCAAATCTGCTTACTGCTCTCTTCAGTTCCAGCCATCTATCTCACAAC
Organism: Ichthyophis bannanicus; assembly: GCA_033557465.1. Taxonomy (NCBI): domain Eukaryota; kingdom Metazoa; phylum Chordata; class Amphibia; order Gymnophiona; family Ichthyophiidae; genus Ichthyophis; species Ichthyophis bannanicus. Next base: position 189,005,122 of record CM066036.1, read on the forward strand.
GATTTCTATGTCTGATTGTACTTCAGTTAAATTGCTTCATGAATGTGCTCCAGCTACTCTCTCTGGTAAAAGAAAATCCGGATCAAATTAAGGTTAACGGCAGGAAAAAAAAAAGAGTTTCTGCAACTCCGGCAACCGTTGAAGGAGATCAGGGCTCAATATGGGTTATTCTACCCTGCCAAAATGCGAGTTTCTTTCAAGGATCACAGCCAAGTCTTTCAGGAACCAGAAGAACTCAGAAGAGTCCCAGAGTCAATTAAAATGTTTTAAATCATTTTAATGGATTATTAGTTATAATGATAATGTGGTTGAAAAAAATGTTTTTTCATTGGTATTATTTTATTCCTTTGATGGTTCGGCTAGGCATATCTGTGCGGCGGGTGCCTTGCTGCTGACACTGGCTGCGGGTGCATTTCTCTGATTTCCACTCTGCTCACTGTGTGCTCAGAGCTCAGCCTGGGGAATCTGTTTTCTTCACTGCTCCGCCTGGTATGCTGACCTTGATATCTCATTCACTCCGCTAGGTGCTGGTTGCCTTGCAGTTGACCATTAAATATACCTTTGGAAAGAATATTGCACAATGTAGATCTTTCTGCTGCGCTGCATCAGTGGTATATTGCTATAATATGGTCCTAATTCATCTACGCTTATTTCCAGTTCACATCGTTGTCAAGTACTGACTCAGGTATGTACGGAGATTATGTGATCAGATAGTATAAGATTAACCTGTGTTCCATGGCGGGTATCTGTATAGTGGCTTGCGGGGTGTTCACATTCTGGTGTATAGCGTACATGCGACAGTGTCTGTATTTGGGTATCAGGTGTTCACTGATCCTGTCCTGTCCTCAGTACTTACGATAACATCAGAGGCAAGTGTGGTTTTTTTCTCTTAGTTTAACCGTAGAAATTCTCTTACTGCTCATATATGCTTTGTCTGTTTTAAAAAAGCGTTTAGTTACTTTTTCCAAATATTTGCTTCTGGCTATGGCTATTTGTTAATTATTCATAATCCTGAAGTCTTTATTTGATTGGCTGTTTCTGAACTATTATCGACAGCATATTCAATTTATTTCCGTGTCTAATTTAACTTATATAACATACTCAATTTCTTTCTATATCTTATTTACTTAAATAATTTTCTCCTCGAGAGGGTGGGAAGTATCTAGATAGCTCCTTCTAATAAATATATTCCAAAATGGATTAGTCAGGTATCCGTTGTTTTGCTATTATGCGGCTCTGGTCAAAAGTGCTGTTTTTTTAGGGTGGGAAAAGGATTTTCTTGGGGGGGGGGGACCGGAAAATAGGTTGTTTAGGGGTATTTTCTAATGTATTTTTGTTATTTTGCATTTTATTCTTTATTCACAAAGGTCGATTTGTCCAATCACTCTTTCAGGTCATCACCACAGCAATAACTGTCATGGGCACTTACTATCTAATTAAAAATGAGTCATAAAATTATCTCATTAAATGTCAATGGCATTAATCACCAAATTAAATGTAAAACAAAATTTCCATTACCTCACAACCTTAAATGCAGATATCATATTTTTTGCAGGAAATGTACTTAATTCTCGTGAAGTTGGGTAAAGCGTAGTTACTCACCTGTTAACACGTGTACTCCGGGGACAGCAGGAATCAGTCCTCACATATGGGTGACATTGGCACCGACGGAGCCCTCGTGGAAGCATCCCCCAGCTTTCAAAGAAAGCCTTTAGGAGATGCCACCACGCATGCATGGTCCCCTTCCCACCCAAGGGTGCCATCTTGCTCAGTCAGATGACATAGCTAAAAGATGTCAAAAATAAAAGATGGTAAAGGAGCAACTCCAAGGGGAGGAGGGAGGGTTGTGAGGACTGATTCCTGCTATCCCCGGAGAACACCTATTACAGGTGAGTAACTATGCTTTCTCCAGGAACAAGCAGGAAGTCAGTCCTCACATATGGGACTCCCCAGTTACAGGCTACCAAAAGCCCATAACAAAAATAGGGCTCCCCCATGGGGAGCCACAAGCAGCAGCAATTGAGACTAGTGTCCACAGACCACAGTAGGACTCCTGTGTCTGATGAAAACCAGCAATCCGGTAGTCTGAACACAGAAAGGTCGGAGGGTAGGAGTTGCCTAAACCCTGAAAAGGTTACTGAGCACAACCTGGCTGAAGGCACTGTCTCGTCGGGATTCTCTTTCCAGGCAGTAATGGGATGCGAAGGTACGGACTGAAGACCAGGGGCGGCCTGACAGATGTCCACCATCAGGACGGAGTGCAAGTTTGCCACCGAAGACGCCACGGCCCTGTCACGGTGCGCCGTGATATAGCCTTCTAGCGGGAGCCTTGCCTGCTCATAAGCGAGGGCAATACAGTCCGTCACCCAGGTGCACACGTACACTTGGCCACCCCATCCCCCAGCCTACTGGGGTCGTAGGAGATGAAAAGCTGAGAAGCTTTGCAGTGGCCCCGAGTGCATTGGATATAGAAGGACAAGACCCTCTTACAGTCCAAGGTGTGAAGGACCATCTCCACCCGACTGGAGTGAGGTCTTGAAAAGAAGGTAGGGAGCACCACTTCCTGGTTGAGATGGAAGGGCAACACTACCTTCGGCAGGAATTTGAGGTGCATACAAAGCACCACTCTGTTCTTGTAGAACCTGGTATAGGGCGCCTCCGCCACAAGGTCCTGAAGCTCGCTAACTCTGCGAGCAGAGGTAAGCGCGACCAGGAAAACCACCTTCCAAGAGAGGTAGCAAAGGTGGCAGGTAGCCAGAGGTTCAAAGGGTGGGCAAGTGAGCTGCCCCAACAATATGCTGATGTCCCATTCAGTTGACAGAGGGCGAACCAGGGGCTTTGATAAGCGCAGGCCCCGAAGGAAACAGGTCACCAACGGTTGCACCGAGAGGGGCTTACCATCCATTGGATGGTGGTGTGCCGCCAGGGCACTAAGGTGCACTCGAATGGAGTTAGATTGGAGCCCGGACTGAGAGAAGTGGAGAAGGTACTGAGCCACCGGGCAGGAGAAAGGATCAGCCCCGTGTTCGGCACACCAATTAGAGAACCTGCCCCATTTGAGGGCATAAGTCTTCCTAGTAGAGGCCTTGCGAGAGGCTAGCAGAATGTCTTCCACCTCAATAGGGTGGTTGAAAGGGGCCAGAGTCACCCTCTCAGCAGCCATGCTGTCAGCGACAGGGATCCCAAATTTGGGTGCAGAAGAGAGCCCCCCCTCCTGAGACAGGAGTCCCAGGGCGGACCCCAAGGGTATAGGGGTCTCCACCATCAACTGTAGAAGCAGCGGGAACCACGGTTGCCTGGACCAACAAGGAGCTATCAGAATAAGCGAGGCTCTGTCGCGGAGGGTCCTGAACAAGGTCTTGGTGATCAGTGGCATAGGAGAGAAGCCATAGATGGGGCCTTCTGACCATGAGACTAGGAACTCATCTGTTGCCACCCTGGAGGGGTGGGCCTGCTAGGAGCAGAAGCGAGTCAACTGAAAGTTGTCCAAGCTGTCGAACAGGTCCTTCATGGGTTCCCCCCAGAGCCGGAAAAGTCGACTGGCTACCCTGAGGTCCGGCTGCCACTCGTGTAGCTGGAGAACTCTGTTGAGCCTGTCGGCTAGTAGGTTGTCCTGGCCTGGCAGGTACACTGCCCGCAGGAGGATATGCTATTAGACTGCATAACAGCAGAGGACCAGTGCCTCCCGACAAAGGGTATGAGACCCCATGCCCCCATTTGTTCATGTAGAACATCGACACCTGGTTGTCCATTTGGATTAGCATCGGCTGGTGACGCAGGTGTTGGCAGAAGACCCTCCGGGCTAGATGTATAGCCCAGAGCTCCAGGAGGTTGATCTGCTGGGTGCTCTCGTCTGGTGCCCAGCTGCCCTGGGTGCAGAGATTTCCGCAGTGGGCTCCCCAGCCGAGCAGGGAGGCATCCATGGTGAGAACCCTTGAGGGGGATGGGGGCTGAAAAGGCATGCCCACATCGAGATGCTGGGGCGACTGCCACCAGACCAGGGAGTCTGCCAGTTGGTTGGGTCACAGAAGCTCTGTCTCGGAGGCAGCCCATGGCCCAAGACCACTGGTTCCAGAGACACCACTGCACGGCCCTCATGTGGAGGCAAGCATCTGGAGTTGCGTGGACCGTGGAGGCCATGTGCCCAAGGAGGCGCAGGAGAAACTGAGCGGGCACCGAGGGTCAGTACTGTACGTCCTGAGCCAGACTCCTGAGATGATCGGCTCGGTCCCTGGTCAAGAAAGCCTTTGACTGGAGAGTGTCGATCCTTACCTCCAGTAAACTCCAGACACTGTGTCGGGAGGAGTCACAGATACTAGAAGTATAATTTATGAGGGTCATCACTGGAAAATTGCAGCCTATGCAAATGATATATTACAGTTCCTTTCAAACCCTACTTACTCAATAATGGATCTTCTGAACTTGGTAGATAATTTCTCTGCTCTCCCCGAATATAAGATTAATTGGAACAAATGCGAATTGCTCCCTTTGAATGATCTTGCCCTAAAGTCTGACTTTTACACGCTTTCCATTCAAATGGTCACCATCTGGTATTAAATATCTAGGTATGCACTTCTGTAACTCCCTGACAGGAAACAATTAAAACTAATTGTAATCTCATTACTACAGAGTTCTACAGAGATGGTCTCCTCTGCATTTATCTTGGTGGGGTAGGCTTGATACCATCAAGATGATGTTTCTCTCCCTTGTATCATTTATAAATTGGGAATGCTCCCAGATTTTTGTAATAAGCTGTTTTATGTCAAATTGGAAAAATCTTTGTTTTCCTTCTTGTGGAAAGGTAAGAGACTACGCATTGCACTGGCTAAATTGAAGCTTCCATGGAGAAAAGGCGGTGTAAACTTTCCATCATATCACACAGCAACAGTTCTTCACTATGGATGATACTGGTTACAGAATGATTTGTCCTATCCATGGTTAGAAATGGAGGGAGCCTTAGTGAAACCTTTCAGGTTACAAGAATTACCTACTATGACAATCCCCCATAAGATGTTAAAGTCATCACTTATTATTAGTACCATCGAGGCATTTAAAAATTTAGATGGCTGCTGCTCTATCCCATATTCCAACTCCTTTGCTGCTTCCCTTTGGTTAAACCCAACTATACGTATTAATGGTAGAACAATCTTCTGGAAAGAATGGATCAATAAAGGTTTATTCAACATTGGCCAACTGGTTGAGGGCAATAGTATAACAATGCAACGTCTAATGGAAATTTATAATTTATAGTCTCCACAGATGCATAAGCTTATCCCTTTGGCCCATGAGTTGATGCTGTCCCACATTTGGTCTAATATAAAATTACCCAACTTCTGACTTGGCTGTAATATGCCATAAGGCTTTGGAGGTTGGCAATTTGACCTCATTCCTATGTAAATTGTTTAAAAATAAATGGTGGTCCATCTCATTTAGGACTAAGGCATATATGGGAAGCCAATTTGGATTTAGCACCGCATTTAATCAACTGGGATACTTTTTGGGGTCAGACAATAAGACCAGTAATGTCTAGTTGTCTTGCCCAAACCTTATTTTTTCTAGCACACTGTGCAATGTGGACTCCTCTCCACATGTTCAGAGCAGGGCTCTCTCAAGCAAACACATGTTGGCAGTGCTCAGCTAACACTGGGATGCTTAATCACATGCTTTTCGATTGCCTCCCTAATAAACATTTCTGGGTAGGAGTCTAGGAATATATTAAAGATATACTTCAGATAGAATCCTCATTGTCAGTTGAAATAATTTTTTTAGATCTCTATGGCTGAAAGAAGAACTAATCAAAACATAATAGACTCCTACTTGACATTCTGGTTCCCATTGCTATTCAGCACATTATGAGTTGATGGAAAAACACCTCAGAACTCAATGTCACCTTTTGGTGGCACTCAATTTGTCAAACTTGTGAATTTGAAGGGGCTGTCTCTATTTTTCTAAACTGTAATGATCCCATATGTCAGCAAGATTCTACTGAAGATTATTCAGCAGAGGCTACAACCATACCAGGAAAGAGAACTACCTGACGTGCAAACAGGGTTTAGGAAAGGGCGAGGAATGAGAGACATCATCGCAGATGTGAGATGGATCCTTGAAAAGACAAAAGAATACCAAAAGGATATCTATATGTGTTTTATTGACTACAGCAAGGCCTTTGACTGTGTAAACCATGAGAAACTCTAGGCCACATTAAGAAGCATGGGTATACCAGAACACCTGATCATTCTCTTGCAGAGCCTTTACATTGATCGAGACGCAACAGTTCGAACAGATCAAGGAAGAACAGAATGGTTTAAAATCAGCAAAGATGTACGGTAAGGCTGCATACTTTCCCCCTACCTATTTAATTTATATGCAAAACAAATCATCAGAGAAGCAGGACTGTATGAAGACAACAGAGGTGTGAAGATTGGTGGGAGACTCATCAACAACCTTCGCTATGCTGAAACCACCATATTATTGGCTGAAAGCGAAGACGATCCAAAACATCTGCTTCTCAAGATCAAGGAACATAGTCTTAAAATGGGCCTGCATCTTAATGTAAAGAAGACAAAGATCCTGACAACTGGCAAAAATCAATAAGTTCCTCATTGATGGAGAAGACATTGAAATAGTGGACAACTTTAACCTACTTGGATCAACTATCAAAAAAAGAAGCAACAAGCAGTCAAGAAATCAGATGACGCATTGCTCTTGGCAGAATGGCTATGGACTTAGACAAGATTCTCAAGCGCAGCGATGTCTCTCTCCATACAAAGATTAGACTTGTCCAAGCCATGGTATTTTCAACGATATCATATGGATGTGAAAGTTGGACAGTGAAAAAGACAGGAAGAAAATTGATGCCTTTGAATTATGGTGCTGGTGACGAATAGTGTATTCTATGGACTGCCCGAAAAACAAACCTGTCAGTACTAGAGGAGATCAAACCTAAGTTTTCTTTAGAAGCTCAGTTGACAAGACTTTGACTTTCATACTTTGGACACATCATACGAAAAGAGAGATCATTAGAGAAAGACACCATGCTTGGCAAGGTAGAAGGTCAATGCAAAAGAGGAAGGCCAGAAACAAGATGGATCAATACAGTAATAGCAGCTATGGGTGCCAGTCTGTCAAAAATGAGCCGCCTGACTAAAGACCGAACATAGTTTAGGACTACTATCCAGAGGGTCGCCATGAGTCGACACCGACTTGATGGTAATTAACAACAACACTACTGATAGAGTGGAACGGATTTGGAGATCACTTGATGTCTATTTATTAATGTCATGAATGACTTAATGGATATTATAATTCGACCTCTGCTGGTATGTTTTTTTTCCTCATTTTTGGAAAGGGTTTGATTTTGTATTCTCCAATGTAAATGGCTACATTTATGTATGGAAAGTTAGGAGAGGATATGTGCAGCAGTTTACCTGCTTTGGCCAGTGTTTTGTTTTTGTTTTGTTTGTTTTTTTAAAACCTTCAGCTGTGATTCAATCAGAAAGGGGGGAGTTCAAGATGTTCCTAAATCCCTTCCAGCAAAGCATTATTCTAGAGCATTATTCCAGAGCTGATGCAATGGGATCCTGGTAGTTTGCCCATTGTGTCTACAGTGCAGTAGGAATGGAACTCTTCCTGCACAGGACCAGGATGCATCTCTAAGCCCAAGTGGCAGACCTTTGGCTTTCTTGTCTTAAGAGTCTCCAAATTCAGTGGCAAGCTCTGCTTTAGGTAGTATATTCCTGAGGAGGTAACAGCAATGACCACCAGGGGCACTGCCACATAACCAGTAGAGCATCTTGATGTGGCGATGCCAGGGAATAGAGCTATGGCTGAGGGAGCTGCCATTGTTCTTTGGTGTGCTTTGGAGGTGGGAGTCTGCTATCCCCAAGATAAAACTGGGTTTAGAGAATACAGTAAAGAGAAGTCATTTACCAAGGCCTCTCAACATGGCTCTGGACAGCATGTAGACAGCTATTGCTTCAGTAAAGAGAAATGTAGCCTTTTTGTCCACTATTGCTGTGACTATTTATCCAAGGTTCCAGATCAATGAGATAGATCATTTGGACATAGATAAGATGGCCAGAGCATTGGAGCAGAAGTCTGACCAGTTATCTGTACAAAGATCTTTGTTTCAGGAAAAAGGGAATTGGAGGTTTTAAATGTTCTAATTGTTTTTATAATGCTACTGCAAGCATCATAAATACAGTTACTGCAAGCAAGCATTTTTATAGAATCATCTGCTAAAAGTAATAAAATAAATGAAATACATAAATAAAAATAAACACCTAAAACAATTACAGTCAGACTCTTCAAATTTGACCCTAATGTTTATCCGAAACACTGGACCCAACCCACTGAAATTCAGCACTCTCCATCCCATACTCAAGCCATCACTTTACATTAGAGAACAAAACTGCCTCCACTCTCTCCCCATACCTTAAAGCAGATCTCAAATTGCACATCTCAGGGATGGTCATTACATGTTTGGGGGCACTGACTGAAAACAGTCATCCTAAATGCGTACTGCCTCATCACAAAGAAGCAATTTGAATGGGGACATACTATTTTTCATCTATGGCAATCTATGTCACAGGCTTTTTTCTCTGACCAGTGATGTATTCTTCAGCAGCTTTGTCATTATGACTAGCTTCTCGCAATGAAGTATATTATTTTCTATCTTCGTGGGAATACTGAGGTCTTTTTCCTCTCATATTTTGGTTAAGGATTTCTAGGGAAGTTGCTTATTTTTTCTTCTGCTGTTTTGGGCCTATTGAACAGGATTTTTTTTAATGGTATATTGTTAATGTTTTCTGCTCAAAGAGAGGAATTTTTTGAAATCGGCTGTGGAAAGGACACCAAAGACAAATATTAGAGCTGTATGCAAAATGTTCATGCTCCAATGAATCCCTAAATGAACAAAACCTAATACAACCTCTACATGGTAGAAAGCTAAAAACTGTTTTCTGAAATTTTACATGCATAATTACGATATATTTGTGGGGGGGGGGGGTTCCCAACAGATTCTACATAAAACAAGGAATATCACAGGTGCAAATGCATGGGCATTCTGTTAATCGGTACTTTCTAACTATTCTTGCTTTTAGAATGTTTTTCCTACTTTTTCCTGCAGGACTCTTCTAGCTCAGAGATATTCTGAAGCCTTCTTGGATGTACTGCATATACGAGACCTCCCCACAGATTTCCAATGATATTACAGTTTGGCCATACCAAATCTTTCATCTTTTCTCCATGAAGTACTTCATATTTGATTTGGAGGTACATTTCCGATTGTTGTCTTTTTGAAATACTCACTCTTTTCCATAGTCATTTTCTTCATTCTCAGACATCAGCTTCTAGAATATGTTGATATTTAGTTGAATCCATCCTTCCTTCCTTCCGCCTTCACAATATTTCCTATGCCACTGGCTGTCACGCCACCACAAAGCATAACATAACCACTCCCATGCTTAAAAGGTGAGCAAGGTGTCCTTTTCTTCAAATGCTTCAACCTTTTCTCCAAAAAAGGTATCTGGGTATGGTTGTGGCTAAATAATAAAATGTATGTTTCTGTGAAAGAGTGCCTGTTTCATCACTGAAAAGCGGAAAATAAAAATCCAGATTCCAGGCCAGAAGAAAGAGAAGAAGGGTAGAAATGGAAGAGGTAGAGCTAGCCCCAGTATAAAAAGGCTGAAAGCAGGACATGGAATCAATCTGGAAGGGAGACTGGAGCTGTGAGGAGTTGCCAAAATATTTGACTGCCTGAAGTCTCGACAGGTAAAACTGCTTTGTTTCAGCAGATGCTCGTGGGTGAAAGCCAGTTTTGTTTGCAAGATTATTTTGAATTTGTTTGCTAATCCCGACAGTGATAGTATGAGCATGATTCAGAAGTGAAAAGTAAAAGATCTGAATCTGTAAGCCATATGGGTGGTCAGGCAGGCTGCTTTGCAGCCAGACTATGACTGTGAATTAAAGCCTAACTTACAAACTGCAAACAGGGGTTTTTGTTTGCATTGAGAATGGAACCATGACCCCTCTAAAGAGTTAGAAAAAGGAAAGACTAGGAGATGAAGGTTATTGTGGAAGGTCCGTGACAGTTAGAAACTGCCTTTCTTTATTCAGTGTTAGTTTTAAGGTGGACAAGTAACAGCTCAAGCTCAATGGGACAAGCTAAGACCAAGAAAGGGAAACCCTGGTGTAGAGGGAACACAAGCACCCTTCTCCAGTCCTCTGAACGCTCGACTTTAAGCACTGAAAAGGTCAGCCAGGTTTGCTGCTGAACTTCCCTGTTCCTTCAGTACTCTTGAACGTATCCCATCCAACACCATCAGAGTCTACTTTTTGTTTAGCTAGCTCCTCATGAACAAAGCCTTCTTAATAGGAATAAAAATGAGGAAAATTTTGAACTATTTGTGTTTATTTTCTGCAGTCCAATTCCTGGCCCTTCATCTGTGAACAGAAAACAGAAATAATTGTTAAGCAATTCCGATTTATCCTCGTTAGCATCTATGTATTCCTCTCCTTCAACCTTGTTACCTTTGCACTTCCTCCTGTCACTAACATCTAAAAAAAGTCTTGTTCCCATGTTTTACTGTATGGCTATTTTTCTTTCATTAGTATCTTTGCTTTCCTGACTACTAGCTTTCCTTAGCTTCTCCAACTTGTCTTCCTCTTTCTGCGATCTCTTATAGGTTAAGACTAACCTCTTTTTCCTTATTTTTTCAGCTACTTCTTTTGAAAACCATAACGACTTCCTTTTCCTCTTATTTTATTACTTTTCTAAAAGGTTTATTAAAAACCCTTAAAATGTCTTTTAGTTTAGCCCACTGTTCTACTTCCTCCAGATGTTCCCATCCAGCTGATGACTCCTTGAGATATTCACCCATCTTTTGTAGTTAGGTTTTCCTGAAGTTTAGGACCTCTGCTTTTGAATGAACCATCTCCACCCTTGTCCTAATACTGAAACTTGGATTTAGTGGTACTATCCTGCTTTTCTTCCTTTCCCCCACTGCAATTTTAGTGTATGCTCTGGTGGATCTCCTCTACTGCTATTCTGCTATCAGCTGGTGTACCCCAGGGCTCTGTCTTGGGACCTCAACTTTTCTCTTTGCATTCAGTCCCTTAGTGTACTCATCTCTTCCAATGGTATTCAGTGTCATCTCTATGCTGATGGTTCTCAGATCTACCCCGGATGTCTGCCTGCCTATCTGGATGTTAGTGCCTGGATGTCTCACCACCATCTGAAATTGAACATGGCCAAAACTGAGCTCCTTATCTTTCCCCCTAAGCCCACCTTCCCCTTTCTTCCTTTCTCTATTTCTGTGGATAACACTCTACTCTTCCCTGTTTCATCATCTTATAACCTTAGGGTCATCTTTAACTCCTCCCTCTCCTTCTCCACACACATCCAACAGACAGCTAAAATCTGCCATTTCTTTTTATATTATATAATATTGGCAGAATTTGTCCCTTCCTTTCTGAGACCCTTATCCATGCTCTAGTCGCCTCCTGTCTAGACTATTGCAACCTCCTCTTTGCTGGTCCTTCCTCTGAATCATCTTTCCCCATTTCAATCTGCTCAAAACTCAGCTGTGCGGCTAGTCTTGTGCCAGTGTCGCTATGGTCATGATAGCCCTCTTCTCAAGTTATTTCATGGACTTCCTATCTGTTTCCGCATCCAGTTCAAACTTCTACTACTGAGCTATAAGTGCCTTCATTCAGCTGCTCCTCACTACTTATCCTCTCCTCTCGCCCTACACCCCTCCTCAGGAATTCTGCTTTTCTGGTGGATCCCTTCCATCTGTTTCCTTCTCTTTCACTACCACGAAATGAGAAAGGGACCTCGGCATAATTGTTTCCGATGATCTTTGTTAGTGATATAGCGGAAGGGCTTTCAGGTAAGGTTTGCCTCTTTGCGGATGATACCAAAATCTGCAATAGAGTAGACACCCAGGAAGGGGTAGATAACATGAGGAGGGATCTAGCTAAGCTTGAAGAATGGTCTAGAATTTGGCAGCTGGGATTTAATGTTAAAAAATGTAAGGTCATGCATTTGGGCTGCAGCAATCCAAGGGAGCAATATAGTATAGGGGGTGAAGTACTTTTGTCCACTAAAGAAGAGTGGGACCTAGGCGTGGTTGTGTCTGATGATCTTAAAGTAGCTAAACAGGTAGAAAAGGCAACGGCAAAAGCTAGAAGGATGCTTGGGTGCATACTGAGAGGAATGGCTAGCAGAAAAAAGGAGATGATAGTGCCTCTGTATAAGTCTTTGGTGCGACCTCATTTGGAGTATAGTGTGCAGTTCTGGAGACCGCACCTTCAAAAGGATGTGAACAGGATGGAGTCGGTGCAGAGGGTGACTACTAAAATGGTTAGTGGTCTTCATTAAAAAGCATATGAGGACAGACTGAAGGATCTTAATATGAACACCTTAGAGGAAAGGCGGGATAGAGTTGATATGATTGAGATGTTTAAATACCTCCGTGGCATAAATGTTCAGGGAGAGAGCCTCTTTCAATTGAAAGCAAGTTCTGCTACGAGGGGACATGGGAGATAGATTCAGGAGTGATATGCGGAAATATTTCTTTAAGGAAAGAGTAGTGGATCCGTGGAATAGTCTCCCAGTGGAGGTGGTAGAGATGAGGACAGTAACTGAATTCAAAAAAGCATGGGACCAACACAGAGGATCTCTAAAGGTAAAGAGGGGACTGTTGTAGTTGTTATGGAAGGACAGACTAGATAGGCCATGTGGTCTTTTTCTATCGTCATGTTTCTATGTTTCTATCTTAAAGTGGCTAAACAGGTAAAAAAGGTGACGGTGAAAGCCAGAAGGATGCTCAAGTGCATAGGAAGAGGAATGGCTAGTAGGAAAAAGGAGATGATAGTATCTCTGTATAAGTCTTTGGTGAGATATCATTTGGAGTATTGTGTGCAATTCTGGAAACTATGCCTTCAAAAAGGATATAAACAGGATGGAGTGGGCGCAGAGGGTGGTTACCAAAATGGTTAGTGGTCTTCGTTATAAACCACATGGGGAACAGACTTAAAAATCTCAATATTTATACTCTAGAGGAAAGGCGGGATAGAGGAGATATGATAGAGATTAAATACCTCTGTGGCATAAATGCACAGAAGGACAACCTCTAAATTGAAAGAAAGCTCTGCAACAAGGGGACATAGGATGAAGATGAGGGTGAAAGAGGATAGACTAAGGAGTAATATGTGGAAATATTTCACTATGGAAAAAGTGGTAGATGTGTGGAATAGTCTCCCAGTGGAAGTAGTAGAGACAAGGATAGTATCTGAATTCAAGAAAGCATGGGACAAACACAGATCTCTATAGGGAAAAAAAAGGGACTATAATTGTTGATATGGAAGGGCAGACTAGATAGGCCGTATGGTCTTTTTCTGCTGTCGTGTTTCTATGGGAACTGCCCTGGAACCTGGTGCATACTTTTACAATGTTGTAGAAAAGACTTCTTTTCTCATTCAGATCAGAGTTGTATAAGCAACGTTGTACTACATATAACTACTCCAGTGTCAGTTAAACTTTTCAGGAAGTCATTTGAAATGGATTGCCTCGATTTCAACAGCTGCATGTAACTTCTATTTTTTAAACATATTTTCAACAACTAAATTGCTGCCTGGAAGTGTTCAGCGATGTTTATTTTGACAGCTTTCTCCTGCTTTGTAGGAGTGAATTATCTTCATTTTCAAATGCTTGGTTGTTTAGAGGAGTCATTGTTGAAAGTAGACAGCACGATCAGAAGCAGAGAGGTTAGAAGGGTCTGAGCATCTTAAAACCATGGAATGATCTTTCTCTCTCTATATGAAGTTCTAATGAGTCTCTAAACCTTTTGGGCCTTAAATAACACAGTAGTAATGAATCAACTGGAAAAAGAAAGTGTCCACATTTTTGCATCTGTCAGATCAAGATTTGTGTTAAATATTTGTTTTTTCAAAATCAAAACGTAATTACACATGAATAAGTAATTATGCAGAAAGATGATCATGTCAGCTTCTGTTCACACAGGCATTCAGTGCGACTAGGGGTTCCTAATATTTGACACAACGTTAGGAACACAACCACAGAAAGTAACCTAAAGAGAGTGGTCATGGTATGCTCACATCTAGAAAGGGAGAGAAAATGGATCGAAGGTACACATCAAGACCCTTTTTCACATGACCTTGTGATCCTGCCCTACCACTGACCTCAATAACTTTCTAAAACATGCCCAAATGTCCCCACCATACTCTAGGAAAGATATGCTTTCTCATGTTCCTCTAAGTCTAACAAATGGTGGATGGAAATGACTGCTGATAAGCCAACAGGCCCATCTAATCTGTTTGGCTATACCTGTTATATTGTAAGAATATAGTCCAGCTGTCAGCCATAGCTTCAATGCCTACAGAACGTTGCTCCTCCCTAAATCAGTTTGTCATCTCTCTGTTTTCCTCTCTTAATCTAAAACTCATGACATCTCTCATGTCTTGTCGCGACACTTTGCAATAATTCAGTCACTCAAACTAGTGGAGTTGTTGTCCGAACATCCAGCTGTCCGGTGCTCATTAATGTAAACATGGCCATTGTGTTACTTCACCTTTTCGGAAGTCGAGGCTGCTATATCACCATATAAACTAAATGTGCAGATATTCTCCCCTCCCCCCTTTAAGCCCTCTACAGCATCGGTTTTCAACCAATAGTTCATGTACCCTGGAGGTATTTAGCTAATCCACTACTGTCAATTAGCCACTTCTGCAGGAAGAGCCCACTACATTATTCTTGGTGATCCCTTCCCAGCACCCATCTGCAGCCCTTCCTGTCTCCAGTCTTGTGGCATATTTATTTTGGCTTAAGGGAGAAGAAAGGTTGGCAGGGCAACATCTGCATGTAATACTTTTCTCTCTTCTCCCACGCCCTGAAATGTGCAATGTAAAATTTAGGCCAATACTCTCCCCTTGCTATGGCTCCCTTTGTTTCTCCCCCAGGCTGGTGCCAATTTGTTGAGTACAATCAAAGCATAGCAAGAAATATTCTCCAGCTACCTCAGCACCACTGGCTCTGTGGCGTGCACGTCTCTTCCTCGGATTCTAAATTCAGCAGTGTCAGCATCTGGTTATGTGGATTTGTTAATTGCCAATAGAAATTTAGGCGCAAATATCATACTGAAACATAAAACAGTAGAAAAGATGCTATATTTAATAAATATTTTACCATCAAAGACTCAGAGCTGAAAACAATAAAATATGCACCACAATCCATTCTCAAAATACAAATAATCACAGAAAATGGGGGGAGGAAAGAGAAGAACCCACAATCAAAAAAAAAAAAAAAAAAAAAAAAGGAAAACTATTAGTGGGAGGAAACAACAACAAAAAAAACCCCCACAGTATAAGATTGCCACTTATCTCAAGTCTCAATTATCCAGGCAACTGGATTAGGATCACATTACATATCGGAAAAATCTTTATCCTTAAACGAAAATAACTCTTGAGTATTCAAAGGTTCAAAATGTTGAGGTTCTACAAAAATAGTCTTTACCCTGAAACTTAACCAAACACCTTCTCAGATATCTCTAAAAGAATGTTATACCTAGAGCAAAAGCTGTAGGGCATAATGAGAAAAAGTTTCCTCTTTATATCCTTGTTCTTGAGGAGACATCCAGAAAACACAAAAAATGTTTTGATAATGAAAAACGTTCTAACTTTCCTTAATAAAAAACAAAGACAAAACAGAATCTTGGTTTGAGAAACTTTAAAAAATGGCAACCACCGTTTCATGAGCAGTTGATTCCTGATTAGAAGTTTCAAGTATTTCATTTAAATTACCCAAATCATTGTAGTGAGAAGGTTCAAAGGAAACCTTTTTAATAGAACCTGGGATATAAGCAGCCCACTCAACACCAATGACTGGAGATCAAGATGAAGAATATCCACAAAATAGCGTTTTAAAATTTCAAATGCAGAAATCAATGAGCAAGAGGGAAAATTTTAAAAAATGTAAATTAAATGTGCTCTCACTTTTCTAACATCTCCATTTTATTTTCTGCCAATAAATTACCCTTAATTAAAACACCACTAGAAGCTGTCAATGTTGAGATCCTTTTAGAATCATCTTCACCCACTTTTTCTTGCTGTCCTAGCCCCTTTTACAAGTCTGACAGCTTCAATAATACTGTCTTCTCCAATGAATTTACACAGCTGTGATAAGCAGATAGTGTGAACTCCATTTTGGCCATCATTCACCAGATTTCCAAGTTCATAACCTCCTTAGATGGACTGCAAGGTTGAACCACCAAAAGCCAGTCCCTCCAGGAAAGCCACAGGCTTCAAAGAAGGGCCCAACTGATAGCCAGATTCTGACAGACACCAGACCTGTAGAGGTCACCACATTCCTAGAGGATACAGAAGTATCCAACGCCTTGGCACTTAATTCTATACTTGGCCTATTGATTTAGCATTAAAACGGGAACATTCATACAACCAATCCCTTGAAGCACCCAACCCCATCCGGGATGTATTTAAGGGATTCAAATATAGAAAACCAACTGGCTGGGCAGGTGGTGAGCAAAGGATGGGACTTAAGGATGCCTCCTCAGATGAATGACCTTCCATACTGACCCAAGACATTTGAGGTAGGTCAGTTGCAGAAACTACAAAATAGTCCATTGGGCCATGGGGAGCAGAAACTTGCGACAACTACTTATTTTATCTTTCCCTTTCTTATTTGGATTTAATCGTTCTACAATCGCAAGACACAAAGTACCTGAATCAGATGTAGTAATCTCCTCACCACAATTGACATGAATCCCCTATAACCATGGCAGCTCTTCAGTTGGTTGCAAAGAGGTGTTCCCCTTTGGTCATGCCCCTTTTAGCATATGACTGTAAGCAAACAATATAGAGTCTTCCTCCATGATATCCAGTGACATCAAACCACACACTAATTCATAGGTCGAATGGTCTGGAGTGCAGCAATATTATTCTACCACTCCTTCCTGCATTCTTATGCACACCTTCAAGTTACTTCCTCCCATAGCATTTATTTTTGCAAGCTAAGTGTATTCAAGAGATTTCAAACTCTTATAAATTACAGGAATCATGAAACAATGGATGCCATTTACTTGATATACTACTATCATTAAAACGTTAAGCAGTATATAATCCTAAGAATCACTACTCTACATTTCTATCTGACAGAGCAAATTCAAGCCACCTTCACTTTATTTTACCACTGTGCTCTATGTCTGTTCCAGGCACGTTTAGATTCTATTCCAGGCATTTATCAGTCAAGGCACTTGAGCTCAAAAGAGGTTCCCCATCTCTGATCTGCAAATGTTTTCCTCTGCACTGTCACACAGGAATGCTGGGATTCATTCTTGGCTAGGGTGGGCTCTTATGCTGTTCAACCACCCGTGCTTTTATTATAATCCCCGAGAGGTGGAGAAAGCAAGTGTTGTCACAAATGCAATGCTTATCCACGAGGAATACAGGAAATAGCATCCTGTGGCACTGTCTGTTCTTGGATAGAAAACTACCTGATGCACATACACGGTTATAGAAGAAACCTCTGGAGCTGGAGATCATGCAGAATGGCTTCTTAGTTAAAAGCCCAATGGAGTGATGTAGAGACAGAGGATTTCTTTTAGAGAACATAGAAAAAGTAGAACAAAACCTAAAATAAAAAATGCACTCCAGTATGATTCATTACAACTGTTGTTCCAAAATTGGGTGAGAATCACTCCCAATTGGCCTGGTTTTCAGGGTAATAATTTAGAATATTTATGGGACATTAATGGATACCCATAAAACAACTGAAGGGGTGCCGGCACTCTCCTCCACCCTAGGCAAAGGCACCGATTCCATGTCCCCTTCTTCCCACTACAGCTAGGCTCCTAAGACTGCCTCTTCCAGCTTCTTTGGGTGACTGGATCCAGAAGATGGCTGGTTCTCAGTAATGGGAAGAGGGGACCAGCAGCAATGGTGCTGTCATGCACAGAGAATGTTGCAGCCATCTGCCAGAACCTCCCAATCAGACTGCTGCAGAGGCATTTCTGTGGTGGGATATATATACATGCTAGCTTGCACACGCCCATCCCAAAGTTTGCCAAACAAACATATTTTACGGATAAACTCTTATGAATGAGGTTACTCTCTCTTTTGGTTACCCCAAGATGGGTGTAAAGGTTTAGTCCTCACGGGCTGCAGACAGGCCAGATTGTCAGAATATTCCTCATGAAGATGCATGGCAGGGATCTGCATACAATGGAAGTAGTATGTATGCAGTTGTCATGCATATTCATTAGGGATATCCTAAAAAAGGCTGGCCTCTCTGAATCCCCCAAGAAAAGAACTTATGCACTCCGTTATGTCCCCCTGCCCTATGGGCCAGTACTAAATAGGATTTTTCAAGGACCAGACTTTCAAAAGGATACAACATTAATAGAAAGATAGCATTTTTAATTCTTAAATGCTCAAGCATGATAAAGTAAATTATAAAGATTAAAAAGATCATAATAGTCAAAAATTTTAAAAAAAGAAATTGTCATCTATAAAAATAGAGACTTAAAAACATAATTTCTTTTTTTTTTTTAGTGCCATCAAGTCTGTACTGACTCCTGGCAACCCAGCTGTCTCTAGGATTTCTTGGCAATGTAGCACTGGAAGTAGGTTGCCAGACCTTTTCTTCTGAGGTAATGGAGGGTAAAGTGACCTGCCCAAGGTCACAAGGAGTGCCAGTGGGAATTGAACCCTTGAGCTTTTTGGTACTAAGCAGTTGCTCTAACCACAAGATTACTCCTCCACTCAAAAAAAAAATCCCACACCACCCATGATAGCAATTAGAGAACAAACAACCAAATATTACGTCTGGTTGTGCAAGAATTTTGCAAAAAAAGTGACACTAATGATTCTTCAAAGACATGACCACCACCCGTCCTCTATTCCAATTACAATTATCAGTATAAGTGGGGCCAAAAGACGTGAAGGGCGATCGCTCTGCCATGGTAGCAGGAGTCTACTGAGAGAGGAGAACACTGTCTGGGGGCCACTTCCCTTCACAGCCTCTTCTTGTATTTTAGCACAACAATTCCAGGTCATTATTTTATTAGGATTTATCATTACCACCTTTATGAAGAGATTCATTCAAGGCAGTGTACAACAAACAACTTACGATAGCAAAATGACCAACAGCATAATAAACAACTAGAATAGCAAGATAAACTTGGAAGAAAGCAATAACAGAAACCCATATGATACAATGTCAGTAATGAACACTTGAGGACCTTTTGTCTCATTTGATCGTTACATCTGGGAGGGGGATCTGGTGCTGCTGCCAGTGATTTAAAGGGCAGCCTCTAAACGGATGACATCTCCTAACCCCCCCACACCTACTGTGATAACATCTTATCAGTAGTTAGTCTGTTAGCTACTGGCAGCAAGCTTGATGGGTGAAACGGTCAAACATGTGTATTTAAGTATAGGCTTATAGCTTAGTGAACTTAAACTTTGGTTTGTATGACACAGCCTGTGGTGGGCTCCTGAGCAACCAATCAAGAATGGTCAACAAAACAGTGAGAAAGATTTGGCACACTAGCTGCTGGAAATGGTGAAGTATCCCAGTGGACTCTCTTGAAGGCAGTAGCCAGCTCAGCTTTTGGCAACCCATTCCAGCAGAAGCATGAGGCAGTGGGCAAGCTACAGTGCTCATTTTCGATGACAAATTCTAAGGCAACAATGGTAAGCAGCATTTGGCTCGGGTGATTCCAGGGACCTCATTTCCCACTGTTTGGCACACTTCCTACCATTTATGGCATTAAATAAAGCTGTGGTCTTGTTTGTTCCACACAATTTGAATGTTTTACTGATGATTAGCATTGTGGCCAGCCCCAAGGGTAGGAGGAGGGTAAGTCCTGCCTGCCTATGTTACTGCCCAGAAAAACCATCTTAACCTTGAACTTTTCTTTCTTTGCTCTGGTCAAAGGAAGGGAGAGAAATATGGTCTCTTAATCTTGTACTGTCTTAATTAAAGAGAGATGAAAAATGAATACTTGCACTCAGAATACACTTAGCATCTTAAACGGGACTTGAAATTAAAAGGTCTGTCCCTTACCCCATTATGTTCAAGCCGCATAATTACAGCACTGCTTAAACAATTTCCAATCTTTTTCTTGCTTAGCCTTTTGTTATTTGCATTATTTCTAACCTAGAACAACGCAGGAGCCCACCAACAAACTTTGCTACAGAAAATTAGTAGGCTAACGAGGATTTTTTTGGAAAAGGTGAAACATGTTATGGAAAAATTATGTTGTGAAAGCATATGCAGAGGCAGGGCTTTGGGAATGCTTTCCATCAAAAATTTGTAGAAGGAATGTGTGCAAGTGCGGCATGCAAATGTTTTGTGGTAGAGGTGTGCTTAGGGTGAAGAGAGGGTTTGAATCTTTGTGGAGAATATAGGTGGGGATATGTGAGTGACTGTATGTGCAGGGATAAGCGAGGTTTCATAAGCGAGATGCATGTGTGCAAAGTTTGAATTGTGGTGTAGAAGGGTGCTTCGCAAACATGTCCTGAGGGTGTCACCTATTCAGTCAAGTTTTCAGGATATCCACAATTAATATGCATGAGAGAAATCTGCATGCAGTGGCGGAGATGGTGCATATAATCATGCATGAATATTCACCGTGGATCTCTTAAACTTGACTGGGATAGGGGTCTCTCAGGACAGGTTTGTAAACCACTGCTTTAGAAGGATATGGGGTATATGAGCATTGCATGCAAGCATAGGTGTGTGTGAGTAGGTAGGCAGGAGTGTGAATATAGGTGGAAGGCGAGTGGAAGTATGCAGAGATGTAGGGTGAGTAGGCGGCTGTGTGGACAAATATCAGAAATATGCAACAGGAGCACAGAAGCTTGTGGTGGAGAGGGTGTGGGCGGAGGACAGTGCAACTTTTCAAGTGCTGTGGGACATTGTCTTGAAAAATGCCTTTTCAGATCATCCACTGCCAGCAACTTGCAGCATTTCTGGAGTAAATCACTCATGAACAATGCACAGCTCTTTTTAAAGCCTCCTTCAGAGAAATGAGGGGGTTTTTCCCATTTATTTTGGGGGGGGGGGTTCCATTTATTTTGAGGTGTGGTCCTCGGTTCTCTGAAAATACTATGTCTGTTTTGTTTTTTTAAATTTAACTGGAAAGTCACATTTTCTTCCTGTATGCAAATTCTTCTCAATCCACATTCCTTTTTATTGGAGCTACTGTGTCTACAGACAGATGAACGCTGGTCCCTTTTCATAATTCTTTCCCACATTCTACATTCTGAAAACTATAAAGTCTCCACAGATATATTATACAAGCATTTTAAGCCTATGCTCCAGGGAAATCTGTCCACATCTGTCAAAAGGGATCCCTTCCTTGTGATCAAAACCCATACGTAAAGTAAAAAACTAAAATTGAAAAGCGCACACTTACAACGTAGCACAATAGTGCATTTCCACTTCCAGCATCTGCAAAGCTCATGTATATCTGTCCATCTCAGTAGGGTGGCAGGGGCAGATGTATATTTGTGCATTTGGAAGTGCTGTCGTGGTAGCAGGGGGTGTGTGCACATGCTTCTTCTACGCATGCATGTAAGCTCACTCTCTCCCCCCCCCCCCACACTCTTATCTTCATCTGCTGGCAAGACCCCCACTAGCAAGATGGAATTTTTATGCAGCAATAGCTGCAGCTTGTCTTCTACTGGCAGGTGTTTGGCTCCCTGCCAGCACAGTCTCCACCTCTCATCATTGCAACTCTTTTTTCTTCCATTGTCAGGGTCTGCGTCCTCCAGCAGTGGTATTTCTGCACTCCTTGGCCTGTTGTTCGAGCACATAGGCTTTCACAAATGCAAACAAACCATACGTTCAAACATGTGGACAGACTCGCAGGCAGATATACTCTCCACAATAGGCACGATCGTTGGATTGAAATGCAACTATTAACAAATGGTAGGAAAAACATGCAAGCACGTGGCTTCAACTACACTATACTTCCAACACAGATTTGTAGGAGGTCGCTGTGGCTCAGAGAGGAGGGTGGAAGAGGGGCGTGCGTAATCACCATAGGCAGGTGTGGATTTGGGGTTTGTATCTAGGGGTGGAGGTTAAAGTGTATGGGTGTGTACAAGAAGGTGGGGGGGGGGCAAGTGGGAAGGTGTATGTAGAGGAAAGTATACGAGGGGGTACCCAAAAAAAACAGGATTTTTTAAAAGCTATTTATTTCAAATTCTTTACAAAACAACCTTATCCCCTTCAAAATACTCTCCATTACAACTGATACATTTGTCCCACCGGTGCTTCCACTGTTCGAAACATTTTTTGTAGTCATCTTTAGAAACGGCTGACAGCTCCTCCCTCTTTTTTTTATTGACTTCTTCAGTGTCGTCAAATCGGTGTCCTTTCATGCCCCTTTTCATGCGTGGAAATAAGAAAAAGTCGCACGGAGCCAGGTCAGGCGAGTAAGGTGCGTGGGGCAGCGGAACCATGCCATTTTTAGCCAAAAACTGTCTAACAGAGATGGCTGTGTGTGCAGGTGCGTTGTCGTGGTGAAAGAACCAATCTCCTGTCTGCCACAAATCGGGTCTTTTTTTGGACGAACACTGTTGCGCAATCTTCTTAAAACTTCCAAATAAAAGGTTTGATTGACGGTCTGACCTGGGATTCACATGCATATTTATTGTGGTAATCCTGAAAATCCAACTGGCTAGGGGTGCCTCTAAGTAGAGGGTTGGGAAAGATTGACCCACAGCACTGCTGCCAATATATACAAAGGAAGGGGGGGATGCTGTGAAGATTCACAGCATCAGTCCACCAACTGAGGTTTATTGCTTCTTCTTTGGTTCTTGTTTCTAGGTAGCTTAATGTATTTTATTATATCCTCCCCTTTGGTTTAGGGCAGTGGTTTTCAAACCTGTCCTTGGGGACAACCATTATACTGCCTTCTACCTCCAATATATGCAAATCTCTCTCAAGCATATTCATTGTGGATATCCTGAAAACCAGACTGGCTGGTGGTCCACCAGGACAGGTTTGAGAAATAGAAATTACACTTACCTGGTAACTGTTGTTCCTTGAGTAACTACAGTTTAGTCCTCCACCTCTGGGTAGTGTACCTCCTCCTGCAGCTTGGAGACTGGGCATGTCAAAATCATGAAACCACTGGATATAGCCTGCTGGTCTCTCCTATCAGCCCCCAGTGAACTATTGACAAAGCAGACTCGAAGGAGCAACAAATAAGTAGCTATCATATCAAACTCAAGGCATAACCTAACATATTTAACAACTAAAAACCCCCTCTCCTAAAAGAAGGAAACTGCTTTTTGTACCTACTCTTTTCCGCTCTATGCTTAATCAAGGACAAGAGAAAGAAGAAGGGACAGAAAAGAGATACGAAGAATAGAGCCCGTTAGGCACCAATTAAAAGTTCCACTCACCTGTAGGCTTGCACCTCCCCCAACTGAACCACCACTGTAGACCAATCCATCATGGGGCGGGAATGAGAATTAAATTGTAGTTACTCAAGGAACAACAATTACCAGGTAAGTGTAATTTCTATTTCCTTATCGTTCCTACAGTTTAGTCCTCCACCTCTGGGATGTAACAGAGCAGTAATCATTGGGAGGGACCTTTCCAGCCAGATTGCAACACCACCTCACCAAAACAGGCATTGTTCGCCGCTAGGACATCCAGGCGGTAATGCTTGCTGAAGGTATGAAGCGAGGACCAAGAGGCTGCTCTACAAATTTCTACTAGTGGAACCAAACTGTGTTCTGCCCATGAAGTTGCGCTCTAGTGGAATGAGCCCTTAAGCCCACTGGCACCAAGCGGCCTTGCAAAAGATATGCCAATGCAATCGCCTCTTTAATCCATCTAGAAATGGATGCCTTCGCCACCACCTCCCCTTTACAGGGGCCTCCGAACAACACAAAGAGGCGGTCAGTCTTGCGAAACGGTTCTGAGACTCTCAAATACTGCCACAGCACCCTCTTTACGACCAAATGATGCAAACTGTGGTCCGAGACCTTCCCCCCTGCCAAACTTAGGGAAGGAAGAGAAACCGTCTGATTTAGGTGAAACGGAGATACTATCTATCTTCGGCAAGAGAGACAGCACTGGACGTAACACCACCTTTTCCCTGGAAAAAGACAAAAAACGGCTCTCGACAGGACAACACCTGTAGCTCCAAAATCCGCCTTGCCGAACAGATGGCTACCAAACATACTGTCTTTAAGGTTAAATCCTTAACTGACACCTGATGTAAGGGTTCAAATGGCTCCTTAACCAATGCCCCTACAACCAAGTTGAGATCCCATGGCGGAACCGAAACTCTACGAGAGGGCTGCAACCTGGATGCTGCTTTAAGGAAATGCATCACATCCGCATGTGAACCAAGAGCCACTCCCTGGACTTTGCCTCTGTAGCAGGCCAAAGCTGCTAACTCTCAAGGAACTAGCAGCTAGACCCTTATCAAACCCGTCCTGCAGGAAGCTCAATACCAAGGGAACGGATACCATAGCTGCGCGAACCTGCCTCCGCGAGCACCAGTCCTCAAAAATATGCCATATACGCACATACGCCAGAGACGTGGACTTTTTCCTTACTCAAAGCAAGGATGCGATGACCGTTGACGAGTAACCTTTCTTCCTTAACTTTGCCCTTTCAATGGCCATACCGTAAGCGAGAACCGATTCACTTGAGGCATTCGAAGAGGAACCTGCAGCAACAGACTCTTCGACGTCGGTAACTGCCAAGGATCCCTGTCGAGCAATCGAATGAGATCTGCGTACCACGGGCGCCTTGGCCAATCCAGTGCCACCAACAACACTTTCCCCCAATGAGCTTCGATCCGTTGAACTACTCGACCTATGAGTGCCCACGGAGGGAAGACAGAGGAGACCTGACGACGGCCACTGTTGTATCAGCGCGTCGATTCCTTCCGACATCCTCTCACGTCGTCTGCTGAAGAAACGACCCAATTTTGTTGACTGAAATGTCGCCATGAGATCCATTATTGGTGGACCCCACCTGCGAACTATCTGCGCGAACATGTCCGGATGCAACTCCCATTCCCCGACATCCACTCGGACCCTGTTGAGAAAATCCGCCATCACATTGTCCTTTCCTGCAATATGTGCCGCCGAGATCGCTGGTAGTCGAGGCTCTACCCAAGAGAACAGAGCCTCTGATTCCTCCTCCATGGCCACACTTCCTATACCGCCTTGCCGATTGATGTAGGCCACCGTCACGGAGTTGTCTGACAGCACTCACACCGCTCAACCCGACACTGTCAATTCGAACGCTTGTAACGCCAGGCAGACCGCTCTCAACTCTAGCCGGTTGATTAACCATTTGCTTTCTTGCCCCGTCCAGGTGCCTTGCTCAAAGAGAGCTCCGCAATGTGCTCCCCAGCCCACCAGACTCGCGTCAGTCAGCAAGGGGAGCCACTCCGGCTGCTCCAAAGGCATTCCTGAGTTCAGAGATTCTGGAAGCAAACACCATCGATGCGACTGCCTGACCCGAAGGGGACAGGGAATCCGCTTGCTCAGCGAGTCGGACTGATGCGACCAACGGCGAAGTAACACTCTCTGTAATGGGTGCATATGAAATCTGGCCCATGGAACTACTTCCAATGTCGCTGCCATGGTTCCCAGCATGCGAAGGTAAGTCCACGCTGAGGGCGCCGGGACGGACCTGAACTTGCGTATCAACTGCTGAAGGACTTGAACCTGACGAACCAGTAAAGACACCATCCCTTTCTGCATGTTGAACCGTACCCCCAGTTATTCAAAATCCTGGGATGGAACCAAGCGACTCTTGACCAAATTGACCACCCAGCCGAGGTTCTGCAGAAACTTCACCACCTTGTCTGTAACCTGAACACTCTTGGCCTTTGACTTTGCTCGGATTAGCCAATCATCGAGATAAGGGTGAACCAGAACACCTTCCTTTCGTAACGCTGAGAGGATCCTGGCGGAGTGACCACCAGCGCCTCCTCTCCAGTCACAACTGAAAGACCCAGGGAATCTACAGCCCCAGAATTCTCCATCTGGTGTTCCATGCTCATAGAAACAGCCACACAGCCCCGACAGATTCCGGTGTCAGCGACCGTGCCTCTGCGGGAACCACAGACCACACACTGTGGCCGCGATGACATCAGCTATACCCCACAAACTGCTTGCCAAGAATGAAAACAACAAACTGAAAGAACAGGTATGCTACTTAGCTTTTTTTTTTTTAACCCAACTGAAGCCTCAAAAACTAAAGACTGTAATTAACCAAAAAGTTCCCCCCCCCCCCCTGTAAATAGAAGGGAAAATAAACAAAAATAAATCAAAGTGAAGTAAACTGACTGAAAACGGAGTAAAGAGGCAAGGTCTGAAAGAATGCATTCTTTTCCTGCCAGTGTGCTTTCCCCAACGCGGGCCGCTGCAGGAATCACCACGCGGCACTGATGGAGGGAGGAAGAAAATGGTGCCGATCCCCGTCGGGCTTCAATTGGTGCCAAAACCCTCAATGCCGAAAATGTCACGATAAAACAAGAAACCCCTTTCATAGCCCAAAGGCCCTACCTGCGGCACTGAAACCGCCAGACTTGCTGCTCGCACTCTGCAGAGAGAAGCCTCTCGAGCCGCAAAGCTCTCTGGTACTGCTGCGGCGAGAGCTGCTCTCACCGGCACCAACACTGGCCAATGATTCCTCCGGTACCTGGCGCTGCCGAGGCTCACACCCCCAGAGAGCGCAGGTACGGCCCATGGGGCTCTCCCCCGTGCAGTCCAGGGAGAGAGATCCAAATTAGTGAGGTGCCTGCCCGACAAGAAAGGGAAATACAGAAGGCCAGAACTCCTTTCTTTTTTTTTGGTATTTAAAGGGACAGTACTAAAATCAATCAATCAATCAATCAAATTTAAACTATTGCCAATGATAGGAAAATGACTCAAACCAATTAGAATAATTAGATTAGAATAATTAAAGCCAATTTAAAATAAAACTGGATGAATGAAATTTGTTTGAAAAATCTAAACCCTGACTAGATCTGCTCCTTATCTGTTCCTCAAGTGAGCCCAGCACCTAGGCTCACTAAGTCCTCCTGCTGTATGGAGACTGGACACACTGGGGGCTGATGGGAGAGACCAGCAGGCTATATCCAGTGGTCACGATTTTGACATGCCCAGTCTCCAAGCTGCAGGAGGAGGTGCACAACCCAGAGGTGGAGAACTAAACTGTAGGAACAATAAGGAACCACTAGTTTAGGAGAACAATATGCAGCCTCTCTTAAAGCCACATCCCCCATTTTTGGAAACTCATCTTCCAAATCTAATCCTTTTGCTCATGTTGTGTTTATGCTTCCATGCATCAATGATTTCAAGAGAACACAGCAACATCACCGTGACCAAAGAGCAGAACTTTTCAACTCCTTTAAAGTTACTATCATATGGAGTCATACGATTTTCTTATATCACCACAAAACTAATACAAAACTTGAGCATGTTCAACAAAAAAGCACAATTAGCATTTACTCATTTATCACTAGTACTCTCAAAACCACAAAATTATAGGACAGCATGAGGGCTCTGCAGCAAGGCTAGGTGGAAAACTCACTTTCAAAGACCAATTTTTGCAAGCAGCAGAATTCATAGTAACATAGTAAATGACTGCAAATAAAGACCAGCATGGTCCATCTAGTCCAGGGGTCTCAAACACGCGGCCCGCAGGCCGCATAGCATTTTATGCGGCCCGCGACACCATTGGTTTCACTTTTCACCTGATTGCCGGCACGGCCGCGTGGGGTTAAAAAATACTCTCTCAGTCTAAAGTCATCTTCTCCCGAGTCACGAGCCTGCCCTCAACCAATGAGACAGGAAGGAGGGGGGGGGCAGCCAGCCGAACGCCACGAGGCACCACGCGCCCTCGAGGATCCATTTTGTGCACAGCGCGGGCAGGTATGGAGGCAGCCCCCGGAATTCCCCGATGTTAGCCAGCCCTGCCTCCCTCAGTCCCTCTCCTCTTCGGCTTTCAGAGCCGCGAAGGGAAAGCTTCTCCCTCGCGACTCTGTTAAGCTCGCCGGGGCAGATGGGAAATTTCCCATAAGCCTCAGCGGGCTTAGCAGAGTCGCGAGGGAGGAACTCTCCCTTCGCGGTTCTAAGCCGAAGCAGAGAAGGACTGAGGGAGGGAAGCAGGCAGGCAGGCAGGCAAGCAAGCAGGGAGGGAGGGAGGGAGGGCTGGCTCTGCCGGGCAGAGGGGGGGGGGGGGGGTGTCCCGCAGGACATTTGATTTTTTCCGCGGCTGATGGGGGGGGTTAGGACTGGTAATGACACTGGGGGGGGGGCTTAGGATTGGTATTGTGCTGTGGGTTGATGGGGGGGGGGTTAGGACTGGTAATGACACTGGGGGGGGGTTTAGGACTGGTAATGTGCTGTGGGTTGATGGGGGGGGTTAGGACTGGTAATGCCACTGGGGGGGTTTAGGACTGGTAATGTGCTGTGGGTTGATGGGGGGGGTTAGGACTGGTAATGCCACGGGGGGGGGGAGGTTTAGGACTGGTAATGTGCTGTGGGTTGATGGGGGGGGTGTTATCACTGGTAATGCCACTGGGGGTGTTTAGGACTGGTAATGTGCTGTGGGCTGATGGGGGGGGTTTAGGACTAGTAATGCCACTGGGGGGGTTTAGGACTGGTAATGTGCTGTGGGCTGATGGGGGGGGGGTTAGGACTAGTAATGCCACTGGGGGGTTTAGGACTGGTAATGTGCTATGGGCTGATTATGTTGACTTTTATTGAGGGGGGGGCTCAGGGATGCTTGATACTGCGGTGGCGGCGGCAGCAGCAGCAAGTTTGGATTTTTTAAAATGTACCTGGACTGATGGGGCGAGGGGGGGTTAGGACTGGTAATGGGCTGGGGGGGTTGCTAGGACTGGAAATGGGCTGAGTGGAAGGGGGGCTTGGAATGGAAATGGGCTGTGAGGGGAGGGAGCTAGCACTGGAGATGGGCTGAGTGGGGGGGGAGCTAGGGTTGGAAATGGGCTGATGCAGGGACTAGAAAGGAGCGGATGCTGGGTGGGGCTTGAACTAGAAGGGAGCTGATGTTGGGGGAGGATTAGAATGGGATGGAGCTGGGAAAGTGAAATGGAGAGGGAAAAAATATTTTGTGCGGGAGGGAAGACAATACAATTGGCCAGGTTTTGGGAGAGTAAGTGGAGATTGAGGATGGAGGGGTAATATTTGAGTGGATAAAATAGGAATGAGGAAAGAGCAAAAGGATAAAGATTTAGTATGTTAAAGCAGATGTAGAGAGAGAATGAAAAAAAAAACTAGAAGGAGAGAAGAAAGGACAAATGGACAGCAGACGATGGAGAGTTAGCAGAAGACACGAAGAAACCATAAGAAAGTGGCTGGAACAATTGCAACTGAAAAAAAATGCACAAAAGGTAGGAAAATATCTCTTTATTTTGAATTTATTAACTGGAATATGTCAGCTCTGGGAAATGTGCATCATTAATGTCTGTGCTTTGTTTAGTACAAGAAATTAATTTATAGTTTTATTTCTACAGTGTTGTTGTACATTCCAAGTTTGGCTTTTGGGGTTCCCAATTTAATTATTGTCTTCCTGTTTCTAAATTGTGATTCCTTGTTTGGTGATGGTCTATGTTCTGCATGTGTAACTGAGCTGAGGTATTCTGTTTATGTAATTCCTATTTGACATTGCTACTTGTTCTCTTTTCCCAGTAGGTCATGTATTGTTGTTCTCTGAAATGTATTGATTTAATATTTACAGTGTTGCCTTTTGATAGGTAGGGTCTGGTGCTTTGTGAGTCCTGGTAGTGCTGTTATGATACGGGGGGGGTTGCTATAGATTCTAAATGGGCAGTGTTTGTAGTAGTTCCTAATGTGCCTGGCGGTTGGCACTGGATTATAGTAATATAGAGATTGTTTAGTCTTTCTTTATCCATATACTCATTATGCAACATTATGCAAATATTTATGCAAATGAGGCCCCTTATGCAAATGAGGCCCTGTATCTTATGCGGCCCCCGGGTTATTTTACAAGTCCTCATTTGGCCCTCAAAGCAATTTGAGTTTGAGACCCCTGATCTAGTCTACCCACTTAAAGTTGCTAGAGTTGAACCTGCTCCTCCATACAGGTAACCCTTTCCTCTATGCCTTCATTTAGGGTTGCACTTTCTGTTCCACTCAGATTACCCCCCCCCCCCAATCCCTCTATTTCTGAAGTTCAAAAATAATTTAAGTTTGCTTTAAATTTCATCTTCATCTTTCATCTATAAAGAGATTCACCCAAGACAGTGTACAACAGAACTTAATAGCAAAATGACCACCATGTTAGCATAATAAACTTGGAAGTAGGCAATAATAGATATCAATATGACTGAATTTACACTTTAAAATGGCATAGTAGAAAGGGAAAAAAAAACACAAAAAAAAAACACTTAATGATACACCTTAACAGGCAACCTGATAGAAAACATAGAAAAGATATTCACAAAAGCAAACCGATGCAGAAAGCCGGTGCAAGACGCACGCTGAAACGACTTTTTACTCACCTGACAATGCACATCTTAACACACAATGCAGAAAAAATAGGGTCTGCAAATTAAGGATGTGGTAACCGGGTGCATGTAAATAACCTACCCATTAAACTGGGTGCTAAATAGCAGCATTAAAATGGAAGAGCAAGCCAAAACACATGCGCACAAGAAGTCAGTGCTAGTTTGGCATGCTCTCCCAGAGAAACGGGCACCGCATGGCTAATTTGCATATCAGCCCCCAACAGTATTTCAATGGTATCGGGGAGATGATCGCAGCATCGGAAAACGCCCCCAATGCCGTCAAAATACTATCAGTGGCCGGTGCCCCAACAGAAAGCGACTACCTTGTGGTTTAGTGGCCCCTGAGACAGCCCCCCCAATCCAAATTAAATTAAAATAAAATAACCTGGTGGTCTAAATCCACCACCCTCCACACAGTACCTTAAAATAAGCGGGAGTGCTGCCTACGCACTCCCACTCGGTCCGCTATCTTGAAAAATGGCAGCACAATGCACCAGGTGAGGTCAGACTGCCATATAAGGTAGACTATGCCTTATATGGCAGTCTAACCCTACACGGTGCATTCCAGGATGCACCGTGCGGGGCCAAATACCCCTATTTGTCAAGATGGAGGACTCAGAGGAGCGTGTAGTCAGCGCTCCTACTTATTTTAAAGGTAATGGGTGGGGAGGAGGTGGATTTAGGGGCTGCTAGACCACCAGGTTATTTTTTTGTAGTGGGGGTGGGGCTTTCAGGGGCTGCTAGACTACCAGGTAGTCACTTTCTGTCGGGGCACTGGCTCTAAACAGTATTTTGATGGCATTGGGGATGATCGTGACATCGGGAAAGTCCCCGATGCCATCAAAATTCTGTCGGGTGGGGGGAGGTGGGGGAATTAGGGCTGTTGAGCCACCAGGGATTTGATTTCCCTATTTTGATGGCATCGGGGGCTCTGCCCGATCATCTGAGGTGAAGATCTAAGCATCAGGGAAAAGCACCCGGTGCCATTCAAATACTGTCAGGGGCAGACGTTAGAGGTTTATGTCACCTCAGACCCTGCAGTAAAAATATCAGCACTATGGCTGGTGGTGAAATCCTCTACGCCCGACTCTGCATCAGGTGTAGCCATCATTGGCATACTAGGCTATTATGTGCAGCTCATTTTCCTACAATTTAAACACATTTAAATACTTGTAGCGTTAATTGGGCGCTCGTTTTTCCACTGGGGTTTACGTCTGTTTTCTGCATTTAAAAGGTGCTTAAAGTATTCTTAAACATGGCATTATCAGTGCTTAAAAGCCACGCTAGCTTTCTGCATCGGCCTGAATGTCAGCACAGTAAAAATGACATATCAAAAGGCAATACAGTAGAACATTCATGTGACGTAATCAGGATACTCACTGTTGGCACAATACAATGACACATCCCAATAGGCAGAACAGGGGACAGGTACAGCCACGACATACAGACAAGACAGGCAATGATAAAGGCATAAGGACCAACAAAAATGTGGAACCAGGTTGAGTAAACTACATGTACAGAAGAATAAAGGTATGTGGATCTGGTCACATTTTCAGGGTGTGCAGCAAGCTAGTCCTGAAGCAGTTGTCTACTAGCTGGACTCAGACGGCATACGTTCTGTGTCCTAAAGAAAGCCACGGCATGTTGCCCCTCATCAAGGATTGTCGGTCATGGCTGGGGAAGGTGTTTACAAACAAGGGCAAAAATCCCACATAACTTCACATGAAAGCTCAAAGCATAGCCCAAAATTGGGGTAAATTCTGACTGAACTCGAATTACAAAGAAACTTATGGTAAAACACCCTTTCTTCTTTACACCGCCCTCCTCCCCCCAAAAAAACACAGTTTATGCATCAAATTAATACAGAAGAGACTTTTTCTACTAGTTTCTTTTTTCTGTTGCTAAGGAGCCAAAGAGCTGCTGAGCGGCCAAGATAACTGCTAGCCAGCTAGAGTCCTTCTGAAAACTAGTTGCTTCCTGAATGCCTTGATAAATCGCAATTAGCATCGTTAGTAGTTTTCACAAACCAATTAAAGGGTTCCCTTTGAAAATAAACTTACAGGCCCACCAGCCAAAGCAAAAAGATTACAATCTAAAAAGAGTGCGGTATATAAGAGATGTAAAATAAATAATAAATAAATAAAACACGCTAGAAATAAAAATCACAAAACACAATATAAAAAAAAGATATGCCGTATAATAAATGTCAGCTGATAAAGACACGACACATCAGTCAGCAGCAAACTACAAGCCAAAGCTCCATGTGCTAACAAAGCTACTTGAGGGAGAAAAAAATGATTTTGATCTAAAAAAAGGATTATTTGGCCTTTCATGAACTATAAAAACCAAACTATATTTAGCCTTTTTTCAGTAGTAGCTCAAGGCACGTTATATTCAAGTACAGTAGGTATTTGAGCTAATGACCCTTTCTGTACTGTTGGTTAATAACTAAGCTACTGTATAATGCAGTATTTGTAACTTACATATCATTTAGGAAAGAGTAAATTAAAGGCTACTGCAATAATCTAAGTGGGATACCATACAAACACAAACAAACAAAGCAAAGGCTGCCTTATCAAATCCTGTAACCTCCAATCCATGGAGTCAATTATTCAAGTTTTTGAACACGGAAACATGCATGTTACCTGCATAAAAATAAATTTTGCTTATTAATCCCGTCCCCAACATGCGTAAATATGCCCATGATATATGCAGCATGCATACTGTGAAGACAGGTAAGGAGAATGAAATTATGTACAGAAATTGCATCTTCAAATCTCTGCCCACTGTCTGGTACACAAGTTCCACCAGCTCCCACGTCTTATAAACACCGGACAAACCTACAAGACAAGTTACCTTTGAAAATGAGCTCACTGTGGTACTGCAAGCTCTACAGGGAGTGTCAAATTACTCTCCTACTAAATGGAATATATTATCTAAAAGTACTGAATAGCATCGTTTCAGATCTAGCTCTACCAGCTCCAACTGCCCTACAGTGTGTATTTCACTTACCGTATGTTCATACATACCAAGTTACACCAATCAGTCCATCTATGCTAGCACCCTCCTCCGATAACAGCAAGAGCTAAAGGGGACAAATGGGGGAGGGGTTGGGAAGCTTGCTCCCAGCTTTGTCCATCCAGTTTCCAAAAGTCATGGTTTTAGGACAGTAAGTCCCAGCCTGTGGTCCATGGACACCTGGGGGGGGAGGGGCGTCGTGAAACCATTATGGAGCAAGGCAATTGGGAATCCTAGGCAAACCTTCACCCCCTTACAAACCCCACCCCTCCCATCAAAAAAATGCATTCTTGGCATACTTTTAAGTTGCTGTTGTTAAGTCCTGTAGAGTTGATGTTGACTCATGGCAACTCTCTGGACAGTTGTAAAAAAGCAAAGTTCAAGACCGAACAAAGCTTAGGACATGTGTGTATGCCACTCTCCCAGCTGGTAAAAAGAATGTGTTTTTGAGTTTGTGGGTCAGTCAGAATCGAGTGTTTTGCTTTGACTGCTGCTGCTCTTTACTGCCCTTTCAGAAGCTGTCATCCTAGGCAGCTGCCTAGTTTGCTTAATGATTTCTCTGGCTCTGTCCAAAGGACACAGAGGAGAAAAACTGGAGGGGACTGACTAGGGCAAAAAGAGAGAGAGAGAGACTGGAGAAAGAGTAGGAAACAGGCTTGATGCTGAGGGGAGATGATCCAGAAAGAATGGTGGTGACAAACTGGGGGGCTCCCTGAGCTCTTTTGGAGGGGGTCATACGGGACCTGGTGCTTATGAATGGGACAGTATTTTTGATGTTATAGCAGGTGATCATCTTGCGTCCAGTGATCACCAGATGGTGTGGTTCACTATCAGGACAAGGGCTGATAGTCCATTCGAAAGTGAGGATCCTAAGACTTTAGGAAAATCAACTTTTCCAAGATAGGACAATACCGCAAGGAAGTCATTAGTGGAATGGGAACAGCTAAGGGCTGTAGAAAAGCAGTGGGTAAAACTGAACGGGATTATTTTTAGGGCAACAAACCCTTTGTTAGGAAAAAGGAGGCTACTACACTTCTCAAAAGTAGCTGGGGAAAAAAAAAAGGAGGGTGGCCTTCATAAAATGCAAGAGATCACAGAAAGAGGAAGACAAGCATCTATATTTGGAAAAGCTACGAGAAGCTATGAAAGGAATCAAGAAAACAAAGATACAAATGGAAGAAAAAAAATAACCACTGCAGTAAAATGGGGAGGGGGGGGGGGAGAAGACATTTTTCAGATATGTTAACGAGAGGAGAAAGTTCAAAAGTGCTATTGTCAGACTCAAGGGTGAAGAGGAGGAATATGTAGAAGCTGATGAGGATAAAGCAGAAATGCTCAACAAATATTTTTGCTCTGTGTTCATAGATGAAGAGCCCGGAGCGGGACCTCAGAAAACACCCACAAATCACAACAGAAGCGAAGGGGGCCTTGAATGATTTTCAGAAGACTGTGTTTGTGAGGAACTAACTAAATTAAAAGTAGATAAAGCGATGGGGCTGGATGGGATACATCCAAGAATACTGAAGGAACTTGGGGAAGTTGTAGCAGCTTCACTGTGTGACCTTTTCAATGCTTCTCTAGAGTTGGGAGTGGTCCAAGAGGACTGGAGAAAGACACACGTGGTCCCTTTATATAAAAATATAAGTAAGGATGAGGTTAGGAATTACAGGCTGGTTAGTCTGTCCTCTGTGCTGAGTAAATTAATGGAAATGTTGCTAAAACAGAGGATAGTGAGGTTTCTGGAGTCCAATGAATTGCAGGATCTGAAGCAGCATGGTTTTACTAGAGGCAGGTCTTGTCAGACAAATCTGATTAAATTTCTCTGACTGGGCGACCAGAGAATTGGACCAAGTAAGAGCACTAGATGTATTGTACTTAGATATCAGTAAAGCCTTTGGTCACCGTTCTGCACAGGGGACCTATAAATAAATTGAGCACCCCAGGGTTGGACCCTAAAGTGACTGACTGGATTAGTCATTTGTTGATGGGGAGGTGACAAAGAGGAGAAGTAGGTTACCAGTGGTGTGCCACAGGGATCTGTCCTTGGTCTGATTCTCTTAACATTTTTCTTAGTGATATTGCAGAAGGGCTGTTGGGTAAGGTTTGCCTCTTTGCGGATGATACAAAATCTGCAATAGAGTAGACACCAAGAAGGCATAGGTAACATGAGAAGGTATCTAGCAAAGCTTGAACAATGGTCGTGAATTTGGCAGCTGAGATTTAATGCTATAAAATGCAGAGTCATGCATCTAGGCTGCAAAAATCCAAGGGAGCAGTACAGTATAGGGGATGAAGTACTTCCATCCACGAAAGCACAGCAGGACCTGGGCGTGTTTGCTTCTGATGATCTTAAGGTGGCTCAACAGGTAGAAAAGGCGATGGTGAAAGCCAGAAGGATGTTCGGGTGCACAGGGAGAGGAATGTCCAACAGGAACAAGGTGGTGATAGTGCCCCTGTATAAATCTTTGGCGAGACCTCATTTGGAGTATTGTGTGCAATTCTAGAGCCCACCCCTTCAAAAGGATAGAAACAGGATGGAGTTGGTGCAGAGAGTGGCTACTAAAATGGTCAGTGGGTATCGTCATAAGGCATATGGGGACAGACTTAGAAATCTCAGCATGCATTCTTTGGAGGAAAGGATGGAAAGAGATACATAGATACCTGGGTAGCAGCTTCCTGGGAGCACAAAAGAGCAGCTACAGTCAAAGCAAAACAATGGGGGTCCTAACACCACACAAACTCAAAGACTCATCAATGCAGACTTTTTTCCAGGAGGAATGCACAATTTACCTAGTCCCTTTATCCTCATTATGTATATGACAGAGATATTTAAATACCTCTGTGGCATAAATACACAGGGGAGAGCCTCTTTCATCTAAAAAAGCTCTGCAAATGAGGGGGCATAGGATGAAACAGAAAAAGACCATATGGCCTATCTAGTCTGCCCTTCCATATCAACTACTACAACAGCCCCCTTTTTTCCTTTAGAGATCCTCTGTGTTTGTCCCATGCTTTTTTAATTCAGATACTGACCTCATCTCTATCACCTCCAATGGGAGACTATTCCATGCATCTACCACTATTTCTATAAAGAAATATTTCCACATATCACTCCTGAATCTATCCCCTTTCATCCTCAACCCATGTCCCCTCACAGCGTAGCTTGCTTTCAATTGAAAGACTCTCCTCCTGTGCATTTATGCCAGAGAGGTATTTAAACATCTCTATCATATCTCCTCTTTCCAGTCTTTCCTCTAATGTATACGTATTAAGATCTTTAAGTCTGTCCTCAAATGCTTTATAACATCAAAGACCACTAAACATTTTAGTAGCCACCCTCTGCACCGACTCCACCATGTTTATATCCTTTTGAAGGTGTGTTCTCCAGAATTGCACACAATACTCCAAATGGGCTCGCACTAGAGACTTATGACAGTGAAAGAAGATAGAGTCAGAATTAATTTGTGGGAATATTTCTTTACAGAAAGAGTGGTAGATGTATGGGATAGTGTTGACGGCGGAGGATCACATTTCTGTGACAACGGCAACAACACCAAACTTAAACTGCGCGGAAGGAAGGCCCGGCAATCTACTTCTGTATCTTGCCATGAAAACCCAATGGATAGTTACAACAAAACAAATTGTGCTATGGTGCTGGAAGATGAGACTCCCAGGTCGGAAGGCACTCAACTAGCTACTGGGGAAGAGCTGAAGACTTTTCAGAGTAAAGCCAGCATTTATGATGTGGTTGGATCAAAGCCCTCGGGAAGTCTGACTGCTGATGTAGCGGCGCATGAAATGAGAGTCAGAAGCTGTAAAGATGTCTTACACATTGGAACATGGAACGTACGAAGCATGAACCAAGGGAAGTTGGAGGTGGTCAAGAATGAAATGGAACGTGTACAACTTGATCTGTTGGGTGTCAGCGAACTGAAATGGACTGGCATCGGGCACTTTGCATCAGATGATCACATGGTCTACTATGCTGGAAATGAAAGACAAAGAAGAAATGGTGTTGCATTTATAATAAAGAAGAAACTTGCAAGAACTGTAATGAAATACAATGCAGTCAGCGAACGCTTAATCTCTATTCGTCTACGAGGATTGCCTATCAACACAACTATAATTCAAGTATATGCCCCAACAACAGCTGCAGAAGAGAATGAAATTGAAGAGTTCTATGAACAAGTACAAGCTGAAATTGACAGAACATGCAAACAGGATATCCTGATAGTCATGGGTGACTGGAACGCAAAAGTTGGCAACAAAGAAGAAGGCAAAGTAGTTGGAAAATATGGACTTGGCAACAGAAATGAAGCTGGAGAAAGATTGATAGAATTCTGCAAGACCAATGATCTATTCATCTCAAACACCTTCTTCCAGCAACACAAGCGACGACTGTACACATGGACTTCACCCAATGGATTGTATAAAAATCAAATGGACTACATCTGTGGAAGTCAACGATGGAAAAGCTCTGTAACATCAACAAAGACAAAACCTGGAGCTGACTGTGGTACAGATCATCAACTACTAGTATGCAAACTCAAGCTAAAGTTGAAAAAGAGCAAACCACTCATGAATGCACCAAAATATGACCTTGAGAATATACCACTGGAATTTAAAGACTGCCTGCAAAATCGATTTGCTGCTTTAGATACAA
This sequence comes from Ichthyophis bannanicus, assembly GCA_033557465.1. Classification (NCBI taxonomy): domain Eukaryota; kingdom Metazoa; phylum Chordata; class Amphibia; order Gymnophiona; family Ichthyophiidae; genus Ichthyophis; species Ichthyophis bannanicus. The sequence goes on from CM066036.1 coordinate 189,043,387, forward strand.
ATGACAGAGCTCCGGAAGAGTTATGGAATGACATCAAGAAGGTTGTGCTGGAAGAAAGCGAGAAGTCTCTACAAAAGGTGAAAAAGCAAAAACGGCCAAAATGGATGACGGAAGAAACTCTGAAAATTGCCCAGAAACGCAGAGAAGCTAAAGCCAAAGGAGAAAGAAAGACAATCGCAGAACTCAGAGATTTCCAACGTGCAGCAAGACAGGACAAGGAAAAGTACTACAATGACACTTGCAAGGAAATAGAAGCAGAAACTATTAGAGGAAGAACAAGATCGGCTTTCCTAAAGCTGCGAGAGTTAAAGAAAAAGTTCCAGCCCCGAATTGGAATGTTACAAGATGCTCAAGGTTCTATGTTGAATGATGCTGAGAAGATCAAGAAAAGGTGGAAGGAATATACAGAGTTTTTATATGATAAAGATCAAGTGGACCAACAGCCGTTTCAACCTATACCTTATGATCAGGAACCATTGGTGATGAAAGAAGAAGTTGAAGCAGCATTGAAAGCCTTATCAAAGAACAAAGCACCAGGCATTGATAGCATTCCCATAGAAGTATTGCAGCAATCTGATGCAGCTGTTACCGTACTTACAAGGCTCTGCCAAGAAATATGGAAGACAACATCATGGCCAACTGACTGGAAAAGATCTGTGTTTATACCAATACTAAAGAAAGGTGATCCAACTGACTGTGGAAATTATCGCACAATCGCTCTGATCCCACATGCCAGCAAGATTCTACTGAAGATTATTCAAAAGAGACTACAGCCATACCTAGAACAAGAACTACCTGAAGTGCAAGCAGGGTTCAGGAAAGGGCGAGGAACGAGAGACATCATTGCGGATGTGAGATGGATCCTTGAAAAGACTAAAGAATACCAAAAGGATATCTATTTGTGCTTTATCGACTATAGCAAGGCTTTTGACTGTGTAAACCATGAGAAACTCTGGGCCACATTAAGAAGCATGGGTATACCAGAACACCTGATCGTTCTCTTGCGTAATCTGTACATTGATCAGGAAGCAACAGTTCGAACGGAACAAGGAGAAACAGAATGGTTTAAAATAAGCAAAGGTGTAAGACAAGGCTGCATACTTTCCCCCTACCTGTTTAATTTATATGCAGAACAAATCATCAGAGAAGCAGGACTGTATGAAGACAACAGAGGTGTGAAGATTGGTGGAAGACTCATCAACAACCTTCGCTATGCTGATGATACCACATTACTGGCTGAAAGCGAAGATGATCTGAAACATTTGCTTCTCACAATCAAAGAACATAGTCTCAAAATGGGCCTGCACCTTAATGTAAAGAAGACAAAGATCATGACAACTGGCATAATCAACAGGTTCATCGTTGAAGGAGAAGAAATTGAAATTGTGAACAACTTTAACCTACTTGGATCAACTATCAATAAAGAAGCAACAAGCAGTCAAGAAATCAGACGACGCATTGCTCTTGGCAGAATGGCTATGAAAGACCTAGATAAGATTCTCAAGAGCAGAGATGTGTCTCTCCATACAAAGATTCGACTTGTTCAAGCCATGGTATTTTCAATAACATCATATGGATGTGAAAGCTGGACAGTGAAAAAGACAGACAGGAAGAAAATTGATGCCTTTGAATTATGGTGCTGGCGGCGAATACTGTGTATACCATGGACTGCCCGAAGAACAAACCAGTCGGTACTAGAGGAGATCAAACCTAAGCTTTCTTTAGAAGCTCAGATGACAAGACTTCGGCTTTCATACTTCGGACACATCATGCGAAGAGAGAGATCATTAGAGAAAGACATCATGCTTGGCAAGATAGAAGGTCAACGCAAAAGAGGAAGGCCAGCAATGAGATGGATCGCTACAATAACAGCAGCTACGGGTACCAGTCTGTCGTCAATGAGCCGCCTGACTGAAGACCGAACACAATTTAGGATAGCTATCCAGAGGGTCGCCATGAGTCGACTCCGACTCGACGGCACTTAACAATAACATAGCAGTTGATATGGGAAGGACAGGCCGCCTGATCTTTTTTTTGCCATCATGTTTCTAAGGGGTCCACAATCTAAAAATCTGTGAACCTCTGTGTCTGGAAGTCTTCAAGCTGGCGCCACACTCTGGATTGTTGTATTTACTGGCTTGTGACTGCCCCATCTCATTTATCCCTTCTTGAACCCGGCTATATTAAAATTTTCTCTTGTACTAGCCTGGGACAACAAGTTCCACAAAATAAGCAAAGTACTTCCTTTAGCTTCTATCTGCCAGTTAACAATTTCACTGGGTGTCTTGGCAACTGTTCAGGGTCAAATGATAGTTACATCAAAGTTTACCACAGCATAGAAAGAAAATTCACACTTGCTTTCTGCAGAACATGCAAGTAATCTTCTGAGACAAATAGCATTATTTATTTGCTGTACCTTAAAAAAAAAAATGTGGATTTCCTTTTTGCCGCTTATGAATTAACAGCTGCCCGTTTTTGTTTTAATGTTTCTTCTGCAGCTCTGTTTTCTAAGCGCGGTGACGGAAAGCACACTTTCATCTCAAGACTAATTGAACATTTGTCTCTTTACAACACTTAAATAGCTAATCAGCTCTGAAACTATTATGCTTCAAAACAACTCCTTTTGTCTGTAGGGAAACTCTTTTTCTTCATAAGAGAACGATTCACTTGATTTACTTTTTCTTTTAGTTTACCAAAGAGACTGCAGAAACAGCAAAAAATTATTACAGCTCTGCACATTACCATTCAGTATTCCCGTTTATCTTCTCCTTTTATGCAAAGGAAAAGTAGGGAATTCTGTTTCAGTAGTTCCCAACCCTATTCTCATGGGCCATCTGATTCACTCTGGTTTTCAAGCTATAGCTCGTGCATATTTACTGTGGATATCTCCATGCCCTGCCTTTACTGTACTCCGCCCCACCTCATGCGCATTCCTTGTAGATATCCACTAGAAGAGGCTAGTCATGGACAGGTTTGGCCCATAAACTAGGCAGACTAGACGGTTACCTAGGGTACTAACTTCTTGGGGGCAGCAAAGAGCAGCTACAATCAAAGCAAAACAATGGGGTCCTAACACCACACAAACTCAAAAGACTCATCAATGCAGACTTTTATCCAGGAAGAACGGACAATTTGCCTAGTCCATTTATCCTCACTACGTATATATTTAGAAAAAAAAAAGACGATTATGATAGGGTTTAGTTATCAAAATCTCAGGAGAGGGCGCTAGAGTCTAAGGGGTATGTTTACTAAACTGCAGTAACGTTACAGACCGCACGTTATGTAACGTTAACGCTCGTTAGGTAATGTTATCGCGCGGTTGAAGTGGCACCCTGGTTGAAGTGGCACCAGCCTTGATTATGCACACCTTGTAAATAGCAGCTTGTATATATTCTCACACTGTAAAGAATTATATATACTCTGTAAATAGTTACCCCAGCAATATCCAAGTTTTAGTACCTCTTATCTGTAAACACAGAGCAGCTCTGGCTGCTCTGTATAAGATACTGTTGTATGTAAACCGCACTGATATTAAATATCACGGTATAGAAGAGACATTAAATAAATAAATAAATAATCGTTAACATCCTCGGCCGCGGTAAACACCGCAGAGGGTGGAGAGAGGGCGGGGGGGAAGGGGTCAATAGGTGGGGAGTGGCTCCCTGCACATTTAACACGCTGAACTGAAGGGCTGAATCCTACCGCGAATGAAAACCTGCCATTAGATGCACATTTGCAGGAGAGAGAAACCACTTAAGTATCAGCAATGTATAGCATAGACAGGGAGCCCAAGACGTGATAGTAGTGCTCCATGTCCAGCACCAGCATAGTGCCCAAGTATGAAAGGCCACTATGGCGATGGTGTAAGTGGGGCATAGGAGGCTGCAGGCGGGACATGTAGCGGGGGCAGCAGGGGCACAGGGTTGACTAGGCGGGTGCCTAGGAGCATAGAAACCGGAAATCATCATGACAGCAGCTGACAAAGTCCAAACACAATCCACCTACATCTACCTGGTCCACCCGAGCTAATAGTTGCCAGGGCACTGACCTGACATACCCCCAGCCATCCCTCCCCCAAGCGAAAAGAACAGACTATTGGTAGGCGGTGATGGGGGGGGATGTGAGGATGCTCATGTATGCCCCATGCCCCGCTCCCTAGGCGACCACCTACCCACACAGTGGATGGCCTAGGACTGCGCACTACCAGCACCGACAGCATATAGCCATGTCAGCATGGCAGGGGGGTGTGTGCCCGTGCTGGAGGGGGCAGTGGCACCTGCCTGCAGTGGACCTAGGCCATGCCCTGTACCAGTACGTGGTGTGCAGTGCAACATAAAAGGTTTGGCTGAGGAAAGGTACAGGTAAGCCCCTGGGACCACCATGCATCTGTGGCAACAGTGTGGTGCAGTACACCCAGTGAGTGTGTCCAGAAGCAGAGGGTCACAGTTTCAAGCCCCAGCTGTGGTTCCTGCAGAGCATGTCCCTATGTTTTACCCTACAATGCAGATACAACAGCAACATGTGCAAAGCCCAAAGCAGCGGCGAACAGGGGTACAAACACCCACTCACACAGGCTCCACAATCCAAAGATGCATGGAGAGTCAGGCTGTTGGCCCCAGCATTGAGCTGCAGTTATCACCAGGGCATTACTACTACCTCCTGCACAGTTTAGCAATGTTGGCACTGTGATCAGGACCAGTGTGGCAGGCAGGGTTGCCAACCACCCCTATCTGTGCACAATGCTGCAATAGGAGTGTGTGTGTGTGTATGTCTATCCATTGTTTTGTGGCTGCCTACACCTCACCGGGCCCACAATGTCCCACTGTTACCTGCGTTAGCCTGAATATGTGCATAATGAGGAGCAAAGTGTTGTGGGTATGGCCCGGACAGGGCGGATTGGCCAGGATGCATCTTCACAGGGTGTGGGGCAATGGCTGGGACACTGTAGTGCCTGACCACCGCCTGCATGGACAGGGTGGCCACAGCATGGCATGCTGGGAGGGCACTCACTCTGACCGAGCAGCGACCATGGCATGTCTAGGTTCCCACATAGCACTCTATCTTATCTGCCTCCAGTGATCCTGTTGTGTCCCCAGTGCTGGGGCCACAATCACTGAGATGCCTGCTTGGTGCACATAATTCCTCTGTAAGCATGCACTATGGATTGGCTAGTGGACTGTCTGCAGTTAGACTGTGCATAGTCAGAACACCTATACGGTGCAGTCTGACTGTGCTGTCTGCTGGTGACTGGCAGACAGTGGTGTGAGGCAGTTGGGGTTTTCCAGAGCTAACCCCATCACTGCTGCTGGTCTGCCACTGCCCCAGCCACAGATATGGCTCTAGCCCACCAACCCTGGACGGCTGTCGCATACCAGCAGGATGGAGGTTGCTTCACAGGGTCTGGGGCACCTGTTCCTTACCTACAAAAAGGATGATGTGAGCCCTTTGGGGTATGTAGTGTATATCACTTTGAACTATCAAGGCACTGCTACACAAACCTTATGCAAGTTTGGAAACCCCTCTGCCCTGATAACAGGTGCCCATGTCAGCCGGACCCTAACACAGGGTACACAGTAATCTGGGTGGTGTCGGTCCCAGAGGGCCACATGTGACTGCAGGATACAGATAGACACCAAATTACCGTCGGCTGCACTGCAAGGAACACCTGTCACACACTGGCAGTGATGGGGATGTACAGCAGGGCCTATCTCTAGCACCACATGTACTGCGGACCTAATGTTGGGCATCCATCCTATCCCTCAGGAAGAACACAGAATCTGCACAATGGTATGGTCTGTAGCTACTCTGTGCCAGTATCACGCACTGTCAGTTCGTCTTTCAAGCTGAGGTAACGGAGAGGTGCAGACCCCATTTGCTGATCAGCTGTAGACAGCTATTCAGCATGTGCATTGCATCATGGGTATTGGTGGGGTTACCCTATCCTGGCACTCAGAGCAGACAGTTTGTGCAGTGACCTGCAGTCCTTCTGTACCCAGCCATGGCTATGCCTACTGGTTAATACTGGTTAATACAATGCCATTCTTGGCAGTGTTCATGGGTTCAGTTCCTCATTGTTCCCTCCTCTCATACCTGTCCTACTCAAATAGTGTGCATGCCTGTAACAGTCATATTTTTGCAGATTTGTGCTGCCAGCCCATAATACCCTCGCAACAATTGCCAACATTCCCTCGGTCCGTCTATCTGCGTCTGTCAGCTGTGTAGCGTCCTGTATGCCTGTGCAGGCTGCCACCTCGTCATGCATGCTACCCTTTCCTACATTGTGCCTCTTCATGCTTGCCTCGCCTGTGCCTGATCTGCATGGCACCACCACTCCTCTGTCCACCCATCATTGTAACTATCCTGCCACCTCCGCCTCCTCTGGGGGACATGCATTCCCATCGTCTGCCACCAACTGTCTTTCCAGTACTTTACATTGTCAACTCCCTGTGCTGTGGTACAGTTGCCCCCACCATGTTTGTCATCAGTACTGGCAGCCATATGGGATGCCCACAGATATGGCAGGTCCAGCGGCTCCCAGCTCCCCCTCCTTCACTCGCCTCTTCATTGCCTTTCCCGAGTGCTCTATCTAGTGTTAGGGCTACATCTATCTCTGTTCCTCACAGGTCATGCATGTCATCCTGCAGCACCTTGCAGCCTTAGGACACACTATCCTAGGGCACCATAACCTTGTTAGGCCACCGTAACCTATGGTTCCGTAACCCAGGGTGCCCTCTAAGGTGCCCTGTCCAGGGGTGCCTAATACGGCGCATAGCCTAAGGAGCCCTACTGTATAGGGCACCTTACAAAGCGCCTTATGAGGCACCTAACAAGGCGCCTTCTAAAGGTGCCTTATAAGGCGCCTTGTAGCGCGCGTTAGTTTGTAACATGCGTTAGCTGATACAGCTTGCTGTAACGATGCACCGCCCACCCCTTTATATGGCCATCTGTACCTTTACCGTGGAACCTAATGCAAATGACATTACCGCAGTTTAGTAAAAACATACCCCTAAAAGTTAATTGTGATGCTGGTGGCAGAGGCTGAAGGATCACCTAGAGCAGGGGTTCTCAACCCTGTCCTCGGGACCCACCTAGCCAGTCGGGTTTTCAGGATAATCACAATGAATATGCATGGGAGAGATCTGCATATAATGGAGGCAGTGTATGCAAATGTCTCTCATACATATTCATTGTGGTTATCCCGAAAACCCGACTGGCTAGGTGGAGCCCAAGGACAGGGTTGAGAACCCCTGACCTAGAGTGTTTAATACCCTTGCGCCATCCCTGGTCATGGAGGTCCTCAATGATCATTAGAATCACTGAACTAGACTCACAGGCCAAGGCAATAAAAGTATGCTAGGCTTTGTAAACAAGTTGACACACAAAATTATGCACAAAATCCGAGCTATCAATGCAAAAGTTCTGTACACGAGCTAAATGTGTGCAAAGCCTCAAGCAGACAGCAGCGCATACACACATTTAAACCCATGGTAATGAAGCAATTAGCTATTCAACACAAATGCAGAGAAGCGCACAGAAGACTGAGCTCAACAGTGGAATTTTAATGGAAGGTCTGAGGAAGCGTAAAGGTCGGCACTAATGAGGAATCTATGCCCATTTCTTTTTATCTTGAGCATGCAGGATCTGCAATATTTCTCTGGCTTTGCTGAATAGGAGTGTAGAGGATGAGGAACTGAGGTGGTGGCGTGTTAGAATGCTCTCTCACACAAACAGCAATATTCTGTGCAATAATAATACTACTGCCATTTATGCAGCAGACAGAATTCCAGAGCTGGCACTAAAAACAGGGTGTTTTTTGTGTACAAGATGTAAGTGTTCCTAGCACAGATCTGTGTGCACATGCATCTGACTTGCTCTCCTTGTTTAGTGCAGACTTTTTGTACAAAATTTATTTGCATATTAATTGGAAACACAGCAAAAGCACTGGAGAGAAAATTTTGCATTAGGGAACTGTGTGCTGAGCTTTAGCACCCAGTTCTAACGCAAGGTTTCAGCTTCAGCCTATCAAACTGTTGAGTGCACCTCATCTCCCATCGCTGTCTATGTTTTTGACAATAACTGTATAAATCTGACTCTTGAGTTACCACTGTGCTGTAATCTTACCTGAGCTTCTTCCCTGTGGGAGACCACCAATCAGCAGCCACAAGCGCCAGAATGGCTGTTTTCTGTAAAGAAAAGATAAGCCCAAGTAAAACAGCTTTGTTACCTTTAACAAAGCATTTAGTTTCTCTACCAACTAAGCTTGATAAAACAATAGAAAATATTACTCAATTCACTGCTGAAGACCACATGTCAGGGACCTCAACAAAATCCTGGTACATCAGAGAATCTCTAAACCAGTGATTGTAAATCCAGTCTTGGGACACATCTAGTCAGGTTTTCAGGATAACCACAACGAATATGTATGAGAGAGATAAAAATTTGCACACAATGGAGGCAGTGCATGCAAATCCATCATGCATATTCGTTGTGGTTTCCTGAAAACCTGACTGGCTTGGAGTGTCCAGCGGACTGGGTTGAGAACTTCTGTTCTAAACAAAACCAACATTAATGCTTTTTAGGGTTAAAACTGCATACCCACATCAAAGATAATAAATAACAGGTTTGGTGCTGCTATATTTAGGATTATTAGAAATAAGAAAACTATTTTCTTTAGACTTAAATATGTTTTTCACCAGAGGACAATGAAAAATAGCTTAAATCTACATGTTGAAAATGGACGATTGCTTTATCTCGATTACACTATATCACTGTAGTAAAAACAGCAATACCTCAGACTTACTAAACTGTAATCACGAGTGACTGAGGCACAAGCTGGTGTTCTAGAACCCACCCAGTTCTTTCACACATCTAGTGCCCTTAGAGTAGCCATGATGCTGCTCTCCTTTCCCATAATGGAAAGAGGCTATTCCTTTGGGGAGAATCAGCAACAGAAGTACAGGAGCCCCAGCCCCAATCTAAGTGAGAAAAGTAGTGTAAATATTATCAAAAACAAAGTCTCAAGAAACAGAGGAAATTTCTTGCACAGTGCAGAAAAACATTCAAACAACTTTCACAGTTGTTTTGCTAAAAGACACTACACAGAAACTTCAAAGCTTGTTGCATGGATGCTTAAATTAAATTTTCACATTTAAAAAGAGTCGTTACTGCAGACCACCTTTCCATGCATCAGGATTCTCTTGCAAAATCGAATCATTGGAGATTACCTTTTAAAAAGCTATACAAGAATGCTCTTATCTTTCCAAGGGGACTTTCTTTCCGAGATGACAGATTCACAAAGATCCAGAAACCATATTTGAGCAGTTACTGCCTCTCACAATACATGAGCTTCTAGATTCCACTAATCAAACTGACTTAATCATTAAAATGTTTGTATTAACTGAAACCAACCAAGAACTTCCAGTATGAACATATTCCTGCCTAGATACAATTCTAAAAAGTCTGCCCAATATTCATGGATTCCCCTCAAAACATTTGGTGTGGACAGGACACCAAACACATATGTTATCAGGGGTGAGGCAATTTCATAAGCTTGCCTCCTTTTAGAAAGTAGGCTAAAAATGCATCTCTCTGCACCATCCTCCTGTCAAATTATTCCCATTCCCCAGATTTAGTACCAAAATAAACTGTGATGTCATAGTAGGACACATTTAGGATGGATTTTTTTTTTTTGCCCCAGAATAGTTATACTTGTTTCAGACTGAAAAGAGCAAATTTGTAGAAAGGCTGCTTAGATTCAAATTTCCAAAAAGGTAGGTAGGAAGGAAAATGTTCATGCTAAGCTGATTTGTCTGCATGCACACCAGTGGACCAGGAGATGTTTCAGCTCTTTGTCTTTTCTGGTAAAATGGTAGCACCTGTTATATGAAGTACAAGCAATGCTTTATTCCTACCCTACATTCAAAAGCAGGCATAGGAAAAGCTGATGTTCTTCAGGAGGGTTATATTTACATTATCTCTTCCCCACTGAGTTTATGGTTTGAAAATAAAAGCATCCTCGGCCAACAGAAAAATGAACACAAAAAAGTTTGTTTGTTTTTTAATTTCTGCTTTTTAATACTCTGGATTTCAAAAATCATTTTCATTTAAGCCTTCAAAATGATGGCCAAAAGAGAAGGCTGAACATAAATACAAAACTTGATGTGTATATTAAAAAAAGAATTCACTAATTGCAGCTTTTCACTCCTTTGTGTATATGAGATACCTGTTACGTTTTTATGCCCCGTGTGATGACGCTGGATAGTAGCAAGATCCGTCCACTGTGCACATACACCAACATATGGAGGAAAATAGGCATTTTTAGAAATTGTTTCAGGTACCTTCATGGAAGACTTCAACAGTATTTTAGTTGCCAGAGTGCAATAGTCTCTCTCTCCACACCTGCAGTATTAACAACATTAATAACTTTAAAAGTACATAAGGGCTGCAGAAACATTTGAAAACAAAAGATCCATCATTCATCCCCTCACCTAAAACACAAAGAAGGCAATTCTCTAGCTATAAGCGCTAAAATTGCTGTGTATTTGCATACGTTTTAGCTGCCCAGTCATTCTACTACAATTCTAAAAAGTTTGCCCAATGTTTCCTTGAAACCATAAAAGGAAAACAAAGAACAAAATCAATTTTTTTTCAGATTATATATCCAGTCTTATAGGTGGAATAATATACAATAATTAAAATGACTGCTCCCTTGATGGAGATTGAAACCAGGTGTGCTATCACAAATACTTTGATTCATCATCTGTATTTCTCAACTCTATTAGCTTTCTTTTGAACAGGGGAGGAACAGGCTGAGAAAAGCCAGGGTAGATATCTTACTTTTCCCCATTGTTGTATCCTTCAGCATTCAAAGCACCAGGATTCAGGACCCATTCCTAATAAGAGTTTGCACTTAGGGCATGCATCCCCTCCAAGAATAACAGGAGACCCCTGCTGTCATGAGATACAGATCAGCCTTCCTCTGTGATCAACATACTTAGATATGGAATAATGAACAGTTACTTAAAATGATAAAGAACTAACAAGCCCCTAACTTCAGATAGCCTTAATAGGGAAGTATGTTATTTCCCAAAGGAGGTACATACAGAAAACAAATGGGGGTGGGGGGGCAGAGGAACAAATACCTTTATGCTTTATTATTTAATGAATTCTGTGTCCACCCTCTGAACATCTTATGGAAGAGCAGTTCTAGGAAATATGAAATAAACTAGTCACACCTTTTATGAATCGTTTGAAATAAACACTTCCTATTTTCATTCTTTCGAATTTGACTTCTAACACTAAAAATGTTTCCCAATTTGAACGTGTTGTACTTTATGTATAGTTGAAACTGTCTGAAGTCCCAAAGACAAAAAAAAAATATGGGAGCTTCATGGGTAGAGTAGGCCTGGGAGAGCTCCCCCAAGAAACTGTTCTCAACCTCAGGAGAGTAGCAATCAACACGTCCTCCCACCCTCCAGCTCATCTTTTCCACCCCCCATTACAAAATCGGCACTAAAGGATGCCAACTTGCCCATTTATTTTATTCGCCGACAAGAGTGGGGGGAAAAAAGTACATTTCTATCCACCTAGAGGAGTTTTCATTTCTCTCCACCCAATGGCCATCTGCTGCCCCGCCTGAAGTTTAGCAAGGAGCTGCGAACTTGCCCTGTGAACAAAAGCCTAGCCTAGAGGAGCACATGCCCCGGCGTGCCAATGCCAAACACAGCTGGGAGCAGAAACGAGGCGGGCACGCCGCCAAGGAGCGCACTTGCGCTTTTCCCCTTTGGGCTGCTTTCACTGTACAGGAAACAAACATGGCCGAGGAGGATTGTAAGTGGCTAAGAAATTCCCATTGAGTCGGGATGGGGAGGAAGGCTGTCCGGCGCGGCTTACTGCGCATGGCCTGAGCTCGTGCTAGCAAATCTGCTCCGGGGAAAGGCGAGCGGTAGGAAGAACTCACATGCATTCCCCAAACCCGAAGGGGAAAGGGGAGGGGAGAGAGTCAGAGCTTCCCTCCTCCTCCCTCCCTCCCCCCCGGCAGCGAAAAGGTGGGAGGATAATCGTAATAATTGCAGAGTTAAGAACGGATCATAGATAGTACACTGCGGGTGGAGAGGGGAGCAAGAGGCTATGACTTGGCTGATCCTGGACTCCCGCTGCCGCACCAGCAACTGTAGGACACCGGCGCTTTGGCTCGGAATTCCAAGGCCTGGGAGGCCACGGACCCTGAGAAGGAGCCCAGTCCGGCCGGGTCTGCGCTCCCTGGGCTCGGCTGCGGCTCTAGCCCCCAGGGAGGCTGGAGTAGCGGTGGGAATAGGGGGGTATCCCCGCGTCCCTTACCTCCTTTCCCGCAGAAATCACGGAGACGCACCCGATTCAGCAGATTTTTCCTCGGTCTCGGCGTCAGACAATGAAATCAGCACGTCCTATCATCAATTCTAATCATGATTGTGACGTCACAGCAGACAGCGGCCAATGGGGGCGCGAGATCAGCCGTGACATTCCCTGGCTCAGCAGAACGGGAGCAGGTAGTGATCGCCTGCAGGGCACGCCTACCCCGGCCTGAGCCCGAGCCCCGACGCGCGCTGCGCATATCCCGACCAGGGAGAGTGCAGATTTGGGGAGGAAGCATCACTATTGAAGATCACAATCTCTTTAGTGCGCGCGCTCTCTATTTCTGTCTAACTGTACCAACCAAAGAGCAAAAAAGGTGAAAATTTAGGATCTTGAAAAGATCTGTGATGTCTGGAAAATCCGCATACTGCAACACCAGAATCATTTTTATGACTTTTAACTTTGAGAAGAAATAGAAAATAAAAGTCATGTAAAAAGTTTAGCACAACTCTGCTTTCTTAACTGCAGAATGTATAAGCCTTAATCCCTTAAGTGGGTTTGGTATGATATATTAAGGCAAGATTTCTGTATTATGTGTGGTTTTATAGAGACCTCCAGCATTTGGAGGGATAATGACTTTCATGTTGTTGTTTGGCCTGTGAGTATGACTACTAACCAAAAGCAAGGCACCTTTCAACCTAGCCCCCTCATGTCTATATTAACTGTGTAAGTTTTGATCCCTTACTTTAGACCTCGTAATCTCCTGTAAATCATATGTTATATGTCACTCAGTTGCGTGCATAAATTTATTATATTTTCTCAGTTCCTTGTAAACTGTTTTGGCTGGTAGAAAAACAGTATAGCAAAACCTGTTAAATAAATAAGATCCTTCTCCGCTAATCAATGTTCCCTCTAATTTTCTGTAGGCTGTGTGCGCATAAAATATCAGCTGTGCAGCTTTTGAAGGAAGGTTAAATTTTTGTGCGCCACATAACAACACTCAGAATTATATACTTTAAAATATGATTACACGTCAGAATACAGTATGTACACCACATTGATTTTAATCAAATTAAATGAAAATAGACGATTACCAAATGAAGCAGAAAATTTCTAATAATTACAATCACTTTTAAATTTTAAGACGTCTGTTGTTTTCTATCAGAACCGTAATTTTTGTGCGCTCTGTTGTAAAGTATGCACGCGCGCACAGCTTAGAGGGAACAGTGCTGCTAATGGTAGCCTACCTTTAAGAATTCTTGATAACATCAAAATGTGCTCAGATCTATATTTAAAAACATATTACTTGCTTCATTGTATCACAGCCCTAAATTAGGTAGGCAGCGGCGGCGTTAAGGCACACTACCACTGTGAAATACGGGCCTGAAGGGTGGAGTAAGGCTTTCCAGAGGGCAGAGAGAAGGGGTCAGTGGGCGGGGAGAGGCTCCATGCACACTAACGCCATGAAATCAGGGTCTGAAAATTAGCGTCAGTGAAAATCTCGCCCTAGAGGCACATTTGCAGGAGAGAGAAACCATTTCAGTCAGCAATGTGCAGCAAAGGCAGGGAAACTCAGAAAAGTGATAGTTGTGATACATGTGCAGGGACCAAAAAGGCAAATAAACATATAAAAGGAACAGAACCACATCTAAAATCCCAATAACCAAGCTGGCCAATATCGATATTAATGATAAACATAAAGCAACACTACTGACAAAGCGTAAAAATTAAGATATCATGTTTGGAAGGGTCTATGCTCCGTCCCCCTACAAAGTGAATGATCCCACATTGAAATAGCTCTGATCAGGGTTTCTGTTGTTTAGATTGGGCAGGTTTGTTATGGCGTGCACATGTGCAGCAACAGCAGAGTGGGCACGTAGGAAAGGGCAACTGTACTGATGCTGTAAATGGGATACAGGGGGCTGCAGGCAGCACATGCTGTGGTTCAGCTGGGGCACAGTGCGGACTAGGCAGATGCCTAGGTGGCACATAGGAATGCCAAAACTGTAAAGCAGCAAGACAGCAACTGACGAGGGTCCAACATGGGCACGAGTGTGTGTCCCACAGTGTCACGGGATATTACCCAGCAGGTACCCCCAAGGGCACATAACATTGGCAGGCAGTGCCGGGGGGGAAGCGTGCATGTCCATGTAGGCACCCCTACCCGAGAACCCACACCATAGGCCACTGCCTACAGGCACAATGGATGGCCTGGGACTGCGCACCACCAGCATAATGGCACGGCAGCATGGTGGTGGAGGGGGCAGTGGCATCTGCCCACAGCAGACCATAGCCATTAGCCAAGCCACGTTTAAGTGGGTGCCGTGCACTGCAACAGACAGGGTTTGTCTGACGAACAGTCATGGTATCCCCAGGGAATGATCTGTCCCTGTGGCAACAGTGTGGTGCAGTACACACAGCCAGTGTGTTCAGGAGCAGAAGGTCATAAGTCCCAGCTGTGGCTCCTGCCAACCCTGTCCCCATATTTTATCCAGTACTAAACCATGGTAATAAAGACGGGACCTTTATTGCAGATAAAATAAACATGCCTGAAATGCCTATATTTTACTCTACAGAGCACAGACACCATAAACATGTGCAATCCCTAGAGCAGAGTTTCCCAACTGCAGTCCTGGAGGGCCAAACACCATTCAGGTTTCATGCTGTCCCTAATAAATATGCCTGTGCTGCATTTGTATGCAAATGTATCTCATGCATATTCATTAGAGACAGCATGAAAACCTGAACAGTGTTTGGCCCACCAGGACTGCAGTTGGGAACTTCTGCCCTAGAGCAGCGGCCAACAGGGGCATAAACACTCACACCCACAGGCTCCACTATCCAAAGACTCATGGAGAGTCAGGCTGTTGCCCTGCGCGGAGCAGCATCTCCCAATACTGGCACCTGCATACCTTAGCAATGCCGTCCTAAACTTGGGAACACGTTCCACATATATCAAAAGGTTGCTATGATTAATGTCAGCTAACAAATCCTAAGTTAAACACAATTTGTTGATAGAGATTCATCATAGCAACCTTTCTGATATCTGTGGAGTGTGTTTCAGTTATTGATTCTGACAGTGTTTACCACCCTGGGGAGTGACCCTAACAGTATTGAGTACCATAGCAATGCCCTCACTGTGCCCAGGACTGGTGTGGCGGCCAGGGCTGCCACAAACCTCTATATTTGCACAATGCTGGCATAGGTGTGGGAGTGTGTGTCTGTCTATCCAGTGTGTTGTGGCTGCCTACACCTTACTGAGCCCACATTGCTTGCACTGTTTCCAGTGTTAACCTGCCAATGTGCATAATGAGGAGCAAGGTACGTGGGTATGGCCCGGACAGAGTGGCATGGGCAGGATGCATCTGCACAGGGTATAGGGCAATGGCTGGGACATTGTAGTGCCTGACCACCACCTGCACAGACAGGGTGGCCAGCCACAGCATGTCATTCTGGGAGGTCGCTCTCACCCTGACTGAGCAGTGACCACGGCATGGCTAGGTCCCCCCCATAGTGCTATATAGTATTTCTCTCAAGTGATAATACAACAAAAGATATTATAATGCCTCTATATCGTTCCATGGTGAGACCGCACCTTGAATATTGTGTGCAATTCTGGTCGCCATATCTTAAAAAGGATATAGCAATTTTAGAAAAGGTTCAGAGAAGAGCCACCAAAATGGTAAAGGGGATGGAAGGCTACTCCTATGAAGAAAGGCTAAAAAGGTTGGGGCTCTTTAACCTGGAAAAGAGACGGCTGAGGGGAGATATGATAGAAGTCTATAAATTAATGAACGGAGTGGAACGGGTAAACGTAGATCGATTGTTTACCTTATCAGAATATAGAAAGACTAGGGGACATGCAATGAAGCTACAGGGTAAACTATTTAAGACTAATAAAAGAAAATATTTTTTCACTCAACGTGTAATCAAACTCTGGAATTTGTTACCGGAGGATGTAGTAAAGGCTGTTAGTGTAGCTGGGTTTAAAAAAGGTTTGGACAAGTTCCTGGAGGAAAGGTCCATAAACCATTATTAAGAAGGGACCCAGGATATCAATGCTTGAACCAATACAAGCATTGTGGAACCTGTGTCCCTTGGGGAAACTGCTAGGTACGTATGACCTAGATTGGCCACTGTTGGAAACAGAATACTGGGCTTGATGGACCTTGGTCTGACCCAGTATGGCATATCTTATGTTCTTATGTTCTTATGATATTTATGGGTTCTCTTTTCTGGGTCCAAATCACTGATATACCTACATGGTGTGTGTGCTGACATCCCAGTTTTGGATTCACACAGTTCCTCCAGGAACATGCACTCTGTACTAGCTAGCAGACTGTCTGAAGTTAGCATCTGTATGGCTGCACCACCTTGCAGGGTGCAGCAGGTGCACACTGACTGCCCTCTGCTGGTGAATGTCAAATTGTAGTGGGGGGCAGCTGAGCTCACTGGGCCCACTACCTATCTGCCAGTGGCCCTGTCCCAAGTGCAGATCTTCAGCAGCTGTCTGTTAGCCACCAGAACTGGGGTTGCTGGTCCCACAGCCTGTCCTCATGTACCTCCACTGCCCCCCTTGCAAAAGGTGAGAGTGTGGGTCTATTGGGGGCCGATCATGTCCCCCACCCTGACCCAGAGAGGGCGGTTTGCTAAGTACATTGTTGCCATGTGAGCCCTGACACACCCCTGCTCCCTAAACAGGTGACCATAAGCAAGCACAGTGGATATGCACTATGTTGTGTGCATCATGGTGCACAAGGGCCAGACATGACTGGCAATTACAAATGGACACAGAGACCTCCTTAAGGTGTCTGCCACAAATACCTGTCACACACTGGCACTGATGGAGACCTGCAGCACAGCCCACCTCAACCAACCCGGGTACTGCGGACCTGGTGCTGGCCACTCCACCTCACCCTCAAGGTGAGCACAGAACATGCACATTGGCATGGCCTGTGGGTATTCTGTGCCAGTAACACACACGGTCATTCCCCCCTACCAAGCTGACGTGCTGTAGAGGTGCATACCCCATCTGGTGAGCAGATGTAGACTGCTGTTCTGCATATGAATTGCATTATGGGTACTGTTGGTTCTATCCTATCCTGGTAGCCACAGCAGACAGTTTTATGGTGACGTGCACTCTTTCTGTAGCCAGCCATTGGTATGATAACCCCCATAGTGATGTAGCACAATGGTTAATGCAATGACTTCAGTAGCAGAGGTCATGGGTTCAATTCCTCTCTGTTCCCCTTTTTTTATGGCTGTCCTACACAACTACTTTTCATTCGTGTAACAGTCATATCTGTGCAGATCTGTGCTGCTGCCACATTATACCCTCATCACTGTTGCCATCCATCCTTCTATCTATGTGTGTGTGCCAGCTGTATGGCGTCCTGCCCTAATGTGCAGGCTGCTACCCCATATCCTGCACTGGCACACTTTTCTGCATTGCAGCTCTTCATGCTTGCCTCTCCTGTGTCTGCTCTGCATGGCACTGCTCTCCTCTGTCCTCCTGTCATTGCACTTATCCTGCCACCTCTACCTCCTCTGGTGGACATGTATCCCCATCCTCTGCCACACACTGTCATTGTTGCACTGTACATTACCATCACTCTGTACATCGGTACAGCTGCCCCCGATATGTTTGTCCTCTTTACCTTCTGCCACATGGGCTGCACGCAGACTTGGCTGGTCCATGAGCTCCGTCATCTACTTCCTTCCATCACTTGTTCATTGCCTTTCCTTGGTTCTCTGTGCAGTGTTATAGTTACATCTGTGTTTGAGCTATACATTTCATGCTTGTGACTTTGGGGCACCTTTGTGCCCCTGGGCACCATCTCCTGTGTCACCTTGGCATCCCTGGGGCATCTTTCGCGGCACCTTAGGTTTGGCCAGCTTATGGGGCACCTTATATGCTGCCTTGGAGGGTGCCAACCTTTCCTGCCGTCCTCTGGGGCACATTATGACCTGCCTTGGATGACGTGGTGCTTTATGATGTGCCTTATGGTGCGCCCTAAAAGGTGCATTAGGTTGCAGCACTGGGGTGAGGCTTTTTTGGCTGGCAGTGCAAATTGTTGGGATGTGTCCGACTGTTACAGGCAGGAAAAGGCATTGCCTCAGACAGTCTTTTAACTGAGCCCACTGCGGGATCAAGCTCATGACCACTGTATCAGCAGTCAATGTATTAACCAGTGTGCTACACCTCTGTTGCTGTGATTGCAGGTCAGCGCGCCTAATTAAGGCTAACGCGCATTAATGTGCCACGGCTCCCTCTATCACTCGATAACCCAAAATGCTACCTTAAGACCGGAACGCCCACTACCTTATATGGCATTCGTCACAGTAAGACTGCAACTAACGCCGGTAACATTAAGATGGTTTAGTAAACATACCCCTATGGTTTTGTTGCTTACTGGCTTTATTGCAACAGCACCTCCTCAACAAAATATGCCAAATATAACACTATCATAACATTCAAAAGAGATGATTCTAATAAAATGCAAGTTATTAAACAAAACTACGAGGTATGTTTACTAAACAGCAGTAGTGGCTTTCGTGCGATATCGGAGCCGAATTCAATGGGGCTGCAGCTTCGATATCGCACGGAAGCCACTACCACTGTTTAGTAAACATACCAGTAAATATATAATTTAAAATTAAATTAAAAAAAAACATAACTAATACAATTCTTAAAATCAAACAATACTGCTCTTCTCCCCTCAAAAAATTGCTGGAATAACCAAGTTTTAAGGAATTTCCAAAGTCTCAATAGATCAGGAGATAACCTAAGATCATTCTGCGATTTCAACTTCTCTTTTATTATGTCTTCCAATATGTAGAACTTTGGAAAGAATCGTAAAAGAGATACATGTTTGTGTCAAAGCAAGATAAAAAAAGAAACCACATTTTCAAATACAGGAAGAAAATGTAGGACCATCTCAAATGAGCTTGAAACATGAAAATATTGTTTCAGTATTTTCAGAGAACTAAGCCTCCCCCAAAATCCTCTTTACTTTCTGTGAGAAACAGCTGCAAGCTACAGAATGTTGACTGATACTTCATTCCAAAAGGTGCTCCTCCAGCTTTTAGACACATGTAGATGGAAATGGGGAAAATAATGGACGCAGTTGGGGAAAATAGCTCTGAAATGTGCCTTCCAAGCCAGTTATAGCCACACATGCACACCTCTCACATCCACATCCTTCCACAATTCCTCAGCCATTTGCTTCACCCCCCCCCCCACACACACACATACACATGCACCTCCAAAACATCCCAACATATGCTCCTATACCCACTCTTCACCTACACATTCTTTCAAAAATCCTGTCTTTCCCTTAAACAAAGTGTTCAAGCCATATAAATATGGTCTTAACTAAAATATGTTTCTGGAAACGTTCCTCTCTTTTCCAGCAGTTGTTTATTTTTAATCAGGACATTAAGGATTGAGCATGTTGTAATACGGGGGGGGGGAGGAACCATAACACCGTATAAGATGTACTCAAAATGTAACATAAGAAACCCAGACGTCACTTCTAAGCATCTCTTTTGAAAAACATTCCAGATGTAAAGGCTACTATTAGAGATCGCCTAGGCTTGTCTATTTCAGAGTATAGGCGAATGTTTAGAGCTACTACATTGAGAGTGGGTGAAACACCCAGGGCTCTGAGTCAGAGAATCATAGGTTTAGCTGTAAAATGGTTGGAGCCTGAGCAAAAGACGGTAGAAATGTTATTAGACATTATAATGCTTGAACAATTTATGTCTGCGGTCCCTAAAGATTTGCACACTTTCCTTATACAGCAAAATTGCCAAAATCTTGGAGAGGCAACCATGCTAGCAGAGAGATTCTTGGAAGCCACGCAGGCTTGCCATAGAATGGGTGGCCCTCTGAAGATTGGTGCTGAGGCAAGATGTGCTGTATCAGAAAAGAAAATAATTAAAAATGTTTCTGAAAATGAATGTACTGTATCAAACCAGATGACACAGTGGAGTAGAAAGAAATGTTTCAAGTGTGGAAAATGGGGACATTTAGAAAAGGGATGCCAGACACACACTAGCTTAGTGGGTGTGGATTTAAAACAGCCCAAAGAAGGATTTCTTTTGATCGTTGATGTGCAAGGAATTACCACAAATGCTTTGTTAGACTCTGGGGCAGACCAGAGTATGATGTCAAAAAGGCTTTGGAAGAGAATAGAGGCCCAAGAAGGATTTGTGCCTAGAATCCCTGAAAGCCAAGTTCACATCAGATGCATTCATGGTGCTGCAACATCATATCCCTATAGGCTAAAGGTTAAGTGCCTGGGGAAACAAGAGGAAGTCCTGTTAGCAGTGGTGCCTAGGCTACCCTTTGATTTGGTTCTAGGAAGAGACTGGCCAAGATTTAAGCAGGGTCTAGTGGAAGGGCTAGGAAAGAAGGAGGGAGAAGGAATAATGGAAATAGCTCCCGGGCCTTTCTTTGGAAGTCCTCAGTCCCTAGCTAAAAAGATGGTTAAGCTTCCAGAAGGCCAAACTATAGGTAATAAGAGGGGCCTTGTATCCACCCGCTCGCAGGCTAAGGTAGAGAGCCAGCAGAAGGAGGAGGGGGAGCAGGCAGAGTTATTAGGAGACTTACCCTCTCATGATGATTTAATAACTCCATCATCTGGTAAAGTAAGAAAGTTGAAAGCACAAAAGCGGCGTGAGAGACTTTGCAGAGCACAGGGAAGGGCTGAGATGTTAGCTGGTCAAAGTTTACCCTGGGTGCCAGCTGAGTTAGTGGCAAAGTTTCCTAACTTTCCACAAGAGCAGCGAGCTGATCAAGCTCTCACCCGAGCTTTTAAGTATGCTCATGAGGTCAGGGAGGAGTTGCCCAGATTCAGACTAGATAATGAAATATTATATAGAGAGAGTCAGGACCCCAGGAATGGGACCATACGTAAACAATTGGTGGTACCCACAACTTTCAAAGGGCTAGTACTTAGACTAGCACATGATCATCCAGTGGGAGGTCATAAAGGGATGCAAGGAACGCTGGATCAAATACTTATGCGTTTTTACTGGCCAGGTATTTTCAAAGAAACTGCCCAGTTTGTGCTGCATGTCCAGCGTGTCAGCGAGTTACAGCGGCTCACCCACCGGTGGTGCCATTGATTCCCATGCCAATTATCACAGACCCAATTGGTCGCATTGCCATGGATATTGTAGGCCCATTAGTCAAAACGCCCCGAGGTTTCCAATACATCCTAGTTATGGTGGATCAGGCAACAAGGTTTCCCTGGGCCATACTATTGAGGAATGTTTCTGCAAAAACAATAGCTTTAGAGCTAGTAAAATTGTTTTGTGAAGTGGGATTCCCAAGAGAGGTGTTGACTGACCGAGGGTCCAATTTTGTATCCAAATATTTGGCCCAGGTCTGGGATGCCTTTGGCATTCATCACGTGAAAACCTCAGCCTACCATCCACAATCAAACGGTTTGGTGGAAAGATTCAACCAAACTCTCAAACAAATGTTGAGAAGGGGGTTAGCAGGAGAGGTAAAAGAATGGGATATGTTATTGCCCTTTGCCTTATATGCCTGCAGGGAAAGAATTCAGGTGTCCCTAGGTGTAACTCCATATGAATTGATGTATGGTAGGGCTCCACAGGGTTTGTTAGACATTTTGAGGGAACAATGGATTGATCCTGAACCAGGAAGTCAGGAGGTGCCACAGTTTCTACGTGACTTGAGAGCACGTTTGAAAAGGACCTCGCAGGTTGCTGAGAGGAACCTGCAGGACAGTCAGGTGCACCAGAAAGGGTGGTATGATAGGAAGGCCAAAAGCCACCAATTAAGCATTGGTGAAAAGGTTTTGGTTCAAGTAGCAGGTACAGCCCCAAAATTTGAAGTACAGTGGAAAGGGCCATGGAAGGTTGTTAAACAAGTGAGCCCAGTGTCTTATATGCTAGAAAATGCAAGAGGGCGTAGGCAGACCTACCATATTAATGTACTTAAGTCTTGGAAGGAGAGGCCTGTAAATAATAATGACCCTGAAGCCAGTCAGGAAGTAAGTGAGCTTCAAAAAAATAACACTCTCGTAGGTATTACGGACTGTAGGAAAGACGTTTCACCAGTGACACCAGTCCATAATAACTTAAGCAGGGGGGTATGTGATAAGGAAGCTTATCATAGCTCAGGAAGGAGCTATAGAAAAGGTGAAGTGACTCTGAACAAGCAACCTGTCAGTTCTGGTAGAAATAAGAAAACAGAATTTTCCCATAAAAGACTACCAGTCCCAGAATACACCAGGTTTCCAGCAGCCATTAGAGGAGCTGAAGTGGGGAAACGTGTGTTCAATCAGGAGGGCTATGAGGTAATCCCTAAGCACTCATCTCAAAGGGCAGGGCCTGATTCAGCACAGCTGCGCTGTGTTAGGGAGGAGCACTCATCTAAGCAGAATAAAGGTAGAGTTTATTCTACAGAGAATCAGCTGGAGCTTGATCATCATCTTCATGATCAACTTGGATATCCTCATCCTCAGTTTCATCTGGAGGATCATCAGAAGCAGAAGCCAAACCGGACGGACAGAGAGGGCAAGAAACCCTTTGGAAGAAAGAAGAGAAAAGCCTTTGAGAGGTCTAAAGGAGTCCAGAGCAGTACGTATACTGGAAGGCATTCCAAGGGCCAGCATACACCATTGGACTGGGGAAAGCCAGAGGAATGGTGCTGCAGAGCTAGGAATCTCCAGAGGGTACCTGTGAGGGAGACGGCTGCACGTGGAAGGGACCCTAGGACCCGTGCCAGAAGGTATGTGAAGAGAGATTCAGTGTCCAGGGATCTGGATTGGAAGGCTGGGCATAAGAACTGGACTACATACTGGCCAGGCTATATAGAGAGGAACTCTAACAGCAATGGAAGCTCAGGTATGAACACTGATCTATGCCCTAGCTATAACCTTGAAAGACAGCAGGGAAACAAGTATTCTCCTGAAAGGGCTCCATTGGGAGATTTATCTGTGCCAATCCATGATATTGAACCCATGCTTGTTGAAGAAGGGGGAATGATTGCAGATGAAGAATGTGTTTATATGGACTGCTCTCTGTCTAAACTCCTTTGGTAATTTTCTGTTATAAAGTACAGCAACCATCACAAAGAAATACAAACTTGTTCTTTAATCTACTCAGGAAAGCTCCTGAAGCAGGATTTGACCCACGCAGTAGAAAGGAAGCCAGCTAAGGGGTTTCAGCTGGATAACTGCTAGCAATTGAGCCTTACCTAATTGCTTGTGAGCTCTGAGAGAATCACTTCTGAATCTATGTGGGAAGATATAAGAAGTTAACCTGAAAAGAACAGTTTTTCCCTTCTTTGTGGATCTTGTTTGTTGTTTGATACACTGCTAAGAGAATATTAGCTAAAGCCTACAGAAAAGACCAGTTTGTTACCAACCAGGTCTTTATTCTTTTGCTTTGATTGCCTGACAAGTTAAAATGTTGTTTTCCTTATTTTGTTTTTTCAAGTTTAACACTGAAAGCAAGTAACCTGATTTATGTGCTACCAAGCATATCTGTGTTGGGAGAAATAACCCCATAAATAAATATCTTATTGGCTTTACCCAAAAGCACAACTAATTATTGTGAGCAGCTGTGTCTGGTGTGAATGAACTGCATTGCCCACAATCCCTTGCAAATCATATAGATATATGCACTTGCCAAGACTGTGAAGATTCTCACCCAGGCAGCCGTCTGACAAATTACAATAAAATATGCAAAGCTAACTACACAAAACACATTGAATAAGAATCATGTAGCCCCCAATGTATCAGTAACAGAAAAATAAACAAAAAATACTAAAACCAGCATGTAATGATGTTAAATAACATCTGCTGTAAATATATTATGAACATTAAACCTCACTTAACCCAAGCCACCTCCCCTTAAGGGAAGGAATCAAGCCAGCTGTCAAAATAACAAGAAGAAATACAAAAAGCTCCATATTGTATTGTATAAAAAACAAGCACTGCATTCCCTGATGAACAACAGAACATTTGCATTGGAACTGGAGCCAAAATAAAGCACCTTGCTTCCTAAAAGAAAAACTAAAGTCTTTTACTAAAGCCTGCTAAGTATTTGCCATTACCATGCTGATCTCGTGTATTAATGGCAAAGACTACATGTTAGCTGTTGGGGGAGGGGGGTTCAGTTTGTCCCCAGCAGCTAATGCGCAAACGGTTTTTCTAAGGTGTGCTCCTCTATGTCAGGTTTGCTTATGTTGCTAGGTGAACCCACGTTAAGAGCTGCATTGCCACTGAGTGTGCATCAGTTGCCCTGGCAGTAGCGGTAATGTGCTGTCCACACCCACTCTCTGCTCATTCCCCATGCCATTGTGTCTGCCTATCGCACGTTAGTGTTCCCAGCTGCCTGTAGACATGTGTTAAAATGCCCATTAACCAGCTAACGGGCTTAGTAAATGAGGCCCTAAATCTCTTTTAGCAAAGAAGCAGTTTAAAATCTCCCTGTTGGGTTCCAGAAAAAATAAAAGCAGTGTGTCCTTGGTATCCCAACTTCACTCTGAATGCTCAAAAAACATAGGTCAAGACTGTTCTGTTCCCTCTCCTCTAGGTTCAGCTTCCACTTGTCTGGCAGTTAGTAACTAATGTATACTTTAGAAGTGGAGGGCAGAGCATCTTAACCTACTTCCAAAGTGTTTATATCTTCTATATGAAAGGAAAACATTTGAAATTAAAATGATCAAATAATTCAATATTGACAAAACAGGACTGAATAGAGACATTGGTTTTCCTATCCACTATTAGACATAAAACATTGAAATGCAAAGGGTTACCATTTCCTCACCTATGCCTTTCATGGTAATTTAAGGACAATGCAGATTGTCTAAGATCAGACAGAACCTGTGTGATATAAATTGTCACCGTATCCCACATTTTGCTTTGCTGTGTCGTGACATATGCAGACAACCTAGAATCTAGATGAGTTTGCACTATTTAAATCAAGCGTGAGTGTATTGTCCCTTAATAGACCTGCTGAAATCAGTATAGTTCTTGAAAGCTTGTCAAAAGTATTTAAATTAGTCCGATAAAAAGGTATCACCTGCAACTTCTTTGCTGACCTTTATTTGGATATATCCAAATGGCTAACATGACAGCAGCAATTTTCTGCTCCATATTTTCTAAAAAAACCTTTTTGGTGTTATATTGTGCACTTTGGGATCTAATATCTCCATCTTCTGGTCTAACTGCAGATTATTAGTATGCAGAGAAGCATTGGTAGCCTGCAGCATAATAACCTGAGCCTCTTGTATTAACAGTAAAATCCTGAATTCACAAGTCCTACAAGAACTCTTGAATCCTAATTATTTCACATTAATGCAAGTCCCATCCAGATGCCCCATCAAAGAAACTCAGATTTAGAAACAGGTGGCTAGATTTCCTCTAACCCTTTGTTCCCATACTCCTCCACAGGCTCTTTCAACCACCATTCTTCCTCCCTCCCACACTCGCCTACCTTCTTCTTGATCCCTCACCCCACTCTACTCTCTTCCTCCACTCTGCCTCTCATTCATTCCCCACCCAATGTCCCTCTTTTTCCTTCCCCTCCCCCATTGCTCTTTCCCTCCACTGCCTTTTTTACTCTGTACGTTCTCTCTCCAGCACTCCCTACCCCACATACTTTCTCTCTCATACTTACCCTACATGCTCTCTCCCACCCCCTCTTGCCTCCATTCTTTCATTTACTTTTTGCTCACCATTTTTCACATTTGTTAATGAGCTTATAAAACAAGATAAAAGTTAAGGAAAGCAGACCAAATCCAAAGCCCCAGCAACTGGACGATGGCTTTACATACTAGAGTTCAAAATGACTAAGGAATCCAGAGGAGCCAATTCTACAAAGGTCAGCTACTCTTGTACCCCCAGAACCTAAGCACAAGACACGGAACAAATGTTGAGCTGAATTACGAACCAGCAGCAGCAACTATTCCAACAGGGGCAGAAAAGAGACCAATCCCAGCAAGAAGAGAGGAGGCAGTTCATTCTATCAGCATAAATGCTGCCAATGTTCAAGAGATCTCCAAGTGCTGAAAGAGCTTCATCTAAAAAAGTTGTTCTCCAATGATTAAACTGAAGTATATCTGACTATGTTTGAATGGATGACAAATGCATGCCAAACGCCAGGAAATTGCTGAGTAAGAAGAGTGCCTTATTTAACCTGGTAAACCCAGAAAATACTTGCTGTCTTGAGATTTAGAGGAGCATGAGAATAACTCTAGAGAATTATCAAAGCAGATTCAGAGAGCACTGGTACAGAAAGGCTCGGGGGGTTATTTTAGAAGCCTTATTTGTGATTTACACATGTAACTAGGACCACTTACACATATAAATTCCATCCATGTGCAAATGGCCATTTTAGAAAAGGTCTTTGAGATTTCTGCAAGACTAAACCCATTTTTATATTCAACATTTTCTATGATAATTTTTTACACATGGAAGTCTATGCCACATCAAAATCACAAACAGAAGTGTCAGGGATGTGGCCTGGGTGAGATAAACATCTAAATGTATATTCTCCATGTCATATAGGGAATACATACGTAAGTAAATCCATAGTTGTCCATGTCTAGATTTACACCTGCTCCCTGATGTGAAAAGATCACTTAAAAGAGCTCTTTTTGGCCATCACTTTACAAGAGGGATCAAGGAAGATATCCCCCCTTAATCCCCCTAATGTTTATTACCACTTCAAAATGGGCATGAAGTAGAGTCCTCTGTAGTTAATTAAGAACATAAGAAGTGCCATATTGGGTCAGACCAAGGTCCATCAAGCCAAGTATCCTGTTTCCAACAGTGGCTAATCCAGGTTACAAATACCTAGCAGTTTCCCCAAAAGACACACAGGTTCCATAATGCTTGTATTGGGGCAAACAGTGGATTACCCGTGTCCTCTTTAATAATTGTTTCTGGACCCTTCCTCCAGGTACTTCTCCAAACCTTTTTTAAACCCAGCTACACTAATGGGTTTTACTGCATCTTCCGGTAACGAATTCCAGAGTTTGATTAGGTATTGAATGAAAAAATAGGGGACATGCAATGAAGCTACAGTGTAACCCATTTAAGACTAATAAGAGTACTTTCTCTTATTAGTCTTACATAGATTACACTGTTGCTTCATTGCATATCCCCTAGTCTTTCTGGCGTAAAGAATCAATGGCGTAAAGAACCAATCTATGTTTACCCGTTCCACTCCATTCATTAATTTATAGACCTCTATCATATCGCCCCTCAGCCATCTCTTTTCCAGGTTGAAGAGCCCTAACTTTTTGAGGCTCTCCTCATAGGGGTATGCTTGCGTCCACTTTACCATTCTGGTGGCTCTTCTTTGTACCTTTTCTTATTCCGCTATATCCCTTTAAGATACGGCGTCCAGAATTGCACACAATATTCAAGGTGCGGTTGCACCATGAATTGATAGAGACATTATAATATCCTTTGTTTTATTCTCTTTTCCTTTCCTTATGATTCCTAGTATTCTATTTGCTTTCTTGGCCACTGCTGCACACTGGATGGAGGGTTTCAACATGTAATCCACAATGACGCCTAAATCATTTTTATGGGTGATGGTTCCTAATGTGGAACCTTACATCATGTAACCATAGTTTGGGTTGTTCTTTCCTACATGCATAACTTTGCACTTTTCCACACTAAATTTCATCTGCCATTTGAACATCCAGTCTTCCAATTTATCAAGGTCCTCTTGCAATTTTTCACAATCCTCTTGGATTTTAACAACTTTGAATAATTTTGTGCCATCTTTAAATTGACTACCTCTCTTTTTGTTCCCATTTCCAGGTCATTTACAAATATGTTAAAAAGCAGTGAACCCAGCACAGATCCCTGGGGTACTCCACTATTCACTTTTCTCCATTAGGAAAATTGGCCATTTAGCCCTACCCTCTGCTTTCTATCTTTTAACCAGTTCCTGATCCACAATAATACACTGCCTCCTATCCCATGACTTTTTAATTTCGCCACGGGTCTCTCATGAAGGACCTTGTAAAAGGCTTTCTGAAAATCCAGATACACTATGTCAACTGACTCTCCTTTGTCCACCTGTTTATTCACTCCTTCAAAAAAACATAACAGATTAGTAAGACAAGACCTTCCTTGGCTAAAGCCATGTTGGCTGTCTCACATTAAGACATGACTATCTCATGTTCAGTAATTTTGTTCTTTATAAAGGCTTCTACCATTTTTCCCGGTACTGACATCAGGCTCAGCGGTCTGTAGTTCCCCGGATCACCCTTGGAACCCTTTTTAAAAATTGGCATTACATTGGCCATCCTCCAATCTTCAGGTATTACAGATGATTTTAATGATAGTTCATATTCCTAACAGTAGGTCTGCAATCTCTAATAGCAGTAGTGCGAGCACATTGTTGGCACAGGGCTCCACTGAACAAGAGGTCCCACGCTAACCTCATGCTGCTGCAACATAGTGTCCGTGCGCCTCCCTTTGCCCACTGTCTCTGCCGACTTACTGCTGCTGCTGCTGGCCTCATGGCCTAAGTTCCAGCCTCCATCATTGCTCTGCGTGTTGTACCCAGCTTCTCCACCATCAGCAAGTACCCAGCTTAACAGGCGATCCAATGAGGCACTATCTCGGGGTACGCGACATTTAAAGGCGCCCAAAGCCTGCCTCACTGATTCGCCGCTTTGAAGATGATTAAAGCAGCCGCGGGAACGCTTCTCTTTGCTCCTGTGGTTCTGCTGTCTTACAAGCTGCTGGACCACGGCATTTCTAAAGGAGGTAATAAGCATTTCCTGTTTCTTGTGAGAAACAGGAAATGGCTATTATCACCTTTAGAAATGTCGCAGTCCAGAAACTTGTAAGGCAGCAGAGCTGCGAGAGCAAAGAGAAATGTTTCCGCGGCTGCTTAAATCACCTACTACAGGTGACTGCAATAGATGAAGGGGGGAGGAGGGGGTTGGAAGGGAGCTGACACCTGGGGATGGTATTGGAAGGGGACTGGAAGGGCAGTGATGACACCTGGAAATAATACTAGAAGGTGGCTGGGTAATGGGGAAGGGGGCTGGATCGGAGCCAACAGTGGGGGAGGGGCACTGGGATTGGAAGGGAATTGACACCTGGGGAAGGTACTGGAAGGGGGCTGGACAGAGGGGAGGGGCACTGGAAGGGAGCTGACATTGTGGCAGGCTATGGCCTATAATAGTCTGCAAATGTGAAAGGCCTGTAAGTTAGGCCCTGATTCCCTCCCCCATCTCAGTAAAGAACCAAAGTCTGTAAAGGTTTGAGAAAACGGTTTAAACTGCTTAATAAGAAGAAGTTTTTATGAATGCATAAATCTTTCATTATTCTCTTGTGCTGTGAAAATAGAAATGTTTCAGTACTTGCATTCCTAAAGCCAGAGACGACCTTGCAGTAGAGAAGTATCCAAACCTAGAAACTGCACCATTGTTAGAACAGTCCTAGAGGAAGGAGCTGGGTGCTAGGCCCAGGAGAGATCTCTGATTGGACAGGTGCAGGGGGCGTTGGAACCAATAGAAAGTTTGCATGTATCAAACTGAAGAAAAATGTATAAATGAGTATGTCTCTGTAAAAACGTTGCTCAGTCCTTTTTGAAGCTCTGACTAACTGGGCCTTGTGCACAATAAATTGGCTTGGACCCTGCAAATTGACTCCTGGATTTATTCATTGTCTGCACTTCGCTGCTTCAACATGGGGTGGGGCACTGGGACTGGAAGTGAGCTGACACCTGGGATAGTACTTGGACTAGAAGGGGCTGGACAGTGGAGAAGGGGGACTGGAAGGGAATTAACATCAGTGGCGGCGCTAGGAATGCAAGGAAGTTGACATTTGAAGGTACTGGGAGGGGAGGACTGGAGAAGGGGCTGAAACTGAGGAGGATTATTAGGACTGGAAATAGGCTGATACCGAGGGGGGCTACTGAGACTTGAAGGGGGCTGATGCAGAGGCTGAACAGGAAATGGGTTGATACAGGGAGAAACTGGAAAGGAGCTGGAATATGCTGGGGTCAGGTGGAGAAAAGAGGTAGAAACGGGGGAGTAAAAAGGGACAGGGGGCTGATATTGTGTGTTGGGTGGTGGTGGTGGTGGGGGGGGAAGATACAAGTTTGCAGAGCGACACAGCACAGTGAGTTCCATCGGCATGTGCTGTCAGCGCTGCTGAGTGTCGACTGACTCAATGGAGCAGAGGCAGGGAAGCTGACTACCGCAGTTCTGTGACTGTCAACCAGGCAGGCCCAGACAGGGTGCCTCTGCCTCAGCCTGCTGGCTCTGACTGTCCCTGCAGCGCTTGGTGCCTTTGCGAACAGAGACTGAGAGCGGCCTAAGCCAGATAATTGTCTAAGGGAGAGGAGCAGAGGGTTGGTTGCATTTTGAGATCAGACAGCTATCCTCTCCCTAATACCTCTGTACTTGCACCTTCCTTAGGATAACTGTCTCATCTCAAAAAGCTGGAGCGAGGGCATTTTGAGATGAGATGGCTACCCTAACTCTCTTATTAATGGCCAAAGAGTTATTTTCAGAGAATAACACAATGACAAAGTGTTGGTGGCCAACACTGATTTTAATTTTATATCAATGAATGGCCTCCTAAACTTTTAAAACCAATCTCAAGGACTGGACACAATTGGGGGGGGGGGGGATAAAGAAAAACATTTTGGCATCTTTTGTAATTTACATTTGCTCGTCATTTGCAAGTCTTTCTATTTCTTTGATGTTGCACTGTATGCAGAGTCTGCCTTCTTGGGGTTTCAGTTTAATATTTGTCTACATATTTCTTTTTTAAGTCTTTAGTCAGTCTCGTATATGGTGCTTTGTGAGGTCCACCTACTGTATGCTCTAAGTGTGTGACTGACGCCAGTATTCTGGTAGCATGAAGTTTCTGTGTAGGGACCTGTAGTGATCTGGCTTCTTCGGTTTTCCCCAGTAGGTGAATGGATGTTCCAGGGCCCTTTGCATATTTATGTTGCTGCCCTTTTTGGAGTAGGCTCCTCAGTGTGTGTGAGTTCTGGAAGTGAGTGTTGTAATGGAGTGGTAGATTTGTTCTATAGGTCCTGTGCTCTGGCTTTCGCTTGTTCTTTTTGTCCCTTGTGTGGCATCAGCAGTAGGGTGTTGGTGGGCAGTAGTGGTGTATGGATAATAATCTTTAGATGCAGTTTTGTGTTCTTGATGCTGTTACTCTAAAATTTTAAATATTTTAATAGCTCAGAATTGAGGAAACAATACATTTGAAGGGAACATTTTTGTTTGTGTTTTGTGGTTTAATAGCTTCGCTATTGCTGACTTCCGGGCTTCTCCAACTTTGGTAGGGTCCAATTCAGTTTGGGTACCATGATCCTGAATTTAGTGCTACCAGGATTATTTTCCTGGGTATGAATATTTATGCAAATATTTTATGCAAATGAGGCCCCACAATGAGTCTCCCCACATGGTCCCGCCTCACCTTCGGGCCGCCCCTGCTTCAATGATTACAGCCTTGGCATTATTATCCATTATGGGATAAATACTACTACTCTTCTGCTACCCTACATCACTTACAAAAGATTGCTGTAATATATCAAACTTTTTCCTGAAAAAATCAAGCAAAATCATTACTAAACAATTTACTCTACCATCCAGTGAATCTTGTTTGGTATTTCCTATTAAAGTGCATAGCAATGAAAAGATCTGCTGTGGCTTATTAGATGCAAAATCGAATCTTTTATTAATAAAGCTCTTCTTACTGGCTGTAATCTGTTTACAACGACGCCTAGGTTCTCTATAGTGTTTTCTCTTCATTAGATCCCTTGTTTTTCACCAATTTCTCTGTACTTGTCTAAGTTGTTGCCTTATCACATGTAGCCCAGAGTGGAAGTATCTTATATTTGAGTAGGATATACTGATAGCTCAACTAAAGTGGCGTTTGCTAACTTATTTATAATTGTGATCCACAAAGCTATTTCTTCCTATAGGGAATCGTATTCATTGGAAAAATCAATTTTGTTTAATTTCTGTCTAGTCACATCTTCAAACTCATTTATTGTTTTTTTCAACTGTCTTTCTTGATGACTTCCTTTCCGTTGCCCCTATCCTCTTAATATGAAATGCGAGAAATAACAAGCTGGACACAATATAGGTAAAACTGCTCCAGAGACCCAGGTCCAGTGAATTTGAAAGAAAAATCAAGTCCCGCCTATTACCTTTTTTATGAACAAATTGTGAAAAATCTAAATTGCCCCTAAATTGCATAAAGGGCAAATCATTGCCCTTATGGGGCTTATTTACTGGCACATTAAAATCACCTAAAATAAGTAAACGATTATATTGTAAATATAGCTGAAGAATAAAATCAGTGAGAGATACATATCTGAGATCATCAAATCCAGTTGGATTATAAATTAATAATGCATAAAAAGAAAAATTACCCTAAACCTGTATTAATAAACAGATCTGCCATAGAAAGCATTTGAACAGATAAGCGCTCATTAAAATCCACTGCAACACCTCCATCTTTCTTCCCTTTGCGGCCCTTCTGAAGGCAAATAACCCTCCAGGCAAACTAATTGGGCAGTTATAGCACTGCCGTCATCAATTCAAGTTTCAGAACACATACCATCTCTAATTTGTGTTCACTGAACCTGTCTCTGAGAAGATGGCATTTGCGGAGGCCAGATCGCATATTAACCAAACCCATGCTCAGCATGGAAGCAATTGCCAAGTCTGAATCTGATAAAAAAAATAGAGTGTAAACACTGTGGTCTATAATAATTAATTTTGCAGGACCTTGTCCTCTGCAAAAAACAGCAAACAGGAATCAAAGTGACCTTATAAAAACACATACTGATTAATTTTAAGAGCAACTAACCTAAATGTCACAAAATTCTGAAACTTGCTATTCAATAAAGCATTACAGCACAAAAAGAGATACCAAGACCATATGACCTGCCTAATACAGTACCTTATTGATGTCACATATTAACATAAGCAGAGACCTCTGAAGTCTGCTTGAGCCACTTAAGGACCATCCGAAGGGCCACACAAATCATGGGCTTTTGGCAGGGCCACCAGTGGATGAGGACGACCTGTGGGCCTGCCCTTTCATGGAGACAACATCAGTCTGTAACGATGATGTTCCCAGGCAAGGGGGGCAGAGCACAGGGCTCTTCAGAGGATGATCAGCAAGGACTAACCAAAAAGTCTCCCTCCTGGAATTGAGTAACGAAGTTCTGCAAATGCTTTATAAAGATTAACATGTATGTTGCCTTTAGTAGTTTAACGTTGCAATCATTCCACACAATATCCTGTGCATGTAGTAGCCTGGGCATGAATCTCTCCTGTTGTCCTTCTTAGGCCCCTTCTGTTTCCCCCAGCCTTCTAATACGTTCTTTATCAGGAATGGATCCTTTATATCCTCCTGTGAGTGAAGAAGCTTAAGGCAGCTACTGTAAATATGAACCAGCTAATGCAGTTATGGACATCCTTCTCCTATAGATATACGTTTGTTATGCCAATATTGAAATACCTTCTAGCCAGGCTGGTGCATATAAAATCCACAGTGAATATGCATGGGATAAGTGGAATTTGTCCTATGCATATTTATTGCCAGTATCCTGAAAAGTGTACTGATTAGGAGGTACGTCAAGACCATCCCGCAGCTCTGCTGCCTTACAAGCTTCTGGACTGCGGCATTTCTAAAGGTGATAGCAGGCATTTCCTGTTTCTCACAAGAAAGAGGAAATGTTTATTACTTCCTTTAGAAATGCCGTGGCCTTAAGGATCCCAATCAACTACTAAAATCCTGGAACTTCTTCCATCCATTCAAGTACCTCTTTTGTACTTTCCACTAGTGGTCTTTTTAGTATTATTAGTGATCCAATGAACCAACTTCTCATAGCCATTATGGGCTCCTCATGTCCATTCCTCTGCTTTGGATGTGAGGCACCTGTTATGAGAATATTGCAAAGATGTCTGAGCACCAGCCCTAATGTTGCTAGAATCAAACTTAAGCATCTCAATACTAATTCACAGAGTAGCCCGTCGGTAGGTGCTGTAAAATTTATTTATGGACTAGACCACAGCTAGGTTGTCTACTCATCAAAAGCTTTTGTTTTGAAATGGTTTCACCACATATTCTTGCTGACACTCTATGGAACTTTTCCAAAAATGAGATATCTCTGTGCAGATCTAAACTATAACCAATCTTTCAGCCATTACTTTGCCAGCTAAATAGAGATGGGGTCCAAGGTGTGATTTTATAAGGAAAGTTCACGTGGCCTGTATGATCTTAAGAGTAACTCTCAGCTCTTAGTGTATCTTTAATGACCTCTTGTAGTGTCTTTAGCTTGCTGTGCAAGAAGCTTCTTTCCTTTCATACTGAGTCTATTTCTGTGCCTAAGAGAGACAGCACCTGGCTGGGTTCTTCTGTTTTGTGCTGAACTAATGGCACATCATACTGCTGTGCCTTGCTGATAAATACGTGCAGCTCTGAATGTACAAGAGGGACCAATGCGACACCATGGAAAAAAAAAACTTCCAAGCAGAGAATTGTTTTGCTCTTACAATGAGTGGTGGAGCAGAAAGTTAGTATTAAAGTACTAAACTCAAAATGCAAGAAAGAAAAGGAAGAGCCCATAGGTAAACACTTATCAAAGTAATATATGCCTTAAAACTGAAAACCCAACAAATGAAGATTCTTGGGGTACACATAAAGGCAAATTTTAGATAATAGAGGGAGATCGAAATTGAGATAGTGAGGTTGGGATGTACACAATTCTGGTGGTATTTTAGAAACTGTTTGCCTTACATAGAGCCTTTTCTAAAATAGTTCTGGAGTTCAGATATATTTGCCAGTATGTGGAGCCAGGGGAATCATTGTACAATTCTACATATGAGAAAAAAATCAAGGGAGGAAACCTGGCAGTTTATGCATGTAAATGTTGGCACTTACACGTGTAGAAAATTGGCATGTCACAACACAAGATCTAAGTGCCATTACTTACATGTGTATGTTGGCATTTTGCAAGCCTACATATATAAATGCCGCTAACTACAGAGGGCTTAGTCTTTATTTGATCTCAATTTGGAGGGGGAAATAAACAACATGGGATTAAGGAGGATAACCTCCTTAATCCCACCTTTCTACAGCATGTGGAGATAAGTAGGCCACCCACCAAATTTCATCCCAGTCAGACTCATCCAGCATTATTCACAGCCCATTATTCCATTTATCTTTTAGTTTTGAATTATGTTCTGTCTGAGATCTGGACATATTTTGTTCTATGATGTATTAGAAGATTAAGATCTTATTTAGACAAAGCTGCTTAATTACCCTAGTTCACTTGTCCCAGCCCCCCCTAGCCCATTAGCAGTCCTAACCCCCCCCAGCCCATTAGCAGTCCTAACCCCCCCCCGCTGTCTCCCTCGCGAATCTGAAAGCCCTTGCAGAGGCCCCCGCGGGACACTGCATGCTGCCGCGTCCGCGGCAGCAGCCAGAGCCCGCTTTTTCTTTTTTTGCGGACCTTCACGCGTGCCAGCTGCAAGGCCTTCGCGTGCCACAGCTGGCACGCGTGCCATAGGTTCGCCATCGCTGCCCTAGTTCATACTCTGATCACTAGCCATATGGATTATTGTGATTCTTTGGATTAAGATTGGCTTAACTCGATTGATTGCAATCGATCCAAAACATGGCCATTAAACTCATTTTGTTTACAAAGAAATTTCATTATGAACACTAGCTGATTGAGCATCACTGGTTGCTGGTTGTCTATAGAATTTAATTTAAGATCTTAGCCCTTGTTTACAGTTGTGGTCAACATTATTGGCACCCTTGCATTTTAAGTATGTTGTGTACAATATCTTGAGAAATAATTGGAAATATTCCAACTGTATGTCATCATTAATATTTTAATGGTATGTTCAAAGGTATACAACAAGAAAAAGATGTCTGTTCAACTTAGACACAGTAATTTCTGAGAAAAAAACCCCAAAACAAAATATGAGCTGGACAGGATTAATGGCACCCTTCACTAATATATGGTTGCACAACCCTTGGCAGTGATGACAGCCTCCAAACATTTCTTGTAGCCATCTGTAAGTTTCATACGAGTCTGCTGGCAGTTCCTCACACTCTTCAACTACGATTTATTCCAGTTCATGAATGTTTCCAGGATTCCTTTTACCAATGGCAGATTTCAGCTCTTTCCAAAGGTTCTCAATTGGACTGAGACAACCTACCACCCTCCCCCAAAACCTTGCAAGCCCAGACTTCCCCCACTTCTCAGTCTACATCCATATTCGCATAACTATCCAGCGCAGACCACTTTTTACACTCTATTACATTTCCCCTGGAAGCAGAAATGTTGCATTGTGCCTTTTCAGAGCGGCTATAAAGACACACTAAATTCCACCAATGTAGCCAGCTTAACTTCCCAGGGTCCTTCCATCTCATGAGGACTACTTTTATAGCGATCGCCAGCATGAAGTTTAGAATAAAAGTTTTTTCCTTAGCTACATTGGGAATTACTGCTGTAGATCTCAGCACAACTATCCTCCATGACAAAGGGCACGAAAAACTTAAAACATGTTGAATCTTCTTCCAGACATCTAACCAGTACACCTGAATGCTAGGGCAATCCAGTATCATATGTCTCAGCATTCCAAGTTCCTTCTGGCAGGTCCAACAGTACTGGAACATGCTATTCTAACCGGCGTGAGAAACGCCCTGTGCGCAAAAAAGAACATTGACTGAGTGAGGGAGGCCGATCTAGACGCCCTCACCAACGGGCCCCAGTGAGAGAAACAGGAATCTTGAGGTAAACATAGATCCAGATCATCCTCCCATACTTAGTCCCATGGTCTGAATCGGCAGCTTGTTCCTAAAATAGTTATAGTTACATAAAGTGGTTTGTATATATTTATCATGTTTTTCCCTGTTAAGAAACTTGTTTAATGTATACCCAAGTTATTATACCTGTTTATTGTAAGCACAAATCACCAATCTGAGATGTGTAGTTTAATGTTCATTGTAAACCGCACTGATTTCAAATAGCGCGGTATAAAAGAGACTTTAAATAAATAAAATATCCATAGATATTCGATATGCGACCTTTCATAGAAACTGCCTCTTCAACAAACTTCTCCAATCCCCACTCGTCCATCACCAGGCCAGGATTTTTTATTTGCTGCCCTACACAATGCCATAGCTGAAACCATTGATAATAGCAATTAGATGGCAGATTGAACTCCTCTTGCATAATTTGAAATAGTTTCCAAGTATCTTCCCTTAGCAACTGGCCCATTCTCCAAATACTACACTTTTGCCAGACTTTCCAGGCGACCATCTGGTTGTTTATTTTGAAGACAGGATTATTCCAAATGGGTATTCTTCTGGATATGGGATTGTTATCATCCATACAAGATAGAAGTCCCTGAAATGCTCTTTCTGTAGATAGGATTATGCGACCCACCTTAGAGGCCTCCAACCAACTCATCCCCATGATCAGATTGATTGGGCACGGAGAGACCAGGTGTTCCTCTACCTCCAACCACACAGGCCTCTGCATGAGTCTTGAGTCAGCAGCCCATAAGGCTCCCTGACTCAATATAGCCGCCTGATGATACAGATAGAAATCCGGGAATTGAACTCCCCTGACTTCCTTGGAGGCTTTCAGCTTCTTCAACGCTATCTTAGGTGTCTTACCATTCCAAAGAAAATTACACAGAATCCTCTCAAGTTCTTTGTACAGAGATTCTTTGAACAACACTGGAATCATCCCCAAGATGTAATTTAATTTCGGCACCAACGCCATCTTAATGGAATCTAACCGACCCCACCGTGTGAGGTGTAGGGGAGACCATTTTAGAGTAAAAGAGCGCGCAATCTCCTTCAACTTTACATTATTTATTCGAATTGTTTCCTCCAATGGAGTACCATACTGAACTCCTAGATACTTAATTGTCGAAGGCTCCCATTGGAAGCCAAACTGTTGCGTCATCATCCTAATCCCATATTTGTTGAGAGGGAAAGCTACCGATTTCGTCCAATTTACTTTGTAACCAAAGAGACCGGAATAGACTCCTATTTGATGCATTACCGGAGAGAGAGAGTCCGGGCTGAGAAACAGCAACAAATCATCTGCATAAGCGGAAGCTTTCACCTAAAGATCATTAACTACTATTCCCCTGATCTCAGCTGACTATCGTATGAGTAACAATAGCAGTTCCAACGCTAAGTTGAATAACAGAGGAGACATAGGACAACCCTGCCGCGTGCCTCTGTGCAAATAAAAGGGTTGTGATAATACTCCATTAGCCAGAAACTGGCAACAGGGTTGGAGTATAACACCTTCACCATACGGATATATTGAGAGGGAAATCCAAACCACTCCAGCACGCGAAATAGAAAAGGCCACTCCACCCTGTCTAAAGCCTTCTCAGTGTCCAGAGAGATATCAATATAAGGGGAATCCAGACAGTCGGCAATCTCCAGGATATTACATAATAGCCGAGCATTGTCAGCAGTGGATCTGCCTGCAACAAATCTGCATTGATCTGGATGAATCAGAAATTGCAGGACCTTCTTGAGCCGAGCAGCCAGAATAGAGGAGTAGAGCTTGTAGTCAGCATTTAGCAAGAAATGGGCCTGTAGCTACCCACCTGACCCGGATCTTTCCCAGGCTTAGCTATTACAACTATGGTAGCCTCCGCAAAGGCCCCGGAGTTGCTTACTTGCTCTTGAAGGTGCTGATAATAGGTCAACAGATGCGGGCCGAGGTCCTTTTCGAACATCTGAAATAACTCTACTGGGATTCCATCAGGACCCGTTGCTTTCCCACTCTCCATCTCCTTAAGAGCCAACTTGAGCTCCTCCAACTGAATAGGCTCACATGGAGCTGTTATTTGGTCAAGATCCAGACAGGGATGGTCAATCTGTTCCAAAAAACTCTGCAGATCAGACTCCTCGCATGCTACTTCGGATGCATATAGCTTATGGTAGAATTTGGAGAAAGCGTCCGAGATGTCCTTGTCGTTGTACAAGGGACCTGCTTGCTGTGGCACTGCAGACCCTCTGCAGGCAGAAGAAAATGTTTTAAACTCAGAAAAAAGAGGCAGACACCGGCTGCAGCATCACGAGGAGCCATATAGGGGGAGCAAGAGGGACCTCTGGAGGACTGAGGAACCACGCTCTAGAGCCAATGATGCAATACCGGCCTGCACCCAATCCAGAAAGGGAAGGATTCCTTTTAAAAGTCCAGATGACTGGAGAAAGTCAGACTGGCAGGGAGTTGTGCAAGGAGTTCTAGTTCCAGATTCGCATGGAGATCCAGATCCAGGAAGGAAGCTAACTTTGGAAGGAGAAAGGAGAGCTTTCCTGGAAGGAGAGGAGGACCCAGGAATAGGAGTCCTAACAGATGGAACCGGCCTAGCAGACTCAGCAGAGCCAGGTGAAGAAACTTGCTTTAGATATCTCAAAAGGGGAGACGACACACTTTCCAGGAGGGAAAGATACCGTGTGGAAGCTAACCCTGGAAGGAGAAGGAATGTACCAGAGAGTCCAAGTATAGCAAGAGCTAGCAACTGTTGAAAGGCTCAACAGGGAGTAACCAGGAAAGAGGTGAAAGAGGAATTTTGAAAGGCAGCTTTCAAGGCCCTGGGAGAAAGAAACTGTGTTGCAAGTGCGGCTTAACCCCAGCTGAAGGCCGACCTGAGAACCGGAGGCCTACCTGGGTGCCAGAGAAGCCAAGCCCCAGCAGGAACAGGCCTCAGCCCTCACCTCACTGTGATAACCTTAGAAGAAAAGGTAATTACTATTTTACTGACTATGATTTTACGAATGCTGTGAAGCAGAAGGGGCAAGGCACTGGAGAATGCTGTCCTTCTAGATGCATTCATGATACAAAATACAAACCTGTACCAAACAGGAGACTTTCTAGAGAAGGAACAGTGTGCAGGAGAGACTGTCCACATTCTAAAAGTGTACAAAGCAAAGGCTTACCTTTAGATGCTGAACATTGGGGCATCATACAAGCATTATACAAAAAGCCTGAAGGCGAGCCCCTAGACATTCCAGACTGCGAGCCAATGCAGGTGGAATTCCCGGATGATCCCTCGGACCTCCCGATGGATTGTAGCTATTGCCTGGCCGAAAGAATTGAGCCCTGAGCGGAGGAATAGCTGTGGTCTGGGGTAAAGTTTGATTCTGTATTTCGTTTGGTATTGCTGTGAAGTTAACAGGTTTTCTTCAGTTCAGGTTTCTTTTCCTCCTGGAAAGTGTGTCGTCTCCCCTTTTGAGATATCTAAAGCAAGTTTCTTCACCTGGCTCTGCTGAGTCTGCTAGGCTGGTTCCATCTGTTAGGACTCCTATTCCTGGGTCCTCCTCTCCTTCCAGGAAAGCTCTCCTTTCTCCTTCCAAAGTTAGCTTCCTTTCTGGATCTGGATCTCCATGCGAATCTGGAACTCCTTGCACAACTCCCTGCCAGTCTGACTTTCTCCAGTCATCTGGATTTTTAAAAGGAATCCTTCCCTTTCTGGATTGGGTGCAGGCCGGTATTGCATCATTGGCTCTAGGGCGTGGTTCCTCAGTCCTCCAGAGGTCCCTCTTGCTCCCCCTATATGGCTCCTCGTGATGCTGCAGCCGGTGTCTGCCTCTTTTTTCTGAGTTTAAAACATTTTCTTCTGCCTGCAGAGGGTCTGCAGTGCCACATTGCTCATCCTCTATCATCATTATGTGCGCTTTGTCAGTACGCGGCTTAAGCTGAGATGCTAAAAGCTTTCCTGCTTTATTCGCCTCTATATGATATCTCACTTGCAGAGGGAATGCATCTCGCTCCACTTCTGTGCTAAGAGCCAAGTTATATGCATATCTTAACCTTTGCAAATGAGCCAAGACCCTATTATTAAACTGTCTTTGCAAAATTCGTTCTCCAGCCCTTATCTGTTGATCAAGAGTCTTCAGTTTATTCCAAACATCCTTTTTTTCTCCTATCTTATAACTAGTTATCTGTGCTCTCATTGAAGCCTTAAATGCTTCCCACCAAGCCCACGCAGAAGTACCGCTTACCGTATTGATCTCAAAGTACTCTTTGATGGCTTTCTGAAGGTACAGCTCAAAGGACTCTTCTGTCAGCAGGTATCTTGGGAAGAACCAGGACTCATTTTTGCGGGGTTCAACTTTAAGGTCCAGAGCAGACACTATTGCTGCATGATCTGAAACATTAGTACTAAGGATTTCAGACAAACTGACATTTTTAACAAATGATCTGGACACCAGAAAGAAGTCAATTCTTGAATGAGATCCATGCGGATGCGAGAAGAATGTAAAATCGGCTTCTGTTGGGTGATGCAGCCTCCAGATATCTACTACTCCAAAATTCTCCTTGATAGAGTACAACACTTCCAAGGCTTTCTCTCTCTTATTTGGTCTACTAGGTCTGCGATCAATTAAGGGATCCAAAGCCAAGTTGAAATCCCCACCTACAATCATGGGATAGCTATCATATTCATGGATAACAGTTGCCAACGACAAATGTAGGATTATCATTATTAGGTGCATACACATTAAAAATTGTCATCTGTTGACCCTTCAAGAGAAGGTGCACACCAGCCCACCTGCCTTCCAAATCAGCACGAGACGATAAGACCTGGAACTTAAGCGATTTCCTGATCAAGACCGCCACTCCATTCTTCTTCATACATGCGGGAGCGGGAGCCACTAGGCAGTATTTACCCAGCGCTAGTTTCTGTGTCTCCTTAGTGGATAGATGGGATTCCTGTATAAGAACTATATCAGCATTATGTTTTTGACAATATAATAAAAATTTCTTACGCTTGATGGGGTGGTTTATACCCTTGACATTCAGGGATAAAAATTTAACCGAGCTCATATTCGTTGTTGAAAAGAACTATCCCATTACTCTCTTTGGTCTGCATCAACATTCTCTGACTCTCCATGTAAACCTTATCCCATGTTACCCGACCATGCTTGCAAGGCGCCAACAGTGTCTCCACAAAGGAGAAAAACAAAATGGGTGAGCTCGCACACATTACAAGATGGCCCCCAATAGACCCCATCCACCCCCAGACCATAATACAAAAAAAACAGAGAAACTCTGATTAACTAGACAACAACTGCTAACTGCCACTCTATCAAACACACCCCAATCCACAGTGTTTATCTCCTTCTATTTCCCTTTCCCTCCATTTCCCCCTGTTAATTATTTTTATTTTATCTCTTCTCCATTTTTATAAGAGTGAAGAGATACACATAGAAAACAAACACCTTTCTTTTCCCAGTCTAGTTCGGATGCTTCCCTCCCGCATTACCAATGAAGCTGCCCCGCCCAACACATACCAGTGTCAGCCATATTAAATGAAACTCTTAACACATTAACACTTTCAGCCCACCCAACCCGCACATATCATAGACCCAGATGCCCCCATACATATGCAGACTATACGTATCTACTTAATATGACACAATGCGCTAGACCACAAACAATGAATACCCGACATTACTGTCCCAGAAATAAACTTCCTGGGAAACCATAGAGCAATGTCCTCCTTCAGCTTCGATCCTCATGATCTCTTCAGCTTCAGCACCTCAACCGTGGCCACTACTGCATCTTTAAAACCTCTTGCTCCTCGATATACTGAGCCGCTGCCGCAGGGTCCTCAAACGATTTCGTTTGATTATTCAAAGTTATCTTGAACTGGGCAGGGTAGAACAGCCCGTACCAAGCCTGCAATTGCTGAAGGCGGGGTCTCAATGCAAGAAATTGCTTACGTCTTTCTACAGTTGCCCTATAAAAATCAGGGAAGAAGAAAATCTTATGTCCCTCAAAAGTGACTGTCTTTAGAGACTTTGCGGCTTCCAAAATCTGCACTGCCTGCTGATGCCTCATGAGGCAAAAGATTATCGGTCTTGGACCCCGAGCATGCAAATTAGGCTGAGCAGGAATCCTGTGTGCTCTCTCAATGTCGATCGGACCCAATAACTTCAAATGTAGCAGCGAAGGCAAGGCACCCACAAGGAAAAGGATCATGTCCGACCCCTCGGCACCTTCTGGGACACCTACAATTCTGATATTATTCCTTCTGTTCCTATTGGCTAAATCCTCCAGACTTAATTCCAGCCGCTCAATCTTCTTAAGAGTCTTATCCACACGTGCAAGCTTTTCTTCATGCACTGCAACCTTCGTTCCAATGTTATCCAGTCTACTAGTAAGTTTCTCCATTTGCACTCTGATATCCTGCATTTCAGCCTGTACCTGCCCCAGCGCCTCACCATTCGCCACAACCAACTCTTTCACCGACCGAATCTCTCCCAAAAGTTCTCGTATCATCTCCTCAGACTCCCATGTGGCAGCCATCTTGTGCGGAGAAAGGGGATCGGGCTTCGCCCTCTTAGATCCCGAATTACTACCTGCCGCAAAATCTAACTTCGTGGGTTTGCAGTTAGACATAGCTCACTCAGCTGCATATGCTGCAGAGGCAATTTAAGCAAATATAAATCCAAAATCACAGAGTTTCCCGCAGGATCCTTGCCGGGGTCATTGGAGCTAAGCCCTCAAGCAACCATCTTGCATCCGCGCAGGCTCCGCCCCCCAAAAATGAGGAGTT
The DNA here is from genome assembly GCA_033557465.1 of Ichthyophis bannanicus. Taxonomy (NCBI): domain Eukaryota; kingdom Metazoa; phylum Chordata; class Amphibia; order Gymnophiona; family Ichthyophiidae; genus Ichthyophis; species Ichthyophis bannanicus. Next base: position 189,087,326 of record CM066036.1, read on the forward strand.
TCTATAGATGACTAAGCGGAGGGCTGAGGGAGAGTGGAGAGAGAGAGAGGAGGGCTGCATTTTAAGAGCAGAGGGAGTTGCGAGGGAGATAAGGAGAGATTAAGGAGGCACGTGGAGTAAAAAGCATGGTGGACAAGAGAGAGTTTCTTAAAGTGTATGTGGTACTGAATCTAGAGCTAGTGGAGAAAAATGAGAAAGGGGGCTGCATGGTCCAAATACTGAGCATTAAAGACAAGTTTGACAGTTAGACTGAATTAGTCGAAGGTGACAGAGGGAGAATAGAGGGAGGCCAGGCAGAAGGCAGAGAGCAAGTTGAGTGATCTGAGGAAGAGAGAGGGATGACTGGATCGAGCAAATGCAACAGAGGGCAAAGAAGCATAGCTAGTAAATAGAATTTAAGTGAGGTTTAAAGGTGAGAGTCAATGGTAATGACCAAAGATCTGATGGATTCACAAAATATTAGGTGTAGCAGTGATGATGGGGCAAGGGAGAAGAGGAACAGATGGAGAGGGGAAGACAATGGATTCACTTTTGGACATATTTAAGAGAAGATGGTGATCATTAAGCACCTCTACCTGGTCTAAAAAACTCTGGCCCAAGTCCTCCGGCTCCTCTTCTGATATGCACATTTGTTAAAAATGTGCATACTGTATGCACGCCAAAATGTTACTCTTGCAAATCAACTGTATGCACGTTAATTCATCAGTATACATATACACAAGCGGCTTGCATACAGAAAACCTTTTAGGTCCTCAAATGTGCACTAATGAATAAACACCCCTACATTCCAGCCTATAATGACTTAAGCTAAGTATTACTATGAAGAAAATATATTATGCAGCTTTCCCTTTTAATTCTTCATTTATGGCTTGTCTTAGAATTAAAACCCCTCACTTGGTTTGCAGCTTGTCATGCTGTGAGGGCTTGTGTACATCAGTGATACTGAGGGCTAAGCTATCGGTAGCTTAACGACTGGCAGGGTCTCCCAAGATGAACAGGTCTCAACTGAGGTGCCAGACTAAGACAAACCACCCATCTGGGCAGCAACAGACTGGGATGATGTTGGTGGCAGAGGATCACATTTCTCTGACAACGGCAACAACACTAAAATTAAACTGCGCAGAAGAAAGGCCTGGCAATCTACTTCTGTATTTTGCCACACAAATCCAATGGATAGTCACACCAAAACAAACTGCACTATAGTGCTGAATAATGAGACCCCCAGATTGGATGGCACTCAACTGGCTACTGGGGAGGAGCTGAAGACGTCATTTATGATGTGGTTGTATCAAAGCCCTCGGATGTAGCTGCGCATGAAATGAGAGTCAGAAGCTGCAAAGATGTCTTATATATTGAGACATGGAACATACGAAGCATGAACCAAGGGAAGCTCAAGGTGGTCAAGAATGAAATGGAACTTGTACAACTCAATTTGTTGAGTGTTAGCGAACTGAAATGGACTGGCATCGGGCACTTTGCATCTGATGATCACATGGTCTACTATGCCAGAAATGAAAGACAAAGAAGAAATAGTGTTGCATTTCTAATTAAGAAGAAACTTGCAAGAGCTGTAATGAAATACAATGCAATCAGGGAACACTTAATTTCTATTCATCTACAAGGAATGCCCATCAACACAACTATAATTCAAGTATATGCCCCAACAACAGCTGTAGAAGAGGATGAAGTTGATGAGTTCTATGAACAAGTTCAAGCTGAAATTGACAGAACATGCAAACAGGATATCCTGATAGTCATGAGTGACTGGAACGCAAAAGTTAGCAACAAAGAAGAAGGCAAAGTGTTTGGAAAGTATGAACTTGGCAACAGAAATGAAGCTAGAGAAAGACTGATAGAATTCTGCAAGACCAACAATCTATTCATCTCAAACACCTTCTTCCAGCAACACAAGCAGCAACTGTACACATGGACTTCACCCAATGGATTGTACAAAAATCAAATTGACTACATTTGTGGAAGTCAACTATGAAAAAGCTCTATAACATCAACAATGACAAAACCTGGAGCTGACTTTGGTACAGATCACCAACTACTAGTACGCAAACTCAAGCTAAAGTTGAAAAAGAGCAAGCCACTCATGAATGTAGCAAAATATGACCTTGAGAATATACCACCAGAATTTAAAGACTGTCTGCAAAATCAATTTGCTGCTTTAGATACAAATGGCAATCAATAAGTTCATTGTGGATAACTTTAACCTATTTGGATCAACTATCAATAAAGAAGCAACAAGCAGTCAAGAAATCAGACAATGCATTGCTTTTGGCAGAATGGCTATGAAGGACCTAGACAAGATTCTCAAGAGCAGAGATGTCTCTCTCCATACAAAGATTTGACTTGTTCAAGCCATGGTATTTCAATAACATCATATGAATGTGAAAGCTGGACAGTGAATAAGATAGTCAGGAAGAAATTTGATGCCTTTGAATTATGGTGCTGGTAATGAATACTGCGTATACCATGAACTGCCCGAAGAACAAACCAGTCAGTACTAGAGGAGATCAAACCTAAACTTTCTTTAGAAGCTCAGATGACAAGACTTCGACTTTTATACTTTGGACACATCATGTGAAGAGAGAGATCATTGGAGAAAGGCATCATGCTTGGCAAGGTAGAAGGTCAACAAAAAAAGAGGAAGGCCAGCAATGAGATGGATCGATACAATAACAGCAGCTATGGGTGCCACTCTGTTAAAAATGAGCTGCCTGACTGAAGACTGAACACAGTTTAGAACAACTATCCAGAGGGTCACCATGAGTCTACACCGACTCGACAGCACTTACAACAACAACAGAATAAAAACAGTGAAGCCTGGCTGGCATTTCATAATTTGAAGCTCCTTCTTCATGCCCATGTGATCTTTAATGTGGACTATTGTAATGCCTTCTATAATGGCCTACCCCTGTCTTCACTTAAGATTGCAGCTTATACAAAGTCCAGCCGTGAGGCTGCTCATGGGGGCAATACTCTAGCAGAAGTACCGTTGACACTATTGCTAGCTGTGAAGGAACAGAGGAGGACTGTTCCTAGCCCAACTTAGCGGAGGGGTCTGAGGTGATGGGAGTGGGACTGGCTTAGGGCTTTGTGTGTGTAGGGGGTCTGTTTGGGAGAGGTCCAGGAGGACCTTCACAATTCAATCCTTTTCTAGAGGGGGCACCTAAAGGGGGAGATTGGGGGCATAGTTATCAGCTGGGAGTGTGTGATGGGTGGTGAAGAATGGGGGGGAGGGGAGGCAATGTTTGGAACAGGGGGTTGTGCCTAGGAGTGTTCACATGTGGTAGATGTCACTGGCCACCACACCCACTCTCTGCCCCAATGCCACCCCATTGTGCTGAAAGCAGTTATCATAGAATTTTTACTGCACTGCCTCCTTTTAGCTTGCCATAGCAATTACTGTGGGACTGTGCTAACACTTAGCATATGCTAAAACACGCACTTACAGCTACCATACTTTAATCAACATGGTCCTATGTGTTAAATGTAAAAAAAAGGGACTGATTTATTTCCATAGACCAGTTAACTACATGAGTTTAAGACTACTACTACTATTACTATAACTTACCATTTATATAGCACTACTAGGCATAAGCAGCACTGACTTGACTAAAGCTGAAGTTCAAGTAGGTTCTGTGATATTGCAACAGCAGGGAAAAAGGGGGAGACTGGAGAGGATGTGGTCTTTATTATTATTAATAAAGACTTATAAAGTGCCGCAACATACGAAGCGCTGTACAAACATAGAAGAGAGACAGTCCCTGCTCATCAGAGCTCACAATCTAATAAGACAGAAAACAAAATAAGTTACATAATACAAATAACAAAAATTTACAGGACAAAGTAAGCAAATGTTGATAGAGAGATCAAGATAGGGTAAGACAGGAACGGAAAGCAATAGTGAAGAAATGGGATTTTAGTCTGGACTTGAAAATGGCCAGGGAGGACGCCTGGCGCACAGAGATAGGAAGACTATTCCAATTAAAGGGTGCTGCCAGTTGGAAAGAGCGAAGTCTGGAATAGGCAGTACGAGTAAAGGGCACAGATAAACGAAGACTGTTAGAAGAGCGAAGCAACCGAGAGGGGGTGTAAGGGGAGATGAGAGATGAAAGGTACAGGGGGACAGAAGAGTGAATACATTTATAGGTCAGGAGGAGAAGTTTAAATTGGATACGGAGACGGATGGGAAGCCAATGAAGCAACATGAGGAGAGGAGTGATGTGGGAAAAACGAGACTGGCGGAAAATGAGTCGAGCAGCGGAATGTTGGTCTTTGCCTTCATATTTTCTATTTCCTGTGTGCATATGGAGACTGATATTCAGAAAAGCTTTCAAGTAATTTTTGGAGTTAGACAACTAATTGATTTTGAAAATTTCCCTCTTTGCCACTGACCGAATTAATTTTGTCTGCTCAATCTGTTGGCTGAATGAAACTTACCCAGTTAAAAGAGATGATATTTTAAGCATTCAGAGAGATTGGCTTAAGCTTAGCTAGATAATGGTAAATATCTAGCTAACTTCCCCCATGGATCACCCTTCTCAGAGAATGATAAAGTTAAAATGGAACAATTAGAATGGTGAAATCCACATTGAGGGCAGAACGTATTTCTGCATGTGGAGGGCAATTCTGTTCTGGGCATTCCACACCTGTGTGTGAGCAAGAATCTGTACGTGCCCCGGTTGCACCCGAATCTAATCCTGTGAGGACTAGACATGTCAAAGGGATCAGAATCGGGTGCAACCGGCTGGATGTGCAGGCTATGACCCAATTCTGGGCCATGGAAGTCCAGCCCACTGCATGGCTAGCCCAGCCAGGCTCCTGCATGGAGTGGCGGTGGCATGGCGTCCTGTTGCCATGCCACTGCGGCTCCATGTAGGAGCCACAAGCCCTGGCTGACCATCAAAATCTTCTTTCCCCACAACCCGACCCCTGATCAGGCCTACCGTGGCCAGGGTCAGGCTGTGGGGAACCCCCTGCACCCTCTCACCTTGCTTCTCCACGAGGCTGCTGCAAATGCCTCTGTCTAGGGGACTTATTCCACCTCTGTGGTGAAATAAGACCCCTGTCCACATGGCTGACCTCAGATGTACAGGTCCGACCTTGAAATCGGCCCTGTACCTCCGGGGTCAGGTACCTGCCCACTCCCTGCCCTCGCTCCTCCTCAGGACCACCTCCTTCTGCCCACAAACAGAGCTCCCCGCACAAGCTACCTATACATACAGGGAGCTCTGTCAGCAGGATATCCAACCAACATTTAGCGAGTCTGGATGATCAGTTCGGACATCCAGACCCACTAGATGCGGTTCAGAATGACCCCCATCATGAAACAGTAGAAGTAGGCAAACTTAATCTCAATTAGCAATAAATTAACAGAGAATTTACATCCTTTATGAAGACCAGCAAATAAAATATTTGGGGTAAATGTTCAGAAGCACTTATCCAGATAGAAGCGCCTGCTAGTTGGATAATTGCTGATGTTTAGGGTTATCCAGCGGTACGGTGTGGCACTATCCAGATAGTGGCACTGAAAGAAGTAATTACTAAAGTGTATTGCAACAGTAACGCACATTATATGATCCTTAACGCATGTTAAAGGGCAATAATGTACATTATTTTACACAAGTTGCCACCACAACACACATTGAAGAGATGCAACATAAACAAATTCAAGGAAAATTTTAGTATTCCAATGAATGATGCAGCTTTTTAAAGGGGCCATGTGTATGAACAGTACTTGTTGGTCCATGAGTCCCCATCCCTCTGGCACCACTAAGTAGTCAAGGCACCCCCCACAAATAGCCCCACATCCCAAAGGTACCATCAAAATCTCCCCCCTCCCCCCTGAACTTTATCAAAACCTCACCTTCTAAAGCTCCCCTGGACCTGCCTTATCTCAGTGCTGATGGTCTAATAAGGCCTAGATGGGAGTCACCCCATTCACTCCCATGTGGGCTGGTGCCAGTTAAAAATGGCACGTGCAGTCCCCTAGCAGTAGCCTCACAGTATTATCATTGGAGGTCAACCCCAGCAGTGGAACCATTAGACTACTACTAGGGGATCAAGGGTGCCATTTTGAACCTGGCACTGGCTTGGATGGGAGTGAGTAAGGTTGCTCCCATCTGGGCCCCACTAATCACCAGGATTGATTTAAGGTAAAATCCTAGATTTTACTACAGCTTAGTAACTACTGCCCTGAATATCTTTCAGACCATTTTGGCACCTTCCAAATAGTGCCAGGGCAGCCTTTGTGCAGAACAGTGAATTATCCAAATAGTGGAGATATTCAGTAGGGGTGTGCAGACCAAAAACTTTCATTTCATTATGCTTTGTTTCAGTTTATTTTCATCTGGTATCATGTTCCCTCAATAGCATACACTCTTTCACAAACGTTTGCACTCTATTATATTATTATACTATAGCATGCACTATTCGCGCATGTGTGAATAGTATTGCTACTGTGAAAGGGTACGCACTATTGACGACAACAGGGAAATGACGTAAATGTTATTGCCTGTTTCACCCAGATCACCAATATCATTACAAGCAAAAGCACATCCTTAATATTCAGTGCAAACTGTCTGCATAATTTAGAATAGCAAAAAGACTGTTCTGACTTATCTGGATATTTATTCAGATGTTGGGGTGCTCTTGAGCTTCACCTTTTTCTTCCTCTCATTCATTCCTCTCCTTTCTTTCTGAAACAACCTCATCCTCATTTCCGCCATGCTGTCTCCTCTCTGCCTCACATTTTTCTTTTCTCCATCTATCATCTGGTGATATTCATCCCAACCCTGTCCCCCTAGACTTTTCTCTCATTCCCTTAATAGTTCTTCTCGCTACCACCTCAATCTCATTCATATTCCTTTCCTTCCCACTCTTCTCTCCCTTTCTCATGTGCCTTATGGAATGCTCATTCCAATTCTAATTAACTCCCCTTTGCTCACAATCTCTTTATTTCTCATGCTTTCCATCGTCTAGCTTTTACTGACCCCTGGCTCCTCCCTGATGACACTACTTTGGTTGCTGTCCTCTGTCACGGTGGCTACCAATTCTCCCATACCCCTCATGCCACTGGCCGTAGTGGTGGTGTTAGGTTTCTGCTTTCTCTTTCCTGACAATTTCAACCCCTCCTTCTACCTCAGTCTTACTCCTTTTCCTCCTTTTTTGTCCCTCACCTCTACATCTGCCTTTTTAATCCCTTACCTCTCCGGATTGCTGCTATTTATACGTAGACCACTTGAAAAGTCCACCTCTGCCTTTCTCACTGACTTTGACTCATGGCTTTCCTTATTTCTGGATTCTTCTTCCTCTTCCCTTATTCTTGGTGACTTTAATATTCATGTTGGTAACCCTTCTGACCTCTATGCCTTTAAGCTCCTTTCCCTTACCTCATCATTGAACCTCCAGCTTTGCTCTTCTGCCCCTACTCATCAACATAGTCACTGCCTTGATCTTGTTTTCTTCTCTAATTGTTTACCCTCTAATTTCCATACCTCAGTTCTTCCCTTATCTGACCATCATCTGCTAAGCTTCATGCTTCATTGCTCCCCGCCTCAATCTCACCCAGTCTCCTCCTACCTTTTTAGGAATCTTCATGCTATTGATCCATTGGCTTTCTCTTCTATTGTCTCATTACCTCTTTCCTCTACTTTGTATTCTAAGTCTGTTGATAAGGCTATAGTTTCCTATAATACTGCTCTCTCCTCTGCTCTGGATACTCTTGCTCCACCCATGCCACGTCCTGTGAGGCACTCTATTCCTCAGCCCTGGCTGTCTTCACCTACCCACTTCCCTCACTCCTGTGCCTGCTCAGCTGAGCGCATTTGGCTCAAATCCTGCTTCCTTTCCATCTTTCTTCACTTCAGATTCATGCTTGCTTCCTTCCAGTCAGCCATAGCCCTTCCAAACAAAATTACTATGTCCATCTGACTAACTCTCTTGCCTCTGATCCCCGTCATCTCTTCTCAACTCTCAACTCTCTCAAGGCACCTCCACCTCCAATCCCTCTTTCTCTTTCTGCCCATACTGTAGCCAACTATTTCCATGACAAAGTCCACAAGTTTATTCTCCAATTCCCCACAAGATCAGCTTCACCCCTTCTTTCCCCTCTTTATTACCAACTTTTCCCTTTAATTTCTCTTACCCTTTCATCCATTTCTAAGATCTCTGAAGAGGAAATCTCTCATCTTCTTTCCTCCTCTAAACTTACTACCTGTTCCTCTGATCCTATCCCCACCTGTCTTCTTAATTCCATCTCCTCCTCTGTCATTCCTTCCATCTCACATATTCTTAACCTATCTCTCTCCATTGCATCTTTCCTAGAGCCTTCAAGTATGCTGTGGTCACATCTCAAGAAACCTTCACTTGACCCTACTTGTCCTTCTAATTATCGACTCATCTTCCTTCTTCCTTTCATTTCCAAACTTCTTGAACATGCAATTCTCCACCTTTGCCCTGAATTTCTCTCCTCTCAAGCCCTCCTAGTGCAACTTCAATCTGGTTTTTTATTTATTTATTTATTTATTTAACAGTATTTCTAAACCGCCTTATCTTAATAATCAAGGTGGTATCACAGCAAGCAATCAGGTAAAGTGTGTGTGTTGTACATGCAGTGAGGATAAAACTTAGTTGTGTGAGGGATGTGTTGGGTGCTTGATTTGTTTGAGCTATATACAGGGTGGGCTATTTACAGTGGTGCTAGAATCATATTTTATATATTTTATATATATTCAGTTTTGTCCCTTACATTCTACTGAAAAGGTTCTTGCTAAAGTCTCAAGTGACTTGTTCCTGGCTAAATCCAAAGCCCTTTACTGAGTCCTCATTCTTCTTGACCTTTCTGCTGCTTTTGACACTGTTGACGACCACCTTCTCCTCAACACATTATCCTCACTTTGTTTTAGGGAATCTGTGCTGTTCTTGTTCTCTTCTTATCTCTCCCATCATTCTTTCAGTGTTTGTTCTGGTGGTTTCTCCTCTATTGTTATCCCACTCTTAGCTGGTGTACCCCAAGTATTTGTTCTTGGCCCTCTCCTTTTCTCTCTCTATACCCAGTTCCTTGGTGCTCTCATCTCCTCCCATTGCTTTCGATATCATTTTTATGCTGATGATTCTCAAATCTATCTACACCTGATATATCTCTGTCACTCCAAATCCATATCTCTGCCTGCCTTTCTGACATCGCTGCCTTGGTGTCTCACCGCCGTCTGAAACTGAACATGATCAAAACTGAACTTAAGAACATAAGAACGTAAGATATGCCACACTGGGTCAGATCAAGTTCCATCAAGCCCAGTATCCTGTGTCCAATAGTGGCCAATCTAGGTCATAGTTACCTAGCAGTTTCCCCAAAAGACACAGGTTCCACAATGCTTGCTTGTATTGGGTCAAGCAGTGATATCCTGGGTCCCTTTTAATAATGGTTTATGGACCTTTCCTCCAGGAACTTGTTCAAACCTTTTTTAAACCCAGCTACACTAACAGCTTTTACTACATCCTCTTGTAACAAATTCCAGAGTTTGATTATACGTTGAGTGTTACTTTTCTCCCTAAATTCTCCTCTCCCCTTCTTCCTTTCTCTATCTCTGTTGATAACACTCTTCTAATTTCTGTCTCTTCAGCCTGCAACCTTGGGGTCATCTTTAACTCCTCCCTCTCCTTCTCCACACATATCCAACAGACAGCTAAAACCTGTTGTTTCTTTCGCTTTAACATTAACAAAATTTGCCCCTTCCTTTCTGAACACAATACTAAAACACATCCACTGTTTAGTCACCTCCTGTCTTGACTATTGTGATCTCCTTCTTGTTGACCTCCCTCTGAGTCATCTCTCTTCCCTTTAATCGATTCAGAACTGTGCTGCACGCCTAATCTTCTGCCAGCCCCAATATACTCATATAACCCCTCTTCCCAAATCACTTCATTGGCTCCCTTTCCATTTCTGTATCCAATTCAAACTTCTCCTTCTAACCTATAAATGCACATTCATTCAACTGTTCCTCACTACCTTTCCTCTCTCCTCTTTCTCCTCTCCCTACAACCCTCCTTGTGAACTCTGCTCTGCTTCTCTGTCCCCTTTTCTTCCATTGCCAACTCCAGACTCCGTTCCTTTCACTTTGCTGCTCCCTATGTTTGGAACGAACTCTGTCAGGTTTCTTCTGTCCCCCTTTTTAAATCTAGGTTAAAAGCTCACCTATTTGAGGCTGCTTTTGGATCCTAATCTCTTGTTCTCCACGTGTCTCGTCACCATTCCTTATTGGTACCCTTGTTCTCATCTATTGCACTGTTTGTCTTGATTAGATTGTAAACTCTGACGAGCAGGGACTGTCTTTGATATGTATCTGTACAGCGCAGCAGGGATGCCTTGTAGCGCTTTATAAATGTTTAATAGTAGTAGTAGTAATATCTCTGCTATCCAGATAATGCTGTCGGTCAGTACATTATCTGGATATGCAGTACCATGTCCAGATACCGGAGCTGAAATCCAGAGGTTTTTGACTATTGTGACCGGCATTTAAGAAGTGCCGGCCACTGCAGCTGAATATTGGCCTGATTGCTGTTTCACACAAATCTTTCTAGGAAAATGCTGATCTGTAATTTCAGTTCCAGTACTAATTTAGGAATAGGAAAACTAAAGCTGATGATGTCCATTCATGTCCAATAATGCCTTGCCCTCCCCCAACATTTTGGTTGTCAATAACTTGCATTACAAGGAATGATATCGTCATCCATGCAGGTTAACTCAGATTAACCAAATTCACTGCTGTTTCTTAATTATTGACCTTCTAGAGAAAGCAGGAAATTATGGGACCCCAAAGAGTTGTTCTGGACATTGGACTAGCAGTTATGTGTCCATAACTCTCTCACATGTCTGTTGGAAAGTATGTTTGGAGTTCACTAGTCTATATACACTGAAGGGCAATTTTCTGTACAAGTTATTGAAAAATTCTCATATAATACATTGAGACCAGCTTGGTTTTTGATGTCCTATTCTCTCTGTCAGCATGTAAACAAGCTGGGGATAGGCAAACCAGCTCAAATTCCATTTCAAGTTTTATGACTTTAATTTAAAATTCAGCTGACAGAGAAAAAAGATCATTTTGTTTTAGTGAGCAATAACCTGTATTAGATCTTACTTCAGCAAAGTCCCTCAAAATAGGAAAAAGAACCAGAAGTTAAAGAAAAGTGTTATTTCAGTGTGGCCGTACTAAGGTGAAACTTAATGCAGGTCCTTGACGGCATCACTGAACACATTTTATTTATGTATTTATTTAACAGGTTTTTATACTACTTTATCATTTCAGTCAAAGCGCTTTACACTGTAACTTAAACTTGGTAATGTACATTAAACAGGGACTTGATAACTTGGGTTTTTCTTTTGGCATCTCAGGCAATGTGATGTAATGCTTTTCTCAGTAAGCTTTTGAGTTTTCTGCTGTTGCTAAAGACAAGGCATGATATGCACACAATTGTCTTTTTGGAGGGAATTTTATAGAGGACTTAATTCCAGTATACGCACATGAAAGACCTCTTATAAAATTACCTCACATGTAAAAGTGGGTGTGGTACATTTAGGCATGCACTTATATACAACTTTAGAGTAGGTGTGTTTAGGGGAGGAGCTTAGACAGAGTAAGGGTGGAGTAATTATTTACACATGTATTTTATAAAATGTGCGCTTATGTGTGTAATTTATGCACTAAGGGGCATGTTTATTAAAGGCCGTGCCAGTAACATGCATGTGCACTGTTATTAGAGCAGGGGTGGGGTGTCAGTGCTAACTTCGGGGGGGGGGGGGTGCTTTTGTCCTGCAGTTAGTGCAGGCCCAAGATGCAGCACACTTAACATCACCTACTGAGATGGTGTTAAGTGCACCTACACCTGGGCCACTAAGACTCACGCTAGCTCATGCTAGTTTGGCAGTTCCATGCGTTTACTGGGATTGTCATTTAAGCTAAGTGATTCTTACATTTTTACAGGCATATAAAAATGTGAAAATTCTTATTTGGTTTGGGACCTATGAAAGACATTGGAGGGATGGTTAACCTTTGCCTGAAAGATTTGATAAATGGTGGGTTATCTGAGGTTTCATTTATTATGTGAGGTTTCTTAAACACATGGTCCTGCCTCTGTTCGGGTAGCATTTGAATTTTGTAAAATGTTTTTATTGTGGTCTCACTTTTGTTTATCTTAGCATTTGTTTGTGAGTACCAGTTAAGGAGTCTTAATACTGTATTGCAGCTGCAATGTGCCATCAATGCCTGTCTTCTGCCTCTGTCCCACTCAATCCTCATTCTAATGCATGCTATTTATTTAGCCAGTTTTCTATACTGCCTTATCTTTCAAGCAAAGCAGTTTACATTATGTAATTACTACAAGCAGGTACTAGATACATTCCCTTGTCCCCAAAGGGCTCACAATCTATATGTGTACCTGAGGCAACTGAGGGTTAAGTGGCTTGCCCAAGGCCACAAGGAGTGCTTATAGGACTTGAATACCCAGCCCTCTGGCCTGAAGTACCATGTCCTAACCATTAGGCCACTCCTCCCTTATCATATTAGTGTGGGATTTTTGGTGCAAGGGCCCATGCTAATCGGACAGCACAGCACGCAAACCACATACTAAACCCTGCGCTACCAAGTAGTATGCTTTAGTAAACATGCTCTTATTATGCTTGCTCCTAAGTCATCAAGGAATACTAGGCATGCATGTACAGTAGAAGGACATTTTCAAGCAATCTGCATTGCTCCCGAGTCTATGGGCACCTTTTACCTGCAACTTTTGCATTCATTTTCAAAGGGAAAGTACATGCATAATTTCACTATGAAAACTGCCTAAAGAAAAAGTACACACTAAGACTTGCACCAATTTTTTTATTCAGGTGCTTTGTCATACCGAAACAACATTAACTATATGGATTGTGGTAATCCTGTCCTAGAGCTACCCCTGGGAATGCTTCTACTAAATGTGGGTAAATGTACACATGCTGTGACTCAACAGACATACTTTTAGCCAGCACATGGGGTGGGGAATTTTCAAACAGCCCTTTTAGCTGCGGAATTATTTATATCGTTAAATAACTTTTGAAAATTATTTTCATAAGGCGTTAAGTACCAACCAACACAACTCCATGCAGTGAGAAAACAGCCACCACTTCCATACACTGGCAAATTATTAAAAAGGGACTCGAGCAGCCAGCTGCCCAGCTTTGTTAAATGGAAATTCCCTCCCACCATACTGACTCTCATGCCAAGTATTCTGAATTCCGTCTACCTAATGGTGTACAACCCTGCTCCTCTGCTAGCTGCCTGCTTTTCTCTCTTCTTTCAATTTTGGAAACAGAATTCCCAGCAAAGTTTCTTCTAGAACTCTCTTTAATGCCCATTTGCCCCAAATTCATGAGAGGCAGGTATTGATAGAAAAGAGAAATGCAACTGAAAATATCTTAAATGCGGTACTTTAGAGCCTACAAAAACATGCTTTCAAAGAGTAGATGGACAATATTAGTCATTCACATTTATATGCTGTTAGAAATGTTCAAACAATTAACCAAATGTTATTAATTTGTTGTGTGAATACATTTGCAACCACTGCTAAAATTTTGACAAAAAACGTTTAGAACCTCACACAGAATTCATGTATGTCTATCAGATTTCTACAAATTTGTCACTCCCTTTCCCTTCCCTTTTCTTCAGGCAGGCAACTAAGACACTTAGGGGTATGTTTACTAAAGTCTCTTAATGTGCGCGGCGCGCATGAGCACGCGCTAAGGTACCTTAGCACACGCTAATGATGCTTTACGGGGCAAAAATGTGCTTTAGTGCGCGCTCATGCGCGCAGTGACGCACACGAGCACTGAAGGCGGGGAAAGGCTCCCGGAGGGCGGAGAAAGGCTCCCCAGGGGCGGAGAGAAGGGGTCAATGGGTGGAGAGTGGGAGGGGAGAGGCTCCCCGCATACTAGCGAGGTGAAATTCGAGGCCAAAAATAATGCAAGTGAAAACCTCGCGTTAGAGCCGATTTAAAGGGAAGAGAAACCATTTCTGTCAGCAATGTACAGCAAAACCAGGGAAACCTACAAAAAAGTGATAAGTGTGATATATGTCCACAGAAAGCACAGTTACTTACCTGTAACAGGTGATCTCTGGGAACAGCAGGAATAAGTCTTCGCATATGGGTATCGTCGGTACCGACGGAACCTGCGCGGGAACGCTCCCCAGCGTCCAAAAGGAAAGCTTCTGGGAGCATCCCACAGCGCCTGCGCGCTGCCTTCCCGCCTTTCCTAACTGCCTCTCTCCAGTTCGAGTTTTAAAGCTGAGACAAAGAGAAAGTGAGGAAAGGAAAGAAAGATAGAGAGATACAACTCCTAGGGGAGGTGGGTGGGTTGTGAAGACTTATTCCTGCTGTTCCCAGAGATCACCTGTTACAGGTAAGTAACTGTGCTATATCCAGGAACAAGCAGGAATGAGTCTTCACATATGGGGACTCCCCAGCTACAGATGCCTGGGAGATCACCCAGGTTGTGAGTCCCTGGGAAGGGCTCTACCTCCACCCATGAATCTCAGGCATCCAGCCAGGGATGGAGGGTAGGAGTTGATTAGGTATGGAACAGGTGTTTGAGAACAGCCTGACCAAACAAGGCATCCTGGCAGGAGTCCTTGTCCAAGCAGTAATGGGCTGTGAAGGTATGAACCGAGGCCCAGGTGGCTGCTCGACAGATCTGGTCGATGGACACAGAATTCAGATGAGCCATAGAGGCTGCCATGGCCCTCACATTGTGAGCTGTGACATGGCCCTCCAGAGAAAGGTTCTTACTCTGGTAGGCGAAAGAAATACACTGAGCAATCCAACTGGACAGAGTTCTCTTAGAGACTGGAAGTCCTAAATGAGAGGGATCAAAAGCAACAAAGAGTTGAGAGGACTTTCTATGTTGCTGTGTCCTTTGTAGGTAAAAAGCAAGAGCTCTTTTACAATCCAGGGTATGAAGATTCCTCTCTGCACTTGAAGCATGAGGTCCTGGAAAAAGACAGGTAAATAAACCTCCTGGTTCAGATGAAAAGGTGAGACCACTTTAGGCATAAAGTGTGGATTAGTCCTGAGGACTACCTTGTCATGATGGAACCTTGTATAAGGAGGATTAGCCACCAAGGCTTGCAGCTCACTGATGCGGCGAGCTGAAGTGACTGCAATCAGAAAAATAACCTTCCAGGAAAGGAATTTCAAGGAGGTAGTGGCTAAGGGTTCAAAGAGTGGCTGCATAAGCTGGCCAAGAACTAGATTCAAGTCCCATGCCACTGGAGGTGGTCTGATGGGATGTTTAGTCAAAAGAAGGCCTCTCATGAATCTTGCTATAAGAGGATGAAAGGAAATAGGCTGTCCATTGAGAGGTTTAAGGGATGCTGCAATAGCACTCAAATGGACTCTTACTGAATTTGTTTTAAGGCCTGCATGGGATAAATGCAGCAAATACTCTAATAAAGAATTCAGAGGTATTGCAAGAGGGTTAAGACCCTTCTCTGCACACCAAATGGTAAACCTTTTCCATTTAAAAGCATAGGAACGTCTAGTGGAAGGCTTTCTGGAAGCATGAAGGATATCCTTCACTTGCTGAGAAAGATGCAAATCTTGAAGGTCTAGGCCTTCAGCAACCAGGCTCTGAGGTGAAGAGACTGGGGATTTGGGTGCCACAACGTTCCCTCCTCCTGGGACAGGAGGTCTGGAGCAGATCCCAAGTCTAGGGAGGGAGCTTGAGAGAGATGCAGAAGTAGAGGGTACCACACCTGGCGTGGCCAATGTGGTGCTATGAGGATCATAGACCCCTTGTCTCTCTGAAGTTTGAACAGTGTCTTGGGAATTAGGGGAATGGGTGGAAAGGCATAAAGGAAGTCTTGCCCCCAATGGAGGAGGAAGGCATCCCTGGCCTGAACTCCCTGACACGGAATTCTGGAACAGAACCGGGGAAGTTTGGCATTCCACGGACTTGCAAACAAGTCTATGTCTGGGGTTCCCCAAATTCGAAAGATCCTGGTTATCTGGTCCCCATGGAGGGACCATTCGTGTGGAAGCAGAACTCGACTGAGTCTGTCTGCCCAAGAGTTTTGAACCCCTGGAAGATACACTGCCATGAGATGGATTTGATGCTCTCTGGCGAAGGCCCACAATCTCAGAGCTTCATTGCAAAGCGACAGAGAGCCAGTCCCCCCCTGCTTGTTCACGTAGAACATGGCTACTTGGTTGTCCGTGTGGATGAAGACTGTCTTGTAGCTAAGCAGGGTGTGGAAGACTCTGAGAGCCAGAAAGATTGCTCTGAGCTCTAAGAGGTTGATATGTAGAGATGTCTCCTGTGGAGACCAGATGCCTTGGGTGGAGTGGTCTTGTAGATGAGCTCCCCAACCCTTTGGAGAGGCATCTGTTTTAAGGGTTGCTTGGGGTAGCAACTGTTGAAAGGGGGACCCCAGCAACAGATTTTGAGTGGACTTCCACCACTGGAGGGACCAAAAAAGGCGACTGGTGGTTGCTATTTTGTCTGACAGGCAACCTGATGCCTGGGTCCATTGGGTGGACAGAGTCCACTGAGCTGCCCTCATGTGAAGGTGAGCATAGGGGACCACATGCATGGTGGATGCCATGTGGCCTAATGGTTTTAACATCTCTCGAGCAGTTAAATGGGACTTTAACTGAATCTGGGAGGCTAACTGCACCAAGCGTAGGCAACGGGCCTGGGGAAGATAGGCCCTTGCAGTGGTGGTATCCAGTAAGGCCCCTATGAACTCTAGAGATTGAGTAGGGGTGAGATGAGATTTTGGGATGTTTATTACAAGTCCCAGATACTGAAGGATACGCCTTGTGCAGGCCAGGGAAGCCTGGACCTCTGACTGGGATGGAGCTCGGATGAGCCAGTCGTCCAGATATGGGAATACAAATATCCCTAGAGTGCAGAGAAATGCAGCAACTACTGCCATGCATTTTGTAAACACCCTTGGTGCAAAGGCCAGACCGAAAGGAAGCATTCTGTATTGATAGTGCTTTCCTTGGAAAAGGAATCGAAGGAACCTTCTGTGTGTTGGATGGATGAGAACATGGGTGTACGCATCCTTGAGATCTAGAGAACAAAGCCAGTCCTGACTCTGGAGGTATGGAAGGAGAGTACCGAGAGAAGTCATCTTGAATTTCTCCTTGCATAGAAACTTGTTCAATTCTCTGAGATCTAATATGGGTCTGTAGCCCCCTGTTTTCTTTGGGATGAGAAAGTAGGGGGAGTAGAACCCTGAGCGCTGTTGAAGAAGGGGTACTTCTTCTATTGCCCCTTGGGCAAGAAGGGTAGCAATTTCCTGACCCAGAAGGTCGAGGAGAGATGTTGGAGAATTGAACTGTCTCACCATGGTATGAGGGGGAAGGTTTAGGAAATGAAGCTTGTAGCCCTCCTTTATGATGGAGAGGGTCCATTGCTCTGCTGTGATTTGTTCCCATCTGGGAGCAAAGTGAGCTAACCTTCCTGGAATGGTGAGAGGCTCTGGATGGTCTAGAGCCAGAAAGGCTAAGTTCTCTAGTTGTAAGTCAAAGGCCCTGAGGAGGCTGAGGCTGTTGGGCTGTAGTTGTCCTAGCAGCCTTAGGCTTGGCCTGTTTTGGTTGTTGCTGTCTCTTTGTAGCAAAACGACCTGCAGAAGAGGCCTGCTGACCATAAGCAGAATAGTATCTGCCTTTTTTGGGAAAAAATCCCTTTTTGAACAACCTTTTCTTAAAAGGAGCAGAAGTAGACTTTGAAAGTCTATCTAAAGCCGAATTTTCAGCATCCATCTGGGTGGCCTTTGCTTGCCAATCTTTGCCAAAAAGGTTTTCACCTGTACAAGGAAGGTTACCTAGGCCATCTTGAACCCAGGGTTCCAAATCAGAAGCCTGTAACCAAGCAACTCTACGTGCACCTATGGCAATAGCCGAGGCTCTGCTGGCACCTTCAAAGGAGTCAAAGGCTGCACGGTTGGAAAACTTGGAGACATCCTGGGCATGTTTGAGCCAAGTGAGGAACTCTTCCCTTTTATCTTCTGAAATAAAAGGAAATAAAGTTTGCAGGTGATCTGTAACCTCTTTAAGAAACATCCCCATATAGAGACTATAGGAGTTGATTCTGGCAACAAGCATAGTGACTTGGAAAATTCTCCTGCCAAAGGCATCTAAGGGCCTGCATTCTCTTCCTGGAGGAGCAGAAGAGTGCCTTTTTGTACTCTTTATCTTTTTCATAGCAGACTCTACCACAATGGAGTGGTGAGGAAGCTGAGTCTTATGGAAGCCAGGACAAGGAGGAACACGATACATGGTATCTAACCTGCGAGAATGAGGAGAGGTAGTGAGAGGAGTCTCCCATATGCCCAACATGTGATCATAAAGAATCTCATGTATTGGTAAAGTGGCTGCCTCCTTAGGAGCCTTAGGATATTGTAAAATATCTAATTTCTTGGCTCTAGGCTCTGTTTCAGGGGCCACTGAAATGGAAAGGCCCCTGGTCACTTCCCTAATGAAATCCTGAAAAGACAAATCCTCTGGAGGAGACATTCTCCTTTTTGGAGAAGAGGGCTCCTGAGGATGGATCACCGATGCTTCGACAGAGATCTCTGATTCATCAGAGTCTTCAGAGGAATCAAAGTATCGTCTGTCTTGATGCTCTTGCAGAGCCCGATACGTGTATCGGGTGGTATCGACATCGGGAGTGATCGGTACCGGTTTGGAACCGATGGGCATCACAGAACAGTGTACCACTGCAGTCAACACAGAAGTGGATGTTGATGCAATCGGTACCAGCACCGGAACCGATGTCGGTACCGGTGCCGGAGTCGGTACCGGCAACGGGGTTTGTTGCGGTACCGAAGGCGTCGCAGCTTGTATGAATGCCTTGATGGCACGCTGCATGGTCAGAATATTCTGATCCATCGACGCCACCAATGTCTGGATGTCGGTACCAGTGGGAACCACCGGTACCCCAGAACATGGCAACAGGTGATCGGTCGAGGCCGAGCCGTCGATGTCAACCTGTGACCCCATAGATAAAGCTTTGGAAGCCGGAGCCTCCCGCCGGGGTAATTTTGCCAGTGCGGATTCCTCGAGGGCAAGCCCGGAGGCATCTCGATACTTAGAGGGAGATCTACCCTTCGATGACCGGCAGGATTTAAGTTTGGTTACCTGAGACTCATGTGAGGAAGAAGAAGCCCTGGAAGACGTCGATGCAACCGAAGCTGCATCCGAGGGAAACAGGGTACTGAGCTTAGCTGCTCGATTCTGTAGACCTCTTTTAGACATCATGGAGCAGGACTCACAATCCGTAATGGAGTGGTCAGGACCTAAACATTTTAGACACCATTCATGGGTGTCAGTGACAGAAATAGTGCCGCTGCACTTCGTGCATTTTTTAAACCCAGAGGCGGGTTTTTCCATGAGGAAAAATGTCCTAGGCCTAAGGCCAAGAAGAAAATGCACTGAAGTGAGAAAAAACAGAGTTGGTTTTTTTTTTTTAAAAAATAAAGAAAGAAAAGACCGGCGGTACCGGTCCAGCGTCGAGAAGGCAGACGCGCGACCAAAGAAATAAAATAAAATAAAGAAATTCTTCAGCGGTGACAGGAACACGACCTGCTGGCTCCGCGGAAAAGACGAACTGGAGAGAGGCGGTTAGGAAAGGTGGGAAGGCAACACGCAGGCGCTGTGGGATGCTCCCAAAAGCTTTCCTTTTGGATGCTGGGGAGCGTTCCCGCGCAGGCTCCGTCGGTACCGACGATACCCATATGTGAAGACTCATTCCTGCTTGTTCCTGGAGATCAAAAGTACAAATAAACATTGAAAATGACCCCAACAAAATTAAAAAAAATCATAATCAAGCTGGGCAATAGTGATAGTAATGGGAAACAGCAAACACTCCCAAGAAAGCCCCAAAAAATAAATATGAATTTTGGAAGGGTCTACGCTCCGTCCCCATACCAGGTGAATGATCCCACAGTGAAATAGCACTGATCAGGGTTTCCCTCTCCATTGGACAGGTTACCTATGGCATGCACATGTTCCACAACAGCAGGTTGGGCATGTCAGAATGGGCAACTGGACAGATGCTGGGAAAGGGGATACAGAGGGCTGCAGGCAGCACATGCTGTGGTGCAGCTGGGGCACAGTGCGGACTAGGCAGATGCCTAGGTGGCACTTCGGAATGCTGAAACTGAACAGCAGCCAGACAGCAACTGATGAGGGCCCAACATGGGCACGAGAGTGTTTATCACAGTGTCACAGGCGATAGTACCCAGCAGGTACCCCCAAGGGCACAGAACATTGGCAGGCAGTGTTGGGGGGAAGCGTGGACGCCTATGCAGGCACCCCTACCCCAGAACACGCACCATAGGCAGCCGCTTACCTGCACACTGGATGGCTTGAGACTGCACACCAGCAGCACCACCAGCAGAAGGGCATGTCAGCATGGTGGCACAGGGGTACTGGAGGTGGAGGGGGGCAGTGGCAGCTGCCCAGAGCAGACCATGGCCTAGCCCTGTGTAGGTGGGTGCCATGCACTGCAAAAGACAGGCCCTGCCATACAAACAGTCATGGTATCACCAGGGAATGCACTGTCTCTGTGGCAACACGGTGGTGCAGTGCACACAACCAGTGTTTGGAGGCAGAAGGTCACAGGTTCAAGTCCCAGCTATGGTGCCTGCCAACCCAGTCCCCATATTTTACCCACTACTACAATGTGCTAATACAGACAGAACGTTTAGTGCAGATGATGTAAACATGCCCAAAACACCTACATTTTACCCTACAGAGCAAAGACACCATAAACAGGCGCATTACCTAGAGCAGAGTCTCCCAAATACAGTCCTGGATGGCCAAACACCATTCAGGTTCTATGCTGCCTCTAATAAAGATGCCTGTGCTGCATATCTATGCACCACCCCCATGATATGCAGATGTATCTCATGCATATTCATGAGGGACAGCATGAAAACCTGAACAGTGTTTGGCACACCAGGACTGGAGTTGGGAACCTCTGCCGTAAAGCAGCAGCCAACAGGGGCAGACACACCCACACCCACCGGCTCCATTAGCCAATGCCTCCTGGAGAGGCAGGACATTGGGCCCTGCGTGCATCTCCCAATACTAGCACTTGCATACCTTAGCAATGCCACCCTACACCTGGGAATACGGTACACAGCTATCAAACATTTGCTATGATTACTGGCGGATAGCAATTCCTACGTTAAGAACAGTTTGCTAATTGAGCTCCATCATAGCAACCTTTCTGATGTCTGTGGAGTGTGCTTCAGGTCTGGTCTCTGACAGTGTTTACCACCCTGGGGAGTGACCCCCAACAGTATTACGTACCATATCCATGCCTGCACTGTGCCCAGGACTGGTGTGGTGGCCAGGGCTGCTAAACTCCTCTATAGTAGCACAATGCTAGCATAGGTGTGGGAGTGTGTGTCTGTCTATCCAGTGTGTGGTGGCTGCAAACACCCTCCACAGCCCACACTGCCAGCACTGTTGCCAGTATTGGCCTGCCAATGTGCATAATGAGGAGCAAGGTACCATGGGTATAGCCCGGACAGGGTGGCCTGGCCAGGATACATCTGCACAGGGCATAGGGCACTGGCTGGGACATTGTAGTGCCCGGCCACCACCTGCACAGACAGGGTGGCCACAGCATGTCCTGCTGGGAGATCACTCTTACCCTGACTGTGCAGTGACCACAGCATGGCTAGGCACCCCCATAGTGCTATTATAGTATTTCTCTCATGTGATATTTATGGGTTTCCTTTTGGGGCCCAGTCACTGACTTATCTGCTTGGTGTGTATGCTGACATCCCAGTTCTGGGTGCACGCATTTCCACCAGGAACATGCACTATGGCCTAGCTAGCAGACTGTCTGCAGCTGGTATGTGTCTTGATGGAGCGCCTTGCAGGGTGCAGCGGCTGAAGGCTTACTGCAGGAGACTGCCCTGTAGGTGTCTGTTCCCCAGCAGGACTGGGGTTGATGGTCCCCTCTACTGCCACCCTTGTAGGGAGGTAGAATGTGGATCTGTTGATGGGAGACCCTGTTTACCACCCTCAGCCCTGGAGGAGGAGGGTGGTAGTACATAATCCTCCTAGGGGTCCATAGGGGCTACATCTGACTGAGACATACAGATATATCCAAGGTGTGTCTGCAGAAACTTCCTATCTCACACATTAGCACTGCTGGGGACCTGCAGCATGGCCTATCTCTGCTGTGGACCTGGTGCTAGGCACCCCACCTCACCCTCAGGGTGAGTGCAGTACCTGCACAATGTGACGGTGTGTAGCTACTCTGTGCCAGTACCACACACGGTCAGTTCCCCCTACCAGGCCAAGGTGCTGTGGGGGTGCATACCCCATCTTGTGATCATCTGTAGACTGCTGATTTGCATGTGCAGTGCATCATGGGTATGGGTGGGTTAACCCTATCCTGGTGACCACAGCAGACTGTTTGTGTGGTGACTTGCAGTCCTTCTGCAGCCAGCCAGGGGTTTGCTAGCAGCTATAGAGCTGTAGCCCACTGGTTACTTCACTGCCAGTGAAGCCAGAGGTTATGGGTTCAAACCCACAGTGGGGTTATTTGATAGGGCTGTCCAAAGCATTATCTATTTTTAAAGTACATTAGTGCTGCCAGCAATAACACCCTCTGTGTACTGTACCCATAAGGTGCCTCAGAGGGCGCTTTATAGGGCGCCCTATAGGGCACCTTATGGTTACCGTCCATATAAGGTGCACTATACAGTATCCTATGGAGCGACTGATAGGGTGCCCTATAGGGGACATTATAGGGTGCCGTGGCGGATAGTGCACTTTATAATGTGCCCTATGGAGTGCCTTATAGGGTGCCTTATGCGGCACCTTAGGTTACGGCACATGAGGGTGTGTTTGCTGGCAGCAATTAATAAAATACAAATAAAGTGCCACAGGAAACAATACCTACATGTCAAAGCTGATGCCTCAGCCAGCCTTACGTATTAGGCACACTGGGGATCAAACTCATGACCCCTGTATCATCAGTCAGTGCCTTAACCATTGTGCTACACTGCTGCTCCTCCTTGCATGTCAGTGCACCTACTTAAGATTTCCATGCGTTTAAATGCACACAGCTGCCATCAAAAACAGTGCTATGACCTTGCTGTGCCTCATAGGGCACCCTATATGGCGCCCTATGGGCCACCCTTTCAGCAACATTGTAGGGTGCTGTGGCGGACAGTGCACTTTAAAATGTGCCCTCTGGGGTACCTTATGGAGTGCCTTATGCATCACCTTATGTTACAGCGCTTTGGAAGTGCGTTTGCTAGCAGCAGTACTTAAAATAAAATTAAAAAGCCTCATAATGCAATATTACACATAAATGGTAGTGCCTCAGCCACCCTTCTTCATTGGGCACAGTGGGGGATTGAATCCATGTCCTCTGTACCATCTGTCAGCGTCTTTACCATTGTACTGCAGCCCTGTTCCTCTGTTTGCACATCAGCGCGCCTGTTTATGCGCCGCGCCGCTAATCCCGTTTTGCTCTATTTTTGTCTGGACCGCCCACTCCTTATATGGCATCCTGCAGACTAACATGGCGCGCACGTTAAGAGACTTTAGTAAACATACCCCTTAGGGCATGAAACTGAACCTAAGGCATTTCCAAAGGACTACGTGCCTGGTCGGCACATAGACCTCCCTGCCAACCTCTAACCCAGATATTCAATGCTGCAGCGACAGCAATGAATATCTGGGGATCGCCACAGACACAGGAAGCCGCCAAAGCTAACTATTGTTTACTTTAATAAAAAGTCGTTCAATATAAACACTGTAGAGAACAGAAATCATCTTAATGATTTGTTTGTGCGCCAGAGGAGCTAAGAGTTTAATAGCTGAAAGCTAAGCGTCTATTTTACATCTTGGATTTCTTTGAAGCAGTCAAAGCTGTTATATTATTTGATGCATTGGCTTTCTAATGAAAAGCTCTGAGGGGAGAAACTTTTTGAAGGTCGTTGATGCTATAAGGCATGGTACCAGTATAAGACGTGAGTCTGAATGGTACAGCCGAAATAAGTCTGAGACCTTCGTATAAATAGTAATTGCTCCTGGTTTAAGGACATCATTAAGATTATTTCCATTCTCTACGGTGTTTATATTGAACAACTTTTTATTAAAGTAAACAAAAGTAGATCGTTCATAAGATGACCGAAAATGAAGTGTGTTCTCACAAATTGCCGAAGCTAACTAGGCAGCAGCAATATTGCATGCTACCCGTTTAGCTCCTGTGCCTTAAAGATAGGCAAAGGCTTTCCTCGCCTATCTTTTTGGCGCAGATTGCTAACTGGATAGCATGCAATATCGCTGCTGCCCAGTTAGCTCTTGTTGATGCCTCTGCTACACCCTAGAATGTCCCCAACATGCCCCGATGCTAACCGGATAGCATCGGGGCACGTAGCGGAGTTAGAAGGGGAAATTCAACGGCACTAGCTGTGTAAGTGCCGTTGAATATCCCCATTTAAGGCATTTACATGGTTTACTGGATTCTAAAAAAGCTTCACTTTTGCAAAACTGTTTACAAAACAATACAGAAATACCCAAACATTTGAACATAAGATATGCCATACTGGCTCAGCCCAAGGGTCATCAAGCCCAGTATCCTGTATCTAACAGTGGCCAATCCAGGTCACAAGTACCTGTCAGGATCCCAAAAGGTACACAGAGTCCATGTGACTTGGCCAATGGGGATGCAATGGATTTCCCCGGACCTCTTTAATAATGGTTTATGGACTTTTCCTCTAGAAATCTGTCCAAACCTTTTTTAAACCCAGCTACATTACCAGCTTTTACTACATTCTCTGGTAACGAATTCCTGAGTTTGATTATGTGTTGAGCGAAAAAATATTTTCTCCAATTAGTCTTAAATGTGCTACATTGTAACCTCATTGCGTGTCCCCTAGTATTTTTTGAAGGGGTAAACAATCGATTTATATTTATCCGTTCCACTCCATTCATTATTTTTTAGACCTCTATCATATCTCCCTTCAGCAGTCCCTTTTCTAAGTTGAAGAGCCCTAATCTTTTAAGTCTTTCCACATAAAGATATCCTTCCATCCCCTTTACCATGTCACTCCTCTCTGTACCTTTTCTAATTCTGCTATGTCCTTTTTAAGAAATAGTGACCAGACCTGCACACAATATTCAAGGTGTGGTCACAGCATTAAGTGATGCAGAGGCATTATAATATCCTTCGTATTATTTTCCATTCCTTTCTTTAGGATTCCTAGCATTCTTGGCTTTCTTGGCCACCGCTGCACACGGGGCAGAGGGTTTCTATGTACTATCTATGATGATGCCTAAATATTTTTCCTGGGTGGTGGTTCCTAATGTGGAACCTTGCATCGTGTAACCATAGTTTGGGTTGTTCTTCCCTAAATGCATAACTTTGCACTTTTCCACATTAAGGGGTCTGTTTACTAAACAGCGGTAGCGGACTCTGTGCGATATCGGAGCCACCCCATTGAAATCAATGGGGCCGTGGCTCTGATATCGCACAGAGTCCGCTACCACCGTTTAGTAAACAGACCTCTAAATGTCATCTGTCATTTGGATACCCAGTCTCCCAATTTATCAAGGTGCTCTTGCAATTTTTCACAATCCTTTTGCATTTTAACAACTTTGAATAATTTTGGGGTCTGTTTACTAAGCGGTGCTAGCGGCTTCCTTGTGAAATCAGAGCCATGGCCCTGTTTTATTCAATGGGGCCGTGGCTCCGATTTCGCATGGAAGCCACTAGTGCCACTTAGTAAACAGACTCCTTTGTGTCATCTGTAAATTTGATTACCTCACTCATTATTCCCATTTCCACGTCATTCATAAATATGCTAAAAAGCAACAGGCCCAGCACAGACCCTAGGGTACTCCATTATTGACCTGTCTCCATTGAGAAAATTGGTCATTTAGCCCTATCCTCTGCTTTCTATCTTTTAACCAAATCCTCATCTGCAATACTACACTACCTCCAATCCCATGATTTTTAATTTTGCCAAGTCTCTCATGAGGGACCTTGTCAAAGGTTTTCTGAAAATCGAGATACACTATATCAGCCTTCTCACCTTTACCTATCTGTTTAGTCACACCTTCAAAAAAATATAAGAAATTGGTGAGACAAGACTTTTCTTGGCTAAATCCATGTTGGCTTTCTCCCATTAAACCATGACTATCTACACGTTTGGTAATTTTGTTTTTTATAATGGTTTCTACCATTTTGTCTGGAATCTGATGTCAGGCTCACTAGTCTGTAGTTTTCTGGATCACCACTGGAATCCTTTTTAAAAATTGGCGTTATATTGGCCACTCTCCATTCTTCAGGTACTATAGATAACTTTAATGACAGATCATAAATTACTACTAGTAGTCTGATAATCTCATATTTCATTTCTTTCAGCATCCTGGGATGTATGCCTCTGGTCCAGGTGATTTGTTGTTCTTTAGTTTATCAATTAACTGTATTACATCTTCCCAGTTTATCGAGATTTGTTTCAATTCTTCTGATACATCACCTTTAAATATAATTTCTGTTCTGGGAAAGTTTTCTACATCTTCTTCAGTAAAGACTAAAGCAAAAAATTCATTCAGTCTCTCCGCTATGGCCTTCTCCTCTCTCAGTGCACCTTTTACCTCTCTATAATCAAATGTTCCAGATGACTCCCTCACAGGTGTTTTGTTACGAATATATTTGAAAAAATTTTATTATGCACTTTTGCTTCCATGGCAAGCTTCTTTTCAAATTTTCTCTTTGCCTGAATTATCAATGCCTTGCATTTAACTTGCCAGTATTTATCAATTTGTTGTTATGAATATGTAAGTATCCTGTGGTCTCCTACTAAAATTTTATATTCATATACATGCTCTAAATCAGAGATTGGGTTACCCCAGTTCCATGCACCCCTCTTTAAGCCTACATTTTTGATGCATTTCTATTAGTTGGATGAATATAAAAGCCTTTAAAGCACTGTCAGGGATGTGCAAAGCAAAACGTGTGGAATGCAATGCTGATTTCAGAAAAGGCGCCATACACATATGCTGGTCTTCTGAAATCTGCACTTTCCCATCTGCAAATATACATGTGTCCCAAGGGTTTGCACATGCATGCAATGGAAAATGAAGCACAGTGGAAAATGAAGCGCTATGCACATGAAGTGCCCTGATTTATTTTTATTTATTTATTTAAAAGCTTTACAAACCATCTTTGTAATACAAGGTTATTCAAAATGCTTTACAATAAAATAGACAATAAACAGAGTAAGAAACAGAGCTCAAATATAAACATATCTATCATGTACCAGAGGAAGGTAAACCAATTCTACCATAACCAATAATTACCCTATATTCATAAACCTATCCCCTTGGTAATAAAACCAATATTAACTACCTACAGGAAATGACAACGTTTTCAACCTCTTTCTAAAGTTAAATAAATCTGCTTCCTCTCTTATTCACATTGGCAAGGCATTCCATAGAATTGGAACAACCACACTAAAGGCTTATTCCCTCCATATTGCTTCATGGAGATATAGTAGTCCTGATATCCCCAGCACATTTCCCTGTGAGGAGCAAAGCACTCTCCCTGGATTATACTTGCACAACGTATTCTGTAAGTATAGTGGCCTACCTAACTTTATAGCATAAAAACCATTGCTAATAGCTTGAACTGACTTCTTTGTGTAATAGGAAGACTGTAAGTTTTTCAACAATGGACGTGCACGTTCATTCTATTTTCCCCCTAACAGAAATCCTGCTAATATATTTTGCATCACCTGTAATCTTAACCGTATCTTGTGTGGCTGAATGCCACTTGTCCCTCTGATAGAGAACAGTGGCTAAGGAGATGTACAAGTGCAATATAAAAAGCAGATACATATGTGGTTCCGTCTCTGTGTACATGCGTGTGAAACAGAATGACACATGTCCCTCCTACGTGGTAAGTCTGCATGCAGCAGAGAGCCCTACAGAGCTGCTTCCATATGTTTTAGAGAGTGTCCAAGGTGCTCCAACAGGACATGGTATCCTCAAATATACAGAGTAGCTGCAGGGTGGGGGATGGAAGCAAGGACCTGGGACCCGTGTGGCAGAAAAAGGAAGTATAGGGGGCCCAGCCAGATCAGAGTGTCCAGTAGTGATAGCTGGAAATGGCCTGTGAAGGTGGAACACAGGAGCACTGAGCAGGGACCACTGTCAGCAACCAGGCATATATGTAGGCCACAACTATATGTGGGAAAGTGATATCAATCAGTGAAATTTTTTTTATTTTATTTAGACAGTTTTGTATACCGCCTTATCCTTCAATCAAAGCGGTCACAAGTGGGGGATACATTTAACACATGGGGATATGAGACACACACACTAATACTTACAGGGAACATGGGCAATGGAGGGTTAAGTGGCTTGCCCAAGACCACAAGGAGCACCTGTGGGACTAGAAACCCCAGTCCTTCCAGCCCAAGGTTGCTGTCCTCTAGTGGGATTTGAACCCCCGACCTTCCGGCCTGAAGTACCTTGCCCCAACCACTAGGCCAGTGGGTTGGGCTAGTACTGGCTCCCTGACACATGGGTTTCGGATGACATGAGGACTACAGGTGCAGTGCCCCTCCCCCCAGGGCACCCAGTGACATGGTTTCTGAGGGCATACAACAGCCAAGTAAGAATCACTAACCCAACGGGGGTCACTATGGTGGCTGGTTATGCATGGACCTGGTAAAGTGACAAAGTACAGTGTTGCATACATAGGGACAATGATTGGCAGTGTGTTGCTTATGACATGACCTCTACTCTAGACAACATGTCAGGTAACAGAGGCTTTCTCTGAGGGTATTGATACAAATTTTGGACCCAATATTCAGTGGCGATGGCTCACACTGCTAACGCATTTAGCAGTCACTACTGAAAACTAACCCCATATATTCAATGCCAGGGCATATCCGACCATCAGCATTGAATATCTGGGGTAGCCACAGACCCCAGAAGCTAATCAGGTAGTGGCAATATTGAGCCACTGTCCAGCAACCTTTCGTGGGTAAAGTCAGGCCAGAATTTGCCATGCCTGACTTTACCCAAAATCTGCAATAGTGTAGACATCCAAGAAGGTGTAGATAAAATGAGGAGGGTTCTAGTGAAGTTTGAAGAATGGTTGAGAATTTGGCAGCTGAGATTTAATGCTAAAAAATGCAGGGTTATGCATTTGGGCTGCAAAAATCAAAAGGAACAGTACAGTATAGTGGGTGAAGTACTTCTGTCTATGTAAGAAGAGTGGGCCCTAGGAATGCTTGTTTCTGATGATCTTAAGGTGGCTAAACAGGTAGATAAGGCAGTGGCGAAAATCAGAAGGATGCCTGGGTATAAGGATGGGAATGGCTGGCAGGAAGAAGGAGGTGATATTGTCTCTGTATAAATCTTTGAATGAGATCTAATTTTGAGTATTGTGTGCAATTCTGGAGACCGCACCTTCAAAAGGATATAAACAGAATGGAATTGGTCCAGAGGGTAGCTACCAAAATGGTCAGTGGGCTTTGTCATAAGAGATATGGGACTGAATAAAGAAAAAATTCACTCCACATGTACACAATCCTCAATTAAATCAGGTGTTTCATACAAAAACAAACAGTGAGGAGAAAAAGGCCTCAGAATCACTGGGGTTTAGAGCTACATCAGTGGGCATAACCACCCAAAGCTCCCCCACAAACATCAACAGCCAGAAAAAACTCCTCACATGGAAACTCTATTTTCATCTAGAGCATATCACAAAACATACCACAAGTAATCCAGCACATTACTAATTCTGCAAAAAGCGATCATGTCACTCCAGTGCTTCAGAGCCTCCACTGGCTGCCTATACAATCTCGCATAAAATTCAAGGCTACATTGAATATTTTTAAAATCTTCAATAATATCTCAGCTAATGTCCTTCAAAACCTAATAATTAAACATACTAGCTTGAGACCGCTTAGAAACAGTATGGACAACAGAATTGCTATTCCATTTGATTTCCATAAAAAAATCAGGCAACATCCAGAAGGGCTCCGTCATTATATGCGCCCAAACTATGGAATACTTTACCTGATTGCATGCGGGCAACGAGAGACTTAAAAGACTTCAGACAAATGCTTAAGACTTTTCAATTTATACAATTTTATGGACCTACTTAGGATTTAGCATAAGCATGTACTTATACAATTTGTATTCCTACTTTGTGTATTCTTCCTATACCCCCCAATACCTTTCCTTGCTTTTACCTATATTTGTAAACCTTATCTTGTAACCACTTTGATTGAAGGATAAGGCGGTATATAAAACTGGTTAAGTAAATAAATAAATATAAAATGCAAATGCAAAAGAAACCACACTTATCTTATGCAGTTCCTCAGCAGCCAAACAACTGCAAAAACAAAACTGTGGTTGTCAGTCATTCATATAAAACCCCCGAAGACATCAACAATGCTGGCTAGGCGTTTTGCCATGTGCTTTCTCAAGGGGAAACCTCAGATGCTATAGAGGAGAACAGAGAACAACCATACAAAATTAGTAATATCATGAGAAAATAATGGCAGCAAAAGCCAGCAACCCAGGACCTTATGGGATAACACAAACCTGTACATACACAAAGCAGTTCACGGGTAGCAATGCATGATATGCACATCCTTCTTCACAAATGCTCAAACATTTAAAAATGCTGTGCATGTGCACTCTTATAAATACCCATACACCTAAATGACATCAGCACTAGCCAATCACTAAGGAGGTACAAAATACAAAATAACGCTGACGTGAAAAAGGACCGCATTCACCACTGGAACTCAAAACAAATGTAGTTTTAAACCCACAGCTCAATAACACCAAAGATCACACTCAAATAGCGTTGCTCAGCAAAACAAAATGGAACTGCTTACCAAGAAAGACTCACACTAAATGACCAACCCACCCAACCCTTCAATAACAAACATTCCACTCAATCTGGACATTCAACCCTCTAGAGGCCACTGAATCGAGCCGAAAAATCCACTGTTGTTCTTGCCGCCCCAAAAGCTATTCCCTATCCTGATCTCCACTTTCAGTCATAACCTGATCAATACAAAAGCATCTCAATTCAGCAAACCCATGTCCTACATCCAGACAGTGTTGTACAATGGGGGCTTCCTTACGTCCACATCGTACGCGACTTCTGTGCTCACTTATCCTAAGCCTAAAAGGGTGAATAGTTTTACCAATTTACACCAACCCACAAGGACATCAAATAAGATAAACAACAAAACTAGAGTCACAAGTGGTACAGCTTTTAATAGTGCACATATCCCCTCTGTAATTGACTTCCTCAGAGACCTTACAAATAGAACAACTGCCCCATGTCCCCGGAAATACTCCTAGGCACAAACATCTTATATCTTTACCCCTGAGTCCCGGAACTACCTGTTTAACATTAAAACATCGCCTAACAATCCGCTGCAAACGATAGCTCAGGGAGGAAAATTTGGTCACAAAATACACAAACTGCGTGTCATTTAGAACCTGACTAGAGGGGCGAGAACACAGCAACCACTCTCTACTGTTAAACTTGGCTCATTTGAAAGCTCTGTCAACCACACCCCAAGGGTAACCTCGCTCAACAAAATCAATTTTGTGGAGGAGCTTTGGGTGGTTATGCCCGCTGATGTAGCTCTAAACCCCAGTGATTCTAAGGCCTTTTTCTCCTCACTGTTTGTTTTTGTATGGGACACCTGATTTAATTGAGGATTGTGTACATGTGGAGTGAATTTTTTCTTTTTTCAGTTCTGTTTTTCACTCTGAAAGTGACCCATTATTAGTACTGTGTGAGCAATAAGAGATATAAGGACAGATTTAAAGATCTCAATATCTATGGAAAATTTTCTCTTAGACTTTTGCGGCTAGTATGATCTTTGCAGTTTTCCAGGTCATGCTGCGTCTTGGTAAGTGGAACCGATGTTTCAGTCATTATTCTGTGGCTTTCTTCAGGGTGATGTGGTTATGCAGTGAATGCCTGTTCTTATATATAGTGATTCTCAAACTCGATTGGTAGGTTCGAAGCAGGAAACTTGAATTTTTGGTGGGAAAGTTCATTGAAGAAAAGGTGGGAAATTTGAATTTGATTTTGGAGGGAAAGTTCATTGGAAAAAGGCGGGAGTTTTGACATTTGAATCTTGGCATAAAGGTTCTTTAGAGAAAAGGCAGAAAAAGTACAAGTAGGAATCCTGGAGAGAGGGAATTTGGATTTTAGCAGGAGGAATTTTGTGACAATCTCAGATTCTGGAAGGTGGAAAAAATCTTTTGTCTTCGGCCCCAGACCTTGTATCACTAAACCATCTGTGAAAGAGGGGTTGCCATGCTTTGTTGATATTAAGTCCTTCCGAGACTCATTCTCAGCCAATGACTAAAACAAAATGTCCATCTCCCAAGCCTTAAAACCTTTAGACAAACCAATTCAGAAGAATAGAAACCACTGGATAACAATCCCATGACAGAACAAAGATTTGTGGTGCTCCCCTATGTCAAAGGAGTAACAGATCGCATAGGTAAACTGCTTAAAAATAATAATAATAAAACAGCGTATAGTGCACTGCAGAAGCTGGCATCCTTACTCACACAAGTGAAGGATTGCATACCCCTACTCCCAGGGGCGGCCCAAGGGGGGTGTGGGGCCATGTGCGGAGACTCGGTGCGGGGCCTCATTTGCATAAGTGGCCTTATTTGCATAAATATTTGCATAATGCTAACATTCATTAAGAGACATGTTTACTAAAAGTTAGTGTGTGTATGGATAAAGACAGACTAAAAGATTTCTACATTACTATAATCCAGTGCCAACCGCCAGGCACATTAGGAACTACTACAAACACTGCCCATTTAGAACCCATAGCAAACCCGCCGTATCCTAACAGCACTACCAGGACTCACAAAG
The DNA here is from genome assembly GCA_033557465.1 of Ichthyophis bannanicus. Taxonomy (NCBI): domain Eukaryota; kingdom Metazoa; phylum Chordata; class Amphibia; order Gymnophiona; family Ichthyophiidae; genus Ichthyophis; species Ichthyophis bannanicus. Next base: position 189,120,297 of record CM066036.1, read on the forward strand.
CACCATACCCTACCTATCAAAAGGCAACACTGCAAATATTAAACCAATACATTTCAGAGAACAACAATACATGACCTACTGGGGAAAGAGAACAAGTGGCAATGTCAAATAGGAATTACATAAACAGAATACCTCAGCTCAGTTACACATGCAGAACATAGACCATCACCAAACAAGGAATCACAATTTAGAAACAGGAAGGCAATAATTAAACTGGGAACCCCAAAAGCCAAACTTGGAATGTACAACAACACTGTAGAAATAAAACTATAAATTAATTTCCTCTTGTACCAAACAAAGCGCAGACGTTAATGATGCACATTTCCCAGAGCTTTCATATTCCAGTTAATAAATTCAAAATAAAGAGATATCTTTCTACCTTTTGTGCATTTTTTTTCAGTTGCAATTGCTCCAGCCACTTTCTTCTGGTTTCTTCATGTTTTCTGCTAACTCTCCATCGTCTGCTGTCCATTTGTCCTTACTTCTCTCTTCTAGTTTTTTTTTCCATTCTCTCTCTCTACATCTGCTTTAACATACTAATCTTTCTCCTTTTGCTCTTTCCTCATTCCTATTTCATCCACACAAATTTTACCCCTCCATCCTCAATCCCCACTTACTCTCCCAATACCCGGCCAATTGTAGATTTTTCATCCCTCCCACACAAAATATTTTTCCCCTCTCCATTTTACTCTCCCAGCCCCATCCCATTCTAATCCTCCCCCAACATCAGCTCCCTTCTAGTTCCAGTCTCACCCAGTATCCATTCCCTTCTAGTCCCTGCATCAGCCCATTTCCAGTCCTAGCCCCCCATCAGCCCATTTCCAGTCCTAGCTCCCCCATCCATTTCCAGACTGAGTCCCTTCATCAGCTCATTTCCAATCCTAGCCCCCCATCAGCCCATTTCTAGTCATTTCCTAGCCCCACTATCAGCCCATGTCAAATCCTAGCTCCCCTCCACTCAGCCGAATTCCAGTCCAAGCCCCCCCAAGAGCCTACTTCCAGTTCTAGCCCCTCCATGAGTCCATTTCAATTCAAGCCCCCACCACAGCCCATTTCCAATCTTAGCTCCCCCCAACAGCCCATTTCCAGTCCTATCCTAGCTGCTCCATCAGCCCATTTTCAGTCCTATCTCACTTCCCTCACAGCCCATTTCCATTCCAAGCCCCCTCCCCATCAGCTATTTGCAGTTCAAGCCTCCCCTTCCACTCAGCCAATTTCCAGTCCTAGCAACCCCCAACCCATTACCATTCCTAACCCCCCATTACCCCATTTTCAGTTTAAGTCCCCCCTATAACCCATTACCAGTCCTAACCCCCCATCAGCCCACTTCCAGTCCTAACCCCATCAGCCCATTTCCAGTCAGCCCCCCATAGCCCATTGCCAGTCCTAACCCCATCAGCCCACAGCCCATTACCAGTCCTAACAACATCAGCCCACCTCAAGTCCTAACCCCTCCCCATCAGCCCATTTCCTGTCCTAGCCCCCCCATAGCCCAGTATCAGTCCTAACCCCACCTTAGCCCATTACCAGTCCTAACCCCCCCCAACAGCCCACAGCCCATTACCAGTCCTAACCCCATCAGCCCATTTTTTTGTACTAGCCCCCCCATAGCCCATTATCAGTCCTAACACCACCATAGCCCAATACCAGTCCTAACCCCCCATCACCCCATTTCCAGACAGCCCCCATCAGCCCACAGCCCATTACCAGTCTTAACCCCCCATAGCCCATTACCATTCCTTACCCACCCCAACAGCTCACAGCCCATTACCAGTCCTAACCCCCCATCATCCCATTTTCAGTTTAAGCCCCCCCCTATAACCCATTACCAGTCCTAACCCCCCATCAGCCCACTTCCAGTCCTAACCCCATCAGCCCATTTCCAGTCAGCCCCCCATAGCCCATTGCCAGTCCTAACCCCATCAGCCCACAGCCCATTACCAGTCCTAACAACATCAGTCCTCCTCAAGTCCTAACCCCTCCCCATCAGCCCATTTCCTGTCCTAGCCCCCCATAGCCCAGTATCAGTCCTAACCCCACCTTAGCCCATTACCAGTCCTAACCCCCCCAACAGCCCACAGCCCATTACCAGTCCTAACCCCATCAGCCCATTTTTTTGTCCTAGCCCCCCCATAGCCCATTAATAGTCCTAACACCACCATAGCCCATTACCAGTCCTAACCCCCCATCACCCCATTTCCAGACAGCCCCCATCAGCCCACAGCCCATTACCAGTCTTAACCCCCCCATAGCCCATTACCAGTCCTAACCCCCATCACCCCATTTCAAGACAGCCCCCATCAGCCCACAGCCCATTACCAGTCTTAACCCCCCCCATAGCCCATTAGCAGTCAGCCCCCATCAGCCCACAGCCCATTACCAGTCCTAACCCCCCCCCAGCAGCCCACAGCCAACCTCAAGTCAAGTCCTAACCCCCCCATAGCCCATTACAAGTCCTAACCCCCCCCCCATCGGCTCATGTAAAATTAAAAAAAAAAAAAAAAGCTGGCTGCTGCTGATGCCGCCGCGGCAGCGGCAGAATGGAGTGTCCCGCGGGGCCCCCTCTGCCCGGCTGAGCTCTCCCGGCCCGGCTGAGCCCCTCTGCGCTGGCTTTCAGATACGCGAAGAGAGAGTGTCTCCCTCACGTCTCTGTTAAGCCCGCAGGGGCAGATGGGAAATTTCCCATCAGCCCCTGCGGGCTTAACAGAGACGCGAGCGAGACACTCTCCCTTCGCGTATCTGAAAGCCGGCGCAGAGGGGCTCAGCCGGGCAGAGGGGGCCCCACGGAACACTCCATTCTGCCGCTGCCACGGAAGTAGCAGCAGCGGCAGCAGCCAGCTTTTTTTTTTTTAAATTAATTTTTTAAAAAGCAGAATGTTCTTTGCGTGGGGCCCCCTGAAACGCGGGGCCCTGTGCAAAAAACATTCTTGCTCAATGGACGGGCCAGCCCTGGGTGCAATATCGCCGCTATCCGGTTAGCCTCGGTGGCTCCAGGGTATGTACAGCGATGCCAAATATCCAACGCCATCACCGCGGCATTTAATATCCAGTGTTAATGGTCAGTGGGCAAGGCTATGTGATGTAGTGGCACATAACCTGCCCAATACAATATCTGGCCCAAAGATTTTATCTGAATTCAAGAAAGCATGGGGCAAACACAGAAGATCTCTAAAGAAAAAAAAGGGACTGTAAGTTGGAGTGGAGGAGTAGCCTAGTGGTTAGAGCAACTGCCTCATACCCAGAAGATCAAGGGTTCAAGTCCCAGTGGCACTCCTTGTGACCTTGGGCAAGTCACTTTACCCTCCATTGCCTCAGAAGAAAATACTGGCAATCTACTTCCAGTGATACATTGCCAAGAAAATCCAGAGGTAGCTGGGTCACTATTAGTCAACACTGACTTCATGGCACTAAAAAAGAAAAACATTTATTAGTTAGTATGGAAGGGCATACTGGATAGGTCATTTGGTCTTTATATGCCAGAAATCAATAATCAATGAGCCCCAGTACCAATGGGATGCAGGCTACCTCATGAAACTGGATCATGGTTTGCTGCTCTGCTGCATGGTCTATGGGAAGACTACATGGGGGTTGATTCTGAGTGGGGGCCATCCAGATGGCAAAAGATTTATGGGGGCAATAAATACCCTATTCCCAGGGGCAGCCCAAGGGGAGTGCGGAGATTCATTGCGGGGCCTCATTTGCATAATATTAACATGCACTTTTAGTAAACACGCCTTTTAATAAGTGTCTGGATAAAGAAAGACTACCAGATTCTAAATTATTACAGGGTGGCCCAAAAAAAGTGAGAACATCTCGTAAATTAAAAGCTTAGTTTACTTATTTACCTTTTTTAGCTATATAACATCTTTATTTCGACAAATTCCAGTCGCCATCTTTTTTCTTTTAATTTGTCAATCGTTTACATCTGTCTTTTTGAATTTTTACATAATCTATATGCTACGAGATGTTCTCACTTTTTTTGGGCCACCCTGTATATTCTAGTGCCAACTGCCAAGCCCATTAGGAAGTACTATAAATACTGACCATTTTAAACCCATAGCAAACCCACCGTATCATAACAGCACTACCAGGACTCACAAAGAACCAAACCCTACCTACCAAAAGGCAACACTGCAAATATTAAACCAGTACATCTCAGAGAATACTAATACATCTCACCGGGGGAAAGAGAACAAGTGGGACTGTCAAATAGAAACTACATGAACAGAATACCTCAGCTTGGTTACACATGCAGAACATAGACTGTCACCACACAAAGAACAAGAGATCACAGTTTAGAAATAGGAAGATAATAATTAAATTGGGAACCCCAAAAGTCAAACATGAAATCTACAACACTGGAGAAATAAAACTATAATTTCCTCTTGCACTAAGCAAAAACACAAAGATGTTAGCAATACACACATCCCAGACCTGACATATTCCAGTTAAGAAATTCAAAATAAAAAGTATTTTTCTACCTTTGGTTTGGGCATTTAATTTTTCAGCTGCAATTGCTCTAGTCACTTTATTCTGGTTTCTTCATGTCTTCTGCGAGCTGTCCATTTCTCCTTTCTTTTCTCTTCTAGATATTTTCCATTCTCTCTATATATCTGCTTTAACATACTGATCTTTCCCCTTTTGCTCTTTCCCCCATTTCTTTCTTTATTCCTTTATCATTCACTCAAATTTCAACCTTCCATTCTCAATCCGCACTTACTCTCCCAATACCCGGCCAATCATAGATTTTTCTTCCCTCCCACACAAAATATATTTTCCCCTCTCCATCCTCATTCCCCATCCCCATCCCTTTCTAGTCCTCCCCCAAAATCAGCTCCCTTCTAGTTCTAGACCCACCCAGCATCTGCTCCCTTCTAGTCCCATTTTCCCAAGCCCCCACATCAGCCCATTTCTAGTCCTAACCCCCCATATGCTCCTTTCCAGTCCCATTTCAGCCCCCCCATCAGCCCATTTCCACTCCAAGCTCCCCCATCAGCCAATTTTCAATCCTAACTCGCCCATCAGCCAATTTCAAATCCTAGCCCCCCATCAGCCCATTTCCAGCCCTATTCCAGTTCCCATCAGCCCATTTCCAGTCCTATTCCAGCCCCCATCAGCCATTTCCAGTCCTATTCCAGCCCATCAGTCCATTTCCAGTCCAAGCTCCCCCATCAGCCAATTTCCAGTCCAAGCTTTCCCCCAGATCAGCCCATTTCCAGTCCTAGCCCCCCCATCAGCTCATTTCCAATCCTTGCCCCCCTATCTGCCCATTTCAAGTCCTATGCTATACCCCCCCCCCCCCCCCCCCCACCGAAGAGCCCCATGGCCGTCTAAGGAGCTTCCCAGGGAGCTGGGGAAGCCTGCGCGAGGCTCCGGCTCCCTCTGCACTGCTGCCAGTGTGGAGTGTTTTCCCTCATGCTGGCGGCTGTTTCTGTGAAGCGCGCTGAATACCGGGAAAGGTTAAAGGGCATTCCCGGCACTCGCGTGCTTCACAGAAACAGCCGCCAGCGTGAGGGATAACACTCTTCACGCTGGCGGCTGTGCAGAGGGAGCCGGGGCCTCGCGCGGGCTTCCCCGACTCCCTCTGAAGCCATTTGTGCAAGAATGAAGTTCATGCAGGCCCCCTGAAGTGCAGGGCCCTGTGCAAACAACATTCTCGCACAATGGACGGGCCAGCCCTGCCTATTCCGCAGCCACGGGAGCTACATATTCCTGCAGTTGTGGAATCAGGGCACTTAGATGGCCCGGTGTGCCCACTATTCCAACACGGGAGGCATCCTGTGCATTGTCCGGCCAGCCATCTCAATACTCTGACTGGTGTGCTGGTGCTGTGGTATCCCGTCTCCATGGCACTGGCATGACCAGCATGAGACTCAGATGGCCCGGCTGAAGTGCTCCTCCATTCCCCCGCCATCTGACTCTTGGCAGGGGCTCCCATGGCCGGGACTGGGCAGCAGGTGGCTTGCTGCTGCATCGCGATTGAGTTGTGGATTCTGCAGCATGCACTCTCTATCGCACCTGGCACTTATTCCACCCTCTAGTTGGAATAGGGCGAGCATCTAGGTAAGTATCAGGGAACATACAGAAGCAGATGCTGAATTACCTCTGTACATCCCGGCAGACTAACCCTCCCCAGCACCGCCCCCGTTCTGCCTCTGTACTGCCCCCTCCCGCCCCCATCTAGCACTCTCTGCACAAATCCTCCGTACGTGTGGGGAGCGCTGGAGCCTAAATAGCATGCTGAGCCTAAACGGGGGTTGTACGTCCAACTCCACTATTCGGTGTGCAGAATCAACCCCATATTGTGCAGTATGGATTAGGAAGGCTGTCGGGACTGTGAGATGCACTGTGAAACAGCTGAGACCCACAGTGGCACCTAACACAGACTAGAAACTGCCAGCAGCTAGGAGAGCAAGGTCATAATGATCTTAAGGTGGATGGGTATCGACAGGCCCCTCTTTGTGTGGAGAACAGTTCTAGCTTTGGCAGAGATGGTGGATGGCTACTGTCATGAGGCTGGAGCTAAAGATGAAACTGTTGAAAAAAACTCCTGATTTTCATGGAACTCAGAAAAGGCAGAGAGCGCAGTTCCAGCGCAGCTCAGCCAGAGGGCGCATGAACAATTACACAGTACCTGAAGCAACGTGCTCTAGCATTGATCACATTAATAACAAGCAGTTTCACCTGTTCTCAAACTCAGAATGTGCAAACCAGAAATCCCTTTATAAAGGAAACCAGATGATCAGTGAAAGAGGAGGAACAGGAACTGAAACAGGAGGAGGCAAGAGCAAGTGCTGGGAAAGTGGCAAGAGCGAGGTGAGAAGGACCGGCAGCAGGACCAGTGAGAGAAGCCTGGAAGAGGAAGGCTTCCATGTGCAGCCAACTCAAGGAGACAGAATCCAAAAGAGGTATACTCAAAGGGATAAAGTCCAGAGAGGCCAAAGGTATTGGAACAGAGTCCAAAGCCAAGCAAACCAAAGAAGCAGCTTGCCTGATGAAAGCAGCTCTCCTAGCCCAAGTAAGTCTCCTATGCTAAACCAGAAAGGCACAAGGAAAGGAGATTCCTTCTACAGTGATACTTTTGCCAAGAAACACAGAGAGTGGAAATCCACGTCAGGTTTTCCTGGTAACTCTGATTGTAGAGCAGTGCACAGAACAGCTTGTCAGCCTGAGAAGCTACGTCGCAAGCTGAGTCCTGGGTGTGGCAGCCTACAGAAGCCAAGGTATGAAAAGCCTTTCATTATAAGGGAAAGCTTAAGTGATGAAAACCTTATGGAAATAGATAAGCCTCAGAAAGTTAGAAGAAGTAAAGCTAACCTTTTAAAAGTACTTCCCAACAGTGTGATAAGGAAGTTGTATGAGACACAGAAGAACCCCTGTGAGGAGTTAACAGATATTGAAGACAGTCATAGCATTGAAGAAGGGAGTGACCCAGAATCAATGGACTGTGAATGTGAAACCAGTGTTCCCATTCCTCAGAGTGAACCAATGGAATGTAACTTTTGTTCAAGAACTAGCTTGATTGCCTTGCTAGATGTATAGAGAAAAGAGAACTCTGCATATGGTGAAGTTGATAACCATTTGTTTCCTGATGTTAATTTCTATTGATTTGAAAGAAGCCTTAACCCAGATAAACAGTTAATTGTGAAGCCTACAACCCTTAACTGTTTATATAACGGTGGAACCGTTTTGTTAGAGGAAAGAATTACCTTTATTTTCTCTTGTGTCTTATTGAACCTAAGCGTTGACCGGGGAAATAAAGCCTTATTACCCTATACTTTGGCGTAGACTGCTCTTTATAAGGAGTTCTGCACTACAAGGACCAGAATCCTCCTGGTCCTTCAGTTCAACCATGCCTTAAAATAAATTAAAAGTCACCGGACACCCTTATTTACTACGCCAGTGGGGGCGCCTGGGGACACTACCTTATCAAAACGAGACCTGATGAGGCACCGTTTTGTGGTCTAGGCCTGAAGACCCTCTGATAGAAGTGCCTCCTAGTAGCTTTCCTGTGCTCTCTGTGGGCCTCATGCAGCACAATCGGCACAACCATCTATGGCTCCTGCCTCCCATCACCAACACCCTGTGTCTCCCACCACCAGTGCCCATAGCACTGCACATGCATCTACACACACACATACACACACATGGAGATACAGAGGCTGCAGGGAACACTTGACCACATATAGACAGGCAGCAGGGAATGGGTAGAAAGGAGGCAGATGCACCATGGGCTAGAGAGTATGTGGAAGGGGTTAGAATTGGCACAGCTGTGGGGGAGGGATCGGTGAGTGGGAATCTACAGGGATCTTAGAAAGGGAGGGGGCAAAGAAAGATAGATTGGAGAAGGACACAGGATACACTGTAGAGGAATCAATGGTAGATCAAAAAATATCTACGTGGACACAGATGACAGCCAGGTCAATCATTCTTAAGCAAAGTTCCTCCGGTCACCTCTGCCACAAGCAGTCCCAAAGACAGCACAGTTCCAGCCTTGTTTTTCATTTATAGAAGGCACAGACGAGCATGTTTAAAAAATCCACTCTGTATGTCTCCAGCCTATGTAAAATAAATCATGGATGTGCAGGCACCTGTGTCACCTAAGCCACAGTCAGAGATGCCCCCGTTACACCCCTGGCAGAGAAGTGCAGAGATTTACATGCTGGGTGCAGAACCCTGCATCTTGCCACCTTTCGAAAATGGTGTTTTAAACAGGGTTGCGGCTTCCACATTTTTCTGCCACCACATCTACTTTTAAAACATGACTAGGACTTCTAAAGTATCCCCCTTAGACACAAAATTGAAGATAACTAAGGAGTTCCTCCAGGACCTCAAAGTGACAAACTAAGAAAGTTGCCTGAGGACGGAGGCAGTAGAAGGCTGTAAAAGTGTATCATGAGAGAGGTTGATAAATGTAGTTCAGAGTCTCTAGTTACTTCATTTAAAACATGTATGATGTCTTACTGCAAGCTGGCAGAGTGAGTCCATATGATTTGTGCAAAGTCCCCAGCATATAAGATCTTGAGTAAGTTTCCATCTGTAACCTGAAATAGAGATCATTTAGAAGTGGTGCTCATCTGTGATAAAATACCTGATCCAGGAGTGATGCTCATCTGTGATCACGTAACTGATCCTGGAGTGATACTCATCTGTGATCAAGTACCTGATCCAGGAACGATGCTCATCCATGATCAAGTACCTGATCCTGGAGTGATGCTCATCTGTGATAAAATATCTGATTCAGGAACGATGCTCATCTGTGATAAAATACTGTCACCTGGGGGCCAACCCAGCGCCTAGGGCACGGAGGGTTGGTCTGCCTGGGGATTCTAATTCAGGGAGTATGGCATGGCATTTGCTCCTGCAATGCCTTATGGGAATAGTAGCCCCTTTTACCCTCTGAGAAAAGAAGAAATTGTAGTCGAGTGGTTTCAGGCAAATGACAAGGATTTATTTCCCTTTCCAAGAAGATTAAGTGCATGTGGAAAACTTAGGACGGTTGCCATATAATTGGCGTGAGGAATACATTCAGGAACTAAGGTAACCAGCCTCTTTAACTTCAGGCTTTAAAACGTGCAGTGCTCAGTACAAACAAAAGCAAACAGCTTCTCATAACAAAAGAAAATGTTCCCTTTTCTTCTACTGCTTTCCCAGCCTTCTCAATATATTCAGCAGAGAGATTCAATATGGTCAGAAAGAGACAAAGTGCAATCCATTTGATTATCTGCTACTTCATTGATATCAGAGTCTATCTGCATCTCTTCTAAGTCAGCGTCAGCTGGGTGTGTCTGCAAGCTGCTATACGGCGTTTTTAAAACAAACCTCTTCTCTGCCTTCACGTGGCTTCCCTTTGTAGCACTCTAACGAGCAGGGCTGTAAAGTACCATATATACTGGAGTTGCTGCTTGGGGAGCCTAATACTTCCTGGCAACTACAAGGAAATATTTTACAACTAGGTTCAAATCTGGACAAGTTGTGGAGCCTACCTTTTGGCTTTACAGAGGAAGGAATTCTCTGTTCTGCTGGGTCAAAAAGGGTTCCAAACACCGGTTGTGTTTTCTTGCCTTTTAGTTTAACAGCTTCTGCCTCAGACGTATAAATATTCTCATGCCAGTATGTCTCTCTCCCTGGAGCCTCTGAGTTTTCCCAAGCCAGCCTCTCAGGAGGTTTCTCCTTCCTCCTGCCTTTACTGGACGGCACCGGCCCTGTGTTGCTCACATCTGGCTTTTGGGCTTTGGCTTTCTGGGTCCTTACTCCTCCTTGACTCCTTTTGGTCAGCGTGCTCCCTTGCTTGATCCCCTGCCGGATCCCTTGCCTTTGTCTTTGCTCTTGTCCTGGCGTCTCTCCCTCAGAGCTTTCCTGGAACTCCTGCTCCTTCTCTTCCTCATTCCCCTGGTCAAATCTAATGACCACTTTTTATAATCCTGCTTCTCAGGGCTTAGTTCTGCCCCTCCCCCAACCAGGTGTTTCTCATTAACTCCTGAGCTTGGGGATACGTTACAGCATGGGCGTGCCTGTTCAGCTCGTGACTCTTTTTGTTTACCTTTTCCTTGAAAACATTGAGCCATGTGCTCTGACTGCCTGTCAGTTTCTGAAATGAAACTCTCTTCTCTCCCTATCTCTCCATAGGCTCAGAAGGGTCTTCTACATGACAATACCTGATCCAGGAACAATGCTCGTCTGTGATAAAATATCTGATTCAGGAGCGATGCTCATCTGTGATCAAGTAACTGATCCAGGGGTGATGTTCATCTGTGATAAAGTACCTGATCCAGGAACAAAGTTCATCTGTGATCAAACAACAAGGTTTGGCTCTTGAGGCTGATATACTGGAATGGCTGTTTAGGCCGAATGTAGCTCTATATCTGTTTGAGGTCCAATTTCATAGATATCCTGTAGGTATGTGTAAATTCAGAAATGTAGTTGTCAGATATGAGGCTGTGTTAGAAGTACTGATTTCTATGGTTATTCAGTGCAGGGCATCCTTCTGGCATACGTCTGTTTCTGTGGGACTGCAAGTGAGAGTGCATGTGAGTGTGTGTGTGTGGTTGGAGGGCTGCACAGGGGGATCCAGATTACTCATCCACATATTTGTGAGGGACAAGAATGGCTGGCAGGTACCTGGACAGTGGGGATAATTGCAGCATCACCATGTGTCAGTGAGAACAGGCAGGAGTGAGCACACAGTTCTGCAATAGCTTATCTGTCCAAACATTTCCCTGTCACTAATAAGGGGACCTCACAAGGAGGGCATGCAACAGGGCATACTGCAGTATGACCTGCCCAGGCACACCATCATTGGTCTCTACAAATGTGCACTGTTGTAGGGAGCAATGATGGAATCAGTGGGCACGTCTATGTGGTGTGTGCACTGCTGACTGCTGTTATTCCCATGTGCCTTTATTAGTGAAAGGGAAATGTTTGGACAGTTTGCTATGAGGGACCTGTTTTGCTGTGTTCGTGTTCTTACTTAACATTGTACAGTTATGTTCCAGAGATGTCCACAACATGCATATCTGGGGGGGGGGGGGGGGGTCTTCTACTGCCATGTATGTAGTGCTGCACTACACCCTGTGCCAGACAGATCACTCTCTACCTATTTTTCTAATACATTGTAGTGCATGCCACAGACTAGTTTCTATTGTCTCACTTGCATACACTTTTATATATCTTGAGCTTTCATGGTACGTCTGCCTCAAAACAGCACTGTCCGTGGGCACAGCAGCTTCAGAGCTGCACGTTTTAAAAGGGCGGCATGGCCATTCACGTGTATGTCGCGGAGATGGGCAGGATCGCATACGTACATCTTTTCAGGATATGGTGAGTGAGGATGTACACAACCCTTACTGGCATATACTCATCTCCGTACAATGTAATGCTATGTGCCGGCTGCGCCGTGTTCGTCTATGTATGTGATTCTGTACCCGTGGCTGTGTCTATCTCCATGTCTATGGAATCAGGGTCCATTCGTGTACATTTTCATTTTGGAAATGCCCACAGGCCGTACATGCGCATTATGAAATTGACCTCCACAAGAATTCTGGAGCATGAAGAGGTTATGATCACCTGGGATTCTCCCCTTCTGACCAATAGAGAGCTGGATGAGAGGAAGTCAGACATAGTAGTAAAGGAGAAGAACACCAGCATGGCATTGGCTATAGAGGTATCAGCTCCAAGCGACTATTCTGTGAATCAAGTTGAGTAGGAGACCAAGAAAATGTGGCAAAAAGATATTTCCGATTGTGTTGGGTGCCACAGACTTAAGAAAGAGAATTTCCAAGTACACCTCGATAAATTTCCCCTGCAGTTTACATCTTACGAACCTCAGAAGGAAGCTCTTTTTGGCACAATGCAAGTACAATTCTGAGCATTAACAATCAATTTGAGAGACTGAGATCAAATTCCACATACCATGACTTAGGAATGAGTGTCATGATATTTATTTATTTATTTATAGACTCTTATATACCGCACTATTAGGCATCAGCGCGGTTCACAAAAAACAGTGAGATACACAATTCAACAGTACTTTGTGTTTACAGAAAACAGGAGAATATAACTCGGATAACAGGGTATATAATTAATAAACATAGTCATAATATCATCATGGCTTCAGTTTTGTGTGTATGTGGTCTGTGGGGTATCTGTATTGTATGTGTATGAGTGGAAGGTCTGTGGGTTGGTTGAGATGTCTTTATTGTTTACTGGATAAGATAAAAGGAAGAGGTAGTGTTTCAAAGCTTTGCGAAACTGCAAAAGGTCTGGTATTGCTCGGATGTTTTGAGGGAGGCTATTCCAACACCTTGGTGCACAGAATAAAAAGGCCCTGTCTGAAGTAGTTTTGGTACACTGTGATATTGATTTAGGGACTAACAGAGTATTGAGTGTTACTGACCTTCTGTCTCTATTGAGGGGTGGTGTTTGGATCAAGTCTGATATTGATGAAGATGAGAGTTCTTTGAAGGCTTTGAATGTAATTAGTAAAATTTTGAAAGTGAGTCTACTTTGAATTGGGAGCCAATGAAGATGTTTTAGAATAGGTGAGATATGGTCTTTCCGGGAAGCTCCATGAAGGACTCTAGCTGCAGCATTCATAGCCATTTGAAGTGGGTGTAAGGTGGTTTGTGGAAGACCTTGTAAAATTGAGTTCGCATAATCAAAATGAGGTATGATTAGCGCCTGATAGATGGTTCTAAAATCGTCTGGCTCTAGCAAGGATCGAAGGTGTCTAAGGGAGCGTATTTTGTGATATACTGCTCTTACAATATTACTAATATGTGCTTTCATATCTAATTTCTGGTCTAAAGTGACACCGAGGTATCTGATGGTGGTCTTGGTCTGGAGGTTAGCATCATTCACTTTCAAAAAGGATGGAGCAGTGAAATTTTGGTTACGTGTAATAAATAACACCTCCGTTTTCTTGTGTTGGATCCTTAGATTTTGGGATTGTAGCCAGTTGGATACTTCATTTATGCAGTTAGTTAATGGATTGAGATCAGGGTTCTCAGTTGTAAAAGGAAATATAAAAGTACATCATCCGCGTATATCATGCAGTTAACTCTAAAGGATCGAATCAGGTTACAGATAGGCTGCATGTATATATTAAACATAAGGGCGGAAAGGGATGAGCCTTGAGGGACCCCTTGTTTTTGATGAAACTGATCTGATGAAGTATCGTTGGATCGTACTTGTTGCCATCTGTCAGAAAGGTAGGATCTACACCACTCAAGTGCTTTATCAGTAATTCCCTTCCCTTTGAGACGCTCAAGGAGGCGTTCATGGCTAACAGAATCAAAAGCGGCTGCGATATCAAGAAAAACAAGGACGAACCCTTGGCGGATGTTATCAATTCCTGATAATAAGCTGCTGAACAGAGTAGTTAGAAGCGTTTCCACACCGTGGAATTCTCTGAAACCGTGCTGGCATGAGTCCAGTGGGGCGTTAAGATCTATATGATCCTGAATTTGTTTTTGTACTTCTTTTTCCAAAATTTTTGCTAGTAATGGAATACTTGAAATAGGTCTATATGATTCTGGTTTAAGAGGGTCAAGTTTGTTGTTTTTTAGTAATGGCCTTATGGATGTTTGCTTAAGGGTACGAGGGAAAGTTCCTGTTGTAAATGATTGAATCATGAGTCTGGATATGATGGGACTGAGATCAGCTCGTAGATCTTTGATCCAGAACGCAGGGCAAGGATCAGTATGAGCGGTGGTCATGTTTATGCAAGCAATGGTGTCTTTGATTTGTCGTTTAGATGGTATTGAGAAGATAGTGAGTAGAGTTTGATCTACTGGAACTGGAACTATGTTAGGAGCCGAGTTATTGTCAATTTGGCAGAGTTTGGATTGTAGATAGCAAATATTTGAGGGTGGATTTCATATTTAAGTTGTGAGGCAGGTTCATTTGTCAAACGCTTAACTATGGCAAACAGGTCATGAGGTTTGTTCAGAGATCTTTTAAAGTGACTGCATGGTGACGTCTCATTGATTCAGTAACTGCCATGCGATGAGATGTGAGATGTTGGATATATACAGCTCTGTCAACTTCAGAGTGTGAGTGTCGCCATCGTCTTTCAAGTTTCCTTAGGGTTGTGCGCGAGGCCTTCTGCTCAGATGAGTACCATATAGCAGAGTGTCGCTTGCTTTGTAGTTTGTTGGTCGACGGACATGTGGCAATCGAACTGAAAGTACTATTCCAATTAGAAACTAAATCATCAATGCTGCACTCTGGTAAGTTGGTTAGTGGAAGTGTTGATTTTAGGATTAGGTCTTTGTCAAATGGCTTGAATCTTCTCAGAGGGGTACTAGGATGGTCGTTTATTCCTCTTTCATCCTTTTGGTTACATCTAGCCTTGAATATAATTAGTTTGTGATCTGACCATGGAACTGGGTTGATTGATAGATCCAAGATAGATGGTAAATTGGCGGTTGTTTCAGTTGTAAATATTAGATCTAATATACCACCTTTAATATGGGTTGGATCTTTAATTAATTGATTATACCCCAAAACTTGTAGAGCTTCAAGAAAAGCTGTTACATGGGAGTCTTGGAGAGAAGGGAGATTAAAGTCTCCTAGCACCCAACTTGCTATGTGGGGGTTTTGTGTATTGGAGGCCAAGTCAATTATCATAGATAGAGAATCAGAATTGGAAGAAGGAGAGCGGTATAGTAAAGTGAAAGAACAACATTTATTTGCTATTGTAAAAGTATCTAGGAGTGATGAGCTTGTTGCTTCTTTAAGGTTGAAATGAAGGTCAGATTTGGTGATGGCTAGAACACCACCTCCCCTCTTGCCACTTCTATGACATGTATGTATAGAAAAATTAGAAGGCAAAAATTGGTTGATTAATACATTGTCAGCACAAGAAAGCCATGTCTCAGTGATAAGGAGAAGGTCAAGGCTATGTAATGAAATTATGTCAGAGATGATAGGCCATTTCTTGCGTATGGATCGGGCATTTATTAATGCACATTTCAGATATTGGGGAATTGGATTTCCTACTTGTTTCTTTTTTGTGGTGTTTTGTAATGAGATGAGTAACAGATGATGGTGGGAATTTTGGGTAGATACTCTAGAATTGTAGAAGGGAGTATCAGACCACTTTCTTCTGTGATTATGGATTGTTGGTATTCTATTATAGCTAGTGTGTAGGCTGGTAACATTACATATTCCTATAGTGATAAGGTAGAAGGTAAATGTTATAATGTAGAGTAAGGCCATATTGTATGTGTAAGTGAAATTTAAATGTACAATTAGTGAATACAGTGATAGCAGGCTGATTGGAGCTTACAGGATGGATGGAAAGCTAACACACTATTACCAGTATTACAGTGATAGCAGGCTGATTGGAGCGTACAGGATGGATGAAAAGCTAAAACACTATTACAGTATTACAGTGATATGTGGTAACAGGAGGTTAACTGAAGCTTATAGGATGAATGAGGAACTATGACATAGTTAACAGTGTTTCAGTGATAACAGGATAATTACAGTTGACAGGTTGAATAAGTACATATAACAAATAATAGTGCTTAACTCTGTAGTTACTGGAATGTATATATAAAGATAACTTAATAGTTGTAGAAGGAGAGGATATATTGAAAGGGTATTTAAATAAATTATAGTACTTATATTTAGGTGGATTAAGAGACAATTTTGTTTGTATACAAGGATATTACAATGGTTACTTGCGATTTTGAGGTTGTAACATTAATTTACACAATGTTGGAGGGGTTAGCTTGATGGGCGGTGGTCTCCTTCTACAGTCTCCGCCTAAGGGCCGCGCCAAAGGGCCCTCTGGCGAGGCCCTCAGGCGCGGGCCTGTCAGCTGGCAGTTGGGATTTAAAACGCCACTGCTCCTCCCCTCTCAGAGCCCCGATTGGGTTGCAGTCAGCAGAGAATGTTTAGCTCTGATTACAGGAGATTGATGGTAGAATAGCTGACCTGTCTGTAGCTGGCAGTTGGGATTTAAAACGCCACTGCTCCTCCCCTCTCAGAGCCCCGATTGGGTTGCAGTCAGCAGAGAATGTTTAGCTCTGATTACAGGAGATTGATGGTAGAATCGCTGACCTGTCTGCAGCTGGCAGTTGGGATTTAAAACATATGCGCAAAACTAACCCTTTTGGAGAAATTGCCCTCAAAAGCAACATGATATGCCATTTTAAAAGTCTCAATGCATGATTAGCATGGAGGGCAAGTTGCTTATTAGTGATGTGATTTTGTTTTGAAATGAAATGAAAACATCATTGAAATAAGCAATCCCTCTGAATCATCTCTCTTCCCTCCAATCTGTTCAAAATTCAGCTGCATAGGTAATCTTCCACCAGCCTCGATAAGCTCATATAACCCCTCTTCTCAAGTCGCTTCATTGGCTTCCTATCCACTTCCGTATCCAGTTCACACTTCTACTGACCTATAAATGCACTTATTCTGCTGCTCCTCACTACCTTTCCTTTCTTATCTCTCCCTACACAACTCCTCAAGATCTCCGCTCTTCTGGCAGATCGTTTCTAACTGTGCCCTTCTCCTCTACTGCCAACACTAGACTTCAGTCTTTCCATCTTGCTGCTCCTTATGCCTGGAACAAACTAACTGAGTCTGTACATCAGGTTTCATTCTGGCCCTTTTCAAATCTAGGCTGAAAACTCACCTTTTCAAGGCTGCTTTTGGATCCTGATGGCTTAATCTCCTATGTGTTTCCTTACCATTCCCCTAGATGTATCCTTGTCCTAAGCTGTTGTGTTGTCTTTCATGACTAGATTGTAAGCTCTGATGAGCAGGGACCATCTTTTATATGCCTTGTAGTGCTATGCAAATGATTAATAGTAGTAGTAGTAGCAGTTTTATTTTGTGTCATTTCAAAATGAAATAAAAAAATGCTAATGAAATTCTATATCATTTCATTATCTAGTTTTGGTGTGTACTATTTGTAAATACTGTACAATAAAAACAGAAAATGAAACAAACTGAAATAACTCAAACTAAAATGTTAAATTACTTACAAAACAATTAGCTTCCTCAAACAAAATAAAACATTTTTAGCTTACACTCTTCCAGTGTTTATTGTGCAAAGAGGGCATGTTTACTAAAGTGCGCTACCTGGTAGCACGAGGTTTAGCATGTGGTTCGGGTGCAGCATTAAAAGTAGTGTGGACCCCAGCGCCAAAAAATATGATGGCTGATAGCTCAAAGTTTATAGATGGATGAGAATCTGCTCTCTAGCACAGTCCTCCAGCATTGCAAAGAAGGAAGAGGCAACGTTCTTAGCTTTCCCGACCTAGCAAGAGCCTTGCTCAGTGCTCAGATGGAAGCTATCCTGAGGGTCTATTATACAACGTTAAATCTGGTATTATTTATTTGGTATCTTGAAGGGCCAAGGTACATTTCAGAAGAAGGCAAAATCTTACTAAAAGTGGAAAAAATTTGAAGTATTTTTCAGTCTCCTTGCCACAGTAAGTACTATGAAATTGGCTTTGGCACATCTTGAGTAACTGCTGCTGCCATGTTCACATTTGCTCTCATGCTGCCTATGAAAAAAGCATTAGCACAATGCCCTTTTCTTCTGTGTACAGCATTTGCATAAAGCATTACAACATTCCCCTCAGGTGCAATACTGTTTCCTTTCAAGCATTCTTTATAGAAAGCAATTTAGCGGGCTAGTTACTAAGCTGTGGTAACATTTCACATTTTAAAGCAGCTTAATTTACCATGGGAATCACTAACCTGCAGCTTCCATGGCAAATGAATAGTGCAATTTGTGATCAACCTCACAAGCTGCATTATTCTGCACTCTGGGAACATCAGCATGGTAACACATGGCCTGATGCTCCAGGGAGCCTTCTTAAAGGGGTCAACAACCTAAAATCTTTCTTGGATTCCTTCATCCCAGTTCAGAATCCCCAGTCACCAAAAAGAACCTGTAGACCCTTTCCCCCACTCCACCTCTCCACCCCCTCGAAGACACTAATCCTCCCAAAGAATCCTCATCCCCCTGAAGACCTCCCACCCCTATAACCTCCTTTGGGCTTCTCTCAAGCAATCCCTGGTGATTTACTCTAAAGGTTCAGGACTTACCCTGTTACTCCAGACCCTTTCGACACATGGTTCAAAATAGCACCCATTCACCCCTAGTGGTAGTAACATGAACTACTACTGGAGGTCAGCCGGCACCTTTTTGAACTTAGTGCTGGAAGGGACAGGAGTGATCCTAGACCACCAGAGGTTGCTTGTGTTAGGCCCAGGGGGCATCTTAAAAAGGATATAGCAGAATTAAAAAAAGGTACAGAGAAGAGCCACCAAAATGGTAAAGGGGATGGAAGGATACCCCTCTATGAGGTGATTCTTAAAAGGTTAGGGCTCTTCAACTTGGAAAAGAGATGGCAGAGGGGAGATATGATAGAGGTCTATAAATTAATGAATGGAGTAGAATAGGTAAATATAGATAGTGTTTTACTCCATATGACGCTACAGTGTAACCCATTTAAGACTAATAAGAGAAAATATTTTTTCACTCAACATGTAATCAAACTCCGGAATCCATTACTGGAGAATATAGTAAAAGCTGTTAGTGCATCTGGATTTAAAAAATGTTTGGACAAGTTCTTGGAGGAAATGTCCATACACCACTAGTAAAGAGGACCAGAAAAATGTATTGTTTACCTCGTGATAAACATTGTGGAATCTGTGCACCTTTTTAGGAACCTGACAAGTATTTGTGACCTGGATTGGCTACTGTTGGAAACAGGATAATGGGCTTGATGGACATTGATCTAACCCAGTATGGGGACCCAGTCTTTGGGGATGGGGTGAGGGATTTTCAAGGGAGGTTGGCAGGGGCGGCCCAAGGGGGGTGCGGGGCCATGTGCAGAGACTCGGTGTGGGGTCTCATTTGCATAAGTGGCCTTATTTACATAAATATTTGTATAATGTTACCATACACTAACTTTTAGTAAACGTGTCTCTTAATGAGTGTATGGATAAAGAAAGACAAAAAGATTTCTACATTACTATAATCCAGTGCCAACCGCCAGGCACATTAGGAACTACTACAAACGCTGCCCATTTAGAACCCATAGCAAACCTGCCGTATCCTGACAGCATTACCAGGACTCACAAAGCACCATACCCTACCTATCAAAAGGCTACACTGAAAATAATAATAAACCAATACATTTCAGAGAATACTGGAGAAAGAGAACAAGTGGCAATGTCAAATAGGAATTACATAAACAGAATACCTCAGCTCAGTTACACATGCAGAACATAGACCATCACCAAACAAGGAATCACAATTTAGAAACAGGAAGGCAATAATTAAACTGGGAACCCCAAAAGCCAAACTTGGAATGTACAACAACACTGTAGAAATAAAACTATAAATTAATTTCCTCTTGTACCAAACCAAGCACAGACGTTAATGATGCACATTTCCCAGAGCTTTCATATTCCAGTTAATAAAACATTTTTTTTTCAGTTGCAATTGCTCCAGGCACTTTCTTCTGGTTTCTTCATGTTTTCTGCTAACTCTCCATCGTCTGCTGTCCATTTGTCCTTTCTTCTCTCTTCTAGTTTTTTTTTTTCCATTCTCTCTCTCTACATCTGCTTTAACATACTAATCTTTCTCCTTTTGCTCTTTCCTTATTCCTATTTCATCCACTCAAATTTTACCCCTCCATCCTCAGTCCCCACTTACTCTCCCAATACCCGGTCAATTGTAGATTTTTCATCCCTCCCACACAAAATATTTTTCCCCTCTCCATTTTATTCTCCCAGCCCCATCCCATTCTAATCCTCCCCCAACATCAGCTCCCTTCTAGTTCCAGCCTCACCCAGCATCCACTCCCTTCTAGTCCCTGCATCAGCCCTTTTCCAGTCCTAGCCCCCCATCATCCCATTTCCAGTCCTAGCTTCCCCATCCATTTCCAGTCCGAGTCCCTTCTTCAGCTCATTTCCAATCCTAGCCCCCCATCAGCCCATTTCTAGTCATTTTCTAGCCCCACCATCAGCCGTCAATTCCTAGCTCCCCTCCACTCAGCCCAATTCCAGTCCAAGCCCCCCATGAGCCTACTTCCAGTTCTAACCCCTCCATTTCAATCCAAGCCCCCACCACAGCCCATTTCCAATCTTAGCTCCCCCAACAGCCCATTTCCAGTCCTATCCTAGCTGCTCCATCAGCCCATTTCCAGTCCTAGCTCCCTTCCCTCACAGCCCATTTCCATTCCAAGCCCCCCTCCCCATCAGCTATTTGCAGTTCAAGCCCCCTTCCACTCAGCCCATTTCCAGTCCTAGCAAACCCACAACCCATTGCCAGTCCTAGCCCCCCATCAACCCACTTCCAGTCCTAACCCCCCATCACCCCATTTTCAGTTTAAGCCCCCCCTATAACGCATTACCAGTCCTAACCCCCCATCAGCACACTTCCAGTCCTAACTCCATCAGCCCATTTCCAGTCAGCCCCCCATAGCCCATTGCCAGTCCTAACCCCCCCATCAGCCCACAGCCCATTATCAGTCCTAACCCCATCAGCCCACCTCAAGTCCTAACCCCTCCCCATCAGCCCATTTCCAGTCCTAGCCCCCCACAGCCCACCTCAAGTCCTAACCCCACCTCAAGTCCTAACCCCTTCCATAGCCCATTACCAGTCCTAACCCCCCCCCCACATCGGCTCAGGGAAAAGTTAAAAAAAAAAAAAAAAAAAAGCTGGCTGTTGCTGCCGCCGTGGCAGTGGCAGAATCGAGTGTCCCGCGGGGCCCCCTCTGCTCGGCTGAGCTCTCCCTGCAGGGCTGAGCCCCTCTGAGACAGCTTTCAAAAATTCAGATCCACGAAGGGAGAGTGTCTCCCTCGTGTCTCTGTTAAGCCTGCAGGGGCAGATGGGAAATTTCCCATCAGCCCCTGCAAGCTTAACAGAGACGCGAGGGAGACACTCTCCCTTCGCGGATCTGAAAGCTGTTGCAGAGGGGCTCAGCTGGGCAGGGAGAGCTCAGCTGGGCAGAGGGGGCCCTGCGGGACACTCGATTCTGCTGGTGCTGTGGCGGCGGCGGCAGCGGCAGCAGCCAGCTTTTTTTTTTTTTAAATTCCTTTTTTAAAGCAGAATGTTCTTTGCGCGAGGCCCCCTGAAACGCGGGGCCCTGTGGAAAAAATATTCTTGCTCAATGGACGGGCCGGCCCTGGAGGTTGGTGATCTTCAGGAGGGCAGGGGGTGTCTTCTTTTGGGGGCTTGGGGATATGGGAGAAGGTCCAAGTGGTTTCTTCGGGAAGGGGATTTGAACTAGAGATTGGGGATCTACGAAACCTTTTATGGTTTCCAGCACCTTTAAAGTGGTATCCAGGAACATTGGACTGCATGTTAATGACATGATGCTCCTGAGCAGAAAAAATGCCAGCTTTAAGAGGCAAAAATTGTGTGTTATTCCCTTTGTAATTACCCCCGAAAAGTGTTCAAACTAAGAAAATTCTGCTAATTTGGTCAATGTCAGCATTCTAAACCAGGCATTACTGCTCACTATCAAAAATGTGTATACAATAAGCATAGCTGGTATCATCTCTGGAGGAGGTGAGGTAGTCCCAGATATATAACACAACCTTTCATTAAAAATATACACTGTAAAAACAGAAGTCTTAAAACCATTCTTTTTGATTCAGCGTTACAATGATTCTTGCAGACAACCAACAACAAAATAGCAGGTTTGATTTAATTTAAACTACCAATGCATTTCAAGTTAATGTTAGGATACATTGCTATATATAATAAGCAAATTAGTACAATATTGATTACAGAAAACAAAGCAAAATGTTAAAACAAGGAATATAGGACCCGATAATTAGGCATTTACATGGTTTATAGACCTGTAAACTGTGTAAATACTGCTTAGAAGGATATTATGTGTTAGTGCCACTGAATAGTCCGTGGGTTCCACCGTTACACGTCCCCATGCTAACTGTGTAGCATCGGGCGTGTCATGGGCATTCAGGGGCAGAACAGAGATGGCACCCATCACTAACCAGGCAGCGGCGATATTGAACTGCTGCCCATGGGTAAAGATATGCATGGCAAAAGCTGGCCCATCTTTACCAGTGGGAGCTAACCAGGCAGTAACTCAATATTGCCCCTACCCAGTTAGCTTCCACGCCGTGCAGCCAGATATGGCTCCGGCATTGAAAATCCAGGGTTAAAGTTCAGTGGTGATGGCTATGCACTTTAGAAGCACTAGCCAGCGCCACTGAATATCCCTGCCCATACTGTTTTTTTTTTAAATTTCAGAAGGATCCTCATTCTAAAGTGTTTTAAGAGTCAGATTGTAATCATCATGTCAAACATTCAGCAAGCATATTGCAAACGTGACATACGAGGTGTGACAAAAAAGAAACAAAACTATCCCATAAATGTTTTATTACAAAATTTACAGAGAAATTATGCATTGTCCCCTTCAAAGTAATCCCCCCCAGAGTTAATGCACTTCTGCATTCGCTTCTGCCACATATGGAAGCACTCGGTAAAGTCCTCCTCCTTGAGGTCCCTCAGCTCCCTCATCACAGTGGCCTTGATCTCTTCTACAGAAGCGAAATGAGGTCCTTTGAGCACAGTCTTCAGCCTGGGGAAGAGCCAGAAGTCACATGGTGTGAGCAACGGCAGCCATATTAAAGATCGGGAGTTGAGCGGGAGCTCCTCTTCACCCAGTGGGACTGCCAATCATCTGGCCTATGAGGGCATTTAAACCGCCGCTCCTGAGGTGCGCCCACGCCCTGTGGGCCCGTGCCTGAGGGCCTCGCCAGAGGGCCCTTTGGCGTGGCCCTTAGGCGTAGGACCATGCGGGACCGGGGAAAAGGCTGCTCCATGATTGTATTTACTGGTATGCTGTTTGTAGTTGAATGTTATGTAAAGTTTGTACTGTGCTTCCCCTGTTATGTACTCCCATTCCCCATCGCTTTGATGTAATTATAAAGCGATGTATGTTCCCTTACCTGTGTGCAACCTTGTACGGTATTGTGACTGCCTTGATTGAAGGAAAAAGCGGGATATAAAACTTGTCAAATAAATAAATAAATAAGCAGGCTGGTCGAGAGCTGCAATCTGTTTGTTGGCAAGAACTGCCTCACACTGAGCACGGTGTGTACGGGGACGTTGTCGTGGTGCAGCAGTCACGACTTGTCTCTCCACAGAGCCCACCTGCTGCGCCGAACCCAGACATGGAGGCGATTGAGGACCTGCTGGTAGAAGTGCTGGTTGACTGTCTGACCCTCAGGCACAAACTCATGATGGACTACTCCCCTCTGGCCGAAGAATGCGATCAATATGACCTTTGATCCTTGATTTGGACATGCGCACCTTCTTGGGTCTGGGTGACAGTCGAGTTTTCCACTGCAGGCTCTGTCTCTTGATTTCTGGGTCATACTGGAAGACCCAACTCTCGTCTCCTGTGATGACTCAGCCAATGAACTATGGATCTTCTCCGATCTTCTCTAGTAAGTCTCGACAAACATTGGCCCGGTGCTCCTTCTTGTCATCCAATAAAAGCTTGGGTACCATCTTGGTGCACACCTTCCGCATCCTCAGCTCCTACACAAAGATGGTCCGCACTGACTCCCTGTTCAGGCTGAGCTCCTCAGCTATCATCCGCACCATCAATCTGCGATCACTCCGCACCAGCTGGTTCACTCTGTCAATGTTCTCAGCCATCTTTGTCGTGGAAGGCCATCCTAACTTGGGGTCAACCTCCACCTCCTTGTGGCCAATCTTGAAGCATTTGTGCCACTTGAAGACTCGCAGCCTTGACATTGCATCTTCTCCATAAGCCTTTTGGAGAAGTTGGAGACACTCAGTTGGGCCCTTCTCCAACTTAACCAAAACTTTCAAGTTGATTCTTTGCTCCATATTTCTGCCACCTCCAGTTGTGTGACAAATCGATGGAGCAGTGTGCTACAAAAAAACCTGATAAAGAAAAACAGAGTGAGAGAGAGGAAAAATATTATAGCAGAATAGTGGCAAGATGTTGCACAGCACAGTGACATAAGCGGTTAGCCAATTGGCATTGAGTCATGGGCATGGCTGCCACAATCTTATTTCTTTTTTGTCACACCTCTTATGTTTTCTTTTGGAGAGATACTATCATGTAAATCTACAAAAAAATTGGTCTTCCTGTTGAGATGCAGAGGTTAGAAGGCTGCTTATTGTATGGGAACTCTCAGGAAAAATAACACAGAAAGAGGTTCAATTAGCACAATTCTGAAACTTGTGAACAGTGGCACTAAATGTGGAGGCTTCAACTTTGGGCTAATTCAACTCCTTGTTGTATCTGTTACTTTAAGTTCAGTATATGCAAACATATTTCTCAGGGAAACCAATCATACTTAAGGCTAAATCTGCCCACTATTAAAGTCCTACTGTGCCACATAACCAAAAAAGGAGTGGAATGTTTAGTGTCAACTTAAATAATATCTCATTCTATAAGGTTAGACTCAAAAGCACCATTAGTTTAATCTTTACCTAATGAGATCATCAGACAAATGAGCTTGCAGAGCTTGATATCATTGCAGTTGACACTCTTATAATCATCGGTCCCCATAATGTTCAGTTTTAAACAATTTTTGTAAATGCAATTTAAAAATGGCTCTTATCCAGGACAGCTAACACTCAGAGTCCTGGCATGGTCCATGTTTTGATCCATTTCTGCATCAGGGGAAGTGTTGGCTCAGTATAATATTTCTTTTAAAAGCCGGTCACAGAACTGTAAAAAATACGTGTGAAGAGGGCTTTTAGAAAGGATGTCCTGTCACTGGGGAGAAGGTGCAAATAAGGACATGCCGCAAATGGAGCCAATTTCGGAACTGGGCTTATGAATGTGCAGGCACCATCTGAAACTGCCATGCGATCATCTGGGAGGCTACACATAGGGTGCCCAGAAATGCCCCCAAACATGTCCACCCTGGAATGTCCAGACTTAGACATGGCTACCACTGTAATATGTAGATCTGCCTGGTTCTGAAATCACCTTCATCATGTGTCAGTGGTTGCGATGTCTATGTTGGCATTTTGAGATGCCCATCTCACATTTTTCTTTTCATATAAGATTTTGCTGTCTGAACAAGTGGTGGTGCTGGATGTAACTGGAGAGGAATCACCACCAGCCACTATAGATACAGTGTCTATATTCAGTCGCTATCCATGTAACTAAACAGTATAACAGAACAGCTTTCTTTCTGTCATAAATTAAACAGCCTAGCTACACAGGTGGAGGCCAATTCCGATCGAGGCACGTCTGACCAATCCAGATGTCCAAAATATTCACGGGCCAAATTTGCACCTGATTCTGCACCCACAGGAGCTGGACGTTCCTGCAGAGCACTTGAATTGTACAGGCCCTGATTCTGACAACCGAGACGTGAAGTGCTTTCTCCAGCTAACCCTCCCTCTGCCTCTGTATGGAACCCCACTGCTGTGGGGTCTTGTTGCCATGGCACTGGGGCGCCATGCAGGAGTGCTGAACAGCCTGACATCCCCACTCCCCTTTCCCTGCTGCCTGATTTTTGGCGGCAGCAGCCAGAGCTGGGATCGGGCGGTGGGGACAGTGTAGTTACTCACCTGTAACAGATGTTCTCCAGGGATAGCAGGGATCAGTCCTCATATATGGGTGACATTGGTACCAACGGAGCCCACACGGAGCACTTCCCCAGCTTTCAAAGAAAGCCTTTGGGAATGCTACCACGCATGCGTGGTCTCCTGCCCACCCAAGGGTGCCTTTTGCTTCTACAGAGAGCTTCTTCTCAAATTCTCTCTTTGCCTGCCTTATCAATGCCTTGCATTTAACTTGCAGTGCTTGTGCAGTTTCCAGTTTTCGTCATTTGGCTCTTTTTTCCATTTCCTGAAAGATGCTTTTTTGGCAACAACAGTCTCTCTGACCTCACCTTTAAACCATTCTGGCAGTTTTTTGGACTTCCTCCCACTTTTCTTAAAGCGAGGAATACAGCTGGTCTGGGCTTCCAAGATAATATTTTTAAACACCCAAGCTTGATGTAAGTCTTTAACCTTTGCAACTGCTCCTTTTAGGGTTTTTTAAAACTGTTTTCCTCATTTTATCATAGTCTCCCTTTCGAAAGTTAAAAGGTAGTTCTGTGGATTTCCTTACCATCCCATACTCTTTGTTTTCTTCTCTACAGTTTTCCTAAAAATTCCTAACATTCAGTTTGATTTTTTGGCTGCCACCACATACTGAGCAGAAGATTTCAACATATAGTCCACAAGGACACCTAATTCCTTTTTCCTGAGGTGGAACCTAGCATCATGCAGCTATAATTTGGGTTATTCTTTCCTATGTGGTAAGCTTTATGGGCCTGATTTTTGAAAGGCATGTACATGGTTTACAGCCCAGTAAACCATGTAAATGCCTTAATTGGGATATTCTATGGCACTTGCACAGTTAGTGCCATGGAATATCCCCTTCTAATTCCCCTACGTGCCCAATTCTATCTGGTTAGCATTGGGGGCATGTCAGGGGCATTCTGAGGCACCTATATTTAAGGTGCAGGAACTAACTGGGCAATATGCAATACCACTACTGCCTGATTAGCTTCAGAAGCTTCCGGTGTGTGCAGCAATCCCTGGATATTCAATGTCATCGCCGTGGCATTGAATATCCGGGTTAGAGTTTGGCAAGGAGGGCTATGTGCTAACAAGGTGTATAGCCCTCTGAAAATGAGCCTAGCTCAATATTGGGCCCTGCAACTCTAGGTAAGCTCTACAGCTCTAGCCACTTTACTGGGCAGACTAGATGAACCATGCTGGTTTTTATCTTCTATGATTTACTATGTTACATTTACTGTGTGCATCATTTTGCACTTGTCCATGTTAAATTTCATCTGCCTTTTGGATGCCTAGTCTTGCAAGGCCCTCTCTTGTTTTTTCACAATCTGCATGTGATTTAGCAACCTTGAATGGTACAGTCATGGCCGGCCCAAAGGAATCTGATGTCTTAGGCAAACCATCGTCCATATGTCCCCACCCCACCCTATCCCGCCCCCTGCCCTATCCCACCACTGCCTCTCTACCTCACCCTGCCCCACCCTACCCATGGTCCAACATCTCCCCATCCCAAGTCTCCAGCATCTTCCCTTCTCTACTTCCTTCTTTAGTTTTCCAGCATCTCTCTCCTTCCCTTCTGCTGCCCTCCCCAACAGGTCTTCAGTATTTCTCTCTTCCTTTTCCCCCTCCCCCAAGGTATCCAGAATGCCTCACCCCTTTCATTAGCCTCTATCCAAGGTGTCCAGAATCTCCCCTTCTTCCCTCCCCCTCCACTGTTGCTGTCACGCCCATCACCCTGCCTTCACAGATGGCCCAAAAAAAGGGCTTTAGGGGTGGCACCCCAGCACTGACACAAAGCCACAAAAGCCCTTTAAACCACTCTTAATGGTGGGCTTTTGAGCATTTGTGTGTGTGCTTGTGCTTGTGCTCAAGGCTTGCCATATTAGAACACATCAGGCCTTGAGCATGTGTGCATGCGGACACACAAATGTTGAAAGGCCCCTCACTGAGGGTGGTTTTAAAGGGCTTTCCTGGTGCTGTGCTGCGGCCTCCCAAAGCCTTTTCTTAGGCATCTCGCAAAGGTAAGGTAGTGGGGAGGCAGCAGTGGTATTAGAAGGGAGGGGAGGGGGGAAATTCTTTGCTACTGCTCATGAATCCTGCTGCCCTAGGCAGATGCCTAGTGCCAGGTATCATCTGCAGATTTGTAGACCTCACTTGTTTCTATTTCCAAATCATAAATAAATATATTAAAAAGCACCAGTCCCAGTACAGATCTTTGGAGTGCTTCTCTATTTACCTTCCTCCATTAAGAAAATCAACCATTTAACCTTATTCTCTGTTTTTTTTTTGTCATTTAAATAGTTCCTTTAATTGCGTCCTATCCAATGACTTTTAAATTTCCTCAGGAATCATTCATGAGATACTCTGTCAAATGTTTTTGAAAATCCAGATACATTATATCAACTGGCTCACCCTTATCTACATTGATTCATGTCTTTATACACTTCTTTTTGTAAAAGAAAAATTCACCAGCACACACTTTAGACTTATCTACACAAATACATATTTATTGTCACAAAAGGCTAACACATGACAAGTGATTTTCAAACATTGTTGTACATTGCTTGATGTACAGTATAAGGCACAATGGGCCCGATATTCATTTGGGCAGGCTGTGCGCCGCTACAACATAGCCGTACCCGCTGACCCTTAACCCGGATATTCAATGCCGGGTCATATGCAGCCCTGGTACTGAATATCCAGGGATCGCCACACGTGCCAGAAGCCACAGCAGCTAACCAGGCAACGATATTGCAAGTTGCTTGGTCAGCTCCTGCGCCTAAAAGATAGGCAAGATTTTTCCTCGCTTATCTTTTAAGCGCAGGTTGCTAAACGGGTAGAATGCAATATCACTGCTGCCCAGTTATCGATCATTTCTACCTCTGCTCCTCCTCGGAATGCCCCGATCCAAGCGGTTATCATCGGGGCACGTAAGGGCCATAATCAGGGATATTCAGCAGCACTAACCATGTCAGTGCTGTTGAATATCCCTCTCAGTGGCAGTTACATGGTTTACAGCCTTGTAAATCATATAACTGCCCTTCAAATATCGGGCCCAATGGTCTTATAAGGAGAGTCTGTATTCCACAAGTTCTTATAATGACTATTGCTCTGTCTTGCCCATGACCATTGTCCTGTCTTGATGATAATACAAAGCAGTAATATAGTAAATCAGTGTTCTCAGTGTATATAGAATCTGCTTACACTTTGTTTAGATGTCATGCTGTTCACATACTGGACGTAGAGGAAAGCCTCATTAACATTTGCTATATATTCCTCAACCAAGAATTCTCTAACCTGTTCTCTAATTGAGCAATCTGCTAATGGGAAATTGCGTCTATGTGTGAGAACACTCAGTTCCTTATCGTCCCTCCAGTTCAGTCCCTCACCTCTGGGTTGTGCACCTCTTCTCGCAGCATGAAGACTGGGCATGTCAGAACTGTGACACCACTGTAGATATCCTGCTGGCACCTCCCACCAGCTCCCAGTGTGTCCAGTCTCCATGCAGCTGGAGGTAGTGAGCCTAGGTGCTGGGCTCACTAGAGGAGCAGATAAGGAGCTTTAGGCAGCTTAGCTGGGGTTTTTTAGTTTTTCTTTTCTCCCTATAACATTTTTTCTTTTGATCTGTAGCTTTAAAGCTTATTAAAGCTTGTTAAAAAAAAAAGAAAAAGCAAGAGCTGAGAGGGGATCGGAAGGGATTTAGAGGAGTCTCTTTTCTCCCTCCCCATTTATTTCTGTCCCCTTTGCCTGCTCTCCCCTCCTTGTTGGCATGGAAGGGAGTTCTTTAGCAGGCTTTTCATCTGCTTACCGGCTCAGTTTTTTGTGCTGTAGATTTCCAGTCAGAAACTGTCATTGGGCCTTGTTTCTCTGCTGCTGCTGCCAGCTGACAGACTTTCTCAGTTGTGCTACTCACAGGAAGCCCGTTATTGTTATCGGGGTGCAGAGAGGATCCGAAGGTCTCAGAGGAAGAGGTGAGTGTTTAAATCTTTGCTGCTAGTGTCCTGTGAACATTTTTGAGGCCTGCTGCCTCATGTAAAGCAGATTTTGGGGGTTAGCAGAGCTCAGGATCTTGGCGGGCCTTTTTCCCGCTGTGTTTTTTTTTCTTCACAGTGTTCTTTCTCTTTGCTGACAGCTTTCTTTAATTAATCCTTGGTAGTTTTCTGCTTACTTGGAATTAATATTGATTACTTTTAATTTTCAATGTTTTGGAGCTCTTAAAGGGCCAGTACAGAAAAGTAAAAAAAAAAAAAAAAAAAGCAGATTCTGCACATTTTTGTTTGGTTGCCCTTTTTGGTGGTCTGCGGGAGCCATTTCCTTTACTATCCAGTCTCTCAGATCCCATAGCACTAATGCCTACGCGGCCACAATGCCTAGTTTGTGGCGCCCGTAGGGGCTCGGTCTCAGATGCAGGGATGTGTCGTGGCTGCACATCTGAGCCGCATACTATGGAACAAGAAATGCAGGATCGGTCTAAAGAAGACACTGCTCTAGTTGCGCAGGGTGCTGCCACTTCTGCGTAAGGGGAGTCTCTGCGGGAGTCTCCGTCCGCTCTTCCTACTTCAAATTTGGCTAATGCCCTGTAATCCCGCCACTCCCATAGTGTCGGGGGCAGCTTTCGAAGGTTTCTCCCCAGATTTTGTGCTGCTGCTTCATCAGGCTTACTGCTTGAGGCAGCAGAGGGTAGTCGCGGATGCCTCACTTCTTGGGGCGCAGGAGGCCAAGCAGCCACCCAAAGGTTCGGTGGTAGTGATGGTAGACTGTTTAAGAGGGCCCGGTCAGTGGAAGATCAGCCTCTTGGTTCGGACTGGCCGGATGCAGAGGACCTTGAGCTGGAGCTGGAGCCGGAAGCCGGGATGGAGGATTTAGAGGAAGGTGAGATTCAGGAACCTGAAGATCAAGCAAGGATTATCCGAGTTTTTCGAAGAGAGGAGCTGACAATGCTCATTATGG
The DNA here is from genome assembly GCA_033557465.1 of Ichthyophis bannanicus. NCBI lineage: Eukaryota > Metazoa > Chordata > Amphibia > Gymnophiona > Ichthyophiidae > Ichthyophis > Ichthyophis bannanicus. The sequence goes on from CM066036.1 coordinate 189,151,321, forward strand.
AGTCCCTTCAGGCTCTCAATCTTTCGTCAGTGGTACCAGCAGAGGATGAGGGTTTGGAGGATCCTCTCATTCAGTCGGTACGAAAGTCCCAGGTGTTTTTTCCTGTTCACCGTGTGGTTAAACAGATGATTCAGGATGAATGGGATGTGCCGGAGGCAGGCTTGCGTGGTATAAGGTCCATGAATCGTCTCTATCTCTCTATCTCTTGGTGGATCAAGAACGGGAAGTGTTTTGTTCTCCGTGTATAGATGCAGCAGTTTCAGCGGTCATGAAGAAGACTACCATTCCAGTTGAAGGCAGTGCAGCTTTGAAGGACATACAGGATCAGAAGGTGGACGCCTTATTGAAGCAAGCTTTTGAGGTTAATGCTCTGGCTCTGCAGGCCTCTATTTGTGGAGCTTGGGTTGCGAGAGCATGCCTTTGCTGGTCGCAGCATTTGCAGCAGTCAGTTCAGCAAATGCAGGAGTAGCTAGCTGATGTGACAAGACTAGATTCAGGTTCCGCATATTTGGCCGATGTCCACTATGATCTTATTAGAGGTTTGGCGAATAGCATGGCTTCCTTGGTAGCCGCACGCCGCTATCTTTGGCGCCGCTATTTTTGGTGGACAATTACTCCAAGTCGCGTCTGAGCAAGCTTCCTTTTAAGGGGAAGCTGTTGTTTGGAGATGATCTTGATAAGCTGGTCAAGGATTTGGGGGATTCTAAAGGAAGTCACTTGCCGGAGGATAAACCGAAGCAGGGCCGAGCCCTGTTACCTTCCCGTGGGCAACCTCGGGATTTCAGGCAGTTTTGTACCTCCCGTTTGGGAGATTTCAAAAAGGATGGTTTTCCTCTCGAGGGCAAAGTTTTAGAGGATTCCGGGGAGCGGGCAGAGGATTTGCTAGTCCCTCTTCCTTGGTTTTTCAGAAAGCACAATGAAGCGAGGTGGACCCACGCAGGAATTCAGTCACTAGGGGGTCGACTTTGGGAGTTTCTTCTGGCCTGGGTCCAGATAACATCCGATCAGTGGGTGCTGGAGGTTGTTCGTGAAGGTTATTCACTCGAGTTTGCTCGTCCGGTGGTCGACTCTTTTGTCATGTTGCTGTGCAGGGGGTGAGAAAGGACGATTGCGGTACGGGAGACTCTGGCTCGTCTTTTGCAGCTGGGAGCAGTGGTTCCAATTCCACGAGAGCACTACGGTATCGGTTGATACTCAATTTATTTTGTGGTGCCAAAGAAAGATGGGGCCTTCTGCCTGATTCTGGATCTCAGGGGGGTAAACCGCTGTTTGTGGATACCTCATTTCCGAATGGAGACCTTACATTTGGTTATAGTGGCGGTTCGTCAAGGGGAGTTCTTGACGTCTCTTGATCTCACTGAAGCATATTTACACATTCCGATCAGGCCAGAACATCAGAGTTTTCTAAGATTTGTGCTACCGTGGGGGCATTTTAAGTTTCAGGCATTGCCCTTCGGTCTGGCGACAGCTCCGCACACCTTCACCAAGGTTATGGTGGTGGTGGCAGCGGCTCTTCTGAAGGAGGGAGTATTAGTTCATCCCTATCTCGATGACTGGTTGATTCAGGCAAAGTCCAGGGCCGAGAGTGTACGAGTGAGAGACAAAGTGGTAGAGCTCCTGCAGAGGCTCGGTTGGGTGGTCAATAAGGCCAAGAGCCGACTGGTTCCGATGCAAGTTCTAGAGTATTTGGGAGTTCACTTCGACACTCATGCCGGATTGGTTTTCCTGATGGATCTCCAAGCCCAGGGCCTGCAGCTTCTGGTGCGTGATTTTTTGCGGACTCCTGCACCATTGGCCTGGCACTATCTCCATGTGTTAGGGACAATGGTGGTGACTCTGGAAGTTGTGCTGAGGGCCAGAGCTCACATGTGTCCCTTACAGAGGTCACTGCTCCATCGATGGAATCACCAGAACGTCTCTGTCCAAGCGCCTCCCTTGTCCATTGCGGGTTAGGAAGTCTCTTCAATGGTGGCTTCGTCCACAGAATCGCGCGGCGGGCATGCCTCTCAAAAAATCACAGTGGATGCCAGTGTCAATGGATGCCTGTCTCGCAGGATGAGGAGCTCATTGCAGAGAGCTCTTCGTGCAAGGCGGCTTAACCGAACAGGCAGCCAAATGGTCCATCAATCGGCTGGAGCTGCAAGCGGTAGCTCTAGCGCTTCGGGCCTTCAAATCCACCTTATGGGGTTGAGCGGTTCAAGTTCTCTCAGACAATGCTGTGACGGTTGCGTACCTCAATCGTCAAGGGGGCACGGGAAGCGCGACTCTGGAAATGGAGGTGGAAAGTCTCTTCAATTGGGTAGAGCTTCATGCTTTGTCGGCGGCGCACATTGCGGGAACGGACAATGTGGTGGCAGACTTTCTCAGCCGGGTTTGAGTGGATCCTGGAGAATGGGAGCTTTATCCGGAGGTGTTTGCTTAGATTGTCCTCAAGAGGGGTTCTCCAGTTATGGATCTCATGGCGACCTTTCGGTCGGCCAAAGCCAGTCACTTTCACAGCAGGCGACGAGAACGAATGTCGGAAGGTTTAGATGCCTTACTCCAACAATGGCCCGCTCACGGTCTCCTCTACGTGTTTCTCCCTTGGGCACTCATAGGACGAGTGGTACAGTGCATTGAGGCTCATCAGGGAAGAGTGGTTCTAGTAGCTCCAGATTGGCCTCGTTGTCCATGGTATGCCGATCTGATGTGTCCGCTCGATGTGGAACTGTGGCGGATGCCGCTAAGGGAGGATCTGCTGCTTCAGGGTCCTCTACGAATGCCTCAGGTACATCGGTCCTCACTTACGGCCTGGCCATTGAAAGGGCTCGGTTAAGGAAGAAGGGTGATTGACAACTTGCTTCTGGCCAGAAAGAGGTCCTCTTCCTTAGCATATGTGCGCATCTGGCATGTTTTTGAGGACTGGTGTGCTCAACGTCGGTTTCGTCCGGCCTCAGTATCTGTACCGACAGTGTTGAGTTTCTTGCAAGACAGGTTTGATAAGGGATTGGCTGCCAGTTCGTTAAGGTTGCAGTTGGCAGCTATTTCTTGTTACATTACATGAAGACTTGCTCCAAACGAAACTGTGTTCAAAATGGAAAATATATCAATAACAACAAGACTTTAATCGAAAGAGTACCCAGGAAGTCTCAGACCAATAGGCACTACAGAGGATTTGTATCTATCTCTTTATGACAGTGCACTTGTAGCATCAATGACCGTTCTGGGAATCTTTATGGTTTAGGGACCACGGCAGCCACCACCTTTGTGTTAAAAAATGCTAGACATATAAACTAATCCTTATCTTTTTCATTCTCCTCAACGCCTCCCCTTGGGCACCGGTCATGCGTTTCACTCCAAAAAGGAGTTTCTTCAAGAGGGTCTGAAAGACACAAAGAGCTAGCATAGTTAAAATATGTTGAATCATTCGTTCACGAAAACGTCCATTTCGACCTGATACAGTTCATATTGAGTGTAAACTATTACCACAACTTGCTGAAGTAAAAATGAAGATATAGATATACTCACTGTTTCATGTTGCTACTTTTCATACCATAAAAGTCATGTCCTCTAAACATCGGTCCTCAAAAAACCCCGCGCATGTGGACTAGCCGGGAACCGGAGCTTTTAAAAGCCTACCATGCTAGACTCCTACTCTGTGCTCCTCCTCCCCAAAAGGATACTCCTACATTAAGGCTCTTAAAAACACACTCCCCAATCTATTGAGGAATTAAGGCCATAAGGTATGAGGGTGTTCAACGTAAAGATCCAACGCTGTTCTCGAGTCAACAATGTTTGCTCGAGAGTCTTACCCCTCATTGCTGATGTAACATGTTCTATGCAAAAGCCCCGTAAAAGTTCCGAGAGATCGCCCCGTCGTCGCAATTCAGCTTCCACTGTGTTAAATGCCTCCAATTGGGGAATGCTGGTATACAGCGCAGTTATATCTAAAGTAATCAACAATACATCTGGATCGTTTGCCCAATCCATGTGTTGATCTAACCTCTCCAAAAAATGGGAGGTATCACGGATGTAGGAAGGGATATCACTCAATAAAGGACTCTCGGAACTTTTAATTTCATTTTTGTTGGAATTAATCCATCTTACAGTTTATCAAAATTATTTTGCCTTTGAGGGTACCATTTACCAACAGATTTCAGGGGTAGCGATGGGGGCCACTTGCGCCCCCTCTATAGCTAATTTGTTCATGGGCATTTTTGAGAGGAAGTGGCTCTTACCATCTCCCCATGTCAGTCACATTATTATGTGGAGTCGCTTTATAGATGATATTTTTCTCCTTTGGAAGGGTTCTGAAGAAGGGGCAGTTCAGTTTGTTCAGTGGCTCAATAGCCTGGATAATGCAATACAGTTTACGCATACAATCAGTGCCACTCATATTACGTTTTTAGATGTGATGATAAAGAGAGGCTCCCAAGGTTGGATTTTGTCGGTTTACAAAAAACCTAGTGCACTGTCATAAAGAGGTAGGTACAAATCCTCTGTAGTGCCTATTGGTCTGAGACTTCCTGGGTACTCTTTCGATTAAAGTCTTGTTGTTATTGATATATTTTCTATTTTGAACACAGTTTCGTTTGGAGCAAGTCTTCATGTAATGTGATTTGATCAGCTCCATGAAGGCCAAGCTAGCTATTTCTTGTTACCAAGGAAAGGTGCAAGGAGTTCCTTTGGGGGGTCTATGCCGATGTACATTTCTTGAGAGCGGTATCCCGTCTACGTCATTTGCGCAGGGTGGTTTCTCCTCCGTGGGATCTCAACCTGGTTCTAGGAGCCTTAACAAGGGAGCCTTTTGAGTCTTTGCATCACGCTTCCCTAAAGGATTTGACTTTGAAGACAGAATTTTTGGTAGCCATTTGCTCTGCACGTCGAATCTCTGAGTTGCAGGCTTTGTCCTGTTGGGAACCGTTTCTGACTTTTTCTAGGGAAAAAGTGGTGTTGCTTCCCGTACCGTCTTTTCTACCAAAGGTAGTTTCGCCATTTCATGTGAATCAGTCGGTCTCTTTGCTCGTTTCGGGTATTTCGGGGGAGACCGTGTCGGACCATAGTTTGCATTTGTTAGACATTGAGGGTACTTCGGCGATACTTGAAGGTCTCGGAGTCCTTCCATAAGTCTGACCGCTTGTTCGTTCTCTTTGGTGGGCCACGTAAAGGTGAAACGGCGGCAGAAGCTTCAATTTCCAGATGGGTTCGTGAAGCAATAGCTTATATCTTGAAAGGTCGTCAGGTGCCCTTGGGGCTGTGGGCTCATTCTACTAGAGCGCAAGCTGCTTCATGGGCGGAGCATAGCTTAGTTCCGCTGGTTGAGATTTGCAGAGCAGCCACTTGGTCTTCCTTGCATACTTTTAGTAAACATTACCGCCTGGATGTTCAAGCGGTGGGAGATGCCTGTTTCAGGTCGGCAGTTTTGCAGTCCGGGTGGACAGGTTCCTCCCAATAGTTTACTGCTCTGTTATATCCCGGAGGTGAGGGACTGAACTGGAAGGACGATAAGGAAAGAGAAATTAGACTTACCTGCTAATTGTTGTTCCTTGAGGAACTCCAGTTCAGTCCCGATTCCCACCCGGGGGTCTTTTGGTCAGCTTTCGCAAAGCATGCTGTGTGATGCACGGTGACTACAATCCAGTAGGAGAAGTTCAGCAAATGTTCTCTCTATTCAGGTAAAGTATACCTTGTATTCTTTCTTCTCTCTCCTTTTTGTCCTATTTCTGCAAACAGGAGAGGGAGAGTTATCCTCTCATTTACGGGGTTTTAGATCAGTGTTAGAGTTAAATTGTATTTATTATAGCTACATGCTATTCAATGGGACCTAGTTGCAGATAGCCTGGGATAACTGTTAGCCCGGCTTAGTAGACATATCGCTTGGTCTCTGTCATACAGGCAAAACACAGTTAGACCCTCAGCAAGTACAGAATTAATTATAATAAATTTGAAGTAGAAATATGAAGATAAAATTAAATTGCAACCCCAACAAGCCTGACTCTGAAGTCAGTGTAACACAAGAAATAGAGTAGTTGGGGTGACATTCTACCTCATCTTTGCTGAGCAGTAGCATGAGATGCACAGGCCTCTCTGATCCCACATGCAGGCAGCGCAGCCTCTCCCCATAGTCTTCCCTCCTCCATTGATCTCAGTGCCACTTGCTCAGAGATGGGCATATCACTGATTAGGTGCCGTGCTGGTTCTTCCCACAGCCTATTTCTGAACAAAAATCACTGGGATTGAGGGAAGGGGCAGACCATAGGGAGAGACAGTGTTACCTGCGTGTGGGATCAGAGAGAACTGTGCTTTATGTTACTGCTCAGCAAACACAAAAGCAGCAGCTAGCAGAGAGGTACATACTGTGATGGAAATTTATTTGTGTAGCCATGCAGCCTATAGTTGGCCCCAAAATTCCAAACATGCTGTGCCTCTATTCAGAGATGCCAAGTTACCTTTTTCTAGGACTGAGATTTTAAGCCAGTCCTAGATATCTCACAATCTCATCCTGATACATTATGGGACCTACTGCTCTGATTCCAATGGGTAAAATCAGTAACTACAAATACCACATTGCATTTCAAGGCAAATCTGAAACCAGAGCTGGAAAAAATCTCACTCCTAGAACTGAATAACTTGGCACCCTGTCTATTGCAGACCTCAACAAATTTTGTGTGGACTTAGGAGCTAGGCCAAAATCTTAGGAACTAAGGCTTGTGACCTCCTCTGCCCCATTGTCTCTCATGTTGATCTCATGTTCTCAAGTCTTATGAGACCAGCACCAGAGTTGCGATACCGCACAGCATCTTTAGACAGAAATACAGATAACAGTTATAGCTTCAGATATTAAGTGTCTGTACATGTATGTGGTGCAATGGTGATGTACATGGGAGGAGATATGGTGGTAGGTGCCTTTGTGTGGGTGGGATGCAGGGCTGTGATGCATGTGTGTGTATGGTGCAGAGGTGGGGTGTCCATGTGTATGTGTGTGGTGTGGAGGTGAATGTGCCTGTATGTGTGTGTGTGTGGTGTGAAAGTGAGATGCCTGTGTGTGTGTCTGTCATGCGGAGGTGAGGTGTTTGTGTGTGTTCTGGGGGGAGGGGAATGCACCTTTTGGCAACACCATACTCTCTTCCCTCCTCTTCTAACCCCTCTCCTGCTGGCTACCCTCCTTTTACTTTTATAGACTCTCCTTTACCAACCCCTCTAGCACTCCCATCCTCTGCCCTAAAATCCCCCATCCTCCTTTTTTAAATAGGCCCCCTACCCCTTTAAATTGTCCCTGCCTTCACTACGTCACTTGAACTCCCCCCCCCCCCACCTATTCTACTGCAGAACATGACCAGGCTTCTGCCTGTGGGAGAAACGATCTCCTGCAAACATACAGAAGGGGACTTTGTCGAAATCGCTGCCATCCCCTTCTCTGCTCCCCGCAGGAGATCAGATCCCCGTGGGCAGAAAAGCATTGCAGCCATCATTGGGGCAACTCATTTAGAAACATAGAAACATGATGACAGAAAAAGACCACATGGCCTATCTAGTCTGTCCTTCCATAACAACAACTACAACAGTCCACTTTTTACCTTTAGAGATCCTCTGTGTTGGTCCCATGCTTTTTTGAATTCAGTTACTGTCCTCCATCTCTACCACCTCCACTGGGAGACTATTCCATGAATCCACTACTCTTTCTGTAAAGAAATATTTCCGCATATCACTCCTGAATCTATCTCCCTTCACCCTCATCCCATGTCCCCTCGTAGCAGAACTTGCTTTCAATTGAAAGAGGCTCTCTCCCTGAACATTTATGCCAGGGAGGTATTTAAACATCTCAATCATATCACCTCTATCCCGCCTTTCTTCTAAGGTGTACATATTAAGATCCTTAAGTCTGTCCTCATATGCTTTATAATGAAGCCCACTAATCATTTTAGTAGCCACCCTCTGCACCGACTCCATCCTGTTCACATTCTTTTGAAGGTGCGGTCTCCAGAATTGCACACCATACTCCAAATGAGGTCGCACCAAAGACTTATACAGAGGCATTATCACCTCCTTTTTTCTGCTAGCCATTCCTCTCCGTATGCACCCAAGCATCCTTCTAGCTTTTGCTGTCGCCTTTTCTACCTGTTTAGCTACTTTAAGATCATCAGACACAACCACGCCTAGGTCCCGCTCTTCTTTAGTGGACAAAAGTACTTCACCTCCTATACTGTATTGCTCCCTTGGATTGCTGCAGCCCAAATGCATGACCTTACATTTTTTAACATTAAATCCCAGCTGCCAAATTCTAGACCATTCTTCAAGCTTAGCTAGATCCCTCCTCATGTTATCTACACCTTCCTGGGTGTCTACTCTATTGCAGATTTTGGTATCATCTGCAAAGAGGCAAACCTTACCCGACAGCCCTTCCGCTATATCACTAACAAAGATGTTAAAAAGAATCGGACCAAGGACAGATCCCTGGGGCACACCACTGGTAACATCCTTCTCCTCAGAGTGAGCTCCATTTACTTGTACTCTTTGTCGCCTCACACCCAACCAATTTCTAACCCAAGCAGTAACTTTAGGGTCCATCCCTAGGGTGCTCAGTTTGTTTATAAGTCGCCTGTGAGGAACAGTGTCAAAGGCTTTACTGAAATCTAAATACACCACATCTAGAGCTCTCCCTCGCTCCAACTCCCTGGTCACCCAGTCAAAGAAATCAATCAGATTTGTCTGACAAGACCTGCCTCTGGTGAATCCATGCTGCCTCGGATCCTGTAATCTGCTGGACTCCAGAAACCTCACTATTTTCTCTTTCAGCAGCGTTTCCAATAATTTACTCACCACTGAAGTTAAACTAACCGGCCTGTAGTTTTCAACCACATCCTTACTTCCGCTTTTGTGTAAAGGCACCACATGAGCCTCTCTCCAGTCCTTTGGCACCACTCCCGACTCCAATGAGGCATTGAAAAGATCAGTCAGTGGAGTTGCTAGAACGTCCCCAAGTTCCCTCAGTATTCTAGAGTGTATCCCATCCGGTCCCATCGCTTTGTCTACTTTAAGTTGAGCTAGTTTCTCACGAACACAGTCTTCTGAAAATTGTTCAAGATGTCCCTCGCTTCTGTTCTTATTTGTGGGTGTTTTCTGAGGTCCTGCTCCTGGTTCTTCATCTGTGAACACAGAACAAAAATATTTGTTAAGCAATTCCGCTTTATCCTTATCAGCTTCGACATATTGCCCCCTGCACCCTTGAGTCTGACAATACCACTTTTGCCCTTCCTCTTCTCACTAATATTTTATTTATTTATTTACATTCTCTTATATACCGCGCTATTTTGCATCAGTGCGGTTTACATTGAACAAACTGAAATATATCTGAAAAATGTCTTATCCCCCCATTTTATTGCATTGGCAATTTCCTCCTCCTTTTGAATCTTTGCCTTCTTGACTACTTTGCTAGCTTCTCTAAGTTTTTCCAAATACAGATGCCTGTCTTCCTCTCTCTGTGATCTCTTGTATTTCATGAAGGCCTCCCTCTTTTTCTTCACTTTTTCAGCTACTTCCTTCGAAAACCATAGCGGTCTCCTTTTCCTTTTGCCTTTATTTACCATTTTAACAAAAAGGTTGGTTGTCCTTAAAATACCCCCTTTCAGTTTTGCCCACTGTTTTTCTACATCCCCCAGCTGTTCCCATCCCACTAACGACTCCCTGAGGTATTGGCCCATCTTCGCAAAGTTAGTCTTCCTAAAGTCTAAGATCCTCACCTTGGAATGGATTCTAACAGCCCTAGTCCTAATACTGAACCACACCATCTGGTGATCACTGGATGCAAAATGATCTCCCACTACAACATCAGAAAGACTTTTACCATTGGTAAGCACCAAGTTCAGTATGGCCCCTTCACGTGTGGGGTCTGTTACCAATTGCCTGAATAGTTCTCCCTGTAGAGAATCCAGGATCTCCTTACTTCTAGATGATACTGCAGCAGGAATGTGCCAATCAACATCTGGCATATTGAAATCTCCTATCAGTAGCACTTCCCCTTTCCTAGCAATGCTGCGTATGTCTTCAATTAACTCTCTCTCCACCTCTTGCTCTTGTGAGGGAGGTCTGTATATCACACCAATGCAAATAGATTTCTCTTCCCCTCCTTTTAGTTTAACCCACAATGCCTCCTCTCTCCCTTTTAAGCTCTGTAATTCCAAAGCTTTAATAGTAGTTTTTACATATAGTGCCACTCCTCCTCCCCTTCTTCCTCCCCTGTCCTTTCTGAATAAAGGCAATACCCCCTCATTCTTCCCAAACTATGCCTATAGTGCTAAGTAATTAGTGAGTGAATTAGCAAACAGTAACTGTTCCAACATTGGAGCACTCTGCCTCTCCATAACACATGAAACAACTCCAGCCACCACTTGCACTGTTGGCTGCATGGCAGTTTGATCTCCTGAAGCCTCCACCAACAAGCTTCTATGCGCAAAGGGTGCTGGCAGTCCCCCACTAATACCTTGGACTTCGGGAACAGGCCCCCTCAAAGCTTCGGACTCTTCTGCAGACCAGGAAGCACTCCATTGCAATCCACTCCCAGAAGACCATTGGACTTGCACAAGCTTGGGTGTTGGTAGTGAACCAGAAGAGGAAGTTGACACGCTCAAAAGAGCCACCGAGTTTTCCAACTTCAGCGTTCGCGACACCAGGTTTCCTTCTCTCGCAGATGTCGGCAGTTGTACGGGGCGAAAGAAAGAATCCAAGGGCCCAACAGGAACTGAAGTTAAAGGGGTTGAAGCAAGAGCAGGCTGAGAGGGCTTGTAGCATGCACTAGCCTTCTGCTTTCTCCCCATTGCAAGAAAACACCCGAAGCAGCAACTCAATCCAGCACCATCTTGACTCCTCCCCAGACCCTCGCTTTTGAATTGATTTTATCAGCTCTAGTCCTAATAGTGAACAACACCATCTGGTGATCACTGGATGCAAGATGATCTCCCACTATAATATCAGAAACATTTTCACCATTGGTAAGCACCAGGTCCAGTGTGGCCCCTTGACGTGTGGATTCTGTTACCAGTTGCCTGAATAGTTCTCCCTGTAGAGAATCCAGGATCTCCTTACTTCTAGATGATACTGCAGCAGGGATGTGCCCAGGGGTGGCTCTATAATGAGGCCAAGTGAGGTGGTGGCCTCAGGCGGCAACCTATTTGGGGGCGGCAAAATATGCCCCCAAAAAGGCCGGCTCACTCGGCCTTCAAAATCAAAACAGAAAAAAAAAACCCCACAGTCGGAGAAGCTGCTGCTGCTGTGCTGCTGCAGCGGCAGCAGCAGAATGAAGTGCTCCATGGCCCCCGCCGCCCCAGAATCAATGGAAGAACTTCAGCATTCCATCAACTAAACAAATAACTCATACTATCACCTCTCTAAATGCCACCACTTCTCCATCGGACCCCTGCCCGGTGAACTGGATTAAATCCACCAAAGAAGACCTTAGCACATACAGTCAAACCTCGGTTTTCGTTGGCCCCGGTTTTCGTCGGTTTCGGTTTTCGACGTCTTTTCAGACTGAAATCTTGTCTCGGTTTTCGTCTATCGCCTCGGTTTTCGTACTGCAATACACGCTGGTCTGCATACACTGCCTGCCCAGTCACGGCAGCACTTCCCCCCCGGTCTCACCGATCGCGTGTGCCAGATCTGAAAACCAAAAGTACTGCAATAGTGTACATACACCTTCGCGCTGGTCTGCATACACTGCCTGCCCAGTCCCGGCAGCACTACCCCCCCGGACTCACCGATCGCGTGTTGAGATGCGAAAGTCAGGTGAGCAACATCCTCGAGCCAGAGATGCAAGGATTGCACAGAGAGGAAGGCAGTTTAAACAATTTGTCTGCCAAAAATACCTCTGGAGCACCATCTTGTGGCCAGAAGTGGGATTGACTCTCTATAAAATGTATTTTTTGTGAATAGTTTTGGGTGTCTGGAACGGATTAATTGAATTTACATTATTTCCTATGGGAAATATTGCTTCGGTTTTCGTACGTTTCGGTTTTAGTCAGACTTCTTAGAACGGATTAATCATGAAAACCGAGGTTTGACTGTACATTCAAAAAATAGGTTATATGCCCAAAGCACTCAAGGTTATATGCCCAAAGCACTCAAACAATCTACAATCCGCCTTATTTGGAAAACCACCTCAACTAACAGTACCGACCCTGCAAACTACCACCGAATATCAAGCCTCCCATTCCTGGCAAAAATAACCGAAAAAATTGTCCAGAGACAGCTTCAAGACCATATCAACGAAAATGCCCCTCTAGATCCCCACCAGCACTGCTTCCGCCCAAACCACGGCATTGAGACACTTCTCATACATCTATTCGACAATATACTTAAAGGAATAGACAAGATAAAGAAAGGCTCCCTACTAATTTTTATCGACATATCATCTGCCTTCGACCCAGTTTCCCATCACATCCTACTGAAGCGACTAATGGAGATTGGTCTCTGAGACACCACCATCAAATGGTTTCAATCATACCTTGAAGACAGACAACAGAAAGTGGCATCCGGTAACCTCACCTCAGCATCTTTCCATACAATTCAAAGAATTCCACAAGGCTCCTCTCTATCTGCTCTTCTCTTAAACATTTACATTCAGCCTATATGCAAAATATTTAATAAACACAAGATACAATATGCCATATATGCCGACGATATCATGGCATATACCCCTGTCCACATGGATGCCCCAGACTATACCAATATGTCAAACTGCATCCAAAAAATTATGTCCTGGCTTACTAACAACAACTAAAATTCAATACAAAAAATCGGAAGCAATAATCATTACAAGGGAATCCACATTCATTCCTCCTACTTCTATCAACATCTCAAATATGCCAATCACAATAAGAGGCGAAGTTCGATATCTTGGAGTGATACTAGACAAACAACTTACCTTCCAATCGCATATCAACAAGACGTCTAAAACAGCCTTCTTCAAATTAGCAATGCTACGAAGACTAAAATCCCTCCTCAGTTACGAACACTTCCGTACAGTATGCCAGGCCATCATTACACCCAGGGCCGGCCTGTCCATTGTGCGATAATGTTGTTCGCATAGGGCCCCGTGCTTCAGGGGGCCCCATGCGAACACCATTATGGCACACTGGATGGCTTCAGAGGGAGACGGGGAAGCCTGCGCGAGGCCCCGGCTCCCTTTGTACAACCACCTGCATGAAAATCCTTTTTCTTCACGCTGGCGGCTGTTTGTGTGAAGCCGTGATTGCTGGGAAAGGTTAAAGGCAATGATGGGGGGGGGGGGAACCTGGACTGGAAATGGGCTGTGATGGGGGGAGGGGGGGACGGACAGGAAATAGGCTATGATTAGGGGGGCTAGGACTGCAAATGGGCTGTGATGTTTGGGGGGGGGGGGAACTTGGACTGAAAATGGGTTGTGATGGTTGGTAGGGGAACCTGCACTGGAAATGGGCTATGGTGAGGGGGGGAACCTGGACTGGAAATGGGCTGTGATGGGGGGCTAGGACTGGAAAGAGGCTATGATGGTGGGACGTGGACTGGAAATGGGATGTGATTGGGGGGGCTAGCACTGGACATGGGCTGATGAAGAGCTGGAATAGGACTGGAAATGGGCTGATGGGGGCTGGAATAGGACTGGAAGTGGGCTGACGAGGGGGCTAGGATTGGAAATTGGCTGATGGGGGAGCTTGGAGTGGAAATTGGCTGATAGGGGACTGGAATAGGACTGGAAATGGGCTGATGGGGGTTGGAATAGGACTGGAAGTGGGCTGACGAGGGGGCTAGGATTGGAAATGGGCTGATGAGGAGCTGGAATAGGACTAGAAATGGGCTGATGGGGGGGAGCTTGGACTGCAAATGGGTGATGGGCTAGAATAGGACTGGAAATGGGCTGATGTGGGGGTATGGGAGAATGGGACTAGAAGGGAGCGGATGCTGGGTGGGTCTAGAACTATAAGGGGGCTGATTTTGGGGGAGGACTAGAAGGGATGGGGATGGGGAATGAGAATGGAGAGGGGAAAATACATTTGTGTGGAAGAAAACTCTACGATGGGCCGGGTATTGGGAGAGTAAGAGGGGATTGAGAATGGAAGGGTGGAATTTGAGTGGATGATAAAGGAATAAGGAAAGAAATGGGGGAAAGAGCAAAAGGGAAACGATCAGTATGTTAAAGCAGATATAGAGAGAGAATGGAAAACATCTAAAAGAGAAGAAAGGACAAATGGATAGCTCGCAGAAGACATGAAGAACCCAGAAGAAAGTGACTGGAGCAATTGCAACTGAAAAATAAAATACCCAAACAGAAGGTAGAAAAATACTTTTGATTTTGAATTTATTAACTGGAATATGTCTGGTCTGGGAAGTGTATATTGCTAACATCTTTGTGTTTTTGTTTAGTGCAAGAGGAAATTACTTTATAGTTTTATTTCTCCAGTGGTGTACATTTCATGTTTGGCTTTTGGGGTTCCCAGTTTAATTATTATCTTCCTATTTCTAAATTGTGATCCCTTGTTCTTTGTGTGGTGATGGTCTATGTTCTGTGTAACCGAGCTGAGGTATTCTGTTCATGTAGTTTCTGTTTGACAGTCCCACTTGTTCGCTTTCCCCCAGTGAGATGTATTGGTATTCTCTAAGATGTATTGGTTTAATATCTGCAGTGTTGCCTTTTGATAGGTAGGGTTTGGTGCTTTGTGAGTCCTGGTAGTGCTGTTATGATAGGGTGGATTTGCTATGGATTCTAAATTGTCAGTGTTTATAATACTTCCTAATGGGCCTGGCGGTTGTCACTGCAATATAGTAATGCAGAAATCTGTTAGTCTTTCTGTAATGGGTCTGCTCCTTGTTGGTCACTCCAGGCCAGGAAATCCCGAACCCTCATCTGCAGTGTGCTGCTCCGGCTGGTTGGAATCCAGGGGAATAAAACTCACAGACCACACAGAAGGACAGTATGCAAGTTTATTCCAAAGGGTGGAGGGCTTGTCCGTATTTTATACATCATCAGAAACATATTCATACGTCATCCACCCATCTTCAAGGGGCCCACTATAGTTTATCAGTAACTAATGCAAAAACAAGTCATCCTTAAGTAGAACAATCAGTTTAGCTTACACAGCACATTCCTTTTTCCATACCCACACCAGAATGTACAAAGGGCACACACATAGGATTCTGATTTCTATAGGATTCTAATTTCTCTTGTGCAGGCCTCTTGTATATGCACTTAAACTAAGCATTATTATTACAAAGGGCACATATATAGGATTCTGATTTCCCTAACAATCCCCCCTTTGGGCCTGCATAGGCCCACTATAAGAACAGCCTAACAATCTACTACAAAATAACTAAACAGACATTATTAATGGAACATCTATATGCGGCAGCTCAGGTACATCAGCCACCATAAAAGCAGGAGTATAGGAATACATAAAAGTGGTAGAGCTTTGTAGGGCCTTTCAACAACAGCCAAGAACAAATGAATATACAACAAAAAAGAAGAAGAATTATAAAACCGCTCAATAGGGCAATAAGCAGCCCTTTGAGACCACCCCAAAGAAAAATACATCAGAGAGTAATCATGAGAAACTTCCCTGTAGTTGAAGAACAGTATAGAGCAGTATTAGACAGGCTAAAAGCAGAAACAATAAAACAATCTGTAGCATTAAAACTAGAGACAGTTTACAATGGGCAAGGGACCTAGTCATATCCCAAAGAGGGGCGAGTAACACCAATGTTATACAAGAAAGTAGAAAAAGAAACATGGGGCTGGGTGCAGTTTAAATTGTCAAGTACAGTAAACTTCTACATTTCACACAGATTAGAAGGTACAGTAATGAGACATGTTGAGAGAAAAGCTTCAATTTGTAGCGAGCTGGGCACACAAAAAGTAAGGCAGTCTGGGCAAGTAGTATTGCCGTATTAACAGTTTCCGAAACGGGCTGAAGGAGGCACCACATGAGTGGTAGGAGGAGTCAACACAGTCTTGTGTGTGATGGTCAGGAGGCTGGAACCGAAGATGTCAGTGGAGATGATACACGCTTGATTCTTGACGCATGGATCCACGAAGGGGAGGAGTCACACAGGATGGCTGACCATGTGATAACGATCACTGTAGTTTGGAGGTCCGTAGAGCGGGTCTAAGGTACCGTGCTTGTGAGGTGCTCTGACCTGTCACCAACCTTGAAGGGATATGTTGGTTCGGTACCTCTAGGCCAGGGGTCTCAAACACGCGGCCCGCGACGCCACGGAGTATTGTCCTGCTTGTCCTGCTGTTTCTATATTTTTTTTTACCTCGCGTGATTCCCGGGGCTGCATAATGTTGGTCTCACATGACCGCGTCACGCGCCTGCCCTCCACCAATCAGCGACAGGCAGGAGGAGGAGGAGAAGAAGGAGGGGGGGGGCCGGGCCCAGAAGCAGTCTGAGCAGCCACGAGGTACCAGCGCTTTGAAGAATCGCCTGCTTGGATCGCCTGTTTGGAGGATCGCCAGGGTGCACAGCTCTCCGCGGCAGGTAAGGAAGCAGTCTGCCCAGCACCCGGAATTAAGCCAGCCCTGCCTCCCTCAGTCCCTCTCCTCTTCGGCTTTCAGAGCCGCGAAGGGAGAGCTTCTCCCTCGCGACTCTGTTAAGCTCGAGGGGGCAGAGGGGAAATTTCCCATAAGCCTCAGCCGGCTTAACAGAGTCGCGAGGGAGGAACTCTCCCTTCGCGGTTCTAAGCCGAAGAGGAGAGGGACTGAGGCAGGCAGGCAGGGAGGGAGGGAGGGAGGGAGGGATGGCGAGGGGGAGGGGGGGCCTGCGATTTTTGCTGAGGAAGGAAGGAAGGAAGGATGGATGGATGGATGGGGGGGGCCTGCGATTTTGGCTGAGGAAGGAAGGAAGGAAGGATGGATGGATGGATGGGGGGGGGCCCTGCTATTTTTGCTGAGGAAGGATGGATGGGGGGGGCCTGCGATTTTGGCTGAGGAAGGAAGGAAGGAAGGATGGATGGGGGGGGGGGCCTGCGATTTTTGCTGAGGAAGGAAGGAAGGAAGGAAGGAAGGATGGATGGGGGGGCCTGCGATTTTGGCTGAGGAAGGAAGGATGGATGGGGGGGGGCTGCGATTTTTGCTGAGGAAGGAAGGATGGATGGATGGGGGGGCCTGCGATGTTTGCTGAGGATGGATGGATGGATGGATGGGGGGGGGGCCTGCGATTTTTGCTGCTGCTGTTGATGATGGATGGGGGGGGTCACAACTGGTAAGGTGCTGTGGGGTGGGGGTCCGAACTGGTTATGTGCTGTGGGCTGGGGGGGGGGTCAGAACTGGTAATGGTTCTGACCCCCCCCAGCCCACAGCACATTACCAGTTCTAAACCCCCCAGCACATTACCAGTGTGCTGTGGGCTGGGGGGGGTCAGAACTGGTAATGTGCAGTGGGCTGGGGGGTTTAGAGCTGGTAATGTGCTGTGGGCTGGGGGGGGGGTCAGAACTGGTAATGGTTCTGACCCCCCCCCAGCCCACAGCACATTACCAGTTCTAAACCCCCCAGCACATTACCAGTGTGCTGTGGGCTGGGGGGTCAGAACTGGTAATGTGCTGTGGGCTGGGGGGTTTAGAGCTGGGACAGTGGTGTGGGCTGGGGGGGGGGGTCAGAACTGGTAATGGTTCTGACCCCCCCCAGCCCACAGCACATTACCAGTTCTAAACCCCCCAGCACATTACCAGTGTGCTGTGGGCTGGGGGGTTTAGAGCTCAGGGATGCTTGATACTGCGGTGGTGGAGGCAGCAGCAGCAGCAAGTTTCGATTTTTTAAAATGTACCTGGACTGCATGAAAAAAAAACTAGAAGAGAGAAGAAAGGACAAATGGACAGCAGACGATGGAGAGCTAGCAGAAGACACGAAGAAACCATAAGAAAGTGGCCGGAACAATTGCAACTGAAAAAAAATGCACAAAAGGTAGGAAAATATCTCTTTATTTTGAGTTTATTAACTGGAATATGTCAGCTCTGGGAAATGTGCATCATTAATGTCTGTGCTTTAGTACAAGAAATTAATTTATAGTTTTATTTCTACAGTGCTGAGGTATTCTGTGTAATTCCTATTTGACATTGCTACTTGTTCTCTTTTCCCAGTAGGTCATGTATTGTTCTCTGAAATGTATTGATTTAATATTTGCAGTGTTGCCTTTTGATAGGTAGGGTCTGGTGCTTTGTGAGTCCTGGTAGTGCTGTTATGATACGGGGGGTTTGCTATGGGTTCTAAATGGGCAGTGTTAGTAGTAGTTCCTAATGTGCCTGGCGGTTGGCACTGGATTACAGTAATATAGAAATTTTCTAGTCTTTCTTTATCCATGCACTCATTATGCAACATTATGCAAATATTTATGCAAATGAGGCCCCTTATGCAAATGAGGCCCCGTGTCTTATGCGGCCCCCGGGTTACTTTACAAGTCCTCATTCGGCCCTCAAAGCAATTTGAGTTTGAGACCCCTGCTCTAGGCCGAAAGCTGCCTTTCTTCAGGAGTCTTCTCCTCTCCTCTCCAGTTGCTAGGGCCTTGGCTGCCCCGGCGTCAGCTACTTCTCATCCTGGTCCTGAAGCCTGATCTGTATATGGAGAATGTTTCCAGCGAGGGCAATGGCTTCAGGATCTCTTAGCCGCCACCTTCACTGTAATCGATGTTATCAGAAGAACTTGGAACAGTCCCATACTGGAAAAGGGGCTTGTACCATGTGCTGGTGATATGTCTTTACCAAAATCCAGTCTCCGGATTGAAAGAAAAGAGCTGAGTCATCCCGTAGAAAGGACTGGACCTGCTGAGCATACCTATGGAGGGAAGAGAGTTGCCTCTGCTGCTAGGAAATACAAGAGATCAAATGTGAGGCTCAGGAGTATAAAAAATAAGCAGTCTTCCATATAACAGTTCAGAGGGAGAAAAAGTTCAGTCTACTCCCTTAGGGCAATTTGTTTGGTTGTTTGTTTGTTGAACAGAGTCAAAGGCAAGACAGTTTAGTGTCTTTACAAAGTTTTTTTTTTTTTTTAATTTCGGAGGTTCCCCCCTTCGTGGGTTGCTGTTTGCACACAAAAGCCAAATCCTAAGCAACTCAATTTAGCTAATACATTTTGACAAGATGCCCACACTTCCTCAAATTTTTCACAATTTTTAGAATTATACCAATTTGTAAAAATTTGTGTAAGTAACTTTCCTCCTTTAGCTTCATGTGTCGGGCCAGGACACATAGAGGCAAAAAGGGATAAAAACATCTGAAAAGCACCACGTGGCCAGTGTGGGTCTCCCCAAAGCTCATTAGGATGAAAAGTGCACTCAGCCTATCTCCAAGTATCTATTTCCAATTATTGGGTATATCTCTGGGCTAGATGACTTCCAAAATTGGAGTTAATGGGGATGGCATAATCAAATATTGTAGAGTATTCATTGTCAGTTTTCTTTCTAGGTGGATACATTGGATACATCATTTCACATTTCAATTTACCCTCACCATTTTATAATGTTAATCTAAGTTCTCTTTTCCAACATGAATATTCCATCACACTCCTCTCAACACCACTTTTTTTCCACTTACATCATTCCATCAAACTACATGCATAGGTCCTTCTGTCTTTTTTATACCATACTAGTGTATCCTTATTTGGCAAGGCTGCTAAGAACATCAAACAATTGTTAGAAACTTAGTATTTTTGTAAACAAAAGGTATATATAAAATATAAATGTAGATCCTTTTCAATAAGCATAACAATATGAGTAAACAGTGCTCATTCTAATTAGCAACTGCCTAAACAAAATATAGATAAAGTCCTTACAATATAGACTAATGCTTCACGGCATTTTATAACATCAATCCCCATAGGAAGGAGTATGGCTTCTAACAGAACAGCCACATAATCTCTCAGGTGTGACTAAAGTCTATCTTATACCTGGTTCTCAGTGAGAGTGCTGTGGAAACTTAAAAATATTTGAGGACTGATCTTATAATCGCAGTGCCCACAAGGATCTGTGGAAGTTACTCGCTAATCATGGTGTTTAAGAGATCCTTTTGAGATGAGAGGCCTAAGAAGGTTCAAGGCATTTGTGGTTGGGCCTCAGGGCGATATTTCCTCGGGTTCTTCTTGGCCTATTCCCCCCTGCCTAGTCATGTCTCTTCAGAGGCATAAATATGCAAGGTTCATGTTCTTCAGGCCTTGTGGGTCCTCGAAGTCTTAAAGCAGTCAGAATTCCGGTGGCCCAGATCATCACACTCGGAGCAGCACGTTTATTGCCTTTTCCAAGGCTGTAGCCTCACCTTCTGTCTCTCTCTCTCTCTCGGTTATCTTTTTTATTTGTTTTTTTTTGTTTTTTTTCAAACCTCTCCTAGATCGTTGCTAACAATTAAAATTTTGTTTATCCAATCAACTCAAGTTAATGTTATTGTTTTATTTGTCTACTAACTTTACAAATATTCTCATGTTTTCTGGGAACTAAGTTTCATCTTTCCACTAAATAAGATCTATATGCTTGGGAACAGAGCAATTTCAGATCAGCCTCTTTGCAAAATTCTATAATTTCTATGTGTACTGAACCTCTACATAATGTACTGCTAGAACAAGTATTTTGGTAACATAAAGTGCAAGTGTGTAAACTAAAGAAAAATTAATATCTCACAGTGCTGCAACATATATCTGTTTTCTCTGCAACATATATCTATTTTCTCAGGAACTGTATTGAAACTGAAATAAAAACTTTCAGAACAAAGTACACTTTTTCACTGGAAACTAACACGTAAAATTCAAATACAGAAAAAAAGGTGAATTTATCCTAAAATCCAATATTGTAATAAATCAAATCAGAAAGATCAATATCCAGCAGCCATGGTGCTACTATCCTGTTCGTCAGCCATCCACACCGAGCTAAACAATGCAAAGTAGTTAACTTAAAATCTTACAGTTCAGGAAACAGACATTCAAATAACATGAAACTGCAAAGAGGTGAATTCAAAATCATGCTTTGTCACATTTAAATTAAAACCTTATACATAATACTTGAGACTGGTATCAAACTGATCTGAAACAATGAAATTATGTTAAAGCAATTTGCTTAGAGTAACAGTTCAACCTTGATGTTATCTCAAACACAAATAGTAAAGTAAACAGCAGGTCTGTCATGTGTCTAGATTCCTGCAGGCAAATGCAGATAGCTAAACAAGAGAGAAAAGTCCTAAATACTGAGTTTAAAAAGAAAAAGTTGCTTGAGAATTGTCACTAATTGTGATTGCTATTAAATTCCTATAGTTACAACTCTATGTGTTTCTATAATATATTAACAATAATTATGACCTCTGAGGTGCTTGCCACAAAATATAAAAATCATTGTTTTTTTTTTTTAACTCTTTAACCATTTCTGCCTTCTGTAGCCCACGGGAGGGGCTGCCCCCTTTCCCTCTCTCTTCTTTGTTCTCTTTGTTAAGTTTCTGGTTTTGTTTCTTATGTTGTAGGGGGAAGAGATAGCCCCAACCTAATTTTTTTTTTTTCAGGACACCCTAAATCCTTTCATTCCCAAGAAATGCAGCAGATTATGAATGGCTTCTATCACAACTGGTTTCTCCTGCCCCAACTTTAAAGATCATCTACATAGTGCCTAGAGAGCAGACTCAAACATATACCTCAAATCTACAATACTAAACCATTTGCGTTCATGCAAAATTTAGCTCAATATTTTTAACCAAAAGCATAAATATACAAATCAGGGGGTTTCTTTTTGAAATAAGGTTTTCAAAGGAAAGTATCCATTGCTAGGTCTGGACAATCTTATTCAAATTCCTTAAATCCTGCACCAACCAGCAATAAAGGAAAAACAATATTTACTGTAAACAAAACATATATTTTTTTCAGCTTGTTGGGAAGAACACTAAGGAGTTACTTATTTGGGAAACTTCTGTTTCAGTTCGTATTTAAACAAGAGACAAATCAAAGCTTACAAGTGCTTTCTTAAGAAATTTCGTCCTGCATAATGAACTAGACCCTCGGGGTATTTGGAGCGCACCCCACTCCCCGAATTCCTCCACTATTTACATTATACATCTCACTCACACACAATCAGTCTCAGTTCCCAATAGAATATAGAAACCACCAAGGTAGATACCAAAGTCCCAATTTTCCTTACCGCGGTCTGTGCACAGAATTACTTGGTTGCTGCAGTGCCTGCGTTTAATTCACTGTCTGTCCGATTCACAATACCTCTAGTCACCTAGGACCATTACCAGCTAGTAAAGAGACCTCTCTGCAGAGAAGGAAGTGAGACTGTTGAAATCAACAGGACGCGTCTTCGCACCTCCACTCAGCAGGGGTCACTCCACCGTGGGAAAATCCCAGCGAGCCCCAGCTGTTATTTACACCTTTACCTGTGGCCAATTCACCTTTAGCCAAGCTGGCCAATGAGACTCTGAGAGGGATATTGTGAAGCAGATTAAGAGCTCTTTTAGTATTTCATTATTCAGTACATTGCTATAGCAATGGGTGTCTAAATACAGACACACCCTTTTACATATCTCAGTGACAGTTATACCGTTATTGAGTACAAAAGTAATTTTCTTTCTATTTAGCTTGTCTTGGCAATAAATAGACACTCTGCAAACAAATAATAATTTACATTTTAGTATGCTGTTTAACTTTAAGTTTCTGTTCTGTCTGCCTGTCCGTAACCTTTGAACACAAAGAACAGAAAGGGAGGGGGAGGGAAAAGCAAAGCAGTGGAAGAATAAACAAACAGCACTTGTCACTTACATTCCAGGGACACGGAGTCATCAGTTCTAGAGAGGGGGGGGGGGGTCGTATAGGCACAGAGATAAACTAAGCACAGTAAACATGCTAACAGGCTTATTCAGCAGAATCCTGTAACTTACACTGACAATTTATGTAGAATGGCTGTTATTTAGCTGCAGCTTTAAAACTTATCACAACATATAGCAGAACATACATTCACGCGGATTCTGGAGTGGTCCCCTCACCTTGGGACCCCCCCATCCTCTAATTAATTCACAACAAACGCACGGCTGGCCAGACACACAAGCACACAGCCTTCACAGCAGCCGCAGATGAGAAAGAAAAGAAATCTAGCTTTCCCACCGATTCCCACCCAGGGAACAGGAAAGTCTTAATTACCATTTAATTACCATTTAACCATGCTACCAAAGCAATAGGGACACTCCCAACCAAAGGGAGAATACCAGTTCTAATTTAGACCGTGCTACCAAAGCACAGGGATCCCTGGCCAGCGGGAGAATCCCACTTCCTGACACCAAATGTAATGGGTCTGCTCCTTGTTGGTCACTCCAGGCCAGGAAATCCCGAACCCTCATCTGCAGTGTGCTGCTCCGGCTGGCTGGAATCCAGGGGAATAAAACTCACAGACCACACAGAAGGACAGTATGCAAGTTTATTCCAAAGGGTGGAGGGCTTGTCCGTATTTTATACATCATCAGAAACATATTCATACGTCATCCACCCATCCTCTAGGGGCCCACTATAGTTTATCAGTAACTAATGCAAAAACAAGTCATCCTTGAGTAGAACAATCAGTTTAGCTTACACAGCACATTCCTTTTTCCCTACCCACACCAGAATGTACAAAGGGCACACACATAGGATTCTGATTTCTATAGGATTCTAATTTCTCTTGTGCAGGCCTCTTGTATATGCACTTAAACTAAGCATTATTATTACAAAGGGCACATATATAGGATTCTGATTTCCCTAACACTTTCTTTATCCAGACACTCATTAAGAGGCATGTTTACTAAAAGTGCATGTTAATATTATGCAAATATTTACGCAAATGAGACTGCTTATGCAAATGAGGTCCCGCAATTAATGTCCGTACATGGCCCCGCACCCCCCTTGGGCCGCCCCTGATTATACCTGTGCTGGACTACCTAAACAATCCACTCGACCCCTTCAAAAATTCCAGTACGCTGCTGCTCATATTATTGCTAGCGCTTCACTACAAGACCATATAACTCCCATACTATATGATCTACACTGGCTGCCAATCTCATCACGATCAAAATATAAATCAGTGCTCACCATCTTCAAGATCAAAAATAACTTATCAGCAGGAATACTACATGAGCTCAACTGAACCAAAGCAAGCATAAGACCGGACAGAAACAGCACTAAAAACACCATATCAACCCCTATTCTATTCACAAGAACCAACAAATCCACATCCATGAGGGCTTTCTCTCTTGCTGCCCCTGCTATTTGGAATACACTCCCAGAAAAACTAAGATCTACAACTGATATAAAGGATTTCCGGAAGTTACTCAAAACCACCCTATTCATTGAACAATTCAACGAAGATCCCCAATCACATTAAACATGACACGGTTCCATGAACATTCCTCTAAACAAACCAATTTACACAAGCGAAGATATCTGTAACATTCCCCCTCCAACTACCCTTACTACGATAAATATAAGTTTAGTTTCAAAACTCTCATCTAACCCTCTCCTTCGTTTACATAAAAACTCTTGAGTTTACTTAATCCTAGAAGTATAATGTTACAAGAGACTGCTAAGTTTTAGAAGTATAGACTGATATAATTACATCCCAGTCATGGTTGTCCGTGAACCATGTCTCTGTTACTGCCACTAAATCCAAGTCAGCCTCTCCCATTAAAGCCTCAACATCTGGGATCTTATTTCCCATGCTACGGGCATTTATACACACTGCTTTCCATATGTTGCCCCTTTTACCCATTTTCATAAAGGTATTTAATGTTTCACTTACCTGGGGGCTTTCTTCCCTATCCCCAACAAATCTAGTTTAAAGCCCTCTTCAGTAGGTTAGCCAGTCTGCTATTGAAGACATGTCGACCCTTCTTGGACAGATACTATAGTCCCTTTATATCATGATTTTCATGCCTCGAAGTGGACAAAATAGTATATAGATAACACATGTGAGCATAAAATAAACTGACAAACTTGTGCATGCTCGAGAGCAGATGTAAATATTTATTTATTTAACTGGCTTTAATATACTGTTTTTCTACCAAACAAAACGGTTTAGATCAACCAAGTGGGCATGCAGGTTACATCGAAAATCTTAAACATGGAACAGAGTATAACTGGGGGATTGAGGAAGCATGCGGGTTCATTATGACATTAGAACCTATTATACAATGAGCAAGACATTAATAAAGATAACAGTGTAAGGCAGAACATTATGTTGGATGGCTGACTAGGGAGGAGGAGATAGGGGGATAATCTGTGAGAAAGGTGGGTGTCATGTTGTGGGTCAGTCGGAGGGGTTGTGTTGTAGTGCTCTTCAAAGAGGTATATCTTGAGGTACCTTTTGAAGGCTTGGCATGACTGGATGCTCCGTACTGTACGAGGTTGAGTGTTCCAGAAGGTGGGACTTTACAGTTCAAAGGCTCTTGTGGGTGCACATTGTGTGCTCTTACATACTTGAGGTGCCAGGTGAAGTA
Source organism: Ichthyophis bannanicus (assembly GCA_033557465.1). Lineage (NCBI taxonomy): Eukaryota > Metazoa > Chordata > Amphibia > Gymnophiona > Ichthyophiidae > Ichthyophis > Ichthyophis bannanicus. Next base: position 189,176,749 of record CM066036.1, read on the forward strand.
GATTGAGCGTGCTTTGTCTGTGTGGCCTACTGGAGTTGGGGCCTCTGATCAGTGTCTGGAGGTGCTCAGATGTGGTGTTGTTGCGTACTTTGTGGATAATAGTGATAAGAACATAAGATATGCCATACTGGGTCAGACCAAGGTCCATCAAACCCAGTATCCTGTTTCCAACAGTGGCCAATCTAGGTCATAAGTACTGTGATAAGGAAGCTTATCATAGCTCAGGTAGGAGCTATAGAAAAGATGATGTGACTCTGAACAAGCAACCTGTCAGTTCTGGTAGAAGTGAGAAAACAGAGTTTTCACATAAAAGACTACCAGTCCCAGAATGCACCAGGTTTCCAGCAGCCATGAGAGGGGCTGAAGTGAGAAAATGTGTGTGCAATCAAGAGAGCTATGAGGTAATCCCTAAGCACTCATCTCAAAGGGCAGGGCCTGATTCAAGACAGCTGCGCTGTGTTAGGGAGCAGCACACATTAGGAAAGAATAAGAATAGAGCTTATTCTTCAGATAACAGTTACTACAAGCTCCAGCCCAGCTTCAGGGAGAGTTTCAAGAACAGCTTCAGCAATTGCTACAGAGGGAGAAAGAGATACAGAGACAGCAACGGCTACAAGCTCAAGCACCAGTATCACCTGGAGAAACAGAGGCCAAGCCAAGCGGATAGAGAAAGAAGGAAACTCTCTGGAAGGAAGAGAAGAAAGCCCATTGGAAGGTCTGGGAGATTCCAAGGCAGTACCCATACTGGGAGGTATTCCAAATGCCAGCAGAGTCCATTGGACTGGATTCAGCCAGAGGAATGGATTGGCAGAGATAGGAATCACCAGTGGCTACCTGGAAGAGAGAAGACTGCATGTGGAAGGGACTTTCAGACCAAGGCCAGAAGGTATGTGAGAGGAGATCCAGTGTCCAGGGATCAAGATTGGAAGGCTGGACATCAGAATTGGATTACATATTGGCCAGGCTATACAGAGAGGAATAATGATAGCAGGAGAGGCTCAGGTATGAACACTGATCCAGACCCTATCTATAATAGAGAATGGCAGCAAGGGAATGAGCATTCTCATGATAGTGCCTTAATGGAAGACTCGTCTGTGCCAATGCATGATAATGACCCTATGCTGATTGATACAGCAGATGAAAGTACAGTTTATATGGACTGTTCTCTATCTAAATGCTATTGCTAGCTTTCTCTGAGCAAACACATCAGCCATCACAAAGAAACCTAACTTTGTTCTTTATTTCCACTGCAAACAGCTCTTAAAGCATGATTTGGGCTCACACAGTAGCAGCCAGCCAGCTAAAGGCTTTCAGCTGGTCCATTGATAGTAATTAGGGCTGCACCTGATTGTGTGGGTGAGCAAGGGAGAATCACTGCTGAGATCTGCGTGGAAAATAAGCAGAAGTTAACCTAACCAGCAAAGTTTATTCTTTTCTTTGTGCCTTTGTATTTGGTAATTATTTGCTAAGGAAACATTAGCTAATTGCCTGACAAGCTGAAGGTTGTTTCTGGTTTACTTTGTGACTTTTTGTTATCCATTTTAAACACTGCAAGCAAGTAACCTCATTTATAGTGCTATCAAGCATACATGTGCTGGGTGAATTAAACCCCATCAATAAAAGAAGTATTTTATTGATCTTACCACTTGGTTTCATAACTCAAATTATTGTCATCAGCTGTGTTTGGGAGTGAATGAACTACAATACCCACAATACCTTGCAAGAATCATATGAATATATGCATCGTCAAGATTGTGTAAGTTCTCACCCTAGGCAGCCGTCTGACAGTACTTAGCGTTTCCCCAAAAGACACAGGTTCCACAATGCTTGCATTGGCTCAAACAGTGATATCCAGGGTCCCTTTTAATAATGGATTATGGACCTTTCCTCCAGGAACTTGTCCAAACCTTTTTTAAACCCAGCTACACTAACAGCTTTTACTACATCATCCGGTAACAAATTCTAGAGTTTGATTACACGATGAGTGAAAAAAATATTTTCTCTTATTAGTCTTAAATAGAGTATCCTGTAGCTTCATTGCATGTCCCCTAGTTTTTCTATATTCTGATGACATAAACAATCAGTCTACGTTTACCCGTTCCATTCCATTCATTAATTTCTAGACCTCTATTCTATCTCCCCTCATCTGTCTCTTTTCCAGGTTGAAGAGCCCTAAACCTTTAAGCCTCTCTTCATAAAGGTATCCTTCCATCCCCTATACCATTTTGGTAGCTCTTCTCTGTACATTTTCAAATAACGCTATATCCTTTTTAAGATACCAGAACTGCACACAATACAGAGGCACACACAGCATGGAACAATACAGAGGCATTATAATATCCTTTGTTTTATTTTCCATTCCTTTCCTTACTATCCCTAGCATTCTATTTGCTCTCTTGGCTGGCGCTGCACACTGGGTGGGGGGTTTTAACATGTTATCCACAATGAAACCTAAATCTTTTTCCTGGGTGGTGGTTCCTAATGTGGAACCTTACATTGTGTAACCATAGTTTGGGTTGTTCTTTCCTAGGTGCATAACTTTGCACTTGTCCACATTAAATTTCATCTGCCATTTGGATGCCCAGTCTTCCAATTTATCAAGATCCTCTTGCAATTTTCCACAATCCTCATAGGTTTTAAAAGCTTTAAATATTTTTGTGTCATCTGCAAATTTGATAACTTCACTCGTTATTCACATTTACAGGTCATTGATGAATATGTTAAAAAGCATTAGACCCAGCACAGATCCCTGGGGTACTCCACTGTTCACCTTTCTCCATTTGGAAAATTGGCCATTTAGCCCTATGCTCTGTTTTGTATCTTTTTACCAGTTCCTTATCCACAATAGTATACTGCCTCCTATCCCATGACTTTTTAGTTTTGCCAAAAGTCTCTGATGAGGGACCTTGTCAAAGGCTTTCCGAAAGTCCAGATACAATATATCAACCGACTTACCTTTGTCTACCTTTTTATTCACACCTCCAAAAACATATAACAAATTAGTAACACAAGATCTTCCTTGTTTAAAGCCATGTTGGTTGTCTCCCATTAAGTCATGACTATCTACATGTTCAGCAATTTTGTTCTTTATGATGGTTTCTACCATTTTTCCCAGTACTGATGTCAGTCTCACCGGTCTGTAGTGTCCTGGATCACCCCTGGAACCCTTTTTAAAAATTGGCATAACATTGGCAATCCTCCTATCTTCAGGTATTACAAATGATTTTAATGATAGTTCACAGATTACTAATAGCAGGTCTGCAATCTCATATTTCAGTTCTTTCAACACTCTTGGATGTATACCATCCAGTCCAGGTGATTTGCTACTCTTCAGTTTATCAAATAGTTGTAATACATCTTCCCGGTGTATCAATATTTCTTTTAATTCTTCCGCAGTATCACCTTTATATGCCACTTCAGTTATGGGTAACATCCCTACATCTTCCTCAGTAAAGACCGAAGCAAAGAATTCATTCAGTCTCTCCACTATGGCCTTGTCCCTTCTTAGTGCCCCTTTTACCCCTCTATCATCTATTGGTCCATCTGACTCTCTTACAGGTTTTTTTACTATGAATGTACTTGAAAAAGTCTTTATTATGCGTTTTTGCTTCCATAGCAAGCTTCTTCTCAAATTCTCTTTTTGCCTGCTTTATCAATACCTTGCATCTAACTTGATAGTGCTTGTGCTGTTTCCAGTTTTCGTCATTTGGCTCTTTTTTGCCATTTCCTGAAAGATGCTTTTTTGGCAACAACAGCCTCTCTGACCTCACCTTTAAACCAAGCTGGCATTTTTTTTATTTCCTTCTACATTTCTTAAAGTGTGGAATACAGCTGGTCTGGGTTTCCAAGCTAGTATTTTTAAACAACACCCAAGCCTGATGTAAGTCTTTAACCTTTGAACTGCTCCTTTAATTTTTTTCTTAACTATTTTCCTCATTTTATCATAGTCTCACTTTCGAAAGTTAAGAGGTAGTACTGTAGATTTCCGTACTATCCCTCCTCCACTAATTAAATCAAACGCGATCATGCTATGATCACTATTGCCAAGTGGCACCTTATCTCTTGCACCAGATCTGGTGTTCCACTAAGGACTAGGTCTAAAATGGCTTCCCCTCTGGTTGATTCATGAAGCAGATGCTCTAAGAAGCAAATCATTTATTTAGTCTAGAAACTTTATCTCCCTAGCATGTCCTGCTGTGACACTGACCCAGTCAATACCGGGGTAATTTAAATCATCTATTATTATTACTGTGCTGTAACTTTTGTTAGCTTCCCAGATTTCTTTGATCATTTCATCATCCATTTGTTCATTCTGGCCAGGCGGTCGATAGTACACCCCCACTTCCATCGCCTTCCCCTTTTTACAGGGAATTTCAATCCATAGTGATTCTACAGCAAATTTTGTTTCCTGCAAACTTTAATCCTTTATGACCCAATGCCCTCTTTAACGCTGAGCACAACCCCTCCACCAATTTGATCATCTCTATCATTATGATATAGTTTGTACCTAGGTATCACAGTGTCCCACTGGTTGTCCTCCTTCCACCATGTCTCTGAGATACCAGTCATATCTAACCTCTCATTTAGTGCTGTATATTCTAACTCTCCAATCTTATTTTTTAGACTTCTAGCATTTGTTTAAAGCATTTGAGACTGTATTTTATTCATATTAATCTGGCTATCAGTAGGCAGGGGTAATTTGGAATCTTTAAGCTCTGTCTGCTCCGTACTCAAGGGCATTTGGGCTACTTTTGTCTTTATTGGAACCTCTTGGCTGATATGCCCTAACTTCATTTTAGGTGGTATCCTTCAAGGATACATTATTATGAACCATGCGCTCTTGGGCAACTGTCGGCTCTCCCCTATTATCTAGTTTAAAAGCTGCTTTATCTCCTTTTTAAATGTTAATGCCAGCAGCCTGGTTGCATCCCAGTTAAGGTGAAGCCCATCCCTTCGAAAGAGCCCCTCCTTTACCCAGAATGTTCCCCAGTTCCTCTCAAATCCAAAACCCTCATCCTTGTACCATCGTCTCATCCACAGATTCAGACTCCATAGTTCTTCCTGCCTTTTGGGTCTTGCACGTGTAATGGGAAGCATTTCGGAGAATGCTACCCTGGAAGTTCTGGATTTCAACTTCCTACCTAAAAGCCTGAATTTAGCCTCCAGAACTTCCCTACCACATTTTCCTATGTCATTGGTACCGACATGTACTAAGACAGCAGACTCCTCCCCAGCACTATCTAAAACCTTATCTAGGTGGCACATGAGGTCTGCTATCTTCGCACCAGGCAGGCATGTTATCAGGCAATCCTCACGTCCACCAGCTACCCAGCTATCTACATGCCTAATGATCGAATCACCAACTATAACGGCTGTCCTAACCCTTTCCTCATGGGCACATGGCCCTGGAAAAACGTCCTTGGTGCGAGAGGGTTTTACATCACCTGGAGGACAGGTCCTAGTTACAGGATCATTTCCTGCCACACCAGGGTGATGCTCTTTTTTCACATGACCTCTCTCCTCCATGGCAACAGGGATGCTGCCAGACTGGAGGTGGGACTTCAGTACTATATCCCTGTAGGTCTCGTCTATGTACCTCTCTGTCTTCCTTATGTCCTCCAAGTCTGCTACTCTATCCTCAAGAGATCAGACTCATTCCCTGAGAGGAAAGAGCTCCTTACACCTAGTGCACATGTAAGACCCCTCACCAACTAGGAGAAAATCATACATGTGACACTTAATGCAAAAGACTGGAAAACCCCCATATTGCTGCTGAACTGCTGTCTGCATCTTAGTTTTAAGGTTGTGTTTAGGTATTTAAGTTCTTTACCTACTAAGGGTTTGTAAGGATACTTACACTAATTAAACTACACCTAATACGTTTAATGTACTTTGTCCACCTGAAGCTTAATTAATCTCAGATCCTTAATGTATGCCTGATGAGGACAAACAGCTGCACCTGAGAGTGAATATGGCACCTCCTTTCCTTTGAGAGGTTTATGCACCTATAAAGCTACAATTATTCCGGGGTGGGGGGAGGGGAGGAAGGTGTTGGGGAGGGAGGGAGGGAAAAAGACTTATTAAAAGCTGGCTGCTACACAGTACCCTGTCCTGTGCTTCTAAGATAATCTGTGAGAAATTTCCAGGGGGAGTCCCACAGCCCTTGCTTGGATAGTTGGAATCTTGGGTTCTAAATTTAACCAGAAAGCTCTCTGCTGTGTTTTAAATGTAAACTGAAAGCTCTTTGCTACTACTAGGTACTGACTGATTTAACAAATCCACTGGGTTCACAGATTAATGAGCTGTAATCTAAAGAATTCCTTTTCCCCCAAGATTTAGAAAAATTCCCAGACGTGAATACTTACAATTGCAGATCTCTCTCCAGAAGTAGCAGTCCCCTTTAGTAATCCTTCAAGACTGTGAATCACAGAACTCTGGTCAAATTATTTATGCCTGTGCTTCTAAGGTAAGCTGTGACCAATTTCCTGGGTGATTAACACAGTCCTTTCTTGGATAGAGGGAGTCTTTCAAAATGGCCCTTTGATCTGCCACCTGGCTTTAACACCTATTTAAAACATTTCAGAGATCTCTTGTGTTTGATCCTTGATTCTATAGGAAGCCAATGGAGAGATTTCAATATGGGAGTGATGTGGGTGTGTCTGAAGGCTCCAACAATGGTGCGTGCTGCTGTGTTATGGGCTAGCTATAGTGAAGTGATGGTAGTTGGGGAAGTCCTTAAGGATGAAATTGCAGTAATCAAGGAGAGGGGTGATGGAAGCCTGGGAAACTGCGCAGAAGTTCTCTGCGGCGAGGAGGGGACATAGGTTGCGTTGGTTTCTGAGCTTGAAGTAATGTTCTTAGTGGTGTTCTTTATATGTGCTTGGAAGGTCAGTTGGTGATCCAGAATAACAGTGAGGTATTTAACTTGTGACTTGACCTGTAATTCGGTGTCTTCAATTTTGATGGAGGTAAGTGGTATGAAATTGCGGTCCTTGGTAACATGGATGATCTCAGTCTTGTTAAAGTTAACTGCCATGTTGTGGTACTGCAGCCAACAGACTGTTTCTTTGAAGCAGGCAGTTAGGTTGGAGTAGTCAGTAGCAGTGGTGTGGAATGGACTAAATATCATTATTTCATCTGCATATAGTTGGTACCCAACATTGAACTTCTGCACATTGTGGAGCAGAGAGGCCTATGTAGATGTTAAAGAGTAGGGAGGAGAGTGCAGATTCCTGGGGAACTCCTTGAGATAGTGAGTAAGGTGCTGATGTACAGGTTCCGATTCTTATTTGCTGAGTCCGTTGGGAGAAGTAGGAGTGGATCCATTCAAGTGGCTTTCCTTGAACTCTGATGTTACTAAGCTGGCTGAGTAGCATCTGGTGGGACACTGTGTTGAATGCTGCAGAGATGTCTAGGAAGAGCAGTGCAAAACCAGTGGTGGGCTCTTCAGTTCCAGTGATGAGTGTTGATATGAGCAAGGTGAGCAATGTTTCAATGCGTGGAAGGGGCGAAACCCATCTTGATTTCTGTCCTGAGGTGCATGACTGTCAATATGCTCCTGGAGTTGAATTTGGACTACCTTCTCGGTGATTTTGGCAAGGAGTGGAACACTGACTATAGGTCTTTAAGAAGCAGATGATCTTGGGTCTAGGTTGGGTTTCTTCAGAAGCGGTCTGATGGAAGCTTGTTTTAGGGAGGGTGGGAGGTAGGCTTGTGACAGGGAAGTTTGAAGAATGGACAAATTGAACGGTAGGAGCTGCAACTTTGTTGTTTTTACTCAGGAGACTGGACAAGGATCTAGTGGAGAGGTGGTAGTGTTGATCTGTGTGATGATGTCGCGGAGTTCTTCAGGCGGGACATCTCTGAATGCATTCCAGGGCTGGATGGTTGTGGTTGTGTCACATGCCATTTATTTTTATTTATTTATTTATTTAACGCTCTTATATACCGCACTTTTATCATCAGCGCGGTTTACAGTAAACATAAAGTACTCACAGATAGCAACAGGCTGTTAATAAAGGTTATTTTACACCACTCCTTTGTGTTGGCCGTGGCCTTTAGCTTCCGCTCTGCTCCATTGGTACTCCTGCGGAAGATCCTCTTCTCTTCCTTTACCCTGTGAGTTTAAATGTAACAGGAAGTCTAACAGGATACAACATAGGGGAAAACTTTGTACATAAAATTATTTAACTATATACAATGGTAATCTTCTTGTTATACAGGGAGTGAATAGAGCATTTCAACATTGGATTGTAATGGGGTTTAGGCTAAGTTGGGGTCAGGTATTGAGAGAAGTATGAAAGGAACAGGTGGTGTTTTATGGCTTTTCTAAATTGTTTGAGGTCTTTAATTTCTCTTATGGTGGGTGGAAGGTCATTGATATGAGAAGTATAGCAGTCCTGGATAGGCTGTGTTTGGCTTTGAGGCAGTTGGCCATTTCTTGGGGGTTGAGGGTGTGGTTCTGATGAGACTGGATGGGATCCCTTGTGAGGGTTCTAACCAGGTTGAAAAGCTCCCTCAGTTTGTTGTGCAGGTACTTTCTGTGAGGTAATTTTGAAAAAGGAAAAGATGCATATACGTTTCCTTTTATCTATTTTAAATTGGTGTAACTTGTGTGCATTCCTGCTGCATTCATTATTTACAGTATTTTACCGTTTTTATAGATCACTTTATCTTAAAGTCAAAGTGGTCTACTAGTAACATAGAACACATTATACATTGACCTTTTGATTGCTTACATAGAACAGAGATTATTATAACAAGGGTAAGGCTAATGCTTTACATAAAATAAACAACTGCCAATGTGTGCAGTGAAGAATATCGTATTAGCTCTTTGGATGCTTAAATTTCACTTCCAAAGTGCTGCAGGAATAGCTGAGTCTTAAGCTCTTTACAAAATTCTGCAAGTTTTGAAATAGTTTGTATCTTTTCAGGGAGCGTATTCCAAATGCCCATTGGGTAGGTGAAAATGTACAGGTACAAAGTGCCTGGCTATTTTTTTGCTCTTAAAGATGGGATAGTGAAGGTGTTTTGTGTACAAAGTCTCCTGGTTCTGTTTTCTGGTGTCTTGTGTAATAAGGACTGAAGGTAATCCGATGATAAGCTGTGTGATATTTTGAATATAGTTAGCAGGATTTTGTATTTTATCTGGCTTATAGGATGACAGTGTAGTTGTTTTAGTGTAGGCGTTAAATGCTTAGATCTTGATGCACCATGTAGAACGTGGGTGGCAGTGTTCTGTGCCATTTGTAGAGGGTGAAGAGCATATTTTGGTACTCCATAAAAAATGATATTGCAATAGTCAAGATGTGGAAATATTAGGGTCTGGAATACCATTCAAAGGGAAACTATGCTTGGTAGTTTCACTTTCAAAATTGCCTACAACATTTTGATGCCTAATAGGCATGTGCATGGCAAAAGGTTTTGCTTCATTTTCAGTTTGTTTTGTGCTTTCATACCTGATTTTTGTAAATTTTTCTTTTTTTTTGCTTAGTTTCACAGGGCCCGATATATTCAAAAGGGTTTATCTGGTTAGCATCACCTCCTAACTGGATAAACTCTGAACAGGAGAGATAATGTCACTGAATATCCACTCTGTCTGTTGCAGCACTGTCTGGGGAGTGCTGGGAGGTCTGTGGGAGGGGCAATTTTCAATCCACTAACCAGATAAGTTGCCTCAAAGTTAGGTACCAAAAAGGCTGTCCTAACTTTGAGTTTTCACTATCCAGATAGCAGTTGAATGTTGCCACAATCCAGATAGTGATGGTAGTTGGCGCTGAAGCCTGGATATTCAGTGCCGGAGGATATCCAGATTCTGGTGCTAAATATCTGGTTTCAATTTAAAACATCACAGCTTGCACATAAAAAATGCCAATTATGGAGTTTAAATATTACCCCACACTTTTCTGTTAATAAAAAGATTTTAGTGCATATTATTAAGTGCCATTGAGTCGGTGTTGACTCAAGGCGACCCTCTGGAAAATTGACCTAAACTGTATTCGGTCGTCAGTCAGGCAGCTCATTGTTGATAGAGTGGCACCCATAGCTGCTGTTATTGTACTGAGCCATCTCATTGTCAGCCTTCCTATTTTGCATTGACGTTCTACCTTGCCAAGCATTATGTCTTTCTCTAGCAATCTCTCTCTTCGCATGATATGTCCAAAGTATGAAAGTTGAAGTCTTGTCATCTGAGTCTAAGGAAAGCTTAGGTATGACCTCCTCTAGTGTTGACTGGTTTGTTCTTCAGGCAGTCCATGATATACACAGCACCATAATTCAAAGGCATCAGTTTTCTTCCTGTTTATCTTTTTCACTCTCCAACATTTGCATCCATATGATGTTATTGAAAATACTATGGCTTGGATAAGTCAAATCTTTGTATGGAGAGAGACATTTCTGCTCTTGAAAATCTTGTCTAGGGCCTTCATAGCCATTCTGCCAAGAGCAGTGCATCATCGGATTTCTTGACTACTTGTCCTTTCTTTATTGATTGCTAATCCAAGTAGGATAACGTTGTCAACTATTTAAATTTCTTCTGCATCACTGATAAACTTATTGATTTTGCCAGTTGTCAGGATCTTTCTCTTCATAACATTAAGGTGCTGCCTATTTTAAGACTATGTTCCTTGATCTTGAGAAGCAAATGTTTGAGATCGTCTTCACTTTCACTCAGTAATGTAATATCATCAGTATAGTGAAGATTGTTGATGAGTCTTTCACCAATCTTCACACCTCGGTTGTCTTCATACAGTCCTGCTTCTCTGATGATTTGTTGTGCATATAAATTAAAGAGGTAGGGGGAAAGCATGCAGCCTTGTCATACACCTTTGCTGATTTTAAACCATTTTGTGTCTCCTTGTTCTGTTAGAACTGCAGCTTCTTGATCAATGTAAAGGTTGTGCAAGAGAACTATCAGGTATTCTGGTATACCCATGCTTCTTAATGTGGCCTAGAATTTATCTTGGTTTACACAGTCAAAAGCCTTGCTGTAGTCAATAAAACACATATGGATATCCTTTTGGTATTCTTTTGTTCTTTTCAAGGATCCATCTCACATCCATGATGTCTCTCGTTCCTCTCCCTTTCCTGAACCCTGCTTGCACTTTAGGCAGTTCTCCTTCCAGGTATGGTTGTAGTCTCTGCTGAGTGATCTTGAGTAGAACCTTGCTGGGATGTGGGATCGGAGCAATTGTTCGATAATTTCCACAATCAATCAGTTGGATTGTTTTTCAGTATTGGTATAAACACAGATCTTTTCCAGTCAGCTGGCCATGAATTTGTCTTCCAAATTTCCCTGGCAGAGCCTTGTAAGTATGATAACAGCTTCATCCGATTGCTGTAATACTTCAATGGGAATGCCATCAATGTCCAGTGCTTTGTTTTTTGAGAAGGCTTTCAATGCTGCTTCAACTTCTTATTTTATCACCAATGGTTTCTGATCATAAGGTACAGATTGAAATGGCTGTTGGCCCATTTGATCTCTATGGTATAATGACTCTGTATATTCTTTCCACTTTTTCTTGATCTTCTCAGTATCATTCAACATGGATCCTTGAGCATCTTGTAGCATTACAATTCGAGGCTGGAATTTTTTCTTTAACTCTTGAAGTTTTAGGAAAGCCGATCTTGCTCTTCTTCTAATAGTTTCTGCTTCTATTTTCTTGCATGCGTCTTTGTAGTACTTCTCCTTGTCTTGTCTTGCTGCATGTTGAAAATCTCTGAGTTCTGTGATTGCCTCTCTTCTCCTCTGGCTTTAGCTTCTCTGCATTTCTGTGGAATTTTTAGAGTTTTTTCAGTCATCCATTATGGCTGTTTTTGCTTTTTCACCTTTTGTCGAGACTTCTTACTTTCTTCCAACACTACTTTCTTGATATCATCCCATAACTCTTCTGGAACTCTGTCATTTGTATCTAAAGCAGCAAATCAATTTTGCAGACAATCTTTAAATTCCGGTGGTATATTCTCAAGGTCATATTTTGCCCACATTAATGAGTGGCTGCTCTTTTTCAACTTTAGCTTGAATTTTCCTACTAGTAGTTGGTACCACAGACAGCTCCAGGTTTTGTCTTTGTTGGTCTTATCAAGCTTTTCCATCGTTGTCGTCCACATATGTAGTCAATTTGATTTTTGTACAATACATTGGATTAAGTCCACATGTACTGTTGGTGCTTGTGTTGTTGGAAGAAGGAGGATGAGATGAATAGATCATTGGTCTTACAGAATTCTCTCAGTCTTTCTCCAGCTTCATTTCTGTTGCCAAGTCCATATTTTCCAATCACTTTGCCTTCTTCTTTGTTGCCAACTTTTGCATTCCAGTCACCCATGAATATCAGGATATCCTGTTTGCAATTTCAGCTTGTACTTGATCATAGGACTCATCAACGTCTTCCTCTTCTGCAGCTGTTGTTAGGGTATATACCTGAATTATAGTTGTGTTGATGGGCATTCCTCCTAGATGAATAAAAATTAAGCGTTTACTGGCTGCACTGTATTTCATCACAGTTCTTGCAAGTTTCTTCTTAATTATAAATGCAACACCATTTCTTCTTTGTCTTTCATTTCCAGCATAGTAGACCAAATGATCATCAGATGCAACGTGCCCAAAGCCAGTCCATTTCAGTTCACTGACACCCAACAGATCAAGTTGTACATGTTTCATTTCATTCTTGCCACCTTCGGCTTCCCTTGGTTCATACTTTGTACGTTCTATATTCCAATATGTAAGACATCTTTGCAACTTCTGACTCTCATTTCATGTGCAGCTACATCAGCAGTCAGATTTCTTGAGGGCTTTGCTCTGAGAAGTCTTCAGCTCATCCCCAGTAGCCAGTTGAGTGCTTTACGACCTCGGGGTCTCATCTTCCAGCCCTACAGTGAAATTTGTTTTGTGACTATCCATTGGGTTTTCATGGCAAGATACAGAAATAGATTTGCTAGGCCTTTTGTCCATGCAGGTAATTCTAGTGTTGTTGCAGTTGCCACAGAAATATGATCATCTGCTGCCATTACCATCCCATTCTGCTGCTGTCCAGATTGTTGGTTTGTCTTAGTTGACACCTCGGCTAAAACCTGTGTATCTTGGGAGAACTTGCAAATAGTTAAGCTACTGATAGCTAGTTCTCAGCATTACTGATGCACACAAGCCCTTATAGCACGACAAGCTGCAAACCAATGCTTACCAGATAAAATATCTCAGACATGTCCAACTCAAAATGTTCCTCTTTGTTGCCCATTTTGGAGTCAATGAATGATATAATAACACTGACCCAACTTGAACACCATTAACGGCGTATCCCTCGCAAAATCTGCCCTGCCCCACCCCCTTTATCCCCTTGCAATAGCATAGTATCCAACATACATAATACTTGCACTTGATATTTTGCCTAAACCTAATGCTATATATGAAAAATGTAAATAAGTTGCATGTAAAAATTGAATATGTTTGATTGTAATACTGTTGTTCATTGTAAACCACCTTGATTACATGATAGGGCGGTATAAAAATATCTCAAATAAAATAAATAAAGTGAGGGTAGTTCATAATAGAACTTTTTAATATGCAGAAATCAACTAATAATTTTACACAAATTTTTAAATGCAATGCATGCTAATGCATGTTCCACTAACTCCAGTTGAAAGACTGTCCTGAGCAGATATCATGTTTTATGATTTATTTATTTATTTATTTTGTAATTTCACTGACCTGCATCTCCTTGTCTCTGGTAATGCCCCCTCTTAATCTGGCTAACTGCACGTGCTGTGGAAGCTGGTGCATACTTTTAGCTAGGCAGATGGCACTTTTCAACCTATGGGTAAATCACTGAAGACAGTCTTCTCTGTTACTTTAGTCTTTCATTTTGTAATAGCTGCATTTGTTCGATAAATGTAATAAGGTGCTTCTCCACTATGTGGAGGTTCCCACAAACAGTAGCTCTACAGATTTCAGAGTGGTCACATCGGTAGCTTCGAGTGTTAGACTGTGCATGCCTAGACGTACCAGAGAAGCTTCTCGAGGTATGGAGAGGCAAGGGGTGAAGCAGCGCGCTATGCAGATCATGTGGGAGCGGCTGCATTCTTCATACCACTCACAGATTTGGTCTCCGACTCCCGTCTCAACCAGAACTTTCAGCTCTTTTTCAACAACTCCCTCAGCTTCAGAAAAAGGGGAACTTGAGCCTCTGTTTTCAACGTGATGCTTTTTCAGAAGTCAGTCGAGGGGGAAAAAAATCTTCCAGAATGTAATATCTCAATAAATGCAGACCCCCCCCCCCCCCGAGCCTTTTTTTTTTAAAACTTGAACGCAGCAAGCTGATAAAAATTCTAGTTTGCAGCCCTTTCCCAAATTACCCCCTTCTAGTGTTCTCAGTGGTGGCGCCCCCTGGTTGACAGATGTAACTACAGTGGAGATTTTAGGAAAAGGCGCACTCTGGCTACGTTTAATCTAACTGGCGTAAACTCGGCTTCTCTTCTCTTATTGTCAAGTATCCTGCATTTCCGAAGAGTCGAGAAAGGACCTGGACATGAAAAATGCAATGTTGTTTCTCCAAGGCGAAAGGTAGAAGACATCTAATTAGGACTGTGATCTAAAATTCTACCAACATATTAATTTAATTTTGATTTTTTTCCCAGTTTTAGTCCTGGGCGGGAAAAAGTGTCCTTTTTATCTAATGTCAGATGATAGGATTGTTTTCCTATCTTTTAGATGTCACTGTGTTTCCAGTGACCTAGTGTAAAACCACAGCAATTTGTTCATTACAGCAGTCATATTTTCTCTGACGGGAGATCCCCCATCTGATTAGGAGTAGACGGGGTTGAGCTTTTCTTGGCACGAGCTCGGATGGTGCTCTGTTGGCTATAATTTCATACTGCTGTTAGTGTAATCAGAACATCATTGGCTACAGCCTTGTTGTGAGTGTATATACATACTGCACCATTTCCTGATTCAGAGTGCTTCAGTGTGTTGCAGGCTGAGTGCAGTGGGGGAGGTGCTAGAGCTGATCAAATCGTGTAATTTTATACATTACTGAATCGGTGCAGGAGGAACCTGAAGGGACAAAGCAAAAAGCATCATCTCATCTTTGGACTGCACTGTAAGATCCCTACAGCCCTCTCGCCCCAGCCATGCTTTGAGAGATTTATTCTTCCTTCTCTGATCTCGGTGTGAATGATAAAGTGATCTAATGATGGCTCTTGTTATGGAACCTATTAGCAAATGGACGCCTAAGCAAGTGGTAGACTGGATGAAAGGTATGATCAGTTTAATAATATATTTTATTGCGATTTGGCTGTTTGCACTTGAAATGTATTACTATATAGGTTCTAAAGACCATACAGCACTACTCTAAAATAGGAATGAATACAGCTGGGTATGGTGTAAACTGTTCAGCATCGTGTTGGAATTTGTGCTTAGGAAGTAGCACTGATATAATGCATTTGTGGGCATATGCAGGCAGAACTATTGAAATAGTTCGATAAGACTCCTTCTGCCTTGCAAAAAAATAAAAAAAGATTACACTAGGCTTGCTTTACCTTTTCCCGATTGCATCTGTTTCCTGAAATCAAGCGATGCGATGCAGTGGTCAGGCATGCATGCAACACTTGGGCATAGTTTCAGAGCAATACGTGGGGAGTGAGCGTTACGGCAGGTGTCTAAATTACGGGATTGAATTAATGCATTGGCAGGTTGATGTTGTAGTGAGCCTTTCTGCATTATCTTGTTGAGTAAGCGTTTCTCCGTTTTGTGTGTGCATACATTCTCTAAGAATCGCAAGTACCGTGGACAGTGCAGTTTTTGCCATATATGGAACCTGCTATAGGAACCGAAAAGGGGTGAGCCGAGCAAAGGTATTACTAGGGGGAAGTCTTCTACATAACTCAATAAAGATCAATATTTCTCTGCACAGATACGTTTTGAAATCGTTCCTTTTGCTTTCTCTGCTAAGTGTTAAATAAGATTGGTCTTGATGAAAGAAGGCTCACATTTTGTGTTACTGTGTCTTTGGTAAAATATTCGAACGTGCTTTTCCTGAGCAAACTATAACATATTGCTATATTTATATCCTTTTCCTACTAAACATCTCCCAAAGACCACTTACAATATTTTTGCTATGCAAGTTTTTTTTCTGGAATAGTATATTCAGGAAAATACAAACAGTTGCTGACTATGTGCTTTAGTTGGGTATGACTGGAGAAGGGTTGGTGTCATACTACATCTTTGCATAATAAATTGACTTTCCATAAAGTATGAGGCTAAAATTCTCTCTCGTGCAATCCTTTCAGACGTCCTCATGATTAGGAGATTGGTTTGGATTCCATTAGAGTTAAATGCTTCCAGAATTGAATAACAGAATCACCTGTGCTAACACACTGTTCTTGATAACAGTTTAAAAATAGGATCTACACTTGATTGCCTGCATCTGGACAAATGCTTGGATTTGAGCTTTCTGTCATCTCTGGGAGGGGGTGGGTTCTAATTGGTCTAAACAAGTCATCTTGGATAGATCCTGAAATTGCTAGATATGATTGATATCTACATCCAATCGCATTGAAATACAACTGACTAGTCTCTTGGTTACACAGGATTCTGCTTCCCATCCCTCCCGCCCCTGACTTCCATTTTTTAAACTATCTCCCCCTTTATCCTTTCATGTAACTCAGTTTTATATTACTCCTTCCTCTTTCCTATATTTTATTGGCATTCTTTTCCTCCTCTGAAAGTTTTTATCTACACCACTGTTGATACGAAGGGCGATATATCAAATTTTAATAAACCATAACCATAATGGTCCGATAGCACAGAGGCACTTAAAATGATTTCATTTTAAATTTGCATGAGAGTGGATTTTTATGTAGATCCACAGTTAGACGTAATGCCTAATGCAACTGACAAGTAAATGATAACTTAAAAAAAGAACTGAACTTGATTCATTTCAAAAAACATTCCTTAGAACCTTTGTCAACAGCCTGCCTGAATCTTTGAAAGCACCAAACAAGAATCCTAAAATAGAGGATGATGGATCAACCAAAACTAAAAACCCATTCATATCTCTAGTAAATATATAGGACCACTTCCTCCTTCAAAATATATAAATGTTTAATCTAGATATTGGTCCACTTTCATATTTTTATATTTTTAAATCAGTGCATAATACCCACCCCAAATAAACTATTTCCAAAATCCATTTCCAAACCTTATGTGCTCCTGTATTCAGTTAAAAAAATCTGAAATCCAATCAAATGTAATACTACATTTCGAACTATCTGTATCCGGAAAAACCATAAAATTCATTTATCTGCTGATATTTCTTCATGATCCTTCTGAACAGTTTTTAACATTACCAACCCCATTTTCCTGTGAGCTTCCTTTGCATCTGACATCATACACCAAGACTTCCTCCTCTTCAGTCCATCAACTAATCCAATTACCACCAATCAGATTGCTCAGAACAGGGAAAACCATTCTGATTTAGTATTCAGACTTAAGCGTGTTACTGTGCCCAACTTAAATACCTACCACTATTTCCAGAGGTTCAACAGTTTATCACTATTTCTTCCACACGAATGCAGAGATGTTTGTTCCCTGATCCTCCATCATAATTGATCAAAAGTATGTTCTTTCTGTACATACTGCTCCACAATCAGAGCTGTCTAAGCATTGTTTAAATTCCCTCTTTGTGTGCTCTGTATAAACAATGGACAACAGCATATAATTATATGGATAACTTTCATACTCTAACATATCATTCTCATCTTAGGGAATCATCAATGATATGTCTAAGTTAATCCACATGGTATCCGTCACTGTCACAAATTTGACAATTGCCATACCCAAAATGGCTCAACTCCTGGGGTTCCTGCAGTAGATCAGTAGGGATTATTGATTTTACCACATAATTACCTATATTCTTACCTCTCGTATATGCTATTAGTGGACTGTCCTGAAAACATGAAAGCAATATTAAAGTTGCCCAATTTTCGTTATTATCCAAACAACCAATCACACTGTAGTGGAAAAAGGGAGCATGCATGAAATCTGAGAATCTGCCTTTCATGTCTGATACCTCAATAATAAGGATCTCTGGGCATATAAAGCCCTTTTATCCACCCTTCTAATTACATCTATCGAGTATCCCCTATATTTAAACTGGATTGTCATTTTTTGAGCCTGTTTATTATATTCCAAGTAGTTGTGCAGATTATCCTTAGCTGTAAAAACTAGCTAATTGCCAGACTTTTTGTAATTGAATACAGGAGCACATAAGGTTCAGTAATGGATTTTAAAAACTTTGTGTGGTGTGGGTATTATACAGCACTATGCTGATTTACTACTACTACTACTGAACATTTGTATAGCGCTACAAGACGAATGCAGCGCTGCACAGAGACATGTAAAAGACGGTCCCTGCTCATCAGAGCTTACAATCTAGACAACATATAAAAGTGGATCAGTATCTAGATTAAACATGTATATATGTTTGAAGGAGTAAGCAGTTCTACATATTTAGCAAAGGCATTAATAACTGGGAGGGCAGCATAAGAGGTGCTGGCAGACATTTTATCACGAGTGATAATTTTTTTTACAGTACAACAACTATTATTATTGGGAATTTCATAGTGTTCTTCCTCAAATATACAAATGCTCCATGTGTAGAGAAAATAAAATGTTCATTTAATATTTAGAATTTTTTGTGGCTCTGTCTCTCTATATATACAGTATCGTTTAGTTATAAACCCTTTTCTCTCAGAATTGAACAGTGATAATAAATCCTACTTAAGCCCATCAGAAAGGTATACCTGCCACATACATGTAGCATAACACATGTGAATTTCTGTAGATTGGCTTCTAATTGGCAAACATTATGTATGTTGCTTGTTCTATACATGAAGATGTGTTGGAAAGCAGTCAATAATAAGTTCTAATTTGACCGTCAGGCCATTTGTTTTAGCTTTTGTTAACTAGGGCTGCCTTCTTGATGCCATCAACTACTTTGAAGGCTGCTAAGTAGTTCACTCTTATCAGGAAGATCAGAAGTGATCTGATGTATCATTATACTCAGGACTGGCTTAACTATTAGGTAAACTAGGTGGTCTTCTAGGGTGGCAGTTTCTGAGGGGCAGAGTTGACACAAAGGTATCTGACACCCTAGGTGAGCCTTCAGCCATGCGCTCCTTCTCCATGGGATAGCTCAAGACCATACTGCCTTGTAGTTCAGCATCTCCCATCCCCTTCTTTTCCATCCCCCTCCAGACATCCAGTTTCTCCCCTTCCCTCCCTCCCTATGTCGTGCATTTCTTTTGCCCTTTACAATCCCCCCATAGTGCAGCATCTCCCCTTCTCTTGCCTGACCCAAAGGGGTCCAGTATCTCCTCTTACTCTCTCTTCCCTCCCCCTGTGACCAGCATCTCTCCTTCCTTTCACAAGGTGTCCAGCATCTGCTCTCCTCCTCCCTATACCCCCATGTCCAGTATCTTCTCTTCCCCTTCCTACCCTCTTCCGTTCTCTTCTCCTTCGTTGTCCCTTCCCCCTCAGCAGCCATTGCTAAGTCAATTCTCAGCAAAATCAAAGGCAGTGAAGCATGAACTCAGGCCCATACTCAAGCACTGCTGCGTCCTGCTCCCTCTGATACAGACTTTCTTTTGGAGGAGGGTGTGATGCAGCATTGCTTCTCTGCAGCTCTGTACTGAAAGGGCTGCACTATGCTGAAAGCAGCATTAAAAGTGCTGCTCTCATGCCATGAGAGAGCCCTCCCCCCTCAAGTCCTACTACCCTAGGTGGATGCCTTAGTGGCAGGACCGGCCCTGCTGGGGAGTGGCCAAGAGCAGCTGCATTCAAGACAAAGCAAGAGGTCTTGACAGCCATACAAAGAATCATCAACACATACTACGACTTGCTGGGAGGCTTGAGAAATTTTCAAATAGTCCATTAACCTGGATAAATGGCTTTTGGAAATTGTCTTCATTATGTAAATACATGCAAAACACAAAGTATGATATCTAATTTGCCTGGGATTCTTCTTGGAAGAGTGATCCTGTAGTAATCTTGATCACTGAGTTAAAAAAATTCTTGGGGGAGAGGAAGAGGGGCTAGGACTTAGTTAGTTAGAGGGATAAAACTGGGTTTTTGTTTAGGGTGCCTCCCTTGTACTAGCCCTGACTGCTCTCCATTTTCAGAGAATTGCTGAATTTCAAAAAATAATGCTGCTTCTCCAGTGGTAGCTCCTCAACTTGCCCTATTGACCCCACAATCTGCATACATGTTTGTTATGCATCTGAGAATGACCATTGCATACCACTCACAGGGAGTCCCAGCTATCAGTGAACAGCGACATCTGCTGCTTTTTAACATATTCATAAATGACCTGAAAATGGGAACAACAACTGAGGTAATACAATTTGCAGATGACAAAAATTTATTCAAAGCTGTTAAAACCCAAGAGGACTTTCAAAAAATTGCAAGAGGACCTTGATAAATTGGAAGACAGGACGTTCAAATGGCAGATGAAATTTAATGTGGACAAGTGCAAATTTATGCTCCTAGGAAAGAACAAACTATGGTTACACAATGCAAGGTTCCATATTAGGAACCACCACCCAGGAAAATGATTTAGGCATCATCATGAATAACACCTTAAAACCCTCTGCCCAGTGTGCAGCGGCAGTCAAGAAGGCAAATAGAATGCTAGGAATCATAATAAAAGGCATGGAGAATAATACAAAGGATTTTATAATGCCTCTGTATTATTCCATAGTGTGATCACACTTGAATATTGTGTGCAATTCTGGTCGCCATATCTTAAACATATAGCACATAGAGAAGAATCACCAATGCGTAATCAAACTCTGGAATTCGTTACTGGCGGATGTAGTAAAAGCTGTTAGTGTAGCTGGGTTTAAAAAAGATTTGGACAAGTTCCTAGTGGAAATGTCCACAAACCATTATTAAAGTAGATCCGGGAAATCCACTGCTTGCCCCAATACAAGCATTGTGGAACATATGTGTCTTTTTGGGAAACCGCCAGGTACTTGTGACCTGGATTGGCCACTGTTGGAAACAGGATACTGGGCTTGATGGACCTTGGTCTGACCCAGTATGGCGTTTATGTACTGACATCTGAAGGGAGCTACAGTTTGCGGACCTTGTCTAGTGATTACTGCTGAGATAGCTGGAATGCACAGGAGGGTGGAGCAGGGAGGGAGGGCAGAAACCCCTGAGTAGTTTCAAATGAAAGCTCATGGCATTACAGAAGCACTAAAAATTATTTCTCATTGAATTGGAAATGGAAGATGTGGAAAGAAATGATCAGGCTAAAGATACAAAACCTCTAAAAAGAAAAGTATTTCTGAAATGCTTTCTTGATAACCTATTTAAGAAGATTTATAATATTCTCTGATAAAATCGGCATTCAATATTTATCTGTTACCAAATGTATTTGAAAAACACTTTCAAACTGGTTGTAAACCACAAATTAAATTTTCTTCATCTCTCATAGAATGCATTTACTACAGATAATGATTGGAAATGTATCAAGAGAATAGTAAATGAGGTCTTTCTCTGTCAACGGAAATACACATATATTAGTATATATGTGCACCATCGTAAGACATGGCTGATTTTTCTATGCACTTCTCATTATCTGTCCACACTTTTATAAATAATACATAAAGAAAAATAAACAGAACTGTCTCATAAACAGTAGTGCATCAGTGCATAGAGTGTTATGTGAGTATCAATAAACCTCTTGAATAATCAAAGTGAAACAATAAAGCTCATAGAGATCTATAAGTCTGTTCACTTCACGTTCTGAATCATGTTGCATGTGTACGTCACTCAAAGAAATAAGGTCTGTACCTCTACCTTGGCTAATACTTTAACAGGCAATTTATAAACAGTAGGAAATGTTGAACTTTACTACCCGGGTGCTCAACAGTAACACACATTCTGCAATTTTGCTGTAACTGTTGGAGTTCTTTATTTGGCATACTGCAGTTTCATTAACTGTATTTATTCATTTAAGTACATTTGGATACTGTAAACAGGACGAAATCCTGCAGCGCTTGCCAATGCTTTTGAAAATTATAATCTGGATGAATCATTGTGAAATGACCAAATAATACAAGTCTGTATATATGACAAAGCCTGACAGCTTTAACCTAACTGTGCTAATTATATTCTGACACATAGTGCTTGTCCAATTTAAATATATAGATTTGTTCAATAAAAATGCAAATGGTTAATAATCCATAAGAAGGTTGTAGCTGTAATCAGCCAAATGCACCTGGTCTCTTCATTAAATGCCATTGTAATTACCTTTATTTGACAACAACTCTTTATAGCAATTAAAATACTTGTTTTACAAGATTTGTGATAGCTCCCTGCTTTTCTCCCATAACTTTTTTGCCTATCTTATAGAGCACTTTTTAATGATATGGTTAGGACTTGCTTAGCTTCTGCTCTGTGGAAATCTGTGCTTTGGAGATGTCTTGTGAAAAACACTGATTGTATTACTTGTATTACATTGAAACTACATTTGACTTTGCAAAAATAGCTAAATAAAGGGAAGTTTTTCTTGGCATACCAAGCTTTTTATACATTTTGCAATTGGGTTTTGGGAATATATGTGCAGAAACATTGGTACAAAATCATGGACTTTATTGCAAATAAAGCTTATATAACCTGTCCCTTAGGTAAAGTTAAGTTTCACAGGAAATTGCTGCTTTTTTGCAATTTTCCCTGTAATTTTGCTGTACCAAAATTGCTAATGAGTTGATCTGTAAGATTCTTCAGCTCACTAGTAATTTTGGATTATTTTTGTGAGTGGTTTTGCAAATAGAAAATTATGCATGGAAAAATAAGTAGCATGTTTTAAGTTTTGCAATTACACACATCACATTAATGAAGCTTTCACAGCTTAGTACATTGGCTCCTACTGTGTTTGTTTTAGCAGATTAGCATGAAAGCTCTGGCAGTCTCATGTAAACAATAATCTGCTTGTGGTGTCCTTAGCTGGAAGTAAGAAATCTTTGCTCTCAGTATGGATCTTCCAGCAATAAACAGGGCATCAACACATCTCTTCAAAAATTTCAAACCTTATATGAAAAATATGCAAATGACAAATGAAAATTTAGCAGTAATGCTGTTAAAGGTTCATGCTTGTGTACATTAGTGATTTCAGTGGTTTTGTTGGTTATTATGGTTTAATACTATGATGTGTTTTATGTATGTTGCTGTGGACATGTTTTATAATGTTAATTTGTGTGGAGGCACATTCCAAGTTGGCCGTCCAGTCCCCTGTGCGCCGTATCGGAAGCAAGAGGGCACAGAGGCAGACACGATTCTGAACGTGCGGGGGCTAGACGTGCCCCACGGGATCGGAATTGGGTCTGGACCTGTACGTGCAGGCCAGGACCCGATGCAGATTGCCCTGCACGTAGAGGCCCCTGCCTGGCTAATTCAGTCAGGCTCCTGAATGGAGCCGTGGTGCCATGGTATCCCATTGCCATGGCATCGCAGCTCCATTCAGGAGCTGTGGTCCCCAGCCACTGGCCACTTGTTCCTTTCCTCGCAGTCCGATCCCCAATTTAGCCTTCCATAGCCAGGGTCAGGCTACAGGCAACCCCCTGCACCCCCTCACTCTACGTCCGTCACCCAGGCCTGCCGTCCCTGTCCAGTCTGCCGACCCTGGACATACAGGGCCAACTCCGCCTCCACAACACCCCCTCTGGCCCCCATCTTAGCCTCCCCATACAAACTGTATGGGGAGGCTTTCGTTGGGGAAGGCAAGGGG
Organism: Ichthyophis bannanicus; assembly: GCA_033557465.1. Classification (NCBI taxonomy): domain Eukaryota; kingdom Metazoa; phylum Chordata; class Amphibia; order Gymnophiona; family Ichthyophiidae; genus Ichthyophis; species Ichthyophis bannanicus. The sequence goes on from CM066036.1 coordinate 189,200,532, forward strand.
GCAAATAGCGGGGATGGATGACCCAACGCGATGTCCATCCCCGCTATTCACGTGTCAGAACAGACTCCAAAATGTATATGATCTGAACTCATTGGGAATTCTTAGGTAAAACAGTTGATGATAAGTTCAACAAGTAAGCAACAAACAAACAAATAACTAACAAACTAAGGTTCCCTTTCACTGAGGAACATTAAGTGCAAAGCCTTTACATTATCTCTTGGAGGAGTCACCTGCATGATCCCAGCAGTTAACGCAAGATGGGCTACCTTACTCTGCAGTGCATGTAACGTGGATATACCTAACAACACCAATAGAAATGTCATTAGGTGCACTCATGCAAATTGCCACATTGCTATATTGCCCAGCGCAAATAGTTGTGTAGTGGAGGAGTAACTTTGTGGTTAGAATAGGGAGGTGAGAATAGGGAGAAGAACCAGGATTCAAATCCCACTTCCCCTTCAAACATTTCTTATGATCCTGGGCCCATCACTTCACTTTTCATTGCCTCAGGCACAAAATTTAAAGTTATATTTATTAGAAAACTTTATTAATGTAGTTTAACACACATTATTTAACAATAGACTATTTGTCAATGGGGCTTATCTACTAACACAGCACATAACCCAGGTTAGTAAATCAGATTGTCAGCCTTCTTTGACAGGAAATTTACTCAATCTGTCTGTGACATTTTACTTACCAGTTAATGTCCTTTCCTTGAGTCCTGGCTAGACCAGTCCAGACAAGTGGGTTGTGTTCCACTACCAGCAGATTGGTGGAGATGAAGAACCAATGAAAAGCCCAGATTTCATTGACATGACTCCTTTGCCTCTATTCACCTCAGCCACCAGAGGTCACTTCAGTATTCGTCCCAAAGCATAAGAACATAATATCATAAGATATGCCATATTGGGTCAGACCAAGGTCCATCAAGCCCAGTGTCCTGTTTCCAACAGTGGCCAATCCAGGTCACAAGTACCTGGCAGGATCCCAAAAGGTGCACAGGTTCCACAATGCTTGTCCTGGGGTAAGCACTGCATTTCCCGGGACCTCTTTTATAAGTGCTTATGGACCTTTCCTTCAGGAACTTGTCCAAACATTTTTTAAACCCAGCTACACTGACAGCTTTTACTACATCCTCCGGTAACAAATTCCAGAGTTTGATTACAGGTGGAGTGAAAAAATATTTCTCTTAGTCTTAAATAGGTTACCCTGTAGCTTCATTGCATATTCCCTAGTCTTTCTATATTCTGATGGCGTAAACAATTGATCTACATTTACCCGTTCCACTCCATTCATTAATTTATAGACCTCTATCATATCTCCCCTCAGCCATCTCTTTTCCAGGTTGAAGAGACCTAACCTTTTTAACCTTTCTTCATATTGATATCCTTCCATCCCCCTTACCATTTTGGTGGCTCTTCTCTGTACCTTTTCTAATAACGCTATATCCTTTTTAAGATATGGCGACAAGAATTGCACAAAATATTAAAGGTGCGGTCGCACCATGGAATGATGCAGAGGCATTATAATATCCTTCATTTTATTTTCCATTCCTTTCTTTATGATACCTAGCATTCTATTTGCTCTCTTGGCCACCGCTGCACACTGGGCGGAGGGTTTTAGCATATTATCCACGATGACGTCTAAATCTTTTTCCTGAGTGGTGGTTCTTAATGTGGAACCTTGCATCGTGTACCCATAGTTTGGGTTGTTCTTTCCTAGGTGCATAACTTTGCACTTATCCACATTAAATTTCATCTGCCATTTGGATGCTCAGTCTTCCAATTTATCAAGATCCTCTTGCAATTTTCCACAATCTTCATGGGTTTTAACAACTTTAAATAGTTTTGTATCATCTGCAAATTTGATAACCTCATTCGTTATTCCATTTCCACGTCATTTTTGAATATGTTAAAAAGCAGCAGACCCAGCACAGGTCCCTGGGGTACTACACTATTCACCTTTCTCCATTGAGAAAATTGGCCATTGAACCCTACTCTCTGCTTTCTATCTTTTAACCAATTCCTGATCCACAATAGTACACTGCCTCCTATCCCATGACTTTTTGTTTTTGCCAAAAGTCTCTGATGAGGGGACCTTGTCAAAGGCTCTCTGAAAGTCCAGGTACACTATATCAACCGACTCGCCTTTGTTTACCTATTTATTCACACCTTTAAAAAACATAACAGATTAGTAAGACAAAATCTTCCTTGTTTAAAGACATGTTGGCTGTCTCCCATTAAGTCATGACTTATCTGTATGTTCAGTAATTTTGTTCTTTATGATGGTTTCTACCATTTTCCCCAGTACTGATGTCAGGCTCACCGGTCTGTAGTTTCCCGGATCACCCCTAGAACCCTTCTTAAAAATTGGCGTTACATTGGCCATCCTCCAGTCTTCAGGTATTACAGATGATTTTAATGATAGTTCACAGATTACTAATAGCAGGTCTGCAATCTCATATTTCTGTTCTTTCAACACCCGTGGATGTATACCATCCGGTCCAGGTGATTTGCTACTCTTCAGTTTATCAAATAGTTCCCGGTGTATCAATATTTCTTTCAATTCTTCCGCAGAATCACCTTTAAATACCACTTCAGTCATGTGAAGCATATGAGAGAAAAATGGCAAGCCGCAGACAACCTCAGTTGTGAGCAACAGTGAGTAATCAACAGTAGAGAACTATGTACAGGAAAGCAGAAACAGAAGGCTGTCAGTAGAAAATGAATTTGCAGAGCCAAGTATAAAAATCATAATGAACCCAAGGGTAGCACAGCAGAAGAACAGAAGAAATACAATTCCAGGGGCGGGCCCTGGGCTTGTCTGGCAGGACTCAAGGAAAGGACATTAACTGGTAAGTAAAACGTCACCTTCCATATCGTCCTGCTAGACCAGTCCAGACAAGTGGGATGTACTAAAGCTACAATTCCACTGGGTGGGAAGAAGACAGAGCAGCTTGCAGAACCCTTGAGCCAAAGGCTGTCTCCACCTGCACGTAGACAGCCAAGTGGTAATGTTTGACAAAAGTGGAAAGTGGTGCCCACGTTGCTGCCCGACAAATGCCTGCAGGGCTTACTGAGCTCTGTTCAGCCCATGAGGATGCTTGTGCTCAGGTAGAATGAGCGTGCAAACCCTCTGGAACCAGCCGGTTCCGCAACAAGCCGGGCCCAAAACTCTCGGGATCCAAAAGTCTGACTAAATATTCCTATCAAATGGTATATAATACACGACCATAGCAGAAAGAAAATCACTATTAGAACATATTGAATAAGATGGGTACAATTTTCCTGAAATATGCAAAAATTAACCCGGCTGCAGAATGTGGATTAAAAATTTAAAGTAAGCCGTCAAAGGGTTAACCAAGGCAATGGCCTCCTTAATCCAGCACCCCAAAGTCAACTTGGCTGCCGCTTCATCCTTGTGCACGCCTGCAAACAGCACAAAAAGATGGTAAGACTTACGAAGGAATTTGTAACCTCCAGGTACCAGAGGAGCCCCCACCGGAGGAGTGCCCTCCTGACATCCACCAGGCAAAGATCCTTATCCTTCCTCTGACATGGCTTCTTTAGGAAGGAGGGCAGGCAGACCACATGGTTCACATGAAAGGGAAAAAAAGAACATTTAGGCAAGAAGGAAGGCACAGGCTGAATGGAAACAGTCTTCTTTGAAAAGGACAGATAAGGATCTCGGCAAGAAAGAGTCTGCAGCTCGGAAACCCACCTTGCGGAACAAATCACGACCAAGAAGACCGTTTTGAGCATCAAATCCTTTAAGTTAGTGAACTTCAATTGCTCAAAAAGCACCGGCATCAGGGCCCTGAGCAACAGACACAGATCCCAGGAAGGGATCACAGACTGGTGGGGAGAACACATACTTCAAACCCCCTGGAGAAAATGTGAGACATCCAGGTGCAATGCCAGAGTCCTGCCCATGACAGGACCCTGGAAACAGGCCAGAGCTGACACCTGAACTTTCAGGGAACTAAGGGAAAGACCCTTTTCTAGGCCATCCTGTAGAAACGCCAACAGGGAGGACACCTTGGCTGCTTCAGGAGCCAACTGCCATGCACTTTACCAGCACTCAAAGAGGCACCATATCCGTATGTATGCTAGCTTGGTAGACCTCCTCCAGGCACCGAGCAGAGTAGAGAACACTGCTAGAGAGTAGTCCCTATGCGCAGCCTGTCTCTTTTCAAGAACCATGCCGTAAATGAGAAGGGAGCCGGGTCCTCTATGACGATTGGTCCCTGCTGCAATAGACCCTGAGACTGAGGCAACCAAAGAGGAGGGACCTGCAGGAGCTGCACCAGGTCTCTGAAGCACACTCTCCTCAGCCAAATCAGTGCCACCAGAACAATCCTATATGCCAAGTGACATACCCCACCAGGGGCCATGGAAGAAGCATGTACAACAGGTGCTGACTTGGCCAAGACTGGGTCAAGGCATCGATGCCCTCAGATCCCATCCTCATATGGTGATTGAAGAAGCAGCAAACTTTGGCCCTGGAGTGGGTCACCATCAGATCCATTTTGGGGCAATTCCAGCAGTGCAGAATCAATTGAAATGCCTCCTGACTCAACTCTGACTCTCCAGGATCCAGAGAGTGCTGGCTGAGGAAGTCTGCTTCCACATTGTCCTCCTTGGCAATGTGCTGGGATGACAAGGCTAGGAGGTTCTTCTCCATCCAGGCAAATAGGAGAGCCATATCAAAGCCACCCCAGCGCTCCTTGTGCCACCTTTCTGTAGTGTTATCTGAAATCACTCAAGCCACCCAGCCTTTGAACAGGGTCCGGACACACAGAAGAGGCAACCTGATGGCCCTCACCTTGAGGTGATTGATGGGCCACACTGCTTCCCTGTGGTTCCAAAAGCCCCGAGCCATAGAATCTTGGCAATAGGCTCCCCAGCCTGAGAGATTGGCAACCATTTTCAGCAAGATCCAGGAGGAATCATCCAGCGGTATGCCCTTCCTTAAATTTCAGGGCTACTGCCACCACCGCAGGCTGGCCTTCAGCATCAGCAGGAGCAGAAGCCTGTGCTCAAACTCCTGAGAACTTGAGGACTACCTAATCAACAAGGACCACTGGAGCGGTTGTGTGCGAGCACGTGCCCATGGCACCATCTCTATGAACACCACCATCAATCTGAGGAGCTGAAGATAATCCCAAATTCTGAGAGCCTGCTGAACACAGAACAGCATCAGGCAGTCCAACAGTCTTTTGACTTTATCATCTGGCACGAAAAATCTGTTCACTCGAGTGTCAAAATGTGCTCCCAGAAATCCAGGAACTGGGAAGGCAAAAGCTGGCCCTTTCCCTGATTGATCCCCCAGCCGAGGCTTTCCAAAAAGGACACTAGTTAGGATGCCACCCAAGATGCTTCTGAAAGTGAATGGGCACGGATGAGCCAGTCATCCAGATAGAGACAGAAACAGATACCTTGGTGCCACAGCGCTGCAGCCACTACCATCATGACCTTGGAGAACTTCCTTGGGGTGGTAGATAGTCCAAAAGGGAGAGGGCGAACTGATAGTGAGAGCCTAGCACAGCAAAACACAGATACTTCTGCTGATCTGCCCAGATTGGTATATGAAAATACATCTTAGCCAGATCTTTAGGAGCCAAGAACTCCCATAAGAACATAAAAAATGCTAAACTGGGTCAGAACAAGGTCCATCAAACCCAGTATCCTGCTTCCAACAGAGGCCAATCCAGGTCACAAGTACCTGGCAGGTTCCCAAAAGGTACATGGGTTCTACAATGCTTGTCCTGAGGTAAGCATTGCATTTCCTGGGTCCTCTTCAATAATCGCTTATGGACCTTTCCACCAGGAACTTGTCCAAACATTTTGCAAACCCAGTTACACTAACAGCTTTTACTACGTTCTCCGGTAACGAATTCCAGAGTTTGATTATGCGTTGAGTGAAAAAAGTTTCTCTTATTAGCCTTAAATGGATTACATTGTAGCTTCATTGCATGTCCCCTAGTCTTTCAACTAGAAATTCCATGTAAAAAGGTGAAAGCAATGGCAGTGAGGGTGTACTAACAACTGCCTGGCCAGAATGAACAGATGAATGATGAAATGCTGAAAGAAATCAAGGAAGTTAACAAATGTTACAACTCAGTAATAAAGGGTAATTTCAGATACCCCGATATTGACTGAGTCTGTGTCACAGTAGCACATGCTAGAGAGATAAAGTTACTAGATGAAATAAATGACTGCTTCTTGTAGCAGCTGGTTCATGAAACGACAAGAGGGGAAGCTATTTTGGACCTAGCCCTTAGTGGAACATAGGTTCTTGTGCAAGAGGGTAAGGGTTTTGGGGCCACCTAGCAATAGTGATCATAGAATGATTGCATTTATATGGTTTATGGTTTTAGGCACTTGATATACCGCCCTTAACTGTGTGTATCAAAGCGGTTTACAGATATATTCTAACAGGCACTTTTTATTTTGATTTAATAAATGGAGGAAGGACAGCAAGGAAATCCACAGTACTACCTTTTAACTTTCAAAAGGGAGACTATGATAGAATGAGGAAAATAGTTAAGAAAAAAATAATAAGAGCAGTTGCAAAGGTTAAAGATTTACATTAGACCCGGGTGTTGATTGAAGGTACTATCTTGGAAGCCCAGACCAGATGTATTCCATGCTTTAAGAAAAATGGAAGGAAGCTGAGGGAACTACCAGCATGGTTTAAAGGCGAGGTCAGAGAGGCAGTTGTAGCCAAAAAAGCATCTTTCAGAAAATGGAAAAAGAAGCCAAATGACAAACACAGGAAACAACAAAAGAAATGGCAAGTTAGATGCAAGGCATTGATAAGGCAGGCAAAGAGAGAATTTGAAAAGAAGCTTGCCGTAGAAGCAAAAACATATAATAACAACTTTTTCAAATACATTTGTAGCAAAAAACCTGTGAGAAAATCAGTTGGACCTTTTAGATGATAGAGGGGTTGAAGGAGCACAAAGTGAAGACAAGGCCATAGCAGAGAGACTGAATGAATTATTTACTTTGTCCTTTACTGAAGAATATATAGGGAAGTTACCCTTGCCTGAAATGCTATAAAAAGGTGATGTATCGAAGAATTCAAAGAAATATCAATAAATCAGGGAGATGTATCACAACTGTTTGATAAACTGAAGAGTAGCAAATCACCTGGACCAGATGGTATACATCCAAGGGTGTTGAAAGAACTGAAATATGAGATTGAAGACCTACTATTTGTAATCTGTGAACTACCATTAAAATCATCTGTAGTACCGGAAGATGGGAGAATGGCCAATGTAACGCCAATTTATAAAAAGGATTCCAGGGGTGATCCTGCAAACTAGAGACTGGTGAGTCTCAGACCAGGCAAAATAGTAGAAACCATTATAAAGAATTAAATTACTGAACACGTGAATAGTCATAGTTTAATGGGAGAATGGCAACATGGATTTAGCCAAAGAAAGTCTTGTCATACTAATCAGTTATATTTTTTTGAATGAGTGAATAAATAGGTAGATAAAGGTGAGCCGGTTGATATAGTGTATCTGGATTTCCAGAAAGCCTTTGACAAGGTCCCTCATGAGAGAACTGGCAAAATTAAAAAGTCATGGTTAAAAGATAGAAAGCAGAGAGTAGGGCTAAATGACCAATTTTCTCAATGGAGACAGGTCAATAATAGAGGACCCCAGGGGTCGTTGCTGGGCCCGCTGCTTTTTAACATATTCATAAATGACATGGAAATAGGAATAATGAGTGAGGTGATCAAATTTGCAGATGACAGAAAATTATTCAACATTGTAAAAAAGGAAGAGGATTGTGAAAAATTGCAAGAGAACCTTGATAAAATTGAAGACTGGATGGCTAAATTGCAGACAAAATTTAATGTGGACAAGTGCAAAGTTATGCACCTTGGAAAAAACAAACCAAGATATGCTTACACGATGCAAGGTACCACCTTAGAAACCACCACCCAGGAAGAATATTTAGCCATCATGAATAATACGTAGAAATCCTCTGCCCAATGTGCAGCGGCAGCCAAGAGAGCAAATAGAATGCTAGGAATCAAAAGAAAAAGGACAGAGAATAAAACCAAGGATATCATAATGCCTCTGTATCATTCCATGGTGTGACCACACCTTGAATATTATGTGCAATTCTGGTCATCATATCCTAAAAAGGATATAGAAGAATTAGAAAAGGTACAGAGAAGAGCAACAAAAATGGTAAACGAGATATAAAAATACCACTATGAGGAGAGGCTTAAAAGGTTGGGGGTCTTCAACTTGGAAAAGAGACGGCTGAGGGGGGATATGATAGAAGTCTATAAATTAATGAATGAAGTATAACGGTAAAGGTAAATAGATTGTTTACACCATCAAAAAGTAGAAAGACAAGAGGACACACAATGAAGTAACAATGTAATCCATTTAAGCCTAGTAAGAGAAAATATTTTTTCACTCAACACATAATCAAACTCTGGAGTTCGTTACCGGAGGATGTAGCAAAAGTTATCAGTGTAGCTGTGTTTAAGAAAGGTTTGGACAAGTTCCTGTAGGAAAGGTCCATAAACCATTATTGAAGAGGACCTAGGAAATCCACTGCTTACTCCTGATGAGCATTGTGGAACCTATGTGCCTTTTTGGGAACCTGCCAGGTACTTGTTACCTGGATTGGCCATTGTTGGAAACAGGATACTGGGCTTGATGGACCTTGGTCTGATGCAGTATGGCATTTATTAAGTTCTTATGTAACTTTTTGATGGCATAAACAGCCAATCTATATTTACCTGTTCCACTCGATTCATTAATTTATAGACCTTTATCAGATTTCCCCTCAGCCATCTTTTTCCAAGTTGAAGAGCCTTAACCTTCTACACCTTTCCTCATGGGGTATTAGGGCGTGTCAATTTTGGAGATGTCATAATTTTAAAAAGCACTCATGAAAAAATGGTACAGTTTCATGTGGCACATCAACAACTAACTTTAAATTTTGTGTAATATGTTATTTACCTACCTGTATGCCAATTATGCAAAAATATACAAATTACTGTTGGAACTAGGACCTGTGTCACATAGCAGATGGTTTACAACAGCTCTAAGGTTCATGAGAATATGGATGTCCAAGCATAATCTGAAAGGAAAGAATCTGAAAAACTTAATGGTTGTAGAGTTCTGTGTTGGGTTTTACATGGTGTACTGGTTCAATATAAAAATAAATAGCAATTGGACACAGGGTCCCACACATCTCCTTTTCCAGCTACAGCCTTTGAAAGAACAGTATAAAGAGGTAAGGAAGATAGTCATGCCTACAGTGAGAAGGTCAGCCTGGTATGGTTACAGCGAGTCTGTTCTGCACACTATGTTGTGCAATGAAGAGGAACAGGAGATGCAGTGAAGACAATATTGAAGATCAGAGGTGAAAGAGATGAGAAGACTCAGCTTGGAGATAGCAGTGTGAGACCCAGGAAACACCATCCATCAACGCTGAGGCAACTACACTTACCCAATTACTTGAATGGCGCTCTGGAGTCTCTGAGCCTCCTCTTACCTGCACCATGACAACTACTGAACATTTGTATAGCGCTACAAGGCATACACAGTGCCACACAGACACATGTAAAAGACAGTCCCTGCTCATCAGAGCTTACAATCTAGTCAAGACAGACAACACAGTAGCTGTAGACATGGGATATAGCTAGGGGGAATTGTAAGGAAACACAAAGGACATCAGGTGAGTCAAGATCCGAAAGCAGCAGCGAAGAGGTGAGTTTTCAGCCTGGATTTGAAAAGTGTCAGAGAAAGTGACTCAGGTAGTTTATTCCAGGCATAAGGAGCAGCAAGCTGAAAGGAGCCTTGGAGTTGGCAGTAGAAGAAAAAGGCACAGATAGGAGAAATTTGCCAGAAGAACAAAGTTCCCGAGGAAGGGTGTAGGGAGAGATAAGAGAGGAGAGGTAGTGCAGAGTGAAGTTTGAACTGGATGCAGAAATGGCTAAGAAGCCAATGAAGAGAGTTGAGAAGAGGGATAATATAAGCTTGACAAAGCTGGCGGAAGATTAGCCGTGCAGCAGAGTGTTGAACAGATTGAAGGGGAAAGAGATGACTCAGAGGGATACCAGCAAGGAGCAAGTTACAATAGTCCAGATGGGAGGTGACTAAGGAGTGGATAAGTGTCTTAGTAGTGTGTTCAGAAAGGAATGGACAAATTTTGTTGATGTTGTAGAAAAAGAAATGGCAGGTTTTAGCCATCGGTTGGTTGTGTGTGGAGAAGGAGACAAAGGAGTCAAAGATGACTCCAAGGATGTGAGCTGAGGAGACAAGGAGGAGTAGAGTCATCCACAGAGACTGAGAAAGGAGGAAGGGGAGAGGAGGGTTTTCCATGCGTTTAAATGCACAGTGCTGCCATCAAACACAGTGCTATGACCTTGCTGTGCCTCATAGGGCACCCTATATGGCGCCCTATAGGCCACCCTTTCAGCAACATTGTAGGGTGCCGTGGCGGACAGTGCACTTTAAAATGTGCCCTCTGGGGTACCCTATGAGACGCCTTATGCAGCACCTTATGTTACAATACTTTGAGGGTGTGTTTGCTGGCAGCACTAATTAAAATAAAAATAAAATGCCCCCTTCAGCAATATTACCTATAACAGGTAATGCCTCAGCCAGCCTTCTTCATTAGGCACAGTGGGGGATTGAACCCATGACTCTTGCATCATTGGTCAGTGTCTTAACCATTGTGCTACACTGCTGCTCCTCCTTGCATTTCAGCGCACCTACTTATGATTTTCATTCCTTAAACTGCACAGTGCTGCCATCAAAAACAGTGCTGTGACCTTGCGGTACCTCATTCGGCACCCTATAAAGCGCCCTATAAGCAACATTCTAGGGTGCCTTGGTGGACAGTGCACTTTAAAATGTGCCTTATGGGGCGCCTTATGTTAACACGCTTTGAGAGTGCGTTTGCTAGTAGAGATAATTAAAATAAAGATAAAATGCCTCCTAAAGCAATCTTCCCCATAATAGGTAATGCCTCAGCCAACCTTCTTCATTGGGCACAGTGGGGGATTGAACCCATGATCCCTGTATTATTGGTCAGTGTCTTAACCATTGTACTGTGGCTCTGTTCTTGTGCTTGCACATCAGCGCGCCACTTATGCTTCCCGTGCAACTTTCTCATGCGCTAATGTGCGGGGCGCACATGAGCGCATGATTAATCCCGGTTTTGCTTTTTTCTGACTGAAAAGCCCACTCCTTATATGGCATCCGCACACTAGCGCAGCGCGCACCCTAACGGGGTTTTAGTAAACATACCCCTAAATCTTTTTCCTAGGTGGTGGTTCCTAATGTGGAACCTTGCATCGTGTAACCATAGCTAAGGTTATTCTTTCCTAGGTGCAAAACGTTGCACTTATTCACATTAAATTTCATCTGCCATTTGGACGTGCAGTCTTCCAATCTATAAAGATCCTCTTGCAATTTTTCACAGTCTTTTTGTGTTTTAACAACTTTGAATAATTTTGTGTTATCTGCAAATCTGATCACCTCAGTCATACCGATTTCCATGTCATTTATGCATATGTTAAAAAACATTGGGCCCAGCACAGATCCCTGGGGAACTCCACTATTCACCTGTCTCCATTGAGAAAATTGGCCATTTAGCCCTACTCTCTGCTTTCTATCTTTTAACCAGTTCAGATCCACAATAGTACACTACCTCCAATCCTATGACTTTTTAATTTCACCAAGAGTCTCTCATAATGGACCTTGTTAAAGGCTTTCTGAAAATCCAGATATACTATATCAACTGGCTTACCTTTATCTACCAGTTTATTCACACCTTCAAAAAAATATAACAGATTAGTAAGACAAGATTTTCCTTGACTAAATCCATGTTGGCCTTCTCCCATTAAACCATGACTATCTACATGTTCAGTAATTTTATTTTTTATAATGGTTTCTACTGTTTCGCCTGGTACTGATGCCAGGCTCACTGGTCTGTAGTTTCCAGGATCACCCCTGGAACCCTTTTTAAAAATTGGCGTTGCATTGGCTATTCTCCAGTTTAAAAGTTTTTTTTTAATACTGCTTTATCATTTAGTCAAAGTTGTTTACATTTTAACTTAAACTTGGGAATGTACATTAAACAGGGACATTGATAACTTGGAGTTTTCTGAGGCAATGGTGGGTTAAGTGACTTGCCCAAGGCCACAAGGAGTGCTAGTAGAAATTTAACACTGGTTTCTTTGTTCCCAAGCCAGTGCTCCAACCATTAGGCTACTCCTCCATTCCAATCTTCTGGTACTACAGATGATTTTAATGATAGTTCACATAGCTCTGCAGTTTCATGTTTCAGTTCTTTCAAGACCCTTGGATGTATACCATCCAGTCCCAGGTGATTTGCTGCTCTTCAGTTTATCAAATAGTTGTAATACATCTTCCCGGTTTATTGATATTTCTTTCATTTTTTTCAATACTCCCCTCGGCACACTGCTTGAATCATGGAATGCAAGGTTTCTATCTGGAAGCATAGAATATGCAAGTGCTCGTTGATCCCCTTGAGGTCCAGAATGGGCTGAAAGGAACCATAGTTTTTTGGCCCCACAAAATAGATGGAGTATCTGCCCTTGCTCCACTTGCCCCGGGGCATAGCAACTTGTTGAAAGTGGTCCACACAATGGCACTTTTGATCACAGATCCACAAGGGAAAATGATAAAAAAACATCTGGAATTGGCTCTTTGCATTCTTGAACTGAATGGTGTCTAGCACCCAGTGATCCTTGGTAACCTGGGCTCATTCCTGAAAGAAAAATCAAAGCCTACCTCCCACCAGAGGTACCAGGGAGTGGGCCCCAAAACCTTTATTGTGCAGCCCAGAAGGGACCTCCTCTGGAGGGGACTGAGTCCTTGAGCCCACATGCTTCATGAAAGGACTGAGAACAAGCCTGAGGCCTGGAAGCAGAGGGGAAGAAAGGTTTTCTGGTTCAGTAATGATGAGAGCCCTGGGAATCTGGCCAGCATGTCCTTTGTGGATGGGCAGTGGCTGATGCGAAAGAAGCACCAGCCCGCTTCACAAGCCTCTTCGACCTCTCTTCCAGAAAGCGGTAAAATTTTGTCTTGCCTAGGTCCTTCACCAGCTTCTCCAAATTGGCTCCAAACAGAAGCTTCTCCTTAAAAGCCAGTTGGGCCAATGGGGTTTTGGAGGATATGTCTGCTGCTCAGTGCCAGAGCCAAATCCAATGCCATGACACCATATTTAGGGCACCATTCCTGGCCGCCAAATATACAAGGTCATATATGGCATCAGAAAGGAAGACCGTAGCAGACTCCAAAAGAGAGGTAGTATCATCCGGCAGAAGAGACTGAGTCCACTGGAGCAACACTCGAGAAATCAGGCTGGTACATACTGCCAAGGTGAACTAGCTCCTCAGCAAGGAATCCATCTTACACTCCAGAAAATACTTTTAAGGTTGACCCGCCTTCCGCAGGAATGGTGGTCCATCTGGTAACCCCTATGTCCTGCACATCCACCTGGGGAATGCCAAATCACTCGACACACTCCTCCTCCAGGAGCGCATAGATCTTCTTACATACCCTTAACCCTTTAAGTAGGGAGTCGGGAGAGTCCCACTCTAACCAGATCATATCAGGTGCGCAGTAGGTAAAAACATTATTAACGTATGCACAAAACAGTGGGAAACCCCCACACCACGCCAGTGGTCACCTGTGGTCAACCCCGAATTGCATCCCAAGAAGACAGAATCGGGAGCCCCCAGCAAGAACAATGAGATCCAGTCTTGGTACTCACCCCCTGAGAGCCCCAGGCAGAGAATCTGTGCTGGGCTCAGCTCTACTCCCCTGAAACTGTTATATTGGCTGGCTTTGCAGCACTTTGGAAAGGGTGGCTGGCAGGCAGAACCCTCTGAGAGCCTTCTGCGATTTTCGGGAGAGATCAGGGGAGACAGAGGGAGAGGAAGGGGGCTCTGAGGTTGTGTGATGCTGCTGCACTCTTCCAGATCCTTTCAAATCCTTCCAGTTTGTGGCTGCTCAACAGGCCCTTATCATAAGAGCATGGAGCTGAACCAATTTTTCCTCCTTCTATGGCTACTGCAAAGACTGTAGTCTAGTGGAGCCTTCCACGTCGTGCTCAAGTGATAGATTCACCTTTATGTAGTTAGGGTGGTGTGATGGTGAAAGCATAGTAGAAAGCATTGATATGGATGAAAATCCTGAAAGCCCCATGGAAGTCAATGACAGTGCACAGATGCAAGGGGATTACAGCCTACGTCAGAGGAAAGCTCAGCTCCCTGCAAGGGGTGGAACACGCTCTAGCTCAGGGGTGGAGACAAGCCACCCTCCTGATTGGTCAGAGGAGGGCGGAGCACAGGGAAGGCCCAGCAGGAAGCAGTGGTTAAAAACCACGTGTAGCAGACAAGGAGAGGGACAAGGAAGGAGCCAAGGAAAGAGACAAGCACAGAGACGAAGGGAGACTCCAGGGAGTGAGAGTCAGCGAGAGACCTGCTGGAGTGAATGCCAGAGGAGAGTGGCTGAAGCCAGACAGAGAGAGAGAAGTCTGGGTGAGAGAAGGAGCCAGAGAGAAGGCTCAAACTCAGGCAGCAGCAGCTCACTGAGAGGCAGTGGCAGTCTCAGGCCAAAGCCCGTCTACTGTTTCAGACCAGGAAGAAAGAGATATTGTGCCAGCATTTAAAAGCAGAAGTACAAGTAACTGGAGGAGAAGTGCACGTCAGGCCAGCAACCGGGACAACGGTGATAGCTGGAGAGGTGGAAAAGGTATCAGTGCTGACATACAGAAACGGCCTCAAGGTAAAGCCAATAATTTCTTTCCTGACAATGTGGCAAGAGGGCTAAGGGCTGGTTTAAAAGGGCAGGAACTGAAACCTTCACCTTCCACCATTGATCAGTGGATTGAAAGCTTAGCCAGTGTTGGAATCCCCAGGGCAGATAACAGAGAAGATTTTGAATCCTCTAAATTAGGGGCTTTGCAAGGGATACACTCTAATGAGAGGAATTCTATCTCCAATGCAAAAATACCTACGAGGGCTGACTTGCTGTGGGACCAGTTTCAGCAGTTTCTAAGAGAGGGGAAACTTAAAGAAACTCCACAATATGAGAGAGACTCTGTTAGTACAAATGATTTTGAAGAAATGCAAATAGAGACATGTGTGCCTAATGAAGTCTGTTGCCCAGTTCCTATGGATTGTTCTCTGGCTCAAAGGAAAGCTACAGTTGTGAGATAAGAAAGGAAGAAATGTAAAAACCCTATAGTAAGGGTAGTGCTTACCACGAGAGTTGTAAGAAGCATTCAATGTTTGTTTGTTCACTGACTGAGAGCAACGGAGCTGTGAGGGAACGTTGCATTACAAAGTGAGAACAGCTGTGATAGAGTTCTGCTGCAGTTCATTGTGTGACCACACGGAGCAGTGTAGAGTGTGAAGACACAGAGCAGCAGTAAGGCTGAGAAAAAAAGTTTATTTGATTTGTTTCTCCTGGTTTTCCTGAGTTCATCTTTTCTGTTTGGAGATGTTATCCTTCTGCCTTGGTTGTAATTGAACCCCAGCGTGCTTTTGGAAATCCCCATAAAAGAAAATAAAAATCTTGCAAAGCCTTACCACCGACTCAACTACAAATTTATTGCCTGAGGAGTAAAAGAACTTTATTCTAAAGGACATCAAGGCCGCCCACCAGCTGTCAGCCTCTTGGCCCAGCCGGTGGGTGTCGCAGTGGTCATTCACGAGCAGTTAATCAATCTCTTCCTCTCAGTCCTCAGATTTTCTATAGAGAGGAGAAAGTCCATCCACCATCTGCTAGAGAGAAAGAAATATTGAAGGGACCTCTGGTGGCTGAGGCGAATAGAGGCATAAGAATGATGTCATTGAAACCTGGGCTTTTCATTGGTTCTTTGTCTCCACCAACCTTTGGTAGGGGAAAACAATTCACTTGTCAGGTGGTGTTGTTTTCTTCATACAATCCTGCTTCTCTGATGATTTGTTCTGCATGTAAATTAAACAGGTAGGGGGAAAGTATGCAGCCTTGTCGTACACTTTTGCATGTTTTAAACCATTTTGTTGCTCCTTGTTCAATTCGAACCGTTGCTTCTTGATCAATGTACAGATTGTGAAACAGAACGATCAGGTGTTCTGGTATACCCATGCTTCTTAATGTGGTGCAGAGTTTCTCATGGTTTACACAGTCAAAAGCCTTGCTGTAGTTGATAAAACACAAATAGATATCCTTTTGGAATTCTTTAGTCATTTCAAGGATCCATCTCACATCCGCAATGATGTCTCTCGTTCCTCGCCCTTTCCTGAACCCTGCTTGCACTTCATGTAGTTCTTGTTCATGGTATGATTGTAGTTTCTGCTGAATAATCTTCAGTAGAATCATGCTGGCATGTGGGATCAGAGTGATTGTGCAGTAATTTCCACAGTCAGTTGGATCACCTTTCTTTAGTATTGGTATAAACACAGATCTTTCCCAGTCAGTTGGCCATGATGTTGTCTTCCAAATTTTTTGGCAGAGTCTTGTAAGTATGGTAACAGTTACATCAGATTGCTGTAATACCTCTATGGGAATGCTATCAATGCTTGGTGCTTTTTTCATTGATAAGGCTTTCAATGCTGCTTTGACTTCTTTCATCACCAATGGTTCTGGATCATAAGGTAGAGGTTGAAACGGCTGTTGGTCCACTTGTAGTTGTGTTATGGAAGGACAGACTGGATGGGACTTGTGGTCTTTTTCTGTCATCATGTTTCTATGTTTCTACTGGCCAGGCTTTCATGTCTCCCCTGAACTGCTGATAAGCACACCTGATCCTCCAGTGCACCCCTCAAACTGCACACACACACACACACACACACACACACACTCTCTTTCAGTCACAAAAACATAATTCTGCCAAAAAAATGTCCTGACCCTATACATAACAGCTATGTCATAACATAATAGCATGGGGTGCCAGGACTAAAATATGATCTCCGTTTCTCATCCAGACAAGGATCCTTTCGCTACTCATGCCCATACTATCACTACATCAGCAGTCCCATTTTTTAGAACATAGACATTGTTAGGGTCCCCTAGATTTCCTTTAGTACCAAAAGCACATTTTCAGCATAGCCATAATACACACTATTGCTGTTCTTAATATTTCTGTAAAGGTGTTTATTAATGCATGTTCAACGTATTCAGAACACTGCCGCACGCCTTGTCACTCACTCCTCCCTTCGCGACCATATAACCCCCATTTTATTTCACCTCCACTGGTTACCGGTATCTTTCCGTGCTATGTTTAAATTACTGACCCTGGTTCACAAAGCCTTTCACGACAGCACTCCACAGTATCTCACGGACCTTCTCTTTTTCCACTCCCCTAGACACACTCCCCGCTCATTTCATCTTAACCGCCTTACCCTCCCCTCCCCTTCCCGAGCTCACCTTCAGTCTACCCGTTCTACCACTTTCTTCTTTGCTGGACCCGCCCTTTGGAATGCCCTTCCCTCTTCCCTCCGTTTAGAACCTCAACACTCTGCTTTCAAACGAGACTTGAAAACTCATCTATTCTCTTTAGCTTTTGATGTTCCCTCTCCTTTTGTGTGACTTCTACCTTTCCCCCACCTTTTGTTTGTTCTTAGGTTTTCCTCTTCCTCTTCTTCTCATGTTTCGTTTGTCTGCTTTCTCTTTCATTCTATCCTATAATTATTTTGTACATTCCTTTTCCTTTCCACTGGTTTGTAACCTTCTTTTATTTAATTTTAAATTCCCTATCGCTTCTCCGGGCCAGTCCATGGAAAAGTAGGGTTGTCAATCTCCTATAGCAGCTGAGGACTTAAGACTTCAAGTTTTCTTGAGAGGTGAAGCCCCTCCCCCTGAGGGTAATCCAGCAGTCTTTCAAGTCCTCAGCAGCTAAGGAGGATCGAATCCCTCTTTCTCCCTCATAGGCAAATTTTTGGCTTCAATTCTTTCTTTGTTTTTGAGTAAAATATGACTTGGCTCTAGCAGAGCTGATTGATTTTATAGCCCTATTACTATTTTGGCTGGGGTGCGCTTGCCCTTTAAGGGTATTTGAGACGTTGACTGAAGTTACATTGCGGTGTGAGGTAGAGCCTGCCTCTGTCACCGCCTCCGTCTCTGGTATCAGAGCGAGCCTGGGAGCCCCAGGTACTCCTCTGCTCTCCTCTTGGCCGGTATTTAAAGTTCCGCTAGCAGCGGGGCTCATTTGAGAGACCGGTGTTTGTCCTCTCTTCTGAACCGGTGAGTCTCTGATTTCTTTTATTTTCTCCGGTTGCGATCGCGTCGGCACGTTCAGAGCAGGCTCTGTCTGTTTGCCTCTCCGCGGTATTTTCACAGTGCCGTTTTTTCCTTGCGAACTGCCGTTTTTTTCGTCGTCGGGTCTCTTCTCTCAAGGCAGACAAACCGGCCATTAAATTGGATGAGTCCTCTTTGCCCGCGGGAAAGGCGGCCATTTTGGCGCCCTTAGTCACTGCAACAACAGATCAGTCCCAGCCACATAAAAGGAGGACAAAATCTTCTAAAGACTCTGTTCCTCCAGAACAGCCTTCACCATCGGTTACAGCTCCACAGGAGAGCATGGGCTCCCTTTTTTCCCCCGACTTTATTTTAGCACTGCACAAGGCATTTTTACTGCGCTCATCTCAGCCAGAGTTCTGTGCAACGGTTCAGACTCAGGGGCCTGTTTCTCTCAATTGTCAGTTGCCAGAAGATCCTGGGGAAGGGTCTTCTCAAGCACTCAATGTTCATAAGGATCCTTTAGATCCTTTTCTTGTTCTGCCTCCGGCTCTTCTGAGTCAAGGGGGCACGGAAGTGTTGGCTAAACCTGATTAAGAGCTGGAAGCAGATGAATTGGAAGAAGGGGAGATTGCTCCGGGTGAGGATCCAAATATTTTTAGGGTCTTCCGTAAAGAGGAGCTGTCGGCGCTTATTTCCCAATCATTAGCAGCGCTGCACTTGCTTCTTCCTTCGGCCTCGCAGGAACCTTTGGAGGATCCATTGTTGCAGGGCTTTAAGGCTGAGCAGCGGTGTTTCCCAATGCACAGAGTTATCAAACAGATGATTGAATCTGAATGGGAGTGTCCGGAGGCTACTCTTCGGGGCAGCCGCGCCTTAGCTCGCTTGTACCCCCTTCCGCAGGAGGAAAAGGAGTTGTTACGCATGCCAAAGGTGGATGCTATCATCTCTGCCGTGACTAAAAAGACTACTATCCCTGTAGAAGGGGCGGCAGCTCTGAAAGACCTGCAGGATCGAAAATTAGAAATTCTGCTCAAGCAGGCCTTTGATTCTAGTGCTTTGGTGCTACAGTCCGCCATTTGTGGAGCGTATGTGTCTCGGGCGTCCATTAGATGGTTGCAGGGCGATGCTTCCGGGGACTCTTCTTCGGAAGTTGCTGATTCTGCGAAATTGGAGTCCGCAGCTGCTTATATGGCGGATGCTTTTTATGATTTGCTGCGCATTGCAGCTAAATCCATGGCGTCCTTAGTGGCGGCACGCCATTTTCTCTGGTTGCGTAACTGGTCTGCGGATGTGTCTTCCAAATTGCGTCTCAGTAAATTGCCCTATAAAGGGAAATTACTCTTCGGAGAGGCTTTAGAGAAAATTGTGAAGGATTTGGGTGAGTCCAAAGGGGGGCGTTTGCCTGAGGATAAGCCTAAGCCATCTAGAGGTGCGGGGGCTTTTCGAGGCTCCGGTCGCGACTCCCGTAGGTTTCGTGGAGCGCGATTTGCTCCCTATTCCAGGGGCCGTTCGAGTTTTCGTGGACAATCCTTTCGTGGAGCCAGAGGGTTTGCCCGCTCCTACTTTGGGTCCTCTCAACATTCCAGCAAAAAGCCGCAATGAAGGTCTGCTGGTCCAGGCTTTGGTACCGGTAGGCGGTCGCCTAAAGGATTTTCTAACAGCCTGGACCAACCTCACATCTGACAAATGGGTGTTAGAGATAATTCAGAAGGGCTACGCTCTCGACTTTGCTTGCCCTTTGTCGCCCGCCTTTGTAATGTCTCCCTCTGCGCCCGGTCTCAAGGGTCGGGCCATTGCGGAAACGCTCTCCCGACTTCTTCAGCTGTGAGCGATAATTCCCGTGCCTCTAGACCAATACGGTTGCGGTCGATACTCGATCTACTTTGTGGTCCCCAAAAAGGAAGGTTCCTTTCGTCCCGTGCTCGATCTCAAAGAGGTAAACCGTACTTTGCGGGTTCCTCACTTTCGAATGGAAACGCTACGTACAGTGATTCGAGCAGTACGACCGGGCGAGTTTCTCTCGTCAATCGATCTCACCGAGGCCTACCTGCATATTCCCATCAGACCGTCTCATCAGAAATTTTTGCATTTTGCCCTTCCAGTGGGGCATTTCCAGTTTCGGGCGTTGCCCTTCGGGCTCGCTACGGCTCCGAGGACGTTCACGAAGCTGATGGTAGTGGTGGCGGCGGCGGCGCTGCGCAAGGAAGGTGTCCGAGTACATCCTTATCTCGACGATTGGTTGATCAGGGCCGACTCTCGCTCAGCTTCGGTGGAGGCAACCGCCCGCGTGGTTCAACTTCTCGAACAGCTCGGTTGGGTGATCAACCGCGTCAAGAGTCGCCTCATATCAGTGCAACAGCTCACTTATCTCGGGGCCTTCTTCGACACCGAACGTGGGAAAGTTTTTTTGCCCGAGGTGCGCATCGAGAAGCTTCTGCACCAGGTACAGGCTTTTCTTCGTCTCACGACTCCGTCGGCGTGGACCTATTTGCAGCTCTTAGGGTCCATGGCGGCGGCTCTGGATCTCGTTCCGTGGGCCAAGGCTCACATGCGGCCGTTGCAACAAGCGTTGCTTTCCTGATGGTCCCCACAACTTCACCCACTTTCGCACCGTCTGCCCTGTCCGGATCTCGTGCGGCACAGTCTACAATGGTGGTTAGTTCGAGATCACCTCACCGCGGGTATGCCTTTACAAGAGCCCTCGTGGGTGTTAGTCACCACGGATGCCAGTCTTGCGGGCTGGGGGGTTCATTGTAAGACACACATTGCTCAGGGGGCTTGGTCCCCAGAGGAGAGCTCGTGGTCTATCAACCGGCTGGAACTCCGAGCGGCTCGTCTGGCTCTGCTGCACTTTGCGCCTTTCCTCAGTGGATCAGCGGTCAAGGTTTTCTCCGACAATGCCGTGACAGTCGCATATATCAATCGTCAAGGGGGTACCAAGATTCCTGCTCTCATCACCGAATGTCACGAGCTGATTTGGGCGGAAGCCAATCTCTTGGCGATTTCAGCGGCTCATGTGGCTGGCAAGGAGAATGTGCACGCAGATTATCTCAGCCGCCATCTCCTCGATCCAGGGGAATGGGAGTTGAACGCGGCAGTTTATCACGAGCTGATGTTGCGTTGGGGGCAGCCGATCATGGATCTGATGGCGACCTGCAGCAATGCCAAGTCCAACCGTTTTTTCAGCAGACGCAGAGAACACATGTCCGAAGGGCTCGATGCTCTCGTGCAGCCCTGGCCACAAGACTCTCTTTTGTACGTTTTCCCGCCTTGGCCGATGTTGAGTCGAGTTATCCAGCGCATCACACAACACCGCGGAGTGGTGATTCTCATAGCTCCGGATTGGCCTCGTCGGCCTTGGTATGCCGATCTCATCCGTCTCCTCGTAGCTCCACCGTGGCCTCTGCCGGTTCGCGTCAATCTGTTACATCAGGGGCCGATACTCATGCCCCGAGTAGATCGATTCTTACTTACGGCTTGGCTCTTGAAAGGGCGCGCTTAGAAAGTAAGGGATATGCCAGGTCCGTGGTCGCCACCTTACTTCAGTCTAAGAGACCTGGGACTTCATTGGCGTATGTACGAGTTTGGCGTCTTTTCGAAGCCTGGTGTGCACAGCACGATGTTTCTCCGATGGCATCTTCTTTGCCTCAGTTGCTCCTCTTTCTACAGCATGGCTTGGACAAGGGTTTGGCGCTTAGTACCCTTAAGGTTCAAATAGCCGCCCTTTCTTGTTTTCGGGGAGCTGTCCAGCGTCGCCGTCTTTCGGCGCATCCGGATATTCATCGTTTTTTACGAGCAGCGAAGATTATCCATCCTCCGGTGCGTGCCGTGGTGCCTCCTTGGGATTTGAATGTAGTGTTGGAAGCTTTGTCCCGGTTGCCCTTAACTTCCCTTTGCTCTCAGAGTCTCCGGGAGTGTTCATGGAAAACGGCCTTTCTGGTCGCTTTATGTTCGGCACGCCACATTTCGGATTTGCAGGCCCTGTCTTGTCAAGAGCCTTATCTTCAATTTCTGCCTGAGCGGGTTTTGCTGCGAACGGTTCCTTCTTTTTTGCCGAAAGTGCTCTCGGTTTTCCATGTTAACCAATCAGTGGCTTTGCCGGTTTTTTCGGGGGCCTCCGCTGCGCCTATTGATCGTGCTCTCAAACATTTGGATCTGGAGCGGGTCTTAAAGAATTATCTTCGGGTGTCGAAACCCTTCCGGAAAATGGATAGGCTCTTTGTCCAGTATGCCGGTCCGAGAAAGGGTCAGGCAGCGTCTAAGTCCACCATTGCTCGTTGGGTTCGCTGCGCTATTGGGGCAGCTTACGCTGCTCAGGACATTCCTCTACCGGTCGGTTTGAGGGCTCATTCAACTAGAGCCCTAGCGGCGTCCTGGGCGGAGTATGCTTTCGTTCCGCCCGTGGATATTTGCAGGGCGGCGACGTGGTCTTCGTTGCATACTTTTACGAAGCATTACCGGTTGGATGTTCAGGCCAGAGACGATGCGAAAGTGGGAGCCTCGGCTCTTATCGCAGGTCTGGCGGGTCCCTCCCGGATGTAGGTACTGCTTTGGTACTGCCCTACTTTTCCCTGGACTGGCCCGGAGAAGCGATAGGGAAAAAGAAATTAGGTCTTACCTGCTAATTGTCTTTCCTTGAGCTTTCTACGGGCCAGTCCAGGGTCCCACCCCTTTCGCGTTTCCGAGCGCTTGGTTCACTAACTAAGAATTCCGCTGTATGTGAGTGTTCCTGTGAAGGGGAGCGGATGTGGGGCTTCTAGGTTTTGCTCAGTGCCGATCTTTTCGGTATTTTTCAAAAGATATACACATAATATTTAAAAAAAACAAACAAAAAAACCCCAAACAATACTAATACTAATAGTACAACAGGAAGCAATTTATCGAGCTTCCGAGTTTTTCAGGGCTATAGAATGTTATCAGTTTTTCAAGAGTTAATCTACGGTTTGTCAGTTATTTCGTTTTAGTTGCTTTGTCAGAAGGAGACTGCTGGATTACCCTCAGGGGGAGGGGCTTCACCTCTCAAGAAAACTTGAAGTCTTAAGTCCTCAGCTGCTATAGGAGATTGACAACCCTACTTTTCCCTGGACTGGCCCGGAGAAAGCTCAAGGAAAGACAATTAGTAGGTAAGACCTAATTTCTTTTTGTACACCGCCTTGGTTTTTGTAGAAAGGCGGTTTTTATCAAATAATAAACATAAACATAAACAATGTTTCTATACCTTAAAACAATCCCTCATTTCTGCTTTCTGTTCCTTAAAATTGCATCTTGCATTTTTCCAGACTGCAGTCACACCAGCTCAAAACATAATTGTCATAACAATTCTTCAATACGGAATGCGTTGCAGAGAAGAGCAGAATTTTTTCTAAGTCCTGGCCTTATAACATGTTACCACAGGAATTATGTGGATGTCTGTGGGAAGCACTGAAAACGTACACAGGCCTTTCCTGTATATGTGTTATACGTCTCTGTGGCTGACCATGCCCCCGTTCTGCCCCTTCTGGGCACGTTCTGAGATCCCCATCCTAGCACCATAGACCTGCATGACAGCAGTGTTTCAGAATACAGTCGGGGATGTTTTCAGCACATAAACATCCTTGTGCATTTACAAAAACCCCATTATTCGTCTTTTGCATGACAGGCCGCCTTTCCCGATGAGTAAATGCTGGTATCTATTTTTCTTTTACCTGTCATTTGCATTTTTGTTTCACTTTTAAACCTTTTAAAGTTGTTTTTATACTTGTATTTATAGATACAGGCTACTTGTGACAGTCCGCCCTTCCTGATAAGTGTAGGCCAGTATCTGTTTGCTTTTTATCTGTCATTCATATTTTAGTTTTACTTTTAAATTACTTAAGTTTTTTTTATGCTGGCTTTTATGGATACTGGCTACCTGTGACAGTCCCTCCTCCCCGATGGAGTATATGCCGGTATCTGCTATTTATCTGTCATTTCTATTTTAGTTTCACTTTTAAATTATTTTACAAAGTTGTTTTTATGCTTTTATATGTTTATTCCTTTTGATAGTCTTAGGGGTTTTAATTTATTTCTTCATCCAGTTACTTTTAGAATATTGTTTCCTGGTTGTTTACATGCTGCTATGGCAACCAGAGTTTGGCGGGAAAGCATCTTTTTAAACCCCTTTTCTGACTTGTGTTATCTTTTCATTGTTTGCCTACCAGTTTGACTTGAGTACTTTGCCATTTTTCTCAGTTGTAAGTGTGGTTCCACTGTTCTAATTTCTTCTTTTCTTCCCTTCCCCCCTTCCCTCTTCTTCCTCACCCTCCTCTCCGCCCTTGCTTCCCTTCATATATAATGTTTCCATTACAATTTCATTGTGTTTATTACCCCTACGTGTGGTTATTCTCTCTAACACTGATGATTACCTGGGAAAGCACTCCTTTGTCTCAGTCGCTTCTCTGACTTGTTCCATGAATAGGCTTTCATTGTAATTTCACCTTTAATGTCTGCTTTCTATTTTCAGTAACTCTACACAGAAATTAATAGCAGCATATCAAATTTGTCTACCAGCTTATTCTGTAGCCATATTGTAATTTTTTCACAACATAGGATGTTTAATACAGATAGCCTCATCAGTACATTTGTTCTTTATTTAGGCAGACTGTCTTTTTATTTTATATTTATCATCATTTTATCATTTTATTTCACATGTAATTATGGTTTCTTAATGTCACATTGATTTTAATACGCTTCCCTTGGTTATATTTATAGATGTTATTTTGTTGTTTACATATGTTTTTATTATATATTTAATTATTCCTCTTCTACCCTGTCCCTTCTTCCTCTCTCTTCCTTCTCCTTCCCTTTCCTCACTCCCTTCCCTCTATTCTTCCCCTTCCCCTTAT
Source organism: Ichthyophis bannanicus (assembly GCA_033557465.1). NCBI lineage: Eukaryota > Metazoa > Chordata > Amphibia > Gymnophiona > Ichthyophiidae > Ichthyophis > Ichthyophis bannanicus. Next base: position 189,225,639 of record CM066036.1, read on the forward strand.
TTCTTCCCTCTCTCTTTCCCTCCTCCCTTCCCCTCCTTCTTCCACCTTCCCCTCTTTTCCTGGTTTTCTTTTTTTTAAAGCCATATCATGTAATCATGAATCTATATGATTTATTCACTCACTTATAGTTCTCTTATATAATTTGGCTGCCTCTTATAAGTTCCTGCATTTAAGTTGGTCACTCTCTTCCTTTCTAGAATATGCAACTTACCTGTATGTCATTTAACTTTTATGTTAGAATCAAACATGTTCCATAATATAAAGCTAACAATGTATGCATTCCTTTATATTAACTTATTTATATTGTTTTGTGTATAATTTTTACATCTTTTTGTGTCATGTATTTTATATATTTTAATGTTTTTTATTTTATAATTAATTTGTTTGTATTGTTTTTACATCTGAGGTTTTACCCCTGCCGAAGACCAGAGCTGAAACACGACTGTGTTGGGTACTACAAATAAAGGTTTTTAGCTCTGCACCTCACTCCTGTTTGTGCTTCTTGAAGTGCTTTTTAAATACTGACCTGACTATATGTATATACTCAGTATTTTCTGTAGAAAGTGCAGTCATCTGTTGGACTGGTAGTTTCTGAGAAACCCAAAAATGAAGATGATCTCAGCTTCCCTTTATCACTGTAACCATTCAAACATTTTTATAAGGCATCACTTGGGTGACGAAAGAAATGCTCCTACTAAATCTGTATGAATACCTATAAGGGAGCTAGTTACTATTGATGCCTTCCTGAGCCTAGACCCTCCTTGTGGAACAAATGGAGTCATGGTCAACTGGTTTAGATGCTGGTTGTGCCCTCTCCAGCTGTAACTCCCAGGTAGGACTTCACAAAAGTAAAAGGTAATTTGAATAGAAAAAATGATGTTCAATATAGAGAATTAAAGGGTTTAAAAAATATAGAGAGGAATATTAAGAAGATCTGTCCAAGTGCAATTTGGGACGTCTAAGCCAGAACATCTGAAAAAAATGCAGGCACATCCAGGTGCAGACATGATTTCACAAACCTGGACGGGCCTGATATGGACGTCTTTGAGGGCGTCTACCTAGACATCCCCAGAATGGTATTACAGAACCTGGATGTCTAGGATAGCTTAATGGTTAGATTAGTTGGCTAGGAACAGGGCAGCCAGGGCTCAAATGATGCTGCTGTCATTGACATTGTCATGAGTACTGGAGATGTGCAAGTGCTTTCTTCTATACACCCTCTAGAGGTTTTTCACCTAAAACAAGTACTTTTCATAAGCTTGTTCATCGCTATTCATGCCTTGGAGCAGGTCTAGCATTAGACATGACGCTGGATGCGCATGATGTTTCTGTGATCAGGCAGGGATATCCCAGTTCCTGGGAATGCCCTACCCATGCCTCCAGGTTCCTGGGATGCCCTGGCCACGCCGCCTCCATGTCCCTATTCAGATTCAGATATCCTCACGCTGAGGACATCCCCAGAGCAGGCTTTTAAAATGCCCTGGGGACATTTATGTGCTTTGGATATCTCTAAGCCAGTTTTTGGTTGTCCAAAGCACAAATGAAGTTTCTAAAATGATCCCCATAGTTATTCTATCAATATTCTTTCAAGTTCATTTTCTTAACATTGGATGGTAAAATTCCATAACATGAAATATTAGCTAACAATGCAATAAATGTTCCATTATATCAACTAGGTCTCTGTAAAACAATTTTCTTTCCTTTCTATAGCTTTGAAGCTTTCAACCAACAAAGTTTTGGGATGAACTCAAAAGAATACATCAGATAAATATTTACAGATGACAGAAGGTGACGGTAAATGGAACCTACTCGGATGAAAGGAAGGTGATTAGCAGTGTGCCCCAGGGTTCTATCCTGGGACCGGTAATGTTCAATGTATTTGTGAGTGATATTGCTGACGGACTCAATGGAAAAGTCTGTCTTTTTGCAGATGACATGAAAATTTGCAACAGAGTGGACTCCCCTGAGGGAGTGGATAACATGAGGAAAGATCTACAAAAGCTGGAAGAATGGTCTAATGCGTGGCAGTTAAGATTTAATATGAAGAAATGCGGTGTCATGCACTTGGGATGCAGAAATCCAAGGGAATTGTATGCGATAGGGGGCGAGATGTTGGTGTGCACAGACCAGGAGAAGGACCTTGGTGTGATTGTTTCTGAGGATCTCAAGGTGGCGAAACAATGTGACAAGGAGGTGGCAAAAGCCAGAAGAATGCTTGGTTGCATACAGAGAGGAAATACCAGCAGAAATGAAGAGGTACTAATGCCACTGTACAAGTCGTCGGTGAGGCCTTACTTAGAATATTGTGTTCAGTTTTGGAGACTATATCTCGCAAAGGACATATAAAGGCTGGAAATAGTTCAGAGGAAGATGACCAAAATGATTTAGAGCCTATGTCAGAAGACTTATGAGAAGAGACTTGAAGACCTAAATATGTACACTCTGGAGGAGAGGAGGGACAGGGGAGATATGATTTGGACCTTTAAATATTTAAAGACTATGAACAAACCAACCCCTTCCAAAGAGGGGGAAGCTGTAAAACTAGAGGGCATAACATGAAGCTGCAAGGGGGTAAACTGAAAGGCAATGTCAGGAAATACTTTTTCACTGAAAGGGTGATGGATGCTTGGAGTGACAGAATTCAAAATGGAATGGGACAGACACAGTGGATCTCGTTATAGCAACAGGATAAAATCAAAACAAACATAACTATCTCTTATATAAATTGGAGTGACCTGCACGGAGTGATGGGTACACCCCTAAACAAAGGCATGGGGACGGGTGACCTGCACCGAGCGGCAGCTGTACCTACTCTTGTTGCCTTGCTGAGCAGACTAGATGGACCATACTGGTCTTTATCTGCCATCATATACTATGAGACTATGTTACATTGTATTACACTTTCCATATAATTACTTTGTTATGCAAAAACTCTCTGTCCCAAAGTATCAATACTTTTTGTTGCTGTTTCTTTAGAGCAGTTCTAGACTATTTACTCCTCCTCTTATGTAACTGTTGTTGTCTGTGTCTTCCTCACTCTCCAAGAAAAAACTCTTCTGCCTTCCCAAAAAATGTTTGTTACCAAATTGTCCAAATCGCTAACCAGAGTTGAGTAGGAGTGCACTTAGCTCAGGAGTTTCCTCTGGTTAAGGACCTTCCTTAAGGTCAACATGCTCTAGTCTGGTCTGGATTTCTCTGCTGTGCTCCGCATCTCTTCTGCATCTGTTACCTACTACAGGGTGACTTGAAGATTGTTACTATTGTTATATATCTTACCCCCTGGCATCCTTGTATTTATTATTTTTATAGAGCCAAGAGTAACAGGTTCTTATTTTTCTAAAAGGTTCCTAACTTTTAATAAAATACAGATAATTAGGATTTTCGAGCTGCTGAGACTATTCCCTGGCTGAGGGCACTGTGTCTCTTCACACTCTTGCCTCTCTCTTTCTGGGCTTCAACTCTCTCACATTCCCATACTCTATTTACAAGTACTTCTCCACAGCAGTGGAATAGCTTTGACAGACAGTTTCTTTATCTAAATATTACTGGTTCATGGCCTGAGCATTACCAGCCTGAACAGAGCTTGTCCTTCCCTTCAGGGCCTTAATCCAGGGCTAACTTTCACTCTTAGAAGTACTGAGCAGTACTCAAGTCAATTTTTGCTCCTAAAATAGCAATTTACTATTTCCTCCTTAAGGATTCTCATTTATCCATTTCACCCAATCGATACTTCCTATTATTGGCAAAATTACATGGGCCATTCTGTTTAAAAACTATCACTCATGCTTTCCTCAGACTGGGGAGCAAGAACCAGTTTCTTGCCTAGCCTCCCAGCCTCTCAGATGCAGGTCTTCTTTCTTTGCTTTCCTGGTGTCTCTGACTGAAAACTACTAGTTTTCCAGAATGAGGGTCCTGAGTGATAGTTTTTCTTGGGTAATGACTGACTTGAGTTCTAAAGTTCTAAATTTTGCAGTTTAGAATTTTACTGTGATCTAAACTTTCATTATCATTAAAATAGTCATTTACTTTAATTGACAACAATACTTTTTTTCAATTTTATATTTGTGCAATTTACAATATTATAATTCTTGAAACGAGAATACAAGTAAACCAAATATACAGTAGGAAAACATCCCTAGCTACACAATCAAATATAATTCAATATTAGACCACCATATAGGGAGCAAGAATAAAAATTTCAATTAAGGAAAAAATAGTGTAGTCTGGAAATAGGAGAGCCAGCTTTTTCGGGGATACATTTAGCCAACAGAGGCACCCTCCCTACCTACCTAAAAACTAAGGGGCTATTTGGGGTCAAAGAACAGAAATTTCTTACCATCCAGGAAAACAAAACATCTATAAGGAAATTTCAATAGAAAAGTGGCTCCCAAGGCCAGGACTCTTGGTTTTAACCCCAAGAATTCCTTATGCCACAATTAGGTAGCCCTTGAAAAATCAGAAAAAATTTGAATCCTAGCACCCAAAAAAACCTCCTGCATATGACGAAAATACAACTTCAATACAGCATTGTGATCTATCTCAAGAGCAAAATAAACAATCAAAGTTGTCTGTTCAATCACAACATCTAGGGAATTCTTCAAGAGGCCAGAAAGATTGAAAGAACTCTGCTGGCTCTGGGTTTGTTCCCCTCCAGTGAGCATAGCCCTGGACCCCAAGGACAAGTATTGTGCCAGGACAATCGGTGGCAAATTGTCCGAAGGTAGCTTCAGGATCTCTTGAAGATATTTTCTGGCCATCTCAACAGGGGCATCAAGGAGGACTTGGGAAAATTAATGAAACGTTAATTATTTCATCAAGAAAAATTTTCTAGATACCCCATCTTATGAGGTAGCACAGAAGAGACCTTGACTTGTGCACACTAGGTATCCTACACATCCCCAAATCTTGCCTGCAGAACAGACAGACAATCTCACTGCTTGTTTAGTTTATTCCTGAGAAAGCCCAAACGAGTCTTTCGTCACAAAAAGTTCATTGGAAAAAGTATCTGAAAGTGTTTGTAAAGAGGAGTTCACTGAGGCTGTTTCCTCTCACAGTGCATCCATCGTTACTACTGCCGGTTTCTTCAACCCTCCAGGACCCGGTAGTGAAGGATTTTTCCTTCATTAGTCACATACCCCCTTGGTAGGGGAAGACACTACCACTAGGGTCCCTCCCAGGCCTGCACCGGCTCCCTCTCTCAAGCCCAAAGGCGGCGACAGCTGCATGGCTTGCTTGGAATTGCTTCCAGGTCGCAGAGACACAGTCCTCTCATTGGGGCTCAGAAACACCCCAGACAATAAACCTTTTAATAAAGAAAGTACTCAAACGACTCATAAATCACAAAGGTGTTCCCAGTTCTAACTTCATTCACCATCCCAATATCCCCAGTGGCTTCAAAGGATTTTATATCTCCATGTAGCACTGCTGTCACTTTAAACCCTGTTAAGAATTTTTTTTCATGCCTCAATACTAAATTATCCTCACAATTCCTTCCAATCACTCTGTCTCCCACACTGGCTTTTTTAAAATTCATTTTTCCAACACTGCTGGCATCTTCTCTAAAAGAGGGCTCTGGCCCTTTAAATTTTCAGGCTATCAGTCTTTTTCACATAACCTTTACTACTGCTGGGTTTCTCTGTACAACAAACATTCAGTCTGATACTCAGGGCCGGATTTACCTATACGCCAACTACGCCGTGGCGTAGGGCCCACAGCTGGCAAGGGCCCACAAAAATTGAACAAACGATTTATTACCGGCCCTGGTAGTCTCTCAGTTTCTATCCAGCCCCATCGTTCTCTCACAGCTAACGCTCACAGAACCCATTCCATTGGCTCGTTGACTCTTCAGGATCCCGCCCCCCTCTTTCCCCCTAGCTCTTCCTTCCCGCCCCTCCGTCCTGCTAAGTGATTGGCTGTATGTCGCCATCAATAATCTGCAGAGCAGTTCGGACTGGCTGACCGATGCCTGCCAGTCACCTGAGTTCGGCCCAGTGAAAGAGGGGAGGAGAGTTTGTCGCACCTGGTGGTGGACACGCAAGAGCCATGCGAAGAGTGGACGGCTTGTCGTGGTGCGGCTGAGCTGAGCGCCTTGCCCGGACGGTGAGTGGGTATCGCAAAGCGACTAAGGGGTGGGAGAACGAGGACAGCAGGAATGGGGGGTGGGGGGACGAACGGAGCCCGTGTTTCCTGCTCAGGTGGAGGGGAGCGGAAGGTGGAATGGAAAGTTTGGGTGGGAAGTATTTTTATATTAATCGAGGGACGCGACGGATGGGGCGACGCAACAGTCTGGATGAATACACGGGGGAGGGGGTCCCTTAAGAGCACCTAGGCACTGCTATCTGTGGAAACAAAAGAACCGTTGGGGTGGAGAGCAGCACTAAAGATGTTGGTGAATAGAGACGTTAATGAACGGAAACGCCACTCTCCTAAAAGTTGCTGCAGAGAGCCGGGGTGGGAGATGAGTGCGCGTGGTGGGAAAGCTGCCTCTAATGGCTCAAGCTGGGTTAGAAATTTAAAGTTTAACTTCATCGATTCGGCACAAAAGCCAAAATTCGTGGACTCTGCACCTGGTAGATTGAGGTGAACGAAGCAGCCCACTGCTTTGCTAGTTATCTTTGTTTTTCTTGAAAAGGAGACTTTTTAAAAAAAAAATCTTTAATTATATTAAATATATATTCGCGCTTTCTATTTGCACTAAAAGGAGACCACATTTCTGAAGTAGGAGAATAACTTTATTTTGAATTTATTAATTGGAATATGTCAGCTCTGGTAAATGTGCATCATTAACGTCTGCACTTTGTTTAGTACAAGAGCAAATTAATGTATAGTTTTATTTCTACAGTGTTGTACATTCCAAGTTTGGCTTTTGGGATTCCCAGTTTAATTATGACGTCAGGGCCAACAGTGCGCAGCTGATCCGGCGTGCTCGTTTTTATCTTTTCTGGGGGCCCACAATTTTTGTTGGCGTAGGGCCTCACTCAAGGTAAATCCGGCCCTGCTGATACTTCTACTTTTTTTTGTGCCTTCAAGTCAATGCTGACTCCTGGCAACCCAGCAGCCCCTGGTTTTTCTTGGCAACGTATGACCAGAATTAGATTGCCAGACTTTTTCTTCTGAGGCAATGGATGAAAAAGTGACTTACACAAGGAGGGCTAGTGGGAACTGAATGCTGGTCTCTTGGGTACTAGACTATTGCTCTAAACACTAGGCTACTCCTCTTCTCATAGTAATATAGTAACATAGTAAATGACGGCAGATAAAGATCAGTATGGTCCATCTAGTCTGCCCAGCACAATGGCAAGAGTAGGAGCACCTGCCGCTCCGCTACCCCTCCCCACGTCCCTGTTTAGGGGTGAACCCACCACTCCATGTAGGACACCCCTATTTGTTGAGAAATTAGATGGTTCAGTTTATTTTGATTTTATCCTGTTGCTGTAAAGGGATCCACTGTGTCTGTCCCATACCATTTTGAATTCCGTCACCATGTTTGCCCCCACCACTTCCATCAGGAGGGCATTCCAAGCATCCACCACCCTTTCTGTGAAAAAGTATTGCCTGACATTTCCTTTCAATTTACCATCTCGCAGCTTCATGTTGTGCCCTCTAGTTGTACAGCTTCCACGTCTTTGGAAGAGGTTTGTTTGTTCATTATTTCCCTTTAAGTATTTAAAGGTCTGAATCATATCTCCCCTGTCCCTCCTCTCCTCCAAAGTGTACATGTTTAGGTCTTCAAGTCTCTTCTCATAAGGCTTCTGACGCAGGCTCCAAATCATTTTGGTCGCCTTCCTCTGAACAGTTTCCAGTCTTTTTACATCCTTTGTAAGATACAGTTTCCAAAACTGAACACAATATTCCAAGTGAGGCCTCACCAGTGACTTGTACAGTTGGCATAAGTACCTCTTCCTTTCTGCTGGCGATTCCTCTTTGTATGCAGCCCAACATCCTCCTGGCTTTTGCCACCGCCTTGTTGCACTGTTTTGCCACCTTGAGATCTTCAGAAATGATCACACCAAGGTCTTTCTCCTGATCCGTGCATACTAACCTCTTGCCCCCTATCATGTACATTTCCCTTGGATTTCTGCTACCCAAGTGCATGACTCTGCACTTCTTTGCATTAAATCTTAACTGCCAAGCATTAGACCATTCTTCCAGCTTTTGTAGATCTTTCCTCATGTTATCCACACCCTCAGAGGAGTCCACTCTGTTGCAAATTTTCATGTCATCTGCAGTGCCGGGCCCAGGACTGACCTCTGGGGCACCCCGCTAATCACCTTCCCTTCATCCGAGTGAGCTCCGTTTACCATTACCCTCTGTCGTCTGTCAGTCAACCAATTTCTGATACAATTTACAATCTTAGCATCCATCCCCAAGCTACTGAGTTTATTGATAAGCCTCCTATGAGGAACAGTATCAAAGGCTTTGCTGAAATCCAGGTAGATGACATCCATCGCATGTCCCTGATCTAGCTCCCTGGTCACCCGGTTAAAGAACTCAATCAGATTTGTTTGGCAAGATTGTCCTTCGGTAAAACCATGTTGCCTTGGGTCTTGCAACCAGTTGGTTTTGAGAAAGTTCACTATTCGCTCTTTCAGGAGTGCCTCCATTATTTTTCCCACCACCGAGGCAAGGCTCATGGGCCTGTAGTTTGACACTTCTTCCCTGTCACCACTTTTGTGTAAATGTATGACATCAGCCGTTCTCCAGTCCTGAGGAACCTCTCCTGTTTCCAAGGATCTGTTGAAAACATCATTTAAAGGCCCTGCAAGAACCTCTCTGTGCTCTTTCAGACTCCTGAGATGTATCCTATCCGGTCCCATGGCCTTGTCCACTTTCAGTTTTGCAAGTTGTTCTAACATCTTCTGTGAATGGTATGGTATCTACTTCATTCCCATTTTTTATAATATTTGGGAGTCACAGGTGGTCCTTCTCCAGGACTTTCTTTAGTAAAAACAGAGCAGAAGGATTCCTTTAGCAAATTCGCTTTTTCAATGTCACTTTCCACCAGTCCGTTCAACACCTCTGAGTCCTGCAATTCCACTTCTGATCTTCTTCCTTTCCCGAATATACCTGAAGAAGGTTTTGTCGCCACACTTAACATCATTAACCATCTTTTCCTCTGCCTTTGATTTTGCTATCCTTATTTCTCTCTTTGTCTCTTTGAGTTTGATCCTGTATACATTTCTGTGTTCCTCTGCAAGCTTTTGAATCTTGCGAAAGCTGTTTTTTTTGCCTTTATTTGAGCAGCTACTTCTTTGGAAAACCAAATGGGTTTTCTTCTCCTCTTGTTTTTGTTTACTTTTGTTACATATTTATTTGTTGCCCCTTTTATTGCCATCTTTAGTTTAGCCCATAGCAATTCCACTTCCCTTATCTCCTTCCACCCTGTCAGCTCCTCCTTTAGGTACTCGGCCATTTTATTGAAGTCGGTGTTTGAAGTTTAGGACTTTGAGCTTGCTATGATTGGCTTGTACCATGGCTTTTATCTCAAACCACACCGTGTGATGATCGCTGCTGCTCACAGGGGCACTCACGCAGACATTCGACACGCTATCACCGTTGGTGAGCACTAAATCCAGCGTTGAGCTTTCCCTGGTTGGTTCCATCACCATTTGTCTAAGTAACCCATCTTGGAGAGGATCCACGATTTTTTTGCTTCTTTCCAGATTTGCAGAAGGAGTAACCCAATCCACATCAGGTGGATTAAAGTCTCCCAATATGATTACTTCCCCTTTTGTGGCTATCTTGGCAATATCTATAATCAATTCGTTATCTATCTCTTCAGTTTGTGTTGGAGGTCTGTAGACTACAGCAGTATGGATTACAGTGCCATCTCCTCTTTCCAACACAATCCAGAGTGCTTCTTCTTTTCCCCGTGCCCCCTGCATTTCAGTAGCTTTAATATTGCTTTTGACATACAAGGCTACTCCTCCCTGGTTGGCTCACGTCTATAGAGCCTTCTTAAAGGGGCTGCGACATATAGTAAATCCACTCGGACTACTCTTCCCTCTAGTCAACACCCCCATACTCTGAAGACTCCCCACAGACCTGCAGCCAACACTCCTACACCCCCAAATTTCCTCTCCCAGATTTGCAGCCATCTTCCCCCAAAAGGTCCCCATGGCCCCATTACCTGAAGAAGACCCCCACCCACACATAGGCACCACCTGAGCCTACCTATAGAAATCCTTGGTGATTTACAATAGTGGCCAAAAAATGAAGGCAGGTATCTTTTTCTACAAGTTATTGTTAAATAATGTACTATGGAGATGTCACACGTGCTTACTTATTTAATCAGCATGGCGATTTATTCATACCATGCTTCTGGCGTCCATTTTAGTTTACTTCCACTGTAGTAGGTTTCTTGGATGAAGTTTTGAATTTTTACAACTAGGAAAATATTGAAAGTTACATGTAAAATATACAATCAAGATGGGTAGAAAGTGCGATATTAATGACTTTGTAAAGGGACAAGTTGTCACACTCCATGCTGAAGGATATTCGCAATGTGCTATTGCAAAACATTTACATATATCAAGGTGTGCAGTTCAAAATGTTCTGAAATCAGGTGGCTGTACACGTCGTTCGAAATGTGGGCGCAGATGGATAACTACTGGACAAGATGACCGATTCCTCAAAAGCATTATTACATCTAGTCCACATACTTCATCTCAACATGTGGCTCAGTTTAGCTAATGATCGAGGAATAAAGATAAATGCCAGATCTGTCCGTTGATGGCTTGTGGATGAATTCAAACTCGTGGCCAGAAGACCTGCCAAGAAGCCTATGATGACCAGGAAACAAATTGCTGCCTGCATACAGTTTTGTAGGAAGATGAAAGACAAATCTGCTGAATGGTGGGAGAGGGTAATGTTCACAGATGAAAGTACATTTCATCAAGTACGTGGGAGTGGTTACATCTACATCTGTCAACCAGCAGGCGAGAGACTAAATCCGAAGTACATGATCAAGACTGTTACCACCCCATACCATGACTGATGTTGGGTGTTTATCTTGGCGAATGGACGATGTGGCCTGCACATTTTTGAGAAAGGTCAAAGAGTAAATGCTGGAAAATACATATCCGTGCTGAATAGTAAAGTTTAAAATACACATGAATGTTTCTGGCACAACTATATTTCAGCAGGACTCGGCACCGTGCCACACTGCAAAAACAGTCAAAAAATGGTTCGTGGACAACAAGATCGAACTGCTACCAAGCTGGCCCTCAAACTCTCCGGATCTCAATGTAATTGAAAACTGTTGGAATCTTATGAAGAAAAAGGTGGCAGATTTAAAGCAGATTTAAAGGAAATACTCAAGCATGTATGGGTCAATGAAATCACTCCGGCATACTGTAAATCACTAGTTAACAGTATGCCTACAAGAATCCAGGCTGTGCTGAAAAATCATGGACACCCTTTCAAATATTGACACATATATTCTTTCCTGACTAAAACTTTGAAAATGACATATATATCTTTGGTTCTTAAAGCTTTTGACCATGAAAGTGACAATAACATGTACTTGTCTAATAAAATTCTGATATTTTGGACTCTGCCTTAATTTTTTGGCCACTACTGTAATGTAATAGGGCAGGAGTGATGCCCAGTCGCTCCTGTCTCATCCAGTGCTGGGTTCAAAATGGCACCGGTTGACCCCTACCAGTAATCACAGTACTATTGCTAAGGGCCAAGCTGCTATATAAGGTCTTTTCTCCCTTATATGGCAGCTTGACTCTTAGGGGCATGTTTACTAAACCGCGGTAGCGACTCCGTGCGATATCGGAGCCGCGGCCCCATTGGCATCAATACCGATATCGCATGGAGTCTGCTACCATGGTTTAGTAAACATGCCCCTTAATACTGCGAGACTTCTGTTAGCGGTCAACTGCTATGAACTGGCACTAATCTTTCCAGGAATAGCGCAGCTTAACAAGTTCAACACAACTGCATTATTCAATTTACATAATAATGAGGTATTTTGCTTACTTTGCATTTCATTATGATGTAACATGGGTTGAGGTAAGCTAATATGTGTTACGGTAGAATAGCCAGTGATTTTTGCTGGCCGCCACAGTTTAAATCTAAATCTGCATATTAAATGCTGGGGTCACGTGCAGCCATTGGCATTAAATATCCAGGTTGCCCATTTAGTGATTTAGATAACCATTTGTCTGTGATATCCAGTCGATAAGTGGTTATTCTTTATCTGCCTATCTTTACCCAGTTAAGGATAACCGCTTATTGACTGAATATCACAGATAACTGATTATTTTTGGTGCCACCTATGCTAGCTAGTTATCTTTGGGGCATTTAGATGGGCTAGGAGGGAATATTCAATGGCACTAACCGGGTAGGTGCCATTGAATATCCCGCTGAGTGACATTTATGCAGTTTGCTGGTCTACAAATCATGTAAATGCCTTTGAATATGCCTCCCTATGCAGTGTTCCCTTAAGACATGTTGGTAGCAACCCTTCTAAATGGTAATTGAGTCAAGCGGCACCATTCCAGATATTACTTTGAGATTCATTAGGTATAGTTGACTTATTTTTACCTCCACAAGTATAGCAAAGGGCTTCTTACTTGTTCAGCAAGAAAAATTAAAGTCATTGCAGAAACAGGTTGACTCATATTGCTATGCAATGGGACTCCTACAGTCTGCCCTGAAAACATATTGTATGCAAAACAAATGCGGATTATCAAAGCCAGTACACCCGGCTTCCAAATCACAAAGCTGCAGAAAATGACTTTACCTAGAAGAAAATTATTTACTCCCAATTTCAAAACTATTTTTTAAATTAGTTTTTCATTGAAACTGTGGAGTCTCTAGAATTTGTCTGCAGGCCTCCTTGCTTGTTGTTAAGAAGGAAGTTCCCGTTATGGTGCACTGTGATGCTCCTTTTTTCAAAGCAGAATCACACATAGGCTCTAGGAGGGGACGAGATGTTGTGTACATGGACAGAATCAAAACAGGTGCATAATAATCTATTGAGAATCACCACTGGAGGAAACTATGCCAGCTATTAGATGTCATGTTTTCTCCTAACTTTCTTATGTCCTCAAAAATGAAGCTACATTCTCAATTTTTCTGAAATCTAGTTATTAAAATAATAATAAATTTCATTGCTAAATAATAAAGATATGAGATGAGATTTGATAGATGGTCTTTACAATCTTTCAATTCAGTGCAACCTTTCTGCTCATTTTCTTTAACCAGAAGGGGCCATACTGTATTTTGTTGTAGAGAAGGGAGACTAACATGATCGTCTCTGCCTGCTCAGACGGAGAATAATAAAAAAAATTGCTAGCAATGAGCATTCTTCCTAGAAAACCATTTCAGCATCTGCAGAAGCAGCACTCTGGCAACCACTGAATTCTACCTGTTCTCTTTATTTTTTTTCTTATAATTTAAATGAAATACTTTTAAAAAATCAAAAGAAACCAAAATAACTTCACCTAGGATTTCCATAGCAACATGTACTATGTAATGTGTTAAGCTTAACATTTACCAATTTAAAATATATTTCTGTGTGTATTACTCAGTATTAGAGATCAACTGATTAGGATCTTCTTTAGCCCGGCATCTGTTTTATGAAACTAATATCTATGCTGAGGTGCTCAATAATGGACTTTAAAATACAATTTTTTTATTTTACCAGTATTAGTCAAGCATAATACCCATTCCAGCAATAATTTCACAGGATGCCAGATGCTCAAAGACAGTGTAGATTGACTGCAAAAACCGACCAGCAATATCCCTTCCAGTAATGAGAGTTCAGTTAGAAATATTAGCTGTTACCCGAAATATGAGCAAATATTTAAGGCATATTTCTTCAGTCCCAAGAAGGGATACAGACATGAAAAAATAAAAATTAATTCAGTTGGTACACTGATTAGTTGTATTGCATTGATCCTGTTCAGAATAATTATATGTTTAGCTGATGGATTTTCCTTAGCATGTAATTCTCTGATTTCAAGCTGGCTCGTAACAGAGAGAAAAGGAGAGCGAGGATGCTGATGACGCTAGCGAGCTTGTTAACATTCACAGCATGCTGCAGGATCTGGCAAACCCCTTTCAGCCTTTCCACTTTTCATTAAATCAGTCCCTGCTTCCTAGCAGTGTGTCACTAGCAGCGAATCTCCCCACTACGTAGCACATGAGAGCCAAAAGCATGCTTAACGCAGTGAAACGAATGTTACGGCAAGATACACAGGCAAAATAACCTGAACTGAGTTTGAGGGTCTTGTGCTTTTTCTCAGAATGGCAATTGGCTTCTTTTGTTGTCTGCAAGATAACGAGCAAAGATTTGAAAAGTGAAATCATTGTTGGTCAATTCTGTGCACATCATTGGCAAGCACAGTCAACCATGGTGAATTAATGCTGAATAAAATATTATCAAAAATTCACTATGGAAAGAATTTATTAAAAAAAATATCCTAGCAACTCAAATAGATTTTCAGAGAAACAAAAGGGTATTTTTTTAAAGCAGTCTCAGAAAATGAAAAAGCAGTAAAGAAAAAAAAGACAAAAGGAAGTGAAAAAGAAAACAGTCAAGAAACAGATGAAGGCATATTTTAGAAAGGCCGTTTAGGTGAAATCTGAGACATACATGTCAAAACGTCTGAAATGCTGTGGCAGGAGCAGCAGTGAAATTGGACACAAAAGTTATTTGTGAAATAGACACATCTCTGCCCCAAAAAAGATAAATGTGTCTTGTCGCAATATAAAGAAAATGGGAACATACAGAATAAGTGCACAGACGTGCAGAGAACTGGCTGATTTTGGAAACATGGATATGCAAAATCTGGACGTCCATGTTACTGGCCACCTAGACGTGCCAATGCCAGTGTTTTGGAACATACAGGTGTGACCCCACAGGTCCCGTATAGGCCTTCGCCTAGGGCCCCAGGGTTATAGTTGCCTCCTATCTTGCAGAACAAAATAGTCTTCAGTCGAGTGTTAAGGCAAAACAAAAATAAGGGCTTTATTCCCCTTCCCTCAAGGATATCTTTTGTACAACAAAACTTGGAAACACAGTACTTCCAAAGAAAAATGTGTTCTTTTTCTTTGTAGCTTACAGGTCTTCAGCGCAAGGATTCAACATCATCCGACATGCATAACGTACAGTCCATGGCAGCACATTCAGGAATATTGTTATTACTTTCCCACTGCATCAGCTCACATCCACCCGGTGTTACACTTGGGTTTAAATCCTCATAGCTGTTTCTGTACAAGCCTTTCTCTGAGGATTCAGTTGGACTACAAGGGTACAGTTTTATATCTTCCTGTAGTTAATTCATGCTCTGTGCACTGCTCTGACCCTCTGGTACAAACAGACTTTTTAGCTTTCCCTTTGATAAAGCTTGGTTCCCACCTGTATAAATGGTGAGGTCTTCTCTCTGGTAATGAGGACTGTGGACTCCCCTGCTCTCCCAGTCTGGACAGCTTTCTGACCTCAGCTTGGTCTCTCCTTCTCTCTGGAGTTATAGCTTCTACCTCTTGGCTGCAAGCAGGCTCCACCTCAGATCTCCAGTTGCTAGCACTCTGAGCACTTCGACGGCCACGTTCTTCTGAAGCCTTTCCCTTGCTGCTTCCTGTTCCAGGGCTACTCCCACTGCTTCCTGGATTCAGCAGGCTTCCCTCTCTGTGACCTCTGCTTCCTGCACTGCTGCTGCTCACACTGACCTCTGCTGGATCTACGCAGCAGCTTTTATCTCCCTCTCCACTACACGTTCCCTGTGCTTCCCTGGACAGGTGATAATTATCAGATCCTAAACTTCTTGCTGCGTCATGGCTTGGGTGTGGTAATCCTATTCCACTGTTTCTTTGCTCCTTCTGAGCTGTGTGTGCTGGCTGCCTAACAGGTTTTAAGGTAAATTTCTCTTTTTCCTCTTTTATCATAGGCTCTGTATAGGCTTCCATGTCACACAGGTTAATATAAATAAACCATATATGCCACCACTGGCACACACCCCAGTCTGCCATTTTGGAAATGGAGACACACAGTGGCACAGCAATAGGAACTAGAGCCTCAATAGTGACCTGCAAGGATTTTGTGATTTGATGAAAAATATTGAGGAAATATTGTTGTTAGCTGGCCAAAATGAGCACCTAAGGAGTCCACAAGTAGGCGGAGGAGGATGGCCACACCACAGTTGTAAATGTAATTAATTAAAAAAACATTATTAAAATGCCTTCAAGGTACAAGACATTTTGGATATGTCTGCCAGTGGATTTAAATTTGTGGTAGTCATCTAAAATTGACCACACATGTTTTATTTATTTTTATTTTATTTAAAACTTTCTTATATACCGCCTCTTCCAGCGATCAAAGGCGGTTTACATATAACAAGTGTAACCAGAACAGGTTTTACATGGAACAGATTTTAAATTATTTACAAACAACTTTTAAATCAACAATTTTTCTGAGTAACTATATTATTAATTGTAAACAACTATACAGGAGTAGTAGAGTAGGTAGCATTGGTAGACATTTGTTGGATTTAATCATCAGTAGGGTTTCATTTAGACTTTTCTGATGTGTTTACGGTGTAAACGTCTGCATTTAAGGTGGGTTTGAGAGGTATATTGTGTTTGTGAAGTGTTCTGTGAATAAGTGGGTTTTAAGTTCTCTCCTGAAGAGATGGAGGTCTTTTATCATTCTAAGATTTAAAGGTAGTTTGTTCCAGAGGGCGGGGGCAGCATATGAGAAGGCTCTAGAGCTCGTAGTTTTTTTTGTTTTACGGATAGTATTTTGTATGCCTAACGAGTATGTTGCGTTTTGTCTTCTAGTTCTGTGTTCTGGTGGGGCTTGCAAGAGGGTGGTTAGATGTGATGGTGAGATGTCATTGATGAGTTTAAATGTGGTTATGATTATTTTGTATGTTATTCTGCTATTTATGGGGAGCCAGTGCAGTTCAAATAGGATGGGAGTTATGTGGTCTGTCAGGCGAGCTTTTGTTACGCGAGCGCAGATATTTTGGGCTCTTTGGAGGAGGTTAGTGTTTGCTAGTGGTAGACCGTTTAGGAGACTATTACAATAGTCAAAGTGAGGAGTGATGAGTGTACTGATGACCGATCTGAAATCATGGGAGTCTAGGAGTGGTCTTAAGTGTTGTATGGTTTTTAGCTTGAAGAATATTGTCTTAACTGTTTGCTTTATGTGAGGGATCATACTGAGGGTATGGTCTAGTATTATTCCTAGGTATTTCACCTCTTTCTTGATTGGGATTGTTGTGGTGTTTATTGTGATGGTTTCAGGGAAGGTTGTGTTTGCTTTTCTTGCGACAAACAAGACAAACATGTAGTGGCATAAGTTACAATGAGGAGACCCCAAGAAACGTTTTGCTGAGGACTGCCCATGGTCAGTTGGCGGAGCCCCCACTTCGTTCAATGCCCCCCCGTGTGGGCCCTCCCATGCGGTGGCAGCAGCAACATGTCAAACTTACTTTATCATGTTTCCCATTCTGCTCCACGTTTGTCAGTTCACCACGGGCTCGGCGGCTGTTCTATTTGGGCCAAAGTCTCGCGGTGTGGCTGCTATCGTGAGACTTTGGCCCAATGAACAATAGGTCGGGGCCCGCAGCAGACTAACAAGAGTGGAGCAGCGAGGCAAACATGATAAAGTTAGTTTTCCATGCTGCTACTGCCGAGACCCCATGCATTTTCTGTCCCGGGGCTGCTTGGGTGGAATTTACACCAATGCGCACGTGTATCTTTTTCGGAATGCCCTGGACATGCCTCTGGTATGGCCCATGCAACACAGACATGATCACGCCGGAAACGTTTAAAGTCGGGGTGTTCAAAAATGGCTCTTGGACATGGACGTGATTGGGATGTCTGAATGGCCCTTTTCAGATGTCCAAATCATGAATAGGGCTTCTAAAATGACCCCCATAGGTAGGAGTCAACAAGTCCATTCATAGACTTGTGTATATCATTTATAACACATCCCAATAAAAGGAATGACATGATCTCCAGGAACAAGCAGGAATGAGTCTTCACATATGGGTACGTCGGTACCGACGGAGTCCGCGCGGGAACGCTTCCCAGTGTCCAATCAGAAAGCTTTTGGAAGCATCCCAACACGCCTGTGTGCTGCCTTCCCGCCTTCCCAACTGCTTCTCCTCAGTTTTCGTTTTTCCGCGGAGCCGGCAGGACGTCCTCCTGTCACCGCAGAAAATTCTTCTTTTATTTTTTAGTTTTCTTGTGGTCGCGGCTGCCTTCCGACGCCAACAGTACCGCCGGTGTTTCTTTTTTCTTTTCTTGTAAATTTTTCCTTTTTAAGGAATATTTTTTCTTCCTTAGTGTCTCACGGTTTCTCAGGCCTTCTAGGCCTCTCCATTTCCTTCATGGAACCGCCAGCCACTTTCCCCAAGAAATGTTCAAACTGTGGCGGTACAACTTTATTTTTAGACACTCACAATTGGTGTCTAACCTGCTTGGGTCCTGACCATTTTCCTTCGGAGCCCTCGGGCAATAGTTTTGTGAGAAGAAGTTTTCAACATCGAGTTCCCCTCGACACGCGGTCCCCCTCCAACTTCAGGGCACCGACCATATCTTTCCCACAGGATCAGGTAACCCAAAAACAGTCTGTTAAGACTAGCCAGTCCTCGAGCAGCAGTTCTCATGCACAGCATAGAGATGCCTCCGGCCTTGTCCTCGAGAATCCACTGGCTTCAAAACCCCGGTGGGAGTCTTCGGCCTCCAAAGCCTGTGTGGGGTTTCAGGTTGTTCCTGAGGTTCACCACTCACAGAACATACCTGAGCCATGCCCGGTGGTGGCATCCGCTTCGAGCGGTACCGATACCCCGGCATCGGCACTGGTATTGGATGAAACATTCCTCACCAAGGATCGTCATCTGGCGTCCTCGGTACCTACGGGCCTGGTGGATACGCTTCAGACCGACTTTCCAGTATCGGTATCGACACCGATACTAGTACCGATGTCTGTACCCTCCAGACGTGCATCGATAGACTCGCTTCCTTCAATGCCGAGTCTGGAATCGATCTCCAGTCTGGAGGACTGGGTACCGACTCGCCTTGGTACCGATTCCCGTCGGTACTGAAGGCTCGGTTCCGATACTTCGGATCCACAACTCTCAGTTCCTCCGATACCATTAGAGTTGCCACCGGCTGGCCTTCATCCACCGATATCAGATATGGTACCGATGTCGGTACCGATATCCACATTACCTTTGTTGTCGGTACCTTCCATGCTTCTCTCGTCAGGCTCGTTTCCCTCGATGCCGAATTTGGAATCGATCCCTAGCATGGACGATTTGTTACCGACTGTCGCTGGTCCTGACCTGCAGTACCAGCGACCACCATCTAAGGATCCCATACTGCACCATTCAGGATCTTCTATTCCTATATACTTAGATAGATCCCTCGGTGCCAACGCTAGTTCTTCATCAGATCTAGCCTATCCAAGGGAAGTTCCCTCTAGGGATCCTTCTTTCCAGACTTTCCTCCTGGATATGGCAAAATCACTTGCCATTCCTATTCCTGGACAAGATCCTACACATGGGAATACAGAATACCTCTCTGTTCCTAGCAAAGCAAAGGAGAACATAATGCTTCCTTTGCATCATTCTTTGCAGGACCTCCTTCTACGAATGTGGGAAGCTCCTTTAAAGGTACCCCCACCTTCTTGAGTAACTGATCTTCTATATCAGGTGCCCCCCTCTCCAGGGTTTCAAAAGACTCAACTTCCTCATCATTCCATTGTGGTAGAATCAGCAATGAGGTGAGTGAAGAGTAATAAAAAGCACTCTTCTTGTCCGCCAGGTCGTGAGTCTAAGACACTAGATGCCTTTGGACATCAAACCTTCCAGACATCCATGCTTTCAGCAAGAATTCTCTCATATATTTTTTATATGGGTCTATCTCTTGAGGAGGTCACAAAGCAATTACATCTTTTGACTCCTTTTCTTTAAGAGCCCAGGTGTACAGACTGTTATATTGTACATTTCTGTTATATTGTAAGTTAAAAATGTTTCATTTCTGTTATACTGTAAGTTCAGTGTAGATTGTCTTCACTGAACAGTTATCGTTACATGTAAACCGCGCTGATGCTGAATAGTGCGGTATATAAGAAAAATAAATAAATAAATTCCTCACTGGTTAGTCATACTCAAAATATCTCTAAGTTTCTTACTCGTGCTACCCTAGACTCCTTTTGAGTCTGTTAGCAGGACTTATGCTATAGCTATAGGGGCACGACGTAGAGCCTGGCTTCAAGCCTCAGACTTGGACAAATGGGCACAAGAAAGGCTGGGAAATACTCCTTGCACCGGAGAAAATCTCTTCAACAAGGAGTCTTTACTTCAGGTTACTCAGTTATCCACTGACTTTCCTTTTTCCAGAGGCTGTTCTATGCCTTCTTCTTTCCCAGTAGGTAGGAAATGTCCTACCAAACTTTCTTCCCCTAGGGGGAGAAGGTCTTACCCATCATCTGCCCATCATTCAGATGTTCCCAAACAGGGGAAACATCGCCCTGGTCTGAGGAATCCACAACCTCAACAGGGTCAACAAACCCAGCAGTCGCAGGGTTTCATATAGATCATTGTCCCTTTTGGTTGGGGGTTAGGATGGCAGTCTGCTTCTTTTCACTTGAAGTATCTGCACTAATTTTTATCCTAACCTACCCTAGATATCTCTTCATGAGACATCTTTCTCTAACTCTAAGAGTCTTTATGATCATGCCCATAATCAATAGATTTTCCTCTTCCTCTTGGAGGAAAGAGAGGTAGCAACTATCAATAGACAGTTGTTTCCCTGTACTGGCATGTATCATCTCATCTGTCCGAGACCTCCTCCATAGTCGGTATCTTGCAACTCTGTCTTACCTCCCTCTTACTACAACATTTGCTTTGTAAGAGTGGCTCTTTAAACGGGTAAGCCCCTATGGTCCTCTACCTGTTCTACCAGGGGATTCTCCCTTCTGGAGTTGTCTCCCCCCCCTTGTTACCTTACAGCAGCTCATCAGACAATAGGAAGTCCTACCATGTCTGTTTCTTTTTCCCAGTCTAAAAAAGGGAAGAGGGAAAAGAAATTTTCCATGCTGCCCTGGTAGTTGCTGCAGATACAACAATTCCTAGGAGTTAAGCCACTGGTTTTGTTCACTACACAACCAGGGATTCCCCTCCACTAGCAATCCTCCTCGCCTCAGTGCTAAGTTCCAAACAGGTTATTAACCTCGTTTGGGAAACCCTATTATCACAGTCTTGTTGGTTAACTTCTATTCTTCGCCCCCTTGTCCTTGGCAGAATAGCTGGTTACCTATTGGCTTTTCACAGCCAGTTTTTTCTTCTAACCAACCTGCAGCATGCTCTCTGCATCTCTACAGAGTAGCTTTGCACTATGGGCCCTTGCTAGAGAGCATTAGTATCTTGCATTGTGCAACTTGTGTCATTGCATTGCATTGTGGAACTTGTGTCTCTTGGGGAAACTGCTAGGTACATATGACCTAGATTGGCCACTGTTGGAAACAGAATACTGGGCTTGATGGACCTTGGTCTGACCCAGTATGGCATATCTTATGTTCTTATGTTCTTGCCTAGCAGATAATCCTAGATGGTTAGGAGGGGTTCACCCAGTCATGCTCCCATGACTGGTAGTTGTTCCCTACCCTTACCATCTCACCTAAAATCTCTTTTCGAGACAAAAGACACAGGCCTTACATCACGTGAAAACCTAAAGAATGGCCAATTCCCTGGCTTGGCCCATATCTTCTTTGGACTTCTCGCCAGGGATAGTTTTCTTTCAGTTGCAGCTCAAGGACGCCTGATACCCATCTTGCCCTCATAGGCGGGTCAATTTGGTATCTTATTCCAGTGGCGTCCTCTATCCATTCACCATACTGCAGTTCTAGAGAAATCTGGACTTGCTGCCTGCAGACTGAAGTTATCCTCTGCAATTTTCACGTAGGCCATCCTAGTTATTCAAGAGCTCAAATTCTGCAAGGAATTCAGACTTCTTCTTGTCAGGGTGACCTCTCCTCTGACTCTGCCAGTCATAACCAGGAAAAGAGGATTCTCTATGTCTCTATTCAAGCAGGTATCAACCTTCTTGCTGTCAGATAAATCTTTCTCTCTCCCTATATCCCTAGGGGGGATGAGGTTTTATGCACATCTCTCCATCCTTATACCTGGAGACATGTGTCTATATGCCTGCCTATTCATATAGGTATATATTATATCTACTTATCTATATCTATCGGTGTGTCTTCTATCCATACATATCTCTTATAGTTATATGCCTATATACCCTATAGGTGTATATATTTAAATAGATATATATGTATATATATATATTTTATACATATATTTATAGATATAATGAGATATATTTTTAGATAGATCTGTATCCATCTACTTATCTATTTGTCTGAAAGGTTCAGGTATCCCTACATTCCTATATGAGCCTGACAGATGGGCACTACCCCTATCAATGCTGTTCCAGCATACTTAGGGGGCTACAGCTATAACCACTTCCTGTGGTAATTAACAAGTTTTTTCCTTACCATAACCTTTTCAGGTTAGGTACCCTTGAAGCTCTCCATGTACCTTTTTTCTTTCCTAATTGACCCCATTTAGGAAAGACATTGCGGAGCTTCAGTTGTTCTAAGCTTAAGCTTTCTTTAATAGTACCTTCTGCGTCTCCGCTGAAGCTCTACCTCTTATGCTACCCCAGTTTTCCCCTGGGGCTATTTCTCACCCTGAAGGGTTCTGACCTCCACTTGTTTGTCTTCTACTTATTACCTCTACTTCTCAGTGAGGTACCCCTTAAGCACATTCACTGGCTCTCCTATCAGATCCAGATGTAGCTCAATGCACTTGTGCAATGCCAACAAGGGAGGCCCAGATTACAATATTTCATTACTAAATGCCCTCGATACAGGGTCTTCCCCTTTTGATACCCTGTTCTAGCCAGCTGTTCCACAGCTCCTTTTCTATATTCAACTCCTACCCTCCATCCCCAGGATGCCTGAGGTCCTGAGGAATAGCATGGCTTGTTCTAGACTTGCAACATGCTAAGACTCCCTCCGGGCATCTGAGCTTGGGAGTCCCCATATGTGAAGAATCATTCCTGCTTGTTCCTGGAGATAGCACAGTTACTTACCTGTAACAGGTGATCTCTGGGAACAGCAGGAATAAGTCTTCACAACCCACCCACCTCCCCTAGGAGTTGCATTTCTCTATCTCTATCTTTCCCTTCCTTGCTCTCTCTCTCTCTCTCTTTGTCTCAGCTTTAAAACTTAACTGAGGAGAGGCAGTTGGGAAGGCAGGAAGGCAGCACGCAGGCGTGTTGGGATGCTTCCAAAAGCTTTCTGATTGGACGCTGGGAAGCCTTCCCGCGCAGACTCCATCGGTACCGACGTACCCATATGTGAAGACTTATTCCTGCTGTTCCCAGAGATCACCTGTTACAGGTAAGTAACTGTGCTTTCTTTCTGTTGTATTGTTTTCTTACATGGTCCATGGCCAATGCTCTGTATTGGTTGGGTGAAAGAACTCCCTAAAGGAACAGGAGAGAAGTGCTGTCAGCACTGGAGTCTGATATATGCTTGGCGTGAAGTGTTTGAAGTCAGATAAGACCCGTTAAAACATATTCTTTGTGAAACCTTTTTTTACAGAGTACTTACATTTTGATATTGCATCACCTTTGAGATTTGAATTTAGCAAGTAAAACTGGTGTGTGTAAATATATATATATACTGAATATACTATTAAGATTATCAAGGCAAAATAGATAGAAGGAAGGTTTTTTTCTGAAAAATAATGGATTGTTTGAATGACCCCAGTTCACGGGCCAATAAATACTGTGAGGTCTTTTTCCTTCCTTAAATAATGGGCGGATTGCTGGGCATAAGTAGCTTTTCAGCGTTTACATATTTTTGAAGAATAGTGTTTGTTTGCTTATTTATGTATAAATACAGGTATTCATAAGACAAATTGTGGGACCACTTGATGATGTTTCTAGATCCTTGTATCATTTTATTTGTGGATTATACCCCCTTCCCCAACCACTGGTGTTTAAATATTGGCCTGTAAGTTTCTATCTGGGGCAACAGAGGGCTAAGTGACTTGCCCAATGTCACAAGAAATATCTGTGGGACTTGAATGCTGCATTCCCTGGTTCTTAGTTCATTGCTGTAATTGTTAAGCTACTCCACCACTCCATGTATATCTTAGAGGGCCTTTGGTGTAGACCCTGCACCATTTTGGCAAGTCTTCTATGGATGACTTTCACCTTCTCTATATCCTTTAGTGTACTGTGATACATTTGAAATTTTCTGTGTAATACATTATTTTTATTGATTTGTTTGACAGTGCGTGCTATGAAACAAGCACCTTTAATGTCTAACGCCCTTGAAGCGCTGTAGTTTCCTCTGCTGTTGTAGCAATCTTGAGTGGCTAACCAACATCCTGCAGCTGTTTGAAATTTCTTACATATTGAATTTATACATATGAAGGCTCTTAAAAAGAAAAACACTCCATTCCTCCAGTTCAGATTACTTTTTGTGTTCAAGTCCACGCGATAGACACAATAGAGGTATGTTCAAATTTATGTCAGTAAAAATCAAAAGCAATGAATTTATAAATAGGAAAGTTTACTAATCCATTAATGCACAAACTTTCACAGTGGTCATATGATAGAAGTATTAATATCAAAGAAAATTCTATGAAATGTGAGAGACATAGCCTATTCAATACAGTGACACAATTTATAGCTGTCTGCGCTGCTTAGAAGAGACTGTGGATCATAGTCAGATATTTTAGGTACTTATCACATATAGTATTGGGAGATAATTTTATAACAGGTTGCCTCTGTATGAAGACCATGTAGGCATCCATTTTATAAAGGCACATAGGCAGCTATTTGTCTTTATAAAATACTAGGGAGGATATTCAGCAGCGGCAGCTAGCACAATTATAGCGGGTAGACATCGCTGTTGAATCTTAAACATGGGCATTCAAAGATGAGTAGTCCAATATCAAAGAACAGACACACCCATGTAGAAATGGCGATATTGCAAAACGGTGATATTGTAGGATGTACAACGGTTCTAATAGCAGTTATCGGTACACACAAGGTGAACAGAAAATATCCGGCCATAAACCCCTGACGAAGGCAGTGCCGAAACACGGCCATGTCAGGTATAGGCCCTTGTATCTTATTCAATGGTGGGGCCATATCCAGCCACCAGCATTGAATATCCAGATCTGCCAGATAGGAGCGAAGCTAATAGAGCAGCAGCAGTAAGGGCAGCCTTTAAGGTGCCTAACTTTCTCTGCTGAGGGATAACCAGGCAGCAGCTGAATATTGCCGCTGCCCAGCTATCCTTGGGTGCTGCCCCCAAACCGCCCCCAGAAAGCCCTGATGCTGGCCAGCTAGCATTGGGGCATTTAACGGGGGCACCCAGGGATATTCAACAGCACTAACTGGGTTAGTTTTGCTGAATATACAGCTCACCACAATTAACGCGGTTAGGAGGTCTGCTAACCACATTAATTGCTTTGAAAATGCCCCCCCCAGGGGTAAACAGACAGAAATAGTGGCTAGATTGAAGCCACAGATATTTATGACTGAGTGCACACGAGCAGGTATATATGTTAGCATACAAAGCATGTGCATACTCGTGCTACCCAGGCTTAACCCCAGAACACATGTAACCTGGGGTAATTTTTTGAAAACGCATTCATGGATGTAAAAAGACCTTTACCCGAGAAAAAATGTAAAAATATTATCTCCCTCAAGCAGATGTTTTAAGTAAACATCACAGATATTGTTTCTGCATTTAGAGATGTGATCGTACGAATAACATTGTATTCAAATATTTTATCCTTATAGGGATAATTTTATAATAGGCTGTAGGTTGAAAGATCAGATAGACACCTATTTTGAGGCTATTTTATAAAGACATAAGTGCTTACGCAAGGGCATGGCTACCACTTAACGATTCTGGCAAAAGGTCAGAGGCTGCCTGTTGGTAAACTAATCCAGAAGTTTAATTTTGGGATACTTAAAATATCTGAGGTGGCGGTACTGGGAGATGAGTGTGGCACATGCTGTAATGACCTCTTATAGTGCTGTCGCACCACCTCCAGATCCTGCTTTTCACACCCTGCCATGCTGCTATTGCTGGCCAGTAACGTGCTTAAAGATCTCATTTTGGGTTGCCACAAGGCCAAAGTCTCAAAATAAGAACTGAAATCTCACAGCTTACAGTACAAGACTTCTATCCTGTGACGGCTGAAGATGTGCTTTACCAGTTAGCAATTTCGGCATGAGTGGAGACGTGGTGAAGACTGAGATCTGGAGGTGGCATGCAGCACCGCTAGAAAACAGTGCAGTATCTGCCACGTTCACATGCTCTCTACATCCACACTTTCAAAAATATGCCCTGAGGGAAGACCCACCTTGGACACTTCCCCAGGCCTCCCCCCCCCCATCCTCTCTGCAGACCCACCTTGGAATCCTCCCCTGCTCTGCACTCCTGACACTCTTCCTGCAGATCTTCTTCATACACCGCTCGCCTCCACACCACCACCTCAAACCCACTTCTCAGATGAGGCCCCACTCTCACTGTGCACCCAACTCTCCTCTCCTTAGTTCTTTTCATACACGCACACACACAGACACAGACACACAACCCTGCCTGACCCCCCCCCCTCCACTGCACCATTGCCCCACTGCCCTGGCCACCTCATATAGACATGCCTTACCTATACACACTCCCACACATCACATCATCATTGCGCTTCCTCTCTCATTCAAACAGGAAGTCTGCGGCTAAGGGGGCGGGAGTGGCAAATCACAGAGAGCAGGAAGAGCAACGCAGTGCTGGAGAGTTAGGGTAAGTGCTGTGTTGCCGTTTAAATTCCATTGCTACCACTGCAGGTCCTGGAGAGGGGAGGCAACAGCAACAATGAGTGCCCTGGGAACTGCCTAGTTCACCTATTGAGTTACATCAGTCCTGACAACCTCCAGTGCATGCCCTTGATCTAGTTCCCTGATCACCCTGTTGAAGAGACCAATCACATCAAACTGCTGATACTGATGTCAGATTCTGACATCAGACCACAGGATGGTTATGGAATAAGTATGCTAAATTAAAGAAATGCCTTTTTGCTGATGCCAAGTCATTCTTTTACTGTGCATGTGCTTACATTTTTAGTAAACTGAGCAAATATAACCAGAAAGTCATAGAGCTTGTATTTCTCAGTGACTGTTGTCATTGAAAGGCCACTTTACTACCTTAACTGTTGGAAAAGTTATTGAAAATGCAATAAAAGTTATGAAGGATATTTCTTGCTGGTTCTGCAGGGGATTGTAGCTGTGAATGGAATTTAGATTTGTTTTAGGTGGTTTTGTTTTTATGGTTCATTTGTTTTTATTTTTTCCTGGAATTTAAGAGTTGCCCACTTCTTTATGACATAATAAATAGTACAATTGGCAATTCCTAGTTGTATGCTCCAGCAAGGTAGGGGGAAACAAATTAGTGCTGTATCTGCACATGCAAAAGTCTGCAACACAAGCAAGCTTTACAAATTGCACACTAAAAATAGAAAGCAGATTAGAGGTGACCTTATTTTTCTTTCCCTAAGCCTGAAGCCTTTTTATTTTGCACAGGATATTCTATCAAGCAGTGATAGATGCAACTCCTCTATGTTTAGCAAAGCAGATGCAGCCATTATGTTCTGGAAGTCTAAAGAGTGGCTTGCATTTTGTCTTTGTCAGTTTTGATATGCATGCCGAAGTATATGGGCCTCCTCCAGTATCCATTACACTATGTTAACCATTGCTGAGAGATACTGGTATCTACTGGTCTTGTCCCTAATTATACCTAACGCTATAATTATATTACTCTTGCAAACAGTCCTGACAACCTGTCATTAAATTCTGGCTTATAATTTTCTTTATGATGGAAGATCCCAGAGTTGCTTGGGAACGAACCTGGCACACTGCATCTAATTAATCAGTATGTTATTTGATGCTTCGGTATTTTGTAGCAGGCCAAGGGTGACGGAGGAAGTGCTGGTGCTAAATCAGTGCATATGGTCTCCGTTTTTGGACTGCATTGTAAAAGCCCTTCATTTTATTCACCTTCACCATGCTCTGAGAGTTTTCTTTTCCCTTCCTTGGAGCTTATTAGCAGGGGCAAGCTCAAGCCAGTGGGAGACTGGATGCAAGGTATGGTCATCCCAAAAAAATATTTTGCAGTTGCCTCTGTCCAGTTTCCACCTCTGTAACTATAATCTACTAAGGAGCCTATTTATCAAACTACGTTAGCGGTTTAATGTGGAAATTACTGCACTCTGACAGTTACATGTGTTAACTGCTACGTTCTACATTAACTGTTAGGTGGCACTAATTGCAATGCTAACAGCTAACTCAGCTTAATAAATAGTCCCCTTTGTATCTATGATAAAAATGCTTAGTACACACACCTCAGTCCTTTGAATCTTTCAGTACTGACATACTACCATTATTTCTCATGCATTTTGACAGTTGAAATCCTGGCTATGGGCACCAAAGTTTTAACTATGACTCAGTACATGTGTCATAGCCTAATTAGGCAGATGCCCTTGTCATTTTCCATATTCATTAAACCCAAGGTAAATTCTTAAATGTGCAATTCCACGGCGACTCATTCATATATAAAAAGTTCTCTCGAACACCACTACCACTGTTGTGGGATTTCTCCCATTTAAACAAAAAAAATGTAGCACTTCACATGAAGTGTCTCCAGGTACTCTGTAGTTAAAATTGCCTGAGGTTTCCTATCTATTTGCTTTGGCATTTGGATCAAACGATTTTAGTAGTTTTCTAAAAGCCGAAGAGTATTCATTATTATAGTAATTACATAACATGATAATACAGAGTCAGTTTTAGCAATAGACTAAAACATATTTTGAGAAATATCATTAATAATTAACAGGATCCTTATTGGTGATTTTTACAACTAATTCATTTCCCATGGGCTAATGCTGCCAAGTGCTAGAGGGTCACCCTTAGATGCTGTTTTTTAATTTTAGTCCTGCATTTATGATAATCTTTTTTTATCCAAACCAATTCAATTCTGTACCCAGGCACTTTCAGAGAGGTGTCACAATGTCAGGACTAATCTAAAGACGCCCTCTTGAAAATGGCCAACTTGACTGCTCTGAGAAAGTACTTCCAGTCAAATAAAAACAAATATGAGTTCACATTTTATTATTTCTGTGTGTCACTTTATAATAGCCCCATAATCAAAAGCCCTACTGGTTGACTGACAGACGACAGAAGGTGATGGTAAACGGAACAAACTCGGATTAAAGGAAGGTGATTAGTAGCATGCCCCAGGGATCAATACTGCTCAATGTATTTCTGAGTGATATTGCTGAAGGACTGAATGGAAACGTCTGTCTTTTTACAGATGACACGAAAATTTGCAACAGAGTGGACTCCCCTGAGGGAGTGGATAACATAAGGAAAGATCTACAAAAGCTGGAAGAATGGTCTAATGTTTGGCAGATAAGATTTAATGTGAAGAAGTGCAGTGTCATGCACTTTGGATGCAGAAATCCAAGGGAATTCTATGTGATAGGGGGCGAGAGGATGGTGTGCACAGACCAGGAGAAAGGCCTCAGAGTGATTGTTTGAGTTTCCCAAGGTGGCGAAACAGTGTGACAAAGCGATGGCCAAAGCTAGAAGGATGCTATGTTGCATACAGAGAGGAATTACCAGCAGAAAGGAAGAGGTACTAATGCCACTGTACAAGTCACTGGTGAGGCTTCACTTGGAATACTGTGTTCAGTTTTGGAGACCGTATCTCGCAAAAGATATAAAAAGACTAGAAACGGTTCAGAAGAAGGCAACCAAAATGTTTTGGTGCCTGCACCAGAAGACATATGAGAAGAGACTTGAAGACCTAAATATGTATACTTTAGAGGAGAGGAGGGACAGGAGAGATATGATATAGACCTTTAAATACTTAAGAAGTATTAATAAAAAAAACAAACCTTTTTCAAAGATGGGGAAGCTGCAAAACTTGAGGATATAACATGAAGCTGCAAGGGGGTAAACTGAAAGGCAATGTCAGGAAATACTTTTTCACTGAAAGGGTGGTGGGTTCTTGGAATGCCCTCCTGATGGAAATGGTGGGGGCAACTACAGTGACAGAATTCAAAATGGCATGGGACACAGTGGATCCCTTTCTAGCAACAGGATAAAATCGAAATAACCTTGACTGTCTCTCCTATCTCAATAAATAGGGGTGACCTGCACAGAGCACTGGGTACAACCCTGAACAAAGGCATGGGGAGGGGTGACCTGCATGGAGCGGCAGGTGCACCTACTCTTGCCGCCTTGCTGGGCAGACTAGATGGACCATGATGGTCTTTATCTGCCACCATATACTATGTTACTTTGTAAGTGTTGGTGGATTTCAACCACATTGGTACTTTCTTAAAATTATTGCCTGCACCTATGAGGACAAAAATTATCCATAGCGTATAGGTTTTCAACCCAGTCCTCGGGGAACCCTAGGCAAGTCAGGTTTTCAGGATTCCCACAATGAATATGCATAAGATAGATTTGCATACAATGAAGGCAGAACATGCAAATCTCTCATCCATATTCATTCTGGGAATCCTGAAAACCTGACTGGCCTAGGGTTCCCCGAGGACTGGGTTGAAAACCTTTGCGCTATGGAGACATATCTGTGATTTCAACATCCATGGCCACATCTGAGCCAATCCACAAATGACATTTGCAGACATCTCCAGTGCAGGGATGTCTAAGTAGGCACAGGAGTGTGTCAATGAACTTACATGTATCTGTTCTATCTAAGAAACAGCAGAGATGTTTGCAGGCACATCACTGTTTACACCTGCTCCAAGTACAAATAGGCTTCAGGAAGTGCTTGTTTTTACCTTGTAACATCCAGAGAGCACAGAGAAGCTGGAGAATTAAGTGACTAACCTGAGATCACAATGACTCACACTGGGATTTGAACCATGACAACTCTGCTCTTAAGTCACTATGCTAACCATTATGCTATTAAGGGGCTTGTTTACAAAGCCGCGGTAGCGGCTTCCGCCCAATATCGGAGCCGCGGCCCCATTGAATTCAGTGGTGCCACGGCTCCGATATCGGGTGGTAGCTGCTACCGTGGCTTTGTAAACAAGCCCCTAAGTGTCTTAGTTCTGAAATGCTATCCTGGGGATGTTGTATAGGTGTTTGATACACATGCATATCAGGCATGTCTACATTTTTGAACTCATGCCTGATCTTGCACATGCCGGCTTTTTTTTTTTCAGACATTCTGGCTTCGACATCCCAGATTGCACTTGGATGTCCCATTGCAAAATGTGCCTCTATATCACAAAAGTTATGCATTTTAAATTGGGGCTGAATCAGAGGCAATATGGATGCAGAGATGAAAGTTATATGGAGAGACTCTTGTGAAAATTAAAAAATCATGGGATAGGAGGCAGTGTGCTTATGTAGATTAGGAACTGATTAAAAGATAGTAAAGAGAGAGTAGGGCTAAAGGGACAGTTTTCTCAAGGGAGAAAGGTAAATAGTGGAGTACCCCAGGAATCTGTGCTGGGCCCTCTGCTTTTTAACATATTTATAAATGAACCGGAAATGGGAATAAAGAGTGAGGTGAACATATTTGCAGATGACACAGAATTATTTAAAGTTCTTAAAACATAAGGGTATTATGAAAAATTGCAAGAGGACCTTGAAAAATTGGGAGACTGAGTATCCAAATGGCAGATTTAATTAAATATGGACAAGTGCAGAGTTATGCACTTAGGGGAGAACAACCCAAACTGGGGTTACACAGTGCAAAGTTCCATATTAGGAATCCCATGCAGGAAAAGGACCTGGGCGTCATCATGGATAATATCTTGAAACCTTCTGCCCAGTGTTCAGCCATGGCCAAGAAAGCAAATAGAATGCTGGGAATCTTAAAGAAAGGAAAGCAGAATAAAACAAAGGATATTATGATGCATCTATAACGTTCCATGATGCAACTACACCTTGAACACTGTGTGCAATTTTGGTCACCATATCTTAAAAAGGATACAGCAGAATTGGAAAAGGTACAGAGAAGAGTGACCAAAATGATAAAGGGGATAGAAGGATATTCCTATGAGGAAAGGCTTAAAAGGTTAGGGCTCTTTAACTTGGAAAGGAGACAGCTGAGGGGAGATATGATAGAGATCTATAAAATAATGAATGGAGTGGAATGGGTAAATGTAGATTGGTTGTTTACACCTTCAAAAAGTAGAACGACTAGGGGATATGCAATGAAGCTAGAATATGGCACATTTAAGACTAATCGGAGAAAATATTTTTTCATTCAACGCGCAGTGAAACTCTGGAATTTGTTACCGGAGGATGTAGTGAAAGCTGTTAGTGTAGTTGGGTTCAAAACAGGTTTGGATGGGTTCCTGGAGAAAATCTCCATAAACCATAATTAAAGAGGACCGGGGAAATCCACTGTTTACCCTGGGACAAGCAGCATGAATGTGTACACCTTTGGGAACCTGACAGGTACTTGAGACCTGGAATAGCTACTGTTGGAAAAGGATACTGGACTTGATGGACTCATGGTCTGACCCAGTATGGCATATCATATGTTCTTATATGTTCTTAAAGACAATGCTCTCCATCTAAATGCAAAAATAGGAAGAAAAACTTTAAGGGGATAATTTCATAATAGGAGGCCTATATGATAGGTCCAAAAATGTGCCTATTTTATAAAATTGGGAGAGTTGATGACTGATTGAATTTTGATGACCTTAATCCTTACAGAAGTATAAAGTATTGGAAACTTTTCTCTGTTATATACCATTTGGAATGGGGATAATTTAAAATCATTTCTATGTTTAACAACCACAGCCACCAGGTATGACCAACTCACAATAACTCCATCCCACATGCATACAGTTACCTATTTCAATGTTTCACACATGTAGATAGTTTCCCCTGTTATCCAAGTTGATTGCTCCTGTTTATTGTAATGACCTGACTCTTGTTTATTGTCGGATACTGTTAGTTTTATGTAAACCGCGCTGATCGCAAATAGTGCGGTATATAAGAAATGTAAATAAAATAAAATAAATAAAATAAACAATAAAAATAGTAAAATGGGACCACTGATACTCAGATCCACCTAGAATATACTGATAGATAAGGTATGATAAGGACTGGAGTCCTAGAGTCCAACAAATAATCTTTATTTAAAGAGTATGAAGTTCTTTTGGATTTGTCTGGGTGAGATTCTTTCTGTGTGATTGGTGTGATTTCTACTTCATGGTTTGGATCTTTAGCTGTGTGTGATATGTGCCGTTATCAATTAGATTCCTAGAAACAGCCCCAGTATCAAGTAGATACCGATGCTCACATTTGTACCTCCTCTGGGCCAGGTGTAAAAGTGTGCATGTGCTCCACGAGTGTACTGGATATTAGATCAGAAAGCTCATATAAGAAATGTAGGGGGGGCCTATTCAAAGGCATTTACACAGTTTGCGAACGTGTAACCCACGTAAATGTCTCCTGTGCTGTTAGTGCTGCTGAATATCCCATCCTAAGCCATCTAGAGCAGAGGCAGCAACCAGAGTCAGCAGCGATACTGAGCTGTTGACTGGCTAACTAAAATACTTAAAGTTAGGGCAGGAAAAAGGCTGTTCTAACTTTAGGAGTTTTAGCTAGCCAGTTAGTGGCTGAATATTGCTACAGAGCAGCTAGCTAAAACGCTATCCAGCCAACCTGATATTCAGTGCAGATAGGGCATATGGCCCGGCACTGAATATTGGAGCTTAAATTCAAGCGGTAATGGCTGGCCACTGCTGCTGAATAAGAGCCTCTTAAAGTATTGCTTAAAACTTGGCTTTCCCAAGCCTTATAAGTTGATCATAATTGAACTGGGTCCTTTGTAGTCCTTCCCTTTTTGTGTATAGTTCATTGCTCGGTGACACATAGTCCTAGATGGAAATTGTTGTTCTATGTGGTTCCCTCCTCTTGTTAACTTGATTACTTGTACTTAGTGTTTTGTTTTCTTGTTGCATATTTTTAAAGCATGTTAGTATGTCTGCACTTGTTAGATTTTCAGCTGAATTGAGCAAGGCCGCGGGCAGGGTCCCGACGGCCGGCATTAACCGGGCGCGCGGCCCGGTGCGGGGACCCTGCGCGCGGCCGCTTCCTGGGGCTGGGGGAGGGGGGGGAGGTTATCGTTTGAAACCATTGGCTCCCGGCGAATGCGATCGCTCGGGAGCCAATGGGGGAGCGGCTGGTGGGGAGCGCGGCGGGTTGAGGGGCTGCTGCAGGTCTCCGCGTGCTCAGTCGTCGCTGGAGACCTGCAGAGTGCCGGCTTGTTGCTGTTCTGCTTACCCGGGGCCTGCTGTTTCTGTGGCGGCTGATCGTCGTTCGGTGGTTGCTGGCAGGCAGGTGCTCTTTGCTCGGTGAGCTGGGGGTGTGCGGGCCTGCGGGGGTTTTTGGTGGTGGGTGTGGGGCTAGCGCGGGACTGGTGCGGGCCTAGTGCCTCTCGTGGTGGTGCTCCTAAGAGGGTGGGGGTTAGCCCTTCTTGGCAGGGGCTGGTGCTAAACGGCCCATACGTGGGATATATACAGCAAATTGCAGTTGTGGTTTAAGTATGCCTCCACGTGGGGGACGAGGGGGCAGGGAGAGGGGGCTGAGCAGGTCTTCATGTCGGCGGCCTGTGCCTTCTAGGGCTGGGGGGGGTGTAGGGGGGGTTTATGGGGTGGTGGGGAATACAGCTGGGGAAGGGGGGTTGCGTGGGGGGGTGCCTGTGGGGAGGGGGGTCTCGAGGGGTCAGGGGTTGGCTCGAGGGCGTGGGAGCTCTCGGGGGGAACGGAGGGCATCTGTTGGGGGGGCTCAGAGGGGAAAAGCGAGGGGAAAGGTGAGCGCGCAATGGGGGGGCAGCGGGCTAGCGCTGTTATGCTGGGGAGGGGGGAGGCTCTGGGGGTGGGTGCCGGGGGGAGTATAGTGGAGGGGGGGGACGGTGGCGCTGGGGGGGGGCTGATGCTTTTGGCCGAGCGGTGCAGGGGCAGGGCGGTGCGTTGCCGGTAGGCGGGGCCCCTGGTTTTCCTGGGGCGCCTCCTGCTGCAGTGTGGCCATCTGTTCTGGGGGGCTGTATTCCGGCGAGGGGTACTTCGCCTTGGGACCATTGGGTGAGTGGGAGGCAGGGCACTTCTTCAGCTGATTGGCGAGCGCCTTGGTCCCCTATGTGGCCTGCGGCGGGTGCCCCCCCTGTTTTTTCTTTTTTGTCTCCGCAGGTGCAGGGGATGGCGCAGCTCGGTGCTGCGAGCCCAGATCTGGTTCCGGCGGCGGATGGCAGTGCGGCGGCACTGAGCGGTGCCTCGGAGGTGTTGGAGGCTGGAGTCCAGGTCGCAGCAACCCGAGGAAGGTGTCGCCGGAGGGACCAAGCTGCGACTTTGCCGTCGGGGGTGGATGGACAGGCCACAGGTGAGTTGTCAGGGGACCAGGGTGGGGATGGGTCGCAACGGTTGGCCCTAGACAGTGCGGAGCGCAGGTCGCGGAGGAAGCGGCGGCGAGCTTGTCGTAGGCGTCGTAGTTCTGATTCCTCTTCTTCTTCTTCAGCGGATTCGTCTTCGTCTTCCTCAGGTCGCGAGGCGGAGGTTGAGGAGGCGGGGTCTCGGTCGGGTGGGGGGGCCCCGTCGGTGGTAGCTTTTCCGGAGTTGTGGAAAGGGGTTCCGAAGAAATTGCGGAGGAAGATTCGGAAGCGCCGGTACATAGATATCTTTAGGTTGTTGGAGGGCAGAAAGAGGTCCGGCGAGAGCCGGAAGAAGCGGAAGGAGGACGTAGAAGGTGGGTCGGCTTCGGAAGGTGGCGCGCAACGTGGTCAACTGGACACGGGCGTTTTTGCGCCTGGCCAGTGTGTGGGGGCATTCTTCGCCAGAGCATTATGGGATGTTGCTGGCATATGCCGATTTCTATTTTGGAAGCCTCGCAGATGCACGAGGGTTGGGCGTGGCTAAATTATGACGAGATGTTTCGGGATAGGATGGAGGAGAATAGACTCTTGTCATGGGGCACGCAGGACATCAACCTATGGTTGACTCAAATGTCTGCTCGGTCGGGTGTGGCCTCCGGGGGGAGAGGGGGCGCGGCAGGACCTTCGGGTGGGGGCCGTTCCTTTCGATCAGCGGGGGGTGGAGTGCAGCAGAAAGTCGGGTCAGGTGGTGGCAGCGACGTGTGCTGGCGCTTCAATAGGACCACCTGCCCCTTTCCTGATTGTAAATTCAAGCACCTCTGTTTCGTCTGCGGCGGGGGTCACTCCGCCGTTAAGTGTGGTAGATGTAGGCCCGAGGGTGTCGCCGGGCCAGGGCCAAAGGCCCAGTGAGTGGGCTGACGTGGCCCCGACTCCGGTTCGGGCGGAATCCTTATGGTTTTGGCTGCAGCAATACCCGCAGAGGCGGGATCGGGAGCTGTTGGGATCCGGTTTCCAGTTTGGTTTCGTTATCCCGGTTCGGGGGGTAGTGCAGGCTAAGCAGTCAAGGAATTCCCCTTCGGTTCGGTGGTTTGTAGACGTGGTGCGGAGCAAACTGGCGGCTGAGTTGCGCTTGGGCCGGATCGCGGGGCCTTTTCTGGAGCCGCCTTTTCCGGGTATGGTGGTCTCTCCTCTGGGGATTGTGCCGAAGAAGGCGCTGGGAAAGTTTTGGCTCATTCATAATCTGTCCTGTCCGATGGGTGCGTCTGTGAATGATCATATCCCGCGGGAGCTCTGCACGGTGCGGTATGCGTCTTTTGACAGGGCGTCTGAGATGGTATGGATGGCTGGGCGGTCCGCTTGGATGGCGAAGGTGGATATTGAGTCCGCCTTCCGCTTGCTGCCGGTTCATCCTTCTTCTTTTCCGTTGTTGGGTTTTCATTTTCTGGGGAGTTATTATTTTGATAAGTATTTGCCGATGGGCTGCTCTGTTTCTTGTTCTTTATTTGAGAAGTTTAGTACGTTTTTGCAGTGGGCCTTGAGTCAGAAGACTGGGTTGCGGAATGTGGTCCACTACTTGGACGATTTCCTGTTCATAGGTTCGGCCCATTCCGATGAGTGTCAGGCGTTGTTAGCGGGGTTCCATGAGTTATCGCAGGAGTTGGGTGTACCATTGGCGGTGGAGAAGACGGAAGGGCCTACGACCAGGCTCACATTCCTAGGTGTGGAGCTCGACTCGGTGGTGCTTATTGCGTGCTTGCCCCCGGAAAAGGTGGCTGGTTTACGCGCGTTGGTCGCTAACGTCCTTGCGTCCGCTAAGATCACCTTGCGGGAGATGCAAGCCTTGTTGGGCTCTCTGAATTTTGCGTGTCGGGTGATCCCCATGGGCAGAGTTTTTTCCCGGCGACTTGCTGAAGCCGCACCACCGGATCAGAGTTACCGTCCCGATGCGGGCGGATCTTCGGGTTTGGAGCCAATTTTTGGATGAGTTTAATGGAACTTCCGTTTTGTTGGGCGCAGAGGTGTCTAGTGCGCAGTTGGAGCTATTTACGGATGCGGCTGGGAGCATCGGATTCGGGGTTTACTTCGGGGGGGCTTGGTGCGCGCAGCGGTGGCCCCAGCACTGGCACGAGTCAGGTTTGACCTCCAACATCACCTTCCTGGAATTGTTTACGTTTTTGGTTGTGCTGAAGTTGTGGCCTGAGCGGTTGCGGGACCGGCGGGTGGTGTGGTGGTGTGACAATGAGGCCGTGGTCAGCGTGGTTAATCGTTTCTCGCCAAAATGCTTTCGGGTGACTCGCTTGATGCGCGAAGTGGTGTTAGCCTGCTTGTCCTTGAATGTATCTGTTCGTGCCAGGCACCTCCCTGGTTGCAAGAATCATATAGCTGATGCGCTTTCTCGTTTACAGTGGGATCGTTTTCGCGAACTGGCCCCGGAGGTGGACCCGGAGGGAGCCATGGTCCCCGATTCCTTGTGGAGCATTGGCCTGGAGAGATGCTGAGCTTACTGCGCAGTTCGGTAACGCCAGGGACGTGGTCGGTGTACCGGCGTGGCTGCGACGAGGTGGCGGAGTTTCTAAGGGAGAGGGGTTGGTTGGCGGGTAGGGTGCCTGATGCCCTCATTGGTAGTTATATAGCAGAGGCTAAGGGTCGCGGGCTGTCCCGCACGTTGGTGCGTTTGCAGCTGGCGTGTTTTAACTTTTTTGCCGGCGCCGTGGGTTGGGGTGGGGCTGCTGGGAGGGTTTTGGCGCGTCGCCTGCTTCGTGGGTGGGAGCGGCTTCGGCCATCACCCGCAGATCGCCGCAAGCCCATTACGCATGGATTGCTAGTGCGTCTCTTAGAGTTATTGCCCCGGGTGGCCTCGTCAGCTTTTGAGGTGGTGCTATTCCGGGCCGTTTTTTGTCTCGCTTTTTTCGGGGCTTTTCGCATGGGCGAGCTGGTGGCCAATTTGGGTAGGTTGGGGGCTGGGGGAGGTTTGCACAGGCGCCACGTGTTTTTGGAGGACGGCCAGATGCGGATCCTGTTGGAAAAGTCCAAGACGGATCAGCGAGGTCGGGGTTTGTGGATTGTATTGCGGGAGGTTGCGGGTCTCGTTACTTGCCCGGTGCAGGCGGTGCGGAGGTACTTGCGGGTGTGCCCGGAGCGGGCCGGGGTTCTCTTTCGTCATGAGAATGATCGGGTGTTGACTCGTTTCCAAGTAGTGGCTGTGCTGAGGTTGGCTCTAGGTGCCTTGGGTGAGGACCCAGCCTGCTTTGCCTCTCACTCGTTTCGTAAAGGTGCGGCCACCAGTGCGGCGGGGACCGGAATGTTGGACGATGACGTGCGGTGCATAGGTCATTGGTGGTCTCGGGCGTTCCAGGGTTACATACGGTTATAAGGGCTTGTCTTGGTTGGGGGTGGGGGTATACTGATTGTTTGTTTTTCAGATGGGGGCATCGAGCCTGGTATTGCCTGGGTGGTGGGGCATTCCTTTGTCCACTGGGCCGGTCAGCGCGCTGCCATTCGACCTGGGGGACTGAACTTGCGAATGGATCCTGCAGTGGTTTCGGTCTCATGGCTGGGACAGAGAGGACTACGATGGCTGCAGCTGCTTCCTTTGCTCCATCACCACATGAGGACGTCGCGGAAGCCGGCGGTGCTGCTGCTGCATTTGGGGGGCAATGACCTTGTCTCGTGGTCCTTTCGTCAGCTGATTAGAGCGGTATAGGACGACTTGGCAGTGGTTTTGCAAATGCTCCCTGGGACAATTGTGTTGTGGTCGGACATTATCCCTCGGCCAGCATGCTGGGGCCAGCGGCGCTGGTCGAGGGGGCTGAGTAAGATAAACCGGCAAATCGTCCGGTGGGTTTGTGTTAATGGGGGCTATCAGATCATGCACACGTGGGTGGAGGTCGGTTGCGCTGGTCTTTATAGGAGTGATGGCGTCCATTTGTCCCCAGTTGGCATGGACCTGCTCCTTAACGACTGGCAGGAGGCCTTAGAGTATGTTGTTTTGCGGGACAGACGCTGGTCGCAGCTTTAGGCTTGGGGGGGGGGCGGCGCATCGACAGATTGTCGTGTGCCGGTGGTGGGATCCCGGAGGTCCGGGGTCCGGTGCCTCAAGGTACACTTGGGCGGGGGTTGGGGTGCCCCTGACCCGGATATACCCTGGCCGGCTTTTGCTATGGGCATGGCGAAGTCGGGAGAAGGGTGGGAAAACTTGCCGGGGGGCAAGTGTCGGGCCGTAGCGGTGGTAGGCACTTTGCTAAGGCATGGCTGGTGTGGCACTACTCCGCTAGGGGGCCTAGTTATGTTTTCTGTGGTTGAATATTGTTAATAGTTATTACTTAATAAAGCTGCGACCAGTTGTTTTCCCATAATAATGGTGTGGTGTTTTCTTGGAAGTGGGGGTTTGGTGGGGAAGGTGGGGGAGAATTGGTGGCAGGGCCCGGAGCACCGGGTACGCTTGCCTCGGTTAATGTATGTTATTGTAAACTTCCAATTGAACCTATGGAAGTACCCTAGATATCTCAAATAAAAGAATAAATAAATACATTATTCACGTATTCTCTAAAATATGTGGGTACATTGCAACTCCACTCCTGCTCCACCCAAGCTACTTCCCTTGGACCTCCTAAATGCAGAACATATATACATATACTCTGTCTTGTCACTGTGCATACTTATACGCGCATACACTATGGAGTAATTTTATAAAAGGTCTTTTCCGCATGTAAAACAGCTTCTATATAGGGAAAAACCTTTATAAACTTCTGAACAAGTTATCCATATAAAATTATGCCAGCAGTTTTAGTGTTCAAACTTGAACTCATAGCCTGATCGAAAATATCCATAGAACTTTATACTCTGGACATCCTGCTGAACATTTACCTCTTTGTTTATATCTTGTTTCCAAAAGGTTATATTTGAAAGAAAATGAAAGTCTATCAGAATAAAAAGCATCAATAAAACCTATGATCTCAATTACAGAAGACAATTAGCCTGCAAGGACAGACAACTTTTCAGTTGGTCCTTAAAAAAATATCTCTCAAAATAATAGAATCTTCTTAAAAGGAATATGGGCCCTGCTCAATAAAAAGACTTTACCAGAGTTTGCAAATAGCCCAGCATGGCCCATCTAGTCTGCCC
This sequence comes from Ichthyophis bannanicus, assembly GCA_033557465.1. Taxonomy (NCBI): domain Eukaryota; kingdom Metazoa; phylum Chordata; class Amphibia; order Gymnophiona; family Ichthyophiidae; genus Ichthyophis; species Ichthyophis bannanicus. Next base: position 189,266,245 of record CM066036.1, read on the forward strand.
AGCAAGGTGTTTAGAGTTGTAACTGCTGCTTCTTGCAGATTATCCCCGCTCTATGCTTTTTACTTTAGGTTGTAAGTGCTGCTCTGTGACTGCTCTTTTGAAATGTGAATTCTGCTCTGCTCTTTTGAAATGTGAAAATCATTTAAGTTCTACTTTGAGTAGGAATGCTCCGCTTCCTGTAGAGGGATCCTCTGTGCTTATCCCATGCCTTTTTGAATTCCATCACCATTTTTGTCCCCACCACTTCCAGTAGGAAGACATTCCAGGCCACCCTTTCCTTGAAAAAGTATTTCCTGATGTTGCTTTTAAATGTTCCTCAGAGCAGTTTCTCCAAATGGGTTAGTTTTGCACTTACCGTGACAGTCATGAACTTATTTCTATGGTAAACCAGGGTATGTGGGGTATGATCTCAGTCTCTTAAATTTATTGCTAACGCTTGGCATAGTGCTTGCATCGTGTCAAAGAGGGCTTCCTTCTGGAGTTTGAAAGATATAACATGTATGGAATTGATCAAGGTGTGCTTGGAAATTTTTCTTAAGCCTATGGCATCCAATACAATGGGAAGTAACTTGGTATCTTTCTGCCACATTTTCTTGGTCTCTGACGGCATTTCTTGGGACATGAAGATTTTCTCCCTCTCAGTGTGATTCACAGAATAGTTGGTTGGCACTGACACCTCTATAATTAATGTTGTTCTGGTGTTGTTCTCCTTTACTACTATGCCCGGCTTCCTTGCATCCAGTTTTTTAATGATCAGAATAGAGTATCCCAGGTGATGATAATCTATTCATTCTCTGTAATTTTCATAGGGCCATGATCCCAGTGCTTTTCAGGCTCAGTGATGCTGCAGTGTTCAGAGTTTCCAATATATGAGGTGTACTACTTTATTGTGCCTTTCTGTTTAATTTATTTAAAGTCTCTTTTATACCGCGCTATTCAGCATCAGTGCGGTTTACAATAAACAACGAACATACACATTTCCAATAGTACTTTGTGTTTACATATGAACAGGAGAATCAACTTGGCTAACAGGGTAACTATATACAATAACAATATATACAATTTACAGGCTGGTTATGCCATCAGAACTTCACAGCCAGCTATGAGGTGAGTCACTGTTTCCAGCTTTTTCTTACAGAATTGATATGTTTTGCCAGTTTTTTCAATGCTCACTGTAATTCTTCTCATGTGTACTCCGCTGTGCTGGACTGCAGCTATCAATGTCTCATCCTTTGGTTTCAGTTCACCTGTCCTTAACTATCCTCCTTTGAGCTTCATTTCGTGTACTATACTTTCATAGCTTCCCCATCTTTGGAAAAAGTTTGTTTGCTCCTTAATACCTTTCAAGTATTTAAATGTCTGTATGATATTTCCCCTGTTCCTCCTTTTCTCTATGGTACATATATTCAGGTCTTCAAGTTTCTTCTCATATGGCTTCTGGAGCAAACCCTATACCATGTCGGTTGCTCTCTTTTGAACCACTTCAACTTTTTTTTTTATCCGTAGTGAGATATAGCCTCCAAAACTGAACACAGTACCTCAAGTGAGGCCTCACCAATGATCTGCACAGGGATATTTTTACCTCTTCCTTTCAGCTGGTTGTGCTCCTCTCTTTGCAATCTTTCTGGTTTTGGCCATCAGGTTATCATATTATATCTCAAGCATGAGTTCTTCAGAAACTATCACATTGAGGTCTCTATCCTGATCCATGCATATCGTCCTCTCACCCCCTATTACATAATGCTCTTTTGGATTTCAGCACCCCATGTGCATCATTTTGCATTTCTTCATATTAAATCTTAACTACTGTCACCAGTAACCTCCCCTGGAGCCCTGAGGCATGCAGAGAAAGGTCAGCCTGGGAAAATCATGACTCAGGAAGTAGGGCAGTGCACTGATTATGCACGGCCTTCTGGGTGTTGTAGTCCCCTTCCACTCCCCAAGCAAGGAATAACTGTAGTCGAGTGGTTCAGGCAATATATGACAAGGTTTTATTTCCCCTCCGGGTGGATTAATTGCCAATAAAATACAGAACAAAAAGGGCCATGCTTCTAGCATAAGAAAACAAAACACAGGAACTGAAACAAAACAGCTTCTTCTTTTTCAGCTTTAACCAATGCAGTGCTTCAACAAACTCAAAGAAACATTTCCTTTTAAACCCAAATGAATCGCTTTGCTCCTTTGCTGCTGTTCCAACAGCCTTGGTAACAGATATCAGCACAGGGATATGATATCATCTGCAAATGATAGCGTACAGTCCATTTGTTCCTCAGAGTCTTCTACAACAAATCCTGTCTGCATTTCCTCATCACTTTCAGCTGAGCAGGTTTGTACAAAATCATACGGAGTTTTAAAACACAGTCCCTCTCTATTTCCCAGAGGTTTCTCTTCAGAATGCTCCCTAGAGCAGGGCTGATAACTGCCGTATACTTGGGAACTAGCACATGGAGAGTCTAACAGAGCTTGGCAATCACAGGGAAAACTTTTCTGCTTAGTTTTCTCTTTCAATGCTTTATAGAGCCTACCTTCTGGCTTTTTCCTAGAAGACTTTCTAAGCACTGCTTCCTCAGTCATGCAAACGTCCTCTGGCCAACACCCTCCTCTCTTCAGGGTTTCTGAGCACTCCCACACTGACCTCTCAGGCAGTCTCTCTCTCCAACTGCCTTCACGATAGGGCTCTAATTGAGAGTAGCTCCCACCTGGCTTTTGGGCTTGGGCTCTCCGGGACTTTGAAGCTTTGAATTCTTGTGCTCTATCTCCTGTTTCTCTCTCTGCTGCTCTTGGAACTCCTACAGCTCCACCAGCTCCTCTTATTCTGCCATCTCTGCTCTCCTGGTTCCTGCTCTCCTTGATCAGCTTGTTCCTCCTGCTCTGCTCGTTGCTCCCCTTGCTCTGCTCTCTGAACCTTAGTGAGCAATTCTTATATCCCTGTCTTCTAGGGCTTAACTCTGCCCCGCCTCCCACCAGGTGTTTCCCCTTAAGACCGGGGCTCAGGGATACTCTGCAGCTTGGGCGTGTTTGCTGCACTCGTGACTCATACTGTTTACGTAACCCATGGCAACACTGGGCCATGTGCTTTGCTTGCCTGTCAGAAACTGAAACAGAATCTTCCGTTTCACCCAGCTCCACAGCCTCGGAAGGACCTTCTACATTACACTACCAAGAATTAGATCATTCTTTTAATTGTTGTAGATCATTTCTCATGTTATCAACTCCTTCTGGGATGTTCACTTTGTTGCAAATTTTCATGTCATCCACAAAAGGCAAACATTTTCTTCTAACTTTTTGGCAATGTCACTTACAAAGATGTTCAACAGAATTGGTCCACTACTCAATTTTCTTTTTCCAAATGAACTATTTATCACCATTCTCTGTCATCTGTCACCATCTCTGTTCCAGTTCACCACATTGGGATCTAGTTTTAGGGTGCTCAATTTCTTCATGAACTTATATGAGGAACACTATCAAAGGCTTTGCTGAAATCCAAGTAGACCATGTCCAGTGCCTGTCCTTGATCAAGTTCTCTATCCATTCAGTCAAAGAAAAATCAATCAGATTTGTCTAGCATAATCTGCCTTTGGTAAAATCATGTTGCCTGAGGTCTTGCAAGCCACTGCACTGTAGTAGTGTCTCTACTATTTTTTCAATCACTGAGGTAAGGTTTATTGACCTATAGTTTCTCACCTCTTCTCTGTTGCCACTTTTGTGAGGAGGAACCACATTACTGTTGCTGCTGTTTAGACCTTCTCCATTCCTGCGAAACCTCTCCCCTCTCTAAAAATTTATTAAAGAGATCCATAAGAGGATCCACCAGAATCCAGGGACATATTTTGTCCAGCCCATAGCTTTCTCTACTTAGTTTTTCAAGTTGTTCATAGGCACCTTCTTCTGTGTCCATATATATCTTTGTCATCTGTGGTCCTTCTCAGGGATTTTCTTCTATCAAATATTTGTTCAGCATTTCTGTCTTCTCCTTGTCACAATCCACACAGCAGTCCTCGGCATCTTTCAGTCTTACAATTCCACTTCTGGCCTTCCTTCTCTCTCCAACATACTGTATATGAAAAAAAGTATTTTTACCTCGTTTTACAACTTTAGCTATTTTTAATCCTGCCCATGCTTCTGTCATTCTGATTTTTCTCTTTACCTCTCTGAGCTTTATCTGGTATTCTTTTCTACATTCCTCTTCTTCTGATTTTCTGTAATCTCCAGGAACAAGCAGGAATGAGTCTTCACATATGGGTACGTCGGTACCGACGGAGTCTGCGCGGCAACGCTCCCCAGCGTCCAATCAGAACGCTTTTGGAAGCATCACAACATGCCTGCGTGCTGCCTTCTTGCCTTTCCCAACTGCCTCTCCTCAGTTTTCGTTTTTCCGTGGAGCCGGTAGGATGTCCTTCTGTCACCGCAGAAAATTCTTCTTTTATTTTTTGATTTTCTTGTGGTCGCGTCTGCCTTCCCCGACGCCACCGGTACCGCCGGTGTTTCTTTTCTTTTTTCTTCTAAATTTTCCTTTATAAGGAATACTTTTTCCTTCTTAGTGCCTGATGTTTTTTTTTCGGCCTGCTAGGCCTACTCTTTTTCCTTATGGAAGCGCCAGCCACTATCCCTAAGAAATGTTCAAACTGTGGCAGTACAAAATTCATTTTAGACACTCATAATTGGTGTCTACCCTGCTTGGGTCCTGACCACTATCTGCTGGAGTGTCCCTCCTGCAACAGTATAGTCGGAAGAAGTCTTCAGCATCGAGTTCACCTCGATATGCGGTCCCCATTCAACTTCAGGGCACCGACCACCCTTTCTTCTTCACAGGATCAGGTAACCCAAAAACAGTCTGTTAAGACTAGCCAGTCCTCGAGTGGTAGATCTCATGCACAGCATAGAGATGCCTCTGGCCTTGCCCTCGAGGACACACTGGCTTTAAAACCCCGGTGGGAGTCTTCGGCATCCAAATCCTTAGTGAGGTTCACCCCTCTCCGAACATACCTGAGCCATGCTCGGTGGTGGCATCCGCTTCGAGCGGTACCGATACCCTGGCATCGGCAATGGTGTTGGATGAAACATTCCTCACCAAAGATCGTAGTCTGGTGTCCTCGGTACCTGCCGGCCCGTTGGATACGCTGCAGACCGATCTTCCAGTATCAGTATCGATCCCGGTACCGGTACTGGTACCGATGTCGGTACCCTCCAGATGTACATCGATAGACTCGCTTCCCTCGATGCCGAGTCTAGAATTGATCTCCAGTCTGGATGACTGGGTACCGACTCGCTTTGGTACCGATACCGGATGGTACCGAAGGCACGGTTCCGATGATCCATGTCGGGCACCCTCGATTTCTTCGATACCGTTAGAGTTGTCACCAGCTGGCCTTCATCTACCGGTATAGGATACGGTGCCAGAGTCGGTATCGGTATGCACATTACCATTGCTATCGGTACCTTCCATGCTTCTTTCATCAGGCTCGCTTCCTTCGATACCGAGTTTGGAATCGATCCCTAGCATGGACGACGCACTACCGACTGTTGCTGGTCCCGACCTCCTGCGGTATCGGCGACCATCCTCTAAGGATCCGATACTCCACCCTTTAGGGTCTTCTATTCCTCTAAATTTGGATAGATCCCTGAGTGCCAATGCTAGTTCTTCAACAGATCTAGCCTGTCCTCCTCTTTCTAGAGGATTTCCCTCTGGGGATTTTTCTTTTCAAGCATTCCTGCTTGATATGGCAAAGTCACTTGCCATTTCTATACCTGGTCAGGATCCTGCACCAGGGAATACAGAATCCCTGTATATTCCCAGGAGTCCAAAGGAGAGCATCATGCTTCCTTTGCATCAGACCTTGCAGGATCTCCTCTTACTCCTTTAACGGTACCCCCACCTTCTAGGGCAACTGATCTTCTATATAAGGTGCCCCCCTCTCCAGGTTTTCAAAAGACTCAACTCCCTCATCACTCCATTGTTGTACAATCAGCAATGAGGCGTATTAAGAGTACTAAAAAGCACTCTTCTTATCCGCCAGGTCGTGAGTCTAAGACTTTAGATGCCTTTGGATGCCAAACCTTCTAGGCATCCATGCTTTCAGCAAGAATTCTCTCATATATTTTCTATATGGGATTATCTCTTGAAGAAGTCACAAAGAAATTACTGCTTTTGACCCCTTTTCTTCAAGAGCCCAAAAGAGCAGACTATTCCTTATTGGTTAGTCATGCTCAAAATATCTCTAGGTTCCTTACTCGTGCTTCCCTAGACTCCTTTGAGTCTGTTAGCAGAACGTCTGTTATACTGTAAGTTCAGTGTAGATTGTCTTCACTGAACAGTTATCGTTACATGTAAACCGCGCTGATGCTGAATAGTGCGGTATATAGGAAAAATAAATAAATAAATTCCTCACTGGTTAGTCATACTCAAAATATCTCTAAGTTTCTTACTCGTGCTACCCTAGACTCCTTTGAGTCTGTTAGCAGGACTTCTGCTATAGCTATAGGGGCACAATGTAGAGCCTAGCTTCAAGCCTCAGACTTGGACAAATGGGCACAAGAAAGACTGGGAAATACTCCTTGCACTGGAGAAAATCTTTTTAACAAGGAGTCTTTACTCCAAGTTGCTCAGTTAACCACTGACATTGCTGTTTCCAGAGGCTGGTCTACGCCTTCCTCTTTCCTAGTTGGTAGGAAATTTCCTAACAAACTTTGTTCCCTTAAGGGGAAAAAGTTTTATCCATCTTCTGCCCATCATACAGATGTTCCCAAACAGGGGGAACATCGCACTGGTCTAAAGAAACCACAACCTCAACAGGTTCAGCAAACCCAGCAGTCACAGGGTTTCAGATAGATTATCATTACATCTCCTGTTTGGTGGTTAGAATTTGCAGTCTGCTTCTTTTCACTTGAAGCATCTATACTAATTTCATCCTAAATTCTCATGGATCTCTCTTCACGAGACATCCTTTCTTTTTGCTCTAAGAGTCTTTATGATGATCATGCCTATAGTTAACAGGTTTCTCTTCCTCCTGGGAGAAAGAGATGTGACAACTATCAATAAGACAGTTTTTCCCTGTACTAGCATGTATCATCTTACCTTTCAGAGACTTACTACATAGTCAGTCTTCTTCAACTCTGTCTTACCCCCTCTAACTACAACATTCGGTTTGTAAGAGTGGCTCTATTACACTGGTAAGCCCCTATGGTTCTCTACCTATTCCACAAAGGGGTTTTTCCCTTCCAGAGTTGTCTCCCCCTTTTTCATAGTCTTACTTTAGGGCAGCTTATCAGACAATAAGGAAGTCTTAACACTCCTGCTTATGTCTGTTGCTTCTTTTTCCAATCTAAAAAAAGGGAAAAGAAATTTTTTTTCCGCTGCCCTGGTAGTTGATGCAAATGCAGCAATTCCTAGTGGTTAAGCCACTGGTTCTGTTTTCCACACAACCAGGGTTTGTCCTCCACTAGCAATCCTTCTGACCTCACTGCTAAACCCAAAACAGGTTATCAACCTTTTTTGGAAACCCTATTATCACAGACTTGTTGGTTGACTTCTGTTCTTCGCCATCTCCATTTCCCTTGTTTTTGGCAGAATAGTTTAAGTAACCTACTGGCTTTAAGCAGCCAGTTTTTTCTTCTAACCAACTTCTAACATGCTCTCTGCAACTCTACAGAGTAGCTTTGCACTATGGGCCCTTGCTAGAGAGCATTAGTATCTTGCCTAGCAGATAATCCTAGATGGTTAGGAGGGATTCACCCAGTCATGCTCCCATGACTGGTAGGTGTTCCCTACCCTTACCATCTCACCTAAAATCTCTTTTCGAGACAAAAGACACAGGCCTTACATCACGTGAAAACCTAAAGAATGGCCAATTCCCTGGCTTGGTCCATATCTTCTTTGGACTTCTCACCAGGGATAGTTTTCTTTCAGTTGCAGCTCAAGGACGCCTGATACCCATCTTGCCCTCATAGGCGGGTCAATTTGTTACCTTATTCCAGTGGCGTCCTCTATCCATTCACCATACTGCAGTTCTAGAGAGATCTGGACTTGCTACCTGCAGACTGAAGTTATCCTCTGCATTTTTCACGTAGGCCATCCTGGTTATTCAAAAGCTCGAATTCTTAAAGGAATCTAGACTCCTCTTTGTCAGGGAGACCATTCCTCTGACTCTGTCAATTGTAACCAGGGAAAGAAGATTCTCTATACATCTATTCAAGCAGGTATCACTCTTCTTGCTATTAGATGAATCTTCCCTCTATCTCCATATCCCTATGGGGATCTAGTTATATAGCCATGTCTCCATCTACTTACATGGAGACCTGTGTCTATATGTCTCCATATTTATATACATATATATATAGATATATATATGTATCTCTGTATCTTCCGCCCAGGTATCTCTCTCTCTCTCTCTCTCTCTCTCTCTCTCTCTCTCTCTCTATATATAGATATATATATATATATACACATATACATACATACATACATATATATATATATACATACATACATAGTGATAAGGAAGCTTATCATAGCTCAGGAAGGAGCTATAGAAAAGGTGAAGTGACTCTGAACAAGCAACCTGTCAGTTCTGGTAGAAATGAGAAAACAGAATTTTGCCATAAAAGACTACCAGTCCCAGAATGCACCAGGTTTCCAACAGCCATTAGAGGAGCTGAAGTGGGGAAACGTGTGTTCAATCAGGAGGGCTATGAGGTAATCCCTAAGCACTCATCTCAAAGGGCAGGGCCTGATTCAGCACAGCTGCGCTGTGTTAGGGAGGAGCACTCATCCAGGCAGAATAAGAGTAGAGTTTATTCTACAGATGACCATCTTCATGATCACCTTGGATATACAGAGAAGGATCATCAGTTTCATCTGAAGGATCATCAGAAGCAGAAGCCAAACCGGACGGACAGAGAGGGAAAGAAGCCCTCTGGAAGAAAGAGGAGAAAAGCCTTTGAGAGGTCTAGAAGAGTCCAAAGCAGTACGTATACTGGGAGGTATTCCAAGGGCCTGCATACACCATTGGACTGGGGAAAGCCAGAGGAATGCTGCTGCAGAGCTAGGAATCACCAGAGGCTACCTGTGAGGGAGACGGCTGCACGTGGAAGGGACTCTAAGACCCGTGCCAAAAGGTATGTGAAGAGAGATCCAGTGTCCAGGGATCTGGATTGGAAGGCTGGACATAAGAACTGGACTACATACTGGCCAGGCTATATAGAGAGGAACTCTAGCAGCAATGGAAGCTCAGGTATGAACACTGATCTATGCCCTAGCTATAACCTTGAAAGACAGCAGGGAAACAAGTATTCTCCTGAAAATGCTCCATTGAGAGATTCATCTGTGCCAATACATGATATTGAACCCATGCTTGTTGAACAAGGGGGAATAATAGCAGATGAGGATCCTGTTTATATGGACTGCTCTCTATCTAAACTCCGTTGGTAACTTTCTGTTATAAAGCACAGCAACCATCATAAAGAAATACAAATTTGTACTTTAATCTACTCAGAAAAGCTCCTGAAGCAGGATTTGACCCACACAGTGGAAGGCAAGCCAGCTAAGAGGTTTCAGCTGGTGACTGTTAGCAATTAAGCCTTACCTAATTGCTTGTGAGCTAGGAGAGAATCACTTCTGTATCTATGTGGGAAGTAATCAGAAGTTAATCTAAAAAGAACAGTTTGTTTCTTGCTTTGTGGCTTTTCATTTGTTGTTTTCCTGATTTTGACTTTGTTTTTCCAAGTTAACACTGAAAGCAAGTTACCTAATTTATGTGCTACCAAGCATATCTGTGTTGGGAGAAATAACCCCATAAATAAATATCTTATTGGCTTTACCCAAGAGCACAACTAAATTATTGTCAGCAGCTGTGTCTGGTGTGAATGAACTACATTGCCCACAATACCTTGCAAATCATATAGAAATATGCACTTGCCAAGAGTGTGAAGATTCTCACCCACGCAGCCGTCTGACTATATATATATATCTATAGCGATGCTCCTGCCCCCGCCCTAGGGCTAAAGGACAGGAGTGGCCTATTGTCCCGTGAGGAATGGATTAAAACTATTCCCTTGGAATGATGGGAGATGTAGTTTTGTTCTCCTTTCTCTCACTGATAAATGTAGTTGCGCCAGAGACGGTAAGGCTTTGCAAGAATATTTTATTCGTGTTGGGGAGATTCCTCCAGCGCATCAAAATTCAGATACATGAACATAAATGGTGCTTTAAATGGTAACAGAAGAAACTCAGGAATATAAGACAATGTAAAGTGAGATCAGCTTTTCTTCTATGGAGCTTAACTCAGTTCTGCCTCAAGAGGTGACTTACATATATTGCAGCCTCATGCAATCACTGTTCCCTTCACAGTGTGAACTCAAACTCAGGTGCAAACAATTAGGTTTTCAGAGCACGGCAGCAGAAACTGCCACGTTGTATTCTTTTCACACAAGGTACAGGCAAGCTTTGTTATACTGCTATTTCCTTACAGCATATTGAACAGTCCATGCTATTATCGTCAGAGTTTATCAGAGGTAAGGCATTTTCCACTTGCATAAAATCTTCTGACTGCACAGAGCTATTGTCCTCATTTAGCTTTGACTGTCTGCCTGCTTTCAATTCTAAGAACTCTTTAAAGTCCTGAAGGAGCAATTCAGCCTGTTCAGTTCCTGACAAACAGTTGTCAGCCAACACTGAGTTTTTCTCCCAGTCAATAATGTTTCCCCCTTCAGCTCTTGGCTTGAATGACTCAGGGTAACAATTGGGATCTTTTAAAAGAGCCTTAAATATAGGAGATGGGACTTTACCTTCTCTATCCAGGTTCCTATAGAAACTGCTGTCTTTCCGCCAGGCTCCTCTCCTTTTAGGTAGCTCAAAAACTTTGTAGCTGTGAGGGCTTCTGGGTCTTTCCGGTCCAAACTGTATCCACGAGGGCTCTGCCTTTTCCCAAGACTCTAAACCAGGGCTTCGTCCACTTCTTGTAGGACTTCCTTTCCAAGCACCTGTTAAGATCCTTGCAGGTCCTCTGCTGCTACCAGGCTCAGACGTGCAGCCAAACTGCTTCCTGGTCCACTGCTCATGGCTTTCCTGTTTCTCACAGCTATTCTGCTTCTGCTTCCAGGCCCTCTGTTCACAGGTCCTCTGCTCCTGGGAATTCTGCTTCAAGCTATTCTCTCTCTTCTTGTTCGTCTTGATCCCCTTAATCTGCTTGGTCATCTGCTTGATTCTCTCTTCTTCCTAGCAACGTCATTCCCCGCTTCATAAAGGGATTCTTTTTCAGACACACCCCGTCCAACCCCTGGGTGTGCCCAATCAGCACTGCTCAACTCCTCCCCTGGGCTGGTCTTCATTCTCAGCTCACCAGAAGAGGGCTTTTTTTCCCTTTTAGGATTGTAAATCCTGTGTAAATCCTGCTGCATTTCAGGATTTCCTTCAGTCTCCATTTCCTCAGGAGGGCGCTCTTCACCACAATATATATATATATATATATATATTCCTGTCGAGATATATCTTCTAGGTAGATATGTATCTACGTACTTATCTATCTCTCTGTCTAGGTTCATATATCCATATATTCCTATATGACTGACGGATGTGCACTACCCCTATCAATGCTGTGCCAGTATGCTTAGGGTTCTACACATATAACCACTCCCTGTGGTAATTAACAAATTTTTTGTTTCTCTTACCATAACCTTTCATGTTTAGGTACCTCTGAAGCTTTCCATGTACCTTTTTCTTTCCTAATTGACCTCATTTAGGAAAGACATCACAGATTTTCAGTTAATCTAAAGCTGTAACGCTTCATAAGTCTGTCCTTACTTTGTTATCGGATATAGGGGTCTCCATACCCCTTCTCTCCTACAGGGACTATCTCTTTTGTCAGTCCAAATCGGTCAGACTTATTTTTCCTTTTGGTCCTAGCATTGTACTGTTCTTCGACCAAAAGGGCTTAAGCTTTGTCTAATAGTACCTTCTGCGTTTCCCGCTGAAGCCCTACCTCATTGTACTACCCCAGTTTCCCCTGGGGCTATTTTTCACCCTGATGGGTTCTGACCTCCACTTGTTTTTCCTAAAGTTTATTACCTCTACTTCACAGTGAGGTACTCCTTGAGGATCTTCTACTGGCTCTTCTAACAGATCCATATGAACCTCAATAGACTTTTTACAATACCACCAAGGGAGGTCCATATTAGAATATTGCATTCAATATTTTTACTACTAAATGTCATCTATACAGGATCTTCCTCCATAGTCCTGTGATAGTCCAGCTGTTCCACAGCACCTTTTCTATACTTCAACTCCTACCCTCCATCCCCAAGATGCCTGAGGTTCTGAGGAGTAGCATGGCTCTTTCTAGATTCGCTACATGCTAGGACTCCCTCTGGGCATCTTAGCTTGGGGAGTCCCCATATGTGAAGACTCATTCCTGCTTGTTCCTGGAGATAGCACAGTTACTTACCTGTAACAGGTGATCTCTGGGAACAGCAGGAATAAGTCTTCACAACCCACCCACCTCCCTTAGGAGTTGCTTTTCTCTATCTCTATCTTTCCCTTTCTTGCTCTCTCTCTCTCTCTTTGCCTCAGCTTTAAAACTTAACTGAGGAGAGGCAGTTGGGAAAGGCGGGAAGGCAGCACGCAGGCGTGTTGGGATGCTTCCAAAAGCGTTCTGATTGGACGCTGGGGAGCGTTCCCGCGCAGACTCCGTCGGTACCGACGTACCCATATGTGAAGACTTATTCCTGCTGTTACCAGAGATCACCTGTTACAGGTAAGTAACTGTGCTTTTTGTGAATGCTACATTTTTTGCCTTTATTTTTTTAGCTTCTTCCTTGGAGACCCATATCAGGTTCCTTCTCAAGCTTTTATTGACTTTCTTTACATAAAGATTAGTTGCCATTTTGTAGCTCCTTTCAGATTCGATTACAAATGTTTCAAATTCTGCCATGACAATTCTAGCTTGTGCCTGTCAGTTTAATTGTATTACTCCATTATTAATGCAATACCATGAGTGGCCTGTAGTTTTTCACTCTTGGCCCTCCATTCAGAACTCTCACAAGAAATTCAGAGCTGCTCTTAAAAAATCCCTGTTACAATACGCTTTTTGTAGTTGAGGCAAAAGGACATTTTTCATTTGCCAATTAGTCGGTTATACCTTCTTTACTGTTTCTCTGCCTTTGATTTTCTTTCTTCTCTTTCCCATTTGGATTATGTGTTCTTTTCTTCTTTGGTTATATTTTAGTTTTAGTTTTTTTATTATACACCGTCTTGTTTAAGTGACAGAGGTGGTATATACTGTAATGAAAACAATAAGCTATAAACTATGGTTACTCCAGCCAGAGAGAGCACCTGTCTGCAGATGCAACCAATCAAATTGCCTTTGTCTTATCCAGGTAGGTACTGCTATTGTTTGGGTTGGTGCTACTAGTCTACGTATCTGCATACTGCATGCCTTGGATGCATTGGCGATATGTAGGGAACTTGCAGGCACAGGGATAACCAGGCATATTTTGCTGTGATATTCAATGTGGACCGCTCAACTGGTTAGGCGGTTTGTGCCAACATTCAAACTTGTCTAGATACTTTGCCAGCCATAAGTTTCAATAGTGCCACATGCCTACTATTATAGCATATGGTTAGTCTGAAACTTCTTCCAGTTGCTTCTTTATTCCTGCAGTGTCTTCTCTAAGCTCTGTAAGTGCTGTGCAATTATCTTTGAGTATATTCTTAATTTGTGGGATCTCCTACATTAAAACTTGCAGCCATGGCGACGGATAGGTACGAGTAGACTGCGGGTGTTGTGAAATGGGTTACACTTTTATTCAAGTGGATAAGCAAATCTGCGGGTACGGAAGCCACGCTTAGCGAAGATGGAGTGTATTCTACTAGACACTCATTGATACCTCATAACTGTTAAGGCATAACAGAAGTACTGGGGAATGTAGTCATCCTTGGCATTCCAAAAATGGGACTGGGAAGTCTGACTGATGCTACAGTAGTTGTCTGTTACCCTCTTGAGAGAGCCACTGTCTTTATATTCTGTCAAAGTAAAACCTTACCAGAATTCAGACACACTTATAGAAACATGAAATCCAAAGTACTGTACAGATAGCACAATGTACTAGAGCTTGAAAAGCTGCAGAAAATCATTATATTTATGGCAGTTAATAATTGGTGGGTCTTAGGATGTGACCTGTTGTCAACATGCAAATTAAAATCTCTCAAGATGACTAAGGCTCCAGTTCTAAAGATAAAGAACTCATTACATCAACAGTATATAACAGGTCAAAAGCATGAGAATCCTGGGGTTGATAAATTGGAAACACAGCCCAGTGCTGAAAAGATATCAAAAATCCCTCATTTCCCATATGGTCCAATCTTGCCAACATTTTAGTAAACAGATTCTTCTCTGCCTTATAGTGTAACAAAGTGCACAAACAGTGAATCACTCACATCTACATAATACACGAAAGTTGGCACCATGTTAAGCATTACCAGCTGATCATTGGCTATGCAGCTTTGCTCACATCTGTCGAGAACTCTGCTGGGAATTAAAAATAGGAATTGTGTACAGATAATCCTGGCATTTGACTTGAATAATATTTTTTGAGGAGATTGTACATTCAATTTACTTTTATGGTTAACAAGAAATAGTTTGCAAATCAGCAAAGGAAATGAAAGGACTCTTTAACTAAGTAAGGTACAGTAAGTTTTTGCATTTATCATGCGCTTTGCAGAAAAATCAGCATGCCCGAAGTGCAAAAGTTGTACGCTATTGGGGACATGGCCTGCATGCTCATGGAAATTACTGCATAGAAAAGTATCCTAACATGCAGCAGCAGCATTCACAATTAATGTGGATGCACTTAATGCCACCCATTCAAATGACATTAAGTGCACGTGCGCTAATTGCAACATTGACAGCACACAATATATAACCCATGCAAATCACAATGTGCTCTCCATGGCCACTCTCTGCCTCTAAGCCGCCCATTCCCCACCACATTCTATGATGAGCAGTTCCCACAGGAATCATTGTGCAGTGCCCATGCGGTAACTGTTACCATGATCCTATGCTAAGAGTTATTGCGTACTATTTACCATAGTAACTGCTTAGCACATTTTAGTAAAAGGGTCCCTAATTGTGATAAATCTGGTCTTCATTATGGAGTTAAAAATAACATTTTGAACCCATTGTGGTAGATGTAGAATTACAAGTGCTATTACTAAGATAACCTATTCTACCCATTGATTAAATGTGGTCTTTAATATGAGTCATTTGGCTTGAAAGTTATCACAGACAGTGCTACAGAGCTTTTCACTTCTAAGGTCTTTTGCTGAAATCCATTTCAGTTCAGTAGGGACTTAAAAAGTGGCCTATGTGAACTCCCCCATTCTGTGTTGTCTAGGCAGGTGTGGTGGAACTGCTAGAGCAAACAAGGGAGCCCAGCAGTCCAGAGAGCTAGTAGTCAGAGTTTTTCTGAGCACTGGGGTGCAAAGTATTAAGGTTCAGACTAGAGAAGAGATTTAAGTCTATGTAGCAGCAACTATTCAATAATTAGAGTCCTGGCCAGAAGTCTGTGTTCTGAACCAAGAGTTTACTTAAAATTAGGGTCACTGATAAACAACTTTGACTTTGAACAACTTACAATCTTATCAAATAACTATAATACCATAAAGAGATTTCTCCCTGTAACGTAGGGGAGTATTTCACCCAGTTCCTTTTACCATCTGCGCTCTTAATTAGAATGCATAACCAACTTTCTATATTTAGAGGGAGATATTCAGCACCGGTGGCTTTTGCGGCTAGCCACGAGTGCTGAACTCTAAACCCAGATATTCGATGCTGGGTCCTATCCGGCCCCTGCACTGAATATCCGGGTTAACCACAGTTGTCAATTGCTAACCAGGTAACAGTGATTTCCTTATCATCCCTCCAGTCTCGTCCCGGAAACTCTAGGGTTGTCATCCTCTTCCAGAAGCTTGGAGACTGATAGATGTCATTCTTTGATGACACTGGTATAAGGACCCAGGCACCGGCTCCTCCCACTCCAGTTATATCAGTCTCCAAGCAGCTGGAGGATGTGAGCCAGAGTTTCTGGCTCACTAGAGAAACAATTAAGGACTTTAGTGTTAGTTAAATTAGTTCAGATGGGGTTGATTTACATCTCAAATTGGGCATAATTTCTAGGTATTCAAATTTTTGCTTTAGTTGAGCATAGGATTTTGGTCAGGTGTACCACTTTAAATTTTGGCTGAGGGGCCTCTCTTCCATTCTTCCTCCCTCTTACCGGAGAGACAGTGGCAGGAATATTTCAGAGCCAGAGTAAGTCCGGGGAACTCAGTTTAATTTTGCTGTCTTCTCCAGCGCAACGTAGGTCTATAAGTATTTGCCTGGAGGTGCTTGGGAGAGCAGGCAGACAGGAGCAGCTAAGCCGCAGGTTTCCTGTGAGCTCTTTACAGGAGCAGTTGCTTTAAAACCAAATTCGGGCACGTTCGGTTTGCACAGCTTCGGGGGAGCTGGGGCTGCTTAACCAACTCCTTTCGGTGAGGTAAGCTGCGATTAATTTCATTTTTCTTCTCTGTCGGATCGGGGCGTGTAAACGATGTGTACTAGGCCCGTGTAAGCAGCGGTTGCCCACCGCGTCCCGTTTTGAGCGGGAAAAGTCAGTAGTGCGTTGGGGGAAACAATTTGAAGTTTTAAGAGCAGGAAGCTTTGTTTTTAAGTTTTGTTGTCACAATTCAGGTCGGGTGACCTCCTGCTTCAATTTACCGCCAGTAAAAAAAAAACAAAAAAACCCCAAAACGGCTCTGAATCATCAGGACAAGTTCTTGCTGAACGTCCCTGTCAGCTCTCTGGGATTGGAGAGAGAGGTTTTTGGGCAGTTTTTTGTGTTAAAGATTTTTGTTAAGACTTTCTAACGTTGGGAGCCTATGGGAGTTAGGATGCCTGCTAAGACCTTATGTTTACTCTGTGGGGTGAAAAGATCTATAGTGTTAGAAGCAGGCATCTGTAAAAGCTGCAGCCAGGCTTCAGCAGTAGAGCAGCAGCGCTCAGATTCCACGGAGGACCGGGACGTAGTAGCGCAGGGGCTGCTGTCTCCTCTGCTTCACCCCGGGGAGCCTGTGCCTGGCCCTTCAATGGCTCAGGATGTGCCTAGAGCTCAGGCCCCCTTCGCTAGTGATTTGGCTTCAATTTTTTCCCCAGACTTTGTAGCTCTTATTCAAAGAGCTTTTGTCGGTGCTCCTAGAGAACCTTCTTCTTCGGCCTTTGCATCTATGCTGGCAGAATTAGGACACACATGGCCAGGCTCTCCTCTCTCCATGACACCTTCGACCGTAGGGCCTAAGAGAGCCCGGATCGAACCGGATAAGAGGTGTCAGTCCGAGTTTTCGGAGGATTTGCGCACGGAAGGGGAGGAGCATGATCATGAAATGGATGAGGAGTTGGAAGAAGGGGAGATTATTGAACAGGAGGATCAGGCAAGAGTGGTGCGTATATTTTGACAGGAAGAGTTACTCGCACTGATTTCAGAGACATTGAAGGCGCTAAATGTGTCGGTGTCTGAGCCGGTTGAGGAAGCTACCTTAGAGGATCCACTCTTGCAGGCTTTTCGGAAGACGCAAAAAGCTTTTCCCATGCATAGAGTCATTAAAGAGCTGATACAAGCTGAGTGGGATATGCCTGAGGCCTCACTCAGAGGCTCTCGGGTGATGTCTCGCCTTTATCCATTGGTGGAGCTAGATAAGGAACTCTTTAAGTCACCTAGAGTGGATGCGGCTGTTTCAGCATTGACCAAAAAGACGACCATTCCGGTGGATACTCAGGACAGGAAGCTGGATGAGTTGTTAAGACAGGTTTTTGAGGTTAATGCTCTTTCCATTCAAGCTTCCATCTGTGGAGCTTGGGTAGCCAGAGCCTGTCTCCACTGGGCTCAGAGGCTCCAAGGAGAGAAGGATGAGGATTCCGTTAGTGAGACGGCCCGGATCGAGTCCGGAGCAGCGTATCTAGCGGATATTCATTATGATCTCATTAGGGGCCTATCGAACAGTATGGCTTCGGCAGTGGCCGCAAGGCGGTATCTCTGGCTATGAAATTGGGCAGCGGATGCTTCTTCCAAAGCCCGGTTAAGTAAGCTTCCCTTTAAGGGACGGCTACTGTTTGGAGAGGATTTGGAAAAGATAGTTAAAGATCTCGGGGAATCCAAGGGCGGAAGGCTGCCGGAGGATAAGCAGAAGCAGGGGAAATTTTCGCCGATGCTGAAGTTTCCCCTGCGCGATTTTCGGCGTTTTCACTCCCCTAGGTTCTTGCAGAGCCAGAAAGGACGTTTTCCCTTTAGAAGCCAGAATTTTCAGGGATTCCAAGGTGCCAGCAGAGGTTTTACTGCCGCCACTTCGGGTGCTAAGAAGCCACAATGAAGTCAGGGGGGCCCAGGTGGGCGTAGCAGTGGGCGGTCGGCTGCGGGAGTTTTACGCTGCCTGGGTCAGGATTACGTCAGACCAGTGGGTGTTGGAGGTAATTCGAGAAGGATATGCTTTAGAGTTTCAAAGACCGGTGACCGACATTTTCGTTCAGTCTCCTTGCACAGCGCTTCACAAGAGCGAAGCAGTCAATCAGACCTTACAGAGGTTGCTGGATCTCAAAGCGGTAGTGCCGGTGCCTCCGGATCAATGAGGGTTAGGTCGATACTCCATTTATTTTGTGGTTCCAAAGAAAGAAGGAACTTATCGGCCAATTTTGGACCTCAAAAAGGTAAACAAGTGTCTCAGAGTTTCTCATTTTCATATGGAAACACTGCGATCAGTCATCATGGCAGTCAGAAAAGGGGAGTATCTGACTTCCCTGGATTTATCTGAGGCATATTTGCACATTCCGATTCGCCGCAAGCATCAGAAGTTCCTTAGGTTTGCGGTTCCAATGGGTCATTTTCAATTTCGAGCGCTACCCTTTCGGCTAGCGACGGCACCAAGGACTTTTACCAAGGTCATGGTGGTCGTAGCTGCGGAGCTGAGGAAGAACGGAATTCTAGTGCATCCATATCTGGACGACTGGTTAATTCGAGCAAAGTCCAGGATGGCAAGCGAGGAGGCTACTGCCAAGGTGGTCGACTGTCTGCAGAAGCTAGGTTGGGTAGTCAATGTGACCAAGAGCAGGCTGGTTCCGTCTCAAGATATTGAGTATCTTGGAGCACGTTTCGATACCGGGGCAGGCAAGGTTTTTCTACCTCCGCATCGAGTGCTGGCCTTACAAAGATTGATTCGACGGTTTCTCTGACGGCTGCGGCTGACAGCATGGCATTACTTGCAAGTCCTAGGGACGATGGCGGCAATGATCGACTTGGTGCCCTGGGCGAGAGCGCACATGAGGCCATTACAGAGAGCGTTACTCAGAAGATGGTCTCATCAGAACGATCCACTTTCCAAGAGACTTCTCTGTCCAGACTCGACTTGGGAAGCGTTACGGTGGTGGTTGCTTCCGGAATCTCTGGAGAAAGGCATGCCTTTGGACATGCTGGCCTGGATTCCCCTGACTACGGATGCAAGTCTCCTAGGTTGGGGGGCACATTATCAAGGAAGGTTTGCGCAGGGCCTCTGGACAGTTCAGGAAAGGTCTTGGTCAATCAACAGGTTGTAACTTCGTGCGGTGAGCTTGGCGTTGCAGGAGTTTCAGCGGTATCTGACGGGAGCTGCGATCAGAGTCTTTTCGGACAACGCGACGGCAGTAGCATACATCAACAGGCAAGGCAGCACCGGCAGTGCTCCCTTAGAGGCCGAGACAGATCAGTTATTTCATGGGTCGAGCAAAACCTTCAGGCTCTGTCAGCGGTGCACATCGCAGGAGTGGACAATGTAGCGACCGATTTTCTGAGTCGGGTGAGTTTGGATCCGGGAGAGTGGATGCTTCACCCAGAGGTTTACGACGCGGTAGTGTGGCGCTGGGGGACGCCCGTTATGGATCTCATGGCGACGTTCAATTCAGCGAAAGTAGAACGCTTTTTCAGCAGGCGCAGAGAGAGGATGTCAGAAGGCCTGGATGTTCTCGTCCAAGAGTGGCCAACAGGTCAGCTTTTTTATGTTTTTCCTCCATGGGTGTTAATAGGCCGGGTAGTGCAGCGAATCGAACGCCACAGAGGGTGCGTGATTCTAATAGTGCCAGATTGGCCGAGAAGGCCGTGGTATGCGGATCTCAGGCGGCTGGTAGTGGGGAAGCCGTGGCGGCTACCTGCCAGACCAGATCTCTTACGGCAGGGTCCGTTGTTGATGCCTCAGGTGGCTCGGTTCTCGCTTACGGCATGGCTCTTGAAAGGGTGAGGTTAAGAGCTAAAGGTTATTCGTCAGAGGTGATTGCAACTTTGTTGAGGGCACGCCGAAGATCTACTTCCTTAGCGTATGTTCGCGTGTGGCGCGTTTTTGAGGCTTGGTGTATGGATCGGGAGTGTGAAGCTTTGCAGGCTTCTATTCTGCAGGTTTTAGCGTTTTTGCAAGATGGTTTCCAAAAAGGATTAGCAGCGGCATCCTTAAAGGTACAATTGGCAGCGCTTTCCTGTTATAGAGGAAAGATCAAGGGGCAATCGCTCTGCACCCATCCAGATGTTAAGAGATTTCTGAAAGCGGTGGGGGTTTTGAGACCTCCGTGCAGGCAATTAGTTCCAACGTGGGATCTGTAGTTGGTACTGACAGCGTTGAGTGCGCAGCCGTTTGAGCCTTTGGCGAAAGCAACTCTGAAGGATCTTACTCTGAAGGTGGTGTTCTTAGTGGCCATTGCGTCGGCAAGGCAAATTTCGGAGCTACAAGCACTATCTTGTAGGGAACCGTTTCTGGTCTTTTTTGAGTCCAAGGTAGTTTTAAGACCGGTACCGTCCTTTTTGCTGAAGGTCCTGTCTCCTTTTCATGTGAATCAGGTAGTGTCTCTGCCAGTGTTCCGTAAGACATCGGAGGGCTCTTCTGCTTCACGGTTGCATCTTTTGGATATCAGATGGGCCTTGAAGCGATATCTCAGGAGGACGGCGACGTTCAGGAAGTCAGATAGATTGTGTTGTTCGGCGGTCCTCGCAAGGGGGAAGCTGCATCCAAAGCATCAATTGCTAGATGGATAAAGGAGGCAATAGAGTCTGCATACCTTCTGAAAGGAAAGCCGGTGCCAGGTGGCTTGAGAGCGCATTCTACTAGAGCGCAAGCGACGTCCTAGGCAAAGTACAGTTTTGTGCCGGCGGCGGAGATTTGTAAGGCGGCGACGTGGTCATCTTTGAATTCTTTTGTAAGGCATTATCGGCTAGATATTCAGGCGGGTAGGGATACCTGTTTTGGGACAGCAGTGCTTCAGGCTGGTCTAGCAGGTCCCGCCCGTTGAGTTCTTTTTACTGCTCTGTTACATCCCTAGAGTTTCCAGGACTAGACTAGAGGGATGATAAGGAAGTTTAAATTAGACTTACCTGCTAATTGTAGTTCCTGAAGGAACTCCAGTCTAGTCCCGGGCCCCATCCCGAGTTTTGTTTGCAAAGAGTTGGAGCCTGAAGCACAGCTGTACGGGTGAGTGAGCATGGAGAACTGTGGTGCTTTGGGCTCGGGGCGGGTTTTGAGGCCTTAGGGGATTTGATTTACTCCGGGCAATGGTAATCTTCCTGGGAAGGAAGCCAGACCCTTCACAGTCAAGCTAAATATCGTTGGGGGTCCTATTATGTTAATATTATTATGTTAAGGTTATGTTACTGTTTGGTAGTTTTATAGTTAGTGGGCACTAGATTTCTGTATGTGTTCTAACTTAATTGTTGCTCTGGTGAGTCTACTTTGTCAATAGGTTACTGGAGTGGGAGGAGCCGGTGCCTGGGTCCTTATACCAGTGTCATCAAAGAATGACATCTATCAGTCTCCAAGCTGCTGGAAGAGGATGACAACCCTAGAGTTTCCGGGACTAGACTGGAGTTCCTTCAGGAACTACAATTAGCAGGTAAGTCTAATTTAAACATTGAGCTGCTGTCCAATTAGTGATATGCGGCAAAAGTTAGGCCAGAGTTTCTCTGCATCTGGCTTTCACCACATATCACTAACCAGGCAGCAGCTCAATATCAGCGCTCACTGGTTAGCAATTGGTGCCACCTTTGCTCTACCCTGTAATGCCCCGATGCTAAGTGGGTTATCAGAGCTGGCAGCCGTGAATATTTGCAGGTTTGTAAACTGTAAATGCCTTGGAATATTCCTCTTAGGGGGTTATTCTGTGCCACGAATAGCGGGGATGGAAGACCCAACGGGACATCCATCCCTGCTATTCGTGCCTTTTCCTGGCCTCGACTAACTTCCCTGCCGGTTGTGCGGGGAGGTTAGATGGGGGGTGGGGAAGAGGCGGGGAAGGGGCAGAATCTGGGCGGTTGCCAGCCCTGGACGTACAGGGCTGATTCTAATGTCGGCCTGTACATCCAGGGCTGGCGACATTAGAATCAAAAACAAGGCGTCCCACAAGGGTCCTCTCTCTCTTCCCTCATGTTCAATATCTATATGCAGCCGATCTGCAATATCATCAGATCCTTCAATGTGAAATGTATGATATATGCAGACGATATCCTTCTCTACATGCCATTTTCCACAAAGCAAATGGATTTAATGCCTATAACGAATTGCTTCAATGCAGTCTCTGACTGGCTCCTGTCACAAAACCTCCGCATTCAGCACAAAAAAACTGAGGTTCTCTTTATCTCCAGAGACCCCAACTTCACCCCACCACCACATATAAACGTCAAGGGTGCTGAACTATACACCAAGGAAACAATAAAATACCTCGGAGTAACAATTGACCATCGGCTCAACATGATACCACACATAAACAATATCGTAAAAGCTGTGTACTTCAAGATACGCACGCTCAAGCACCTTCGTTCCCTACTTGACCCAGAAGACTTCAGAACCATTTACCAAGCATTAATCTTACCACATTTTGACTTCGCCAACTCGATTCTTCAAGGGCTCCCACAATCCACCTTGAGCCCATTACAGCTCGCGATGAATACTGCTGCAAGGATTCTTCAAGGAGTTTCCAAAAGTGAACATATCACTCCTATTCTCAAACAGCTCCATTGGCTCCCCATACATGGAAGGCTAATATTCAAAACCCTGATTCTTACATTCAAGGCCATCAAGGGTATATCCTCAAACTCACTTTCTGAGCTCATCCAATTAGTTCCATCAAACAGAATTAGAAGACAGGCAGCACTAAACTCCTTAGCGGTACCAAAGGCCATAATAACATGCAATCTATCTACAGCGAACAGAGCTTTCTTGTTTTGCGCACCACAATGCTGGAACTCTCTCCCTTCCGACATCCGTGCCATAGCCGACTTAGCCCAATTCAGAAAGGCCATTAAATTCATCCTATTCACCAAATACTACCCCACATAAAACATAGCTTAACAGTCCCACCACTTATCCTTCCAATTTTTTCTTGTTCTCTTACTCTCTTCCTTATGTCCTCCAAATCTGCTTCATTCTCGCCCAACAACCATGCTAAATCATGTACATAGTTCGATTATGTTATCTAGTTAACAGACTACATATTCCATGTATATAGTTCTCCCAGTTTGAACCAAGTTGTCACCCCTGTTATATGTAATACCGAACAGCCTGTTCTGGTTTTGTTATTGTTCCCTGTGAACCGCGCTGATCTCAAAAAGTGCGGTATATAAGAAACTAAAATAAATAAATAAAATAAATAAATAAATTCCACCTCGGAGGTGGAATAACTTCCCTGGACATTTTTAGAGTGTGTGCCCGGGGTGCGGATGGGGCAGGGGTGGCCGGGGGAAATTCTCTGCAGTCTGACCCTGGCCTTAGGAGGCCAGATTCGTGGATCGGGCTGCAGGGAATGCTCTTTATTTTGCAGCGGCCAGCATTGTGGCTCTTTAATGGAGCTGCGGTGCCATGGCAATATGACACCATGGTGTCATAGCTCCATTGAAGAGCCTTGACTGAGTTAGCTGGGGATAATCTTGCACATGCAGGCTGGACTGAATCGTAGTCCTGGCTTGAACATGCAGAACTGTTCACGATTCTGATCCCGTGGGGCTAGACATGCCCCACGGGATCAGAATTGTGATTCCTCTCTGTACATCCTATTCAGACCAGACGTACAGAGGGGATCAATGTCCGGAACAGAATCAGGCCCTTAATGAATTAGTTGTCTGTCTTCCCTCTCCACTATTAAGAAAGCACTTGGGCTTAGGGCTGTTTGCCTTTAGCTCCCCAGTACTGTAAGTGCTCACTTTCGTTTGGAGCTTCTTCTTAATTGGTGTTGGGTTTCTTTATCTGTTGAGTTCCATTGTAGGAATGCACAACTAGAGGCTGAGCATCCCTTGTACTTGTACAATGGCTTCAAGCCCCTTTTTTATTTTATTTAGCAATGCTTATATATACACACACCACTTTTTCACATGGTCAAAGCAGTGTACATTCAGGTATGGTATATATTTCCCTTGTCCCCAAATGGCTCACAATCTATGTTTTGTACCTGAGGCAACAGAGTGTTAAGTGGCTTGCCCAAGGCTACAAGGAGCAGCTGTGAAACTAGAAACCCCAGCCCTTCCAGCCCAAGGTTGCTGTCCTACAGTGGGATTTGAGCCCTTGGCCTTCTGGCTGAAGGCAACTTGCTGCTACCACTAGGCCACTCCTCCCTCCTCCCATTTGATTTCTTCTGCTGATTAGGATGGTTGATGCAGATCTCTCTCATACGTGAACGAAGTATCTTGGCTGGGTACTAAAGGCACTTGCCCCTATAGGCACCCACCTTAGATGAGCATGGCTTAATGACTTGTGAGCCAAAGAAAAGAAACTGCCAAAAAATTGGCTTGGTTAATCTTGTTCATGTTATCGATAAATTTACCAGTTTCATCTTGTAGGGTATCATTTCTTGTTTAAATCAATTTTTGTTTAATTAAGACAACTCCCACCCTCTCTGTATTACCCTCATCCTCTGCAACAATCTAAGGGGCCTATTTAATTTGTGAGAGTATGCTATCAGTGATATCAATGTGAGCATGGAAAGTATTAATGAGATGCATCATGTGCAAAACATGTAATTCAGTTCATTAATATTAAATTAGCATAACAAAAAAATGCGTGGGCTACTACTGGAAAGCTGTGAGCTAAATAAATATGTACACTCCCCCCCCCCCCCCCCACCAAGCTGGGTTTCTGTAAAATCCATCCCATCAGAGTTCCCTAAAACAAATCATCTCAGACTTCTTGGTATTAAGCTTCATACCACTTGCATGCAACTAACCCAGCTCTTGGTTTAAGCACTCATTCAAAAGAAGAATAGCACTATCAGGAACTACACCCAAAGGCACCAATAGCTGGATATCATCAGCATACATAAAAAGCAGCAACTCCCACTGATGGATCAATTGCCCCAAAAGTTGCAAAATAAATAAAATAACAGAGGAGATGGTGGGATGCCCCATTTCAATACCTTTGATGAAGACCAATCCTCCCCATCCAAACCTGGAAAGACCACCTTGTCAAAAATAACTCCACCCATTTAAGCAGTGTACCTGACAGACCTAATTGCATACATCACACCAAAAGCAGTTCAAAATTGTCCATATCAATGCTGTACTTAAATCCAATGGAATTAATACAATTGGATGGTTGTTATCCATATGAGAGTACACGGCATCCTTAAAGACATGCAGTAGAACCTCTATTCCACAACCTACACTAAACCCTGCTCGTCCTTCATCAAATGCCTTGTTCTCCTCTAAACAGGAGTAAAGCTGGAACATTATCGCTTTCTTAATCAGTTGGTCTGTAAAATCCCTCCGTAATAGGCCCCTCACTATTCTTCTTCAACATTAGAGAACACCTCACATTCCTTCAGTTTATTTGGATTATTACCTAATATCAAAGATGCATTAATTAGCTCCAACCCAAAAGATAATAGGCACATCCTTTACAGGTAGCCACTGGGGCTGGTTCATCCTCAAAAAAAGTAGCCATCATCTTTACTAATTGCTGGACCCTCTCCAAGGATATAGACCGAAACTCTTCCAGGGGCCCAACTCATGCTTGCCCTTGGAGCAAAATTCCCTCCTCCATCAGAAAGCCAAACCCTCCTTCCCAAAAAAGCTCATACTCTCCAGCCCCCTGCATAACAGAGGACCTATGATGCAATAACTCAAAAAGGCAGATGTGAATGCAATATCAGTCAAGGTCTGTCAACAGCAGACACATTGAAATGATGGAAAAGAAAAGCGGGTCAGTGAATCTGACTGGCTTAATTCTTTCTCTGGCATGGTGTAATATATCCAGGCAATCACCACTTTTAGCCTAGGTCCAGATCCAGAAACCGTAGCTGAATGACCCCTGTAAGATTCTTATCAATTTGTAATTTCTGCTGCATAACTTTTACTGATTTGTGCTAAAGTCATGGAGAAAGTATGAGGCAACTAGATAAATCTGAACTAAACTGCAGACCTTCACCATTTTCTTCCTCTCATTCAGCCATCTCCACTCTCAATGAGAGAACTTCACCCTCACTTCTGTTGTGTCTCCTCTTCTCTCCCCCATTCTCTCCTGCTCCTTCTCCTTCTCTCATCTAGAGATATCAACCTTGGCCCCCCCTAGACTTTTTCACATTCCCAAGGCAGAGCCACACATAACCTCTCAAATCTGGTTCATATCCCTCTCCTTCTTCCCTCTTCTCTCCTTTTTTCATGCTTCTTGTGGAATGCCCATTCTGTCTCAAATAAAGCTGCCTTCATTCATGACCTCTTTATCTCTAATACTCTGCATCACCTGGCTCCTACTGAAACTTGGCTTCTCCCTGAAGACTCTGCTTCAGTCGCTGCCCTCTGTCATCGAGGCTACCTATTTTCCCATACACTTCAGCCCATTGGCCATGGTAATGGTGCTGGGTTTCTACTCTCAGTCCTACCATTTTCAGTCCCTCTTTATTCTTCCATCTGATTTCTTTGCTTCCTTTGAAATCCATGCCATCCACCTATTTACTCCACTACCTCTCCAGATAGGTCAATAAATGACAGCTTTCTCATTCTTGTAGTACCAGAGTTGGCATCTCTGTGTACTACTATGCTGATGACATTCTGCTTGTTCTCGACACTAGTCCCGCGGCTCCTGACCTTTCTTCCATAAATGCTTAACTTTCCACTGTGGTTTCCTGGTTGCATGCTAATCATCTGGAACTTAATATTCAAAAAACTGCTGCTCTTTGGCTGTCCTCATCCTCCAGCTCTCTCATGATTGCCCCCATGCTTTCTGATACTCCTATCACCCTGACTCCCACTCTTACTTATCTAGGTGTGACCCTCAATCCCTCCTTGGCTTTTCATGATCACATTAGTAACTTCAACAAAGGGTCTTATTTTTCTCTTCCTCAGTTCTGATCTATTCATTCCTTCTTGTCTACTCTTGCCACATTCCTCCTCTTTCTTGTCATCAGTCATCTTGACTACTGCAGTTCTATCTCTGCTGGTCTTCATGATTATGAAATTAAGAGATTGCAACTTGTACAGAACTCTGCAGTTTGTATTCTTGCTTTTAGATATGATCACATCTCTCCTCTTTTAATGAGCCAGCACTGGCTTCCCGTTCGCTACAGAATCCAATATAAGATCTTGATTCTGACTCATAAAGCATTGCACACTGGTCCCCCCTTCTTTCTCTCTTTTCTGGTCCTTCTTCACACTTCGCATAGAGTTCTCCAGTCACTTCATGCCAATCGCTTGTACCTCCCCTCTGCTACTCAAACTAAGCTTGAGTCCATAAGACATTCCGCTTTCTACTTTCTTGCACCCATGCTCTGGAATTCCCTCCCCCCGACCTCTGCTTGGAAGCTTCCTACCTCAGGTTTAAAGCATCACTTAAAACACATTTTTTTCAGAAAGCCTTCCTCTCTCCATGATCACATGCTGGCCTGTTCCTCTCTTCTCGTCTAATGTATTCATGTGTTTGGCGTGTATGCTCTCTTTTTATGATATGGATTTCTTTTCATGTTTCTATCTATGTTTGTTTTTATTGTAAACCTCCTTGCTGTTTTGATATAACAAATTTTTACTAAACTAAATTACCTATGTTCCTGTGCCCACTCAACCATGTGCCTTTGGCTTAAATCACGTACCCTTGCTGACTACCTACATTTCAAATTCATGCTAACCTCTTTCCAGTCAGTCATAGCACTCTGATTTCGGCAGAGGTCCTGCTCTTCTGCTCACACTATTTAGCATCTGAGACTCAGTACATTTGAAAGGACATGGTCTCAGTGCATCATCCAATCTCATCAGACACATCACCAAACAATCAAAATGTCATCATGCTCAACTGTGGCAAAGGATTGTCAAAGAAAAAAAGATTTCCAGTCAATGCAAACATTCAGACCAATCGGTTCTAATGTATTCAGTTTGTATATTTAGTTATTTATTTGTATGTTTTTTGTACCATCTTATCAATAAATCAAAGTGGTTTACAGGGAACAAGAGCACGCTACAGGTAACATAATTAAAACAAGTAAAACTGGTGGTTAGAGCAACTGCCTAAATCACTTTACCCTCCATTGCCTCAGAAGAATAAGCCTGGCAATCTACTTCCGGTGATACATTGCCAAGAAAACTCAGGGGCAGCTGGATCGCCAGGAGTCAGCACTGACTTGACAACAAAAAAACATATTTGAGTAACAAGAACATGTAACATAATTGAACTAATTATTAGTTGAATAACAATGAAATGTAGCATGTAACATGAAAGACATTACTAGGTAAGCATGAACTAAAATGTTAATGCATTATATTGTCCAGAGGTAAGTGTCATATTATTGTCTTATGGGAACCGTTTATTAGAATAGGTTGTGAAGCGAGCTGTGTTACATAGAAACATAGAAACATGATGACAGAAAAAGACCACATGGCCTATCTAGTCTGTCCTTTGGCAGTCTAGCTTAATTCCAAAATATTCTGTAATAAGTGAGTCTTGAGTTGTTTCTGAAATGTTGAGAGATCAGGTATATTTCTTATTTCATCTGGGAAGGAGTTCCAGAGAATTGGGGAGTAGAATGTGAATGATCTGCTACTTGTTGATTTGTTAGTCTCTCTGAAATCCATGAGTATGACTAGAGAATTCTGTGTGCAACCTCTCCTATCTCTATTGTTCAGTATTGTATGTATTAGAAACATTTGGTAGGTTGAGGATGAATTGTGCAGTTGTTTGAAGGTGATCATTAGGGTTTTGAATTTAATTCTGCTTGTGATGGAGAGCCAATGTAGCTGATTTAGAATTGATGTGATATGTTCAGATCTTGGTACTCTATGGATAAGATGTGTAGCAGTCAAAGTGGGAGAAAATCATGGTTTGAAACACTGAATGGAAGTTCTGAGGTGCTAGAAGCAGTCCTAGGTGTCCTCACCTCCCTGCCTAATCCGTCCCTCAGATCATCTTCCTGTAGATAATGGTTAACCACTATCTCTCCCACTGACCTCCTCGACCATCTAGCCAACCCTCTAGACAAAGGTCATATTTTTATTTACCGTAAGAGCATTATATTTGTTTACAATATGTACATAGTTCCTCCCTCGTTTTTACTCCATGTTTTACATTCCCTGTTCAATGTAAAAAACTTGATGTAGCTTGCTTACATTCTTGTATGTTCTGTTTCAAATGTAAACCGCACTGATTATAATAGCGCGGTATATAAGAAATATAAATAAATAAATAAATAAATAAATATTGCTCTGGTTGTGTTGTTGATATAGGGATAGAGTTAGATTTTGATCTAGGATTATTCCTAGGTAACTTACTTCATTTTTTACTTCCAAAGTCACCTCTTTGATGTCTTTTGTGGTTGGAGGAGTGAAGATCTTATCCCTGGTAGTAAATAGACTATAAAAAGATGGAAGTTCTATCTTCAGGTTGTGTGATATAAGCCATTGTGTTTCTTCATTGAAACATGTGGCTATTTGCTGGAGATTGGGCTTTGATATATTGTATGGAAGGTATAACATTATATCATCTGCATATATATGGTAGTTTACTTTATGTTCTTGAAGTATGTTATAGATTGGCGGTAGATATCTATTAAATAGTAATGCTGAAAGGGTCGAGCCTTATGGGATTCCTTGCTGTCGATTATAAAGATTCGATGTGGTTTGTCCTATTTTTACCTGTTGGGTGCATTCAATTAAATATGATTTAAACTTCAGTTTTAATCATATTTGATCTGTTGGAGCCTTGTTATTAATATATGGGTTGTTTAGGTTTTTCTATTCCCTTTATATGATTGTCCAGTAGGGATATAAGGAGGGCTTCAACTCCATGGCACGGTCTAAAACCATGCTGATACTGATCAAGTGGGGCGTGTTTGTCGATGAAATCCTGTAGTTGGTTTTGTGCAATCTTTTCAATTATTTTTCCTATAAATGGTAGGCTTGTTATTGGCCTGTATAAGCTTGGGCATGTTTTGTCTATGGAAATATACTTTAGGATCAGATGTATGGTTGCTTTTTTCAGATTCTTAAGCCTGTGTCCTCGGGTTAATGAAAGATTAGTTATTTTAAGTATAGCGAGTGCCAATTCTGTTCTTGTTATTTTAACCCAGTTGACAGAGCATGGGTCAAGTGAGGACGTGATGATGATTTGTTCCAGTTGTTCTATATTGATTAGTGTGAAAGATTGCCATACTATGGAATTAATACTGCTGTTGAGCGCTGGCATTGCAGACACTGATATTGATACTTTTATTTGTTCTTGTAATTGTTGGCTAAAGCTTGTGGGTTTCCTTCTGTGTTGGAAGCTTGAACTAGGGATTTTACAATATCAAAGAGTTCTCTGGGTCTGTTTAGAGATTTCATAATTATTTTTGTATGATATTCCTTCTTATTATTGTTGATGCTTTTACGATAAGTTTGGAGTGTAGCCATGTAAAGTTGGCGGTCTTGGGGTAGTTTTCCTAAGTCTCCATTTGCATTCTAGTCTTCTTAGATATCTTCTTAGTTTCTTAGTTCTTGTGTGTTCCAAATTTCGGATAGTTTATTCCTCCTGTGGGAATTTGTGTGGCAGCTGCAGCTCTGCTTAAAACTATATTCCAGTTATTTTGGAATGTGTTTGTTTATTTATTTATTTATTTTTTATACCGCGCTCTTTAGAATCAGTGTGGTTTTACATGTATACTAAATGTTTATGCCATTTAAGTCTGAGTTACATTGGGGCAATGTGTAACCAAGGCAGGTCGGACCCGGTGGCACCCCGCTCCCCCCCCCCCCGCTCCCTTCCCCTCCCCCCCCCATAACCTACCAACCCCTCCCCCCCTTCAACACCACAAAATAACCAGCACAGACACAAAACTTTTGGCTCGTATGGTCGCAGCTTTATTAACAACATAGCAATCCAAAACATTTTCTTGCAACATAAACGTCCTAATAATAATAACCCACGAGCGGAATGAGCCCTCACCTGCCATACCACGAGCAAGGTGACCTCATTCCACTCCCGCCGCGGCCGAGCCAGCGGCAAATGCCAACCCCCCCTTTACCCGGCCTCGCCATATTACTAGCAAAGACCGGCCAGGGGTCATCCGGGTTGGGGGCGACCACCCCCGCCCCAATTCCAGATTAAGGCTCAGGACCCCGGAAACCTCCGGGATCCCGCCACCCGGCGTAGAGCATATTCACGCCTCTACGCTGCCCCCCCAAGCTGCGACCATCGAGACTCCCACTGAACAATACATTCCAAAGCCTCCTGCCAATCATTCAACAGCAGATCCACGCCCACCGAGGATAAGTGCACCCTGTCCTGGCGATACAATCCTGCACAATCAACCTCCACCTAGGGGTGCAAAATTTGATATCCCCCATGCTCGCCAACCCACCGCCCAATCTGCCGATTGATTTTTGCCAACCCCCGGGACCAACGCCGCTGCTGCTGGCAGGCAGGCCTTGGAATGATGTCTGACCACAACAGAATAACTTGAGGGAACAGCCGAAGGACCTCAACCAGGTCCGCTTTAAATCATTTCCACCCACATGCAGTAGGATCACCGCGGGCTCGTTCCTCACACGACTATAGTGCCGAAGCAAAGGTAAGAGCTGCGGCCACCGCAGACCGCGCTCACCCAGCCATAGTATGGACACCAACGCCGGGTCGAGACCTAAATTACGACCCAATGGTCGTTCAGCTGCCTGCAATCCCGCCCAATGCACAAATGAATGTCCGATCATCCAGCAAGCATGCGGGCACCGCACAGCATCTGAAAAAGAAAACAAAGGTTATCCACACAACCACTAGCTCCCCTCATAACCGCACATAACCCTTAAAGTCCTGCGATCTCCACTTGCCGATGCTCTGAATCTCAGCCTCTGAGAGCCCCGCCGCTGCTGCACTGGTTGCCACTCCAATACGAAATGAATGAGGGGCAAAACGCATAGGATCCAAGCCCAAATGCCATATGGCCAGCTGAAGCACAGCCGCCACCTGAAAGCGAGTCACCCAACATGAATCCTCATGCAAGAAAAACAGACGACCCGCCACCGGGCGCTCCAATAAATAGTCTCTCACTGCCGACACAGGGCAAGTCGGAAGGGAAATCACTTCATTTAAGACCACCCACAAGCCTTTGCCCAACTGGTCCGTCTTTGATCTGGCCAGCTTCACCCTTAGCTGCCCTCCCCTGATCTGCACATGACTACCCAACAAGCCACCACCACCCGTGTCCCTACCAGCGCTAGCCACCATCTCCCCGATCCGGAAAGCCCCAAAAAAGGCCAGGCAAAACACAACCTTAAAGAATAGCCTCATAGCGTGAAGATGCCACACTCGGCAGCGCTGCACAAAGCCTGACCAATAGCTCGTGCGTAACTGGCGTCCGCAGGAGACGGACACACTCTCTCCCAGCCCCGCAACAACCTCCGGGCCAAAAACCCGGGAACCGCAGATCCCCAACCTGTAGCCCTGGCAAAGAAGGTGAAGCCCGCTAACCGACTCCAAACCGATGCCCGGGACACCCCATTGCCTTTTGCTAGCACTATATACTGTCCCAGCAAACTGTCGGCGGTCACACCAGGCCGCCACCCTTGAGATACAAGGTAATGAACCACTGTGTCAAATCCTCTCCTATACGCCGTCCACGTCGCAGGAGACACAGAATTCTTCAGCAACTGTACCATCTCCGCTGGCCAATCTGCCACAAGTGTTCCGGAACCGCCAACCCTTCCTCGCTTGCTTCTGGCGCCAAAGTCCGGAACAACTCACACTTGAAACGAGAGAGAGCATCAGCAATTCTATTAGTGCATCCCGGAATGTGCCTAGCCTTCACAACTGCATTCAAACGCAAACAAGCCAAAACTATGTCCCGCATTAGCCCAGCGACCTGCACGCAGCGCGGCGTATACCGGTTAATCACCGCAACCACGGCCTCATTGTCGCACCATCAGACTACTCTGCGATTCCTCAGCCGTTCAGGCACAAATGCAACACTACCAACAAGGGAAACAGCTCCAAGAAGGTAATGTTAGCAGTCAAGCCATCCGCGTGCCACGCCGTTGGCCACTTAGCCGCACACCATTCCCCCCCAAAGTAAATACCCAAACCACCGCGACCAGCCGCATCCGTGTACAGTTTCAAATCCACACTAGACACCTCCGCCTCCATCAAGACTGATACCCCGTTAAAATCCTGAAGGAAAACATCCCAAACTCTCAAGTCGGCCTTCATGACCTTGGACATTCGGATGCGATGATGCGGCTTACGAATCCCTGCTGAGGCTGCCGCCAATTGTCGCATAAAAACATGGCCCATTGGTATGACTCTGCAAGCAAAGTTTAAAGAACCGATCAGCACCTGCAGCTCCCGCAAAGATAACTTAGCGGATGCCAACCCATTAGCCACTAGGACCCGCAGCTTCACCACCTTGTCCATCGGTAAGCACGCCACCATTGCCACCAAATCAAGCTCAACCCCCACAAAGGTAATACAGGTGGCCGGGCCCTCCGTTTTTCCGGCGGCCAACGGGAGACCGCAAGCGCTAGCCATGCATACAAAACCGTCCATTAACTGCTGACACTCCTCCGACAGCGCCGCCCCCACAAACAAAAAATCATCGAGATAATGCACCACGTTCCCACAGCCCACCCTCTGGACTAAATTCCAGTGCAAAAAGGAACTAAACATCTCAAAGTAGGCACAAGACACCGAACACCCCATAGGCATGCACTTGTCCACGTAGAATTCATTATCAAAAGAAAAACCTAACAAATGAAACGAAGACAGATGGACTGGCAGCAACCAAAAAGCTGATTCAATGTCCACCTTCACCAACCAAGCCCCCGGGCCACACCACTTCACTAAATCCATTGCCTCATCAAACGACGCATAACGAACCGCGCACAGCTCCTTAGGTATATGATCGTTCACCGAGTCCCCTACTGGAAAGGAGAGGTTGTGAATCAAGCGAAACTTCCCCGACTCCTTTTTTGGCACCACTCCCAATGGGGAAACCACCAAATTCGCGAAAGGTGGGTCCACAAAAGGACCGGCAACTCTGCCCAACCGCAGCTCGACCGCCAACTTCTCGCGGACAACCGATGCCCAACACCACACCGATGGAGAGTTGCGTGCCGACCTACCCATTATACATCCCTGCACTGGAATACTAAACCCCACTGAAAACCCCCGCTCCAACACCTCCCTCGCCCGCCTCCGCGGATAAAATCTCAACCAGTCGCCAATAATCTCCCGGGAAATTGGAGTGGGGGACAACCCCGACACGTCCCTATTACTTGGAAGCCTGGACGGGGGGGGGCCATGCCGCCTTTTTTGAAACACTTAATCGCGGAATGTCCGCCCCCGCAGGCCGAGCAAGCGTGCCGGAACTTGCAATCAGGGAATGGGCACGAGGACTTATTGAAACGCCAACAGACGTCCCCTGTACCCCCTCCACCTGCTTTCTGTGGTGGGGTACCCCCCTCGCACGAAAGGGCCGTCCCAATCCTGCCGCATTACCCGCCACCACACGTGCACCAGCCCCCCCTCCCACACCGGCTCTTACCGACATTTGGGTCAATCACAGATTAATATCTTGCGTACCCCAAGACAACCACTTACTCTCCTCCATCTTGTCCCGAAACCTCTCATCGTAATTCAACCAGGCAAAACCATCATGTGTCTGCGCTGCTTCCAAGATGGAGTCCGCGTATGCCAGAAGCATTCCATAATCCGCCGGAGCTTGATGACCCCAAACGCTTGCCAACCGTAAGAAGGATCTGACCCAATTTACAACATTCCGCGAGACTTTCCTAATCCGACCCGCCTTTTCATCCTCCTTTCTCCTCTTCCTACTCTCGCCCGATCTCCTCCTGCCCTCCAACAATCTGAATATATCTATATACTGCCTCTTCCATATCTTACGCCGTAGATTACGAGGGACCCCTTCCCATAACTCCGTGAATGCTACCAGCATAGGCATGCCCTTCCCTCCAGAGGACCCACCTTGCACCCGGCCAACCCCTGTCCCGAATGGGCAGTTTCGGGCGAAGATGACGAAGAAGAAGAAGTGGACGAAGAGGAAGACTCTGAACTGCGACGCCGCCGGCGGGAATGCCTACTCTTTCGCTTCGCCTTGCGCCCACTCCCGTCTTGCCCGGCCACCTGCTCCGTCCCACCCCCATCCCCACTGCCTGCTATCAACTCACCCGATGCTCTTCCGTCACCAGCCTGTATTTCCCCAGGCCGGACCTCCGAATCCTGAACCCCCGAGCCCGACGACTGCTCTCCCAGGACATCCGCCGAGCTGACCTCGAGCCTCTGCGATCCTCCAGATGGCGCTCCAAACCCTCCATCCACTGCCGCGTGCTGCGCACCTGACATCTGCCCCGCAGTCTGAGCCATTGTTGAAACCTGCGGAGACAAAAAAGAAGAAGAGGGAGGAGAGGGGACAAAAGGAGAACCAAACGGCTGCCAAGCCGCCAACCACTCAGCCCTGGACGAGCCCTGCCCCCCTCCCCGCCAATGCTCCCAAGTGGCATACCCACCCTGAGACCCCACACTGCCGTTGAATCCCGGCTGGGCAGAGGGCCCCTGCCCCAAGCTATGGGCCCCGTGCCACGGCATGGCCCACCCCTCCATCGCCGGCCCACCGCCCCACCCCACTAACCCTTGACCACTCCAACTGTGCCCCCTACCCCCCCCGACCAATTCCCAGCACTCCCCTGCACAGAACTACCCCCATCCCCCCACCAAAAACCTCCACACTGGACCGCCCATTAGCCACCATACCCATCCCCTGTTCCCGTGGCCCAGCCTCACCTATCTGCTGCCCGGGATCCAACTCTCCACCCCCCCTGTGTCCCCTGAAAGAGGATCTCCCCCTTTGCCTCCCTGCTGATGCTGCCTCCCTTCCCCCTTGCACCCTGGCCCCCCTGCTGCTGATGGCACCCCTGCCCCCAGTCCCATGAGCCACCCTATGCCCAGGCCCACCCCTTGCAGCCCCCCTGGTAGTCCCACCTGGCTCACTCAGGCGCCGCCCTCCCCCTTCGCCTACCCGCCGCAGCGCGCTCTCCCCTACCATGGCCCCCGACACTGGCCTGCCGTCCCTTGCGCAAGGGCATTCTCCCCGCCCAGCTCACCCGAAGCACCGCAAACTATAGGCAAATAAACGAAACCTCCCCAACAATGACCGCACCGCTTCCCTATCTTCCTTCCAGCTGGACTGTTGAAAAGCAATTCGAGGGCCCACCAAAACCGCCGCACTTGCCTCACCAGACAGGAACCCCGGACTGTATCCCCTCTACTGGCACTGGATCTGCACTGCCCCCCCCCCCCCGGCAGGAGAAAATCTGTCTCCGCTCCGGTCCCCGCCGCACCCGGAACCACGCTGCTCCACGCCGCCGCCGAAGTACAAGCACCAGGAGCCCAGGCAAGCAAGAGCCCTTGCACCCACCGCTGCTCTTAATGCCGGAGACTGCTGCCGCCGCGCGTCTCCCTTTTAAACCCCCCCCCACGGCTCGGTCCTTCTCATTGGCTCGCTCCCCCAACTACTCCGAGCGAGCCAATGAATTCAAAATACTGCCCCCCCAAGCAACGCCCCTCACCAAGGCCACGAGCAGGGTCCCCGCACCGGGCCGAGCGCCTGGTGACCTACGGCCGCCAGGGACCCTGCCCCGCGGCCTCGTCATCATTTAGAAATGCCTCTTTGTTAAATTGTTTGAAGCGACATGTTGTAGATGAGCTGGTTGTTCTTTTGTTTATGGGAAGATGATGTGCAATAGTGAAATTGATTAGATAATGGTAAAATCAGGGTACAGGTTGTATTTGAATTGGGGTATGTATACAGCTGTTAAGAATGTTGATAGTTATGAATATAAAATCAAGCATATTTCCCTTGCTGTGAGTAGGTTTGCTGATTATTTAATGAAAGTCCAAAGCATTCATTGCATTAAGGAATGAGTGAACATGACCGGAGGGGGGGGGGGGGGAGGGGAGACGGAAGAATGTTGATGCAAGATTGAAGTCTCCTGGTAGAATTAGCTGTTTGTATATCCAGCATTGTTCACATTGGCTTTTCAAATCGGGAAGATTGTTAAAAGTCATTGGAATGTGTTGGAAATACATGACATTTTGGCTGAATGGTGACCCATGATAGCGTTTAGTGGGTGCCAAAATTTAAAAAACTACTTAAGCCCAGCAGTACTACCACCTTTTATTGAATATGAGCCCCAATAAGATGGGGCCACATTATATAGAAACACAGAAACATAGAAATATGACGACAGAAAAAGACCACATGGCCTATCTGTATTAAACTAAGCGCCCGTCCAAGCATTATCTTGACCTCTCCCACACCAAATTCCATCACGGAGTGGAGCTCATTCCATACAATCACCAACAAACAACTGATAGAGATTATATCAAACCTCAATACCACCACGTCATTACTTGATCCTTGCCCAGTGTCTTGGATTAAAACAACAAAATCCGAACTAGCCCCATACATTTTGAAGCTGGTAAACCAATCTCTACTTCAAGGCTTCATGCCAGATGATCTGAAATACTCGGCGATTCGCCCTTTACTAAAAAATAAAACCCTTAACAGTTCTGACCCTTCCTCATACCGCCCCATTGCCAGCATACCTTTCTTGGCCAAAATTATTGAAAAGGTAGCTCAGACACAACTTCAGGATCATATTGATACCAACTTCCCCTTAGATGAATACCAGTATGGTTTTCGCTCATATCACGGAGTAGAAACCCTACTCATATCCCTTCTTGATTCACTTATCCGAGGTATGGATAATATAAAACAGACCTTCTTGCTCATCTTCCTTGACATTTCCTCAGCCTTTGACAGCGTTAATCATAATACGCTCTTATCTAGACTATCCCAACTAGGTTTAAAAGATACCACTCTTAACTGGTTTAAGTCCTACATTTCTAATCGCTTCCAATATGTCCATTTAGACCATTCCCCCTCACTACCATTCCCCCAAGAACGTGGTATCCCACAAGGATCCTCACTCTCTGCATTACTTTTTAACCTTTATATACAACCTATCTGTACAATCTTTCAACGCCACAATCTAAAATATTTTATCTATGCAGACGACATCATGCTGTTCGCCCCGTTAGACATAGCTAACCTTAATTTCAACAAAATCGCCACCTGCCTCTTTGAAGCTGAAAAATGGCTCCACTCAATCCATATGGATATCAATTTCAAAAAGACCGAAGCACTCTTCGTAACCAGAAGTACCACCTTCACCCCTCCAACTTCCATCAACCTTATGAACATTACTCTCCCAGTCAAGTCTGAAATTAAATACCTTGGAGTTACACTAGACAAAACCCTAAGCATGACCAACCACATAAAACAGACTGCCAAAACTATATTTTTCAAACTGAGAACCATACAGCAACTCAGACCCCTCATCGACATCAACGATTTCAGAACAGTTGTCCAGGCTCTCATTATGCCACATTTAGACTTCTGCAATGGCATACTCCAAGGAACATCCAAAAAGAATTTACACATCCTTCAAAGAGCTCAGAATGTCACTGCTCGAATCATTATGAAAGCTAAAATATTCGATCACATCTCTCCTATCCTATACGCTCTCCACTGGCTTCCTATCTATAGTAGGATTCAATATAAAACACTTGTCACCACTTTTAAACTCATTAATGACCTAGCCCCATCACAGTTGGCCACTCTACTCCAAACCCCACAAGAAAATAGAATCAGAAGAAAAACTAACCTCAACATGCTATTAATTCCCATTGCAGTGACAAAATCAAAACAAATAACCACCAACACTGCTTTTTCATATTATGCTCCCAGCCAATGGAACAAACTGCCACTAAACCTCAGAGAGATCAAAGATCTTACAACTTTCAGGAAGGAACTTAAAACCTACCTATTTAGTCAACACTATAGCAACATACAACCTGAAATCAAATTTACTACACAAAAACATGCAACAAACCAAACACAAGTCTACCCCACCTAATTCCATTTTCATATCCACCCAAGTTAGTCTACTCCCAACACTGTACTTATGATCGCAAATAACTATTATAATCTCTTGCTAACCATGTAAAGCTACTTTTTGGTTCTTTGTAACATAGTTTTATGTTTCCTTTTATGTTAATAACCCACACATTATTTTCCATGTAACCTAGTTCTTATGTAATCTAGTTTTATGTTCACCTAATGTTTAATGTAATGCAATATTGCACTGTTTTGCTATATTGTTGTTTTAAGTTCCTTGTAAACCGCCCCTGATCTCTGGAAGAGGCGGTATAGAAAAGCACACAAATAAATAAATAAATAAAAAAAATCTAGTCTGTCCTTCCATATCAACAACTACAACAGTCCCCTTTCTTCCAATAGAGATCCTCTGTGTTTGTCCCATGCTTTTTTGAATTCAGTTACTGTCCTCATCTCTACCACCTCTTCTGGGAGACTATTCCATGGATCCAGCACTCTTTCCGTAAAGAAAAATTTCCGCAAATCATTCCTGAATCTATCCCCCTTCACCCTCATCCCATATCCCCTCGTAGCAGAACTTGCTTTCAATTGAAAGAGGCTCTCCCCCTGAACATTTATGCCACGGAGGTATTTAAACATCTCAATCATATCACCTCTATCCCGCCTTTCCTCTAAGGTGTACATATTAAGATCCTTAAGTCTGTCCTCATATGCTTTATAATGAAGACCTTAGTACCACCCTCTGCACTGACTCCATCCTGTTCACATCCTTTTGAAGGTGCGGTCTCCAGAATTGCACACTTTACCCCAAATGAGGTCGCACCAAAGACTTATACAGAGGCACTATCACCTCCTTTTTTCTGCTAGCCATTCCTCTTCGTATGCACCCGAGCATCCTTCTAGCTTTTGCCGTCGCCTTTTATTTTATTTTTGATTTATTTATTTAATTGCTTTTCTATACCGCACTATTTATTATCAGCGCGGTTTACAGGAAACTTATTTGTGCAAAGAGGGCATTTCAATGCACTTACAATAAACAGGGTAAATAAACATGGATAACAGGTTAACAGGTAAACAACTATTTACAATTTAGTATGCAGGCTTGTACAATTCTTGTTAGTAAGTAAAGTTGATACGACAATGACATTCTGTAAATTAAATAGAGGTGGGTTCGGAAGGTAGAGGTGTTGTGGGGATGGGGCTCGTGTGGAGAGAGTTGGACATGATTGAAGGTGGCTGAGAGCTGTCATTTGAGATGGAGAAGTACTGGGTAAATAGGTGACGTTTCAACGCTTTCCTAAATTGAAGAAGGTTGTTGATGGCGCGGATGTCAGGTGGGAGAGCATTCCAGCAGGAGGGTGTGTAGAAGGCAAAGGCACGGTTGCTCGTAGTCTTGGAGCATTTAATGATAGCTTTGGGAAGGATGAGAGTGTTAGTAGCAGCTGACCTCCTCATCCTGTTGGGGGGAGTTATCTGGACTAAGTCAGAGAGGGAGGTGGACGTGCAGTTATGGATGGCCTTGAAAGTCATTGTTAGAATCTTAAATGAAATCCTGTAGTGGACAGGGAGCCAGTGTACGTGTTTTAGTATGGGGGTAATGTGTTCCATTCTAGAGGCTCCATGTAGAGTTCTTGCTGCAGCGTTCATTGCCAACTGTAAAGGATGTAGGGTGCTCTTCGGAAGTCCGTGCAGTATGGAGTTAATGTGGTCGAAATGAGGTATTACTAGAGCTTGAAATACTGTTCTGAAGTCAGTCGGGTCTAGCAGTTGTCTAATGTGGCGCAGTGTTTGGATTTTATGATATACTGCCTTTACCATATTAGATATCTGCTCCTTCATATTGAGTTGTTGGTCAAGGATGATACCAAGGTATCGTATCGTAGGTTTGGTGAAGAGTTCGGCATCACGCACTTTTATGGATGATGATGGAGTGAATGCTTGGTCTCTGCAGACGAATAGGACTTCCGTTTTCTTGAAGTTTATTTTTAGCTTCTGAGTGTGTAGCCAGTCTGTAACCGCGTCGAAGCATGAGGACAGGCGGGAGAGATCTGGGTGCTCAGTTGATATTGTTGTGTACATCAGAACGTCATCAGCGTATATTAGACAGTTGATATGGAAGGATCTAATGATAGCGCAGATGGGTTGCATGTAAACATTAAAAAGAAGTGCTGAAAGTGAGGACCCTTGTGGTACACCCTTCACTTGCAGGAATGGATCTGATCTTGAGGGGCCGGAGCGAACATGTTGCCATCTTTCATTTAGATATGATGTGCACCATGATAGCACAGTGCCGTGAACTCCCTTCTTAGCAAGGCGGGAGAGAAGTAGGTCGTGACTGACGGAGTCGAAGGCAGCTGCGATGTCTAGGAAAATGAGAGCGAAGGCTTGCCTGAGGTTGTCGATACCTACAGTTAGGGTGTTAAATAACGTGGTTAAGAGAGTTTCAACCCCATGTGACTCACGGAACCCATGTTGGCAGGTGTCCAAGGGTGAGTTATTTTCAATGTGGTGGTCTAGTTGTCGTTGGACTATTTTTTCCATAATTTTGGCTAGGAAAGGGATGCTTGATATTGGTCTGTAGGAGTCCATTTTAGCAGGGTCAAGTCTGTTGTTTTTGAGCAGGGGTCTGATTGAAGTTTGCTTCAGGCTGTTGGGGAAGGTTCCGGTCAGGAAGGAAGTGTTAATAAGATTGGTAAGGAATGGGCTGAGTTCAACACGTAGTGTTTTTATCCATTGTGCTGGGCAAGGATCATTCGGTGCCGTGGTGGTGTTTATGCTGTTGATTATGTCTTGGAGTTCTCTGGTGGATGGGGTTTCTACCTGTTTAGCTACTTTAAGATCATCAG
Organism: Ichthyophis bannanicus; assembly: GCA_033557465.1. Taxonomy (NCBI): domain Eukaryota; kingdom Metazoa; phylum Chordata; class Amphibia; order Gymnophiona; family Ichthyophiidae; genus Ichthyophis; species Ichthyophis bannanicus. The sequence goes on from CM066036.1 coordinate 189,308,531, forward strand.
ACACAACCACGCCCAGGTCCCGCTCTTTTTTAGTTGACAAAAGTACTTCACCCCCTATACTATATTGCTCCCTTGGATTGCTGCAGCCCAAATGCATGACCTTACATTTTTTAACATTAAATCCCAGCTGCCAGATTCTAGACCATTCTTCAAGCTAAGCTAGATCCCTCCTCATGGTATCTATACCTTCCTGGGTGTCTACTCTATTGCAGATTTTGGTATCATCTGCAAAAAGGCAAACCTTCCTCGACAGCCTTCTGCTATATCACTAACAAAGATGTTAAAAAGAATCGGACCAAGGACAGATCCCTGGGGCACACCACTAGTAACTTCCTTCTCCTCAGAGTGAGCCCCATTTACCTGTACTCTTTGTCGCCTCCCACCCAACTAATTTCTAACCCAAGCAGTAACTTTAGGGTCCATCCCTAGGGTGCTCACTTTGTTTATAAGTCACCTGTGAGGAACAGTGTCAAAGGCTTTACTGAAATCTAAATACACCACATCTAGGGCTCTCGCAGTGTCAAGTTTGTGACATGACTATTGAGAGCTCTGAGTTTGTGAATCCTTTGGATGGCAAGAAATACGAAATGAGACAGCAAACTTCATGTAACTCCAATTTTGTGGTGTATGCTATTGTATGCCCCTATAATAAGGTTCATGTTGGGAAAACCTCATGTCAACTCAGTGCGATTAGCTGAACATAAGTTCTGTTTGTTACATCAAAGAGGGGATGTTCCTCTTGTTTCAAATTGCTTACAAAATCATCATAGGGTTTTTATGCTTAAATGTGTTGCGATTGATCAAGTAGCTGAGAATGTGAGAGGAGGAGATCGCAACAAACTATTTCTCCAACGTGAACAATGCCGGATATACAAACTCAATACATTAAAACCGGTTGGTCTGAATGTTTGCATTTATTGGTAAACTTTTTTTCTTTGACATTCCTTTGCTACAGCTGAGTATGATGTCATTTTGATTGGTGATGTGTCTGCATGAGATTGGTTGATGTGCCGAGTCTGCGTCCTTTCAAATATGTTGAGTCTCAGATGTTAAATAGTGTGAGCAAAACAGCAGGAGCTCTGCCGAAATCGGAGAAAAACGGATGAAACTATGGCCCTTGATCCTGCAATCTAGTTAGTGAAACAAAGGCCTTTGTCAGGTAGTGAGTGATTAAATCAGCGAGTTCAGATAAGTGATGTCTTGGCTTTATGAATGGGAATTCTTCTGCAGCCTATAAATGTTGCGAGTTTGGATAAATGCAGTGTTAGTTTTATGAATGTGAACATTCTTTAACCCTGGGAGTACCGATGGGGTCAAAAGTGGAGTGGAGGAGTGGCCTAGTGGTTGGGGCAAGGTACTTCAGGCCGGAAGGTCGGGGGTTCAAATCCCACTAGAGGACAGCAACCTTGGGCCAGAAGGACTGGGGTTTCTAGTCCCACAGGTGGTCTTGGGCAAGCCACTTAACCCTCCATAGCCCATGTTTCCTGTAAAATAGTTATCTCCAAGTTATAATGCCCTGTTCAATGTAATTTCAGTTTGTTCAATGTAAACCGCACTGATGCAGAATAGCGCGGTATATAAGAGAATGTAAATAAATAAATAAATATTGCAAGTTTCACAACGCGTATCTCGGAAACTAGTTGTTCAAGAATGCAATCTTTTTATGACTTTTCACATGTCAATATTGTGATAAGGAAGCTTATCATAGCTCAGGTAGGAGCTATAGAAAAGATGATGTGACTCTGAACAAGCAACCTGTCAGTTCTGGTAGAAGCAAGAAAACAAGAGTTTTCACATAAAAGACTACCAGTCCCAGAATGCACCAGGTTTCCAGCAGCCATGAGAGGGGCTGAAGTGAGAGAATGTGTGTGCAATCAAGAGAGCTATGAGGTAATCCCTAAGCACTCATCTCAAAGGGCAGGGCCTGATTCAACACAGCTGCGCTGTGTTAGGGAGCAGCACACATTAGGACAGAATAAGAATAGAGCTTATTCTTCAGATAACAGTTTCAGCAACAGTTTCAAGAACAGCTTCAGGAAGAGATACAGAGGGGAGAGCTTCAGCAACGGCTACAAGCACCAGTATCACCTGGAGAAACAGAAGCCAAGCCAAGCAGATAGAGAGAGAAGGAAACTCTCTGGAAGGAAGAGAAGAAAGGCCATTGGAAGGTCTGGGAGATTCCAAGGCAGTACTCATACTGGGAGGTATTCCAAAAGCCAGCAGAGTCCATTGGACTGGATTCAGCCAGAGGAATGGAGTGGCAGAGATAGGAATCACCAGTGGCTACCTGGAAGAGAGAAGACTGCATGTGGAAGGGACTTTCAGACCAAGGCCAGAAGGTATGTGAGAGAAGATCCAGCGTCCAGGGATCAAGATTGGAAGGCTGGACATCAGAATTGGATTACATATTGGCCAGGCTATACAGAGAGGAATAATGATAGCAGGAGAGGCTCAGGTATGAACACTGATCCAGACCCTATCTATAATAGAGAATGGCAGCAAGGGAATAAGCATTCTCATGATAGTGCCTTAATGAAAGACTCATCTGTGCCAATGTATGATATTGACCCTATGATTGTTGATGCAGGGGGAAATACAGCAGATGAAACTATTTACATGGACTGTTCTTTATCTAAATGCTATTGCTAGTTTTCTATGAGCAAACACATCAGCCATCACAAAGAAACCTAACTTTGTTCTTTATTTCCACTGCAAACAGCTCTTAAAGCAGGATTTGGGTTCACACAGTAGCAGCCAGCCAGCTAAAGGCTTTCAGCTGGTCCATTGATAGTAATTAGGGCTGCACCTGATTGTGTGTGTGAGCAAGGGAGAATCACTGCTGAGATCTGCGTGGAAAATAAGCAGAAGTTAACCTAACCAGCAAAGTTTATTCTTTTCTTTGTGCCTTTGTATTTGGTAATTATTTGCTAAGAAAACATTAGCTAATTGCCTGACAAGCTGAAGGTTGTTTTCTGGTTTACTTTGTGACTTTTTGTTATCCCTTTAAACACTGCAAGCAAGTAACCTCATTTATAGTGCTATCAAGCATACATGTGCTGGGTGAATTAAACCCCATCAATAAAAGAAGTATTTTATTGATCTTACCACTTGGTTTCACAACTCAAATTATTGTCATCAGCTGTGTTTGGGAGTGAATGAACTACAATACCCACAATACCTTGCAAGAATCATATGAATATATGCATCGTCAAGATTGTGTAAGTTCTCACCCTTGGCAGCCGTCTGACAATATTCACTTTATATTGCACCATGAGAGGAATAATTTTCATCCACTAGGTGACGCTAGTGATGAATTGCAGTACAGAGTACCAGTGGGGTCATTTTTGACCCCAGTTGCTTACGTCCGGTTTGGATCGTGATACAATTTTCAGTTTTGTGAACTTTTTGATCTGACAAAGGTATTTATCATTAATTATGTATCATTTATTTTTTGTACTCTTATTTTATGAAAATTACACATTTTCTGTAATTGATATCATACGTTTTCTCATTAGTTCCAAAGAAATCTAAAGGCTTTCAGCTCGTTCATCACGATTATTGTACACCTATAGTAAAACTGCTTTGCGTTTTATTCAACTTTATCTTTGTTTATTTATTTTAGGTTATTGTTTATGATGTCAAAACAAAAGTATTCAGCTGCCCAAGTAAGAGAAATATTGCAACGAATGCTGACAGTGACGGCTCTGAGTCGTCTGATGATGCAGCATATTCAGCAAGCGAAGAAGCATATCAGCCAAGTTCGGGCGATAAATCTGATGATGACAGTCATGATTCAGATGGCGACAGCAGTTGGTCGCCAAGTGAATGTGAGACTGATGTTGAGCCGGTAACATTGCCTGCAGCAAAGAGTCAAGTTACAGGTCAAGGCAAAGGTCGAGGCTGTGCTGGACGGGGAAGAAGGCAGGAATCCTCGGTGTCAGTATCATCTGTGGGGAATCTTAGTTGTGGTTGTAGAGGAGCTAAGAGGTCATCAACTATAAGCACAAATGTTGCCATTGAAGTCTATGTATCTAAGGATGCCACATCATGGAACAGGAAACCTATAAAGCAAGCTGCTGGAAGATACGCCAGAGCTAATGTCATGCCCTTACAACAAGGTCCTACAAGGTATGCTGTACGAAATGTTGATGGCCCTCTCGCAGCATTCCACTTGTTCATGAGGAAGAATGTATTGAATGAAATCGTGATGTGGACGAGCAAACAAGGAAGACACATCTATGATGACACCTGGAAAGATTTGACAGACGGAGAATTTCAACGTTTTCTTGGACTTCTGATCCTCTCAGGCGTGTCCAAGTCACGAAATGAATCCATAGTTCAGTTGTGGAACCTTGAAGATGGTCATTCTGTTTTCGGCAAAAATATGGCCCATAACTGTTTTCAGCAAATATCTTCTGCTCTCAGATTTGATGATGCAACCAACAGATGTGAACAACGAGGCGTGGATAAGCTTGCTCCAATCAGACACGTTTTTGATACCTGGGAAGCAACTCTAAGTGACGCCTTTGTTCCTGGTGAAAATGTTACCGTGGATGAGCAACTGTTTACATTTCTTGGCTGTGTTCCGTTCAGACAATATATTCCCAGCAAAACTGGGAAATATGGCATAAAGCTATGGATGTTGTGTGACAGTGCAACGTCATATGTTCTGCGTCTTCAAGTATATACAGGAAAGGAACTCGGATAAAACAGGGAACAAAATCAGGGTGAAAGGGTTGTGCTGCAACTCACTGAAGGATTGACGCGATCTGGCAGAAATGTTACTGTTGACTATTTCTTCTGCAGTTTATCCCTGTCACAGAAATTGCTAGAAAAATAAATGACACTTTTGGGGACAATTCGAAAGAACAGAAAAGAATTACCTCCAGAATTTGTAACAGCAAAGGGCCGAGAGGTATTCACTTCACTGTTTGCCTTTTGCGATGATGCCACTCTGGTTTCCTATTGCCCGAAGAAAGGAAAAGTGGTTGTTCTTCTGAGCAGTTTGCATGATCAAGAAGAAGTAGATATCACACGTCCAGACAAAAAAACCACGCATGATCTTGGACTATAATTCTAGTAAAGGTGGAGAAGATACAGCAGATCAAATGTTGCGCACGTATACCACAAAACGAATGACAAGACGCTGGCCAGTGACAATCTTCTACAACATGTTGGCCATCAGTGCTTTGAACGCCTTCATTGTTTGGATGTCACTAAATCCAGAATGGCAGTCCAAGTCAAAGCACAGACGTCGTCTATTCCTCTTGGAATTAAGAAAGCAGCTGCTTCAGAGTAATTGCAGCGAGACTTCTTCCAGCATTGAAGAAGCCACTGATGCTGTTTACAATGTCGGGATCCCAAAGAAAAGGGCAAGGTGTCACTGCTGTTCCAGAGAAAAAGACAAGAAAAGCCACATAGTTTGCACCTCCAGCAAGCGCAATGTTTGCAAAGAACACTGCTTTCATGGCAACTCTTCTTCATGTAATTTTATGATAAAGCATTACATTTCAAAACATTTAACCTTCATATAATAAATAATTAATTCAGAATAATATTTTGTCTGTTTAGTTTAAATTTTTCATGGTTAACAATTAAAATTCATCATGGGGTCATTTATGACCCCAACGGTATTCAGTGTGTGCAAAAGATCTCAGTAATTCCAGAGTTAAAGACAGAAGTTCTTTAAATATACTTAATACATTTTTTTTCAAAATATTTGTTATATAAAGAATATTTTAATATAAAGGAGTTATTTCTGGATCAATGATGTTGGCTTGAATGCCAGATTTCTTTAATCATATTTGACTGATACACTGAGATCCTCTTTCTCCTTTATCGTAATATTCCCAAAGAATTGATAACAAGTGCCAACAGTGCTTCCACTAGACTAAGGGGTATGTTTACTAAACCGCGTTAGTGCAGTTCGCGTTAGGAGCCGCGGTAATAATCAAAACCCCAAATAAGGAGATGGGCGGGACATCGTAACACCTAACGCGCGTTCCAAAAACTAACAAGCGTTACAGGGCACCGTGGCGCGTCACCGCGCGTTAAGCATAAGAAGCCACCCAGACATACATCACTGATACAGAGCTGTAGCACAATGGTTACTGCACTGACTGCTGATACAGGCATAATGGGTTCAAGTCCCCAGGGTGCCAGATGCATAAGGCTGGCTGACGCAGCATCCTGTACATTATATAGTGAGTGAGGGGACATGTATATGTTTTGCTTTTTTTGTAGGGTTGCCAGCAAACACCCCCACACAGTGGCGTACCCGAAGGTGCCGCAGAAGGCACCCCATAGGCTACATGATAAAGTGGACTGTCCGCTGAGGCACATCAAAATGTCCCCCATAGAACATCCTATAAGGGAACGTAAAGGGAGCCAGATAAGGTGACACATGGTGCGCCCTATGAGGTTCTGTAAGGTTATATTATGCTGAGGGGCTGTCGCTGGTAGCAGTCATGTGTATTAAAAATATATAACGCAGCAGACAGCCCTATAAAAGGAGTCCACTGTGGGTCTGAACAGATGACTACTGGCCCCACAGGCAATGAAGGAACCACTGGCCTGCAGCCCCATAGCTGCTAACAACCCCCTGGCTGGCTACTGAAGGGCAGCAGGACACCACCCTAACTGCCTGCTGTGTTGGCTAGGATCTGTACCAATGCAGGCATACCCATGGTGCACTGCACATGCAGACCAGCAGTCCAGAGATGAACACAAGAAGGGGTACGTACCCACATAGCCCCCTGGTATGGTAAGGTGAAATGACTGTGTGCGTCACTGTCACATAGTAGCAACACACAGTATCCCAACAGGGTGCCCCATAAGAAGCTAGAAAAGGTGTCCTTTAAGGCAGCCTGATCCGTAGCACAATGGGTAAGACACTGTCAGGTGGTGCAAGGTCTGTGAGTTCAATTCCCCCTGTGTGCCCAAGGACCAAAGCTGCCTGCAACAGTACCCTCCACAAACAGTAGTCACTCATATGTAGAACCAGTCACCACTCTGTTTAAACCATAGATAACCCCATATTTTTGTCGGACACAAACAACCTGAGAGGTGGGAAAAAATGCCCACCTCCCCTCATTGGGAGTGGCCGTTTAATCAAGAGAGCCTCAGCCTCCAAAGGTAGAAAACAGTGTGAATCTGCAGCCAGAACCGGGTGTGTGAAACGTACAAAGTCAAATATATACACAATTCATTTAATAAAGGAAAGACAACGTCAAACTGTGCTTGAAACAAGGCAGGGGAAAACCCAGTTGTCCTGCCATTGTAAGCCAGCAGCAAACACCACCAGGACATGCATTGTTTTGCCCAACTATGGGCCCTGTACTAAGTGAATGTGTCCCTGCCAGGTGGGCGTATCTGTGGATGAGTGTGCGTCATGACCCCCACACTAGATCAGTAATGTCATAGGTAGTCTGTTTTGTACGTCTAACAAGTTCTGCTGGCAAACACTCACTCACAGGGATATAACCCGAAGGTGTCATATAGGGCACCCTAAAAGCCACACCAGAGGGCAAAGGTTAATGTGCAGTGTCCGCCAGAGCACCCTATAGGGCGTGTCACAAAGCACCCCATAGGGCATGTTATAGGGTCCCTGATGAGTCACTGTGAGGAGTCTGCAGTGTGAGGGTGTTGGTGCTGTCAGCACCAATATAAAGCAAGATAACAAAATGCCCCTCCAAGGGGCGCCAAATGATCTACTGTGTGCTGAAACCCATGACCTAGGGGCCCCCCCCAGGCATGGAAGTAACTATTTGCTCATATTGCTAGTGCAAATAACACAGTCCCAATAATGAGGTGGCCAGCTACTGGAGCAGAACTGTCAAATGACCCAAACACCCACACCAGAACCACAGAAGTTGCACTATGTACATACAAGGGATGCCTGACAAGGAAACAAAGCAAGGTCTCAGCAAACAAGGGCATATGGCAAACACAATCAAGACCAAGGCCATGATCATTACCAAATATATAAGGCCCAATAACATCACAGACCCCTTTCCAAAACTGAATGTCACTGGCAAAAGCAAAAGCAAAAGCAAAAACAAACATACTATGGTTAGTGTGCGCAAGAAAATGCAGATGTCCGTAACACCTGAACCACAACCCCCTGACTGTGCACCGAGGGGCACCATGTCTTCACCCAAGGTGCCTGCTGGGGTGCTAAGGATATGGGTGTATGCAACAGTACCCATGGTGCACTGCACATGCACAGCAGCAGTCCCGAGATGACCATAGGAGGGGGTAGGCACCCCCACAGCGCCTAGCCCGGAAGGGAGAAATTAATATGTGCGCCACTGCCATAGAGCAGCAAAAGACAGTAGCCCAATAGTGTGCCCAAGAAGAAGCCTGAAAAGGTGTACCAGTACGGTGTCAAGACAGGTGTCCAAAGCTAAGTGCAATATGAGGTACATAGGGATAGGAGAGTGCTGATGGAACCGTGGCCCATAGAACAATATGGCACGGTGCTCCAAAAATGGTATGTTTGCCAAGGTCAGTGTGCCCTAGGGGCTGCAAGGTGTTCCTGGAGGGCCTGCAGGACCTGCGTGGAACAGAGACAGATGTAGTACAAACACCATCTAGAACCCACAGTAAAGACAATGAACAGGCGACAGATGGAGGGCGTGTAGGGAGTTAACAGACCCTCATCCCTGACAGCATCACACGGGTCTGTCAGCAGCGCAGACAAGCATGGCGGTGGCAACAGCATCACAGCAAAGGGTGTTGGCACCCTGGAGTACCGGAAAAACAGTGTGTGGCAGGTGAGGAGAATATGTGTCCCCCAGTGGAGGGTGAGGTGGCCAGAGGAGTGAGTCTAAAATGCAGAACACGCACGGGACCACCAAGCAAAAAGAGATGCTATGCAGACAAGGGTAGCAGGGTAGGATACGGGGCAACAGTCCACAGCAACATACAGGACATATCACACCACAATGGTGCAGATAGATGGACCAAAGGATGGACAGCAAATGTGATTAGGATAATATGAGCGGCCAGGACGTAGAAGCCAAGAAATGAGTGTTACAGCAACCACAGGTACCAGTGCAGGAAAGGCATAAAAACAGGGGAACAGAGAGAGTGCAAAGCTATGACCACTAGGATGGAAAGTACTGCAGAACAAAAATGACCACAACAACACCCTGAGGCACACAGAAATGGATGCAGACAGGATCACAGCATGTCAACATCCAAAACCACAGCTGCGAGTCAGGCGATGGAACCACAGAGCGTAGCCAAGATGCAGTACACATGTGGAGGAGGGGTCGACAGCCAACAACACAGTCCACAGGTGGGATGGAAGACACATATGAACAGGTCCACACACACACACACCAGGAAATATAATGCAGTGTAAACAACATGCAACTGATCAGGGGAGTGACACATGAGGGGTGGAAGGGGTTAGGCCAATGGAGGGCCATGTGGATGGGCTGTGGAAAGGGCAATGGACTGAAAGAGGAGCATGTTAATGACCAACAAGATCAGGGATGAGGCCCAGGCCAACCAACATCAGCAGCACCAATACACAGGTAGCCCAGCACATGCACCACTCCAGGAGGAGAACTACAATTAGTCCAGACAATGTGGCACAGGGGCAGCAAACATGCCACACGGACATGAACAGCTCAACCATGGATGGGTGGGCGGAGATGTGATGGGGCTGCACACATCATATGGCCAAGTAAGCAGCAAACAAGGAAGGAAAAGACAACTGCCAGGTGTCACCCAAAACGTCAAGCACACGAGTGGCAATGAAATGGGGTGACCAAACCCCCAAATATCCAAAACAACGAAGGTGCAAACATCTGTCCCCAACAGTCAATCACCAGACCCAAGCAGAAAGCATATTCTGCATTCCGGTGCACCATATGACGTGAAGAACGACATGGGGCCTGTGTGGCAGCCAACGTCGCAAGGACACACCCAACCCACGTTGCGATGCCACCCACCTGTTACTGCCCGTGGAGCCTACACACCCTGACCACCCCCCGCTGGTGCCACCCAAAATCCAAAGCCCTAACTCAGCAGACTTTGCAAACAGACAGTAATATGTGAGGTGGAGGGTCTCATCATGACATGTCCGCACAGTGTATGCACTCACTGTATGCACAGCAGACACCATCCCCAGCAAACAAAAGACTCTGGTGAAAGCATGCAGAGTGACAAGGCCACATGCCATGCCAACAGTGACGGGTCAAAAATCACCAACCCATGTACAGCTCATCACCCCCCTACTGCAAAAAAAGAAACACCCAAACAGGTCATGGCAGCAACGGCAGGCAAGTCCCCGCAGGAACAGTAACAATAGGCCAGCAATGAGTCAGAGAAAAAGGCCTGTGTCCAAAGTGCAGAGGACTATCTCCCTGTGTCACCAACATCCAGGAACACGCTCACATGGGTGCTGTGGCCAAGCACATATGGATGACGGGATCACCAGATGCAGTGGAGCACATGTGTCAACATTGTTGTCAGTATCCTGTGTGAAAAGATGCAGATATCAGGTAAGGGAATGGCACACCCACCCACGACCCCTGGAGGACAGAAAGGAGACACACACATAAAAACAGCAACACCCAGAATGCATAGATAGCACCACATGACATGGCCACAACACTGAGCACAGTGCACATGGACCACTGCAGGAGATGTCCCTGAAGACCAGGACACCATCCCAATATGTTCATGTAAATGCACATGACACGCATACACCCCAGGGGTCCAGAGCATGTGCAGCAGTGGTGGCACACAGAGATAACAACGAAGGATATCCTGATAGCAATAGGCCAAATGCAGCATCAGCACGTGGTATATTTCCCAGAGGATGGAAGGTGAGGCCCACCTGAAAGGTATACCAGTGGCCTGACTGGGAATGTCCGTGTCAGGCAAGAGCACAAAGAGCCCCAATAGCGGATGCAGACACCAATGGACGGCGGACATCACCACGTCTGCATGGGTAGCTGTGAGTGGAACATGTCCATGGTGCATTGTGTTTTGTGGAAACACAATGTTGATGTACATTGGACCACCAGCAAAACTGTGACACATTTGAGAAAAATATATGACACGTGCACAATGTACATTAGCCCACAAGCAGAAGGTAACAGAGGGATGAGGGAACATAATTGGAGAGGTGGCCAAACACATCCCCACAACACAGATAGGCAGGGTAGCGCAGAATGACCGGTCATGTAGACAGGTCAAGCAGAAACAGTAACATACACTGTGTGACAAGGTACGCATGCCAGAAGGTTCAGACCCCCAACACTGAACGACAAATGGAGACACATATCACAGTACATGCATGAGTGGCACAAATCATTCAAATGACTCAATGGCAGTGGCTGTTCAACATACCCTCCAACAATACAATGTCCTGTGTCCGAGTACACACACAGCCTCACAATATGTGTCTAAGATACACCATGAAGACTCCCAAGATGTGAACAGGTAATGGCCACATGTGTGACAGATGGAAGCTAAGGGTGATGGAGCAGTGGTCCAAAGACATGTGCATCACCATAGGAGCAGTGGAGTGAAAACAACATATATGTGTCTAACCGTGACGACAGCAATGCAATCCTCACTATCTGCCAACTCACCCGAGTCAACAGGAATGGTGCATATATGAACACACACTCCCCACATGCAGCACAGCTTCGGGCAGCATAGTCAGCCAATCCCTGTGGGCCCGGAACACAGAAGCTCATCCTGTGGATCCAAGAACATGACAGAGATATGGAGACATGAGATGGCAGTGCTGCACAATCCGTACACCAGCTAACACATGGCTAACCCAGAGACACGTCCCCAGCACACCCATAACTTACAGGAAAAGAGCTCCTCGATCAGATGTTGCCTGGCTGCCATCCCCGCATGTGTGTCACCATGGCCAGGTGCAGGAGGGCACACAGGATCCACCCCGAGATCCTCATTAATATCGACTGGAACATTGTGCCTGAGAGCAATGTTGTGGAGGATGCAACAGGCTATGATCTTTGCCACAGTCAAGGGTCCGTACTGGAAGGCCCCGCCAGTCCTATCCAGACACCTGAAGCGACTTTTGAGAACGCCAAAGGTGCGCTCAATCACTGAGCGACTGGAGGCATGGGCCTCATTGTACCGTATCTCTGCACCTGGCCGAGGGAGATGCACAGGGGTAAGCAGCCAGGTGCGACACCCATTCCTGCATCACCTGCAGAAAACAATGGTGCAAAGTTACATGTGTGCTGAGGCACCAATGGAATGACAGACGTAGCAATACAGAACTGGACAGCCGAGAGGCCGTGCACACAGATATGAGGCAAAAGCAGTGCACACAGTGGTAGTGCATCAGAGCCTGCCGAGGCCAGAGGCAAATGACCATGACATGCCGATAGGGGCAGTGCACACCCATGTTACCGTGTCACAGGACATGTGCCAAAACTGTGCCGAAAGAGAGCAGTGGTGGGAGCTGTGAGCCAAGATGTCCGACAGTGGCAAAACACACCTGGGGGTGCAGGGATGCACAGGTGTGCAAGTAGGTGGCTGGCCTGATCTGGCGCACACACAGCATAGGCCACTGGGATACATTGCGGGGGTGGGGTGGGGGAAGCAACAGGTGGTGGTGGCAGGGGACACCGAAGAAGGTGCCCAGACATGCAGCAGACATGAGTCATAGCTGAAGCGCCCAAAGCACATTTCACGTGTAGCCCCCAGCATGGCCAGAGAGAGAAGGTCGCGCATACAGAATGACCACCATGAGGATGTGTCTGTGACCCCATCCCCCCCCAACAGGATGGCACACATACAACCATGCAACATATGGGCTGCCCAAGTGACTGACCCCACTGGGAGACATGTGTACAACTGCCAGTGCAGTATGCCCGTGCCCAGATGTGGAGGCCATGGGCAAGTTGCAGGTGTAGCTCACAGGCATGGAGGGGACAGATCATATGCAGCACAGGTGCCCCTGGACACAGTAACTCAGAATAAAAAAGGGCAAGGCCACGGAAAAGGCAACACCACATGGCCGCTGGGACACACATGTGAGAGCAAACAAACACACATGGTAGACAGAGAGATGGGTGTCATTGCACATATGTCTGTGACCAAAACACCAGTGACACGGCATGAGGTAGTGTGCCACACCCAATAGTCTGCACCCAGAAATAACATTGCAATGTCAGGCATGCAGTGGACAATGGTGACAATGGTGTATAGACAACCACCTACAGTAGGTGCATGTCATACACGTTGAATACCCACCCAGCAGAACGTAGTCCTCATATTGACCAGCCTCAAACTGGCCGAACACTGCCGAGTTCTGCAGGATATAGGAGTCATGGGCAGACCCTGGAAACCGCGGGACCACATTCAGGATACGCATACTTGCATCACAAACAACCTGCACATTGAGGGAATGGAAGTGTTTGCGGTTGCGGTACACAACCTCCCTGTCGCGTGGCGGGACAAGGGCAACATGTGTGCAATCTATAGCGCCCATCACGTGTGGTATCCCAGCAATCCTATGGAATGCCTGTGCCAGGGCCGCCCAATGTTGCCTCCCGTTGGGAATTGGAATGTAATTCCCAACCCGGCTGACCATGGCACGCAGTACCTGGTGGAGACAGCGGGGGAAGGTCGGCCTACTCATCCCACCCACTGCTGCCACCGAGGATTGGAAACAGCCAGAGGCAAAGAAATGTAGGGCAGCCAGGAGCTTGGTCATAACCGGTATAGCATGTGACCGGGCAGTCAGGGGCTCAAGTTCAGGTCTGAGTTCCTGATAGAGCTCCCTAATGGCCCCTGTGTCCAGCCGGTAGAGGGAGATTACCTGGCCCTCTCTCAGGTCCTGGAGCAAGGCCCTGGGCCTGTAGAGACGTTCCAGGCGGGGTTGTGCTTCAGCACGCCTACGGCGCCGTTGGTCACCCACACCCGCCTGTGCAGCCCCCACAGCTGCAGGCCTGAGTTGCAGTGGCATTGCACCCATGTCCAGGGCCGCAGCCCCAGGAAAAACATCTCCCTCCTCCGGAAAAAGCAGCCCAGCCAGTTCGACCAATACAACCACTGCACCACCTGCATGCGCAGTCTGAGCCATGATAGACACAGGTTGGAGGATAGCTGGGTTAGAAATAGTGGTCGGGGTGGGGATGGACATCACATGATCGCCACACACCTGGTGGAATAGAAAGATCCAGAATACAGCAAACATAAAGCGTACCTGTTTGAAATGGCACCGCGCGCTGTGTCGTGCGTTCCCATAATGCACCCGCGGCCAATCATCTACGTTTCACAATCATCTACGTGAGTCCCTGAGATGTAGCAGGGTGTAAAGAAACTGCGTATCACACTAGACACCACACCCAGACGCCAATATAGGAGTGACATACAACAAACGTGCCCACGAGCAGGGAACAGAAGAGGCGTTGTAACGTGCGTAACGAAGCGTGCAACGTCTGAATGATGTAACGTACGTGTCACGTATTGCTGCAGCATCCAGCGCTACTACTAAGGCGCAGATAAACATAGCAATATATCAAACGTTGGAATATGTGGGCCAGCAGTACAGACTATGAAACTGTTATAAAGGCACGTGTAAGATGGATCCGTGAAATGGCGCGTGCTGCCTACACGAACACATATGATGTCACTTCTGCGCGTCGCAACGCGCCTCGCGGCGCACTTGGCTGTGCGCATAGCCAATGCCCCCCGACCCACGCCCCATGAAAACCTATATGTATGATTGCCTGTGTATGGCAAACCCCGGAGCACAACCCTACGCGACAGTATGGTGCGCAGGTATGCAGAGGAGCAGGATCATGCAGTGGACCAGCCCACCCACCCACCAGCACAAACCACATCTGGTGACGATGAGGTGCCAGGGCCATCTGGGGTTGAGCAAGCACCAAGTACACATGCAAGTGCAGCTGTGAGACCAAGGCAGCCCAGGGTCCCAGTCCCAGCAGAGATACGGCGGAGGGCTGTACGCTTCAGCCAGGAGGAAAATGATCTCCTCCTGGCAAACATCTTGGAAAGGTATGACCTTTTGTTCGGGCGCCAGAGCTCAACCATCACAATAGCCACTCGCACCAGGGCATGGTCTGAGGTCCAGGCAGCAGTGGCAGCAGCAGGGGGACCCCATCGGGACATTGAGAATTTGCGAAAACGCTATTGTGATATAAAGAGGAACATAAGGACTGAGCTCGTAAGGGAGAAACGTGGGGCCCAAGGCACTGGAGGGGGCCCAGCTCAGTTGGCAAACCTGTCCGACCTTGAACGTCGCCTGGCTGAGAGACTTGGTCCAATATATGTACATGGCCTACCCGCTGCATTGGACACAGCACACCCACAAGCAGGTAAGGGGGGAGTGCGGACCAACTGTGGGATATAGCACAGGCACATGGTCTGCGCCACAACAGAGGGGGGGTAGTACGTGGCTGTTTGGGAATTGGGGGGCAACTGAGACACAGAGGCAGCATCCATTCAAGAGCCACGGTAGGGGGCCTGTCTATGGGTGGCAGTGGGCGGCAAAAGTAAGTGAATGGGAGACTGTGCAGGGGTGGCAGGCCCACAGTGACAGCAGAGGGTGCCGACATGTTGCATGGCTCACGGTGCAGGGCTGGCAGGGTCAGTAGGGCCACATGGGTAGGGAGACGGCCAACCAGAAGGCACACTGCACCTGCTTAGGACATGCTGGGTGGTGGCAGGATGAGGGTGGTGATGGCCATGCATTCGGTGTGCGGCAGCACCCAGGGGTGTGGGGGGCCCGGGGAAGCAGGGCACAGGGGATACTTGCATGGGGAGTGCACAAACGTAGTGGGCTGCCACTAGAGCCATGGACCAGACACACGCGGATCACCAACCCACAGATGCCTGAGGGGGTATGTGACGGGGTGGGGAGGCAGCCAGACCCCCATCTGACCTATGTAACCTTGTGGCACCCAGGTGATGTCAGTACCATCGAGGCACAGGAGGAGGCACAGGACGAGTCAGCCGCCAGACCACCCAGCCTAGTGGACACTGTGTTTGAGGTGGCCCATGTGGGAGCGGAGAGGCAGGCTGCACCCCTGGGGGATGGGGACATGCAGGTCCCACCAACTGCAGACAGGGACACCACACCCACCACTGCAGGCACAGGGGACGGGCCTGCGGATGAGGCGGAACGACACCGCAACGAGGCACTGGCTGCTGTGGCAGATGTCATTGGGGAGATGCAGGCGCACTCTGCAGCAGCCCATAGAGATGCAGAGGGTGAGTGTCCTAATGTGCTATGGTTGATATGCCTCGGAACAGGTGTTGTTTCTCCCCTGTCTCACATTGCACTATGGCCTCTCCCCACAGGTATATGGCATGTACTGCGTTCAGTGGCCCGGGCACAGCGCCGCCAACTGCGGATGGCACGCCGCCTGCAGCGGACCATGTCTGGGGTCCTTGCTTGTGTGGACCGCATGGCCACGGCGTGTGAGAGGATGGCTGACACCCAGGAGCGGATAGCGGCAGGCGGGGGAGCAGTCACCGTCCATCTGCAGCCAGAGCCAACACCACCACAAATACCTGCAGCAGCAACAGCACCGGCAGCAGGGGGGCGACAAACACCAAGGGTTGGGCGGGGCCGCCCAAGGGGTGGCAGAGGGAGGAGAAAATAAAGGGCTACACAGGTGGCCAGTGAAGGAGACATGTGTTCATTGTCTCATTTGGGGCCCGAAAATCTCACACCCCCACCCCACACCCTGGCCTGTGACGAGGGCACGACATAGTGCCACTGATGTCATCAGCCATTGCCCCCCCCCAGCCATGTCCACCATGGGTACGCAGCCAATCACATAACCTGCAATGCTGGACCACCACTCCCATGCCGTGGTGGCTTGCATTGTGTCGTGGGGGCTCACGGACCCCGTGGACCAATACCCTGTTGAGCCCTCACCCACCATTAGTCTCTGTGTTGGTGTAGGTGCACTGTATGTCCTGCATGGGGAGCCACATTGGCCGCTCCCATCACGCTAAACCCAAACAGTATGTGCACTGCACATGTCACGTACTCCGGTTCACATGCTCCCACAGCCATCCACCTTGGCGTCACCCGTGACACATGTCCACTGTGGTCCCCTGAGCACACCCTTGCAGCTTCCAACACCTTGGGGTGACCCCCCGGTAAGGCCTACCCATCACCCTGTGCACCAGTGGCCGCAATATACACCTACACCCCCTTGCCCCCCCATCAGGCATATACCAATACCACATTTGGCTCCATAAGCTACATCCATTAACTGTCACCTGTCGCACCATCCACACTGCGCTCCACCCCATCCACAGCCACAGTGCACTGTGCCACTCCTCAGGGCATTATCCCGCTAAGCCCCATCCCCACCCTCTGCTGTGCCCACCCCCAGACCCCCACACCCCTGTGGGTGCCACCACCGATGGGCCAATGCACTCCACTGACAGTATGCTCTTGCACCCCCTAGGGCCAGCCATTACACCCATCACACCATACAGCAAGGTGCTCATGCGTCTCCCAGCGGATCATTGGAAAATCCTGTACCATCCCCCTTTCCCACCCTGCATGCTGGTATACGTGCTTGCCATCTAGCCAGCTGTTGCCGGGCCCTACACAGTCACAGCTGGCAACACCGCTCACTCCCCCCCCCTCAGGCATCAGCTTCACCACCTCCTGAGGTGCACCCTCTGTGTTCTCACCCTAACCCCACCCCTACGCATACACCTCAGCCGTCCTACCTTTGCCACCACAGCCTAACACTATGGGGTTATGCTGGATAGGCTACACAGGCCGTCCACCCTCCCCCGCCATATGTCCCATTGTCACTCTGTGCTGCGCGCCCCGCACCTTCGTACACATCTGCTGTCGCATGTCACTCATGCACGCCACTCTCCCCCCTGCTCGTTGCCCGACCCTCTCAGCAACGTAGCTGTGACATGTCTGTGGAGGTGCTCTCACCGCACCCCTTACCTGGTCCACGTCCTCCCTCGCCTCTCAGAGTGAACACTGACACACCCATCACTCGCACAGCACTGTCACCTAGCAATGAGGGACATCTAACCACCAGGTTCATATACGAAACGTAGAAAATTTATAACATATTTATATTAAAACATATCTATAACATGAACTGGGACACACATAGTCCAACATTGTTACATAGTATATGATGGCAGATAAAGACCAGCATGGTCCAACTAGGCCTCCTAGCCACACAGCATTGGGCACTCCCATCCCTGTGGACGATGTGATGGAGAGGCAATGGCACGGTCCGTCACAGGGCGGGTGTGCCATATGTGTCCCCACACTACACACCCCGGGGACCCCTGTCGAATGGTGGCTGACCGGGTGCGGCACCGACAAGGCACTCATCGACCTCACGCAGACGGTCAGCCACCATGGACAGGGTCGCCAGCACCTGCCCCTGGATTAGGGCGAACTGCCTCTGGGCGTGTGCCTGGGCACGCATAGCCGCAGCCAGGCGCAGACCGCACATGCAGCCGCACAGACACACATCTCCCCGTGTCTGTGTGGCTGCATGCACGGCTGACCTGCCTGCGGCAATGTGTGGCAGACACATGTCCAAAGGGTGTGCTTCGCCATGATCATGGGGCAGGTGGCTGGTGCCCCCATTGCCCTGTGGCGGAACGTGCCATTGGGGACCTGTCCCCCCCCGCTGTACAGCCCCTCCCCCCTGCCTCCACCATCCTCTCCACATCCCCTTCCCCCCCTCCCCCTCCCTTTCCCTGCCACCCACATCCTCCCTCTCCCCTCCCCTGTCCCCCACATCCCCCCTCATTTCCCCGGTCCCCCAACTCCGCTGCATCACTCTCCCTGTTATCCGCATCCTCCCCATCCCCTCCCATATGCCCCTCATCCTCCTCGTCCCCCTCCTCTCCCTCGTTGGGGCGTGGGGATGCACCCACGTGCCCTCCATCGCCATCTTCGGGTGGCTCGTCTATTCCGCCGCCCTGCAGGCCCATGTTATCATGTGCCTCCTCCCGGGCCGCAGCAACATCTGGGTCCTCTGGCCTCGCTGGCTCAATGGCAGCACGTGCATCAGCTGTGGGAGAGGTAACACATATCATCCCCTGGGTACACATCATATTCCGCAGTCACAATGGTCCTGTGGTTCCACCACTCGGTGCCCTACAGGGCCATGTCACAGTACTCACCATTGTGCTGCACCATCCGTTCGCGCTGCACCCTGGCCACAAATCTCGGGTAGCGTGCCCTGAGCTCCCTCGCCTTTTTACGCAGGTCCTCCACCTGTAGGGGTGACACCAAACATTGATCTTAGCTACCGCAGAGACACATTGGGGTCCCCTGCCTCAGCAGCTAACTCTCTCTCTTCATACAAGAGCCTGCCCCTATTGGGTGACACACTCATGCCCCATGCTTTCCCAGGAGACAGCCCCATGTGTGGTCCACGCACACGCCTCTCAGGTCTGGACCCCATGTGCCCTGTGTGTGCACCCCAGCATACATGACACAACACATCTCTGTGTGCCACCTACACACATCTGCCAGTGCCAATCAGCCACTGTTGGGGTGGGAGGGTGTCACCTGCAGTGCTCCTTGCAGCATCTTAGGGCTGTGGTTTGTCTTTTGTGATCACACACAGGGCCTGTTTCCAAGGCACCAGGATGGTGCAGGGAACCCTCTCTTGAGGCCTGCAGCATCTTGGGGCTGGGGTTTGTCTTTTGTGATCACACAAAGCACCAGCTGACATTGGACAGGGATGGGGAGGGGAGCCTTCTCTTGAGGCCTGCAGCATCTTAGAGCTGGGGTTTGTCTTTTGTGATCACAAACAGGGCCTGTTTCCAGGGCACCAGGATGGTGCAGGGAACCCTCTCTTGAGGCCTGCAGCATCTTAGAGCTGTGGTTTGTCTTTTGTGATCACAAACAGGGCCTGTTTCCAAGGCACCAGGATGGTGCAGGGAACCCTCTCTTGAGGCCTGCAGCATCTTAGAGCTGTGGTTTGTCTTTTGTGATCACAAACAGGGCCTGTTTCCAAGGCACCAGGATGGTGCAGGGAACCCTCTCTTGAGGCCTGCAGCATCTTGGGGCTGGGGTTTGTCTTTTGTGATCACACAAAGCACCAGCTGACATTGGACAGGGATGGGGAGGGGAACCTTCTCTTGAGGCCTGCAGCATCTTAGAGCTGGGGTTTGTCTTTTGTGATCACAAACAGGGCCTGTTTCCAAGGCACCAGGATGGTGCAGGGAACCCTCTCTTGGGGCCTGCAGCATCTTGGGGCTGTGGTTTGTCTTTTGTGATCACACACAGAACCAGCTGACATTGGACAGGGATGGGGAGGGGAGCCCTCATTTGGGGCCTGCAGCATCGGCGGATGTATTTTGGACTTGTGTTGGTTGACAGGGGCATGTTGCAGACCCCTCTTTGCCTCTTGGCCTGAGAGGTGGGACTGGGGTTTCCTGTGGATGGGGGACATCCCTGGCCTGCAAAGGCACCCCATACCATACTAATGTTGTCTGTGGTGCACCCCTGCCATGGTTGCAGCTACCCCCTTGGGGCAGGGGGGTCTTTTTATCGGGTGTGTGGCAGACTTTGCTACCAGCCGGACGTGCCAGCACCTGCTATTCCTTGGCAATGCATAGTTTCTTTGTGCTTTGGTTACTGGGTGTTTTTAGTTTAGCCTCATCATTTGGGGTGCCTGTCCCCATGCACTTACCTCACGTGGGTAGTCAGAGCTCCTGTTGTATCTATGGGACAGGCGCTCCCAGGCCCTCCTGACCCTTCCAAGGTTCTGCCTCCTGGATGAGCCCGGAAAGAGCCGCTACTGGCGGAGGCAGAACAACTCTGTCAGGAGATATAGATCTCCCTGGCTGAATGCTGGCTTCCTGGACATGGCTGCCATTTGTTCCGACTGTGTCAGTGCTGCGTAGCCACGTGCGTTGCTGGGGGCGTAGCCACGTGCGTTGCTGGGGGCGTAGCCACGTGCAGAGCTATATGTGCCTGTCACGGCGCTTGGATATGGCGTTACTGTGGGCGTAACTACGTGCGTTGCTGCGGGTGTGAATACGTGCGGTGTTTACGGCATGTGCGTGCGTTACTACGTGCGTTGGTTCTGTTCTGGGCACTGTACATTTACATATCCCTGGGGGAATATTGCACCTGGCATTGGTACTACTATCTCTGATTGTATTGGACTATTACCTATGGGAGCCTGTGGGCATGATCTGCACGTTACAAACCCCGCTTCCTCATACCTCTGCTACATTTTGCAGCATCAGCATCATGTTTCATACAACCTTATGCTGCACACACCTCACATCAGGGTCCATTCACATTCCTTTGGCCAGATATGTCCTCCAGGTGGGGATGTGTCACGCATTTTTAATGCCCCTTCTGTTTAATGGGATTGTGGAGGGTGTGTGGTCAGAACGGCACAGACAGAGTCCCTGATTGTCTCTACGTCTGGGTGTTATGGGAGGCTATGGGGTGCTTGTGTGTATTGGACAGAGGTACCTCATTGCACCACACAGTCCATCTGCAGGGATTCACAGGGTTGGATTGGAGCAGTCACGCCCATGATGCACTGCACATGCAAATCAGCTGTGTTTAGATGGTCCTATGTTTTGGTTTCCCCCCCCATCTCCTCAGGCTGATGGTGGTCCTGACCATATGCAACTCCACAGCAGCTCGCCATAGTAGGGGGAACAGACCATGTGTGGCACTGCTACAGTGTATCCACAGACAGTCACCTTGTGCGGGTACTGTGACCACCGTGAGTTTGAGGTGGGGTGGCCAGCAACAGGTCCACAGCACCTTTCATGACTGACACACCTCAGGTACCCATCAGTGTGGTCTCTGTAGTGCCGTTAGAGGCACCGTCGTTACATCGGTGACCTGCTGCATGTCTCGCTCATGTGCACCTGCAGTAATGCATATCTGGTGTTGGTGGCAACAGTACTGGCGGGAGGGGGGGAACAGGGGGGATGGGGGGGAGGAGAGGGGGGGGAACTTAGGTGACACCACACAACCCCCCCTCCGGGGCTCATGGTGCAGAACCGGTTCACCTCACTGCAGTGGTAGCTGTAGGGGGGCCCATCATCCCCAGTCCTGTTGCAGAACAGACCGAGCGCTACACATCCATTGGGCAATAGTTGACAGTTGACAGGCTTGGGAATGCCCCACAACATTTTCTGACACTCTCCAGCAGCACACCTTCAGCCGCTGCACACTGCGAGGTGTTCCAGCACGACACATACTAGCTGCAGACAATCCAGCAGCTAGTCCAGGGTGCATGGTCCTGAATGGGATGCAGGCACCCAGGACAGGGGTGTCAGCATACACACCAAGCAGATAGGTTAGTGATTGGGCCCCACACGGGGACCCATAGATATCACATGTGAGAACTGCCATAGCACACTATGGGGGAACCTAGCCCTGCAGTGGTCACTGCTCATTCAGGGTGAGTGTGACCTCCCAGCTGGACATGCTATGGCCACCCTATTTGTGCAGGTGGTGGCCAGACACTACAGTGTCTGCGCCATTGCCCTATGCCTTGTGCTGATGCAGCCAGGTCGGCCACCCTCTATGGCCTATTCCCAGGGTACCTTGCTCCTCATTATGCACATTGGCCGGCCTATACTGGCAACAGTGCTAGCACTGAGGGCTGTGGGGGTGTTTTGCCAACACAGCACACTTTATAGTGGGGCACACACTCCCCACACCTATGCCAGCATTGTGTAGCTCTGGGGGTGTTGGACAGCCCTGCCCACAACAGTGGTCCGGAGCACAGTGCACATATGCTTCGGCTACGCACAACTGTAGGTGTCACTGCACAGGTTGGTAAACACTGACAGACATGGAACCTGTAGCACACTCCACAGACATCAGAGAGGTTGCTATGCTGCAGCTCACTGTGGGAAAACCTGTACTTAGGCTATGAATTGCTATCTGCCAGTGGTCATAGCAAACTTTTGTAGGGTGTGTACCATATTCCGAGGTGTATGGTGGCATTACTATGGTATGCAGGTGCTAGTATTGGGAGATGCACGCAGAGCACAATGTCCTGACTCCCAAAGGTGGCTTTGGCTGTTGGGCCTGTGGATGCGGGTGTGGATGCCCCTGTTGGCTGCTGCTTTACGCCAGGGTTTCCCAACTCCAGTCCTGGTGTGCCATACACTGTTCAGGTTTTCATGCTGTCCCTCATGGCAGGGCATGAGATACATTTGCAGACCGTGGGTGTGGCGCATAGACATGCACCACAGGCATCTTGCTCTTAGGCAGTGGGGAGACGGAATGGGTGTTTGGCACTCCAGGGCTGCATTTGGGGGGCTCTGCTATAGGTATTGGGTAGGTTTATGGTGTCTGTGCTCTGTGGGGTGGGATGTTGGTGTTACTGGCATGTTTAGGTCATCTGCAAATAAGGTTCAGTCTGTATTAGGACTTTGCAATGGTGGGTAAAATATGCGGTGTGGGTTGGCAGGATCCACAGCTGGGACTTCAACCTGTGACCTTCTGCTTTCGGATACAGTGCTTTTGTGCACTGCGCCACCATGTTCTCACATAGCTGGTGCATTCCCTGGTGGTGCCTTGACATGTGCTGCCTGCGGCCCTCGGTATCCCCTTCTCCAGCATCTGTCCAGTTGCCATTCCAACATGCACGCCATGCTGTTGCGGGACATGTGCCCGCCATAGGCACCCTGTCTGGTGGTTGAGGTCACCGTGAACAGCGTTGTTTCACTGTGGATCCATTCCCCTTGTGTGGGGACGGTGTTTAGTCCCTTCCACATTTTCTCTCTGTGCTATAGTATGACGTTAACGGTCGGCGCGTGCTTACGCACGTTATACTGCACTTACGATCGTTAACGTCATACAACGCGCGTTATTCACGTTTACCGCACTTTAGTAAACATACCCCTAAACTCTACAAAAGTGAAATGTGTTTATTTTATATTCAAGTACATTTTTATTCCTTTTTGCCTGCCAGTGCTATTTAGCTTTTTATAGCAAAACTGGCCAGCAGATGCAATACAAATTCATGCTACAAGACTAATGTATGTGCACACGTGCACATCCCATACTCTGCCTCTCAACATGTTATAAAAAAATTTAATATCTGACTTATTTTCTAAAGGCTTTTGCCATGGACATAGGTGGGGCAATAATCATATTGTTTTGCCATGAGGAATAGGCTCTTTATTAGCCAACTTGTATATGGGTAAAAATGCATGTGGGGTTCAATAGCACATGCACTTTTACTCATGGCTTGCTGAGGATATGCTCAAGATAGGAAGATATTTTTTCATGATGAAAAGTATGCAAGCTGTTTAAAAAGGGAGCATTACGTGCAGAGAAAGCAGGTGTAATCTCCACAGGGAATTCTTCCAGAGACAATAATCAAAACAAAAACCCGTGCAGCCCTTTGCTTTTATTGCTGGTGCAAATCCTGCGAGTAAAAGCATCCATGCAGCATGCATCAATGTGGCCAATTTAAAATTTGTATCCCAAAATGAACTGTAGATATAGGACATACTGTATAAGGCAATGAAGAAACTCCCTAGTTAAATTCTATAAAAAAAAAATAAAAACACCAAGAAAATTGCTGAAATCCTCATACCCAGTAAAACGTACAGTAAGGAACAAAAACAGTCTGCATTTTTGATTGTCATTTTTGTGACCAAAACAGTGGCATGGATGAATCTATTTCCAGACACTTTTAGATGAGCTTGTTGGAGGATATACTGACTTTTCACAGAGATTACATACGGCAGATTGCCGCTGCCTCATGACGGCTTCAATGAGTCATAGGGGAGCTGGGAGCAAATCTCTCTTTCTGCTTCTCCCTGCCTTTATGATACTGCTAATAACCAAACAGTGTCTATGGGAATTTCCATCGTGCTCCCCTTATCTCATTCCAGTTTCTGCTTGCTGATGCACTGTGGAACAGATTCTTCCATTATATAAAGGCACGGCCCACAGAAAGACAGAAATGAAAATCTTTATTTAAACTATCTTTAGTTGTGGTCAAGAGATACTAGCTAAAAGAATGCATAATCACTCAACAAAGGGTGCAACATTTTAGCAAAGCTGTGCATATTAGTGCAAGGTCAAGCAGATGGGGAAAATCTATCTTAACTTCTCATTCATAACGAGCAGGGCTCTTAGCATTCAAAGATCTTAGAACCATTTTGGTTAGTTCTCTAGAAATAGAGCTTCGATGTGCAGCAACAGACCAAAAACTAATAGAAGGTTGCGAATTAAGAGTGGATTTACAATTAAAATAAAAAATGTCATTATGCTAGTATATAAAATCATGATGCCCCCATATTGTGTACAGTTGTAATCACTCCAGGGGTAATTGTCTAAGCCATTTTCATGAATAAAGCAGCATGGATATGGGCTTTCATAAAAGCTCCTTTCCTATGTTCACGTAAACCTATGCACATAACTTTAAGCAGAGTAGGGAGAGGGTTTTTCTTGAGGATGGGGTTAGGAGAGGGGTTTTTTATTTTATTTAGTTAGACAGTTTTGTATACCACCTTATCCTTCAATCAAAGTGGTCACAACACAATTAGGGGATATGAGACATATACAATAATACTTACAGGGAACATGGGCTATGGAGGGTTAAGTGGCTTGCCCAAGACCACAAGGAGCACCTGTGGGACTAGAAATCCCAGTCCTTCCAACCTGAGGTTGCTGTCCTCTAGTGGGATTTGAACCCCTGACCTTCTGGCCTGAGGTAACTTGCCCCAACCACTAGGCCACTCTTCTGAAGTTGAATTTCAGAAGCATTCATGCATTGTTTCTGAGATAAAGTCTGCATGCAAAATATACCTGTGGACTTTGCATCACTGCAGGTAGTCAGAAAATTAACCCTTCCTCCTCATTTCAGAAAGGACACAGTACACCTAGAAAAGGTATAGAGAAATAAATGTTTGGAAGACAGATCAATCACAGGAAGAATATGCAGAAAAATAACAAATACAGGCAGTTATCCAATCTGTTTCAAACCATTTCAATCTGACTTGCATATTTTTTAGATCTCTAAAGAAAACAAAACAAAATTCACTATCATTAATTAATATAATTGAGGAAAAATAGACATGCCTTTCTGCTTGTATTTTTTTCATATATACATCTCTCTATATATATTTTAGAAAGTTGGTTCTGCAGCTGACCCAGGTATTCAATGCCAGTGGCCATATCTGGTCACTGGCATTGAATATCTGGGTCTAAGGTTTAGCGCTGGCACTGAATATTGGGCCCTAAGATTTTTTCCTTTTATTACTCATTGCATTTTCTCTGCATTTTCATAAGATTTTTTTCCATCCTATTGTGATTGTTCATTTTGCTTATGTTACAGGCTGTATTCCATTTGTTTTCCCTTTGTCTTGTGTTTTTCTTTATCCTACCTACTGTTCTATCCTCCTCTCTCTCCCCTGTTACCCTCATACACATACCCCTTGCTTCTCACTTCCCCACTTACTCACCCTTCCCCACCTCTCAGTAATTCCCTCATCTTTCACTTCTTTCTTTAACTCCTCCTCCAGCCCTCTCTCCTTGCTTGCTTTTCTCCTCCACACCACCCTCTCCTTCCTTCTCTCTCCACTTCTGCCCTCCCCTCACCTCTTTTTCCTTTCCTGTCATATCTCTCCTTTCCTTTTCCCTCCCCTCCCTCTTCTTTTGTCTTTATTCATCTGTCTTCTCTTCCAAAGCCCTCCCTTCTTATCTCTCCTTTCTGTCGTCTTCCAACTCCCTTCCATTCCTCCTCCCCTGCACTCTCTTCCTTTCCCGCCTTCCCCTTAGCACAGACTCTCTTTCTCCTACTCCTTCCCTCCCAGCACTCTTGGCACACACACTCTCCTCGTTCTTTCAACCAGATACTCTCCCCACTAGGCACACTCTCTTTCCTTTTTCCTTCCTCTTCCAGTATTCTCACTCCCTCTTGGCATACCCTCCCCCTTCCTCTCCTCAGGTTCAGCACTTCTCCATCTGTTTACCTCCCTCCAACCAGGTCCAGTATCTCTCCCTCTCCCTCTTCATCCCTTCACAGCTACTAGGTCCAGCTTTTCTCCCCTCCCTCTGCTTTCCCTCTTCCTAAGTTCTAGTATCTTTCCCTCTCCCTGATTTCTCACCCTCCGAATCAGGTCCAGCATCTCTCCCTCTCTGTCAGTCCAGCATGTTTCCATCTCAAACCTGTCTTCCTGCTGGGGTTCTTTCTCACGGGAGAGGAGGGGCAGTTACAGCAAAATTGAAAACAGGAACAAACAGTCACAAGAAAAATTCATGGATCGCAGTTTGTGGGTATTTGGGCTAATGCCCATGTCCTTTTGGGCAAGTAAACCATGGGAAATGGAGCAAAAAAAAAAACAAGGCAAAGTCCTGGTACCTTCTGTGTTTGTCCCACCCTGCGCTGGCTCAGAGAGTCACAGGATGTTGCCAGTCTCATTGATCATGTCCCAGAGCGGTACATCTGAAACTGACCAATGAGATGTGGCAGGATGGGCGTGATCTCACATGATTGAATACCAGACTCTAGCCAAACAGTGTTGTTGAGGGCAAGGCCATGTGGCAAGGTGGATGTGGTCACACATGATATATTGCCAGACCAGTCAATCAGGGAAGGGGAGTATGGGGACAAGGAGAGGTCACCGTTTTGGGCTAATTTTGTATGAACATTGGGCTGGAAATTGTCAGATCACCTGGCAACACTACCTTTGGCAATACAGGGTTGTGGCAGCTCTGCACTTCTCATTCCCATTTTTAATTTTTTGTTCTGCCCCCTGGCTCTCACCCAAGAAAGAGTCCCTGCAGGAAGGTAGTTGAGGGGAAGGGTGGGGGATTGGGAATCAGAAAGTAGCGGCAGCAGCAGCAAGAAGGGCAGTTTTAACATTTAGATAGGATAGAGGCTTGTGTGACCTTTCCTACAGTATCTAGGGGGGGGGGTGCGATGCCCCCTTACCCCTCCAATACTTTAGTATACAATTTGAATGAATATGGCCGTGGCCTCAGGAAAGCACATTGCTAACACCATTGCCATGCATCATTCTTTTGACCAGGGAAATGTTTCTTTGGCTATCTGGCTGGATCTCTTCTCAGCTTTCGATCTGGTTCATCACTCACTTCTTTGCTGTCATCTCTATGATATTGGTCTTCATGGTACGCTTCACTGGTTCTCTTTGCTTACTGATCACTCTTTACTCTTTCACTTGGCTCTTCCTCTTCAAGCTCTTATCCCCTAACCTGTGGAGTTTCTCAGGGCTCTGTTCTCACCCCGTTGCTTTTTAATATCTTTATTATCAATTACCACTATCATTCGAGATGCTGGTATTTCTGCATACTGTTATGCTGATCAATTAGAAAAATACACATTTACTCAAAATGCAACTGAAGAGTACAGATGTTCTTAGAGCAGCGATGGCGAACCTATGGCACGCGTGCCAGCTGTGGCACGCGAAGGCCTTGCAGCTGGCACGCGGGAAGGTCCACAATCGAAAAAAAAAACAACAACCCTGTCTGCTGCCGTTGTCGGGGCCGCCGCGGCAGAATCGAGCGTGCCGCGGGGCCCCCCCTGTACCCACCCGGCAGAGCCTGTCCTCCCCGTAGCAGCTCTCTCTTTGGAGCTGCAGTCAGACCGCGCCGGCTTGCAGAGCGCGAAGGGAAGAGTTTCCCTTTCGCGACTCTGTTAAGCCCACGGGGGCTGATGGGAACTTCCCATCAGCCCCCGCGGGCTTAACAGAGCAGCGAGGGAACTCTTCCCTCGCGCTCTGCAAGCCGGCGCGGTCTGACTGCAGCTCCAAAGAGAGAGCTGCTACGGGGAGGACAGGCTCTGCCGGGTGGGTACAGGGGGGCCCCGCGGCACGCTCGATTCTGCCGCGGCGGCCCCGACAACGGCAGCAGACAGGGTTGTTTTTTTTTTTTAATTTTCCCTGGGCTGGGGGGGTAGGAGTGGTGATGGACACTGGGCTGGGCTGGGCTGGGCTGGGGGGGTTAGGAGTGGTGATGGGCTGGGCTGGGCTGGGCTGGGTGGGTTAGGAGGGGTGATGGGCTGGGCTGGGCTGGGGGGGGTTAGGAGTAGTGATGGGCTGGGGTGGGGGTGGTTAGGAGAGGTGATGGGCACTGGGCTGGGGGGGTTATGAGTGGTGATGGACACTGGGCTGGCTGGGGGGGTTAGGAGTGGTGATGGGCACTGGGCTGGCTGGGGGGGTTTGGAGTGGTGATGGGCGCTGGGCTGGGGGGGTAGGAGTGGTGATGGGCGCTGGGGGGGGTTAGGAGTGGTGATAGGCGCTGGGGGGGCTTAAACTAAAAATTGAGTGATGGGGGATTAGGACTGGGAGTGGGCTGATGGGGAGGTTAGGACTGGAAATGGGCTGGTGGGATTAGGACTGGGAGTGGGCTATGGGGGGCTAGGACTGGTAATGGGTTGGGGGGTTGCTAGGACTGGAAATGGGCTGAGTGGAAGGGGGCTTGAACTGCAAATAGCTGTTGGGGATGGGGCTTGGAATGGAAATGGGCTGAGGGGAAGTGGGGGGCTTGAACTGCAAATAGCTGATGGGGACGGGGCTTGGAATGGAAATGGGCTGAGGGGAAGTGGGAGGCTTGAAGAAGGGAATGGATGCTGGGTGAGACTGGAACTAGAAGGGAGCTGATGTTGGGGGAGGATTAGAATGGGATGGGGCTGGGAGAGTAAAATGGAGAGGGGAAAAATATTTTGTGTAGGAGGGATGAAAAATCTACAATTGGCCAGGTATTGGAGAGTAATTGGGGATTGAGGATGGAGGGGTAAAATTTGTGTGGATGAAATAGGAATGAGGAAAGAGCAAAAGGAGAAAGATTAGTATGTTAAAGCAGATGTAGAGAGAGAGAGAATGGAAAAAAAAACTAGAAGAGAGAAGAAAGGACAAATGGACAGCAGACGATGGAGAGTTAGCAGAAAACATGAAGAAACCAGAAGAAAATGGCTGGACCAATTGCAACTGAAAAAAAATGCACAAAAGGTAGAACGATATCTCTTTATTTTGAATTTATTAACTGGAATATGTCAGCTCTGGGAAATGTGCATCATTAACATCTGCGCTTTGTTTGGTACAAGAGGAAATTCCTATTTGACGTTGCCACTTGTTCTCTTTCCCCAGTATTCACTGAAATGTATTGGTTTAATATTTGCAGTGTTGCCTTTTGATAGGTAGGGTATGGTGCTTTGTGAGTCCTGGTAATGCTGTCAGGATACGGCGGGTTTGCTATGGGTTCTAAATGGGCAGCGTTTGTAGTAGTTCCTAATGTGCCTGGCGGTTGGCACTGGATTATAGTAATGTAGAAATCTTTTAGTCTTTCTTTATCCATACACTCATTAAGAGACATGTTTACTAAAAGTTAGTGTATGGTAACATTATGCAAATATTTATGCAAATAAGACCACTTATGCAAATGACGTGCTGGCACTTTGAGGAAATTCTTTGGTTTTGTGCGGCAGTTTGGGCACTCGGGCTCAAAAAGGTTAGCCATCACTGTCTTAGAGTGTTTCCAGTGGTTAAACTTTCACACGTTTCAATTCACATCCTGGACGTGTGCAGCATCGCTTATAATTTGAACTTTGTGTTATGAAAAGTCCCTGAGAAAACTTGAAAAAAGTGAAATGTGGATGAGGTACTGAAGGAAGACATTGGAAAATAAGTTAAGCACATCTCTGACATCAGTTCAAAGTATTGTGAGAGATAACTCTATAACACATTTCAAGTGCTGTAGAACATTAGAAGAAACATTTATTGGGAAAGGTCATTGATGCGAATGGGCACTAACACTTGACATTTTTAAAGTCTAAACTAGTGCCATAGAGTCTGAGACCGTCCCTATTAATTTAAGGGATTAGTGAATTGAAACGTGTGGAAGTTTAACCACTGGAAATGCTCTAAGTACATCTGTACTCTTCAGTTGCATTTTGAGTGAATGTGTATTTTTCTAATTGACATATATATCGCTCAGAGAACAGACCATATATAGTTGTTTCAGGACAATACTGTTATGCTGATGACATCCTTCTATTACATGGTCAACCCACCAAGCCAGATAGGCCACCTATTAATAACTGCCTCTCTCAAATAGTCTCTTGACTAAAGTCCAACTTACTGAAGCTTAATATCCAAAAGACATTTGCTATTTGACTTACAAGCTCCTCCACAGCTCCCAGTATGGCTCCCATCTTAGATGCTATTCCTCTTTCACTAACCACCTCTTTTAAGTATCTTGGTGTCACTCTGGACTTGTTTTTTCTTTCAGGACCACCTTGGTTCCATAGTAAAGAGGTCATTTTACACTCTGACAAATTCCTTCCATTTGTTCATTCCTTAGTCTTCCTGCACTCAGTACCCTGATCCCGAGTCTAGTCATATCTCAACTGGATTACTGCAAAATCATCTTTGCTGGGCTTCCAGATTATGAATTAAAAAGATTGCAAACTATACAAAATACTGCCGTTACCCTGTTTGCATATACTTCAAGGCTTAACTCCCTATACACTATCGAATTCAGTACAAGATTTTGACTCTCATTCATAAAGACTGTGATAAGGAAGCTTATCATAGTTCAGGAAGGAGCTATAATAGAGGTGAAGTGACTCTGAACAAGCAACCTGTCTGTTCTGGTAGAAATAATAAAACAGAATGTTTCCATAAAAGACTACCAGTCCCAGAATGCACCAGGTTTCCAACAGCTATTAGAAGAGCTGAAGTGGGGAAACGTGTGTTCAATCAGGAGGGCTATGAGGTAATCCCCAAGCACTCATCTCCAAGGGCAGGGCTTGATTCAGCACAGCTGCGCTGTGCTAGGGTGGAGCATTCATCTAAGCAGGATAAAAGAAAAGCTTATTCTACAGAGAATCATCAGAAGCATCATCTTGATCATCAGAAGCACCTTGATCATCCTGACCATCATCATCAGCAGAAGCCAGAGCTGACGGTCAGAGAGAGCAAGAAACACTTTGGAAGAAAGAAGAGAAAAGCATTTGGGAGGTCTAAAGGAGTCCATAGCAGTACATATACTGGGAGGCATTCCAGAGGCAAACATACACCATTGGACTGGGGAAAACCAGAGGAGTGGGGCTGCAGAGCCAGGAATCCCAGGACGGCACCTGTGAGGGAGACGGCTGCACTTGGAAGGGACCCTAAGACCAGTGCAAGAAGGTATGTGAAGAGAGATCCAGTGTCCAGGGATCTTGATTGGAAGGCTGGATTACATACTGGCCTACATACTGGCCAGGATATTTAGAGAGGAACTCTAACAGCAATGGAAGCTCAGGTATGAACACTGATCTATGCCCTAGCTCTTCACTGGGAAGACAGCAGGGAAACAAGTATTGTCCTGAGAGTGTTCCATTGAGAAATTCCTCTGTGCCAATCCATGATATTGAACCCATGATAGTTGAAGAAGGGGAAGATGTTATAAATGGGGACTTTGAATACATGGATTGCTCTCTGTCTAAACTTCTGTGGTAATATGCTGTTACAAAATACAACAACCATCACAAAGAAATATAAACCTGTTCTTTAATCTACTCAGAAAAGCTTCTGAGTAGGATTTGAGCCACGTAATAGAAAGTAAACCAGCCAAGAGGTTTTCAGCTGGTAATTGTTAGCAATTGAGCCTTGCCTAATTGCCTGTGAGCTCTGAAGGGACACTTCTGAGTGTGTGTGAAGATACAGGAAGATATCCCTGAAAAAGAACAGTTTTTTTTCCTACTTTGTGGGTTTTGTTTGTTCTTTGAAGCACTGCTAAGGAGAATTAGCAGGAGCTTACAGAAAAGACCTTTCTGTTCTCATCAAGGTCTTTATGGTTTGATTTGATTGCTTAACAAGTTCAGCTGTTGTTTTTCCTTATTTGTTTTTCTAAGTATAATACTGAAAGCAAGTATTCCTTTTTATGTGCTACCAAGTATATCTGTGTTGGGAGAAATAACCCCATAAATAAAATATCTTCTTTGCTTTACATTCGAGCAAGCACAACTAATTTATTGTGAACGGCTGAGTCTGGTATGAATGGACTACATTTCCCACAATCCTTTGCAAGTCATATTAATATTTGCCTTTGCCAAGACTGTGGACATTCTCACCCAGCGCCCCCGTTTACAAGACCTCACACTGGCACTCTTCTTATCTGTCCTTAATCATTCCTCATGCCCCCCCCTTTGCTTTCTTCGTTCTGTCCATGTCAACCACCTTTACCTTTCCCCTGTTACTCAAGCAAGATATAACTCAACCAGATGCTCAGCATTCTATGTCTTTGCCCCAAGCCTGTGGAATGATCTACCATCACATCTCCATCAGGAACCCCCCATAGAGAATGTTCAAATCAGCCCTGAAAATGTATCTCTTTCAAAAAGCCTTTGATTTATCTTTGTAAAGGCCCACTGTGAATAGAGCTGCACACTCGCACATTCTTTCCAGCTAAGCCCTTTCTCTCCTCTTTCTGTTTCTTTATCTTGTGTGATTGTGTCTATATCTACCTGTTGTTTTATTGGAGTTCTTTTCTGATTCTTTTTATATATTGTTTTTATATAAACTACTCTGTTTTTATGAAGGGTCTTATATCAACTTTTAATAAACTATAAATTATACATGCAGTATGCCTAGACTAAGAAACCCTCAACCCTGCATTCCTCACATGAAATACCCTCTGGATCCTCCACCTTGCCCAGCATAGTCCTTTTCAACCTAAGATTATAGGAAGTCATGTCCCCTTGATACAACTCCATCCATCTCAAATCACTAAACTGAGCCTCCATGCCTTCCATGTCTTAATTTCTCAGCCCAGTTTTGTAGAGAAGGATCCTCCAATGTTTCTTAGTTGCTCCTGCCTCATTGGTACCATCATTCAAAATGATATTAGGTCACTCAAAGTTTCCCTTTATTCCATACGTGAGGGGCAAAAGTGAACTTGAGTAAACCAATATCATTTTGAATGTGGTAATGGAAGATCAGGAGCAATGGGGATCACCACTGTCTCTTAGGGATCCTCCTCTACAAAACTGGTTAAAGAGATGGAAGGCTTGGGGCTCAGTTTAAAGATCTGAGGAGCTGGGGTTACCTCAGAGGAGCAGGACTTCACTGTATTTTTAGGTTGGGGGAGCTGTGCCATGGAAGGAGAGGAACCCAGAAGGGCATTTCATGTGTATGAGATAGGGGGAGGGGCTTTGAACTGAGGAGAGAGATTTAGAGTGCAGGACTGGGCGGCTTCTTACTGAGGGACTTACTGGCCTTTCACAAGCATAACAGTGGGTGTGGGAATTGTCCTCTTGAAGTGTAATTAACTTTCCAGGAATAACAAGTTGTGTGAAGTTTATTGCAAGCAGCATTACTGCATTTTAATATTAATGAGCTGCTTTGAATGTACAGTATCTGTATGCAACATAGCTAATTAATTGTGCTAATTAATACCTCATAGTATTTCCAAATAACACTTGATACCCCTCTCTAACATGTTATTGCAATTTAATTAGTAGGGTTCATTGTATGAGGTGAAAATTGATGTGCATTGCACACAAAAAAATACAAAAAAATATGTTAAATCTCATTCAGATGGCACAAACCTCTAGTCTGAGTTCTCGAAATTGGATTATCCAAAAATACAGTATGCCCTACAGGAGCATCAAAATTTGAGTCATTGTGTGATACTTAGTACTATCAGTTCTTT
The DNA here is from genome assembly GCA_033557465.1 of Ichthyophis bannanicus. Lineage (NCBI taxonomy): Eukaryota > Metazoa > Chordata > Amphibia > Gymnophiona > Ichthyophiidae > Ichthyophis > Ichthyophis bannanicus. Next base: position 189,343,182 of record CM066036.1, read on the forward strand.
CATATTCAGCCTCTGGGCAACATGGTATGTTCCAAAGAAAGGAGATTTCCTGTGTTTTAGGGCCCTAATAATTTTATCCTTGAACATGCTCTAGGGGGGATGTATTGTGTTTCAGATATAGGAGGGGGTTTTTTGGGGGAGGGGGTGGAGGGTGCTGAAAAACTGTCCACTGTAGAAACTGAGGAGATACTATTTGAAGGAAGCCTGGTAGAATGGGAAATGTCAGGCTTCTGATGAAGCAACACATCACAGGAGTGTTATGTATCCCAGCAATAGAGATTATGGAATCCAAGATTAGAACTTCGAGCATGATGGGAAACTCATCCATAGTAAAGCCCAGGGGCACAAAGATTCTATGAGCTTCAGCCCTGATAAACCCTGGAAGGAGAGATTTGTGAGATCTGCAAACTTCAGAACATTTGGAGAGGCAAAACACTATCTGACTCTTAAGCTAAGTTACCAACATATGATCTGGAGTTGGAAGCAAAGTAAAATCTGAACATGTATGTTGGACCTCTGCATCTAAATACAAAGGCTCAGCACATCTTCTTCTGATTCATGCTCCCTCAAATGTTCCTCCACAAAAGTTTTGGTCATTGCTGCCAGGGATGTACCCTAATCTAGTAATCGCCTCCATCCAGTCATGCACAGGAACTCGCTTTTGTCGGACTTCCTGATCAGCATCTCTTCTGTACTTGCATCCTGTGCAGCCACACTACTGCACAGCCCTTGGTAACGGCCCTGCCTGCCTTTGAGCACTTTCACCCATTGTCTGCTACACCTTCTGATCAAATGCATAAATAAAGAACCCTTAGACCAGTGCTTTTTTTGAGGGGGGAGCTTGATGATACTGACTACTTGCACTTTTTCCATTGCCTACTAAAATTGACTCATGATCTTCATGTATTAATGAAAGAGCCCTGCATAAGGAAATAGCCAATGCAATAAAATGGGGGATAAGACATTTTTCAGATATGTTAGTGAGAAGAGGAAGGGCAAAAGTGGTATTGTCAGACTCAAGGGTGAAGGGGATGAATATGTAGAAGCTGATGAGGATAAAGCGGACTTGCTTAACAAATATTTCTGTTCTGTGTTCACAGATGAAGAACCAGAAGCAGGACCTCAGAAAACACCCACAAACAGGAACAGAAGTGAGGGGCATCTTGAACAATTTTCAGAAGACTGTGTTCATGAGAAACTAGCTCAGCTTAAAGTAGACAAAGCGATGGGACTGGATGGGATACACCCTAGAATACTGAGGGAACTTGGGGACGTTCTAGCAGCTCCGACTGACTGACCTTTTCAATGCCTCGTTGGAGTCGGGAGTGGTGCCAAAGGACTAGAGAGAGACTCATTTGGTGCCTTTACACAAAAGCGGAAGTAAGGAGGGGGTTGAAAACTACAGGCTGGTTAGTTTATCTTTGGTGGTGAGTAAATTATTGGAAACGCTGCTGAAAGAGAAAAGAGTGAGGTTTCTGGAGTCCAGCGGATTACAAGATCCGAGGCAGCATGGATTCACCAGAGGCAGGTCTTGACAGACAAATCTGATTGATTTCTTTGACTGGGTGACCAGGGAGTTGGGCCAAGCAGAGCCCTAGATGTGGTGTATTTAGATTTCAGTAAAGCCTTTGACACTGTTCCTCACAGGCGACTTATAAACAAACTGAGCACCCAAGGGATGGACTCTAAAGTTACTGCTTGGGTTAGAAATTGGTTGTGTGGGAGGCAACAAAGAGTACAGGTAAATGGAGCTCACTCTGAGGAGAATGAAGTTACCAGTGGTGTGCCCCAAGGATCTTTCCTTGGTCCGATTCTTTTTAACATCTTTCTAAGTGATATAGTGAAAGGGCTGTCGGGTAAGGTTTGCCTCTTTGCGGATGATACCAAAATCTGCAATAGACACCCAGGAAGGTGTAAATAACATGAGGAGGGATCTAGCTAAGCTTGAAGAATGGTCTAGAATTAGGCAGCTGAGATTTAATGTTAAAAAATGTAAGGTCATGCATTTGGGCTGCAGCAATCCAAGGGAGCAATATAGTATAGGGGGTGAAGTACTTTTGTTCACTAAAGAAGAGCGGGACCTAGGCATGGTTGTGTACGATGATCTTAAAGTAGCTAAACAGGTAGAAAAGGCGACGGCAAAAGCTAGAAGGATGCTTGGGTGCATATGAAGAGGAATGGCTAGCAGAAAAAAATGAGGTGATAGTGCCTCTGTATAAGTCTTTGGTGCAACCTCATTTGGAGTATAGTGTGCAATTCTGTAGACCGCACCTTCAAAAGGATATAAACAGGATGGAGTCAGTACAGAGGGTGGCTACTAAAATGGTTAGTGGTCTTCATTATAAAGCATATGAGGACAGACTTAAGGATCTTAATATGTACACCTTAGAGGAAAGGCGGGATAGAGGTGATATGATTGAGATGTTTAAATACCTCCATGGCATAAATGCACAGGGGGAGAGCCTTTTTCAATTGAAAGCAAGTTCTGCTACGAGGGGACATGGGATGAGGGTGAAGGGGGATAGATTCAGGAGTGATATGCAGAAATATTTCTTTACAGAAAGAGTGGTGGACCTGTGGAATAGTCTCCCAGTGGAGGTGAAAGAGATGAGGACAGTATCTGAATTCAAAAAAGCATGGCACAAATACAGAAGATCTCTAAAGGAAAAAAGGGGACTGTTGTAGTTGTTGATATAGAAGGACAGACTAGATAGGCCATGTGGTCTTTTTCTGTTGTCATTTTTCTATGTTTCTATATGAGTACCAGCACCTTTTTTGTTAGCAAAAATGCACTGCCTTAGACCGTCATGAATAGATCATCTGAACAAATGATTACACATCTAATAAAAATGGCTCTACACACTGAGAATAGAAGGCAATGCAGCGGGGTCTTTCTGTGGTACTTTACCATCCCTCAGCAGGATCATTAAGGTGCCTAGCTTAGTGCCTTTTCTATTGAAAAATGTGTGCATTGAAGTAATGAAAATAACATCATATTTGATACTATCAGCAGTGCAAAACTTGCTGTAAACAGAAGTGATTATAGCAGAATATAAGCAGTTTTTGAACTTGTAGACAACAGTACAATCAAGATGAAAATAAAAGAGAGAGCACATACATACATATACCTGCTTTCACTTACTCTTTATAAGTTAATCCCTGATTTTTCCTACTTCTTACAGATAGACTGTGTAGATATTGAGTATATCATGGGTATGTCTTCAGCATATTTTCTTTGTCTTTGTAATTGACTGATTTATCTGACTACTTTTTGTTGATTGGATGTGGCTTCTATCCTATGTTAAACATAGGTATAACGTGGACCAAGAAGTGTTTGTATAAATGTGATTGGTTGTGATTGATCCTGGCTGAAAAATAGGCATACAGTTGTGGTCAGCATTGACCCACTTGCATTTTGGATATGTTGTCTACAAGATCTTGAGAAATGATTGGAAATATTCCAACTTTATGTCATCATAATATTTTAATAGTATGTTCAAAGGTATACAACAAAGAAAAGTTGTCTGTGCAACTTAGTCATAGTGATTTCTGAGAAAAAAACTAAATATCACCTGGACAGGATTAATGGCACCCTTCACTACTATTTGGTTGCACAACCCTTGGCAGTGATGACAGCCTCACGAGTTCTCAACACTTCTTGCCCAAGGGGCAATAGAGGAGGTACTCATTCTTCAACGGGGTGCAGGGTTCTACTCCTATTTTCTTATTCCAAAGAAAACAGGACACAGACCCATTTTAGACCTCAGAGAATTGAACAAATACCTGTTTCGAGAGAAGTTCAAAATGATTTCTCTAGGAAGTCTTCTGCCATACCTTCAAAGCCAGGATTGGCTTTGCTCTCTAGACTTAAAGGATGCATACACTCACATTCTGATCCATCCAGATCACAGGAAATTCTTGTGATTCCTTTTCAGGGGGAAAACATTTCCAGTACAGGGTTCTTCCCTTTGGTCTGGCTTCAGCACCAAGGGTATTCACGAAATGCATGGCAGTAGTTGCTGCATTTCTACGAACCCTGGGGATATTTGTCTTCCCTTACTTAGACGACTGGCTCATTCGAGCCCCTGCAGTTGCAGAGGCCAGCACTGCACTGTCTCGCAAAATGCGAATCCTCCAATACTTGGGATTTGTAATAAACTTCCCAAAATCTCAACTTGTTCCTTCCCAATGCCTGGAATTCATAGGGGCCTGTCTAGATACCAGACAGGCAAGGGCTTTCCTTCCACAGGCCTGGTGTCTTTGCATAATGCATCTAGCTTCTCAAGCAGCAGGGAAATCCTCCCAAACTGCTCGAGAGCTACTACAGTTGCTGGGACATATGGCATCCACAGTCTATGTAGTCCCATATGCTCGCCTCCACATGCGAGCAGCTCAGTGGACCCTATCCACACAGTGGACACAGGCCATAGGTCATTTATTGGACAAAATAATAAACTCTCACCGACTAATTTTGTCCCTCCAATGGTGGCAATCCCTAGAGAATCTGACAGTGCGGTCTTCTTTTCATCAACCCCTTTTTCAGGCCACCCTAACAACAGATGCATCGCAGGAGGGTTGGGGAGCACACCTGAATCATCTCTCTACCCAGGGAACCTGGTCTCCACAGGAGGCTGGTCTACACATAAACCTCCTGGAATTAAGAGCAATCTATTTAGCTCTTCGAGTATTCCATGCCCAGCTCAGCTACAAGACAGTCCTAGTCCAGACGGACAATCAAGTAGCAATGTTCTATGTCAACAAGCAGGGCGGGACAGGCTCTCTGTCATTATGCAATGAAGCTTTACGACTGTGGGCCCTCACCAGAGAGTATCAAATTCACCTTCCAGTGGTATATCTTCCAGACATTCAAAACCTTTGGGCAGACAAACTCAGTTGAGTACTGCTGCCTCACGAGTGGTCCGTCCACCTGGACCAGGTGGCAAAGATATTTCATCTCTGGGACACTCCAGACATAGATCTCTTTGCAAGTCCACTGAATGCCAAACTTCCCCGGTTCTGTCCCAGGATTCCGGCTCACAATTGTCAGGCAAGGGATGCCTTCCTCCTTCACTGGGGTCAGGACTTCCTTTATGCCTTCCCACCCATTCCCCTCATCCCCCTCATCCTCAAAACACTCTTCAAGCTTCAGAGAGACAAGGGTCACATGATCCTCATAGCGCCACGATGGCCACACCAAACGTGGTATCCCCTGCTTCTACATCTCTTTCAAGCAGCACCTCCGGAGTTAGGGCATGCTCCAGATCTCCTTTCTCAAGAGAACGGGACGCTATGGCACCCGAATCCCCAGTCCTTGTACCTCACGGCCTGGTTGCTGAAGGCTTATACCTCCAGGATCTCTACCTGTCCCAACAGGTAAAGGATATCCTTCAGGCTTCTAGGAAACTTTCCACAAGAAGATCTTATGCCTTCAAGTGGAAACGTTTTACTATATGGTGCTGCAAGAAGGGATTAAACCCCCTTGTCATACCCTTGGAATTGATACTAGAGTATCTCCTTCACTTGTCAAATTCTGGTCTAAAGACCAATTCAGTAAGAGTCCATCTTAGTGTAATTGCGGCTTCTTATAAGCCTCTCAATGGACAACCAATTTCCTCTCATCCACTCATATCAAGATTTATGAGAGACCTTCTTTTAACCAAACCTCCCATCAAGCCACCACCGGTGGCATGGGATCTAAACCTAGTTCTCGGGCAGCTTATTAAGCCGCCTTTTGAGCCTTTAGCCACTACAGCCCTTAAGGTTTTGTCCTGGAAGGTCATATTCCTAATTGCAATCACCTCTGCACGTCGCATTAGTGAATTGCAAGCTTTAGTGGCTGATCCTCCTTATACTAGGTTTCATCATGATAAGGTTGTTCTTAGAACTCATCCACACTTTATGCCAAAGGTGGTTTCGCCTTTTCATTTAAATCAATCAATTTATCTTCCTGTATTTTTTCCGAGGCCTCATGCCTCTAATGCAGAAAGAAACCTTCATACTTTGGATTGTAAAAGGGCCTTAGCCTTTTACATACAAAGAACTCAGCAACATATAAAGTCCTCGTAACTTTTTATAGCTTTTGACCTAGTCATTTGGGACTTCCAGTCTTCAAAAGAACTTTATCTAAATGGATTGCCCAATGCATATCCTTTGCTTATGAGAGTAAGGGTCTTCCTCTTCAGGACCATGTCACAGCTCATAACGTGAGAGTCATGGCTACTTCCACGGCTAATCTCCACTCTGTGTCTATCGATGACATTTGTCAAGCAGCCACCTGGGCTTCGGTACACACCTTCATAGCCCACTATTGCCTGGATAAAGCCTCCCGTCGGGAAGCCTTCTTTGGCCAAGCTGTTCTTCGAAATCTCTTTCAGACCTAACTCAACTCCTACCCACCAACCCTGGTGGAATGCCAGAGATCCATGGGAGGAAGTATTCCCACCTTTCTAGGGTGGTACCTTCCTGGGGCTATCTCCCTGGCATCTTCAGCTAGGGAGTCCCCATATATGAAGACTACATTCCTGCGTGTTCCTGGAGATAGCGTAGTTAATCACCTGTAACAGGTGATCTCCGGGAACAGCAGGAATGTAGTCTTCACAACCCACCCACCTCCCCTAGGAGTTGTCTCTTTATCTCTTTCCTCTCTCCTTTCACTCAACTACAAACCTAACTGAAGAGGGACAGTTGGAAAGGCGGGAAGGCAGCATGCATGTACTGAGGGATGCTCCCAAAAGCGTTCCTATTGGACGCTGGGGAGCGTTCCCACGCAGGCTCCATCGGTACCAACGATACCCATATGTGAAGACTAAATTCCTGCTGTTCCCGGAGATCACCTGTTACAGGTGAGTAACTACGCTTTCCTGACATTGCCTTTCAATTTACCCCCTTTCAGCTTTATGGTATGCCCTCTAGTTTTACAGCTTCCCCGTCTTTGGAAGAGGTTTGTTTGTTCATTACACAGGTACACTACCAAAAAACTGCCTCCAGTTTTGCAACTGATTCCTATAGATTTTGGGGTGCTGAATCCAGGAAAAATAGCCAAAATGTTCCATCACGTCACGTTTTCTTGCAAAATTAGATTTCTTACCCATATAAGGAATGTTCACATAATTTCTTTTTAGCCGACTGCAGTTTATTTTCTTGGCCCAAAATAGAGGTTGTAATGGTTAACTAACTAGAAACACTCCCTCATGATATTTTAGAGTGTTTTGTATTCATTTTATACATTAACAGGACAATTGGGAGGCGGGGGGCTAAATCCAGTACTCGCGCTGGCGCATGTTCTTTCCTGTTCGCCTCGCCTCGTTCGCTCGCGCTCAAACACGGTGGTTGCGACATGAACGTTCCTGTCAAATTTCAGTTTTTTGCAAGTTCATTATTACCTTTTGTTTGCTCAGTCGTAATCCAGCTTTATTCCGAAGTGGTTCACTACAGTTGTAGTTTGCAGTGCTGTGTATTTGTGATGGCTCACAGAGCCAGAGGTTGCGTCAACTCTCCGGACAGTTTTTGTTTTATTTGTGGGGAATATACCGTGAAAAAGCGGCAGAGGAACATTTCTGCATTTATTAAAAAAGTATATTTCGCCTATTTCGGTTTGAAGTTAGGCGATCAAGACAAACCGTGGGCTCCTCACAAAGTGTGCAAGACATGTGAGGAAGATCTACGCTTATGGATGAAAGGTAAAAAACAAGCATTTCGTTTCGGAATACCTATGATGTGGCGTGAACAAAGAGACCACAGCAGTGACTGCTATTTTTGCTCTTGCATTGTGAAGGGATACAACTTAAAAAATAAGAACGTAATAAGTTACCCCAACCTTCCCTCAGCAATTAGGCCTATGCCTCATAGCAACAAAGTACCTGTGCCTGAACCACCAAAATCTTTGGATCATATTTGTGTGGACGGTTCTGATCATGATGAGACTCATCAGATGGCTTTTCCCGATGAGTCCAGTACTTCCGAGTTTGAAACTGAACCAGATCCGAAACCTGAACTTTTCTCTCAAGCTGAATTGAATGATTTAGTCCGGGATTTAGGACTCCCAAAAGATGCTGCCCAACTGCTAGGTTCTCGGCTTAAACAGAAAAATCTATTGTCACCAGGAACAACTTTTTATTGGTACCGCAACCGCGAGACACAATTTTTGAAGTATTTCAGCAAAGAGGAAGATTTGGTATTTTGCAACGATATATACGGAGTGATGGAAAAGTTTAAACTCAAGTATGATCCTGCTGAATGGCGGCTGTTCATTGATTCGTCAAAAGACAGCATAAAAGGTGTTCTTCTTCATAATGGCAACACATTCGCTTCAGTTCCTATTGCTCACTCTGTTATTCTCCAAGAAAAATACGAGAATTTGGCCCTGATTCTTCAGAAGATTCGTTATGATGAGCATAAGTGGATGATTTGTGGAGACTTTAAAATTCTATCCATGCAATTAGGGCAGCAATCCGGTTTCACCAAATATCCCTGCTTCCTTTGCTTGTGGGATAGCCGGGCCCGCGACCTACACTGGGGGAAAAAAGACTGGCCAATTCGGGAGTATTTGAGACCCGGTGAGAAAATGTTCTTCATGAGAGCTTGGGTACCTCGTGATAAAATTCTATTACCACCTCTCCACATTAAGTTGGGTCTCATTAAGCAATTCATCAAGTCCCTTCCAAAAGATGGTGAGTGCTTTCGGTACCTTTGCTCAAAGTTCCCCCGACTTTCTGAAGCAAAGCTAAAGGAAGGAGTGTTTGTTGGCCCTGATATAAGGAAACTCATTTCAGATGAAGCATTCGCTGAAACGATGTCTGAGAAGGAAAAAGAAGCCTGGGATTCCTTCAAGGATGTTGTTCTCAAATTCTTGGGGAACAGGCGGGATGAGAACTATAAGGATATTGTTGCCAGGATGCTCAATGCCTTCAAAGAACAAGGCTGTAACATGAGCCTGAAAGTCCATTTCTTGCACTCCCATGTGAACTACTTTCCCGAAAACTTGGGGGCGTACAGTGAAGAACAAGGTGAAAGGTTTCACCAGGACATCAAGGACGCAGAGAGAAGGTACCAAGGAAGATGGAACACCACTATGATGGCTGATTTCTGCTGGTTGCTGCTGCGGGAAACCCCAGATGAAAAATACGCCAAGCAGCGCACCAAGAGAAGCATTCGGGGGAAGAAGAAACGGGCCCACCAGGAGATTGATTGACCCAAGAATGACTTTAAAATCTAAACTGGGTTGACAAATATCGTGTTTTTACTAAACTTTGAAATAAAATGTGCTAGTTATTACCACAGTGTCGGATCTCATTTATTAGAATTTTATTTTCACACCATCGGGTGTTTGTCTTCATGTATTGCAATGGTGCGGTTTGCGTTTTCTATTCTTACATACATACCTGTACAACATTTTTTGCACATTTCTTTGCTTTGCTTTGTGTCTAACCTCGCTCTTATATGCTCAATGTTTGTGCACATGTATGTGGCTGTTTTAAGTGCAGACAATTTTGCTACCATCACAGTGTGTTTTGTTGACATTACTCTATTCTTATGTGCTGCCTTGTTACAATTTTCTTTATTCTTATTTGAATAACTACTAAACAATTAGTATAAAGAATTCATCCAAGAAACTTTTGTCTCGATCGCACTCAATCTGAAACGTTCACCTCAAACTGCTAACCCAATGTAGCAAAAAATCTGTACGTGATGGAGCAAATTGGTTACCAGATTTGGATTCAGTGCACCAAAAAACGTAAAAATCAATCGAAACATTAGAGGCAGTTTAAAAAAATTTTTTTTTAGTGTACCTGTGTTATTTTTCTTTAAGTATTTAAAGGTCTAAATCATATCTCCCCTGTCCCTCCTCTCCTCCAGAGTGTACATATTTAGGTCTTCAAGTCTCTTCTCATAAGGCTTCTGATGCAGGCTCCAAATCATTTTGGTTGCCTTCCTCTGAACAGTTTCCAGTCTTTTTATATCCTTTGCAAGATATGGTCTCCAAAACCGAACACATTATTTCAAGTGATGCCTCACCAGTGACTTATACAGTGGCATTAGTACCTCTTCCTTTCTGCTGGTAATTCCTCTTTGTATGCAACCCAACATCCTCCTGGCTTTTGCCACTGTCTTGTCGCACTGTTTTGCCACCTTGAGATCCGCAGAAATAATCACACCAAGGTCCTTCTCCTTGATCCGTGCACACCAACCCCTCGCCCCCTATTGTGTACATTTCCCCTGGATTTCTGCTACCCAAGTGCATGACACTGCAGTTCTTCGCATTAAATCTTAACTGCCAAGCATTAGACCATTCTTCCAGCTTTTATAGATCTTTCCTCATGTTATCCACTCCTTCAGGGTAGTCCACTCTGTTGCAAATGTTCGTGTCATCTGCAAAAAGACAGATTTTTCCATGCAGTCCTTCAGCAATATCACTCACAAATACATTGAACAGTGCCAGGCCCAGGACTGAACCCTGGGGCACCGCGCTAATCGCCCTCTTTCATCCGAGTGAGCTCCATTTACCATCACCTTCTGTCGTCTGTCAGTCAACCAATTTCTGATCCAGTTCACCACCTTGAGACCCATCCCCAAACTACTGAGTTTATTGATAAGCCTCCTATGAGGAACAGTATCAAAGTCTTTGCTGAAATTCAGGTAGATGGCATCCATTGCATGCCCCTGATCTAGTTCTCTGGTCACCCAGTCAAAGAACTCAATCAGATTTGTTTGGCAAGATCGTCCTTTGGTAAAATCATGTTGCCTCAGATCATGCAACCTGTTGGTTTTGAGAGTCCACTATTCGCTCTTTCAGAAGCGCCTCCATCACTTTTCCTTCCACCGAGGTAAGGCTCACGGGCCTGTAGTTTGTCACTTCTTCTCTATCACCACTTTTGTGAAGAGGTACCACATCTGCCCTTCTCCAGTCATGAAGAAGTACTCCTGTTTCTAAGGAACTATGGAAAACATCCTTAAATGGCACTGCAAGAACCTCTTTGAGCTCTTTCAGTATCCTGGGATGTATCCCATCCTGTCCCATGGCCTTGTTCACTTTCAGTTTTGCAAGCTGGTCTAACACATCATCTTCAGTGAATGGTGTGGTATCTACTTCATTCCCATTTTTATATTTGGGAGTCACAGATGGTCCTTCTCTAGGATTTTCTTTAGTAAAAACAGAGCAGAAGTATTTGTTTAGCAATTTTGCTTTTTCAATGTCACTTTCCACGAGTCCGTTCCCAGCACTTCTGAGTCCTGCAATTCCATCTCTGATTTTCCTCCTCTCCCGCATATACCTGAAGAAAGTTTAGTCGCCACACTTCACATCTTTAGCCATCTTTTCCTCTGCCTTTGATTTTGCTTTCCTTCTTTCTCTTTTTTGTCTCTTTTAGTTTGATCCTGTATCCCTTACTGTGTCCCTCTGTTTGCAAGCTTTTGAATTTTGTGAAAGCTGTGTTTTTTTGCTTTTATTTGAGCGTCTTGTTTTTATTTACTTTCCTTACATATTTATCAGTTGCCCCTTTTATTGCCACCTTTAGTTTAGCCCATTGCAATTCCACTTCCCTTATCCCCTCCCACCCTGCCAACTCCTCCTTCAGGTACTTGGCCATTCTACTGAAGTCAGTGTTTTTGAAGTTTAGGACTTTGAGCTTGCTTTGATTGGACTGCACCTTGGCTTTTATCTCAAACCACACCGTGTGATGATCACTGCTGCTCACAGGGGCACCCACCCAGACATTCGACACGCTCTCACCGTTGGCGAGCACTAAATCCAGCATTGAGCTTTCTCTGGTTGCTTCCATTACCATTTGTTTAAGTGACGCATCTTGGAAAGCATCCACAATTGTTTTGGTTCTTGCCAGATTCGCAGAAGGAGTACTCCAATCCACATCGAGTAGATTAAAGTCACCCAATATGATCACTTCCCCCTTTGTGGCTATCTTGGAAATATCTATAATCAATTCATTATCTATTTCTTCGATTTGAGTCGGAGGTCTGTAGACTACAGCAGTATGGATGACAGTGCCATCTCCTCTTTCCAACACAATCCAGAGCGCTTCTTCTTTTCCCCATGCCCCCTGCATTGCAGTAGCTTTAATATTGCTTTTGACATACAAGGCGCCTCCTCCTCCTTTTCCACTTTCTCTGTCTCTTCTGAATAGATTATAGCCAGCTATGGCTATATCCCAATCATGCAATTCATTAAACCATGTTTCTGTAATGGCCACAATGTCCAAGTCCATTTCCACCATTAGGGCTTCCAGGTCTGGAACTTTGTTGCCTAAGCTTCGAGCATTTGTGCTCATTGCTTACCAGCATTTAACTGGTTTGCATGTGTTTTGCATTGATTTTGTTCTGCCCACTTCTTCCCACTTGTTTTTGATGTGTGGTTTAAAAGTGTGGCTGTTTCTTATGTTATTCTGCTTTTGCAGGGAATGACGTCCAGACTTTGACCTTCCCCATCCGTCACCCCCTTTTTCTAGTTTAAATGCATATCCACATACTGCCTGAATTTTTCACTTAGGATTCTTTTCCCTGCGACAGAGAGATGTAGTCCATCAGCACAGTATAGTCTCTTGTTGGTCTATCTGTTTCCCCAGTCGCCAATAAATCTGAATCCTCCTTCGCACCAGGTCTGGAGCCATGTATTAAAGCTGTTTATGCGATGCAGCCTTTCTGCCCCCTTACCATGAACAGGTAAAACCTCTGAGGATGCTACAGTGTTAACAATGAGCTTGAGTTTCTCTCCCAGAGTCTGGAAGTCCCTTTGAACTGCAGAGGCAATGTTTTTAGCCAGGTCATTTGTACCCAGGTGGATGACAACATCAATTTTGGAGTGCTCACTTTCTGCACTAAGTACATCAACAATTTGGTTTGTATTCCTGCTGGCTGAAGAGCCTGGGAGGCATTTGACCATCTTCTCTCCTATAAGGTCTTTATAATGAGGGATTTTGCAAAACTCTATCTGGGCATTTTGTGTAAAGGCAGAAAATAAATCAAATTAGATAAATAAATATATATACAGCCCACTTCACATTTTCACCCCATTATTTTCCTAATTGCTTTCTAATAGATTTCAGACTGGAGAATCTTGTCCTTAAGCATTATGGAATCGATGAAAACTTTGTTTGAAATTGGTCTCAAACGCACTGTGAGAAAGCTAAAGCAGAGTTATTGTTGTGGAAGGCTTCCTGCACAATGCATCTGCCAGTGATTGTTATCTTGTTGGACAGAAAGCTGCACTGCACATCTAGTATATAATCCCAGTGCTCAGTGCTGCTGCAAGGATTTTGGGTGCCCTAGGCAAACCTGCCGCCATATGTCCCCATCCACCAAAGGTTTCGGTAATTAAGCTCAACAATCGTGATCATTGAAACACCAGCCCTCCCACCACTATCCTGTAAAAGTGCATCATTGGGCATCATGGGGAGAATTTTCCAAGCAGACCTTGGTTAGTGCTACTGAATATCGCCGGGTGCCGCCACTAAATGCCCCAACGCCATCCAGCTAGTGTTGGAGCGTTTCAGGGGTGGTTTGGAGGTGGCACCCAGGGATAACTGGGCAGAGGCTGGCCTACTGTTTGCTGCGGAAGCTAACCGGGAATATCGCCACTCCCCAGTTAACCTCGCTGCCATCCAGCCACCTGGATATTCAATGCCAGTGACTGGATTTGGCCCTGGCACTGAATATCTGGTTGTAAGGTTTGGCAGTGATATCTTGCTGCTGTCATCATGCTAGTACCTACCGCTGAATATCCCCCCCCCCCCGTACTTTTAAATCTTAACCTTTGCTTTATATGTATGTATGTGTCTGCTCTCCCTGCAGGTAAAGGCTCTTTGAGTTTGTGTGATTATCAGGACCTATTCTTTTGCTTTGACTTCTGCTGCTCTTTGCTGTCTCTCAGAAGCTGCGGCCCTAGATGACTGACTAGTCTTGCCTAATGGTTGGGCCGGCCTTGAGCTCTTAAATATTGCACAAGCAATCTGCGTTTAAAAAATGCTGTTTTTTCTTGGCTTTCCACCTCCTGCTCCAAAAATCGAAAAGGAAAACGGACAGCTGCAAAAAACGTTTCTTACATGGTTCTCAACAGCAGCATGATCAGAAAATGTTACAAGCCCAAAGATGAAGCAAACCGGTTGCCAATAGAATAACTCTTAGGAAAATAATGCAGATTAGAGTTTAGCATATAGAAGTGATAATCACAACACGGCAGAGGGAGCGGGAAAGCATTTAGTCACATTAAAATGAATTTCAGTTCCATTGCTCTTTTCAGCTGCATTGTTTTGTTAAAACAGTGCCGATTATTGTAGCTTACATTTGCTACTATAATCAACACATTTTGTTCTCTAATTGTGCATTTTTCTAACTATGATTAATGCCTGTTTCACAACAAAAGAAAAGCATTATGCTATGTGACACAAGAATAACTGGAACAATGATTATACACCTCAATAATGGATTCTTTTTGTGGCCTGCTGACACATGCTGGGCTACCGTTGCATCCAGTACTAGAGAGCTATTACCACAAGGTAGGTGGTTTAAATTTATTGAAGTGTATGGAGGTCACACTTCCCTTTCAGGGGTCAGAGGTTTTCCATGATAAAACAGTAATATGCCTTTCATTTCCATGATGAAATAAAAACATCACATGATCTGCAAAGGATCACATGTCTGTGGCCTGAATTATAATAAGAGTATTAGTTGGAAGTTATTAATGCCTCACAATTTTGCAAAGTGTGTACATCTCAGTACATCTAAGCCTTTTCAACTGCCTTTTTGAGCATTAGACTGCATACTTGCAGATATGCATTTGAGAAACCGAAGTTTCTCATTAAACTATATCCACGTGTTAACATTTGTGCCAGCCTTTTTTCCCTTGCAACCTCATTTTAGCAATCTAAAAATACATACAACCCAGCCCCTACCTCAGTTTTGCCGCTGGGTTTACTCCTTGTCATGCCTCTGCTCTGGATTAGTCCTGACCTGTTGCGTCACACATCTGACTTAAGTGTCATCTCCTGACACTGATGTACTCCCTGCTCCCTGAGGAGCCAAGCAGACCAAGTCTCCAGCTTCCAATGAGCCTGCACAGGCTGAGTTACAGAGTGCTGTTGGCTGGCATGGGCAATGACATTGCTGCCTGCTTCTTTTGTTTGTGTGTGTGCAGATGTGGCTGCAACCCCAAGTGGAGATTTTATGACTCCATTTGAGGTTGCAACCCATAGTTTCGTTCACTTTTGGTACCCTTCCCATGTCAAACCGCAAAACTATTGCCCAAACATCTAGCCTCCTAGGGTTAACAGAGTTACTGCCGCTGAATATCTACGGGTACTGCCACTACACACCCCAATGCCAACTGGGTAGCATCAGGGCATGCTGCAGATATTTGGGGGGGGGGGCTCCCATTACTAACTGGGCAGCGGTGATGTTGAGTCACTGCCCAGTTAGCAATACTTGGCGAAAGTCAGGTGTTGGAAACCTTGGCCTAACTTTCGTTGCAGAAGCTAACTGGGCAACCTGGATATTCAATGCCCGGATATGGCCCCCAGCATTGAATATCCGGGTTTAAAGTTCAGTTTTAGCAGCGCTAGCCACAGGCACTGAATAGGATTCTAGTAACTGGAGCATATGGCTATCGGGAGAACATGCATTGTTGCATCTTGAATTGGACTATTCCAGTAGTGGTCATTTTCTGCCAAGTCATGCCAGGTTGGTGATTGAAAGCCTTATCAACCTGGGACCTTGTTTGATGTGCCTTCTTTTTCGCACTGCAGCTGAAATAGAAGTGGGAGTCAAGGCTGGACTTGACCTGGTGCCTCTCTTTTCAGAAAATCACCATTGTTTTCTAGTGTTATTAGCATAGTACATACTTTATTAGATCCACATAGTTTTAATTTTCCTTGGCCTTTGAGCTCTGTTGTTGGGTAACTGGCAAGTATACATATCCAAGGGCTTAGAAGTGACTCAATGATTCCCCTCACCCCCTCATTCAGGGTCAGATTTATACCCCAGCCCTCCCTTTTCGGTGAGGACATAGGAGGGGCTACATAGAGGAGATTACTTGAATCTGACTGATCAGTGGAGATGTATAAACTAGTCTGAGTCGAGTCTGAGACAGCTAGTCAACCTGATTCGTCTGCAGCCAGACCCAGAATTAGTTCAAAGCGTTGGCGTCTTAGTCAGCCCTTAAGCTTTGCACTCACTCCCCCATGCCCTCAGCTGTCAAAATCTATTATTCAGTTTTAAATGCCCCGCTCGTTTACCCGACACCCTAGGCGATCACCTGAACCTGCTGGTTGGCCCAACCCTGGATTCATCCAGCCTTACATTTGTCAGATGTTTCCCAATGGATCATGGTAAAATCAGAGGAAAGTTGAAGCAAATCAATGGGAAGCCACTAATCTGCAGAAATATGAAGCCAATTTTTAACGGGTCTTTCCGTAGATTTCTGTAGATCCACACTTTGATTGTGCCAACAACTGATTTTTCTCTTTAAAATGGGTTCACAAACCAATTTGACAAACTAGTGGCTTGCCGACTAGAGCTGTAATCTTTTAAGGAAATTTGCACATCCATATTCCTCATTAAGGAAACAAAATACACATTTTGCATCTGATATCTATGACTCAGGTTTGAGATTCAAAATGTGAATACAAACCATATCTTTTTAAATAATCACATCAGGGATCATTTTGAAATGCATCAACATGGTTTACTCACAGAACTCCTACTTTATCTTTTATTTTCTAAAATACTGCATAACCATGGTTTGCTTGAGTTTTGAACCTCAGTCCTCAATCACTTCTAACAGATCTATTAATTTATTATTATTTTATCGATTTATTTAGTTATTTAAAATTTATTTCTATAATGCTTTTCTTTAATTCAAAGCGGTTTACATTGAACAAATAACGTACAGAGCACAATGTGTCCCATTTATAATTTGATTATTTTCCTCCATGAGAAACAAATGTGAAATCCACCCTCAAATATTTAAATACTGAAAACCAAACTGCTCAATAGTAGAATTGTTGGGCAATGCTTAATGTAAAGAGTGACAGTACAGCAAAGCAGAATAATAATCCTAAACTAGTTATAGTAATCACGTGAATGTGATGATCACATCTCTTCAAGATCAATATCCAGGAGTTTACTTTATGCTACCCATTGTTTCCAGCTGCATTTATTTCCATATCCAGTTCAAACTTCTCCGGCTCGCCTGTAAGTGCACTCACTCTGCAGCTCCTCACTACCTTTCCTCTCTTATCTCTCCCTACACCCCTCCTCTGGAACTCTTCTGGCAAAACATTTCTATCTGTGCCCTTCTCTTCTATTACTAACTCCAGACTTTGCTCCTTTCACTTTGCTGCTCCTTATGCCTGGAACAAATTACCTGAGTCTGTATGTCAGGCACCTTCTCTCAGACTTTTTCTCGCCTATCTTTAAGGTGCAGAGGGCTACGCAGGTAACAATGAAAATTGCTGCTACCCATGTAGCCTCTTCCTCCGCCCCCATTCTGCCCCGGAATGCCCCTAACACACCCGATGCTATGCGGATAGCATCTGGGCACGTTAGGGACTTAGCTGGAATATTTGAAGGGCACTACCCATGTAGATGCCCTTCAAATATCCCGGATAAGGCCCTAAGGAAGTTACCCATGTAAGGGCTTTGAATATCGGGCTCAGGGAAATTATGTATCATCGATTGGAATTTATTGAAAATCAGTTGCGGAAGAATAATGTGAGATGTTTGAACTTCCCAAAATTCACCTTTGGGCATGGTAAGGAGGCATATGATGGAAGTGCTAAAGTTCCCTCCTTTAACTTGTGACTACTATTTGTCTCATCTTGGGGGAAGTGGAGGTATTTTATATGACCAGATGGAAATTCTGAGTGAGTTATGAACTTGACGCTCTTTCTTTGCAAATTTTTTGGAAGTGGTAATAGAAGAACATTGATCATCACCTTTGCTTTAGAACCTGGTAGAGACACAGTACTGAGACTTTTCTCAAGAAATATTCATGAGGCTTTTATAAGGCCTAAAGTTAGAATATTTTCAGATTTTTTTATGTCACGTGCAAGTTAGATGCTGAAAGTTTTGGCCTTAAGACCAAGAGTCCTGGATTTGGGTATATAATTTCTGTTAAAATTCCTTTAAGAACATAAGAAATGCCATACTGGGTCAGACCAAACTTCATCAGGCCCAGTATCCTGTTTCCAACAGTGGCCAATCCAAGTCACAAGTACCTGGCAGGTCCCAAAAAGGTCCATGGATTCCACAATGTTTGTCCCGGGGTAAGCAGTGGATTCTCCAGATCCTTTTTAATAATGGTTTATGGACCTTTCCTCTAGGAACTTGTCCAAACCTTATTAAACCCAGCTACACTAACAGTTTTTACTGCATCCTCAAGTAACAAATTCTAGAGTTTGATTACTCATTGAATGAAAAAATATTTTCTCTTATTGGTTTTAAATGAGTTATATTGTAGCTTCATTGCGTGTCTCCTAGTCTTTCTACTTTTTGATGGAGTAAACAAACGATCTACGTTGACCCGTTCTATTCCATTCAGTAATTTATAGACCTCTATCATATTTATTTGAAAGGCTTATATACTGCAATTCCAATGATCAAGGTGGTTTATAAGTAACATTAAAATAACATTACAGAGAACCAGTTAACAAGGAAACATTAACAGTAAAACTTCAGAGTAACTAGGGATAGGAGAAAGAGAAAGGTACAATCTTGATTTATGAGAGAAGTTCATAGCAGCTGTGTCTGTATTTATGTGGCTCCTTCAATTATTTTCTGAACAAGTGCATTTTTACTAGCTTTCTGAAGTCCTTAATGTCTGCAGTAGTTCTGATTTGTCCAGGTAAGGAGTTCTATTATGTACAAGAATATAAGGAGAATGAACATAAACAATTGATTGGTTGAATTTAACGAATTCCAGGGGAGACGTGAGGAGGTGCTCTGCGATACTTCTTCTCGGCCGATTGTTAGGGAGTTTCCTTATGATAGATTGCAGGTTGTCTGAGGATTGCTTATGACAGATTTTGAATATTGTCATGGTGTTCTTATACATTATTCTGTCTAGTAGAGATAGCCAGTGGAGCTCTTTCAAGATGGGGATGATATGGGTGCCCCTGGAAGCCCCAGTGAGTATTCTAGCTGCTGTATGTTGAGCAAGCTATGGCGGGAGTAAGTGGGATTTTGTTAAGCCTTGGAGGATTGCATTACAGTAGTCCATGTGAGGAAGTATCATAGCCTGGAAGACAGTTTTGGGGTTCAAGGAGAGGTCACAGCCCTTTCAATGTCCTTATTTTGCATGATATATGCTTTGTTACACTTTTAATGTACAACTGTAGTATAAGATTTGATTAATAATTAGCCCAAGGTAGTGTACCTTGGGCTTGACTATAGGTTTGGCATGGTTGATCTTTAGTGATTTTAGTGGAGGGAAAGTTTATATCTCCCCTCAGCCGTCTCTTTTCCAAGTTGAAGAGCCCTAACCTTTTAAGTCTTTCCTCTTAGGAGTATCCTTCCATCCCCTTTACCATAATGGTGGTTCTTCTCTGTACCTTTTCTAATTCTGCTATATCCTTTTTTAAGATATGGCAACCAGAACTGCATACAATATTCAAGGTGCAGTTGCACAATGGAATAATACAGAGGCATTATAATTGTTTGTTTTATTCTCCATTCCTTTCCTTATGATACATAGCATTCTGTTTGCTTTCAGACACCGCTGCACACTGGGCAATGGATTTCAACGTATTATGCATGATGACACCTAAATCCTTTTCCTGGGTGGTGGTTCCTAATGTTGAACCTTGCATCATGTAACCATAGTTTGGGTTGTTCTTTCCTAGGTGCATAACTTTGCCCTTGTTCACATTAAATTCCATCTGCCATTTGGATGTCCGATCTTCCAGTTTATCAAGGTCCTTTTGCAGTTTTTCACAAACCTCTTGGGTTTTAACAACTTTGAATAATTTTGTGTCATCTGCAAATTTGACTACCTCACTCATTATTCCCATTTCCAGGTCATTTACAAATATGTTAAAAAGCAGTGGACCCAGCACATATCCCTGGGGTACTTCATTATTCACCTTTCTCCACTGAGAAAACTGGCCATTTAGCCCTACTCTATGCTTTCTATCTTTTAACCAGTTCCTAGTCCACAATAGTCCACTGCCTCCTATTACATGACTTTTGAATTTCCCTCAAGTCTCTGATGAGGGACCTTGTCAAAGGCTTTCTGAAAATCCAGATAAACCATAGGAACCAACTCAACTTTATCCACCTGTTTATTCACAACTTCAAAAAAATCTAACAGATTAATCAGACAAGATCTTCCTTTGAAACATCCACGTTGGCTTTCTCCCATTAAACCATGACTTTCTACATATTCAGTAATTTAATTCTTTATAATGGTTTTTACCATTTTGCCCAGTACTGACGTCAGGGTCACTGGTCTATAGTTTCCTGGATCACCCCTGGAACCCTTTTTAGAAATTAGTGTTACATTGACCATTCTCCAATCTTCAGGTACTGCAGATTATTTTAATGATAATTCACAGATTACTAATAGTAGGTCTACAATCTCATATTTCAGTTCTTTCAACACCCTGGGATGCATACCATCCAGTCCAGGTGATTGGCTACTCTTCAGCTTATCAAATAGTTGTAATACGTCATCCCGGTTTATTGAAATTAATTTCAATTCTTCTGATAAAACACCTTTAAATACCATTTCAGGCATGTGTAACTTCTCTATATCTTCTTCTGTAAAGACCAAAGCAAAGAATTCATTCAGTCTCTCCGCTATGGCCTTGCCTTCCTTAGAGCGCCTTTTACCCCTCTATCATCTAATGACCCAACTGACTCACTCAGGTTTTTTGCTACGAATGTACTTGAAAATGTTTATATTGTGCATTTTTGCTTCCAAAGCAAGCTTTTTTTTCAAATTCTCTTTGCCTGCCTTATCAATGTCTTGCATCTAACTTGCCAGAGCTTATGTTTCCTGTTTTCATCATTTGGCTCCTTTTTCCATTTCCTGAAAGATGCTTTTTTGGCTGCAACAGCTTTTCTGACCTCACCTTTAAACCATGCTGGCAGTGTTTTAGCCTTCCTTCCATCTTTTTTAAAATGTGGAATATTTGTGGTCTGGGGTTCCAAGATAGTATTTGTAAACAATGTCCATGCTTGAAGCAAACTAATTAATCTCTGCAGGTGCTCCTTTTAGTTTTTTCTTAACTATTTTTCTTATATTATCATAGTCTCTCTTTTGAAAGTTAAAATGTAGTATTGTGAATTTCCTTGCCATCCTCCTTCCAGTTATCAAATGCGATCATGCTATGATCACTATTGCCAAGTGGCCCCAACACCATTATTTCTTGCACCAGATTCGGTGTTCCACTAAGGACTAGGTCCAAAATAGATACTCCTCTTGTCAGTTCATGAACCAGCTTCTCCAAGAAGCAGTCATTTATTTCATCTGGAAAGTTTATCACCATAGCATCTCCTGCTGTACCACTGACCCAGTCGATACTGGGGTAATTGAAATCATCCATTTTTACTGTTTGTAACTTTTGTTAGCTTCCTTGATTTCTTATATCATTTCATCATCCATCTGTTTGTTCCAGCCAGGCTGTCGGTAGTACACCCCCACTGCAATAGTCTTTCCTTTTTAACATGGAATTTCTATCCATAGAGATTCTACAGTGTTTTGTTTCCTGCAAAAGCTTTATCCTGTGTGGCTCTCTAACATAGAGCGCAACCTTTCCAACAATTTGAACTACCCTATCATTGTGATATAGTTTGTACCCAGGTATCACAGTAGCCCATTGGTTGTCCTCCTTCCACCAGGACTCTGAGATGCTAATTATATCTAACCTTTCATTTAGTGTACATTCTAGCTCTCCCATCTTATTTTTTAGACTTCTAGCATTTGCATACAGGCATTTTAGAGGTTTTATTTTATTCATATTAACAATCTGATCAGTTGACAAGGAAAATGTGGAATCTTTCAGCTCTTTCTGCTCTGTACTTAAAGGCATCTGGGTTACCTTTATCTTTATTTGACTCTGCCTATCAGGATGCTCTAGATTCCCTTGTTTGCTGCTACCCGTGTAGCCCCTTCCTCTGCCCCTTCAAGGATACATCCTTCTGAACCATGTGTTCTTGAGTGACCGTTGGCTTTCCCCTTTTATCTAGTTTGAAAGCTGCTCTGTCTCCTATTTAAGGATTAAGGCCAGCAACTTGATTCAACCCGTTAAAGTGGAGCCCATCCTTTCGGAAAAGCTCCTCCCTTCCTCAGAATGTTTCCCAATTCCAACAAATCCCAAACCCTCGTCCTTGCACAATCATCTCATCCACACATTGAGACTCCAGAGCTCTGCCTGCCTTTTGGATCCTGTCTATGAAACGGGAAGCATGTCTGAGAATTCTATACTGGAAGTTCTGGATTTCAACTTCCTATGTAAAAGCCGAAATTTGGCCTCCAGAACCTCCTTCCTACATTTTCCTATGTCATTGGTGCCAACATGTAAAACAGCAGGCTCCTTTCCAGCACCTTGTCTAGGTGGCATGTGAGGTCCGCTACCTCTGTACCAGGCAGATATGTATGTTACCAGGTGATCCTCATATCCTTGTCATAGTAATCATTCTTTTGGGGATAATATTTCATTTTCTTCTATCCTAATCATCTCAGGGAGCTGTTTCTGGAGATGTTTCCAAGACTGGTATGAACCAGCTGCCCTGAGAACCTTTGTGTAGTCTTTCTTTAGTTTTTTTTTTTTCTTATCTTGGACCCTATTTGTGGTCTAAAGATTTGAATGCATTTCTTCAGTTTGTATTTGTTGTGATTTTGTATAGCTATTATTTTCCTCATTCAGTTTTATTGATTAGATGTATCTTATAATTATTTAAAAATGTAATTAATAAAGGACATACAAGCCATAGTTAAGGGAACGCTGGCTAGAGCCAGTAACTCCTAAACCCCTAAGAGCCCTTTGAGAAAGACAACTGTCCTCCAATTCAAGGGTCAGGCCATAACACATTAAAAAACTCCAGAATTTTGGATTTCTTTTTCATTTTTGAATTAAAAACAATATGAAATGGCATGGGAAATTGTTGCTCTTTTCCATGTTGTTTCAAATGAATGCACACCCCTAATATAATACATTCATATGCAAAGATGCAAACTCAAAGCAGGTATAACTTTGGCAGCATAGGTGCATATGTTGTCTCTATAAAACAAGCACAAAGTGTGCCTCTTTGTGCCTTGACAGCAGAGGTACCCTTTTCTTTTTTTAAATCTTTTTATTTATGCTGTTTAAAGATACATACAAAAAAATACCTTGTACAGAAAGGGCATGTTTCTTACACATTTCTCAAATAATAGGGAAATTTTCCCACCCAAGGCAAAATCAACTAATACATAGCCCACAAGTCCACAATAATGGCAAGATTGGTCACAATATATAGGATAAATTGATTACAGTGCATAATACAGGAAATTGAACAAACTAAGGGAGAGTGTGCCACTATATATTCCGAATTAGCCCTCCATAACAAGAAGAACTAGTTTGAGGGAGAATAGTAGAGGTACCCTGCACATTACAAACTTTAGAGGAAATAAAGGTGGCCAACTGAGAGAGTTAAAAAAAAAAAAGATAACTATGCCCAGCTAACTTCACCAGACATTTACATGGGAAGCGAAGGAAAAATAACCCTCCCAACGGAATCACCTCAGAATGATATAACAGAAACTGCTTCCTTCTCTTTAGGGTTGCTCTAGAAACATCAGGAAGTATTCTTAGGTGAGAATCCAAGAACACTTTACATGGGGACCTAAAGAACAATCTTAACAGCCAATCTCTGTCCGTCTCTAGGCCAAAAGTGATTAACAATGTGGCAGTCATCCCGTCATCAGAAGGGGACCGCTTCAGAAAAGTAGATAGATCCAAACTGTCTGAAGATAATAACCGGTGCTCATCAAGACCCACAGGACCAGTCTTAGCAGTTTGTAAATAGAAGGCCTTGGAAATAGGTGGCACAGAATCAGTCGAAACCTTGAGAGTAGATACCAAGAACTTCTTAAAAAGTTCCAAGGCAGATACCGACGGAACCTTAGGAAAATTTAATATTGTAAGGTTGCGGCACTTTGCAGCATTTTCCAGAAACTCCAGCCTCCTGTGTAACACGGCAGAGTCTTTAACAAAGGCTTGGGAAACCTCCTGAACTTGACCCAAGTGACCCTCAAAAGAGGCCACTTTGGCAGAAATCTCAGTCTGACCCAATTCATACAACTTTAGTTGCTGCCCAAACACTTGAAATTGCTGCATTATAGACTGAAGCTGTGATGTAATATTAAGATACATAGATGAAAAGGCATTCCATAGGGTATCAGGAGTAACAACATCAGGTCTCACAGGATTGTGCCCTGAAGCATTCCACCAACCTGAGGCTGTTCAACCAATAAAGACAGGGGCGGCTTCTCCAACGAATGCAGAGCAAGAGTGGATTCATCTCGTCTTCCTCCTTCCACGCCAGATAACACAGCTCCCACCGGGGCTGGACGGCTGCAACTGGGGTTCCCGAGGCAGGCACACCATCTCCCTCACGCCCGCACTCTGTGACCCCTGCAAGGACTCTCCTTCCGGCTGACCCGGCGGTGTTCGGGGGTCCGGGCTGAGGGAAACCTCTAGCCCCTCGGCGCTGAGAGGCCTTCCTTCCGCCCCATCAGTGCGCAGCAGGCATCCCGGAACCAGATCACTCCTCCATGCGGGCATCACGAAAGCATCCATGGGCCCGCTAACCGCTGTCCTCTCCGCTACCGGAGTCTCCCCCAACGATATCAATGCCAGCTTGGCCTTCCTCTTCCTGCCCGCATGCAGCATTAGGAAGAGTTACCAAAAAGGAAAAAGGTAAAAGAGATAGATAAAATGGGAGGCAAACTGGAGCGGAGTCAGCAAGCATCCGTTCTCACCGCCATCTTGCCAGGGCCAGAGGTATCCTTTTCTAAAATTACCCTCTACATGTCCAGTCCTTCTTTGCAAATTATTTTATGTAAACATTCGTTGCAGTTCTGTTGCAAATGTTCAGCAGATTCTCGCTGTTGTGAATGCTGGTGGTTCCCAGCAGACTAGTTTCCTACTGCTGATGGCCTTCTTTGGACTTCTCTGGTCTGGACTATTGTTAATAGCAGAGTTGGCATTTTATGGTCTACATTCAGAGTGTGCCCTAGGCAATCCTGTCCAAGTTGGCAATTTTACTACCACGGCAAGTTGTTGAGGCAGTGTTGAAATAATTGACAAGTATTTTCCATTGCAGAAAGTGCAATAATTATATGTAAAAGAGTCATCTGTAAAGCATACAATTATGCAATCTGTATGTAAAGTAATTTGCATAAAAGATCTATATACGAACACTTAATTTCTGTCATCATTGTTGGATCCATAATTCTAGAATTATACAATAATTGAACACAGAAGCAAGAATATTATGACAGAAGAAGTCTTTAAGACCCTGTCTATTCTTCTGCTTTCCATATCTTCTGCTGTACCTTAGAGCTCTCTGTTTACTTTTGCTTCCCCACTGCTAAGGATCCTCTATTCTTTTTCATGTTTTATTGAATTATCTTGCTCTGCTTATTTCTGGGAAACATCTCCATCCATATCTTGCCTCCATTCCCAACTCCAACTCCATCTTCATTCTTCTATACCCTTCCTGTAATTCAGCTCTATATGGATAATGGTGACATTCAGTCACTATCCATATAGTGGCCAAATATCACCACTATAGACAAACTGAATGTAATGCATCCTCACCAATAAGGATACCAAGCTATTCATAGCACTGCAACCTGTCTCGCAGCATTTCAGGGTGAAATCAGATGTTCATTGTGTTAGTGTATAGATAGGGGAAAAATTGCACTTATTGTGTTATTAGATCTATCCTCGTCCTTCATCCTCATATACCATCACTTGCTCCTCTTGCATCTGCACAATCTTGGCTTACAAGGAATTGTCCTGACTTGGTTCTATTCTTTGTTGTCTCACACTTTCTTTGTCTCATCCCAATCATCAGCATCCAGCTTATAACCCCTAGTATGAAGGGACCTATGGGCTCAGTCCTATCTCCTATACTATTCAATATTTTCTAAGCCTGTTAGAATCTTTAGTATAGTCACTAAACTTCAGTGCTCACTGTTTTGGGGATATCCAACTGTTAGTTTACATTGACCCTTCAAAATGAGATCTTTCCACATTAAACCACTGTTTGACAGAATTTGCCAGTTGGCTGCCCTCATACTGCCTGCATCTTAATGTTTTCTAAAATAATGCTTGGTGCAGCAGCTCAGCACTGACCTAAAATGTCTGCTGTCATTACCCCAAGTGGAAGTGAACATTCTGTTTGCTGAGGCCCCTGAAATGATTGCATCTCCTTTTAGAAGCAAGAAATGGCTAAACCTCCCGCCATTGCTAACTTCTGGTCTGCACATAATGCTCAGGTTGAGCAGGGTCCATTCAAGTTGGAATAGCATTTCATTTTAACTTATTTTTCGTTCATTTCAGTGGTGCATGGAAGGTTTTTGCTGATCATAGAAGCATGTGAGCAGCCAGCCTCTGTCATACTGCCTGGGGTTAGAGGCTCCATTTTGATCTTGGGAGCCAATGGGCAGAAGTGATTGGGAATAACTCTTGCCTTTAAGAGATACAAGAAAGAGTGCAGGATTAGACCCTGGACCTGGGAAGGGGGTCATCATTATGTTGGTGGGTCTGAGGCCAGGTAGTGATGTATGACATGTTGTTGGAAGGTCTGGGGTGGGGAGAGGGGGTATAGTGGATGTCAGAGGGACCAGGGAGGAATTTGATCCCACCATTTGCACCTTTACCTGATAGTAGGCCTGACTGGGAGCACACATGGTCTAGATTGCTGCAGCCAGGAATCAATGATTTTCCTGGCTGCAGCAATGCAAAGGTATAAGATGGAAACGCTCTTTTGTTTTTCAGCATCTCCATTTCTAAAATCATGATGCTGGATGTGCTGGCATATGGCCATGGATGCCTGCAGCCTTTTAGACAGTTTACAGAAAGGCTCCACCATTCAGCAGGGTCTTTTGTAAAATACAGGGGGAACTGAGCATGTCCCAACCTGGATATCTCAATTCCCCTCTTTATACCCTATCTAAAATGGCTCTTGAAATCTCTGCTTTTATGCTGCTTAATACTTGAAATTTTCTGTATTCCTACATATTTGCTTAGTTTCTTTAGGTGGTCATTTTAAAAGCTCTATTCATGATTGGCATGTCTGAAAATGACCATTCAGATGTGCTAATCACGTAAACACCCTAACAGCCACTTTAGAAAGCCTGAGATATATATGTGTTCAGTGCGATCACATCTATGTTGTAAAAGCATTGCCATGCAGTCTTAAAGATAGGTATGTATCCGCATGATTTCAGAAAGGCCTCCACACATTTGGAATCGGCTGCTGACACGTCCATGCCTTTACCTGTTCCAGAGTCAAAGGAGCATCCAGGAAAATAAAGATCTGCCACTGCACCATTGCACCTCTCCACTTCTAAAATGATAGGCCAGGATGTGTAATAATCAGCAGAGGATTCACGTAACATTCTGGAATAGCATCACAGGCACATCTGCGTGGCTAGAAACCGGCATAGCCATAAGTGATACTGGCAAGCAGTGGTGTGCGGTCGGGGCCTTCAAGGGAGTCAACGAATCCCAGCCCTGCCGTGAGGCTGTCTTTTTTTTTTCTTAATTTTAAGAAGTAGGCAGCAGCATTTCCCATAGTCTTCTCTTTCCCCACTTCTTCTGCCATAGCATATCCACAGAGCGGCAGTCACGGTGTCAATAAAAAAATACAATAATCATGGGTCCTCTGTGTTGCAGGTGCTCCTCACAGCAGAAGATCCTGCTAGTCCTGCCCCCTCTGATGCATGTTTCATCAGAGGGGTGGGAGCAGCGGGGCCTTCGAGGAGTGCCTGCATTGCAGAGACCTCATCAATATTGTGGTTTTTATTGTTGCTGTGACTGCTGCTTTGTGTATATGTCGTGTATATGTCGTGGCAGCAGCGGCGGGGGAAGAGAAGTCTACGGAAAACTCTGCTGCCTGTGGGGAAGAACTAGGGAGACCAAGGGGAGCTGCTGGAAATTGGTGGAGGGGGCCTAGGATGATGACGAGGAGATACTGGATATAGAGGAGGGAAATAGGGAAATGGAGGAGAAATGTTGGAAATGGAAAGGGGATCCTGGACATTGGAGGGGTCACAGGAAAATGGAGGGGAGATGTCGGATGCGGAGGGATACAGGGAGGTGGATGGGGTGATGCAGGGGGCATAGGAAGGAGGAGGAGGAGGGGGAGATACTGGATGTGGGGTGCATAGGGAAATGGAGGAGATGCTGGTCATAGAGAGTGCAGAGGAAGATGGAAGAGAGGTTATGGATACGCACGGGGCAGAGGTTGGATGGGAAGGAGATGGTGGACATAGAGGGGGGAGAGAAAGGTAAATTAAAGACTGGGGAATAATGGGTCGGGGAAGTAGAGAGGTAGGGAATGGGAGGGCTGGGATGAGGGTTGTAAAGCTTTAGATAGATGGAGTAAAAAAAAGGGGAATGGAAAACTGCAGTCAGAAGGAGGAGTGAAATCTGAGTGGATAGAGAGAAAAAATTAAATGGGAAAAAGCTAAAAGGAAAAGATCACTATCCTAGATGGAAAGAAGTGAAGAAAGCAGGAACAGAGAGAAGTGACAGAAGGACTGGAGACTCTAGAAAGAAATCTATGTGAAGATAAAGGAAAGCAGGGACCAGAGATTTGGACCAAGAAAATTAGAAAATAAAATGGTCAGACAACAAAGGTTAAAAAAATTATTTTAATTTCATTGTAGCAATTGGAATGTTTGTTTTTGGAATTTCTTTGTGCTATCTTTATATTTTGCACAGTACAAGGGGAGGGGAAATACATCTCTTTCTGTTTCTCTGGTGTTGAACTACATATTTGCAGAGTCTGGTTTCTTGGCGTTTCAGTTTAATTTTTGTTTACATATTTCTATTTTTAGCTTGTGGTGGTCACTTATTCTGTATTTGATGAGGGTCTATGTATGTTCTTATTGTGTTACAAAAGCCAGGTGTTCTGTTAGCATGTAGTTTCTACGTAGACGTTTGTACTGTAGTAATCCAGTTTGTTTGGTTTTCCCAGTAGGTATATGGTTGTTCTTGGGCCCACTGCAATATTTACAGCTCTGTCTTTTTCTGGGTAGGCTCCTTGCTGTGTGAGTTTTGGAAGATGGCACCATTATGGAATGGTGGATTTGCTCTATAGGACTTGATTGACTTTTGTAGGGTTTTATATTGGTTCTCGTCACAATATGTCTAGTACTAGAGGGTTTATGTTGCTGTTACTGAGATGCCATCAGAATCTGATCTTTTTTGTACATTGCGTTCTGTGAGAAAATGTCCTAGTTCTTCTCCTTTTCAGAGCCGGATTGTGAAAGCTGTTGAAGTGTAGAAGTGTGTTACGGTCTGTGGGCTTTCTATAAAGAGATGTAATCAGCCGATTGTTCTCAACCTGGATCAGAAGATCCAGATAAGGAATACGTAAAAAATCGTATGTGAGCTGAAATCTCAAATTGCTGTCTAACCCATTAATCCAAACATTGAATTGGGGCAAGACTTCTTCCGACCCTCTCCACAAAATAAAGACATCATCTATATAACGCACCCATAATGTAATATTCTCTTTGTATGAATTGTCTTTGATGTATTTCTCTTCAAACTCAAACACATAGAGATTGGCGATATCGGGGGCCATGGAGAAGCCCATCGCAACACCCTTGATTTGCTGATAGAACAGCTCCCTGAAACAAAAAAAGTTTCCACAGAGAGCAATTTTGGCTAATTCTAACAAAAAATATGTAGGGATATGTCTATTGGTGAGTCTCCTAGATAAATACTGCTCGAGAATAAGTAAGGCCTCTGCTTGAGGGACATTAGTATAAAGGGATTCCACATCCATGGTAACTAAAATCACACCGGAATCCAAACTCTGAAATGTATTCAGAATCTCAATAACATGGGAAGAATCCCTAACATACGACCACATTGATGTAATAAAGGGTCGTAAAAAAATATCCAAAAACTTAGATATGGGCTCTAAGAGGGAACCAATAGCAGCAACAATAGGCCTTCCAGGAGGCGAACTAAGGGACTTGTGAATCTTAGGAAGGATATAGATGGTGGGTGTGATTGGTGATGAAACAGTAAGGAAATCTTTTTCTTTCTTCGTTATATACCCTATCTCGAAGGCTGTTTGAACTAAATTATCTATCCTACTTTTCAAACCTACTGTAGGATCTTCCATTAAACGGACATAAAAAGTGCGATCTTTTAATTGTCTTTCTATTTCATCAATATAGGACTGTTTATTCATCACCACAACAGCCCCACCCTTATCCGCTGGTTTTATGATAATGGTGTTTTTTTGTAAAGATGTAATGGCCTCTCTTTCACCCTTAGAGAGATTACTATATGGAGAAGTAAATTTAGTGCATACTTGATGAACTTCTCGTAGTACCGTTTTCTCAAAAGCAATGATCAAGGGATCAGTGGGTGCCGGTGGATACCAAGTGGACTTTCTACTAATAACAGAACCATCTGACGAACCAGCCGGTTGTGCATTGAAATAATGTTTAATCCGAATCTTACGGAAAAATTTATAGAGATCCAAATTTATCTCAAACTTATCAGGGTTCCTAGTGGGGACAAAAGACAACCCTTTATTGAGCAAGGACACTTCCTCTGCGGACAATTGATAATCAGAGATATTAATGACATTATTAGTGGAAACATTCTTCTCTTGTACAGTCAATCCTAATTCCAAAAACCTCTGCCTCGTCCCCGCCCACATCCCCTCGTCATGGGGGCTTGATGGTATGTACGTTCTTGATGATATTGCTGATGTTGATTGTAAAATCGAGGTGGACCTTGTTCTCTCCCCTGGCCCCATGGTGGGGGAACTGGGTTGTATGCTCTGTCCTGTCGAAAATTCTTGGATTGATCCTGATTCACAGGTGGGGTAAGGTCCCGTGACCGTCCCTGACCTCCTCCCTTCCAAAATTTGTCCATATCAAAAAAAGGGTTTTCTTTGGTGCATGATCCACCTTCTCAGGTGACTTCCTTGTAGAAAACAAGGAGGATAAAGGATTGAATCCTTCATTGGATTCACTTCTACTCCTCTTCTTCTTAGGCTCAGGGGAAAGAGGTTCCAAAGCTATACTATCCTTTCGATCAAAAGAGGAGGGTTTTTTCTTAATCCAGATTCTATCACTATCCAACTTTTTGCTCCAATGATAAACGTAACCTACTCTATAGTCTTCCTCGTCTCTTTTAAATTTATCTACTTTCTTATCTTTAATCTCTTTTTTAAAAAGTTGAATGTTACGCTCATAATCACCATGTACCTTATTCAAATTCTTATCTTGATCTTTAAGGTTCCCTAATTTGGTGTCTAAATCACTTTTAAAAAGCTCCGATTTTTTGTTAGCCGTAGAAATCGATAAGATCATCAGGTCAAGAGAACATTTATTTAAAATAGCATTCCAACATTTAATAAAACCTTCCTCATTGCGATATAGGCCAGGGGCCTTATTGACTCTCAAACCTCTAGGAATAATCTTAGCTTTACAGCATTCTAAGAGGTATGACGCATGTATCTCTTCTCTAACCATCTTCTGTGTCAACAAGACAACTTCTTCCCATTGAGTAGAGATGTTATCATCGTCTTCTAAATCATGATCTATTAAGGGTTCTTGTGAAGAAAACTTCTGAAGTGCGTCATCCCCAAAGCTTAAAATGTCCTTCCAGGGGGAGAACATGCTGGATAATACAGTCCAACTAAGAGCAAAACGTCACGTCAGCAACAGGTCACAGTAGAGGAACGTGATGTGTCCAAGGATAGAACAAAATAAATGTTTAACAAGAGGCTTTTATTTACAATACCAATGGATGCTGCCCACCCGACACGGGCCGTGTTTCGTTTAATAAAACTCATCAGGGGTGTAAAGGGCAACTAAAAACAAAAACATCCAATAAATACATTCAAATAATAAAACATATACTTAAGAAAAAGCATATAAATAGTTAAAACCATAATAAACATATCATAAATAAAAAATTATATAAATAAACACTTATATAATTAAATAAATAAAAATGTTGGAACGCGATATAAATAAAAGAAACTCAAAGAAGAGCAAATAAAGCACACCCATATGAGATTGGTGCAACAAACGTGAGCCAAAAGAAGAAGAGGAAGACCATATGTGGGCCAATATAAAAACACATATCATTGCCATTTAGAATTAACAGCATAAATATCTAAAAATTACATTAAAAACACTCAATAAATAAATAAATAAATAAATAACATCGTTAATATGTGCCACAGTCTCAGCCTGGTGCTTAAAAGTGAAGAAACATGCTTGCTAATGTGTCAGCCATGCTGATATAAAAACTGAAGCAAATACTTACTAGCGAGTCTCTCATTGGCCAAAGCTACAAAAGTCTCTTCTAGGCCATAAACTGTAGCAAAAGCCGAAAGGAGCATTAACCATGCAGCATCAAGACATAAAATAAACTGAAAATTATTGTATAATCAAATTTACTTACATGGTGTGTCAAGCCTAACCAGGCTGCACAAATGGCAGGCACTGCAAACGTGGCTACACAAAATCACTCTGAATCGCCACAAAAGAACTGAAAACAAACCATTTATTCTTTTAAATCTATAAAACGGCAAAAGAAGACCTACATAAAAACCACCGAGGGTTACCTACCACGTTCTACCAAAACGTCTCAACTACTATCCAAAATTGTGCAGAAGCTGTACGGCGTTGTGGAACCACTCATAATAAAAATGCCGGCGCATGTGCATTCGGGAAAATAGGAGGAGCCAGACAGTGACGTCAACACCAAAAACCACCCCATGGTGAAATAAAAAACGGCGATTACACATTATAACAAAAAGTAGCACTGATCCAAACATAATCTAACCCATACAGTCACCCAATTACATTCTTTTATGGATAATATATGCTGGATCATAAAAACTAAATAATGAAAGAGACGCCGTAATCAATCTCAAGGGAATCCAACCCGTTTGAAGGAAGGGGGAAAGGGTTTTTTTGCAATAACTCTGCCCACAGGGAGAGAAAATTATACACGACAAAAGCATGAAAAAAGGAAAATAAAACCCAAAACAGTGTGACAATCTGATCAGAACAAATTGACTCAAAGATATCAAGGCATGAAATCCCAAAAACATCCACACAAGACTGTCTAAGATAGAAAGAGTATATTTCAACTGGCATCAATTACTGCCAAGGATGCTAATTCATAGAAAAACAGAAAAATCTTGTTCTAAATTTAGCCCATTGGGTGTCATTGAGTCCAACATAAAAATATATCTCTGTTCTAATTGTAGGATTGTTTTGTTAATGTCACCGCCTCTCCAGTTCATCTTCACCTTCTTGATGACAAAAAACTTAATGTCTGAAATCTTATGCGCTTGCTGAATCCAATGCTCTACTAAAGATTTTTCTATATTACTTCTCCTTATCGCACTCCTGTGCTCTATGATCCTGGTACGCACACTACGTAAGGTCTTACCTACATAGAGTTTACTACAGGGGCATTGAATAACATATATGACATGAGATGTCTCACAATTGGAAAAGTCATTAAATAAAAATCTTCTCCGAGAAACCGGATGCAAAAATTCTTTAATAGACAAAGCATGCACACACACCGAACAATGGCCGCACTGATAGTGACCCTTAATTCTTGGAGCAAATGCACGTTTTGTCAGGGCAGAGGGGACCAGAAGATTCTTCAAATTGACATTTCGCTTGTGTGCTATCGTGAGCGGTACGTCTTCAAAACCTTCCAAAGATTGAATCAGATGCCACTCTTTCTTTAAAATCCTAACAATATTACGAGAAAGCGTGGTATACAATAATGGACAAACCATTCCTATATTATCCTTCCGCTGTTTGGGAATAAGTAAAGATTCACGTTCAGACACCCGTGCCCTTGTATATGCCTCTGCAGTGTAGATAGAGGGATAATTTCTACCATGAAATCTATGCTCCATGTCTTGGACATGAAATTCGAAATCCCTATTCCTAGTACAAATCCTTTTTGCCCGAAGAAATTGGCCTACTGGTAAGTTCCTTTTCAGAGCCGGATTGTGAAAGCTGTTGAAGTGTAGAAGTGTGTTACGGTCTGTGGGCTTTCTATAAAGAGATGTAATCAGCCGATTGTTCTCAACCTGGATCAGAAGATCCAGATAAGGAATACGTAAAAAATCGTATGTGAGCTGAAATCTCAAATTGCTGTCTAACCCATTAATCCAAACATTGAATTGGGACAAGACTTCTTCCGACCCTCTCCACAAAATAAAGACATCATCTATATGACGCACCCATAATGTAATATTCTCTTTGTATGGATTGTCTTTGATGTATTTCTCTTCAAACTCAAACACATAGAGATTGGCGATATCGGGGGCCATGGAGGAGCCCATCGCAACACCCTTGATTTGCTGATAGAACAGCTCCCTGAAACAAAAAAAGTTTTCACAGAGAGCAATTTTGGCCAATTCTAACAAAAAATATGTAGGGATACGTCTATTGGTGAGTCTCCTAGATAAATACTGCTCGAGAATAAGTAAGGCCTCTGCTTGAGGGACATTAGTGTAAAGGGATTCCACATCCATGGTAACTAAACTCACACTGGACTCCAAACTCTGAAATGTATTCAGAATCTCAATAACATGGGAAGAATCCCTAACATACGACCACATTGATGTAATAAAGGGTCGTAAAAAAATATCCAAAGACTTAGATATGGGCTCCTTATCTATGCCCCACCCTCAATGCGCCCTGATCTCTGGGAGTCTCTTCTGCTCACTCTCTCTGAGACATCCTTACTTACCTCTCATCTGGTCATCCTTGGTGATTTCAACGCTTGGTGATTTTAAAGCTAAGATTATTCCTAGAGGTTTGAGAGTCAATAAGGCCCTTGGCCTATATCGCAATGAGGAAGGTTTTATTAAATGTTGGAACGCTATTTTAAATAAATGTTCTCTTGACCTGATGATCTTATTGATTTCTACGGCTAACAAAAAATCGGAGCTTTTTAAAAGTGATTTAGACACCAAATTAGGGAACCTTAAAGATCAAGATAAGAATTTTAATAAGGTATATGGTGATTATGAGCGTAACATTCAACTTTTTAAAAAAGAGATTAAAGATAAGAAAGTAGATAAATTTAAAAGAGACGAGGAAGACTATAGAGTGGGTTACGTTTATCATTGGAGCAAAAGGTTGGATAGTGATAGAATCTGGATTAAGAAAAAACCCTCCTCTTTTGATCGAAAGGATAGTATAGCTTTGGAACCTCTTTCCCCTGAGCCTAAGAATAAGAGGAGTAGAAGTGAATCCGATGAAGGATTCAATCCTTCATCCTCCTTGTTTTCTACAAGGAAGTCACCTGAGAAGGTGGATCATGCACCAAAGAAAACCCCTTTTTTTCGATATGGACAAATTTTGGAAGGGAGGAGATCAGGGACGGTCAGGGGACCTTACCCCACCTGTGAATCAGGACCAATCCAAGAATTTTCGACAGGACAGAGCATATAACCCAGTTCCCCCACCATGGGGCCAGGGGAGAGGACAAGGTCCACCTCGATTTTACAATCAACATCAGCAATATCATCAAGATTGTACATACCATCAAGCCCCCATGACGAGGGGACGCGGGCGGGGACGAGGCAGAGGTTTTTGGAATTAGGATTGACTCTACAAAAGAAGAATGTTTCCACTAATAATGTCATTAATATCTCTGATTATCAATTGTCCGCAGAGGAAGTGTCCTTGCTCAATAAAGGGTTGTCTTTTGTCCCCACTAGGAACCCTGATAAGTTTGAGATAAATTTGGATCTCTATAAATTTTTCCGTAAGATTCGGATTAAACATTATTTCAATGCACAACCGGCTGGTTCGTCAGATGGTTCTGTTATTAGTAGAAAGTCCACTTGGTATCCACCGGCACCCACTGATCCCTTGATCATTGCTTTTGAGAAAACGGTACTACGAGAAGTTCTTCAAGTATGCACTAAATTTACTTCTCCATATAGTAATCTCTCTAAGGGTGAAAGAGGCCATTTCATCTTTACAAAAAAACAACACCATTATCATAAAACCAGCGGATAAGGGTGGGGCTGTTGTGGTGATGAATAAACAGTCCTATATTGATGAAATAGAAAGACAATTAAAAGATCGCACTTTTTATGTCCGTTTAATGGAAGATCCTACAGTAGGTTTGAAAAGTAGGATAGATAATTTAGTTCAAACAGCCTTCGAGATAGGGTATATAACGAAGAAAGAAAAAGATTTCCTTACTGTTTCATCACCAATCACACCCACCATCTATATCCTTCCTAAGATTCACAAGTCCCTTAGTTCGCCTCCTGGAAGGCCTATTGTTGCTGCTATTGGTTCCCTCTTAGAGCCCATATCTAAGTTTTTGGATATTTTTTTACGACCCTTTATTACATCAATGTGGCCGTATGTTAGGGATTCTTCCCATGTTATTGAGATTCTGAATACATTTCAGAGTTTGGATTCCGGTGTGATTTTAGTTACCATGGATGTGGAATCCCTTTACACTAATGTCCCTCAAGCAGAGGCCTTACTTATTCTCGAGCAGTATTTATCTAGGAGACTCACCAATAGACGTATCCCTACATATTTTTTGTTAGAATTGGCCAAAATTGCTCTCTGTGAAAACTTTTTTGTTTCAGGGAGCTGTTCTATCAGCAAATCAAGGGTGTTGCGATGGGCTCCTCCATGGCCCCCGATATCGCCAATCTCTATGTGTTTGAGTTTGAAGAGAAATACATCAAAGACAATCCATACAAAGAGAAAACAAGTTGAACGTATTTTCTGTGCGCACTCCTACATCTTGCCAGAACTGTACAGTGAGTCAGGAAAGGTTTACAAACACAAAAGGACAGCTATAATGACCTAGAAAGGTGCTTATTCGGGGGATCTCTGCCATTGTATGTAATACTTTACAAGTTAAATCAAGTGGTTTCAAAGTTCCTGCCCCAAGCCAAGCTACAGTAGAGTGCAGGGAGACTAAGAAACTGGTCTAAGGTCACCATATGCAAAATTCAACTCTTGGGAAATTATTTTGTAAAAAGGGGGGGGGGGGGGGCTTCATGCAAAAAGCTAAAATGTCAAGATTATTGTTCATTTCCATATATTTTTTCTTTTTTTCTTTCCACAAGAAATTCTTTCTTATGAAGGCAGTTGGCACTTTAATACATCGGCCCATCAGCCTCATAAGAAGCAGAAGAAGTGAGAGTTGAATGTTTTGTCTTCAAGGGTTTTAGCTTTATGCTGTATCCAGTAGGACACCTTAATAGGGCACAACTGCGTTACTTTTGTAATCAAATGGACGGTAGATAAAGACCATACAGCAGGGGTACTCAAATCCAGTCCTGGAGGGCCACAAACCAATCAGGTTTTCGGGATATCCCTAATGAATATGCATGAGATAAATTCAAATACAATGGAGGCAGTGCATGCAAATGGTGGTGGGGGGGGTTTGAAAATGACTGGAGGAGTAGATATTGACTAACTTATTTCTGGAAGACAATCAGTCTTTGTCATAATATTATATATCAATTTTATTCTGGCCAATGCTAATTGAACAGAGTCAGCATTTTGCAGTGTTTTCAAATTTTAAAATAGGTCATATTCATGCAACAAGATGCGTCATTGCAGTGTACCCCAAAGTCATTGTTTCCCCATAAGATTTACCGCGTAGTAAGTTCAGTCAAACAAGAGGTTTCTGTGAGTGCATGAACTGAATAAAGTAATACTATACTGTTTACATAGGCTATCTATAGATTTTATCTGTAAAATGTAACCAGATCTTAATATAGTCTGCTGCTATGATATCAAGTACTGCCTCTACTCCAGGAAGAACAGAGTTAAAGAAACACACATAACGATTTAAGCTAGCTTCTGATGGGCCATAAACAACAGAGACCCAAAACTATAAAACTGTCCTTAACAGGGGCAGTGGGACACTTTTTAGGCTGCGGAGCAAAATAAAACAACCTCTCTTCCTGATTCCCAAGCTCCCTAGTTGCTGTTGATGCATAAGGCATCATGGCTCTGATGGCCCACCCCATTCTGCCACTTATAACTCTAAATCTGAACGTTTAAATTGTTTGTTCTGATTGTTTACTTGAGATTTTTTTCTGAAATATGGGTTTTTAATGTAAACTTATCTGATATTAATTCTAATTTTGTTTTAGATTTTCTGTGTTCCTTTTATTGTGCACAATCTTTACAGCAGTCAGTTAGCATTTTGCATTTATTTTATTTTTATTTTATATACAGGCTTGATATACCGCCCAAAACCGAAGTATCAGAGCGGTGTACAATAAAAGAAAAGCAGCTGCAGGAAAGGAAAGAGAGAAAAGAACGCCATTTGAAGACAGGAAAGAGCTAGGGAGAGATAGATAGAAAGAAAAGGACAGAGGTTACATGACTAGACAAGTAGACATGGGGGGAGGGGAGTGGGGGGGGGGGGTGAGTCGTGGCAATCGGATCTGGCATGATGGTCAGGAAGAAACTGGAAGGTCAAAAGCCTGAGAGAAAAGATGAGTCTTGAGGAGAACTTTGAAGTGCGGGAAAGAGGGCTCAGTGCGGAGCGTGTGAGGGAGGGAATTCCAGAGAGCGAGGGCTAAGAAGAAAAATGCAGAGTGACGGGTGAGTTCAAGATGGGCCTGGGACGGAGAGGGAAGGAAAAGACGGTATGGGATGAATGGAGAAGACGGGGAGCAGGTTGATGAAAGATAAGATCAGAGAGGTACTGAGGAGTATTGGTGTGGAGAACTCTGTGAGTGATGATGAGATACTTGTAGATAAACTTGAATTTAATGTATGCAATTGTTCCATGTAAACCGCCCCTGATCTCTGGAAGGGGCGGTATAGAAGAAATAGATAAATAAATAAATAAATAAATAAATTTGATGGGGAGCCAATGAAGAGAGGAAAGACAAGGAGTGATGTGATCGGAAGGGGAGGAAAAGGTGAGTAGGCGGGCGGCAGTGTTTTGAAGGAGCTGAAGACGACGGAGTTGATAGGACGGAAGGCCAGCGAGGATGGAGTTACAGTAATCCAAACGAGAGATCACCAGGGAAAGGACTAGAGTAGTGAGGGATTGAGTGGAAAGAAAAGGCCGGAGGGAGCGAATACGACGGAGATGGAAGAGACAACTACGGACAAGGGAAGAAATGTGAGGGTGAAAGGAAAGGGAGGAATCCAGAGTAACACCCAGGTAACGGAGAGGGAGGAAACAACGGGGATGGGGAGGGAGGACATCATGGGGGCTAGGCTGGGAGGAGGGGTGGAGAAAGAGAACCAGATGGCAGAGGATTTAGAGGGGTTGACACAAAGAAAATTATCAGAGAACCAAGAGGCGATATGAGTAAGGCAAGCATTGAGAGCAGAAAGGTCTGTGGAAGCAGAGCTGGTGTGATGGATGAGGAGAATATCATCTGCGTAGAAGTAGAAAGAGATACCGGACTGCTGAATGAGAAGGGCCAGGGGAGCGAGGAAAACATTGAAAAGTAGAGGGGCGAGGATGGAACCTTGTGGAACACCGCTGTGTAGAGGGAAGGGGGCAGAGGTAGAGGAGCCAAAGTGAACTGCAAAAGAGCAGTGAGAAAGAAAAGAATGAAACCAGCGCAGCACAGTGCCATGGATACCAGAATCAGACAGACGAGTGAGAAGGGTGCAGTGATCAATGACGTCAAAAGCGGCAGAAAGATCTAGAGAGATGGCAATAGATAGGTCACCCCGATCATGAGAACGGTGGAGGTCGCTGAGAAGGGCAAGAAGGATAGTCTCAGTGCTGTGTCCAGGCCTAAAACCAGATTGACGAGGGTGAAGATAGAGAGTAGAATCAAGGTGTGCCGAAAGCTGTGCAAAAACCAATTTTTCAAGGACCTTAGAGAGGAAGGGAAGGTTTGAGATGGGACGCCAGTTGGCAGGAAGGCTTGGGTCAAGAGAGGGTTTCTTAAGGAGAGGGAGGACCAAGGCATGCTTCCAGGAGGTGGGAAAACTACCGGTAGAGAGACTGGTGTTGACCATGGCAAGGATATACGGCAGAAGTTGAAGAGAGGGATCAAGGAGCCAAGAGGAAGGGAGAGGATCAAGCGGGCAGGTGGTTTTGTGGGAGGAGGAGATTACCTGAAGTAGCTTAACGGAAGTGACAGGACTGAAGGAGCACCAAGTGTGAGGGAAAGTACTGGAGGGAGGAGGGGAGGGAAGGACAGGGGAAGCAGAGAGGGAAGGAGGAGGGGAGAGAGGAGGGGGGCAGAGGGGGAAGGAAGAACGAAGGGACTGGATTTTATTTACAAAAAAGGAAGCAAGGGCTGTTGGACGGGGCAGTGGGAGGGGGCGCTGATGAGGAAGGGCAGGTTGAGGGAGAAGATAGAGAGTGAAGGACCCGATACAAGCAGCAAGAGGAGTTAGAGGATGCAGCGATGAGATCTGAGAAGTAGATCTTCTTGGCCTCAGTGATCATAGTGCGGTAGGAACGATGTGCACAGCAGAAAGAAGTCAGGGAGGCAGAAGAGGGATGTTTACGCCAGTGACGTTCAGCACGTCGGAGATGGGTGCGCTGGAGATAGAGGCCCGGGTGATACCAGGGGTGATGGGACGTGGAACGGCAGGATGTGGGGCAAAGGGGTGCTAGCGTGTCAAGGGTGCTGGTGAGAACAGAGGACCAGGAATCAGCCTGCTGGCCGACAGGAAGAGAAAAAAACTCAGAGGAAAAGAGAGAGTCAGCAGGAGGAAAGGCCTGCAGAGTGAGGGGCGTGAGACGGCGTTTGAGAACCTTAAGTGAGGTTGTAGCGGATGAAGCAAGAGTCTGCATAGGAGGGAGGGTGAAGGAAAAGAACAGGCAATGATGGTCAGACCAGGGAAGAAGGGTGGATGAGATAGAAGAGGGAGCATAGGGGGAGGATGAAAACGTAAGAATAAGATCAAGAGTGTAACCAGAGGAATGAGTGGGACAATGCACATGTTGGATGAGATCAAGGTCGGAGAAAAGTGAACTGAGGGCCCAATCGCGAGGGCGAATTTGGGAGGAAAGGTGCGCGTTGAAATCACCAAGGATGACCAGATGAGAGGTAAGTAAGGATGTCTCAGAGAGGGTGAGCAGAAGAGACTCCCAGAGATCAGGGCGCATTGAGGGTGGGGCATAGATAAGGAGGAAAAATATAGGGACAGAAGTTCCTGAACACAGCAGTAAAGCTTCAGGATAGCAGGGTTGAGGGGACGCAAGTGAGAGAGGAATAGAAGAGCGATGAATAACAGCTACGCTGCCCCCGGATCGATGAAGCCGGGGAACGTGAAAGGTAGAATAACCGGGGGGAAGGCATCGGTGAAGGATACCGTCCTCACCCTCACGGAGCCAGGTTTCTGTGAGGAACAGAGCATCGAGAGAGTGTTGTGATACGAGGTCATAGACTAGAGGAGTTTTAGCACGGATAGACCTGCAATTTAGGAGAGCAAAAGAAAGAGTCAGCAGAGAACAGACAGATTGAAGTGGAGGTGAGGAAGAGAACTGGGTAGTAGGACACGCCACAAGATTATGCATATTCCGGGCGCAGACCCCTGATGGAATAGAGGAGACCGGTGGGGGGCGGTTCCCCCAGAGAACAGGAATAGAGGCCATATAATGTCTGCTTTCTTTTGACCGATTTATTTAGTTGCATGCCATTTGTACAAATCATTATTGGTGTTATTAATATTATTGTAAGGGACCCTGCGCAACATGTGACATAAACACTGAAATGAATGATTCTTCACAAGCACATTCTGTTCACACCAGAAACTAGTCATGAAGGTCCTCATTTACTAAGCTGCATTAAGGTTTAGTAGTTACTGTGCAGTAATTGCCAGAATTAACTGCCGATAAAAGCACAATCCCCATGCCATAGAGTTAACACAGAAAAGTTTGTTACTGCCCATTAACAGCACAGTACATAACATAAAGCACATAGCATTTGGTCTTCGGTGCTCTTGTATCCCTTTTCCGGTTCATTCCACTTCCTTCCCTTTAATTGTACTTTTTCACTTCTCCCCCATCTCCTCTTTTATAATGAGAATAAAGACACTTTGGCTTGTTCTTGTTGGAAAAAAACAGACCCAGCTTTATTCAACATCACTGATCGGCATAACATTCCATAACTCAGAACAATAACTTGGAATAATAACCTGGATAACTCACCTCATCTTATGAGGGGCATTTTGTTCACCTCTGCTGATGGTGGAAGACCTTTAATCAAACTGGCAGTTGCCTGGGCCCATTACATGGCCAACACGAGCCTCATAATCATCGGTGAGAGGGCTGCTAAGACTTCGCAACCTTTGATCTTCCCCCTATAGAACCAAGATGATGGTCTTTCTTATGGCTGCATTAAAGATATCATGGCCTATATCTATGAGGTGGAATCCATCTTTGCTGTATAATGTTTCCTCCCCCAAGATTGTGTCTAATAACTGCCCCCCCAACCTACCACAAATTTTCCTATTTTCACGTTTAGTTTTTTCCTACTACTTTTGATAATATTTGTTTTTTCGCTCCTCTCTGTTCCATCCTCAAAACAATCAGAGACCAAAGATTCCAGTATTTCTCCATTTCACTTTTAGGCAAATCATATCTTTTTTGGTTGATAACACAGGTACACTACCAAAAAACTGCCTCCAGTTTTGCAACTGATTCCTATAGATTTTGGGGTGCTGAATCCAGGAAAAATAGCCAAAATGTTCCATCACGTCACGTTTTCTTGCAAAATTAGATTTCTTACCCATATAAGGAATGTTCACATAATTTCTTTTTAGCCGACTGCAGTTTATT
This sequence comes from Ichthyophis bannanicus, assembly GCA_033557465.1. NCBI lineage: Eukaryota > Metazoa > Chordata > Amphibia > Gymnophiona > Ichthyophiidae > Ichthyophis > Ichthyophis bannanicus. The sequence goes on from CM066036.1 coordinate 189,386,189, forward strand.
TTCTTGGCCCAAAATAGAGGTTGTAATGGTTAACTAACTAGAAACACTCCCTCATGATATTTTAGAGTGTTTTGTATTCATTTTATACATTAACAGGACAATTGGGAGGCGGGGGGCTAAATCCAGTACTCGCGCTGGCGCATGTTCTTTCCTGTTCGCCTCGCCTCGTTCGCTCGCTCAAACACGGTGGTTGCGACATGAACGTTCCTGTCAAATTTCAGTTTCTTGCAAGTTCATTATTACCTTTTGTTTGCTCAGTCGTAATCCAGCTTTATTCTGAAGTGGTTCACTACAGTTGTAGTTTGCAGTGCTGTGTATTTGTGATGGCTCACAGAGCCAGAGGTTGCGTCAACTCTCCGGACAGTTTTTGTTTTATTTGTGGGGAATATACCGTGAAAAAGCGGCAGAGGAACATTTCTGCATTTATTAAAAAAGTATATTTCGCCTATTTTGGTTTGAAGTTAGGCGATCAAGACAAACCGTGGGCTCCTCACAAAGTGTGCAAGACATGTGAGGAAGATCTACGCTTATGGATGAAAGGTAAAAAACAAGCATTTCATTTCGGAATACCTATGATGTGGCGTGAACAAAGAGACCACAGCAGTGACTGCTATTTTTGCTCTTGCATTGTGAAGGGATACAACTTAAAAAATAAGAACGTAATAAGTTACCCCAACCTTCCCTCAGCAATTAGGCCTATGCCTCATAGCAACGAAGTACCTGTGCCTGAACCACCAAAATCTTTGGATCATATTTGTGTGGACGGTTCTCATCATGATGAGACTCATCAGATGGCTTTTCCCGATGAGTCCAGTACTTCCGAGTTTGAAACTGAACCAGATCCGAAACCTGAACTTTTCTCTCAAGCTGAATTGAATGATTTAGTCCGGGATTTAGGACTCCCAAAAGATGCTGCCCAACTGCTAGGTTCTCGGCTTAAACAGAAAAATCTATTGTCACCAGGAACAACTTTTTATTGGTACCGCAACCGCGAGACACAATTTTTGAAGTATTTCAGCAAAGAGGAAGATTTGGTATTTTGCAACGATATATACGGAGTGATGGAAAAGTTTAAACTCAAGTATGATCCTGCTGAATGGCGGCTGTTCATTGATTCATCAAAAGACAGCATAAAAGGTGTTCTTCTTCATAATGGCAACACATTCGCTTCAGTTCCTATTGCTCACTCTGTTATTCTCCAAGAAAAATACGAGAATTTGGCCCTGATTCTTCAGAAGATTCGTTATGATGAGCATAAGTGGATGATTTGTGGAGACTTTAAAATTCTATCTATGCTATTAGGGCAGCAATCCGGTTTCACCAAATATCCCTGCTTCCTTTGCTTGTGGGATAGCCGGGCCCGCGACCTACACTGGGGGAAAAAAGACTGGCCAATTCGGGAGTATTTGAGACCCGGTGAGAAAAATGTTCTTCATGAGAGCTTGGTACCTCGTGATAAAATTCTATTACCACCTCTCCACATTAAGTTGGGTCTCATTAAGCAATTCATCAAGTCCCTTCCAAAAGATGGTGAGTGCTTTCGGTACCTTTGCTCAAAGTTCCCCCGACTTTCTGAAGCAAAGCTAAAGGAAGGAGTGTTTGTTGGCCCTGATATAAGGAAACTCATTTCAGATGGAGCATTCGCTGAAACGATGTCTGAGAAGGAAAAAGAAGCCTGGGATTCCTTCAAGGATGTTGTTCTCAAATTCTTGGGGAACAGGCGGGATGAGAACTATAAGGATATTGTTGCCAGGATGCTCAATGCCTTCAAAGAACAAGGCTGTAACATGAGCCTGAAAGTCCATTTCTTGCACTCCCATGTGAACTACTTTCCCGAAAACTTGGGGGCGTACAGTGAAGAACAAGGTGAAAGGTTTCACCAGGACATCAAGGACGCAGAGAGAAGGTACCAAGGAAGATGGAACACCACTATGATGGCTGATTTCTGCTGGTTGCTGCTGCGGGAAACCCCAGATGAAAAATACGCCAAGCAGCGCACCAAGAGAAGCATTCGGGGGAAGAAGAAACGGGCCCACCAGGAGATTGATTGACCCAAGAATGACTTTAAAATCTAAACTGTGTTGACAAATATCGTGTTTTTACTAAACTTTGAAATAAAAATTTGCTAGTTATTACCACAGTGTCGGATCTCATTTATTAGAATTTTATTTTCACACCATCGGGTGTTTGTCTTCATGTATTGCAATGGTGCGGTTTGCGTTTTCTATTCTTACATACATACCTGTACAACATTTTTTGCACATTTCTTTGCTTTGCTTTGTGTCTAACCTCGCTCTTATATGCTCAATGTTTGTGCACATGTATGTGGCTGTTTTAAGTGCAGACAATTTTGCTACCATCACAGTGTGTTTTGTTGACATTACTCTATTCTTATGTGCTGCCTTGTTACAATTTTCTTTATTCTTATTTGAATAACTACTAAACAATTAGTATAAAGAATTCATCCAAGAAACTTTTATCTCGATCGCACTCAATCTGAAACTTTCACCTCAAACTGCTAACCCAATGCAGCAAAAAATCTGTACGTGATGGAGCAAATTGGTTACCAGATTTGGATTCAGCGCACCAAAAAACGTAAAAATCAATCGAAACATTAGAGGCAGTTTAAAAAATTTTTTTTTAGTGTACCTGTGTAATTAGGTCTATGTTTTTTTACTTACCAGGTTGTTGCCCTCCAGATGTAATACAGTTTAGCCGGGGTGCTCTTTGTCTTGCGCCTAGTTGGTAATTGCTGCCATTAGTTGGTCTTAGCATATTCCCCTCTTTCCCAGCCACTGTAGTTCTGCTCTGTGTCTTGGAAACCCAGTTGTTTGCCATAGTGGCTCTCTAGTGCCCGTTTTCTTGCCCAGTAATAGGAATGACCGATTATCCAAATCCTGACTCCTGCATTACTTGCAATGACGTGTGATCGATTTAGGTTAATACTCAACCTGTTCTTATGTATGTTTTGTATCTTGTGCATCCCTACCTGTTGATTTTCATTATGTTTTCTTCTAAGCCACCTAGAGTATGGACTAGTGTAATGGTATCTATTGTAAATGAGTGCGATGATAAGCTCTCTGGATTCCATCCCACTGTTTTTAACCCTTCTATTATACATTTTTGTCTTAGAATTAAGATAGCAACTTCCAGCTCTGTGTTTAAGTAAGATCCCTTTTGTTGGGAGGTCTAATTGCTAAGTATTGAAACAGCACCCTTACTGGCCAAAGCTCTTCTACCTGTGTGTTGGGTAATCCTATTATTGTGCCTATCCCCTTTGGACAAGCCTCCATTTGCCACATCACCAACATGATCTGCAGCAATGGCCTGTGTATGCCGCATATGGGTGCCCTGGCAGGTAACATAAGAACGAACATGAGATATGCCATACTGGGTCAGACCAAGGTCCATCATGCCCAGTATTCTGTTTCCAACAGTGGCCAATCTAGATCACTGGTACCTGATGGTTCCGAAAAAGATACACAGATTCCATGTTTATCCCAGGGGTAAGCAATGGATTTCCCTAGTCCACTTTAATAATGGTTATGGACTTTTCATCCAGGAACTTGTCCAAACCTCTTTTAAACCCAGCTACACTAACAGATTTTATTACATCCTATGGTAACAAATTCTATAGCTTGATTATGTGTTGAGTGAAAAATTATTTTCTCCAATTAGTCTTAAATATTCTATATTGTAGCTTCATTGCATGTCTCCTAGTATTTTTACATTTTGAAGGAGTAAACAACCCATCTACATTTACCTGTTCCACTCCATTCATTATTTTATAGACCTCTATCATATCTCCCTATAGTCTTCTTTTTTCCAAGTTGAAGGGCCCTAACCTTTTAAGCTTTCCTTGTAGGAGTATCCTTCCGTCCCCTATATTATTATGGTGGCTCTTGTCTGTACCTTGTGTAATTCTTCTATATCCTTTTTAAGATATTCAAGGAGCGGTCACACCATGGAGCTATACAGAGGCATTATAATATCCTTTGTTTTATTCTCCATTCCTTTCCTTATGAATCCTAGCATTCTATTTGCTTTCTTGGCCACTGCTGCACACTGGGCGGAGGGTTTCAAAGTATTTTCCACATCGAATATGTGATTATTATGGAAAGAAGAATCCTGTTCTCTAGGAGGTGTTTGATCCTCTCTGATCAGGAATCATGCTCTTTTTCTCCTGCTGGCCGCTAGCTACATGATAAGTTTTAGGCAAATGCTGAATTCAATTGTTTCCTTCTATCAGAAGCTGACTTTTCCCACGAGCTGCATGGTAAGATGGCTGCACAAGTGGAATTTATACTTTTGTCACTTTTGTGATGTTCCCTTTAAATTTAAAGGAGTCTCATGCTAGCATCCTTTATTCCCATTATGCTCAGCCCGATATGCATCTTTGTTGTGCCACTAGTCTCCCTACCAACCTCTCAGCACTTATTCCCTCTTCTGTTTTCCAGCAGTCTGGTGGCTCCTTTCTTTTTAAACTGCTTATCCACTTGTCTTTTATCCCAAATGCTTTCTTTGATTCTGAGCAGCTATCTTCTCTTCTCCACAAGACTCCTTGCAATAGTTTCTCTTCTTCTCTGATTCCTTTTAAGTCCTTTTGTCCTGCCCCCTCATTTATTATCCCCCCCCCCGACTTTCTCCTAAGTTCCTTACTCCCCCACTTTGATGGCCCTAGCCACCGCTGACGCACTTCCTGCCTTGTCCTCTGGCCTCCCTGTAATTGTATCTCTCTGTTTCTACCTGCATCTGCCCGCCCCCCTCCAGTCCTTCCTTTTGTTTTTGTCGCCGCCTGTGACCAGCATTGGCCATGTTATGTAGCCTGATGCCCCTTTTAAACTCTCGGGACTAGGTTACCCTAAGGTGATGCAGTAGATTACATATTCTGAATTGGTGTAAACTGCTCCAAATTCTCTGTTAGCATATGTACTGACCACTGCATTAACTGTAAGGCATAGTTACTTCCCATTTCATGCCCCTTTTTTTGATTTAGTTCACACCTTTCCAGTAGTAGTTCAAGATGCGTTTATATTCAGGCACAGTAGGTATTTCCCTGTCTCCGAAGGACTGACTACCTAAGTTTTTACCTGAGGGAGTGGAGGGTTAAGTGACTTGTCCAAGGCCACAAGGAGCTGGAGTAGGATTTGAACCCTGGTTTCCCAGCCCACTGCACTAACCATTAGGCATGGCATTAACTGTTAGCATGGGCGGTAATTGCTGCATTAAATGGCTAATGCAGCTTAGTAAATAGATGGCCAAATGTATGAAGTTAGTCCAATAAAATAGTATCACTTTATGTTATCTTTATATTTGTTTATCTTTATTTCTAAGACATAAAATGAAAGAACACTCCTCCGGGTTCCCTTCACCCAAATTAAGTAAATCTAACCCGTGTTGTCTGCAGCAATGAAAACATCTCTTTTCTCTGTGCAAAATAAAGACACGTTCCACTCAAATTAGGAAAGATAAGAACTATATCTGCGGAGACCTTTATATAATACAGATTTTTGTCACCAGCTAGTCTTATGGGAATGAATCACGTACATGATATTAGGCATTAATCTATGACAGGTTCATGCACAAATGCTAGCTTAGAGAGCTGGTATTTCCCTTAGAAGGAAGGTGTACAATGTTTATTTTGCTCACCAGCTGCAGTAATACTATTGGACCTATCTTGTCTTCTCCTGCTCTGTCAAGGGCTGATAATACACTCTGCACCTGCTTATATAGTCTATGATTTTTTTCAGCACACTCTTAATTCTTATTGAACTCTGTATTTGACATGGGAATAGAGAAACTCCTATGTAGTATAAACAAATAATAAAGCTCCATAGTTTGCCATTTGTGCAAAGACTAGTTTAAAAAGGTCAATACCATAAGGTGCTAGGGTTTCTGGTGCCCCCCCTGCAACCTATAGATTGGCGCCCTCTCTTTCATTATTATTAATGCTGGTTTCACCCCACCTCCCTTTTTCGCAAATACTCCTTTGTGAATTCTTCACATGATGCTAGTATTTCTCCTTCACATCCAGTATTGCAAGAAAATTGCAGTGAAGGGGCAAATGCATAGCCAGAATAAAAATAACTACTGAGCAGTAAATACTTAGCATCATATGAACAGGCTGTGATATAGTCCAAGAGCATGCTAAATTTTAGATATGGATCAAAAGAAAAGCATTCAGCTGTATGGACAGCTCAAAAATATTTTATTCAAAAAGAAATTTGCAGGAGAAAGATTTTGTACAGAATGTGGAATCAAAAACATTATAGCCAAACAGCCAATGTACTGTACATCTAGAAACAATAAGCAAAATTGGTATAATGTTAATGCAAAGAATAGTCACAATATAGGAAGTCAGTGACAACATTAGTGTATTGCTGATTTAAACCACATATGTTAACCAGGTTTCAATGACGTGGAGCCTGATTCTATCAGAGGCATATCCGGGCTATCTGGACGGCCCCGAGCAGGACAGGCGTATTAGGACCCGATTCTGTACCGCGGGAGCAAGACGTTTCCGCGGCATACAGTATTGGGCCCCAGGACAGCCCGGCATGCCCTCCCCACAGGTTTCCCTGGCTACCACAGCGCCGACCCCCTCTTCCCTGCTACTTGACCAACAGTTGGCCAGCCAGGGCCTGGATCGGGCAGCAAGGACATCCCTGCACCAGGCCCCAGCCCTGGGGCGGGATTTCCAGCACTGATCGCCCAGTTTGTGCAGATTATTCCACCTTCGAGGTGGAATAATCAGCATACTCCCCCTTACTCTGCAGGATGTACAGAGCTGTGCCAAAATTGACCCTGTATATCCTGTTGGCTTGGCCCACCTCCGCTCTCAAACCTTTGTGGTCTCTTCCCGAACGCGTTAATGTATATCACTACTAAATAGCACGTTCACTCAAAACACTGTAATAAAGTAGAATCAATCATTCTTATTGCAACACTGTAATAAGGTCTCAGACTTGTATCGCACTTAAATCCAGACTTGCGTCCATTCATGTAGTGCTGTATTTTGCATCAATGACCTTATAAACTATTGTAATCTGTTATTACTATTACGCTGTGCAGACTCTTTAATGGTAAGCTAAAACTTAATTTAATCGCCCCATAGAGTCATGCCCAGCAAGCTAAACGGATCCCGACGCTCAAATTTGGTGCCACTAAGGCGTTTCAATATGGTATTTTCATCAGGAGATCCTCTCGTGTAATCTACAAAACAAACAAACATTTTTACTCCGTGAAAACTACATACTATAAGTGTCGCCCTTTATTCACCTTCTTCTAAAATATTAAAAACACTTCTACTTACAAATATTTATGCTGCCCGCGTCCCCTTTCACTTATCATCCATATGTATGACTACTTCCATGTCTCCTCAGGACGCCGCGCATGCAGGATAGAACTAGCTACCATCATTTAAAAACCCTCACCGGAATTACCTAATTCACTTCAGCTGTTCCTCTAACAGTTTTCCTTATTCTTGCTTATCCCTCTTGATATGACATTCATGCTCTAGGATCATTGACTTAAAGACCAGTTAAAACTTGAAATTAAGAAGGCTGGATTTTAAAAAACCTGCTTATATTAAACGTTAAACCACTGGTCTCATTTATCCTTCCACTATTATAAAATGTGCTCAAGCACTATTTTCACTAAATACCAATAAGTATACAAGGAAGCTAAAATATCAGTCCTAATCTCTCTGCCATTTCTATTAATCACAATTCGTTTGTACAGTATTCAAGAGAAATACCACTGGAACTAGAATAACTGTCCTTACATTGTTGTTTAAACTATTGCCTACATAACTTGACGTATCAAACGTAACTAAGGATCTATACTCATGATCTGGAGTTGTATAATAAAGGGCGACACTTATAGTATGTAGTTTTCATGGAGTAAAAATGTTTGTTTGTTTTGTAGATTACACGAGAGGATCTCCTGATGAAAATACCATATTGAAACGCCTTAGTGGCACCAAATTTGAGCATCGGGATCCGTTTAGCTCGCTGGGCATGACTCGCTGGAGTGATTAAGTTGAGTTTTAGCTTACCATTAAAGAGTCTGCACAGCGTAATAGTAATAACAGATTACAATAGTTTATAAGGTCATTGATGCAAAATACAGCACTACATGAATGGATGCAAGTCTGGATTTAAGTGCGATACAAGTCTGAGACCTTATTACAGTGTTGCAATATGAATGATTGATTCCACCTCCGCTCTGCCAAGACTCTGTCCCCCCCCCGTCCCCCACCAGCTCTCCCCATCCTGCCGCTCTAGCCATGCGGAGAGAGTCGGAGAGGGAATAGGGGCAGTCACGTCTCAGAATCGGGCCCATAGAAACAGAAACATGTCAGCAGAAAAAGACCATATGGCCTATCTACTCTGCATTTCCATATCAATTACTATAGTCCCTTTTTTACTTTAGAGATCTTAACCCTCCACAGCCCATGTTCCCTGTAAAATAGTTATCTCCAAGTTATAAAGCCCTGTTCAATGTAATTTCAGTTTGTTCAATGTAAACCGCACTGATGCAGAATAGCACGGTATATAAGAGAATGTAAATAAATAAATAAATCTTTTATGTTTGTCCTATGCTTTCTTGAATTTAGATACTGTTCTTGTCTCTTCTACCTCCACAGGGAGACTACTCCACGAAACTACCACTCTCTCCATAGAGAAATATTTTCACCTATTACTCCTGAATCACCCTCATCCTATGCCCCCTTGTTGCAGAGCTTACTTTCAATTGAAAGAGGCTCTCCTCCTGTACATTTATGCCATGGAGGTATTTAAACATCTCTATCATATCTCCTCTATCCCGCCTTTCCTCTAATGTATGCATATTAAGATCTTTAAGTCTATCCCCATATGATTTATAATGAAGACTACTGCCCATTTTAGTAGCCACCCTCTGCACCGACTCCATCCTGTTTATATCCTTTTGAAGGTGTGGTTTCCGGAATTGCACACAATACTCCAAATGAGGTCACACCAGAGACTTATACAGAGGAACTATCACCTCCTTTTTTCTGCTGGCCATTCCTCTACCTATGCACCCAAGCATCCTTCTGACTTTCACTGTCACCTTTTCTACCTGGTTAGTCACTTTGGGGCTCATTCCGAGGCACAAATAACGGGGATGGATGTCCCGCCAGTTATGCGGGGAAGATATATGGGGGGCGGGGAAGGGGCGGCATGTGGGCGGAGAGAGGGTGGACAGTATGCAGTCGCCGGCCCTGGATGTACTGGGCCAAGTCTGTCCGCCCTGTATGTCCAGGGCCGGCAAATGTTCAGGGAAGTTATTCCATCTCCGGGGTGGAATAATTTCCCTGGATGTTTCTTTGGGTCTGCATCGGGGCATGGAAGGGGCTGGGGTGGGGCAAAGTCGATTCCCCACAGCCCGACCCTGGCCTTAGGAGGCTGGATCGGGGGTCGGGCTGCGGGGAATTAACCTTTGTAGCAGGTGGCCGGTATCGCGGCTTTTATCTTTTTGTATCTTTGCATTCCTGACTACTTTCCTAGCTTCTCTTTTTCCAAATATTGGTGCTTCTCTTCCTCTCTCTGTGATGTCTTGTATTTTATGATGGCCACCCTCTTTTTCTTCATCTTTTCAGCTACTTCTTTTGAGAACCATAGTGGCCTCTTTTTCCATTTATATTTATTTATCTTTCTAACAAAAAGGTTTGTTGCCTTTAAAATATCCATTTTCAGTTTTGCCCATTGATTTTCTACATCCCCCAGTTATTCCCATCCCGCTAACGACTCCTTAAAGTATTGTCCCATCTTGGCAAAGTTTGTTCTTCTAAAGTTTAAGACTCTTGCTCTTGAATGGACTTCGTCAGCCCTAGTCCTAATACTGAACCACCCCATCCGGTGATCACTGATGCAAGATGATCTCCCACTATAACATCAGAAACACTTTCCCTTTGGTAAGCACCAAGTCCAGTTTGGCCCCTTCACATGTGGATTCTGTTACCATTTGCCAGAATGACAAGCCAATAAATCCTTGATTTTCCCTTGCAGGATCACAGGATGGATTTTCTTTTTTTTTTTTTTTTTAATTTAATCTTTATTAATTTTTACATAAAGAAGCAGAATTACACAAGCTTCATGGAAATTAGGACAAATGGTCTGAAAAACATTGATAAATCAATTTTTAACAGGAAAATAATACTAGGAAAAAACAATTCCAAGTCCTACTATAGCCCACCACACTAAGATCCAAGTAGGAAATAACAAATAACCAAACAAATGAGAAGCATAAGAAAGGGAGCATTAAAGCAGTCAAACCTAAAAAGTAGGCAGGGCGTCCGGAGTGTCATTAGGAGTACGTCGGGCATTTAGAAAGCTCAATAACTGAGACGGTTCATAGAAAATATAGGAGGCATTATTAATTTTTACCATACATTTACAGGGGTACTTTAAAAAATATAACCCTCCCAACAGCAAAACCCCAGGTCGAAGGAGAAGAAACTCCTTCCTACGTTTTTGAGTTTCCTTTGCAAGACCTGGGAAGACCCTAACAATTAAACCATAGAATTGGACAGAACGTTTCCTAAAAAACATTCGTAAAAACCAATCCCTATCAGAGGACAAGGCAAATAAAACAATCAATGTAGAGGGAGAAACCACCTCCTCAACCGAGGACTCCAACAGAGCTGAAACGTTTAACAAATCTGCCTGACTCACCCCTTCAATAACTCCAGCCCCAGGGTCTTTCTTCCCAGATGGTAAATAATATACTTTAAGCATAGGGGGATGGGAGTCAACTGGAACGCTAAGTACTTCTGACAAATACTTCTTAAACATGTCCTTAGATGAAATATTAGGTACTCTAGGAAAATTAATACAACGTAAATTACAATATCTGGAATTATTTTCCAGGAATTCAATTCGAGTTTTTAAAGCCACCATGTCCTTCTGAGACGATGAAACACCTTCCAAATAACAAGTAGCCTTCTGTTGCAATTCTGTAACCGATGTTTGCAATGCTGATATTTCCAGGGTATGCTGTTGGAGCAAAACAGTATGTCCCTGTACCTGTGCTGCCACAGCCGCCACTTGGGGAGCAAACGCTTCCCCAAGCTTGACTATAGCAGTCCATATCGATTCAAGGGTAAATTCAGCAGGTCGCTGTAAAGAAAACGTAGATACCTGTCCCAGAGAGCCCTCTGCTGTACGACGTTCACTCCACGATTCTCCAGACCAGGACAAACCCAAGATGGTATCCAGTTTGCCCGCAGTAACCTCCCTCAACATCACATCCTCAGGGTTGGAAATATCTGCGGATCGAAGCTCCATGCTCCTCAACTGTGCTGCCGCTCCTCCAGGGTCCGAGCCTTCTACAACTTCGGAAGAAAGCACAACCCCTGACTGCACAGGACTCCGCCCCACCAGAGGATCTTTGGGAGGTCGCCACTGCTCCGGCGGTGAGATCTCCGGCCCAGAACCCGGAATCAAGCACTCCCGCTCCGAAGAGGGATCAGCTGGGCTTTGCACCACCGACATCTGCGATTGCCGCAACGGCGTTACAAAAGCGTCAATCGGTCCAACAACCAGGGAAGAAGCAAAGGAGGCTGCCGGGCTAGAGGAGGACTTCTTAGCCCCTTTAGCCTTCCGTTTGCCCATATTACAAAGAGGTAAAAAAACCCGCTGCTGCTAGAGCTCCCCCTCAATCCGCCATCTTGGATCCGTCCAGGATTTTCATTTTTTGATCAAGTCTGTGTTATTCTAGGTTTCTCTTGTTCTAGCTTCACTTCCTACTGACAGTCATGCCGACAATGTACTGGCAGTAGGAAGTTAAGATGGGGTGACAGAAAAGCAAAAATAACATGGCCCCTTTCCTGCCGGACCAGAGAGCAAGTTCCACACTTTTTCCATAACCCTTATGGGTATGTTTACTAATCAGTGGTAGCGGCTTCTGTGCAATATTGGATCGCACGGAAGCCACTACTGCTGATCAGTAAACATATCCCTTAGGTTTTCAGGATTTCTTTCCCAAAATTATACTTTCCTTCAGAGTGAGGTGAGAGAAAGAATTCTCACACTCAGGCATCCGCATTGTTGGCAGAAACTAACATGCTGGCTCAGCACAAGTAATGTGGATGCAACTAATGCCATCTCAGTGGGTGGCCTTAGTTGCTCCTGCAACCATTTCACCACACTGAAATGTGTTAACTGCAGGGGGATGTAACTGTCTCCCTGAAGTTAGCCTATGGCCCTTCACCAGTAATATAACACACACATGTGTTACCTGCACAGAGCTTAGGAAACATTCTGCTAAATGTGCCAAAAACAAGAGGCTCAATGGCACCAATGCAGCAACTGCCACTTCCACAAAAACAACAAGAGTGACTTGGCGGCCCCAACACAGCATTTTCCACGTTCACAAAAACAAGAGAGTCTCAGTGGCCCCTACACAGCACTTCCCATCCTCAGAAAAACAAGAGGGGCTTTGTGACCCCAACACAACACTTCCCACTCCAACATAAACACCAAGAAAGGCTTGGCTACCCCAACATAACTCAAAACCGTGCACTGGCCAGCATGGTGTTAATGTAAATATATATTCTGCAAAAAAACCCAAAGGAAATGCAAGGAAAAGAAACCACAGCACAGTTTTTAACATAAAATTATAACTCATTTTAATTTGTTATAAACTGCATTATGGCTGTTGCTTTTTCTTTTTGAACATACAGTATATGCTGCATCCACAGAACCCTCTTCCTTGACAATGGGTGTAGAGCAGAACTAGGACATTCACCCACAGAATTCAATATCTAAAAAAAAAATCTAATTCTGGTCATCTCACTAAAAACAACATAAACATTCTCCAGTACCATGCGTATTGTGAACTACTACAAAACCCTACAAAAGTCACTGAGGATCTATAGAGCAAAACTACCATACCATACCAGCATCAACTTCAAAACTCACATAAGGAGACTACTCCCAAAAAAGCAGCACTGTAAATACTGCAGCAGGCCCTAGAACATCCAAACAACTATTTGAAAAGCTGAACAATTCAGATTACTACAGTACAGATCCCGACATACAAACTCCATGTTAACTGAACATCTGGTCTTGGTCAGAACCCAGAACACAGACCCTCACCAAGTACAGAATAAGTGACCACAACCTAAAAATAAAAGTATGTAGATAAAAATTAAACTGCAACCCCAAGAAACCAGATTCTGCATACAGTGCAACTCCAGAAAAATAGAAAGAAATACATTTCCCTGTACTGTATAAAATATAAAGATAGTGCAAAATCCGAAAACTAAATTGAAATTAAATTATTTTTCTACCTTTGTAATCTGACCATTTGATCAAGCTGATCCTAATATGAGGTTTCTGCTTTCCTCTGTCTTCTCTTAGTTTTCTTTCAATGGTCTCTAGTTCATCTGACATTTCTTGTCTCCTCTTGTTTTCTTCACTTTGTTCCATCTTGGATATTGATCTTTTCCCTTCAGTTTTCATCCATTTATTTTTCTCTCTTTCTGTCCACTCAGATTTCACTACTCTTACATTCCAGTCCTCAATCCCCCTCTTTTTAACTCCATCTACCTGACACTTTTCAACCCTCACCTCATTCCTCCCATTCCCCACCTCTTTTTTCCAAGTTTCACTCACTTTCTCTCTCCCCCTAATCCAGTGTCTCTCTCTCTTTTTTCCCTCCACCCAGTATCTCCACACTCTCTCCCTATCCTTCCATGTCTTCCCTCTCCCTTCCTAGTCCCCTGCATCCAGCATCTCCCCCTTCTTCATACTATCCGCCAACCCCCCGCTGAACTCCTGCCCAATCGGGGCAGTGGGAGAGCTCCTGCCCAATTGGGGCAGTGGGAGCAAACCAGCCCGGCAGCCTGCACACCTTAAAAGCGGCATCCCTACGCCGAGGGAGCCGCTTCTACCGCCAACCCCCCGCTGAACTCCTGCCCAATCGGGGCAGTGGGAGAGCTCCTGCCCAATCGGGGCAGTGGGAACAAACCAGCCCGGCAGCCTGCACACCTTAAAAGCGGCATCCCTACACCGAGGGAGCCGCTTCTGCCGCCAACCCCCCGCTGAACTCCTGCCCAATCGGGGCAGTGGGAGAAAATCAGCCCGGCAGCCTGCACACCTTAAAAGCGGCGACCCTACAGGGCGTGCCTGCACCTGGCGGGCCCGCGCCTGAGGGCCCTTTGGCGTGGACCTTAGGCGCGGCACAGAAGCGCAATACGACCATACTCACCAAGAACACAAAGACAACGAAACGCTCACCACCAGCAACAACCGCACCAACAAAGAACACCCCTACCCACTACAGCAACAGAAATACAAGGACGACTAAGACCCCACCACGCCAGAGGAACAACACTGAAGCGCACCTGGACCCAAACACCAGGTACTCTCACAGAAAATGCCACCCTTCCTAGCCCCCATCTACCTCCTCACTCCTCTCCTGACCTTATACCCCTCCCCTACAGACAATAATCTAATTTGGCCTAACATCACAACAACACAGCCCACTCACACCCGCAACCCTAAACAAAATCACTCTCACACACCCCATACATCAACCCATGCCCCCAACCCCCCACACTACCACCACCACTCCATCTCACTAGTAAACACACGCTCGGTCAGAAACAAATATCACATGCTCCAGGACCTAATCACAACCAACGGAACCTAATCACAACCTAACGGAAACCTGGCTAACAGACAGCGATACAGTGATAATGAACCAGCTAACCCCAAAAGGATACAACCTCCATCACTGCTCCCGATCACACTCCAAAGGTGGAGGCGTAGCCATCATAGCAAAGGCCGATCTCCACTTCAGGACCCACTCCTCCGAAACCACCTCTGAAGCAGATCTCCTCACCCTCATCAATAAACACCTTTCAATATGTCTCATCTACCGCCCACCTACCACAAACACTGACCTACCAAGGATACTACAATTCATATCTGAGAGCACCAACTCTGCAAAGGAACAAATCATCCTAGGTGACTTTAACCTCCCTTCACTTCAGGAGGAACAAACAGAAACCTTCACCACCGCCATGACAGCAATGAACCTGATACAGATCATACAAGAACCCACCCACGAAAAAGGTAACACGCTGGACCTCATATTCCTAAACTCTCAATCTGCCTCCTCATGCAAGAACCCGCAGATCTCGCCTGTACCTTGGTCAGACCACTACCTCATTACCATCTCCCACGTCTACCAACCTATGACCAACAACGAAGGTGGACAACAAACTAGAAGATTTAAAACATTCAACAAAGAGTACTTCCTAGCACAAACCCTACCCAAACTACAAACAAACTCCACTAACATCGATGACCTAATTCACAACAGGAATACCACGATCTCCATTGCATCTAAGGCACCGACGAACAAAACCGCCCCAAGACCTGCTTCTACAAAAGCCAGATGGTTCACCCCCAGTCTCCGAAAGCTAAAAACAAAACTCAGAAGAACAGAAAGAAAATGGAGAAAGACCAAGAATGACAGTGACAAAACAACATACCTATGTGAACTCAATGCATACCACTCTGAGACCGACAAAGCGAAGAAAACCTACCACACAAAAATCATAAACACATCCATAAATAAACCCCGCGAACTCTTTCAGTTTGTCAAACAATTGACAAAGGCACCCAATAACTCAGACCAATTACTGAAGATTCCACCAGAGATACTAGCCCGACAATACAAACAGCTCCAACAACCACAAAACCCACATCTGAACGCCGAGGCAACCACAACAAACCTCCACCACAACTTATACAGTGACTGGACCACCTTCAAAGAAACCACCGCAGAAGAAATATCATCCACCATCTCCCGCCTAAACACCACCACCTCCCCGCTGGACCCCTGCCCCACCGACTGGATAAAGAAATCCAAAGAACACCTAAGCACACCACTAACACATATTGTCAACGAATCCCTATCTCAAGGTCGCATGCCCGACATCCTCAAAACTATGATCATTCGACCATCCCTAAAAAAACAAAACCTTGATCCCCAGGACCCAGCATCCTACAGACCAATAGCAAGCCTACCATTCACCGCCAAGATAATCGAGAAGATAGTCCAGCAACAGCTTCAAGAACACCTAGACATCAACAACATACTGGACCCACAACAACACGGCTTCCGCCCACTCCATGGAGTTGAGACCCTCATGACCACATTGATGAACACCCTCATCATAGGAACCCAAGAAAAGCATTCTGGATATATCATGATTTTCCTTGACATATCAGCAGCCTTCGACACTATCTCCCACAACATCCTCATACGAAGATTGCAGTCAATTGGAATCAAAGACACCACACTCCAATGGTTTCAATCATATCTAACCAACAGACAACAACTCATCCGTACCAGCACCTCAACCTCGCCCCCCTTCCAACACCACCAAGGAGTACCCCAAGGATCCATGCTATCAGCCATGCTCTTCAACATCTACCTACAACCACTCTGTTCAGTCATACGGACACACAACATCAACTTCCATATCTATGCTGACGATATCATGCTCTATGCCCCAATTACGACCGCAAACCCAACAAATACATGCCTCTCAGCATGCTTCTCCGAAGTGTCCCATTGGCTACAAGAAAACAACCTATCCATAAACATAAAGAAAACTGAAGCCCTCATAGTAACAAAAGACCCAGACTTCACGCCACCTAAACACCTTAACATAGGAACCACATGCATCCAAATACAACCACAAATAAGATACCTAGGTATTATCATTGACCAAGCTCTAACCCTCAAGCAACAAATCACCAAAACCACAGGAAGTATATTCCATAAAGCGAAAACAGCACAGCGGCTCAGACCTCTCCTCGAACCTCAAGACTTCAGGACAGTGATGCAAGCTATGACTCTCCCACATCTGGACTACTGCAACATAATCTACCATGGACTCCCAACTACACAGACTATCCCCCTCTGAACTGCCTTGAACACCACAGCAAGAATTATTCAGGGAGCAAAGAAAAGCGACCACATCACCCCAATCCTAAGAGACCTTCACATACTTCCCCTCGAAGCTAGAACTAAATACAAGTCCATCCTACTCACCCACAAAGCCATCCACCAAGCACAGAACAACCAGCTCCGCTCCCTGCTGACACACCCGACCCATGGAATAACAACCAGACAGACCTCCAACAACTACCTCACCGTCCCTCACAAAAGAACCAAAAGCTCTCAAAAGACATGCAACCGAGCCTTCGAACTCTACGCACCATCCCTATGGAACTCTTTACCAAACCACCTCAGAAACAATAACGACATCCTATCATTCAGAAAACAGCTGAAAACCATCCTATTCCAAGAATATTTCAAGACAACCCCTACCAAAAAATGCAACAACCCCTGAACTCTCCATGTCCCTCTGAGTGACAACTACACTGTACTGTCCATGTCTAAAGTCTATCCTTCGTCGGAATCATCAATGTTACCTACCTGGTGATGGCCCCAATCTGATACTTGATTTCCCCACCCTTATATGTAACACCGCTTTGACCCGGTGAAAAGCGGGATATAAATACAGTTAAATAAATAAATAAATAAATCCCATCCCCTGACTATTACCCCCACGTCCTGCATCTCTCCATCTATTTCCATATTCTTCCCGCTTTCTCCCTATTACCCCATGTCCTGAATACCATCCTCCCCTTATTACCCCCATATCTTGCACCTCTCCTCTGTTACTCTCTGCCCGCAGGAGTAGCTTGTTCTGTGGACAGAGGCTCTAAGACTGCTGAAGGTTGAGCTCAGCAGTGATTGCAGCAGAGAGAGGGCTGACCCTGCCCATGGGACTAGTGTGTCCAATGGGCAGAGGCCCTTTAAGGCAGCAATTGTGGTGGAGATAGGGCCGAGCCTGCCTGCAAGAGTAGGGTGTCCAACAGGCAGAGGCTGTTTAAGGCAGCGATCACAGTCTTGCACAGTCTTCTGCTCGTGGGACATGCTGGTCCCACGTGCAGGCTCTGCTTCTCTGTCTGCACTTGTATTCCTGCTTGTTGGGTGAGTGCAGCTAGCGATGGCGCCCTCCGGAGATCAGCACTCCCCTGCTGCGCTTACCTATCTTACCAGGTAGCACTGCTCCTGTGGAAAGTTTTGCATTCCAATCAAAGGAGATAGTGTGGGCGCTCTGATGCATTTCTGTGGGCAAATTAATGCTTTACAGACTGAAATAGGCTATCTCCAGGAACAAGCAGGAATGTAGTCTTCACATATGGGGTATCGTCGGTACCAACGGAGCCTGCGCGGGAATGCTCCCCAGCGTCCAATAGGAACGCTTTTGGGAGCATCCCTCAGCACATGCGCGCTGCCTTCCCGCCTTTCCAACTGTCCCTCTTCAGTTCTTCGTTTTCCGTGGAGCCGACAGGATCTATTCCCTGTCACCGCAGAAAATTCTGTCATTAAATTTCTCTTTCTTGTGGTTGCGTTTGCCTACCGCATGACGCCTACCGGTATCGCCGGTTCTTTTCTTTTCTTTTCATACAAAAAAACCCAAAACCTTAAACTTAGACTGTTTCTTTTCAGAAACTTTCCTCTTTGGTGCTAGGCGCCATTTTGGGCATTAGGCCCCATTTTCCTAAATCATGGAAAAGCCAACTAGTGGTTTTAAAAATGTACTAAGTGTGGCGGTACTATTTCCATCACTGACACCCATGATTGGTGTCTAAAATGTTTAGGACCTGATCATTCTCCAACTGAATGTCTCTCCTGCATGGGGATGACCAAAAGAGGAAGACAGAACCGGGCCGCAAAACTCAGTACCCTCTTTTCTTCAGATGCCAGATCCATTGCATCGACATTGTCAAGGGCCGCCTCTTCCTCCCATGGATCTCAGGTAACTAAACATAAAAGCTGGTCCTCAAAGGGTAGCTCTCCTGCTAAGCATCGAGAGGCCATTGGCATTTCCCTTGAGGGAACCATACCGGTAAAACAGCCCCGGCGGGAGGTTTCGGCTTCCAAAGCATCGATGGGGTTTCAGGATGTTCTCGAGGCCTCAACCTCACAAGAACTACCTGTGCCATGCTCGGGGGTTCCGGCCGTTCTTACCGGTACCAATACCCAGGCATCAGCAGCGTTGATAGACCAGAGGTTTCTTGCTATCGAGCGCAGTATCGCAGCTGTTCTTTCAGCTGCGGTACTGGTGGTCCCTAGGGCACCGATACCGACATCGATACCAATGCCGGTACTGACACCAGTACCGTCACCGGTACAGACACTGGTACAGACACCGACGATGCCGGTACCGACGGTACTGGCCCCGGTGGGAACTCTTCCCATGCCATCTCTGGCTGGAATTGACAAAGCGGTACTGGGTCACCTTGGTACTGACTTCGATCGGTACCGGGATCGTGCTTTGCAAGAGCATCAGGGTCAGGAATACTTTGATTCCTCCGATTCCGAAGACTCTGACAATTCTGCTGGCACTAGAGGTTTTCTCCTAGAAGATCCCTCTTGTCACCTCCAGAATGTCACCTCCAGAGGACATGTCATTCCAGGATTTCATCCGTGATATGGCCAAAGGTCTTTCAATCACAGTATCTCCTGAAGAGGAACCCAGAGCAAAGGAATTGGAAATTCTTCAATATCCTAAAGCTCCTAAGGAGGCAGCCACTCTGCCTATCCATGAAATTCTGCATAGCTTGATGCTCAGAATGTGGGAGACACCTGAATACTTCTCCTCACTCTAGGAGACTTGATACTATGTATCGAGTTCCACCATGTCCTGGATTTCAGAAAACTCAGCTGCCACACCATTCAATGGTAGTGGAATCAGCTATGCGTAGGATGAAAGGTGCAAAGAGGCATGCATCCAATCCTCCAGGTCGTGAATGCAGGACTCTGGATGCTTTTGGGCGCAGAACTTTTCAAGCTTCCATGCTGTCAGCTAGGATCAGTTCATATATCCTATATATGGGAATGTTCCTCAAAGAAGTCACAGGAGACTTGGAACTTATGAGCCCATTTCTCCCAGATGATAAGAGACAAGATTTTCTTGCTCTAGTTAAGCATGTTCAGAATGTCTCCAAGTTTGTCAATCGTGCAGCCTTTCACTGCTTCGAATGCATCAGCAGAACTTCTGCTATTGCCATTGTCGCACGACGGATTGCCTGGCTGCAGGCATCAGACTTGGAGACTTGGGTACAGGACAAGTTAGGCAATATTCCTTGCATGGGGGAGAATCTCTTCGGCAAGAACTGGCAGGAAAAGGCTAATGAGTTAGATGCTGACAATTCTACCTTAGATAGATTGTCAAAGTCTACAGCCACTCCAGCCAAAAGGAAGCCTTATAAAAAACCCTCTTTTAGCAAAAAGAGGAAGTTTTATCCTTCCTATACCCAGCAGAGTCAGACTCCAGGTCAGGTTGCCCAAAAGGGACAAACTAGACAGCAAAAGAATCCAAAAGGCCCGAGAGCCCAACCAGCTCTCCAGGTTCAGCCCCCTCAAGGGCTTTGACTCCTTCCTAGAGAGCTTTGCCTTCCTGCCTTTGAGGGGTCCCCAACCCCCCAATACTCCAGGCAGGTTATGCCATTTTGTCAACAGATGGCATCAGATAACAGCAGAAGATAGGACTTTGTCCATTGTAGGAGAGGGGTACAAACTTCATTTTCACAGCATACACCTCCTACAACTCTAAAGCAATTCAATTCACAAACCTCTGCAGACAATCTGCTAGGTCACGAGGTCTCCACACTTCTTACCCAAGGGGCAATAGAGGAAGTACCCATTCTTCAACAGGGTGCAGGGTTCTACTGCCCCTATTTTCTTATTCCAAAGAAAACAGGAGGACACAGACCCATTCTAGACCTCAGAGAATTGAACAAATATCTGTTTCGAGAGAAATTCAAAATGATTTCTCTAGGAACTCTTCTGCCATACCTTCAAAGCCAGGACTAGCTTTGCTCTCTAGACTTAAAAGATGCATGCATACACTCACATTCTCATCCATCCAGATCACAGGAAAATTTACGTTTCCTTTTCAGGGGAAGACATTTCCAGTACAGGGCTCTTCCTTTTGGTCTGGCTTCAGCACCAAGGGTATTCACGAAATGCATGGCAGTAGTAGCTGTATTTCTATGAACCCTGGGGATTTTCGTCTTCCCTTACTTAGATGACTGGCTCATTCGAGCCCCCACAGTTGCAGAGGCCAGCACTGCACTGTCCCGTACAATGCAAATCCTCCAATACTTGGGATTGGTAATAAACTTCCCAAAATCTCAACTAGTTCCTTCCCAATGCCTAGAATTCATAGGTGCCTGTCTAGATACCAGACAGGCAAGGGCTTTCCTTCCATAAGCCCGGTGTCTTTGCATAATACAACTAGCTTCTCAAGCAGTAAGCAAATCCTCCCTCACTGCTCGAGAGCTACTGCAGTTACTGGGACATATGGCATTCACAGTTCATGTAGTCCCATATGCTCGCCTCCACATGTGAGCAGCTCAGTGGACCCTCTCCACACAGTGGACACAGGCCACAGGTCATTTGTCGGACAAAATAACAATCTCTCAATGACTAGTTTTGTCCCTCCAATGGTGGCATCCACTAGAAAATCTGACAGTGGGGTCTCCTTTTCATCAACCCCTCTTTCAGGCCACCCTAACAACAGATGCATCACAGGTGGGTTGGGGAGCACACCTGAATCATCTCTCTACCAAGGGCACCTGGACTCCACAGGAGGTTGGTTTACACATAAACCTCCTGGAATTAAGAGCAATCTATTTAGCTCTTCGAGTATTCCATGCCCAGCTCAGCTACAAGACAGTCCTAGTCCAGACGGACAATCAAGTAGCCATGTTCTATGTGAAAAAGCAGGGCGGAACAGGCTCTCTGTCGTTATACAACAAAGCTTTACGACTGTGGGCCCTCGCCAGAGAGCATCAAATTCACCTTCTAGTGGTATATCTTCCATGCATTCAAAACCTTTGGGCAGACAAACTCAGTCGAGTACTGCTGCCTCACGAGTGGTCCCTCTTCCTAGACCAGGTGGCAAAGGTATTTCATCTCTGGGGCACTCCAGACATAGACCTCTTTGCAAGTCCACTGAATGCCAAACTTCCCCGGTTCTGTTCCAGGATTCCGGCTCACAACTGTCAGGCAAGGGATGCCTTCCTCCTTCACTGGGGTCAGGACTTCCTTTATGCCTTCCCATCCATTCCCCTCATCCCCAAAACACTCTTCAAGCTTCAGAGAGACAGGGGACGCATGATTCTCATAGCACCACGATGGCCACACCAAACGTGGCATTCCCTGCTTCTACATCTCTCTCAAGTGGCACCTCTGGAGTTAGGTCATGCTCCAGCTTTCCTTTCCCAGGAGAACGGGACGCTATGGCACCCGAATCCCCAGTCCCTACACCTCACGGCCTGGTTGCTGAAGGCTTAGACCTCCAGGATTTCAACCTGTCCCAGCAGGTAAAAGATATCCTTCAGGCTTCTAGGAAACTTTCCACAAGAAGATCTTATGCCTTCAAGTGGAAACGTTTTACCATATGGTGCTCCAAGAGGGGATTAAACCCCCGGGTCATACCTTTAGAATCAATACTAGAGTATCTCCTTCACTTAACAAATTCTGGGTTAAAGAGCATTTCGGTAAGAGTCCATCTTAGTGCAATTGTAGCTTCTTATAAGCCTCTAAATGGACAAACAATTTCCTCTCATCCACTCCTTTCAAGGTTTATGAGAGGCCTTTTATTAACTAAACCTCCCATCAAGCCACCACCGGTGGCATGGGATCTAAATCTAGTTCTCGGGCAGCTCATGAAGCCGTCTTTTGAGCCTTTAGCCACTGCAGCCCTTACGTTTTTGACCTGGAAGGTCATCTTCCTAATTGCAATCACCTCTGCCCATCACATTAGTGAATTGCAAGCTTTAGTGACTGATCCTCCTTATACTAGTTTTCATCATGATAAGGTTGTTCTTCGAACTCACCCACATTTTATGCCAAAGGTGGTTTCGCCGTTTCATTTAAATTAATCATTTTACCTTTCTGTATTTTTTCCAAGGCCTCACGCCTCTAATGCAGAAAGAAACCTTCATACTTTGGATTGTAAAAGGGCCTTGGCCTTTTACATACAAAGAACACAGCAACATAGAAAGTCGTCACAACTTTTTATAGCTTTTGACACTAATCACTTGGGACTTCCAGTCTCCAAAAGAACTTTATCTAAATGGATTGCCCAATGCATATCCTTTGCTTATGAGAGTAAGGGTCTTCCTCTTCAGGAACATGTCACAGCTCATAATGTGAGAGCCATGGCAGCTTCTATGGCTAATCTCCACTCTGTGTCTTTCGATGACATTTGTCGAGCAGCCACCTGGGCTTCAGTACACACCTTCACAGCCCACTACTGCCTAGATAAAGCCTCCCGTCGGTGAGGGCTACATTCCTGCTTGTTTCTGGAGATAGCATAGTTATTCACCTGTAACAGGTGATCTCCGGGAACAGCAGGAATTTAGTCCTCACAACCCACCCACCTTCCCTAGGAGCTGTCTCTCTCTCTTTTTGTCTCTTTCCTGTCTCCCTCTATCCTTTCACTCAGCTACAAACATAACTGAAGAGGGACAGTTGGAAAGGGCGAGAAGGCAGCGCGCATGTGCTGAGGGATGCTCCCAAAAGCGTTCCTATTGGACGCTGGGGAGTGTTCCCGCGCAGGCTCCGTCAGTACTGACGATATCCCATATGTGAGGACTAAATTCCTGCTGTTCCTGGAGATCACCTGTTACAGGTGAGTAACTACGCTTTATCCAGATTGAATGGAGCCATTCCCAGGAGTGGGGTTAGAGAAGGATTTGTGGCAGGGGTCATGTATTACTTTAAATGCAGGCTGTTGAACCCCACAAATTCCTCTGTGATGTGGATTGCTGGGCAATGTTCATTCCCACCTTGGCCCCTAATGAACCCCCCCTTCCCCAAACAGCTTACTGTCATACTCCCGTGCAATAGCACCAATGATGTTTAAATGTAGTCAGATGGCCTGAGTGGTGGAGTCTGGCGGTTTCTTCAGGTGGAAGCTGAGAGATTTCACTAACCACGTCTTACTCTCCCTTTACTATGAGGCAAGTGGAGAGCAAGAGGAAAACAGACTAAAGTGAATAAGCCACTATCAAGGTGATGTTACATGTATTAATTATAGTTTGGTAGTGGTTTGTAATAATGGACTACTTTCAGGAATAGGATTTTTAGTGCTATTTATTAAATATTACAGTAGTGTAACCATCCAAAATATTCTTCTTAATTCTCAGTAACATTTTGCTCACATCAGCATAACAATAACTTAGGTAAGTGTATTCAGTCACATCAAGTAACAGGCAAGTCAAGTTATTCTTTAGATCTGCTGGTGAAACATTTACACAAAACATTCCAGGCCAATTCCTACTTACCTTCAAAACCTTCAAACTGACACATCCAAGATGAAGCTTGAGTGATCGCGTCTGAGGATGCTCTCTGTTCTCATCTGGCTTTGTCTTGGTACAGAGTAATGTCCTCTTTGGCGATATTGGGAAGAGGAAGAGGAAAGGAAAGGTTGTTCTCCTGGAGGCTTCCAGTCCCATATCTCTGTGCCAGACTACTCTTGAGAGCTTTGTAACGCCCTCAGTTAACTAAGCAAAGAGCCCAGCAGAATGTTTAAGCTCTGTGTTCTGTTTCAGTTGCACACAAAGTGTTTAGTCAGAGCTTAGGTTTGAATTTCCCCCTCTTTTCTCAGGGAACTTCTCAGTCACTTCTGCACACAAACAGTTTGGTCACTTCAGCCAGAAATTGCCCACATCTGGAAATTCAGAGTTTTTTTTCTCTAGTCCAAGAGAATATTTCTTATAAAATCAATCCTCTATCCACTCTCAAAAGCTTAAAGTCAGATTCAGAATTACAGTACCAGCTCTGAGTATAAATGGCTTCTTCAGACCTTAGACAGGATTCGAAGGAGAATTTAATTTCCTTTAAGAAATATTCTTTATTCAGTAAGACTCTCAACCAGTCAGTCAGTATTTCTCTCAGAGCCACTCACCCCAAATTTCAAATGGTCACCAAATTCAGTTTCCAGATAATTAAGCCACAGTTCCACAGTCACCAGTTCAAACCTCTTCTTTACTCAGCACACTTCAGCCCTCTTTTCACTCAGAAATCTCTCAAACATCTCAACTTTTCCATGAACAAGCCCCAACTGCTGCTTTCAGTTTCTATTCCTGTTTCTGCCTTTGCAGTTTTCCTTCAGAAAGGCTGCGCACTCAAGAGATTCTTGAAGAGATCCTTAAACCCATCCCCCTCCATATCGACACACAGCTCTGGAGGCTTCAAAACTTCCCTAGAGGGGAAATAAACATTTCTAGCTGCCACAGATAGCCCTGGACAGCACTTCCCCAGCCTAGCCAGGCAAAATTATTTTATTTTAACCCTCAGGTTACACTAAGATAAGGGGTCAGCAATTGGGGTTCTTGCTCCATAACGATTCTAGGTTGTATTCTGGATTCTGAAAATTGTAAATCTCAAGTGGCAAATATGGTTAAATTTTGCTTTTATAACCTTAGTTGTATTAGATATATTAGAACATATTTGGACAAGAAGACCATGCTCATAATGACAAATGCACTGGTAACATCCAAACTTAATTATTGTAATGTTTTATATTAGGCCTTATTAATTTTTTTGGAATCCAGGAAATAGTTTAAAGATTTAGAAGTCAACTGCTGAGACCCTGTCTAGTCTCATGAGACTTGAAACTGCTAGATCAGCCCAAACTTCCTTCAAAGCGTGACTCAAGCTGCTTGCAAACAGCCCATTGTGGTGGAGGAAATAAGAAGCTCAACATTGGTTATGCAGCACCAGCGCATACTAAAACCTTTTGGGGACATGAAATCCTGGATGCCAGGGTGCACTTTCTAGGTGCTTTCATGACCTGGCACCTGGGCTTTGTTGAGCTCTGCTTTTTACAGTGGATTTCCACTATCTGTGATCAAGTGACTACAGCCATAAGATTAATTCACTCTGCCAAGACCACAGACCATGTAGCTAGAAATGTGCAGGGCCAAAATCAACTTTGTTTCAACTGAAAATAAACTACTGGTAATTGTGCATCTTCTATGCAAGCTACAGCTTTTTTGCAACACATTAATTAGTAGGTATATGCATGTACAAATTAATTTTTAGGCACCCAAAAGCCCAAATGAACCCAAAATGCACATGCCTACATTTAACTCCTTTGCTATTTGATAGCTGTTTGCCTTCCTATATCAAAATTCCCATCATGGGATACTCATTGCCTTTGAACAATTCATTAGTTCCTTGTTGCCCAGGTAGGTCATTATGATTGCAGGATGACAGACTCTTGGAAATATCACCTCTATCGTGAGCTCACCTTGGAACAGACTCAGAACTCCACTTTCTATATATTGGCTCCACTCTTGTGGAATGCTATTCCCAAATACCTTAGAGTAGAGATCTCCTATAGGAAATTTAAAATTAGCCTTAAGATGCACTGTTTACCATGACTTATGGGCTAAATGGTGATGGCTAAGGTAAACAGATGGTGTTTGAGGGTGAAACCTGTTCTTTAAATCTGTCTATTGTTGTACTGTTTTATGCTTTCTATTTTCCCATCCATTTTAAGCTAAAATTGTAAACCCTTCTGATTTAAGAGCAGTATAGCAACTATAGCATAAACAGTAAACAATAAATTAATATGTATGTTCAGTGCCACTGGGAGAGTAATTTTATAAAAGATCACCAAAATGGAGAGGGTAAGTCGGTGCCTATTTGTAGCCTATTTTATAAAGGCACGCAGGTGCCTATGTCTTTTAAAATACTAGCACAAATCCTGCAGGAATCGCAGGTAAAATGAACCTGTTTACATTTAGACTAGCTTGAGGACAGGTGTAAATACTGTGAGCCGGCAGTCCTACTAGGTGGCTGCCTAGTAGGGGCGGAGGGCCATATTACTTGTGTCTTGCTTCAGCCTGGTAGCTGAGGCCCTTAATTGTGTAGTTGTGGGGCAGTTAAAGCAGTCCAAGTGGAAATAGGCCAACACAGGAAAATTTATTTCCAAATTTTATTTTAATCATCAAGTTTGCAAATTGGACCTTGGCAGAAGGTTCCAAACCATTAACAGAAAGTGAGGATATTTTCTCCAACAAAAAGCTTCTTTGTAAAGGTACTTCAGCAGTGCTATAACAAATCAGTTTCCTTCAGTCTTTGGAACAAAACAAGTTTTCTTTTTCATCCAAACCAAATACAGTTGAAAAATCACTGTTGCAAGTAAAGTCCAGCTAACCTTGTTAGCTTCTCCCAGCTGTTTCAGGTAAGCTTGAAAACAGGCTCTACTTTCAGCCTAGGAACTAAACTGCTCTTGGAACAGTTTCATAGCACAAGTACAATTTCAGCTTTAAAATGAGACTTCTCTCTTTCCAGCACTTCACAGTATCAATTGCTCAGCATAACTACTTCTTGGCTTTCCTTATAATATCTAATAAATGCTTTCTAAGCACTTCTCATGCACAATGAGCATTCCATTGAGACTTCTGTAGAATCTGAATCCCCTTTATAGAATTCCACCTCCATTTCTTCCTCAGTGCTACAAGGCTCAGGGACTGGGATACGTTCAGGGATTTCTAGTTTCACTTTCCTTAAAAGCTTAAAAAGTTTCCCCCAATGAACATTCCTTCTTCCCCCTGGAATAATGTCAGTGCTCCTAGACTTCCTTCCCTTTAGTGAGTCACTTAAAGGTACTGTCTGGTTTACCTTGCTTGTAGAAACCTTCCTTTTGTCAGGCTTTCTAAAAGGCTCCGTTTCTTGCTCAGAGTCTGAGCTGCTTGCTTCTGAGTTAGAACTATAGTCCTGGAACTCTCTCAAGCTTCTTCCCGCTCTTCTCTGGCCCTGCCCCGGGCAGTAGTGGTTAACTCATCCACTTCTTCTAAGGGCGGGAACCCCACCCGTTCACAAATCAACTGGGCGATGCGATCCCCCACGCTCACCTTAAAATTCTCCTGCGCAAAATTGAACAGGAGTACTTTTATGGATCCCCGGTAGTCTGGATCAGTGACCCCGGCCCCTACATCTATAAAATTCTTAAGAGCAAGGCCCGACCGAGGGGCAATTCGGCCATAACATCCAGGCGGTATTTCAACCTGGAGGCCTGTTTCAACTAGGGCCTTCTCCTGTCGAGGTATGATGATGTCCACAGCACTGCAAAGATCAACCCGGCAGCCTGTTCTGTCGCCCATTTCGGTACCTTAGCCTCAGGGGTGGTCCTACAGAATCTGAGCACAAACTTAGGTTTTGGGTCAGATTTTTCCCTCCGGGGTTCTTTCTTACTTCCTGATCCCACTCCACTTCCAAATAAAGGAGCGGGCATTGATCTGGCCTTTCCTTTCCTGGGGATGTCTTTCGGGGGAGTAATCAATTCCTCATGAAAGGATGTCCCTGGTATAGGGTCTTCCTGAGGGTCATTTTCCTTTTCTGAAGGCTGAAAGCCGGTGCGGGTAGTTATCATACCTGCCTTGCCTTCTCCTAGCCTGGGGTCTGCAACCTTTCCTACCTTGGGTAAGGCTTTCTCCCTGGCTAAGTTCTCTTCCTGAGAAAAGGTAGCTGGTTGACTTGTTTTGCCCTGCAACTCCTTAGCTAAGCCTTTCCTGAATTGAGGCCAGTCACGGCCTAGGACTATGTCATGTGGAAGTCTCGGTACTATAGCCACTTTTATCTGCTTTTTCATACCCAATCCTTTTATTTCAACGGGATGTATAGGATAGGTAGAGGCGGCTCCATGGATACAGCGAATCTTAATATGATTTCCAGAGGACTCTGGTGAGGGTTTATCTTTTGCCTCAATTTTCCTCCACAGCCTCTGAGATATCATAGATTGGTCTGCACCTGAGTCCAATAATGCCTCAGTTGGGATCCCTTCCACTTCCATTGTTAACAGGAACCCTTCTCCTGCATCTCTGTGCTGGGTAATTACAAAAGCTTTCTTAGCTTTACAGTCCCTTTTAAGATGACCCAACTCTCCACACATAAAACATTTTCTTTGTGCATCAAATCTTTTATCCAAAGTCATACTTTCTTTCCCAAAGTTTGCAAGCTTTGCCTTCCTTTCTAGTAACTCCACATTTGCACTCTTAAACACACCCTCTTTCTCAGGGCTCAACCTGTTAGCCTTTAGAAAGCGGTCAGCCAGTGCAATGGCTTCCTGAGTGTTTTTGCAATCCTGGAGGACTAGGAAAGTTTGCATATTGCGGGGTACAGCTTCCATAAACTGTTCTAGAATCACAGTGTCTAATACGGATTCTAAATCCTTAGTCTCCGGCGTAAGCTATTTATAAACTAAGCTCTTCACTCTATAATAGAGAACTTGAGGTGTCTCACCTAACTTCAATTTACAGGAATGTAGAAGCCTGCGATAGACCGTGGGGTTTAATCCCATCCAATCCTTGATAGCTCTCTTTACTTCCTTATAATCTGTGACTAAACTGGCAGGCATGGCCCTATAGGCCACCAAAGCTTCGCCTGTGAGAGAAGTGGCGAACCTTAGCGCCCACTGTTCCTTTGGCCACCTGGCCAGGAGAGCTATTCTCTCAAATGCCTCAATATAATAGTCTACATCATCATCTCTAGTAAGGCGTCCACAAGAGAAAGTCTCAGTGCCTGATAGGTCCCACCCACGGAAATCTCCCCGTGAACCTGGCACTGTCCTTGCAGCCTCGTCCATTTTCTCTTGCGCTGCAAGCCACCTGGACATCATCTCCAGTAAAGGTCTTTGCTGTGCCTGGAGCATGGTCTTCGCCTGTTCTAGGCTCTGCGCCGACATCTCCCTTTGCTTGGCAAACTGGTCAGCCACCCAGGACAGGATGTCACGATTCTCCATTGTTGTAGTAGTGCTGTGAATAAAACAAAGAGAAACAAACACCAAGTGCGGTACTTTCTTATGTTCCCCTTTTCCAGTGAGCACTCCCCTACAGCCTCCCTCTTACACCAGCATCCGGCGATAACCCCTCCAGCCTACGGGTTACCTGGCCCTGGTGCAGAGTCTCGCCTTGTCAACCACGTGGATACCGACTCCAGCTCCACTGCCACTCCGGATCTTTTCTCCGCTTAGCAGGACAGCAGGTGTGTTGACAGCAGCTGTTTCTCTGGGGGTCCTCCCCTCCTTCTGAGGTCAGGATCTTCTTTTGGGCGTGCAAAAACTTGACGAAAATCCAAGAACTATGCCATCTGTGGGCTGGCAGTCCTACTAGGCGGCTGCCTAGTAGGGGCGGCGGGCCATATTACTTGTGTCTTGCTTCAGCCTGGTAGCTGAGGCCCTTAATTGTGTAGTTGTGGGGCAGTTAAAGCAGTCCAAGTGGAAATAGGCCAACACAGGAAAATTTATTTCCAAATTTTATTTTAATCATCAAGTTTGCAAATTGGACCTTGGCAGAAGGTTCCAAACCATTAACAGAAAGTGAGGATATTTTCTCCAACAAAAAGCTTCTTTGTAAAGGTACTTCAGCAGTGCTATAACAAATCAGTTTCCTTCAGTCTTTGGAACAAAACAAGTTTCCTTTTTCATCCAAACCAAACACAGCTGAAAAATCACTGTTGCAAGTAAAGTCCAGCTAACCTTGTTAGCTTCTCCCAGCTGTTTCAGGTAAGCTTGAAAACAGGCTCTACTTTCAGCCTAGGAACTAAACTGCTGTTGGAACAGTTTCATAGCACAAATACAATTTCAGCTTTAAAATGAGACTTCTCTCTTTCCAGCACTTCACAGTATCAATTGCTCAGCATAACTACTTCTTGGCTTTCCTTATAATATCTAATAAATGCTTTCTAAGCACTTCTCATGCACAATGAGCATTCCATTGAGACTTCTGTAGAATCTGAATCCCCTTTATAGAATTCCACCTCCATTTCTTCCTCAGTGCTACAAGGCTCAGGGACTGGGATACGTTCAGGGATTTCTAGTTTCACTTTCCTTAAAAGCTTAAAAAGTTTTCCCCAATGAACATTCCTTCTTCCCCCTGGAATAATGTCAGTGCTCCTGGACTTCCTTCCCTTTAGTGAGTCACTTAAAAGTACTGTCTGGTTTACCTTGCTTGTAGAAACCTTCCTTTTGTCAGGCTTTCTAAAAGGCTCCGTTTCTTGCTCAGAGTCTGAGCTGCTTGCTTCTGAGTTAGAACTATAGTCCTGGAACTCTCTCAAGCTTCTTCCCACTCTTCTCTGGCCCTGCCACTCGCTTTGGCAGTTCTGTCTGCTTCTCCTGGTTTCCCCAGTTCTCTCAGCTCTGCTGTGCTCTCTCTCTTCACTTGCTGACTGACCACGTTTAAATGTTTGCCAGCGTGCTTCCCTTTCTGACCCCACCCTCTCTCTCCCTGCTGTTGCCCTGGAGACTGGGTGTGGCTTCAGGCTAGCCTTGCAAGTGTGTGTTTCAGTATTACTTTCATTTTGGGACCTGTGCTTAGGTGAGCCCATCCCCCTCTCTTAGGAGAAAAACCTTCTTTTTTTCTCTTTCCCAGGTCTGTGCTGCACCTGCCTCACCACAATACACACAGATACAATACGTGCACACATTTTATAAAGTAGTGTGTGGAAATTGTGACTCTCCCCACTTTCTACCCAAACTGCTCCAGAACATACCTATGGCAAAGTTGCATACAAGAACACATATTATTGTGATCGTACATATGTGAACGAGCAAAGAAATTTTAAAAGAGGCATTTTATGCATGTATACTGGTATATATGTGTGTACTGGTTGTATGGGGAGGTTAGATGGGGGCAGGGAAGGGGCAGATCAGGGGCGGAGTTAGGGTGGGCGGTTGCCAGCCCTGGACATAGAGGACCGTTTCTAATGTTGGCCCTGTACATCCAGGGCCGGCGACTTGTGCGGAGAAGTTATTCCACCTCCGAGGTGGAATAACTTCCTTGGACGTCTGTTTTTGGTGGCCTGGGATGCGGATGGGGCAGGGGGGGGGCCTGAGGACATTCCCTGCAGCCTGACCCTGGCCTTAGGAGGACTGCACATACAGGGCTGTTCGCGATTCTGGTCCAGCGGGGCAAGACGTACCTCATGAGATCAGAATCGCAACCACCTCTGTACGTCCAGTTCAAACTGGACCTGCAGAGGGGCTCTGCGTCCGGGATGGAATGAGCCTGAGAGAGTATGCATGGTAAGCACTGCATCATAAGCATGTGGGTATATACCATGCGCTAATAACGCATCTTGCAAATATCCTGCGATGCATCTTGCATGGGTGCAATGATTTCCAGCTCAATTGCTGAAGTTAAGTGCACCCGTGGTATTGGTAACCCATGTTATTGGATGGCACCATGTCTACCTATCAGGGAAATTCTGTCCACGCCCCTGACAGTTAACACGGTGGTGTTGCACCCAATGCGCCATGTTTTTGCATGCTGTTGGCATGTTAGGTGTAAAATTACAACACACTTTAGTAAAAGGGCCCCTAAGCAGCTAAATTCTGCCCCCAATCTAACTGCATCTCTTGTTCTACTTCTTAAGTGGCTAAATGTATGTGCATATCTTGTACATTGAGCCAGTGAAATTTAGATAGAGAAGAGGAAGCTTTAACGGGTTAGGTTAAACATTTTAAAAATTCACCCCATTCTTTTTCTTTCTGCATGGATACTTTCAAATCGCCTCCTCTAACTTTTCCAATCACACGCAGGCAGGTCTTTTTTTTTTCCTCGCAACATCCTTGGGTAAATGCAAAACTTTTTCCTGAGAAATCCCTTGAGCCTTGCAAAATCAAAACGGTAGCAAATTATTAAATTTAGAGTTAAGTATGCAGTGAATCAGAAAAAAAACTGGAAAATGGATCCATCTCCTACAAGAATGTATTTCTGTAGCTTACATCTCATAATTAGAATTCCTATCATGCTTAAGTAATCTAGCTTTGAAGAATGGTTTATTAAATTAAATATTTTTACTGCAAAGTACATCTGTCCCTAAATCTCTCCAGAGGGAGTTCTCACACAGAATCCCCTCATTTCCTCTTTTAAAGACAAGCGGTATTCAACATTTTGTCAAGGATAAGAGGTACATTTTTATAATACATAGATTCTATAAAAGTTGTCAGTCATTAATGGACCTTTTGTTAACAGATACAAGCCCCGTGTCTTCTTGTATATTTAAGGATAAAGTTGAGTTCAAATATAGGAGTCAAAATCAAATTGTGGCCCAGTAAGAGGACAGAACTATGATAAGGTATTCTGCATTTAACAAATATTTTGAATAGAAACATTGATGGTTCATAAGATTTGCTAAATAAAATACAGGCCAGCAATACTCCTGTTTAAAAATTCCTGCATTTTTCAAGTAAACAAAGGACAACAAAAAGATAAAAGGGCTTGTTTGCTAAATATTAGCATGTGCTAACAGGCATTAGCATGTACTATTTGCCACTGTGCCCATGTTATTCCTATGGGTGCAGAACAAGGTAGCACATGCTAATGCCTGTTAGCCTGCACTAATATTTAGCAAACAGGCCCTAAAGATTTAATCTCCAGGAACAAGCAGGAATGTAGTCTTCACATATGGGTATCGTCGGTACCGACGGAGCCTGCGCGGGAACGCTCCCCAGCGTCCAAAAGGAAAGCTTTTGGGAGCATCCCACAGCGCATGTGTGCTGCCTTCCCGCCTCAATGCCTTTCTCACTTCAGTTCTACATTTTCCACGGAGCCGACAGGATGTCTCTCCTGTCACTGCAGAAAACGTTATCTTCTTTCTTGTTTTTTGTGGTCGCGTCTGCCTTCATTTGATGCCTACTGGTACCGCCAGTTCTCTTTTCTTATTTTCTTTAAAGAAAAAAGAAACTTTTCTTCGGTGCCTCACCCTACTTAGACGACTGGCTCATCAGAGCACCAACAGCTCCAGAAACAGAATGAGTGGTTTCTCATGCCATGAGAATTCTCCAATATTTGGGTCTGGTAATCAACCACCCAAAGTCTCACCTCACCCCTTCTCAATCCCTAGAGTTCATAGGGGCTCGCTTAGACATGCAGCAATCAAAGGCATTCCTGCCACAGCCGCGCTGTCTACGAATAATAGATTTGGCTTCCCAAGCAGTAAAGAAAACCCTACTAACTGCCTGGGAAATGCTTCAACTGCTGGGGCATATGGCATCCACTGTACATGTGGTCCCTTATGCCCGCCTACACATGCAAGCGGCTCAGTGGACCCTCTCTTTGCAGTGGACACGAGCCACAGGTCGCTTAACTGACAAAATCAAGAATTCGACACGTCTCATTTTGTTCCTGCAGTGGTGGCAGTCCCTCGAAAACCTCCTGGTAGGTTCCCCCTTCCAGCAACCACTGCCCCAGATCACCC
This sequence comes from Ichthyophis bannanicus, assembly GCA_033557465.1. Taxonomy (NCBI): domain Eukaryota; kingdom Metazoa; phylum Chordata; class Amphibia; order Gymnophiona; family Ichthyophiidae; genus Ichthyophis; species Ichthyophis bannanicus. The sequence continues at coordinate 189,420,533 of CM066036.1, forward strand.
TGACAACAGATGCGTCCAAGCTGGGTTGGGGAGCCCACTTGCACGATCTTTCCACTCAGGGTCTCTAGACCTCACAAGAGGTCTCTCTTCAAATAAACCTCTTAGAGCTAAGAGTCATCTACTATAGCATTTCAGGCCCAGCTCAGTCAAAAGACAGTTCTGGTCCAAACCGACAATCAGGTTGCCATGTTTTACATAAACAAACAAGGCGGAATGGGCTCTCTGTCACTATGCAGCGAAGCTTTGTGACTATGGGCCCTCGCCAGAGAGCTCCAAATTCACCTTCTAGCGGTATACCTTCCAGGCATTCAAAACTTGTGGGCAGACAAGCTCAATCGAATACTGCTGCCACACGAGTGGTCTCTCCAGTCAGACCAATTGGCTGGAGTATTCCAAACCTGGGGAACACCAGATATAGACCTCTTTGCAAGTCCACAGAATGCCAAACTTCCCCGGTTCTGTTCCAGAATTCCGGCTGAATACCGTCTAGCAAACGATGCTTTCCAGCTCCATTGGGGTCAGGACTTCCTCTATGCCTTCCCATCTCTGTAGATGTATCTGTCTGTCAGATAAGTGTGCATATGCTATGCCCTTTAGATCTTATTATAGATATCTATCTATCTATCTATATACCCGTCTATATATATATATATATATATATATATATATATATTTATACACATATCTCTACATATATGTGTGTATCTGTCCAGATACTTATTATAGGTAGATATGTATTTCCATACTTATCTCTTGACTGTCTATGCTCATAAAGGTTTTTACCTTCCTGTATGTTTCTGACAGTGGGCTCGCACAGCTTCATACTGTTCCACAGTATGTTTCGGATATTTTGCACACAACCACTGCTGTGGAACTGACAGCCCTACCGTATCCTAGGTTTACGTATCCCTGAAGCTCCATGCCCCAATGTCTTCCTACCTCTCACCAGTTAGGAAAGACATGGTGGATCTTCAGTGGATTTCAGATTCAATTCCTCAAACATCTGTCCTTTCTGGGAGTATGGGGTTCTTCTCATACCCTTTCCTCCCTCAAGGACTAGGTCTGTTTGTCCAGATCGGTCAGTCTTCCTCTTTTGCTCCTACCTCTGAATACTTCTGTAGCCAAAAGAGTTTTCAGCTTTCCATGAAGCTTCCCACTGACGACCTGCCGTGTTTGTGTTACCCCAATTGAATCCTGGGGTCACCTCTCACTTCCAGATGTTGACCTCCTCCTTCACTCCAGTGAGGTCACCTTGAATATTATTCTACTGGATCCCCAGTAGACTCCATCAGCCTCTCCACTTCCTGCAATCCAGTAGGTGAGCATCAAATGGTGATTGTTCATTCCAATATTATGGTGATTGTTCATTTCAATATATCTTTTGATAATGATCATACATACATGGATTCCTTCCCTGTAGTCCTTTCTTAGGTTAGCTGTTTTTTCAGCAGCTCCTCTCTTTTCAACTCCTGCCCTCCATCCTCAGGATGCCTGGCCACATGAGGTGTAGCATGTTTTCAATCTTCAACATGTTAGGGCTCCAGGCATCTTAGCTTGGGAGTCCCCATATGTGAAGACTCATTCCTGCTTGTTCCTGGAGATAGCACAGTTACTTACCTGTAACAGGTGATCTCTGGGAACAGCAGGAATAAGTCTTCACAACCCACCCACCTCCCCTAGGAGTTGTATTTCTCTATCTATCTTTCCTTTCCTCTTTCTCTCTCTCTTTGTCTCAGCTATGAAACTCAACTGAGGAGAGACAGTTGGAAAGGCGGGAAGGCAGCATGCAGGCGCTGAGGGATGCTCCCAAAAGCTTTCTGATTGGACGCTGGGGAGCGTTCCCGCACAGGCTCCGTCGGTACCGATGTACCCATATGTGAAGACTTATTCCTGCTGTTCCCAGAGATCACCTGTTACAGGTAAGTAACTGTGCTTTATTTGTATTATGTAGCTTATTTTGTTTTCTGTCTTATTAGATTGTGAGCTCTGATGAGCAGGGACTATCCCTCTTCTATGTTTGTACAGCGCTTCATATGTTGTGGCGCTTTATAAGTCTTTAATAATAATAATAATAATAATAATAGTACAAGCATAGTTGTGATCACCTTGGATTATTGCAATGTTTTGCATGTGAGGTTTCCAGAGAACTTATTAGGAAATTACAAATGGCGCAAACTATGGTGGTGAGGTTATTGATGGAGGCCAAGAGGCAGGAGATCACTAAGTCCTCCTTGGAACGACTGCATTGGCTTTTTGTGAAGGAATAATACATACAGAGGCCAATTCTGTGCTGTATGTGCCTGGCCCATCTGGGTATTCAGACATCTGACACACTACCTGGCTAACTCAGCCAGGCTCCTGCATGGAGCGGCAGTGGCATGGTGTCCCATTGCCATGCCACCATGGCTGCGTGCAGGAGCCACGATCACTGGCCGCCTACCAGACCTTTCTTTCCCCACAGCCTGACCCCTAATCAGGCCTTCCATGGCCAGGGTCAGGTTGCGGGGAATCCCCTGCACCTCCTCACCTTTCCTCCATGCCCCGGCACAGCCAATTCCCGGACATACTGGGCCATGACCGGAATTGGCTCAGTATGTCCAGGTTTTGCACCCCGCTCCCAGCCTGCCCACCATCCTCACCGTCACCACCCCTGCCCGCCCCATCCAGAGCTCCCTGCACAACTCCTGTGTATGTGTGGGGAGCTTTTGGCAGGGAATACGGTCCTGGGCGTTTAGCGAGGATGGACGTCCGAACCCCTCCTGCTAAATGCGGCTCGGAATCTACCCCACAGTATATAAGAAGGGATGTGAAGGCCAAATATTTTTGATTTATTTAGTTTCCCATGTTGTATGTGGGAATTTCTATTTTTTTTAATTTCTATTCAGGGGAAATGTCATTAATGGCATGCACTATCATTCAGTGCACACTATGGACAAACAGTGCGCACATTTTATTTTCTATGCCATACTGGGTCAGACCAAGGTCCATCAAGCCCAGTATCCTGTTTCCAACAGTGGCCAATCTAGGTCATACGTACCTAGCAGTTTCCCCAAAAGACACAGGTTCCACAATGCTTGTATTGGGTCAAACATTGATATCCTTGGTCCCTTCTTAATAATGGTTTATAGACCTTTCCTCCAGGAACTTGTCCAAACCTTTTTTAAACCCAGCTACACTAACAGCCTTTACTACATCCTCCGGTAACAAATTCCAGAGTTTGATTACACGTTGAGTGAAAAAATATTTTCTTTTATTAGTCTTAAATAGTTTACCCTGTAGCTTCATTGCATGTCCCCTAGTCTTTCTATATTCTGATAACGTAAACAATCGATCTGCATTTACCCGTTCCACTCCGTTCATTAATTTATAGACTTCTATCATATCTCCCCTCAGCCGTCTTTTTTCCAGGTGTGCACTATCATTCACTAGCATGCTCAATAGTGCTCACCATTCATCCGTAGTGCACATTATTGTTCTATAGTATGCATCATTGAGCGATAATCTGTGCTATTAATGGGAAACAGAAAGTGATGAATTTCATTTTTACTTTAGTTTTTGCTCTAAAATGACACAAAACAATATAGGATATTTATTTATCTAGGCTTATATACTGCTTTTCTATAAGTCAAAGTGGTGAATATTCAGGTATTGTATATATATTTCCCTTGTCTCCAAAGGACTCACAATCTGTTTTTGTACCTGAGACAATGGAGGGTTAAGTGGCTTGCCCAAGGCCACAAATGGGACTAGAAACCTCCAGTTTATTTATTTATTTTTATTTTTTATGCCATGCTCTTTAGAATCAGTGCGGTTTACATGTATACTAACAGGTACTTTTTTTTTATTCCCTTGTCCCCGAAGGGCTCACAATCTAAGTGTACCTGAGGCAATGGAGGGTTAAGTGGCTTGCCCAAGGCCACAAGTAGTGGCCATGGGACTAGAGACCCCAGTCCCTCTGGCCTGAAGTTGCTTGTCCCCATATGGGAATGGAACCCCTGGCCTTCCAGCCTGAGGTTCTTCCAGTCCAAGGTGCTGTTCTCTAGTGGGATCAAACCCCTGGCCCTCTGACCTGTGGTAACTTGCTCCAACCACCAGGTCACTCCTCCCTCAAATGTTGTTGACATTTCCTTTGGTTTCATATGATTGCCCAGCCCTAGATTTAAGTTAATGGTGATCACATTTAAAGTATTGCAGACCCAAAATCCAGGTTATTTAAAAGGGGGGATTACAGCGGTTTATACCAGGAAGAGATTTGTGTTCTTTGCAAAGGAAACCTTCTCATAATCCCCACAGTGGGAATCATAAGAAAAGTTGCTTGGGGAGCAAGGACATTTAAGGTGTTAGCACCAGAGAGATGCAATAAGCTTTCAGATGAACTTAGGGGCAGTACTAACTTACTGGATTCAGGAAATTACTGAGCATTCATTCATTTGCTGGTGGAGCAAGAGAGAACAAACATGTGTTTTTGCTTCCTATTGTATTTTAGGAAGTCATACTATACCATATTACAGCTCCTACTAGGATTTAATGTGCCTATCTCCACTGTTCTGATTGTGAATTACATATTTTTAATGAGTTATCAGGAAGACAGAATATAAAACTTTATAAATAAAACTTTATGAATAAATATAGGCCACTAGTCTTACAACTCTTACAGTGGTCCTTATGAAGCTTGATAGGCTATGGGTATACAGTTCCAAGGGTTTTTAAAATGTTTGTCAGTCTTGCTCAGGGTTCTTTGAATGGCTTCCAGAATATGCTAGGAGATCCTTGGCATTCAGACTCTCCTCACACTTCATCCCTTCTCAAAGTAACTGAGTCCCGTCCAGAGTTTATGTTCTGAACCAACTGTGAGACATATGAGTGCCTCTTGTTGGGTGATTGTTGACCTAGATAAAAGTCACACATTCAAGGACAGGCCAGTCCTTCCTGGCAGTGTGTGTGGTGAATATTTTTGAGTTTATGCATGTCCATTTTGTGAGCAACAGCAATGTGAAAGGACATCTTGTTAATATGCTCTAGGTCTTTTCAGGGTCAGCACAGCACGGACCTGCACATATGTACGGGTTGCAGTTTTGGGACCACATGCCACCTGCTGGTCATGCATTGGCACAGAGCCTGCCCCTGGCCTGTTGCATGTCCTGGTTGCACTGAGCAACTTACAACCAACCCCCACATCTAACTCTTGACACCTGACCTGTGCAGTCACACTCAGCTGTACAGCCCCCTTCCAGCTATGCTCCTATCAATATATACAGTCACCCAACAGGAGTGTCCATGTGCAGCTTTGCAGGGCCATGACCGACTATTGGCATTTCTGGGTGATTGCCTTAGGCAACAGCTTCTTGAGAGCAGCAGGGTGTAGCGGCATTCAGGGCACAACATTCATTTCTGATGGCTATGCATACTCTTTGAACCATCAGAACATTATTTTACCTGCAGAGCTAGTGGGCATACATACATAGAAACATAGAAATATGATGACAGAAAAAGACCACATGGCCTATCTAGTCTGTCCTTCCATATCAACAACTACAACAGTCCCCTTTTTACCTTTAGAGATCCTCTGTGTTTGTCCCATGCTTTTTTGAATTCAGTTACTGTCCTCATCTCTACCACCTCCACTGGGAGACTATTCCACGGATCCACTACTCTTTCCGTAAAGAAATATTTCCGCATATCACTTCTGAATCTATCTCCCTTCACCCTCATCCCATGTCCCCTCATAGCAGAACTTGCTTTCAATTGAAAGAGGCTCTCTCCCTGAACATTTATGCCACGGAGGTATTTAAACATCTCAATCATATCACCTCTATCCCGCCTTTCCTCTAAGGTGTACATATTAAGATCCTTCAGTCTGTCCTCATATGCTTTATAATGAAGACCACTAATCCATTTTAGTAGCCACCCTCTGCACCGACTCCATACTGTTCACATCCTTTTGAAGGTGCAGTCTCCAGAATTGCACACTATACTCCAAATGAGGTCACACCAAAGACTTATAGAGAGGCATTATCACCTCTTTTTTTCTGCTAGCCATTCCTCTCCATATGCACCCAAGCATCCTTCTAGCTTTTGCTGTCGCCTTTTCTACCTGTTTAGCTACACATGAACAGGGTAGGTGCAGGGATTGGATGTGCCCTAGCAGGCCTTCCATCATGCTGCCCCCCCCCAACCTCCATTAACCCCTCTCTCCATGGCCCGCAGGAGCAGCAATGGCATGGAAATTGCGATGCAGCACTTACCTAAACACTCTGCTTTCTATTATCTGATGTTTCAACCCACAGGGAAGTCTGCATTTGGAGGGAGGCAAAAGCTTCAGATAATAGATAGTAAGAACTGTAAGACAGTGCCGGAGAGTTTAGGTAAGCACTGCATCAAGGTTTCCAAGCCATTGCCACCACTGCAGGCTCCAGAGGTGGTGGTGGCAATGGGTGCCAACGGACGTCCAGCACTCTTGATGCCTAATGGTAGCGCCAACCCTGCACACAATGCAGTGTGTGATATTTCAGAGGATGCTGTGCATTTCTGAATTTTTACGAGGTCATTGTTGGAAGGGTGTAGTTCAGATGATCATGGTTTCTTGGGCGTTTCATCTGTATCTTGAAAAGAGGAAGTGAGGCTGGAAATGTTATGATGGCACCCAATGCCTTGCATCAGCCCTGGGGCTGCCCCTTGCAAAGTCTGTGCATATGTGCCTGTATTCACTGCAGGTAGGGTTGACCCAGGCACATTGTCAGCCTTCCAACTACTCCCTCTGGTTTTGGTATTTACACTTTGCGGTCATGTTCATCCGAGCACCATCCTTCCTACAACACTTCTTACATAAGAATGATTGGATGCCATTCTTTTCAAGGTTACACTTTGTTTTATATGTCTGTTCATGGATGCTCTTCCTGAAGATGAAAGTGAGGGCTGCTGTTTGTAAAAGTTTGCATGACTATCAGTATTTGCATTTTTCCAATGCATGCTGTAGCTCTCTGTTGCACCCCAGATGTTGCTACCCTTGCAACCACCTGGTCTTGGGAGCACCAGTTCTGTCTGCAGGTGACTGGATGTGCTGATTTATATACCTGGTCTCTGGAATTGCTTGGCTAACTTCTTCTCACTTTTACTCCTCCACCCACCCTCCAGTCCTAGGTAGTGACTTGCTGTTAGACCTTCCCAGGGTGGCCCTAATCTTGCCCATATGCAACATACCTTGACAACCTGACCTAGATCCCCTGCCAAATCCTGGTGGAGAGGACCAGGTTGTCCCTCTTATGCCCCAGTGGATAGAGAACACCTTCTCATGTGAGCACCATTTTGACAAGCATCTCTGCCTCTTCAACAAGTTGGCCTGTGTCTTTAGATGCCATTTCGCTGCTGTGATGACACCAGCCACAGAAGACACTTGACCATTCACCCAGCCAATTGGGTGCCATCTGGCTAGTCTAGGTTTGTCTCATTCTTCGGTATCTGCCACAATCTAGATTTCTCCTCTTATCTGAGGATATTCAATGCTGTGGTGCCATGTGGATTTCACCTCTTATCTAGGGATATTTGCACTGTGGCGCTGCTTGTCATTTTTATTCAGATTGTATGCATATCCCAGACTATACGGTTAGCATGGAGGGACATGTATGCGGCAATGCTACTGCTAACCTATCCAGGCATATTCAGACACTATCAGGGTATGTGTTCACTGGTTGAAAATTCGGGCTGCTTTTTGTATAGTTCTAGTTAATTAGATTTCTGATCGTTTAATTGTTGCTGAATATTGATTCCTACCTTTCTAATTATATTATAAAGAACATTTCCATAGTCTAGCTGACTAATCATAAAAGAAGGAGTTAAGTTCTTCAATGTTTTAAGGTCAAACAGTGTGCAATTTATGCAAAGCCAAGAAACATGTCTTAGCTACTGATGAAACTTGCATCTCAATGGTTAACTGACAGTTGAAGTAACATCCCAATATTTTAATGGAGTCCACCAAAGAAACAGAGGGGCACATAAGTAATGATCCAAAACTGGCCTTTCAGTGCTACCTGTTACCTTCATCAATAGACATTTAGCTGTTTCAGTCTCTTTGCATAAATCCAATGAGAAACAGCAATCAAGCAAGAATTCATGTGAAAGATCAAGGTTTGCATCCGATTACTAAAGCGTATAAAGTTTCAGGTCTGCTAAAAGTTTTTTCATAAAAATGAACAGCCCTGCATTTTACAATCTACAAATACAGGGGCTGATATCTATAAAGGCCGATTTTCAAACCATGGCGCTTAAATATTAGTGGGATATTCAGCGGTGAAAATCCAGGAGTTAGTCGCAAGATATACAGCTATCTATAGGGTCTCTAGGAATTATCATCGAATCAGGGGAGCTTAACAACAACAATTCATCAGCAGTGTCTGGCTAGAAGCTGCCAATGAATATCTGGATAAGTGCCGACATTCGATTAGTGGGATTTTCAGTCAACACTTATCCAGATTTCAACTTATTTATTTATTTAGCAATTTTTCTATACTGCTGTATCTATGAGACTAAGGGGTATGTTTACTAAACCGTCCTAATGTGCGCCCGGTGCTAGTGTTCAGGATGCCATATAAGGAGTGGGCATTTCAGTCTTAACATAGCAAACCGGGATTATCGTGCGCTAATGTGCATAAGCAGGCGCGCTGATGTGCAAACAGAGGAACAGAGCTGCAGTACAATGGTGAAGACACTGACTGATGGTGCAGGGGTCATGGGTTCAATCCCCCACTGTGCCCAATGAATAAGGCTGGCTGAGGCACTGCCTGTTATGTGTAATGCTTTATGAGGCATTTTAATTTTATTTTAATTACTGCTGCCATCAAACACACCCTCACATGCCGTAACTGAAGGTGCTGCATAAGGCACCCTATAAGGCACTCCATAGGGCACATTATAAAGTGCACTGTCCGCCACGGCACCCTATAATGTCCCCTATAGGGCACCCTATAAGTCGCTCCATAGGATACCGTATAGTGCACCTTATATGGACGGTACCATAAGGTGCCCTATAGGGCGCCCTATAAAGCGCCCTCTGAGGCACCTTATGGGTACAGTACGCTGAGGGTGTTTTTGCTGGCAGCAGTAATGTACATTAAAAATAGATAATGCTTTGGACAGCCCTATCAAATAACCCCACTGTGGGTTTGAACCCATGACTTCTGGCTCAGGGTAACAGGTGATCTCTGGGAACAGCAGGAATAAGTCTTCACAACCCACCCACCTCCCCAGGAGTTGTATCTCTATCTATCTTTCCTTTCCTTTCTCTCTCTTTGTCTCAGCTTTAAAACTTAACTGAGGAGAGGCAGTTGGGAAAGGCGGGAAGGCAGCACGCAGGCATGGTGGGATGCTTCCAAAAGCTCTTTGATTGGACGCTGGGAAGCGTTCCCGCGCAGACTCCGTCGGTACCGACGTACCCATATGTGAAGACTTATTCCTGCTGTTCCCAGAGATCACCTGTTACAGGTAAGTAACTGTGCTTTATCCTCCAGCATTTTGTAACATCTTGTGGAGGCAGTCCCTGTGAAATAGCTGGTGAGACAAGATAAAGCAATGAAAGGAACGAGAATTATCCAGAGACAACTGAAAGGAAAAAGCCACAAGAGAATAAGAAATAGATGAAAACACTATTGCTGTCATTAGCCTGCTATAGGGCTCTAGTCTGAGCTGTGTGGGGTTTTTTATTGAAATGTCTGATTTATTTCCCTTCCTCTTGCTTTGAGTGCAATTTTATGAACAAAGGTGATTTAAGAGAAGACTATGATGGAGGCAGATCTGAGCAACAAAATTGAAATAACAGCCTTGGAAATAAAAAGAATGGCATGGCACAGATTATACTCAACCAACTAACTGCCAAAGGGTAAGCTAAAAATATATTAAATACCAACACCCTTAGAAACATCAACCTACCACAATCACAAATTTCTATAACTAAATAATCACAACTTTCACATATTCATATAAGGTATATATGACCTCAGGGTATCCTTCTCCCTACATGTGGCGAAATAAATCACCATAGGGTTAGGTAACAAACCTCACACCACGGGTTTAATTCAAACTTACAAAAAATGAATCCAAATATAATAAAATTACCTACACCCAAAAAGTACTTTTTAGGGATTCTCAAAATTCTTTTATTAAAAAAGTATTTACATTTTATCTGAATTTATTTCAAATTTCCATACTGTCACGCTTTAGCAGAGAGCCAAAGCCCACAAACTGCCCATTTAATTCCTACAAAAGAAAAAATAAGGTATTCTTCAATTTAATAGTATACAATACCATACTAGTAACAAAAATTCACTTATCTGGACGTTGTAAAGACATCAGTCTGCACCGCAGCAGGATGCCATCACTTTCACTATAACTTTCAAATATCAAAGGAGCAGCGAATTGTTTCTACTATTGTGAAGAACTTCCTGTTATACACTTTGAACACCTTACTAAAACTGCCTGACAAAAGCTTCTGTTTCACCTGTTCGGCTTTGTCAGAGATTCAGAATTAGATTCTCAGGAAAGCAATCAGATGATATTCGCCACAATTACACAGAGAACTTCAATCACGGACATCTACAATGTCTACCATTGCTTGTATCGACAGCGTCTGACATCATCATTATTTAAAGGAGAATCTAGTGAGCCAATATGCTCACCGTTGCTGATGTAATACTTCAACAAAAACTTTATGTTCATTCTACCCCTATCACATACATTCTACAGATAAAACTCACAAAACATTTCACCGTATTACAAAACATAACAAACAAGAGGATACCTGACAGGAACTTCACAGCTTAAACATGAAAGTTAAATAAATAACGTCCATTCATTTTTATCATTCAGTCCATTAGGAGCTAGAGTATTCAGATCGTAAATCCATTTTTGTTCTTTCTGAAGTAACAATTTTCCTCTATCACCTCGTCATATACTAGGGAGAACCTGTTCCAACACCGTACAGCGAAGCTCTTCAAAAGTATGATTAAAAGACATACAATGCTGAACCAATGGAGTTTCCAGTCTGGCTTTGACAATGCTGTATTTATGCTTCACTAATCTCGTATGTAAAGGATGCGTGGTTTTACCAATGTATACCTTAAAGCAAGAACACCATAAGGCATACACTACAAATGAAGTGTTACAAGTAGTAGGCTGTTTTAACCGAGAAAACTGTCGCATGTGTTGTACACATAACTGGTCTTCCATCATATTACAATATAAACAATGCCCACATTTATTATGATGACATACTGAAGAAGAGCTGGTCTGTTTCGGTACAGCTGAACATAGCTGATCCCTGAAATTCCTACCTCTACTATACGCCATACGAAGTTCCTCTGATCCCCTCATATATCAAAGACACGACACATTTTTTGACCATTTTGAAGGAGTATGGTTCTCCCGAAAAAGTCACCTGAATGGCAACTCTGGATGTGGCAGCATTATATACGTCTATCCCCCAAGATGAAGCTTTGCAAGTGTTGACATGTACATGGAATGCTAGACTTAGACCACATCGGGTGCCAACAGAATTTTTATTAACGTTGGCGGAATTAGCATCAAAAAAGAATTACTTTATATATAAACAGGAATTTTTTCAACAGATTTCAGGCACTGCGATGGAGGCGACTTTTGCGCCATCATTAGCAAACTTGTATATGCACGCCTTTGAAGATAAGTGGATCTACTGCTCTAGCTATGCTCCCTATATTTTACATTGGCATTGTTATATAGATGACATTTTTCTATTATGGAGTGGACATCTAGACATTTTTTTTATTATTTATTATTATTAATAACAAAATAGGACATCTAGACATTTTGAAAGAGTTTTTCGACTATCTTAATGGGTGTAGCAATAATATTAAATTTGAGATTAATATTCAAAAATCTATAGTGCATTTTTAGATGTGCAAGTTATGAAAAATGGAGATAAATTCGATACAACAGTGTATACTAAATCTGATAAAAACACTGCTGAACTATTCAAGTTTCCATCCGAACCATTTGAAGCATAGTCTACCATATTCGCAGTTACTTTGTTGTCGTATCTGTTCATCTAATAAGGAATTTGAGAGTCAAGCTAACGCTATGATATTAAAATTTCAAGAGCAGGAATATCCTGATCCTGTTTTAAGAAAGGCTTATAAATGTGCAAAATTTAATCATCGTGAGTGGTTGCTAATGCCTAAGAGTTCAAATTCTGCTCAGCTTCCAGACTCACTGCCTATTACGTGTGTATTACCATATTCAAGTCTTTCAAATTTGATAGCTGCCTCCATACCTAAAAGATGGAAACTTTTTGCATCTCATCCCATTTTATCCGGTAATACTTTACATATGGCGTATAGTAGAGGTAGGAATTTTAGGGATCAACTATGTTCGGCAGTACCGAAACAGACCAGCTCTTCTTCAGTATGTCATCAGAAAGAACAAAAATGGATTTATGATCTGAATGCTCTAGCTCCTAATGGACTGAATGATAAAATTGAAAGTACATTATTTATTTAACTTTCATGTTTAAGCTGTGAAGTTCGTGTCAGGTATCCTCTTGTTTGTTATGTTTTGTTATGTTTTGTAATACGGTGAAATGTTTTGTGAGTTTTATCTGTAGAATGAATGTGATAGGAGTAGAATGAACATAAAGATGTTGTTGTAGTATTACGTCAGCAATGGTGAGCGTATTGGCTCACTAGATTCTCCTTTAAATAATGATGATGTCAGACACTGTCGATACAAGCAATGGGAGACATTGTAGATGTCCGTGATTGAAGTTCTCTGTGTAATTGTGGCGAATATCATCTGATTGCTTTCCTGAGATTCTAATTCTCAATCCCTGACGAAACCGAACAGGCAAAACAGAAGCTTTTGTCGGGCAATTTTAGTAAGGTGTTCAAAGTGTATAACAGGAAGTTTTTCACGATAGTAGAAACAATTCGCTGCTCCTTTGATATTTGAAAGTTATAATGAAAGTGATGGCGTCCCGCTGCAGTGCAGACTGATGTCTTTACAACGTCCAGATAAGTGAATTTGTGTTACTAGTATGGTATTGTATACTATTAAATTGAAGAATACCTTATTTTTTCTTTTGTAGGAATTAAATGGGCAGTTTGTGGGCTTCGGCTCTCTGCTAAAGCGTGACGGTGTGGAAATTTGAAATAAATTCAGATAAAATGTAAATACTTTTTTAATAAAAGAATTTTGAGAATCCCTAAAAAGTACTTTTTGGGTGTAGGTAATTTTATTATATTTGGATTAATTTTTTGTAAGTTTGAATTAAAGATAAGAAGGTTATGACCCGTGATGTGAGGTTTGTTACCTAACCCTATGGTGATTTATTTCCCCACATGTAGGGAGAAGGATACCCTGAGGTCATATATACCTTATATGAATATGTGAGAGTTGTGATTATTTAGTTATAGAAATTTGTGATTGGGGTAGGTTGGTGTTTCTAAGGGTGTTGGTATTTAGTACAGATTATACTCAACTAATAGCATTTTTTAAAAATATTTTTTACCACCCATGTTTATAGTGAGCTGTACTGCAGACTATGAAACCAATGTAGCAACAATAGCTCTTAATATGCATCAGTTTGGCATGAAGGAGTAATCTAGTGGTTATCGCAACAGCCTACTATCCAAGAGTTCCTGGGTTCAATTCCCATTGGCATGCTTTGGGCAAGTCACTTTATCCTCCATTGCCTTGGAAGAACAGGCCTAAAGTCATTTTCTGGTCCTGCCTTGCAAAAACTCTGTGGTTGCTGGCTCACCAAGAGTTAGCATTGACTTGAAGGCACTTAAAAATAAAATGCAATAATTAGTCTACATTAATGGCCTTTGTTACTGATTATAGTATTGTGTATACCATGGACTTCCCAAAGAACAAATCAGTTGGTACTAGAGGAGATGAAACTCACATTTTTCTTAGATACTCAAATGATAAGATTTTGATTTTCATTCTTTGGGCACATTATACAAAGAGAAAAATCATGCTTGGCAAGGTTGAAGGTGAACGCAAAAGAAACTGTATTGATACAGTAACCATAGCTATGGATGCCAATCTATCAAGAAGGAGCTGCTTGACTAAAGACTGAACAGAGTTTAGGACAACTATCCACAGGTTCATTGCCATGAGTTGACATCTACTCAACAGCACTTAACATGAACAACTACCAAAACTTTAACTTAACTTCCCTCAGGTATAGTTTGGTTTTTTTTTGCCTCACAGGTCTTATTTCATTTTTATATGCTGCAGGCTAGCATTCTCTAAAATCCTTCCTTTTCCATGCGCAGGGCCCAAAAGGCAGGCAGAGCTCTAGAGTCTCAATGAGTGGATGAGACGATGGCAAAAGAAGAAACTTTTGGATTCATTAGAAACTGGGCAACATTCTGGGGAAGGTTGGGGCTTTTCTAAAGGGATGGGCTCCATCTTAACCAGGTTGGAACCAGGCTGCTGGCATTAACTTTTAAAAAGGAGATAGAGCAACTTTTAAACTAGATAATAGGGGAAAGTCAACAGTCACCCAAGATCACATTGTTCGGATGCTAGCAAAAGATACTAGCAAAAGAGAGAAGTTAGGAAATCCTGACAGAGAGGTTCCAATAATGATAAAATGAACCCAGATGCCCTTACGTACAGAACTGAAAGTTTCCAAATTATCACTATCAACTGATAACCAGATTTTTTTTTTAATTTTATTTTTTATTCAATTTTCAAATACATTCAGCCAACAAAACTTGAATGATGGAAAAATGGTAACAGGAAAACAGAAGATGTTAAATAATCCCATAAAAGGGATAACAAACAAAATAATTACATTAGTATACCAAGATTAGCCCACAATTAAATGGTTGAGAGAGAGGCCACAGGAAAATATATTATGTCAAACATAGGAAATAAAGAAAAATCTGGCAGTGTAAGACTTATGCGTCAGCCGTACGAGACGATAAATCCCCAACTGGTCCCTCCGTAGCCATCAAGAATTCCAGGAGTTGACGGGTTTCAAAAAACATATATAATTTATCTTTATATGTAACACAGCATCTAGAAGGAAATTTCAACGAAAATGTCCCACCGAGGGAAAGAACTCTGGGCTTAAGTCTGAAAAATTCTTTCCTCCTCAGCTGGGTACCTCTAGCTAAGTCAGGAAAAATACGTACATATGATCCCAGAAACTGCTCACTGAAATTCCGAAAATACAAATGAAGAATCAACACTTTATCTGTCTCAAGAGCCAATGTAATAAGGAGTGTAGTACGGGCAATGACCACCTCCAGAGAGCTTTCCAGAAACCCTGTAAGATCCCCAGGAGCCCCCTGTTGAACATTATTACCTCCCTGAGAACCCCCACCCATGGATAAATACTGAACTCTAGTCAATGGAGGTAGATCATCTCTGGAGATTTTTAAAATCTCCATAAAATATCTACGGATCATCTCTTGAGGGGAAAGCACGGGAGACCTAGGAAAATTAACCAGTCTTAAATTGTTCTTCCGGACTTGGTTTTCCAGATACTCCAACCTCCTGGTAGTAACATTCCGATCTTTCACATGGGCGAGGTTTAACTCACGAAGCTGCTCAAGGTCACTACTTAGCTTTTCCATTTTCCCCTCCTGTTCCTTTTGAGCCTTCGAGACTACTAATAAATCATGCTTTAAAGTCTTAAATTCAATATTCATACAGGAAACAACTGTTTGTAAGGAGGCATTCATTGTGGAGATAGCATCCCATAGCACATCAAGTGTAACTTTTTCAGGTCTCACCAAAACGCCGGCACCAGCATTAATTGTCAGGGCCAAATTCTCCTGGGTAGGACCAGCAACCCTCCTCCACTCTGTTTCAGATCTTCCCCCGACTTCCAGGGACCCATTCGGAGCAAGTTCATCAGCTGCAGGTCCCTCCTCCGCACCTAGCTTCAGCGTGCTAGTCTTCACACCGACTAGCGCTTAACCGCAACTGGCAAAATCGCTTCCGGGGCTCGGCAGGGGGGCCCGTTGCTCCGGGGACAAGAAAACCCCGGACGTGCTCAGGTCAACCAGATTTTTTTTTAAGTGCCTTCAAGTCAGTGCTGATTCCTGGTGACCCAGCAGACTCTGGGTTTTCTTGGCAAGGTATGACTGAAAGTTGATTGTCAAACCTTTTCTTCCAAGGTAACAGAAAGTAAAACAACTTGCCCAAGGCCATAAGAAATGCCAGCAGGACTTGAACTCACATCTGACGGGTACTAAGCTGTTGCTCTAACCACTAGACTACTTCTCTTCTAAACAACAGCAATGTTTGAATGCAAATGCTAGAAGTCTAGAAAATAATATGCGAGTGCTAGAATATATAGCACAAAATGAAAGTTTAGATATAATTGGCATCTCAGAGACCTGGTGGAAAAAGGACAGCCAATCAGACACTGTGATACCTGGGTACAAACTATATTACAATGATAGGCTGGATCAAATTATTGGAAGCGTTGTGCTCTATGTTAGAGAGGGCATTGAGTCACATAGGATTAAAGTTTTGCATGAAACAACATACACTGTAGAATCTCTATGGATAGAAATCCCATGTATAAAGGGGAAGGTGATGGCAGTGGGAGCATACTACCGACTGCCTGGCCAGAATGAACAGAGGGATGATGAAATGCTAAGAGAAATCAGGGAAGCTAAAAAAAGATACAACACAGTAATAATGGGTGATTTCAATTACCCCAGTATTGGTTGGGCTAGTGCCACAGCAGGACATGCTAGGGAGATAAAGTTTCTAGATGAAAAAAAAAGACTGCTTCTTGAAACAGCTGTTTCATGAACTGATAAGAGGGGAAGCTATTTTGGACCTAGGGGTATGTTTACTAAGCAGTCTTAACGTGTGCCAGGAGTTAGTGTGCAGGATGCCATAAAAGGAGTGGGCGTTTCAGTCTTAACGTAGCAAAACGGGATTATCGTGCGATAATGCGCGCTGCGCACATTATCGGCGAAACGCCGCTAAGCACGTTAACGCGCGATAATCTTAAGTAGGCACGCAGACATGCAAACATAGAAGCAGAGGTGTAGCACAATGGTTAATACACTGACTGATGGTACAGAGGTCATGAGTTGGATCGCCCAGTGTGCCTAATGCATAAGGCTGGCTGAGGCATCACCCTTTATGTTTAAGTAGTGCTTTTTGAGGCAATTTACTTTTATTTTAATTAGTGCTGCCAGAAAACACACCCTCACGGTGGCGTAACCTAAGGTGCCGCATAAGGCACCCCATAACGCACTCCATAGGGCACATTATAAAGTGCACTGTCCGCCAAGGCACCCTATAATGTCCCCTATAGGACACCTTATAAGGCGCTTGATAGGCCGCCTTATAAGGCGCCCCTATAAGGTGCCTTATGGGGCACCTTAAGGTTACAGTACTCTGAGGGTGTTTTTGCTGGCAGCACTAATGTACATTAAAAATAGACAATGCCTCAGACAGCCCTATCAAATAACCCCACCATGGGTTCAAACCCATGACCTCTGGCTTCACAGGCAGTGAAGTAACCAGTGGGCTACAGCTCTATAACTGCTAACAAGCCCCTGGCTGGCTGCAGAAGGACTGCATGTCACCACACAAACTGTCTGCTGTGGTTACCAGGATAGGGTTAACCCACCCGTACCCATGATGCACTGCACATGCAAAGCAGCAGTTGACAGATGGGCACAAGATGGGGTATGCACCCCCACAGCACCTCGGCCTGGTAGGGGGAACTGACCGTGTGTGGTACTGGCACAAAGTAGCTACAGACCGTCACATTGTGCAGCTACTGTGCTCACCCTGAGGGTGAGGTGGGGCGACCAGCACCAGGTCCACAGCACCTTTCATGGCTGAAATATGCCATGCTGCAGGTTCTCATCAGTGCTACTGTGTGTGATAGGTAGTTCCTGCAGACACACCTAGGTTACATCTGTGTCTTTCTGTACTTCTCAGTCATGTCTAGCCCTTATGGGCTATGATGCACCCAGGAGAGTGCATATCCTGTGTTGGTGCCGTGGTCACATGATGTAGGTGAAAAAGTGTGTGTGGGGGGGGGTGTTTGGACCCATAGGCGGATTATGTACCCCACCCTCTGTGGCTCAGGGTGGGAAACAGGATCTCCCACCAACAGATCCACATTCTACCTCCCTGCAATGGTGGCATTAGAGGGGACCATCAACCCCAGTCCTGCTGGGGAACAGACACCCTACAGGGCAGTCAATGCCAATCTGTACACATCCATAAGGCAAGGCAGGCAGACAGACAGTAGGCCTGGAAATGCTCAGCTGCCCCCCCACCACTATCTGACATTCTCCAGCAGCAAGCCTCCAGCCACTGCACCCTGCAAGGTGTTCCAGCCAGACACATACTAACTGCAGACAGGCTGCTAGCTAGTCCATAGTGCATGTTCCTGGAGGAGATGTGTGTACCCAGAACTGGGATGCCAGCATACACACCAAGCAGATAAGTCAGTGATTGGGCCCCAAAAGAGAACCCATATATATTACATGAGGGAGATGCTATATAGCACTATGGGGGAACCTAGCCATGCCGTGGTCACTGCTGTGGCCACCCTGTCCGTGCAGGTGGTGGCCGGGCACTACAATGTGCGAGCCATTGCCCTATGCTCTGTACAGATGAATCCAGGCCAGGCCACCCTATCCAGGCTATTCCCACAGTACCTTGCTCCTCATTATGCACATTGGCAGGCCAATACTGGCAACAGTGCTAGCAGTGTGGGCTGTGGAGAGTGTTTGCAGCCACCACACACTGGATATACAGACACATACTCCCCACACCTATGCCAGCATTGTGCAACTATGGAGGTGTTTGGCAGCCCTGGCCACCCACCGCACCAGTCCTGGGCACAGTGCAGGCATGGCTATGGTACACAATACTGTTGGGGTCACCCCCCAGGGTGGTAAACACTGTCAGACACAAGACCTGTACCACACTCCAAAGACATCAGAAAGGTTGCTATGATGCAGCTCACTCAGAAAATTGTACTTAACCTCGGAATTGCTATCTGGCAGTAATCATAGCAACCTTTTGATAGCTGTGTACCGTATTCCCAGGTTTAGGGTGGTATTGCTAAGGTATGCAAGTGCTAGTATTGGGAGATGCACGCAGGGCCCAACATCCTGCCTCTCCAGGAGGCATTGGATAATGGAGCATGTGGGTGCGGGTGTGTGTGCCCCTGTTGGCCGCTGCTTTAGGGCAGAGGTTCCCGACTCCAGTCCTGGTGGGCCAGACACTGTTTGGGTTTTCATGCTGTCCCTCATGAATATGCATGAGTTACATCTGCATACCATGGGGGCGGCGCATAGAAATGCAGCACAGGCATCTTTATTAGAGACAGCATGGAACCTGAATGGTGTTTGGCCCTCCAGGACTGCATTTAGGAGACTCTGCTCTAAGTAATGCGCATGTTTATGGTGTCTGTGCTCTGTAGGGTAAAATGTAGGTGTTTTGGGCATGTTTACGTCATCTGCAATAAAGGTTCTGTCTGTATTAGCTGGTTTTAGTAGTGGGTAAAATATGGGGACTGGGTTGGCAGGAACCACAGCTGGGACTTGAACCTGTGACCTTCTGCTTCTGAACACACGGGCTGTGTGCACTGCACCACTGTGTTGCCACAGGGACAGTGCATTCCCTGGTGATACCATGACTGTTCGTCAGACAGGGCCTGTCTGTTGCAGTGCATGGCACCCACCTACACAGGGCTAAGGCCACCGTCTGCTCTGGGCAGCTGCCACTGCCCCCTCCACCACCAGTATCCCTCTGCCACCATGCTGACATGCCCTTCTGCTGGTGGTGCTGGTGGAGCGCTGTCTCAGGCAATCCAGTGTGCGGGTAGGCGGCTGCCTATGGCGTGGGTTCTGGGGTAGGGGTGCCTGCATAGCTGTCCACGCTTCTCCCAGCACCGCATGCCAGTGTTCCATGCCTGTCGGGGTGCCTGCTGGGTACTATCCCCTGTGACACTGTGGCAAGCACACTCGTGCCCATGTTGGGCTCTCAGCAGTTGCTGTCTGTCTGCTCTACTGTTTCAACATTCCTATGGGCCAGCTAGGCATCACCCTAGTCTGCACTGTGGGCCAGCTGCACCGCAGCATGTGCCGCCTGCAGCCCTCTGTGTCCCCTTTTCCAGCATCTGTCCAGTTGCCCGTTCCGACATGCCCGCCCTGCTGTTGTGGAACATGTGCACACCATAGGAAACCTGGCCAATGGAGTCGGAAACCCTTCTCAGCGCAATTACACTGTGGGCTCATTCACCTTGTATGGGGACGGAGCATAGACCCTTCCAAAATTCATATCTTTTTTTTGGAGCTTTCTTGGGAGTGTTTTTTGATGTTTCCCATTGATATCACTATTGGCCAGCTTGATTATTTTATTTTTACATTTTCTTCTGTACATTTTCAAAGTTTATTTGTCCTTTTGTTTCGTGCACATGTATCACACTTATCACTTTTTTGTAGGTTTCCCTGGTTTTGCTGTACTTTGCTGACGGAAATGGTTTCTTTTCCCTTTAAATCAGCTCTAACGCCAGGGTTTCACTGGCGTTAGTTTTGAGCCTCGGATTTCACAGCGTTAGTGTGCGGGGAGCCTCTCCACTCCCACTCTCCACCCATTGACCCCCTTCTCTCCGCCCCTGGGGAGCCTTCCTCTGCCCTCCGGGAGCCTTTCTCCGCCTTCAGCGCTCATTTGCACTGCTGCACACGTTATCGCGCGCTAAGGTACCTGTGTGCCCGATAAAGCGCCATTATTGCGCGATAAGGTCGCAGAGCGCACATTAAGACGGTTTAGTAAACATACCCCCTAGTCCTTTGTGGAACATAGGAACTGGTGCAAGAGGTAAGGGTGTTGGGGCCACTTGGCAATAGTGATCATAGCATGATCTCATTTGATTTAATAAATGGAAGCAGGTTGACAAGGAAATCCACAGTACTGCCTTTTAACTTTCAAAAGAGAGACTATGATAAACTGAGAAAAATAGTTTAAAAAAACTAAAAGGAGCAGCTGCAAAGGTTAAAGATTCACATCAAGCATGGACATTGTTTAAAAATACTATCTTGGAAGCCCAGACCAAATGTATTGCACACTTTAAGAAAAGTGGAAGGAAAGCCAAAAACCTGCCTGCATGGTTTAAAGGTGAGGTCAAAGAGGCTGTTTTAGCCAAAAAAAATTATCTTTCAGGAAATGGAAAAAGGAGCCAAATGACGGCAATTAGAAACAATATAAGCACTGGGAAGTTATATGCAAGGCAGTGATAAAGCAGGCAAAGAGAAAATAAGAAAAAAGGTTGCTGTGGAAGAATAAATGCAAAATGAAATCTTTTTCAAGTACATTTGGAGCAAAAGACCTGTGAGAGAGTCAGTTGGATCACTGGATGATAGAGGGGTAAAACAGGGCACTAAGGGAGGACAAAGAAACGGAATGAATTATTTTCTTCGTTCTTTACTGAAAAAGATGTGGAGAAGTTACCCATGCCTGAAATGGTATTTAAAGGTGATATATCGGAAGATTTAAAAGAAATATCGCTAAACTGGGAAGATGTATTGCAAGTATTTGATAAACTGAAGAGCAGTAAATCACCCGGACCAGATGGTATACATCCTAGGCTATTGAAACAACTGATATATGAGATTGCAGACCTACTATTAGTAATCTGTGAACTATCATTAAAATAATCTGTAATACCTGAAGATTGGAGAATGGCCAATGTAATGCCAATTTTTAAAGAGGGTTCCTGGGATTGTCCGTGTAATCACAGACCAGTGAATCTGATGTCACCACCGGGCAAAATGGTAGAAACCATTCTAGAGAATAAAATTAATGAACATGTAGATAGTCATGGTTTAATGTGAGAAAGCCAACATGGATTTAGCTAAAGAAAATCTTGTCTTACTAATCTGTTATATATTTTTTTTGAAGGTGTGAATAAACAGACCAAAGTGAACCAGTTGATATAGTGTATCAGGATTTTCAGAAAGCCTTTGACAAGGTCCCTCATGAGATATTCTTGGCCAGATGAAAAAGTCATGGGATTGGAGGCAGTGTACTATTGTGGTTTGTTCTTTGGGCAGTCCATGATATACACAGTATTCGTCGCCAGCACCATAATTCAAAGGCATCAATTTTCTTCCTATCTT
The DNA here is from genome assembly GCA_033557465.1 of Ichthyophis bannanicus. Taxonomy (NCBI): domain Eukaryota; kingdom Metazoa; phylum Chordata; class Amphibia; order Gymnophiona; family Ichthyophiidae; genus Ichthyophis; species Ichthyophis bannanicus. The sequence goes on from CM066036.1 coordinate 189,442,684, forward strand.
TTTCACTATCCATCTTTTGCATCCATATTGCGTTATTTAAAATACCATGGCCTGGACAAGTCAAATCTTTGTATAGAGAGAGATATCTTTGCTCTTGAGAATCTTGTCTAGGTCCTTCATAGACATTCTACCAAAAGCAATACATCGTCAGATTTCTCGGCTGCTAGTCCTTTTTTTATTGTAAGTAAGTTATAGTTGTCAACTATTCCAATTTCTTTTACATCAATAATTAACTTATTGATTTTGCCAGTGGTCAGGATCTTTAGTTTCTTTACATAATGGTGTAGATCCATTTTAAGACTATGGGGTATGTTTACTAAACTGTCTTAATTTTATTTTATTTACATTCTCTTATATACCACACTTTCTACATCAGTGCAGTTTACATTGAACAAACTGAAGTTACATTGAACAGGGCATTATAACTTGGAGATAACTATTTTACAGGGAACATGGGCTATGGAGGATTAAGTGGCTTGCCCAAGACTACAAGGAGTAACTGTGGGACTAGAAACCCCAGTCCTTCTGGCCCAAGGTTGCTGTCCTCTAGTGGGATTTGAACCCCTGACCTTCTGGCCTGACGTACCTTGCCCTGACCACTAGGCTATTCCTCTACTCCACTTAATGTGTGCTCTGTGACATTATCACGTGATAAGGTACCTTATTGGGTGATAATGGCGCTTTATCGGGCGCAGAGGTACCTTAGCGCGTGATAACGCGCGCAGCGGCACAAATGAGCGTTGAAGGCAGAGAAAGGCTCCCGGAGGGCGTTGGAAGGCTCCTCAGGGGCGGAGAGAAGGGGTCAATGGGTGGAGAGTGGGAGGGGAGAGGCTTTCCGCACACTAACGATGTGAAATCCGAGGCTGAAAACTAACGCCAGTGAAACCCTGGCGTTAGAGCTGATTTAAAGGGAAGAGAAACCATTTATGTCAGCAATGTACATCAAAACCAGGGAAACCTACAACCAAGTGATAAGTGTGATACATGTGCACGGAACAAAAGGGCAAATAAGCAGTGAAAATGAACAGAAGAAAATGGAAAAATAAAATAACCAAGCTGGGCAATAGTGATCTCAATGGGAAACATTAAAAAACACTCCCAAGAAAGCACCAAAAAAAGGATATGAATTCTGGAAGGGTCCATGCTCCGTCCCCATACAAGGTGAATGAGCCCACAGTGAAATTGCGCTGTGCAGGGTTTTCCTCTCCATTGGCCAGGTTTCCTATGGCGTGCACATGTTCCACAACAGCAGGGCGGGCATGTCGGAACGGGCAACTGGACAGATGCTGGAAAAGGGGACACAGAGGGCTGCAGGCGGCACATGCTGCGGTGCAGCTGGCCCACAGTGCGGACTAGGGTGATGCCTAGCTGGCCCATAGAAATGTTGAAACAGTAGAGCAGCCAGACAGCAACTGCTGAGAGCCCAACATGGGCACGAGTGTGCTTCCCACAGTGTCACAGTGGATAGTACCCAGCAGGCACCCCGACAGGCACGGAACACTGGCATGCGGTGCTGGGAGAAGCGTGGACAGCTATGCAGGCACTCCTACCCCAGAACCCACGCCATAGGCAACCGCCTACCCTGTTTCCCACCCTTAGCCCCAGAGGGTGGGTTGGGTGGTGGTACATAATCCGCCTATGGGTCCATAAGGGCTAAACCTGACTGAGAAATACAGATGTATCCATGGTGTGTCTGCAGGAACTACCTATCTCACACACTAGCACTGTTGGGGACCTGCAGCATGGCCTATTTCTGCTATGGAAGGTGCTCTGGACCTGCTGCTGGGCGCCCCACCTCACCATCAGGGTGAGCACAGTACCCGCACAATGTGACGGTGTTTAGCTACTCTGTGCCAGTAGCACACATGGTCAGTTCCCCCTACCAGGCCGAGGTGCTGTGGGGGTGCATACCCCATCTTGTGATCATCTGTAGACTGCTGATTTGCATGTGCAGTATATCATGGGTACGGGTGGGTTAACCCTATCCTGGTGATCACAGCAGACTGTTTGTGTGATCACAGCAGACTGTTAAAATGGATCTACATCATTATGTAAAGAAACTAAAGATCCTGACCACTGGCAAAATCGTGCAGTCCTTCTGCAGCCAGCCAGGGGTTTGTTAGCAGCTATAGAGCTGTAGCCCACTGGTTTACTTCACTGCCTGTGGAGCCAGAGGTCATGGGTTCAAACCCACAGTGGGGTTATTTGATAGGGCTGTCCAAAGCATTGTCTATTTTTAATGTACATTAGTGCTGCCAGCAAAAACACCCTCAGAGTACTGTAACCTTAAGGTGCCTCAGAAGGCGCTTTATAGGGCGCCCTATAAAGCGCCTCCTGAGGCACCTTATGGTTACAGTCCATATAAGGTGCCTTATAAGGTGTTGATGTTATCGAGCTTTTCCATCATTGTCTTCCGCAGATGTAGTCAATCTAATTTCTGTACAATCCATTGGGTAAAGTCCACATGTACAGTTGGCGCTTGTGTTGCTGGAAGAAGGTGTTTGAGATGAATAGATCATTGGTCTTGCAGAATGCAGCTTCATTTCTGTTGCCAAGTCCATATTTTCCAATCACTTTGCCGCCTTCTTTGTTGCCAACTTTTGTGTTACAGTCACCCATGACTATCAGGATATCCTGTTTGCATGTTGTGTCAGTTTAAACTTGTACTTGTTTATAGAGCACATCAATGTCTTCCTCTTCTACAGCTGTTGTTGGGGGAAATACCTAAATTATAAATGTGTTGATGGGTTTTCCTCATAGATGAATAGAAATTAAGTATTCATTGACTGCGATATGATGGAGACATTTAAATACCTCTGTGGCATAAATGCATAGGAGGGACTCTTTCAATTGAAGGCAAGCTCTGCTACAAGGTGACATAGCATGAGAGTGAATGGGGATAGACTCGAGTAATATGCAGAAATATTTCTGTACAGAAAGAGTGGTATATGCATGTAATAGTCTCTCTATGGAGGTGGTGGACATCAGGTCAGTATCTGAATTCAAAAAAGCATGGGACAAACACAGAGGATCTCTAAATATAAAAAGAGGACAATTGTAGTTGATATGGAAGGGCAGATTAGATAGACCATGTGGTCTTTTTCTACCTAGTACCCCTACCCAAATAGATAAAAGTTGATAACATACCATTAACTAATAAACGTGATTTGGAAAATGAATAAAACACTTTGGCCCAGTCTATGAAGGATCAGCCACAACCAAACCATTCCATTATGCGGAACAAATACAGCCATTCCACTCAATCAAAGTCTTTCTCTGCATCTAATGATGACGCCACAGAAGGGACAGTCAGTTGATGCGACAGTGCCAATAGGTTACTGAAAAGCTTAGCAGTATTCCCAATAAATCTGTCTTTTATAAAACTAGTTTGTTCTTCCTCGGCTAAAAAATGTATGACACCACTAAGCCTGGAGGCCAAGATATTAGCTAAGATCTTATAATCCATATTGAGCAATGATATGGACCAGTTACTAGCCATTTGAGTAGCATCCCTCCCTAGCTTAGCAAAGAATACAATATTTGCCTCAGAAAAATTTGAAGTTGCACTGTTGCTTAAACAGATCAAGAAAAAGTCTTTGTAATTTAGGAGCTAAAATAGTTGTAAACTGTTGAAAAACTTCAGCCATGAACCCATGTGGGCCGGGAGCCTGTTTGTTAAAATTTATTAATAACATTTATGTAGAGATTTACCTAGGCAGAATACAACATTTATATTGTAGTTAATAGCATAACAGTAGTAGAGTGATGAAATGAAAGCATAATACACATTTCGAACAGTGAAATAAACTTGGAGATAGGCAAATTAAATCCTTTTAGAACACAGTTTAAGACAAGTATGCAGAGGGTTGCCATGAGTTGACACCGATTCGACAGCACTTAACAACAGTAGCAATAATATGATACAGTGTCAGTAATGCACACATTAAAAAGGCACTGTAGAACATTCATATGAGAAATATGATAGTATCAGCAGAACATCATAATGGGCAACACAGTAGAACATTCATATAAGTGAAATACTCACAATATCAGCACAGTACAAATGAAATACCTTAATTGGCAGCACAGTCAAGTACTACACAATATTTATTTATTTATTTTATTTATTTAACAGTTTCTTCTATACCGCCCCTTCCAGAGATCAGGGGCGGTTTACATTGAACAAAGATTAGCATACTTCCGTATGTCTTACATGGAACAAGTTTTAACTATGTACACATTTTGTTACATGGAACGTATTTTAACATTAACAATAGTACTTTTATTTTTTATTTTTTTTATTTTATCTTAATATGCAGCAGAATGGATAAGTGCAATCAGGACATTGACAGACAAGATGGGTAAAGCAAAGGCATTAGGATAAAAAAAGGGATAATGTAATGGTAAATTATATGTGAAGTTGAATTCGATATTTGGAAGTGATTTGAGTTACACTGTGTATGGCAAGTTAGCCTTGGTGCAATTTATTTATTTAACATTTCTGCAATGCGAGTGCAGTCTCAACAAACATTAAAGGCTTGGGAGAAGAGCCCGGTTTTCACCTAATTACTCAAGTAGAGGTAGTCTAGGGTTAGGAATAGCTTCTCTGGGAGTGATTTCAAGGGTATAGAAGCTACTCCCAAGGCTCGCTGGTAGGTGTCATATTGCTTGATTTCCACTGGCAAGGGTGAAGTTAGGGATGCTCCTTGAGCGTACTAAATGTCCCCAATTTTTGAGAATTGTTCCTGATGTTAGAGCTGTGTTCCTGACTCCCACATGTTTGACAATCTCCTGTCCCTGATTCCAGCAGTGGGGACAGAGGGGGTAGAAACAATTTATTTTCAATTTAGCAATTTGAATATGTCAGTTTTTAGAATTTACCTCTATTATTTTACAGGGGAAATGCATCACTTCTATTTCTGTATCGATTTGTCTGCCTGGAAGTGATACTGTTGCTGTCATGGGATGGATGGGGGTCAGGGTAATGATTTCTCTTCCCTCTTCCATGCCTTACTTCTCTAACCTGGAATTAAGTCCTTTCCTCCCCTTCTCCAAACACCACTTTGAATAAATGTCCTAGACCGGCTTGCAGCAAATCTGGTAACTTTACTTGAGAGGCTCTTAGAACCCTGAAAAGGCGTTTCAAGGGCTAATTTGTTCTTTAGGTACCCTGCCCCTTTTCATCTAGGGGTGTGAAAATTAGAGATACAGTTTTAAATTTGGCTCTATAGTGTACGAATAGCCAGTGCAGTTTTTGCAGGAAGGGTGTTATGTGGTCACAGTGCCTGCAATAGTGTATTAGTCCTGCTGCAGAATTCTGAATTAATTGGAGCTGGTGAAAACTCTTTGTGGTCTAACCTAGTATACAGAGCATTCCAATTGATCAGATTTATCTTGATACAGTATATGAAGAAAAATTTGCTAGTTGACATAGGCGTTTGAAGCAGTTTTTAAAGATTTCCTTAATTTGTGGAATCAAAGTAAATCATGAGTCCAGTAGTATCCCAAGATTCCTGATCTGTGATTTTAGGGGGATTTTGTAGTTCTTAAAAGGAATTTCAATGTCAGGCACCTTTTGTTTATCTTAAGAACCCAGAGAATCTTTGTTTTAGTTGGCTTATGACAGAGGTTGTTGTTTTTTTCCCATTCTTTGTATGTTGTTAGACAGGCAGTCAATTTATTTAAAGCTGTGGGTAGATCTAGTTCAATGGGCATAAGTAATTGTACATCAGTAGCAGAGATATAGAATTGTATGTTAATCAACTGAAGCATCTCTGCTAAAGGCCTGAGGTAACTATTTAATAATAGAGGTGACGATATGGATCCCTGTGATACCTTGCAGATCGTTGCCTGTCTGACAGAAAGGATTTGAATCACGCAAATACTGTGCCTCCAAGTTCAATACCTGTTTCCACCAGCTGTGCAAACACGATATGGTGATGCACAGTGTAAAGGCTGCTGAGAAACCCAGCAGCACTAGAATCGAGGCGGAACATTTGTCATGATGTCTGTAGATTGTCAGACAGGGATTCAAGCATTGTCTCTGTTCATACTTAGGTCTGAAGCCAGAGTGACATGGATCTAGCCAGTTTGTTTATTTATACATGTGATGGGGTTTATAGAGTATTGCCTGTCCCTCTCCAGAGGGATTACTAATAGGCCCCTTTAAAAGATCCTGCAGCTCAGAGTTCAGGGCTGGTAAGGTGTGGCTCACTTGAAGAGGTTAAAAACCCAGCAAGCTGCAGGAGGGAGAGAGGCCCATGGAGCCAGATGTTCAATCAAAGCAAGCTGTACAAGGAACCCTTTCCACCGCATGCCACACTACCACATATGATGACAGCTTGGGGATTTTCTCTACCACGTGACTGAGAGTAAATCCATGTTCCTCTAGGGCTGGGCCTCTGTAGCAGGTCAGGGGTTTTTTTTGTGTGGGCTAAGAGAGTTAACCTTGCCCTAGTTAGGGAGCTTTAAGAAGGTTTAGTTAGTGCCAGACAGGCAGGCTTTGTTTTGGCCACTAGAGGCCACAAAAAACCTTGTTGGAGCTGGAATACTAGAGGGCTAATTCAGCTGCAGAAGAGGAAGCTGTGGTAATGTTGCAAGAGAACAGTGACAAGCCAGGATGGAGCAGCTTCTTCAGCTTCTGGCAGAAGGGCAGAAGCAACAACACCAGTATCAACAGCAACAACAACCATATCAGGAGCTACAACAACAATGTCAGTAGCAGTTTCAATGCACCTTGTTGGATGGCAGCAAGAACAGCATCAGCAGATACAGAATCTTGTTCAGGCACAGGGGGAGCTACAGAAGAATTCCCTAGCTCAGTTGATCCAGACCCTGCAGAGACTGCAACTTCACCCTCCAGCAAAGCGTTTTTTAAAATGATGGCAGACGATGAACCAGACCATTTCGTAGTGAACTTTGAATGAATTGCCCAAATGGCTGGGTAGCCAGAGGAGACATGGACTATTTATCTGGGGAATCTGCTTTCGGGCAGCAGTCAGGCTGCATTCCAGGATGTCAACCCAGATGGATGAGTGATGTATGCAGCTGTCAAGGCCGCCATTCTCAAGCAGGCCATCTATACCCCAGAGGGTTACCACCAGCGATTCAGAAGGGGGGACTCCAGATAAAGGAGATTCTTCTATCGGTTGAAGAACCATGCATGGAAGTGGCTGCAACCGGAGGGAAAGACTGCGCTTGAGATAGCCAAGATGGTGCTATTGGAGCAGTTTTTGGAGGACTTGAATGCCCCGATGAAACAGTGGGTATATCAGCACCCCAAGCTTACAATAGAGAGTGCACTGGAAAGAGCCAAAGGGTACCATGAAGCCCAGCTAGTGACTGAAGTGGACAGTGAGAAGGAGAAGAAGTCACCTGTTAGCCCAGGAGGACGGAAAGGGAAGCCTGAATGGATGTTAGCTCCCATGTTCTGACCCCCAAAGTCACCTCCTAGGCAAGGGCAGGGCCCTAGCCATGACCCTTTCACCTGTTTTAGGTATGGCGCCCAGAGGCACTTTGCTCAGGAGTGTCCCCTCAGTGCAGAAGAACCCATGTAGGGCAGCTGATCCACCCCTTATACCTGTGATTTGGTGGACAGTCCCCACCCACGGGCACAGAACTTTGTGATTCCTGTGGACTTTGAGGGGACCACACCTCCAAGCCTTGATAGACTCTGGGAATGTGTGGACCCTCATTCGTCGGGAAACATTAACCTCATTCAAATTGACTATGCAAAGATGGTAACACTGGTCTGTGTGCATGGAGACCAGAGGCAGTATCCAACGGCACAGGTTTTGCGGAAGACCCCAGTTGGGCAAGCCACGTTCATGGCTGTGGTGCTGCCCTGGCTCCCACATCCAGTGTTGATCGGCTGAGACTACCCAAACTTCAGAGCGATATGGGCTTGACTAACTGATGGCTCTGCTAAGTCAGAACAGGAAGATTTTCCAGAAGTCTTCCTCCTGGAAAAACTGGATTTATATGTCAAGACTCCCAAGCCTGCTAAGTCCTGGAGTCAGCATCTCCAGAAAATTCTATGCTACCAAGAGAATCTGGGGTCAGCTATAGGGGAGGGATCCGGGGAGGGTGAGCATAGGGAAGAAAAATCCCTGGGTATAGCTCAGGGCTCAGTGGTAGTTATCCAAATATGATTGTTCCCTTCCCAGAGTGGTGATTTGGGGAAAACCCAGGAAGCTTTAGGAGGGCCCAATAAGAGGATCAGTCCCTTAAACATACCCGAGAGTGGATTTTAGAGGTGGATGGAGTTCCAATAGCTAACGGAGCGTCCCCTGTAAAAACCTTTCCCTATTTTGCGCAAAAGGGAGATTTATTGTGCAGAGTGGCAGAGGAGGCCCTAGAAGGGGAAGAGGTCGAACAACTGATAGTTCCTCAGCCCTATTTTCAACAGATTTTATCACTGGCTCATAGCCACTTAGTAGGAGGACACCTGGAAGTGGAAAACACTAGAACGTGTTCTAACCCAATTTTTCTGGCCTGGGATCCATAAACAGGTGCAGTTATATTGCCAGTCATGGCCATCCTGCCATCTTCATTACCCCACTAGAGTCCGACCTGCCCCTCTAGTGTCAATGCCTATCATTGAAAACCCATTTAAAAGAGTGGCCATGGACCTGGTAAGTCCCTTGGAGTGAATTGCCCAAGGCAACAAGTATATTTTAGTCATGTTAGTGTACACTGCCCGCTACACAGAAGCCATTGCTTTAAGGAATATGAAGACTACTACGATTGCGAATGACCTCTGGAAAGTATTCTTGGAGGTGGGAATACTCAATGAGATCCTCACAGATCAAGGAACGCCCTTTGTATCCAAGGTGATGATGCAAGTGTATGCTTTGGTGAAGGTCAAGATGCTGCGAAAATCAGTATATCACCCATAGACAGATGGTTTCATTGAATGATTCAATAAAACTCTGAAACAGATGTTGTAAAAGTTTGTGCAGGAACAGGGGAAGAATTTGGATATTATCCTACCCTATTTGATGTTTGCCATCTGTGAGATACGTCAGAGTTCCACTGGGTTTTTGCCTTTTGAGTTGCTTTTCAAAAGACAGCCAAGAGAAACCTGGAAGAAGAACTCTGTGCCTGGCATAATTTGGTGGAGTACATTAAACAAATGCAGGACTGGCTGAGGAAAGCCAGAGAGATGGCCAAATTCAGTCTGGAAAAGGCCCAAGTCGGGCTACAATCGAGCAGCCGTGCACCACAGCTTCTAACTCGGAAACAGAGTTTTAGTCTTGCTGCCCTCATACGAGAACAAGTTACTCTGTAAATAGCAGGGGCCCTATGAGGTCGAAGAGAAAGTGGGGCCTGTTAACTACAAGATTGTCCAGCTAGATAAATGAAAGAGAGACAAAATTTACCATATTAACCTATTGAAAAAGTAGACTCCAGTGATGACTATGATGGTATATAGAGATATTTTTGGGCCAGAAATTTAACCCCCGATAGATCTAGCTCAAGTCTCAATTGGAGACCAGCTCTGTGCTGCCCAGAGAAGAGATCCAGAAGGTTTGATTCACCAGAACCTAAAGGTGATCTCCACCTGCCCAGGATGAACCCACCTCATTTGTCACGATATCATTATTGACCATGGGGTGGTTATCCGGCAATGACCCTATTGGATTCCAGATGGGAGTTATAGAAGAGTCCACCCATCATCCTGGTTCCTAAACCCAATGGAAACATCAAATTCTGCATTGACTTCCGGAGGGTAAATGCATCTTCTAAACTGGAAGCATATCCCATGCCCAGAGTAGATGAACTAATCAAGCAACTCGGTTGAGCACACTTTATATCAACCTTGGACTGACCAAGGATACTGGCAGGTACCCTTGACTCCGGCTGCCAGGGAGAAAACTGCTTTTTTGATCCCTTAAGGTCTAGTCCAGTTTACAGTGCTACCCTTTGGATTACACAGGGCTCCTACTACATTTCAATGCCTAGTGGACCACTTACTGAGAATACACAAGGAGTATGTGGTTGCCTACCTTGATGACATCATCATCTACAGCAGAGACTGGACCATCTATCTAAACCACATACAAGCTGTATTGACCAGCCTGCGGAAGGCCAGGTTGACAGCCAACCCCAAGAAATGTTTTCTGGGAGGTCACGGCATTCAAAACCTGGGGGATTTAAACAGGAATAGGAAGATACTACTACTACTACTTCTGAGCATTTGTATAGCACCACAAGACGTATGCAGAGCTGCACAGACACATGTAAAAGATGGTCCCTGCTCATCAGAGCTTACAATCTAGTCAAGACAGACAACAAAGTAGTTTTAGACATGGAATACATCTAGAAGGAATGGTAAGGAAACACAAAGGAGATCAGGTGAATCAAGATCCAAAAGCAGCAGTGAAGAGGTGAGTTTTCAGCCTGGATTTGGGCCAGAGAAGGCGCCTGATGTACAGACTCTGGTAGTTTGTTCCAGGCATAAGGAGCAGCGAGGTGAAAGGAACGAAATCTGGAGTTAGCAATAGAAGAGAAGGGCACAGATAGAAGTGATCTGCCAGAAGAGCAGAGTTCTCGAGGAGGGATGTAAGGAAAGATAAGAGAGGAAAGGTAGTGAGGAGCTGCAGAGTGAATGCACTTATAGGTGAGCAAGAGAAGTTTGAACTGGATGTAGAAACAGATAGGGAGCCAATGAAGTGACTTGAGAAGAGGGGTAATATGAGTATGATGAGGTTGGCGGAAAATTAGCCGCACAGCAGAGTGTTGAACAAATTGAAGGGGAGAGAGATGATTTGGAGGGAGACCAGCAAGGAGTAAGTTACAATAGTGTAGATGGGAGGTGACTAAAGAGTGGATAAGTGCCTTAGTAGTTTGTACAGAAAGGAATGGTGGATTTTGTTGATGTTATAAAGAAAGAAACGGCAGGTTTTAGTGATCAGTTGGATGTGTGTGGAGAAGGAGAGAGAGGAGTCAAAGATGAACCCAAGGTTGTAAGCTGAAGAAACAGGGAGGAGTAGAGAGTTATCCACAGAGACTGAAAAAGGAGGAAGAGGAGAGGAGGGTTTAGGGGGGAAAAATAAGAAGCTCAGTTTTGGCTATGTTCAATTTCAAGCGACGGTGAGACATCCAAGCAGTAATGTCAGAAAGACAGGCAGAGATCCTGGTCTGGATTGCTGGAGAGATTTCAGATGTAGAGAGGTAGATCTGGGAGTCGTCAGCATAAAGATGGTACTGAAAGCCATGGGAAGAGATGAATGCACCAAGGGACTGGGTATTGTGAGAGAAAAGGAGTGGACCCAAGACAGATCCTTGGGGTACACCAACTGAGAGCGGATAGCAGCAGAGAAGGATCCACCAGAACAAACACTAAAGGAGTGATGGGATGGATAAGAAGAGACCCAGGATAGCACAGAGCCCTTAAAATCAAATGAGGACAAGGTATCGAGGAAAAGGTTGTGGTCAGAAGTGTCAAAAGCAGCAGAAAGTACAAAAAGCATGAAGACTGAGTAAAGACCCTTGGATTTTGCTAGGAACAAATCACTGGAAACTTAGGAAGGTAGATGTCATTGCACAGGTCCCCACCCCAAAAATGAAGAAAGAGGTTTGTGCCTTCCTTAGACTGATTGTCTATTACCACCAGTTCATCCCTATTTTTGCAAAGGTTAACCAATCTCCTGAATGTATCCAGTGGCCACCGAACCTGGACCTGGCCTTCTAGTGTCTCAAGAAGACTTGGGTGCGCTGAACTAGTCTGAGTAGCCCTGATTTTTCCCTACCATTTATTGTGCAAACTGATGACTTGGACATGGGCCTAGAAGCAGTTTTGGCCCACAAAGTCAGGGATGAAGAACATCCCATAGCCTTCATCAGCAGGAAACTGCTTCCTCAGGAGAAGCATTATGTAGTGATTGAGAAGGAGGCCATGGCTTTCAAGTGGGTGCTTGAAACCTTCAAATACTACCTGCTCAGCCATCTGTTTATGCTAATAATGGACCACCAATCACTCAAGTGGCTGGCTCGGCAGAAAGAGTCCAATGGTAATATTATGTGGTGGTTCTTGAGTCTCCAGCCCTACCAGTTCCATGTGCGTCATAGGACTGGTCTGACTCACTTGAATGCGGACTTCCTTTCCTGGGTGGGGGTCCCAGGTGAGGCAAGTGCTCAACAGGGCATGGTTGAGCAAGGAGAGGGTGTGTGATGGGATCTATAGAATGTTGCCTGTCCCTCCCCAGAGGGATTATCAACAGGCCTTTTTAAGAGAACCTACAGCCCAGAGTTCAGGGCTGATAGGGCATGGCTCACAGGAAAAGGTTCAAAGCCCAGCAGACTGGAGGAGGGAGAGAGGCCCATAGATCCAGGAATTTGTTCAAGGCAAGCCGTACAAAGAAAACTCCTTCCCACCACATGCCACACTATCACAATACAGTCGTTGAGTTGAATGCAGACTGTATGTTCTATAACTTTTCCCAGAAAAGGACTATTATATATTGGCCAGTAGTTTTCCAGCTTGTCCTGGTCAAGGGAACCCCTTTTCAGGAGGAGATGAACCACAGCATTTTTAGTGCCATTGGCAACTGTCCTTCCACAAGAGCAAATGCAAATGCAATAGTTAACAATTCTAGTGGCTCCTTCAATGAGGCCTCTGCTTCCCAGTTGTATTCTCTGTGCTGGACAAGGGTCAAGAAGGCAGGATGTTGGCTCTAGCCTTTTCAAGATTTTTTTGAGAGCTTTCCTTGTTACCTGGTTGAATGAGTCCCATATGGCTGTGCAAAGGAAGGACAAGTAAATATTTTTTCTCAGTAGCTGGTGAGAGGCTCAGCTGAACGGCCTATAGATGTAACAAAATCATTGCTGGCCAGTTGTGACTATGCAGACTGGTTCTATTGTGGGGGTTTCAGTAGACTGTTTACTATTTTGAACTGTTGCTTGGTTGAATTTGCCATCTGTTCAATACATTGTAAGAGAAATATTGTTTTTTGGCTACTGTTAAGTTGAGCCTGGCATTATGTAGGCAAGATTTAGGCCATTTCCTTTCCAGTTTACATCCTTAACACTTAAGGACCCATGGGACCATAGAGTAGCCTAATGGTTAAAGCACTGGCTTGAGAACCAAGAGACAAGCATTCAATTCCCACTAGCACTCCTTGTGGCCTTGGCAAAGTCACTTAACCCTCCATTGCCTCCAAAGAATCTGAGTTATCAATGTCCCTGTTTAATGTACCCAATTTACGTTACAATGTAAACCTCTTTGATTGCAATGATAAAGCAGTATAAAAAACCTGTTAAATAAATAGTTCTGGGGAGAACCAATGGGAGCATAGGACCCTCAGTTGTGCGGCCAGTGTTTGCGTGTCAGTTTGCTTTGTCAACCACAAGAGGGGTAGGACAGGACCAAACTCTGGTAAAGCCCTTCTATTTTAGGTTATAGAGAATTGTATTAGAAAATGATCAGTTCATGATAGAGGTGTTACCTGATGCCACCGGTCTCGCATTCAAGGATGTCTGTGCTCTTTTGCAGAACACCAAATCAATCATGTGTCAAGGACAACAGCGGTGGTGGTGTCTGGAGTTTCAGTGTCTAGGTTAAAGTCTCCCAAGCTCACTAACACAAGTAAACTCAGGTTTACCTGTAACCAGATCAAGGAGTTCTTGTGTTGTGAGGTGCTCGGTAGACCACAGTAGCCAAATTGTCTCCTTATTCTGACTCTGACATGTTGGGGATGATAACTCTATCAGGACTGCTATCTCTTCACCACACTTCCATGGTCTTGGTTAAGAATATAAAAACTACCATACTGGGTCAGACCAGAGATCCATCAAGCCCAAGTATGCTGTTTCCAGAAGTGGCCAATCCAAATCACAAATACATATCCCAAAAGTAGCCAGTTCCATGCTACTTATCCACAGGGATAAGCAGTAGTTTTATCTTGGACTACCTTTTTTAACCCCTACTACACTACTTGCTTTTACCATATCTGCTGTCAAAATATTCCAAAGACATTGAGAGAAAAATATTTTCTCCCATCTGTTGATGCTGGATGGTGAATTCTTTTGGACATAGATCAGTAAATGGTACTCCCCTGGTTTCATCCAGCTAGGCCTCAGTTATTCCCAAGATATCTAGATAGTATTCCCTGATTACATCATGAATCATAGACAATGTCTTATTGGCTGGCATAGCATTCACTGAGCCTAACTTTCCAAATAGTGGTCTGATAGTGATGAGGGTAACCTGATGGTGGTACGCAGGTAGTCGTGTAGATGCAGTAAGTTAGATATTTGACCTCTTGGTGGTTGGGGGAAGCAATAGCTACTTCTCCACACTATTGGAATGTATAAGGATCTTTAGTTTGCTGGGCTGATGAACATTCTTGTTGTTGAAATAGATGAGGGATTATAGAACTTTAGTTTTCTATGAGCTAACATGAGTTTACATCTAATTACTGCATTATCAAAGGTTTGAGCATTAAAACTCTCCCAAACTACTTAATCTACATTAAAAGTGACGTTAATGTGCATAAACTAAATTGCATGTGCTAACAGTACTTTTAACATATGCTAATGCTTGTGAAATGGCCCTAGAGAATATATGTAAAAGTTTTGTAAGAAAATGAGAACATAAGATGTGCCATACTGGGTCAAATCAAAGGTCCATCAAGCTCAGTATCCTGTTTTCAACAGTGGCCAATCCAGGTCAGAAGAATCTGCTGGTTTCCAAAAGGTAGACAGATTCCATGGTGCTTATCCCAGGGGTAAGCAGTGGATTTCCCCAGTCCACTTTAACAATGGTTTATGGATTTTTCCTCTAGGAATTTGTCCAAAACTCTTTTAAACCCAGTTACACTAACAGTTTTTATTATATCCTCCGGCAACGAATTCCAGAGTTTGATTACTCATTGAGTGAAAAAAATATTTTCTCAGATTAATCTTAAATGTACTACATTGTAGTTTCATTGTGTGTTCCCTAGTCTTTCTGCTTGTTGAAGGAATAAACAACCTGTCTACGTTTACCCATTTTATTCCACTCATTATTTTATAGACGTCTGTCATAACTCCCCTCCACCATCTGTTTTCCAAGCTGAAGAGCCCCAAACTTTTAAGCCTTTCCTCATAGGAGTATATTTGCTAATCATCTTTTTAATCAATTTCTGCTATTCAGGGTGTGATTTTACTGATAACTAGTGGGGTCTAAAAGTGATATTAGAAGGAAGAAACAGGATTCCTCCCTATGTGCCAGCTATAGGTATATTAGCTATCTACCATTTTTAGCAAAATTTGTTTAAAAAATAGTGACTTGTCAGACTGCAAGGAAATTAAGTTCAATGAGGTGGAGGCAGGCTTTCATGAGGGTAGCGGAACAGTGTCTCTCTTAAATTGATTATATTCAAAAGTTTTTAGACAAGAATAAACCAGTTTTACTGGTTAATTTAGATTTAACCTCCACACTTGTTCTGGTGGATACCGACATGTTATTAAGGAGCTGTGAGGAGCTAGGTTTATTTAATGATATTTTATTATGGTTATGCTCTTTTCTAAGAGGAAAAATTTTAAGGTTAGATGAGAAGGGGAGTAGTTGTCAATGAAAACTTTGATATGGGGGATCTTTAACACCCTACCTTTTCAATACCCATTTTTGCGATCCCTGGGGCAATTGATCTCTGGTTGGTGTGTGTTATTTTTGTATGCTGACAATATATAGTTATTGGTACCTGTAGGGGGATTCACTAGATCAGGCAATCACTCATTTGAATGATTGCCTTACACAGGTGGCTGATTGGCTGTGCGCCAATGGCCTAGTATTGACTCTCTTGAAAACTGAACTGCTCTGTGTAGGTACTTTGGACTGGGCAGAGGTACTCATTATACCACAAATTGGTGATAAGGCAATAATGATACTGTTAGAAACCTGTGAGCTTTATTGAATAAAGATTTTTATTTCCACTCTGAAATTACTAAGGTGGCACAATCAGCATTTTATAAACTGTGGTCAGTTAAACAGCTCAAACCATATTTGGCTCAGAGGGACTTACAGATGGTCACTCAAGCCCTAAAGTTTAGCATTCTGGGCTACTGTAATCCATATGTGGGTTTACCAGTAAAGTCCACAGGTAAGCTATAACTGGTTTGGAACGCAGCCACTAAGATGTTGACAGGGAGTAAAAGAAGAGAAAGTGCTAAACCAGCTTTGACCAAGCTCCATTGGTCCCCAATAAGAGAGAGAGTGCAATTTAAATTGACTGTAACCTTTGAGATACTTCATAATAACAAGCCTTAAAATCTGTTGGCCTGTTTGAAATGCTAGATGCCACTGAGATCCTTACTATCTTCTCAAGGGTGCATGTTGGATGTATCTTCGACCAAACTTATTCTTAAGACTAAATGGAGAGCTAGAGCATTTTTGATTGCAGTCCTATGTTAAGGACTAAGCTGCCTATAACCTCATATTTAGAGTTACATGTGATGACATTTTGGAAAAAATTAAAGACCGTACCCTTTCCCACTTGATTACAGTCCAGTGGTGTAATTTAAGAGGCCTGTGACTTGCTTCTGGTTTGGTTTGCTTTTGTTTTCTTTCTGTCTTTGTTGTTGTTTTATGATATGATTTTATTTATAGACATTTTTATTTTGTTTTTATGTTTTGCATTTTGATTACATAAACTGCTTTGACTAGATTTTTCTAGGAAGGCAGTACATAAAATTTTATTAATTAATCAAAGACAGTGGGTTAAATTAAGGGCCTGATTTTAAGGCTTTTTTTCCCATTCTGTGTTTATAGGAAAAAAGCTTAGCGAATCAGACCCTAGGACAGATGAAGTGCTTAATGTTCATTTTAAGCTAATATTTTTGTTCTTTAAGGTGCCAAGTACAAATAAACCTATATGCCTTAGAAAGCTTAGCCCTATATTTTCCATCCAAGTCATTAAGATCTGACCCAAGTAGACTACTGGATGTCCCATTTAGAACTATGGTGCAGCATTCAGCATATGCTTTTTCAGTGAATGCACCAGTAATGTGGAACTAACTTCCTTTTGCACTTATAAATGAATCTAATCTTTTGACATTTCAGAAATACTTTTACTAAAGGCGGAAGCTGGCAACGTGTGTTCTGGAGCATGCTGAATGCATGTTGCATGTTGGGACGTGTTGTCAGCTCACAGGCAACCAAAACAGCACGTGATGAGTTCTGCACTAACAGGCTCATTCCATCCCAGACATAGAGAGGGGATCATGATTCTGATCCTGTGGGGCACGTCTGTCCCTGTGGGACCAGAATCGCGAACAGCCCTGTATGTGCAGGCCGGGACTGCGATTCACCCGGCCTGCACATACAGGGGAAGCCCGACTAATTCAGTCAGGGCTTTACAAAGGAGCCATAGCACCATGGCGTCTGGTTGCCATGGCACCGCAGCTCCATTGTAAAGCTGTGATCACGGCCGCCGGCTGAACAAAGGCTTTCCCTGCAGCCAGACCCCCGATCCGGCCTCCTAAGACCAGGGTTGGGCTGCAGGGAATGTCCTTGGGCCCCCCTTTCCCATCTGTGCCCCAGGCTGGCAGAAAAAAAGACATCAAGGAGCAGGCACAACTCACTGTGCATATAGCTTCGGCATCATGCAGCTTTATCTTTCTTTCTGTCAGTCAGCAACACTAGCCAATGCTGCCTGTAGTCACTTCCAGTATGCAGGGCCATTCACCGGAAGTGAATGCTGTAGGCAGCACTGGGTGTTGTGTGCTGACTCAGAGAAAGAACGATAAAGCTAGGGATGATGCTCTGAGATCTTTTTGCTGCCGACTCGGAGGTGGAATAACTTCCCTGCACAAGTCACCGTCCCTTACTCCGCCCCCGTCTAACCTCCCCGTACAACCGGCGGGGAGGTAAGATGCTGGCGGGACAAAATCAGGCCCTAGCTGTCCAATGCACATTAAGGGTATGAGTGGGTGGGGTTGGGGCGGACTGTGGATCTGTTGTGCTCTGTGTTGTTAACATGAGGTTGACACCATGCGCTAACTGCATTAGTGTGGGATCACCTAATGCCACCTCAATAGGAGGCAGTAGGTACACCCACTCTTACACTGCATGCACTATGGAACAGGACTTCGCGTTAACTGCCAGGGAAATTCTTTTCATGCCCCTGACAGTTAATGTGATGGTGTTGTACCTAAAACACCATCTTTTCAGCACTTTTGCCGTGTTAGACACAACACCATAATGCTCCTTAACTCTTCTCAGGTTGGAAGTAGATGTTGCTTAGATTCTGCTGTTTCTTAGTGTGACACTTTCATTCAGTAGTACAAATTTGAATTCTGCGAGGGAAATTAAGGGGCATGTTTACTAAAGGTTTTAATGTGCATTAATGAAATTATCGCACGTTAAGTGCACACAGCTCTTTTATTTCTATGAACGCAGTGCTTTAATGTGCTTAATTTCATTAACGCACATTAACTTTTAGTAAACATGCCCCAAAATGATGAGAGGTGTTTTTCAGCTATTATACTTTCGTCAGTTTATGTTGAGGCCAGAATGTTGCAGAAACTAGTTTTGTTGTGGTTTGCTTTTATATTGTAAACTTGAATAGTTATCAGATATGGTGGTATATAAATGGTTATAAATAAATACTGTAGTAAAATGGGGAAACAAGTCTTATTGTTTTGTGATAGGCTATGGCCTAGAATAGCCTGTAAAAGTATGTTATGTAGCAGAGGCCGGTAGGTTAGGCCTGAGTCCCCAACCCCCATTTCAGAATATTATAGCTGAGCAGAGCAAAACGCCAGTAGAAGTTAGAAAACCTGCTTTAAACTGCTTTGATAAGAATGCAAGACTTTTCCATTGAGCTTGTTATGTTATTCACAGATGTATTTCAGTATCTAACTTTCACACAGTTTCTGTGCTGTGGAGTGACCTTGCAAGCAGAATGTAAGGCAGAGTGTATTATGTCTAGAAAACTGAGCCATGGCTAGAAAGGCCTGAGTAGGGGGAGAACAGGTGGCCGGTCAGAGATCTCCATTGGATGGGGGTGAGGGGGCTACCGGGACCAATGAGGAGTTTGTCTGTGTAGAGCTGAAGAAGAAAGATATAAATGCTGTTGTTTTGCTGAACTCCATGCTCAGACCATTTTGAATGTGACAAGTGCCTGAGACTGTGCACAAATAAACTGGTTTGAATCCTAGTAAATAGACTCCTGGTTTTATTCGTTGCGGGCACTTCGCTACCACAGTTTATACTTTATGATGATTTTAACAATATAGCTGTGGTCATATACTAGGAGCCTTGACAAAATGGCTGCTGCCTTGATTTTCGCATGCTGTGTTGACATCCTCTCTGTGATAGACTCACTAGCATAAGAATGGTTTCCAGTAGATAGGGATAGGATGATTCTGAAAGAGAACCAGTGCCAATAGCCAGTGCTGAATCCCAATATTTAGCACTTGTCACTATCCAGATACTGGTACGGAATATCCAGATTTTATTTAAATGCTGTAGCCAACATTTAGAAAAGATGCTGACTGTGGAGATTAAGGGGTATGTTTACTAAGCAGTCTTAACGTGCAGCCGGCGTTAATGTGCAGGATGCCATAAAAGGAGTGGGCGTGTCGGTCTTAACGTAGCAGTTCTGGTTACCATGCGATAAGGTACCTTTTCGTGCGATAGAGGAAACCGTGGCACATCAATGCGCCTTAGCCTTAAGTAGGCGCGCTGACCTGCAAACACAGCAAGAGAGGTGTAGCACAATGGTTAATGCAATGACTGCTAAACCAGGGGTCCTAAATTCAATTCCCCAGTGGGGTTAATGAGTAAGGCTGTCTGAGACATAACTCTTTACTCTAAAGCAGTGCTGCAGGAGGAATCCTCCTTTTTACATTAAACCAGTGCTGTAGGAGGACTGTTCCTTCTGTACTTTAAACCAGTGCTGCAGGAGGAATGTTCCTTTGTACTTTAAATCAGTGCTGCCAGCAAAAACACCCTCACAGTGCTGTAATCCTCATGTGCAGTGCAGCATGGGTATGAGTGGATTAACCCTATCCTGGTAACCACAGCAGTCTGTGTGGTGACCTGCAGTCCCTCTGTAGCCAGGCAGGGGTTTGTTTGCAGCTGTAGCCCACTGGTTACTTCACTGCCTGTGGAACCAGAGGTTGTGGGTTTGAGTCCACAGTGAGGATATTTGTTGAGGCAGTTTCGTTTTTTAATTTAAATCAGTACTGACAGCAAAAACCCTCACAGTGCTGTAATCTTCAGGTGCCCCATAAGGCGCCTTATAAGGCACCTGAGGTTTACAGCACTGTGAGAGTGTTTTTGCTGGCAGTCCTGATTTAAATTAAAAAGGAAACTGCCCCAGACAGCCCTAATAAATAACCCCACTGTGGAATCAAACCCACAACCTCTGGCTCCACAGGCAGTGAAGTAACCAGTGGGCCACAGCTCTATAGCTGCAAACAAGCCCCTGGCTGGCTACAGAGGGACTGCAGGTCACCACACAGACTGCTGTGGTTACCAGGATAGGGTTAATCCACTCGTACCCATGATGCACTGCACATGCAAAGCAGCCTACAGATGATCACAAGATGGGGTATGCACCCCCACAGCACCTAGGCCTGGTAGGGGGTACTGACCGTGTGTGTTACTGGCACAGAGTAGCTACAGGCCGTCACATTGTGCGGGTCCTGTGCTCACCCTGAGGGTGAGGTGGGGCGCCCAGCACCATGTCCACAGCACCTGCCTTAGCTGAGATAGTCTATGCTGCAGGTCCCCATTAGTGCCACTGTGTGATAGGTAGTCCCTTCAGACACACCTATGATACACCTGTATATCCCAGTCATGTCTAGGCCTTGTGGACTATGATGCCCCCGGGATAGTGCATATCCTGTGTGGGTGCCATGGCCACATGATATATGTATCCGGGGGTGTTTGGACCCATAGGCGGATTATGTTCTTCTTGATGGACAACTTTTGCCAGCCAATGATGAGCGATTAGTCCTTTTGAGTGAATGGATGCCGGCGAAGGTCCGGTTGTTTGAAAAGGGGAAAGGGCGCCATTTGTTCACTGATGTTTGCAAGAAGAACAGTGCCTGTTTGACCTGCGTTGGAGCACTTGACACAGGGATTCGGTATCCTGAAACGTGCACGTTGTGTTGCAGGAGTTTGATGTTTGACACACTAAGGAGTCAGGCTTTTCTTCTGGATTTATCAAAGTTAAGTTGGCGTTTTTAATTCTTATATTGACCAAAGAACTTTTCTATGAATAAAAGGATTGCATCTGTCTGGAGGGGACAGGACACCACTTCTTGTCCTCCCTCGGTGTGATCCGACAAAAAGAGTTATATTGGGTTTCACTGGGGCTTTATTTTCAGAGATTTTTTGGGTGGATATATTTATATCTGAGTTTGGGATTATATTTGGATGGTCCCTAATGAATATGCATGAGATACATCTGCATACCATGGGGGCGGTGCATAGAAATGCAGCATAGCCATATTTATTCGAGACAGCGTGGGATCTGAATGGTGTTTGGCCCTCCAGGACTTTTGGGAGACTCTGCTCTAGGTAATGCGCATGTTTATGGTGTCTGTGCTCTGTAGGGTAAAATGTAGGCGTTTTGGGCATGTTTATGTTATCTGCACTAAAGGTTCTGTCTGTATTACCACATTTTAGTAGTGGGTAAAATATGGGGACTGGGTTAGTGGAAACCACAGCTGGGACTTGAACCTGTGACTTTCTGCTCCTGAACATACTGGCTGTGTGCCCTGCACCACCGTGCTTCCACAGAGACAGTGCATTCCCTGTAGATACCATGATTGTTTGTCAGACAGAGCCTGTCTGTTGCAGTGAACGGCACCCACTAAACAGGGTTGGGCCATGGTCTGCTGTGGGCAGCAGCCACTGCCCCCTCCACCACCAGTACCCCTCTGCCACCATGCTAACATGCCCTTCTGCTGGTGCTGCTGGTGGTGCGCAGTTTTGGGCTATCCAGTGTGCGGGTAGGCGGCTGTCTATGGTGTGGGTTCTGGGGTAGGGGTGCCTGCATAGATGTCCACGCTTCCCCCCAGCACCGCCTGCCAATGTTCTGTACTGTTGGGGGTACCTGCTGGGTACTATCCCCTGTGACACTGTGGGAAACACACTCGTGCCCGTGTTGGGCCCTCATCAGTTGCTGTCTGACTGCTCTACTGTTTCAGCATTCAGCACCCTAGTCCTCACTGTGGCCCAGCTGCACCAGAGCATGTGCCGCTTGCAGCCCTCTGTGTCCCCTTTTCCAGCATCTTTCCAGTTGCCCATTCCGACATGCCCACCTTGCTGTTGTGGGACATGTGCATGCCATAGGAAACCTGTCCAATAGAAAGGGAGAACCCTGATCAGCGTTATTTCACTGTGGGATCATTCATCTTGTATGGGGACAGAGCATAGCCCCTTCCAAAATTGATATCTTTTTTTTGGAGCTTTCTCGGTAGTGCTTTTTGATGTTTCCCATTGATATCACTATTGCCCAGCTAGGTTATGTTTTTTTCCAGTTTGTTCAGGTCATTTTCAATGTTTATCTGCCCTTTTGTTCTGTGCACATGTATCACACTTATCACCTTTTGTAGGTTTCCCTGGCTTTGCTGTACATTGCTGACAGAAATGGTTTCTCTTCCCTTTAAATCTACTCTAATGCCAGGGTTTCACTGGCATTAGTTTTCAGCCCCGAAATCCACAGCGTTAGTGTGCAGGGAGCCTCTCCCCTCCCACTCTCCACCCATTGACCCCTTCTCTCCGCCCCTCGGGAGCCTTCCTCTGCCCTCAGGGAGCCTTTACTCCACCTTCAGCGCTCGTTAGTGCCGCTGAGCGCGTTAGCGCGCCTTATCACACGGTAAAGCGCCATTATCGTGCGATAAGGAGCCTTATCGCGCGCTAACGTGTCAGAGTGCACATTAAGACGGTTTAGTAAACATACCCCTAAATATTGCCCCTCACATATCTCCAGGAACAAGCAGGAATGAGTCTTCACATATGGGTACATCGGTACCAACGGAGTCCGCGCGGGAACGCTTCCCAGCGTCCAATCAGAAAGCCTTTGGAAGCATCCCAACACGCCTGCGCACTGCCTTCCCGCCTTCCCACCTGCCTCTCCTCAGTTTTCGTTTTTCCGCGGAGCCGGCAGGACGTTCTCCTGTCACAGCAGAAAATTCTTTTATTTTTTAGTTTTCTTGTGGTCGCGGCTGCCTTCCCCGACGCCACCGGTACCGCGGATGTTTCTTTCTTATTTTCTTGTAAATTTTTTCCTTAAGGAATATAAAATTTCTTCTTAGTGTTCACGGTTCTCAGGCCTCTTAGGCCTCTCCATTTTTCCTCATGGAACCGCCTGTCATTTTCCCCAGGAAATGTACAAACTGTGGCAGTACAACTTTATTTTTAGACACTCATAATTGGTGTCTAACCTGCTTGGGTCCTGACCATTGTCCTCCGGAGCCTTCGGGCACCAGTGCTGTGAGAAGCAGTTTTCAACATCGAGTTCCCCTCGACACGCGGTCCCCTTCCAACTTCAGGGCACCGACTATATATGCTGGAATAGATCCCTTGGTGCCAATGCTAGTTCTTCATCAGATCTAGCCTATCCAGGGGGAATTCCTCCAGGAATCTTTCTTTCCAGACTTTCCTCCTGGATATGGCAAAATCACTTGCCATTCCTGTCCCTGGACAAGATCCTACACAAGGGAGTACAGAATACCTCTCTGTTCCTAACGAAGCAAAGGAAAATATAATGCTTCCTTTGCATTATTCTTTGCAGGATCTCCTTCTACGAATGTGGGAATCTCCTTTAAAGGTACCCCCACTTTCCAGAGCAACTGATTTCCTATATCAGGTGCCCCCTTCTCCAGGGTTTCAAAGGACTCAACTTCCTCATCATTCCATTGTAGTGGAATCAGCATTGAGGCGAGTGAAGAGTACTAAAAAGCACTCTTCTTGTCCGCCAGGTCGTGAGTCTAAGACACTAGATGCCTTTGGACATCAAACCTTCCAGACATCCATGCTTTCAGCAAGGATTCTCTCATATATTTTTTATATGGGTCTATCTCTTGAGGAGATCACAAAGCAATTACATCTTTTGACTCCTTTGCTTCAGGAGCCCAGACGTACAGACTGTTCCTCACTGGTTAGTCATATTCAGAATATCTCTAAGTTCCTTACTCGTGCTACCCTAGACTCCTTTGAGTCTCTTAGCAGGACTTCTGCTATAGCTATAGGGGCACGACGTAGAGCCTGGCTTCAGGCCTCAGACTTGGACAAATGGGCACAGGAAAGACTGGGAAATACTCCTTGTACTGGAGAGAATCTCTTCAACAGGGAGTCTTTACTTCAGGTTACTCAGTTCTCCATTGACTTTCCTTTTTCCAGAGGCTGCTCTGCGCCTTCTTCTTTTCCAGTAGGTAGGAAATGTCCTACTAAACTTTCAACCCCTAAGGGGAGAAGGTTTTACCCATCATCTGCCCATCATTCAGATGTCCCTAAACAGGGGAAACATCGTTCTAGTCTGAGCAATCCACAGCCTCAACAGGGTCAACAAACCCAGCAGTTGCAGGGTTTTAAATAGATCATTGCCCCTTTGTTTGGGGGGTTGAGATGGCAGTCTGCTTCTTTTCACTTGAAGTATCTGCACTAATTTTATCCTAACCTACTTAGATATCTCTTCATGAGACTTCTTTTCTTAAGAATCTTCATGATGATCATGCCCATACTTAACAGATTTTCCTCTTCCTCGTGGAGGAGAGGGAGAGGTGACAACTATCAATAGACAGTTGTTTCCATCTACTGGCATGTATCATCTCACCTGTCGGAGATCCTCCATAGTTGGTCTCCTGAAACTCTATCTTACCTTCCTCTTACTACAACATTTGCTTTGTAAGAGTGACTTTTTCTACATCTTCTACCGGGGGATTCTCCCTTCTGGAGTTCTCTCCCCCTTGTTACCTTAGGGCAGCTCCTCAGACAATAGGAAGTCCTACCATGTCTGTTGGGTTTTCTTTTTCCCAATCTACAGAGTAGGGGAAAGAAATTCCCTATGCTGCCCTCATAGTTGCTGCAGATGCAAAACTTTCTAGTGGTTACGCCACAGGTTTTGTTCACTACACAACCAGGGCTTCCTCTCCACTAGCAATCCTCCTAATCTCAGTACTAACTCCCAAACAGGTTATCAACCTCGTTGGGAATTCCTGTTTTACAGTTTGGTTGGGTTATCTTCTATTCTTTGCCCTTTGTCCTTGGCAGAATAGTTGGTTACCTGCTGGTTGTCCACATTCCTTACCAGGGATTGTCCACAGCCAGTTTTTTCTTCTAACCAACCTGCAGCATGCTCTCTGCAACTCTACAAGGTACCTTTGCACTTTGGGCCCTTGCTAGAGAGCATCAATATCTTGCCTAGCAGATAACCCCAGATGGTTACAAGGGTTTCCCCCAGTCATATTCATGCCTGGCAGGTATCCTACCCTTTCCATCTTATCTTAAATCTCTGTTAAGGCATAAGCCTCAGGCTTTTCATTACGTGAAAGCCTAGAAGAGGGGCCAACTCCCTGGCTTGGCCCATA
Organism: Ichthyophis bannanicus; assembly: GCA_033557465.1. Lineage (NCBI taxonomy): Eukaryota > Metazoa > Chordata > Amphibia > Gymnophiona > Ichthyophiidae > Ichthyophis > Ichthyophis bannanicus. The sequence continues at coordinate 189,468,214 of CM066036.1, forward strand.
TTGCCTGGGATTTTTCCCATCAGGGATAAAATTTTTCTGGCAACTAGAGGACATCTAATACCCATCTCGCCCTCATAGGCGAATCACTAGGGTATCTTCCTCTAGTAGCCTTCTCTATCCAATCTCTATACCACAATTCTGGAGATATCCGGACTTCTGGTCTGCAGACTAATGTTATCCTCTGCCATCTTCAGGTAGGCCATCCTGGTTATTCAACAGCTCAAATTCTACAAAGAATTAAGCCACCCCTTTGTCAAGGACAACCTTCCTCTGACTATAACAGTCATAACCAGGAGGAGAGGATTTTTTCCTGTTTATCTACTCAAGTAGGTGTCAAACTTCTTGTTGTCAGATGAATCTCCCTCTCTCCCTATAGGGTGATGGGGATCTTTGAACATCTCTCCATCCATATACCTGGAGACATGTCCTATTCTTCTAGATATATATATATATATATATTATATAGATACAGATATATACTATCTATATCTATCGGTGTGTCTTCTGCCCATATATATATATCTCTTATGGATATATGCATATATGCCCTATATGTGTATATATATTCGGTATATATATATATGTTTATACATATATATATTTATAGGCATATGAGATATATTTTTAGATAGATCTGTATCCATCTACTTATCTATCTGTTAGGTTCAGATATCCTTACATTCCTATAGGATCCTGACAGTTGGGCACGACCCCTATCAATGCTGTTCCGGCATATTTAGGGGGCTACACCTATAGCCACATCCTGTGGTAATTAATAACCCTTTTCTTTACCTTAACCTTTTCGGTTTAGGTGCTCCTGAAGCTCTCCATGTACCTGCTCTTCCCTAAGTGACCCCATTTAGGAAAGACATTGCGGAGCTTCAGTTGCTCTAAAGCTTAGCGCTTCTGAGTCTGTTCTTACTTTCTTATCAGATACAAGGGTCTCCATACACTTTCTCCCTATATGGACTGATCCAACCCCAGTCCAGTTAGGGCAGACTCATTTTTTCTCTTAGACCAAAACAGCTTAAGCTTTAATTCAATAGTACCTTCTGCGTCTCTGCTGAAGCTCTACTTTTTATACTACCCCAGTTTTTTCCCCTGGGGCTATTTTTTCTAACCCTGAAGGGTTCTGGCCTCCACTTGTTTTTGGTCTACTTTGTTACCTCTACTTTACAGTAAGGTACCCCTTGAGCATATTCACTGGCTCTTTTATCAGATCCATATGGAGCTCAGTGCACCTGTGCAATACCAACAAGGGAGGTCCAGATCACAATATTTTACTACTAAATGCCCTCAATACAGGGTCTTCCCTTTTGAAGCCCTGTTCTAGCCAGCTGTTCTACAGCTCCTTTTTCTATATTCAACTCCTGCCCTCCATCCCCAGGATGCCTGAGGTCCTGAGGTATAGCATGGCTCGTTCTAGACTTGCAACATGCTAGGACTCCCTCCGGGCATATGAGCTAGGGAGTCCCCATATGTGAAGACTCATTCCTGCTTGTTCCTGGAGATAGCACAGTTACTTACCTGTAACAGGTGATCTCTGGGAACAGCAGGAATAAGTCTTCACAACCCACCCACCTCCCCTAGGAGTTGCCTTTCTCTATCTCTATCTTTCCCTTCCTTGCTTCGCTCTCTCTCTTTGTCTCAGCTGTAAAACTTAACCGAGGAGAGGCAGTTGGGAAGGCGGGAAGGCAGCGCGCAGGCGTGTTGGGATGCTTCCAAAGGCTTTCTGATTGGACGCTGGGAAGCGTTCCCGTGCGGACTCCGTCAGTACCGACGTACCCATATGTGAAGACTTATTCCTGCTGTTCCCAGAGATCACCTGTTACAGGTAAGTAACTGTGCTTTCTCTGCACCTGCTTTTAAGCACATACGTATATCCCTGGAAAATGTTATAAGCACCTATTTCTGCATACAACATGCTGTTCTATAAACACGTTGCTTAAAAAATGATTCTCTTAGGTGTTAATATGTTGTTCTAGCTAGAGTGAAGCCTCATTTTACATAGAATGTGAGATGGGACTTGAGATGTCCGATGAGGACGCTGGGCTGGCCCGAGGCATAATGAAGAATGTCGCCTGCTCATGGCCCCACACCTCGAGGGGCCCGGCGTGTTCCCGACTAGCATAAGAGGGAACCAGTGAAGCCTGAAGCCCGGTATCCCGATTTACCTTTGCACAGCTGTGGGAGTGTCTTCCTTTTACTCCCATGGCTGTGCTAAGTTTCGACCACCAGCATCACTCTCTCAGTAGAGGTTAAACAGGGGCACTTTCTGTCTTGTGCAAGAGACAGGAAATGCCCTTATTTAATTTCTATGAAGTGAGTGATGCTGGCAGATGAAACAGCACAGCTGTGGGAGAAAAAGGAAAATGCTCCAGAGGCTGTTTACTCTCATGGCTGTGCAGAGGTAAGTCAAGGAACTAGGCTTCAGGCCTCACTGGCTCCCTTTTAAGCTGGTCAGGCATGGGTGGAGTCCCTCATGGTGTGGGGCCATTGGGGGGGGGGGAAGAAGCTGCTGGAACTGGAAGAGCACTGTTACTTGGGCCTATAACGGGAAATGGGCTAATGTTGGGGGATGGGAGACTGAAAAGAAGACAATGTTGGGAGGGACTGGGTCTGGAGGGGGACTGATACTGGGGGGGGGCAGGACTGGAGCAGGGCTGATGCTGGTGGATAGAGGGACTGAAAGGGAGATGATGCTGGGAGGGACTGGAACTGGAGAAGAACTGATACTGGGGGGCTAGGACAGGAAATGGGCTGATGCTAGGGGATAGGGAGCCTGGGATTGGAAGGGAGATAATGCTTGGAGGGAGTGGGACTCGAGGAGGACTAATATTGGGGGGAGGAGACTAGGACTGGAAAAGGGCTGATTCTGGTGAATGGAGGGACTGTAAGGGAGTTGATGCTAGGAGTGACTGGAACTGGAGGAGGACTGATACTGGGTGGCTAGGTCTGGAAATGTGTTGATGCTGGTGGATGGGGAGAATGGGATTGGAAGGGAGATGATGCTTGGAGGAACTGGGGCTGGAGGAGGACTGATGCTGGGGGCTAGGACTGGAGAGTAAGTGGGGACTCAGATGGTGGGCCAAGATGCTGGCACAACTCACTGTGCATATAGCTTCAGCATCATGCAGCTTCATCTTTCTTTCTCTGAGTCAGCAACACCAGCCAATGCTGCCTGTAGCTTTCACTTCCAGTGCGTAGGGCTATTCACCGGAAGTGAATGCTGCAGGCAGCACTTGCTGTTGTGTGCTGACTCAGAGAAAGAACGATAAAGCTAGGGATGATGCTCTGAGATCTTTTTGCTGCTGACTCAAAAAAATGAAAGAAGATGCCAGGGATGGTGTTACATGATATTTAGATGCTGGGCTGGGAAGGGAAATAGGAGAGATGCTGGCCCACTGCAGGGGAGAGGTAGGAGAAGGTGACGGAGATAGAAAGCTGATGCTCTATGGGGGGGGGGGGGGTGGTCTCTGGTGGGAGAAAAGGGCTGCGGAGGTGGTAGAGAAAGCATGAGATGCTGGACTTTGGGGGTAAAGCAGAAGGACGAGGGACTTGGGAGATGCTGAATTGGGGTGGTGAGAGAGAGAGGAGGGAAACGGTGGGCATGTTGGAACTGTGTGAGAGAGGCCAGGGGTTCAATTCCCACATAGTAACCTCAGGCCAGAGAGACTGGGGTCTGTAATCCCATGGCCATTCCTTGTGGCCATGGGCAAGCCACTTAACACTTCATTGCCTCAGATATACTTAGATTTGTAAGCCCTTTGGGGACAAGAGAATAAAAAGTGCCTGTTAGAATATATCTGTAAACCACTCTGATACACACAGTAAAGGGTGGCATATCAAGTACCCAAAACCATAAACCATTAGAAGAGTAGATGGAACCTTACTAGGGGAAAAGTCAAAAGGGAATTTAGGACAGAGCACGTTTTTGTAGTAATGCCCCTGGCAGTTGGTATTGGAGGATAGTAATGCAGAAATATGGTAGCCTTTCTTTATCCTCATGGTACATTCAAGTGTTTTTCTGATACTCATTAAGAGGCATGTTTACTAAAGGTTAATGTGCTTTCACAAATTTGAATGTGTTAAGTGCAGCAACATCCATTTATGACTATGGGTACAGTGGCATTTAATGAACATTAGTGTTTAGTAAACATGGCCCAAAGTCATTGTTAGGCAAAAAAGAGGCTTGTGAAGGACTCCTTTAAAAGCCGCTTAAAATTTTAGATGGGCAGCATATACATTTTAAAATAAACTAAATTAGATTTATACAAATGAGACCTAGTGGATATGCAAATATTTATGCAAATGAGGCCCACAATTAGTCTCCACACATGGCCATGCAACACCCTTGGGCTTCCCCATGAGGATGTTCTCAATTTCCCCAGTATTTTACAAAAGGCACTACAAGACACTAAACGTTTGTAAGATATCTAGATGAACATCAACAAATTCAAGGGTATATGCCAGCACATCCAGACGGAGCAGCAGTTTAAAAAAACTGCATGTGGGAAAATGATTGTCATGCTATTTGCAAATGTGCATGGTAGCAACTTTTTAAAATTGCTGCTATCAACAACCAAGAACCTCCCTCACCCCTAAAAACAGAAGCTGCATGCAACATCCAAGAACCTCACCCTCAATTACCCTGACAGACAAACCCACAACAACCAAGACCCCCCCCCATCCCTCTTATCCCACTACCTCACTCAGGATCACCCTGATATCTAGTGGGGTGCAGGAATAATCCATTGTTGCTCCTACCCCATTAATCGTCAGGTTCAAAATGATGTTGGTCGATCCCTAGCAGTAGACTCATGAGAATATTGCTAGGGGTCAGTCTACCAAATAAGGGTTGGTGCTCCTTATTTGGCAGCTTGACCTGTAGTGGAAGGGAGGGGGTGTTCTTGACTTTCAGAAAGGATTGGAGGTTAGGGGGTGGTTCTAGAATGTTGGAGAAAGCGGGATGAAAGTGAGTAACCTTTTTTGGCATTCCTGCATTTTTCAAGACGGGTGGAAAAGCTAAAGTTGAAAATTTTTGATATATGCATGAATTCCCCTTGTAAAACATCTATATTTTGGTCACACCCTAGTCACACACTGTCCACACCAAAACTATGTCCCCTTGAAATCTCTACATGGTGTGGATCTCCACGGGTAAATAGCAACCTTCTAAAATCACTATTTGCACGTTTACATGCTGCTATTTACATGAGAAGATGTTTCTAAAATTAAGGGCCATAGAGTTTTATGTGTAGAGGCCCCTTAGGTTCTGCTCCTTTAACAAAAGTAAAGACTTTCTGCGGTCCTACTAAGTTATTGCAGTGTAATCTGTAAGTGGTCCAGTAATTTTCCAGAGCCGGGGAAGTTACTCTTGTTCAGTGTCATCATCCTGGGAGGAGATTTCTCTGGGAGGGTAAATTCAACCACTATATAAAATCACACCCAAAGGCAGATCCCTATCTTTGGCATATAGCCACTGCACCATGAGGACACAGGTGTCTAGTGCATCAGGGTCCTCACATCATCAAGAGCAATTCCTCTTCGATTCTGCAACAGGAGGGAGCAGAGGAGTAGGAAGGTGACCACAGCCATTTGAATCTATACCCAGAATCCATTATGTTTGTGCAAACCCTGCCAGCACATCCCACTGCTGAACAGGAGGAGAGAAACAGACCTCCCAGTGGGAGAACATCAGAACATTTACAAGCTCTTGACTGAAAAAGACTGCAGAAGAACATCGATACCTCCTAGAACAAGGAGCCAAAGCAGTACAGTATGGGGGACCTGCAATTATGGAGGTCACCAGTTCAAAGGTACATTGTAGAACTTACAATGCAGAAGTAGGGTTCCCCTATCAGGATAATCATATAGTCAAGGAAATGAAAAGAAGAGAGATAAAGGAGGGAAGTGGTTTGAAATCAGATCCAGCTTAAGAGGACTAAGAGAGGAGTGCAATTACTTGGAACCTAGACAGAGTGAAGGGGTAAAAAGTACCATTACCAAGTGAGACTATTTGTACATAGTTTGTATTTATTAATTCTTGTTGTGTTATTTTCATCAATGACCTTGAAGTTCTTTAAATAAGCCTTTTAGTTCAGAACACAAATTCTGGACTGGACTGTTTATTTAGCAAGCTTTTTATACCGCTTTACCATTTCAGTCAAAGTAGTTTACATCGTAACTTAAATTTGGTAATGTCCATTAAACAGGGACACTGATAACTTGGATTTTTCTGAAACAATGGAGGATTAAGTGACTTGCCCAAGGTCACAAGGAGCACAAGCAGGAATTAAATTCTGGTCTTTTGAGTCCCAAGCCAGTGCACTAACCATTCAGCTACTCCTCTACTGTTACTTGGAAAAAAAGGAAGAGGAGCGAATGGAGTTTAAGTGACAAGGTCTCCTCATGTATATTTATTTATTTTATTTTATTACAATTTCTTATATACCACACTATTCGATATCAGCGCGGTTTACATTATAACAAAATGACCAGAACAACAAGCTGTTCGGTTTTACAGAGAACAGGAGTACAAACTTGGATAACATGGGTGATCTATTGGTTCCCTTTTCTAAAACCTTAAATTATCTCCAAAAGAAGACACTGAAAAACAGCATTGCTGTTGAAAAGTTGTGGCTCCTGTCTGCCAAACAGTGTTTTTAGCCATTGTAAGGACTCACAAACAGGCAGGGGGTTGCATGTGTATACACACAAAATAATTTTTAGGAGTTTTCTCCCTCCCAGCAGTCCATCCCCATCCCTTTCACCAGAGTAAATATTTCATTATGGAAAGGGCAGTGGATGTATGGAAGAGCCTCCCAGTGGAGACGGTGGAGATGAAGACTGCATCTGAATTCAAGAAATCATGGGAAAAGCACAGCGGCTGTCTGAGATAGAAGAACAGATTGTAGGACCCGGTATTCGAAAGGCATTTACACGGTTTTCAGACCAGTAAACCATGTAAATGCCTTAGACAGGGATATTCAATGGCATTTACACGGTTAGTGCCGTTGAATATCCTCATTTAGATCCCCTATGCACCCTGATGGTATCTGGTCAACATCGGGGCATGTTGGGGATGTTCCGGTGCAGAGCGGAGGTGGAGAATGGCACTAACCGGGCAGCAGTGATGTTGGACGCTGCCCAGTTAGCGATTTGTGCCTTAAAGATAGGTGAGGAAAACCACCACCTATCTTTAAGGCACCAGAGCTAACTGGGCAGCATCCAGTATCGCTGCTGCCTGGTTAGCTTTGGCAGCTTCTGGCTTTGGCAGCAATCACCGGATATTCAATGCCGTCTCTGCGGCATTGAGTATCCGGTTTAGAGGTCGGCGGGGAAGGCTATGCGCCCGGCGGTGCATAGCCTTTTGAAGATCTGGACAGATGAATATTTGGCCCGTAGAGTTTAGTAGTTGGTATGATTGTTTAGACTGGATTTCTGTGTTTCGTTCGCAAGTCTCCACCCACCTTTTCTGATTCTGACCTCTTACCTTAGCTCTGACCTTTGCTGTCGGGAACATTTGTACGGTGGAGTTTGGGGTGGGGTGGAAGAGTGATGGCTATTTGGATTATAAAAATTGGTATGGCTGAAAAGCCAGCAGGGCAGGAAATGTGCACAGTGGATATAAGGAGGGTGGGGCAGGTTGAGACAGCATTGGCAATGGGAATACCTTGTCAGCATGTATTGTATTAACATAGATTTCCAATTTTTTTCACCAAGGTGGGGATATGGCTTATCAGTTAACACCTAAAAACAGAAGCTGTATGCATACATATTGAAGGTACCAGCAGCTGTTACTGTGTCACAAATGTTGGAACTCATGGCAGATGTTTGACTGAGTCCATGAGAAAGGAAGTACACAGCACATCAGCAGAGACCTTGGGCTCGATTCTGAGTCGGAGATTGTGGGGCTGCACGTCCCGACAGGATGTGCAACCCCGCAAGCCATCCTATTCACCCTCCTGCTCTCCCCGCACGGCTAGAGCAGCAGGACGGGGAGAGCTGGAGGAGGCGGGATCTGGGTGGAGTGGGGGTGGGCCAAGCTGGCAGGAAGTACAGGGCCGATTCAGGTTACAGCCCTGTACATTCTGCAGGGTCAGAGGGGACATGCTGATTATTCCATCTCAAAGGCAGAATAATCAGCACCGGCAGGGCGATTGGTGCTGGGGATCCCTCCAGGGCCGGGGCCGGGTGCAGGGGGGTCCCCACCACCCAATTCAGGCCCCGGCTGGCCAGCCGTGGGTTTATCTTTATCTTTATTTTCACATTTAATATACCGCTCTTTACCGGTGGCACCAGAGCGGTGTACAATAATAAAATATATCAGCTGCTGAAAAAGGAAAAGGAACGCCAAAAAAAATTTAAGAGACAGGACAGGGTGGAGAGATAAAGTAAAGTGACAGGTAATACAACGGGGGACGAAACAGAGAATTAAATACATTCAGGTTCAACGGGGTGGGGGAGAAAGGGGGTTGGGTGGTGGGGAAGAGGGGGTCCTAAGCCACGGAAGCCATGGACCTGTGGGCCCAATTCTGTGTGCTTCGGGAACATTTTGCTTCCGCCATACAGAATTGAATCCTAATGGGCCCGTCCTGCATGGGGCCATCCGGACTTGCCCCTTTCAGAATCAGGCTCCACGTGTCAACTCCCTTTTACAAAACTATGAGATATTACAGACTTTAAGAACTACTAAGAAATAATGAACTTAAGCAAGCAAAAGTACATAAAAAAGTAAAAGCACTAGAACAGAGCTGAATCAATAGTGTGCATTCATCCTGAAAAGTTAAGGGTTGTTTCTGGTTAAAATTGATTTAGTAATTGATTTCCGTTGCATGCAGCTCTAATAAATGAAACATACTAGCATGCTATAGGCCTGCTGTGTGTACCATTTATTCTATCTGACTGATGCTATTATTTTTCTCCTTAAAGGCCACTTTGGATTGCATCATTACCGTTATTCTTGATGGGAATCTCTGAAGGACACAGCACAGATTCTTCTTTTTTGGGATTAAAGGGCAGGAACGCTAACTGTCTTGCCACAGATGGTTGGAATACTGTATTTTTCGTGAACCTGCAGCACTTTCTAGCAGTACCACTCTTTAGATTCACTTACCTAAATTCATTGTAGCACGCTGACAAAATTGCCACAGGCAGAGAAGAGAAATTGTTGTTCAAACTTTTTAAACATTTTCAGAGGGGGTTATTCAGCGGTGATGGCTAATGCGGTTTCAGCAGCTAGGTTTCGCCACTGAAACGTGAATCTGGATATTCAGCGCCGGGATCTTATTCAGCCACGGGCATTGCAGATCCAGGTTGATCCGATATCAAAGAAGCTAACCGGGCAGTAGGAATATTCAGCTGCTGCTCGATTAGCGTCAGCAGTGAAAGTTCGGCCACACTTTCAGGTGGTCTACTTTTCACTGCTTTGCAGTAACTGGGCAGCGGCCAGGTGCCACCCCCAAAAATGCCCCATGCTACCCGGCTGGCATCAGGGTGTGCAGCAGTGGCATTTGCAGATATCAAATGACACGAACCATGTTAGTGCCGCTGAATATCCTGGTCAGCGTGATTAATGCAGTTAGTGGGTCTGTTAACCACATTAATCAATATCCCCACTTCATTTCCTAACATACCTTATTTTCTTCTCATTTTTATAACACAAATCATGGGGGGAGGAGGTTTACATTTGTAATCATTTTTAAATAAGAACACCATTGCTCTGTGGTTTTCAGTAAACAGTTGTATATGTTTGTTGGAAAATGCACGTCAAAAGATCTGCCACTTTATTTAGGTGCCTATTAGGGAGGGTACCTCCATCTTTCATTCTGTTTGCCTGCCTGTATGCATCTATTTGTTAGTGCATGGGCCAAAAAACAGAGGCGTACAACAGCAGAGCACTCCTTCCATCACACACACTCATAGACATGCATACAGAGCCTCGCCACACACTATCAACAAGTGTACACCCCCAACCAGGGCCGGCCCGTCCATTGAGCAAGAATGTTTTTTTCACAGGGCCCCACGTTTCAGGGGGCCCCGCGCAAAGAACATTCTGCTTGCAAAGTACATTTTAAAATAAATTTTAAAAAGCTGTCTGCTTCTGCTGCCGCCGCCGTGGCAACTGCAGAATCGCATATCCCGCGGGCCCCCCCCGACAGAGTCTGCCCTCCTTGCATCAGCTCCGTCGGCTTTCAGAGCTCGAAGGGAGACTAGTTTCCCTTCCGTGGCTCTGTTAAGCCAGCAGGGGCTGATGGGACTTTCCCCATCAGCCCCTGCGGGCTTAAGAGAGCCGCGAGGGAGAAACTCTCCTTTCGCGCTCTGAAAGCCGACGGAGCTGATGCAGGAAGGGCAGGCTCTGTCGGGGGGGGGGGGAGGGCCCCGCGGGATATGCGATGCTGTTGTTGCCGCCGCGGCGGCAGCGGCAGCAGAAGCAGACAGCTTTTTTTTTAAATTTTACATTTTCCCTGGGCTGTTGGGGTGGGAGTTAGCACTGGAAATGGGCTAATGGGGTTAGGACTGGAAGAGGGCTGATAGGGGGTTAGGACTGGGGCTATGGGGAGCTAAGTCTGGAAATGGGGTGATGGGGGTTTAGGACTGGTAATGGGCCATGGGGGGGCTAAGACTGGAAATGGGCAGATGGGGTTAGGACTGGAAGTGAGCTGATGGGGGTTTAGGACTAGTAATGGGCTATGGGGGGGCTTAAACTGAAAATTGGGTGATGGGGGTTAGGACTGGAAATGGGCTGATGGGATTAGGACTGAGAGTGGGCTGATGGGGACTTAGGACTGGTAATAGGCTATGGGGGGGCTAGGACTGGTTATGGGGGGGGGGGCTAGGACTGGTTATGGGTGGGGGGTTTCCTAGGACTGGAAATGGGCTGAGTGGAAGAGAAGGCTTGAACTGCAAATAGCTGATGGGGACGGGGGCTTGGAATGGAAATGGGCTGAGTGGAAGTGGGGCTTGAACTGCAAATAGCTGATGGGGAGGGGGGCTTGGAATGGAAATGGGTTGTGAGGGGAGGGAGCTAGGACAGGAAATGGGCTGATGAAGGGGGCTAGGATAGGACTGGGAATTGGGTGTTGGGGGGAGCTAAGATTGGAAAGGGGCTGTGGTGGGGGCTTGGATTGAAATGGACTCATGGAGGGGCTAGAACTGGAAGTAGGCTCATGGGGGGGCTTGGATTGGAAATGGGCTGAGTGGAGGGGAGCTAGGATTTGACATCGGTTGATGGTGGGGCTAGGAAAGGACTAGAAATGGGCTGATGGGAGGCTGGTATTGGAAATGAGCTGATGGAGGGACTTGGATAGGACTGGAAATGGATGGGGGAGCTAGGACTGGAAATGGGCTGATGGGGGGCCAGGACTTGAAATGGGCTGATGCGGGGACTAGAAGGGAGTGGATACTGGGTGGGGCTGGAACTAGAAGGGTACTGATGTTGGGGGAGATTAGAATGGGATGGAGCTGGGAGAGTGAAATGGAGAGGAGAAAAAATATTGTGTGGGAGGGAAGAAAAATCTACAATTGGCTGGGTATTGGGAGAGTAAGTGGGTATTGAGGATGGAGGGGTAAAATTTGAGTGGATGAAATAGGAATGAGGAAAGAGCAAAAGAAAAAAGATTAGTATGTTAAAGCAGATGTAGAGAGAGAATGGAAAAAAATTAGAAGAGAGAAGAAAAGACAAATGGACAGCAGACGATGGAGAGTTAGCAGAAGACACAAAGAAACCAGAAGAAAGTGGCTGGAGCAATTGCAACTGAAAAAAAATGCACAAAAGGTAGAAAAATCTCTTTATTTTGAATTTATTAACTGGAATATGTCAGCTCTGGGAAATGTGCATCATTAACGTCTGCACTTTGTTTAGTACAAGAGGAAATTAATTTATAGTTTTATTTCTACAGTATTGTTGTACATTCCAAGTTTGGCTTTTGGGGTTCCCAGTTTAATTGTCTTCCTGTTTCTAAATTGTGATTCCTTGTTTGGTGATGGTCTGTGTTCTGCATGTGTAACTGAGCTGAGGTATTCTGTTTATGTAATTCCTTTTTGACATTGCCACTTGTTCTCTTGCCCCAGTAGGTCATGTATTGTTATTCTCTGAAATGTATTGGTTTAATATTTGCAGTGCTGCCTTTTGATAGGTAGGGTATGGTGCTTTGTGAGTCCTGGTAATGCTGTTAGGATACGGCGGGTTTGCTATGGGTTCTAAATGGGCAGTGTTTGTAGTAGTTCCTAATGTGCCTGGCGGTTGGCACTGGATTATAGTAATGTAGACATCTTTTAGTCTTTCTTTATCCATACACTCATTAAGAGGCATGTTTACTAAAAGTTAGTGTATGGTAACATTATGCAAATATTTATGCAAATGAGGCCCCTTATGCAAATTAGGCCCCGCACTGAGTCTCTGCACATGGCCCCGCACCCCCCTTGGGCCGCCCCTGCCCCCAACACACACAAATGCCCATGACACACCATACACACACACACACACACATATGCACATCCTCCGCTCTCACATATAGTTCTGCTCTGGACACTGTTTCATCCCTAGGAGTTAGTTCTCATCTAGAAAGGTCTTCATCTTCTCAGACACGAGACTAGGAGATCAGAGCATCTAGGACATAAGCATAACACCCTCTTCATCCCTATCCCTTTGTAAGCAACAATGTCAATGCTGTGTTCAAGAAGTTAAAAAAGCAAAGAATTCCTATTTTTTTTTCAGCAAACTAGCCTAAGAAACTTTTCTTGGTTATTTCAAACCTCACAAACAGTGTTGGGGCATTCACTATAACCACCTAAACTCCCTCTGTATAAGATCTTGGTGATTACTTTTACACCCAAAATTACTAGCATCCATCAGCATTTTCCTCAACTCCATATTTTAAGGTGCCATTCATTTCTGAAGTTTCTTCCTCCCCCCTCATTTGTAGGGACAGCTGCTTGGTCATCTTTATGTCCTGTCACAGACTTTGGCTTGTCAAAAATCATGTCTACAATTAGATCCACCACCTGTATTCTGGATCCCTGCCCCTCAAATGGATCAAGGATCCATCCCTTTGCTTACGGCCACCCTTTTTGGAAATCATTAACCAAAGCCTCACCTTGTGTACCTTTCTGGGCTCACGGAAAAAGGCCATTGTCTATCAAGTCTTTAAAAACCCACATTAGATCCCTCCATTCCCACCGATTACCAATTTCTAATTTGTCTTGCATTTCTAAATTAGCAGAGAAAATAATTTTTCACCTCTGTGGAATGTTGTAAACATGGTCTATGCCTCTCATCCACGACAGGCTGGTTTAAACCAGGATAAAGTATTGAAGCTGCTATAGCAGGTTTTCTGAGTGAATTAGATAGCTTTCATGATAAAGGAATTCTGCCCTTATTGTTTCTCTGGATCTCATGTCTGCTTTCAACTTAGCTGATCGCGATCTGTTATTCCATCTTAAGGATATCCGTATCATGGGTACTGTCCTTCATTGGTTCCACATCTACCTATCCGTGCATTCTTTCTCAGTCTCCCTAAACTCTACTACCTCTAAACCCTATGCATTGACGTATAGGGTCCCAAGAGGCTTGATTCTTGTCCCATTACATTTCAATATCTTTCTCAGTCTCCTAGCTACCCTTGTTCAAGTCCATGATGTTGCTGTTGTTAAGTGTCATAAAGTTGGTGTCGACTCTTGGTGATCCTCTAGATAGTTGCACTAAACAGTGTTCGGTCTTCAGTTAGGCAGCTCATTGTTAACAGAGTGGCATCCATAGATGCTGTTATTGTATCAATCCATATCATTGCTGGCCTTCCTCTTTTGCGTTGACCTTCAACCTTGCCAAGCATGATGTTTTTTTCTAATGATCCCTCTCTTCGCATGTTTCCAAAGTATGAAAGTCGAAGTCTTGTCATCTGAGCTTCTAAGGAAAGCTTAGGTTTGATTGCCTCTAGTGCTAACTGGTTTGTTCTTTGGGTAGTACATAGTATATACAGAATTCTTTGCCCCATAATTCAAAGGCATCGCTATTTTTCATTGTCCAACTTTCGCATCCATATGACATTATTGAAAATACCATGGCTTGGATAAGTCAAACTTTTGTATGGAGGGAGACATCTCTGCTTTTGAGGATCTTGTCTGGGTCCTTCATTGCTCTTAGCAGAATGGCTATGTGACATCAGATAGCTCCAGGAACAAGAAGGAATGTAGTCTTCACATATGGGTATCGTCGGTACTGACGGAGCCTGCGCGGGAACGCTCCCCAGCGTCCAATAGGAAAGCCTTTGGGAGCATCCGACAGCGCCTGTGTGCTGCCTTACTGCCTTTCCCAACTGTCCCTCTCCAGTTCTTTGTTTTCCGCGGAGCCAACAGGTCGCACATCCTGTCACTGCAGAAAGAAATCCCTTCTATTCTTCTTTTTTGTGGTCGCGTCTGCCTTCCCTCAACGCTACACCGGTACTGCCGGTTCTTCTTTCTTTTCAAACAACCTTTCTTCTGGAGTCTTTCCAGTAATTTTCTCTTCAGGTGCCATGCGCCATTTTGGGCACTAGGCCCAACTTTTTCCTTCAAAATGGAAAAACCCGCTTCGTGTTTTAAAAAGTGTTCTAAGTGTGGCGGTACCATCGCCATCACCGACACCCATGAGTGGTGCCTCAAATGTTTAGGTCCTGACCATTCTATTTCAGAGTGTGTTGCCTGTGGGATGATGTTGAAAAGGGGCTGGCAAAACTGAGCTGCTAAACCTAGCACCCTTTTTCCCTCCAATGCAGCCTCTGTGGCATCAACGTCTTCCAGGGCTTCGTCTTCCTCCCATAGATCTCAGGTAATTAAATATAAATCTAGCCGGTTCTCAAAGGGTAGATCTCCTTCTAAACATCGAGATGCCTCTGGCGTTGCCCTTGAGGGACTTTCACCGGCAAAATTGCCCCGGCGGGACAACCTCGGCAGAACTACTGGTGCCATGCTCTGGGGTACTGGCTGCTTCATCCGGTACCGATACCCAAGCATCGGCAGCGTCGATAGACCAGAGATTCTTGGCTGTTGAATGCAGTCTGGCAGCTCTTCTCATGGCCTTGATGCCCCTGAAACCGCTACAGACAATTCAACCGGTACCGGCACCGACTCTGGTACCCTGGTAGGATGCCAGAGATCCATGGGGGGAAGTGGAGCCCTTTCACAAGGGCACACAACTTCTGGGGCTTTCTCGCTGGCATCTGCAGATAGGGAATCCCCATATGTGAAGACTACATTCCTGCTTGTTCCTGGAAATAGCATAGTTACTCACCTGTAACAGGAATTTAGTCTTCACGACCCACCCACCTCCCCTAGGAGTTGTATCTCTCTCTCTTTCTCTCTTTCCCTCTCTCTTTGTCTCAGCTTTAAACTCAACTGGAGAGGGACAGTTGGGAAAGGCGGGAATGCAGCATGCAGGCACTGTGGGATGCTTCCAAAAGCTTTCCTATTAGACACTGGGGAGCATTCCCGTGCAGGATCCGTCGGTACCGACGATACCCATATGTGAAGACTAAATTCCTGCTGTTCCCAGAGATCACCTGTTACAGGTGAGTAACTATGCTTTCTTGACTGTTTGTTGTTTCTTTATTGATTATTGATCCAAATAGGTTAAAGTATTTCAATTTCTTCTCCATCAGTGATGACCTTATTGATTTTGCCAGTTGTCAGGATTTTTGTCTTCTTTACGTTAAGATGCAGGCCCATTTTAAAATTATATTCCTTGATCTTGAGAAACAAATGTTTCAAATCATTTTCACTTTCAGCCGGTACTGTTGTGTCATCAGTATAGCAAAGGTTGTTGATGAGTCTTCCACCAATCTTCATGCCTCGGTTGTCTTCAAACAGTCTTGCTTCTCTGATGATTTGTTCTGCATATAAATTAAACAGGTAGGGGGGAAATTTGCAGTCTTGTTGAACACCTTTGCTGATTTTAAACTATTCTGTTTCTCCTTGTTCCATTAGAACTGTTGCTTCTTGATCAATGTAAAGGTTCTGCAAGAGAACTATCAGGTGTTCTGGAATACACATGCTTCTTAATATAGCCCAGAGTTTCTCATGGTTTTCACACTCAAAAGCATTGTTGTAGTCAATAAAACATATATAGGTATTCTTTTGGTCTTCTTTTGTCTTTTCAAGGATTCATCTCACATCGTGATGAAGTCTCTCATTCCTTGTTCTTTCTTGAACCCTGCTTGCACTTCAGGCTTTTCTCTTTCCAGGTATGGTTGTAGTCTCTTTTGAATGATAAACTCAGATCCAACTCCTATGAACCAGTGTCTCAAATCCCTAGCTGGGAGAGAAACACCTCAAACTCTATCCAAACAAATTTCTTGCTATATGGATTACTAGTAGGTCTCACTATCTATTCCCCCTATCTTATGGGAATACTCTTCAACTGGTAGATTTGTTTAAGTACCCTGGTTTCACTGTTGAGTACCAATTATCCTTCAAATCACTGAAAACATTAATCTCCAGGAACAAGCAGGAATGAGTCTTCACATATGGGTATCATCGGTACCGACGGAGCCTGCGTGGGAACGCTCCCCAGGGTCCAGAAAGAAAGCTTTTGGGAACATCCCACAGCGCCTGCGCGCTGCCTTCCCGCCTTTCCCAACCGCCTCTTTCCAGTTCTTCTTTTCCGCGGAGCCAGCAGGTCGTGTTCCTGTCACCGCTGAAGAAGTTCTTTATTTTCTTTTATTTCTTTGGTCGCGCGTCTGCCTTCTTCGATGTCGGACCGGTACCGCCGGTCTTTCCTTCTTTCTTCTTTAAAAAAAAAAAAAAAAAAACCCCTACCGTTTCCCACTTCTGTGCATTTTTTCCTTTTGGGCCTTAGGCCTAGAAAAAGTTTCCTCATGGAAAAGCCCGCTTCCGGGTTTAAAAAGTGTACGAAGTGCAGCGGTACTCTTTCTATCACCGACACCCATGACTGGTGCCTAAAATGTTTGGGTCCTGACCACTCCATCACCGATTGTGAGTCCTGTTCCATGATGTCTAAAAGAGGTTGACAGAATCGAGTGGCCAAGCTCAGTACCCTGTTTCCCTCTGATGCAGCTTCGGTGGCATCGACATCTTCCAGGGCTTCTTCTTCCTCCCATGGATCTCAGGTAACCAAACATAAGTCCAGCCGGTCCTTGAAGGGTAGATCTCCCTCTAAGTATCGAGATGCCTCCGGGCTTGCTCTCGAGGATCCCGCACCGGCAAAATTACCCCGGCGGGAAGCTCCGGCTTCCAAAGCTTCATCTATGGGGTCACAGGTTGACATCGATGGCGTGGCCTCGACCGATCACCTGTTGCCATGTTCTGGGGTACCGGTGGTTTCCACTGGTACTGACATCCAGACATTGGTTGCGTCGATGGATCAGAATATTATGACCATGCAGCGTGCCATTACGGCATTCATACAAGCTGCGACGCCGCCGGTACCGGTTCCGGCACCGGCACCAATATCGGTTCCGGTGCCGGTACCGATTGCATCGACATCGGCTTTGGTGTCGACTGCAGCGGTACCCTGTTCTGTGATGCCCATCGGTACCGAATCGGTACCAATCACTCCCGATGTCAATACCACTCGGTACGCGTAACGGGCTCTGCAGGAGCATCCAGACAGGCGATACTTCGATTCCTCCGAAGACTCTGATGAATCAGAGGCTTCTGTTGAAGCATCGGTACTCCTTCCTCAGGAGCCCTCTTCTCCAAAAAGAAGAATGTCTCCTCCAGAAGACTTGTCTTTTCAAGACTTCATTAGGGAAGTGGCCAGGGGCCTCTTCATTTCAGTGGCCCCTGAATCAGAGCCTAGACCCAAGAAATTGGATATTTTACAATATCCTAAGGTTCCTAAAGAGGCAGCTACTTTACCAGTTCATGAGATCTGTTATGATCACATGTTGGGCATATGGGAGACACCTCTTACTAT
Organism: Ichthyophis bannanicus; assembly: GCA_033557465.1. Classification (NCBI taxonomy): domain Eukaryota; kingdom Metazoa; phylum Chordata; class Amphibia; order Gymnophiona; family Ichthyophiidae; genus Ichthyophis; species Ichthyophis bannanicus. The sequence goes on from CM066036.1 coordinate 189,486,128, forward strand.
CTCCCCTCATTCTCATAGGTTGGACACCATGTACCGTGTTCCTCCTTGTCCTGGCTTTCATAAGACTCAGCTTCCTCACCACTCTATCGTGGTGGAGTCTGCTGTGAAGAAGATAAAGAGTGCAAAAAGACACTCATCTAATCCTCCAGGAAGAGAATGCAGAACCTTGAATGCTTTTGGCCGGAGAATTTTCCAGGCCAATATGCTTATTTATTTATTTAGACAGTTTTGTATACTGCCTTATCCTTCAATCAAAGCGGTCACAACACAATTGGGGGATACATTGAGACACATACACTAATACTTACAGGGAACATGGGCAATGGAGGGTTAAGTGGCTTGCCCAAGACCACAAGGAGCATCTGTGGGACTAGAAACCCCAGTCCTTCCGGCCCAAGGTTGCTGTCCTCTAGTGGGATTTGAACCCCCGACCTTCCGGCCTGAAGTACCTTGCCCCAACCACTAGGCTACTCCTCCCTCCTCCTGCCAGAATCAACTCCTATAGTCTCTATATGGGGATGTTTCTAAAGGAAGTTACAGATCATCTGCAAACTTTATCTCCTTTTATCTCAGAAGATAAAAAGGAAGAGTTTCTCACCTGGCTTAAACATGCCCAGGATGTTTCCAAATTTTCCAACCGTGCAGCCTTTGACTCTTTTGAGTGTGCCAGCAGAGCCTCGGCTATTGCCATAGGTGCACGCAGAGTGGCTTGGTTACAAGCTTCTGATTTGGAACCCTGGGTCCAGGATGGATTAGGAAATCTTCCTTGTATAGGTGAAAACCTTTTTGGCAAGGATTGGCAAGCAAAGGCCACTCAGATGGATGCTGAGAATTCTGCCTTAGATAGACTTTCAAAGTCTACTTCTGCTCCTGTTAGAAAAAGGTTATTCAAAAAGGCTTTCTTTCCCAAAAAGGGGAAATATTATCCTGTTTATGGTCAGCAGGCATCTTCTGCAGGTCGTTTTGCTGCAAAGCGTCAGCAACAACCTAAACAAGCCAAGTCTAAGGCTGCAAGGACTGCTACGGCCCAACAGCCTCAGCCTCCTCAGGGCCTTTGACTTACATCTAGAGAACTTAGCCTTTCTGGCTCTAGAAGAACCAGAGCCTCTCACCATTCCAGGAAGGTTAGCCCACTTTGCTCCCAGATGGGAACAAGTCACGGCAGAGCAATGGACCCTCTCCATCATAAGGGAGGGGTACAAACTTCATTTCTTAAACCTTCCTCCTCACACCATGGTGAGACGGTTCAATTCTCCAACATCTCTCCTCGACCTTCTGGGTCAGGAGATTGCTACCCTTCTTGCCCAAAGGGCAATAGAAGAAGTACCCCTTCTTCAACAGGGCTCAGGGTTCTACTCCCCCTATTTTCTTATCCCAAAGAAAACAGGGGGCTACAGACCCATATTAGATCTCAGAGAATTGAACAAGTTTCTATACAAGGAGAAATTCAAGATGATTTCTCTCGGTGCTCTCCTTCCATACCTTCAGAGTCAGGATTGGCTGTGTTCTCTAGATCTTAAGGATGCGTACACCCATATCCTCATCCATCCAACACACAGAAGGTTCCTTCGGTTCCTTTATCAAGGAAAGCACTACCAATACAGAGTGGTTCCTTTCGGTCTGGCCTCTGCTCCAAGAGTGTTCACAAAATGCATGGCAGTAGTAGCTACATTTCTACGCACTCTAGAAATATTTGTATTCCCATATCTGGACGACTGGCTCATCCGAGCTCCGTCCCAGTCAGAGGCCCAGACTTCCCTAGCCTGCACAAGGCGTGTTCTTCAGTATCTGGGACTTGTAATAAACATCCCAAAATCCCATCTCACCCCTACTCAGTCACTAGAGTTCATAGGGGCCTTGCTGGATACCACAACTGCAAGGGCCTATCTTCCCCAGGCCCGTTGCCTACGCTTGGTGCAGTTAGCCTCACAAATTCAGTTAAAGTCCCATTTAACTGCTCGAGAAATGTTACAACTGTTAGGCCACATGGCATCCACTGTGCATGTGGTTCCTTACGCTCGCCTTCACATGAGGGCAGCTCAGTGGACTCTGTCCACCCAATGGACCCAGGCATCAGGTTGCCTGTCAGACAAAATAGCAACCTCCAGTCGCCTCTTCTGGTCTCTCCAGTGGTGGAAGTCCACTCAAAATCTGTTGCTGGGGTCCCCCTTTCAACAATTGCTACCCCAAGTAACCCTTACAACAGATGCTTCTCCAAAGGGTTGGGGAGCTCATCTACAAGATCTCTCCACCCAGGGCATCTGGTCTCCACAAGAGACATCTCTACATATCAACCTCTTAGGGCTCAGAGCAATCTTTTTGGCTCTCAGAGTCTTCCACACCCTGCTCAGCTACAAGACAGTCCTCATCCATAGGGACAACCAGGTAGCCATGTTCTACGTGAACAAGCAGGGGGGGACTGGCTCTCTGTCACTTTGCAACGAAGCTCTGAGATTGTTGGCCTTCGCCAGAGAGCATCAACTCCATCTCATGGCAGTGTATCTTCCAGGGGTTCAAAACTCTTGGGCAGACAGACTCAGTCGAGTTCTGCTTCCACATGAATGGTCCCTCCATGGGGACCAGATAGCCAGGATTTTTCAGATTTGGGGTACCCCAGACATAGACCTGTTTGCAAGTCCGTGGAATGCCAAACTTCCCTGGTTTTGTTCCAGGATTCCGTATCAGGGAGTTCAGGCCAGGGATGCCTTCCTCCTTCATTGGGGGCAAGACTTCCTCTATGCCTTTCCACCTATTCCCCTCATTCCCAAGACTCTGTTCAGAGAGACAAGGGGTCTATGATCCTCATAGTGCCACGTTGGCCACGCCAAGTGTGGTACCCTCTACTTCTAAATCTCTCTCAAGCTCCCTCCCTGGACCTGGGGTCTGCTCCAGATCTCCTCTCCCAGGAGGAGGGAACCTTGTGGCACCCAAATCCTCAGTCTCTTCATCTCAGGGCCTGGTTGCTGAAGGCCTAGACCTTCAAGATTTACACCTTTCTCAGCAAGTGAAGGATATCCTTCATGCTTCCAGAAAGCCTTCCACCAGACGTTCCTATGCTTTTAAATGGAAAAGGTTTTCCATTTGGTGTGCAGAGAAGGGTCTTAACCCTTTTGCAATACCTTTGAATTCTTTACTAGACTATTTGCTGCATTTATCCCATGCAGGCCTTCAAACAAATTCAATCAGAGTCCATTTGAGTGCTATTGCAGCATCCCTTAAGCCTCTCAATGGACAACCAATTTCCTCTCATCCTCTTATAGCAAGATTCATGAGAGGCCTTCTTTTGACTAAACCTCCCATTAGACCACCTCCAGTGGCATGGGACTTGAATCTGGTTCTTGGCCAGCTTATGAAGCCACCCTTTGAACCCTTAGCCACTACCTCCTTGAAATTCCTTTCCTGGAAGGTTATTTTTCTCATTGCAGTCACCTCAGCTCGCCGCATCAGTGAGTTGCAAGCTTTAGTTGCTAATCCTCCTTATACAAGGTTCCATCATGACAAGGTAGTCCTCAGAACTAATCCACACTTAATGCCTAAAGTGGTCTCACCTTTTCATCTGAACCAGGAGGTATATTTACCTGTCTTTTTTCCAGGACCTCATGCATCAAGTGCAGAGAGGAATCTTCATACCCTGGATTGTAAAAGAGCACTTGCTTTCTACTTACAAAGGACTCAGCAACATAGAAAGTCCTCTCAACTTTTTGTTGCTTTTGATTCTTCTCATTTAGGACTTCCAGTGTCTGAGAGAACTCTGTCCAATTGGATTGCTCAGTGTATTTCCTTCGCCTACCAGAGTAGAAACCTTTCTCTGGAGGGCCATGTCACAGCTCACAATGTGAGGGCCATGGCAGCCTCTATGGCTCATCTAAACTCTGTGTCCATCGACCAAATCTGTCGAGCGGCCACCTGGGCCTCGGTTCATACCTTCACAGCCCATTATTGCTTGGACAAGGACTCCCGCCGGGATGCCTTGTTTGGTCAGGCTGTTCTCAAACACCTGTTCCATACCTAATCAACTCCTACCCTCCATCCCTGACTGGATGCCTGAGATTCATGGGTGGAGGTGGAGCTCTTCCCAGGGACTCACAACCTGGGTGATCTCCCAGGCATCTCTAGCTGGGGAGTCCCCATATGTGAAGACTCATTCCTGCTTGTTCTTGGAGATAGCACAGTTACTTACCTGTAACAGGTGATCTCTGGGAACAGCAGGAATAAGTCTTCACAACCCACCCACCTCCCCTAGGAGTTGTATCTCTCTATCTATCTTTCCTTTCCTCTCTCTCTCTTTGTCTCAGCTTTAAAACTCGAACTGGAGAGAGGCGGTTGGGAAAGGCGGGAAGGCAGCGCGCAGGCGCTGTGGGATGCTCCCAAAAGCTTTCCTACTGGACGCTGGGGAGTGTTCCCGCGCAGGCTCCGTCGGTACCGACGATACCCATATGTGAAGACTTATTCCTGCTGTTCCCAGAGATCACCTGTTACAGGTAAGTAACTGTGCTGTACAGGTTGACACAACTGTTGGTCCACTTGATCTTTATGGTATAATGACTTTGTATATTCTATGCACCTTTTGTTCATCTTCTCAGTGTCAATCAACATGGATCCTTGAGCATCTTGTATCATTCCATTTCGAGGCTGAAATTTTTTCTTTAACTCTTGTAGATTTACAAAAGCCGATCTTGTTCTTCCTCTAATAGTTTCTGATTCTATTTCCTTGCATGTGTTATTGTAGTACTTCTCCTTGTCTTGCTGCACATTGGAAATCTCTGCTGAGTTCTGCAATTGTCTTTATTTCTCCTCTGACTTTAGCTTCTCTGCATTTCTGGACAATTTTCAGAGTTTCTTCAGTCATCCATTTTGGCTGTTTTTTCTACTTCACCTTATGTAGAGACCAACACAACCTTCTTGATGTCATCCCATAACTCTTCTGGAACTCTGTCATTTGTATCTAAAGCAGCAAATCAATTTTTCAGGGAGTCTTTAAATTCCAGTGGTATATGATTGTTTCTGATTATCTTAAAGTAGCTAAACAGGTAGAAAAGGCTATGGTGAAAGCTGGAAGGATGCTTGGGTGCATAGGAAGAGGAATGGCCAGCAAGAAGAAAGAGGTGCCTCTGTATAAGTCTTTGGTGAGAACTCATTTGAAGTATTGTGTGCGATTCTGGAGATCAAACCTTCAAAAGGATATAAACAAGATGGAGTCGGTGCAGAGGGTGGCTACCAAAATGGTCAATGGGCTTCATCATAAGGCATGTGGGGACAGACAAATATTTCAGTTTGTGGAAATATTTCTTTATGGAAAGAGTGGTAGATGCATGGAATAGTCTCCCAGTGGAAGTGGTGGAGATAAGGACTGTATCTGAATTCAAGAAAGCTTGGGAAAAACACAGAGGATGTCCAAAGGGAAAAAAAAGGTATTGTAAAGCTTAGTAGTTGGTATGGAAGAACAGAATGGATAAGCTGTATGGTGTTTATCTGTCGTCATGTTTCTATGTTTTTATGGATTGGCCTTGGAGCAATACACCTTTCTACATATTGATTAGTTCTTGTGTTACCTGTATTTGTGATTAGTATCAGTAGAAAGACTAGGGAAGACCCAATAAAGCTATTATGTAGCACATTTAAAACTAATCAGAGAAAATAATTTTTTTCACTCAACATGTAATCAAACTCTTGAATTCATTGCAGGAGTCTGTACTAAAAGCTGTTAGTGTAACTGGGCTTAAAACAGGTTTGGATAAGTTCCTGGTGGAAAAGTCCATAAACGCTTATTAAAGTGGACTGGGGAGATCCACTGTTTACCCCTGGAACAAGCAGCATAGGATCTACCTTTTGCAAACCTAGACAGGTACTTGTGACCTGGATTGGTCACTGTTTGAAACAGGATATTGGGCTTGTTAGACCTTTGGTCTGACCTACTATAGCATATCTCATGTTCTTTGTATTTCATCCTATGAAGCCTGAGTAGTATTAAATTAATCATTTATATGCTGCCTTTATAAATCAAAACAATTTAACTAAGGTGGTTGACAAACAAGGTTGTTAAAAGTTATCATTGTAGTATAAAATATTTGAGACAAGTGGAGGGTAATGTTTATAAGTGGCTGAACATTTTTACATTTGTATTTGGCATCTATTTTATAAAGTCAAATACATGTGTAGATTAGATTGTAAGCTCGGATAAGCAGGAACTGTATCTTACATCTATTAGTAGTAGTAGCATACTTGACTTTATAAAACAGGTGTGTAAGTGGCGGGAAGCATGCCTCAAATCTAGGAGTGAGCAAATACCCTAGCCCTAGGACTGGTATAGATGTTTGTGTGCATCAAACGCGCACACATTCATATTTTATAAAATGCATGTGTACTTGCGTGGTCTGCCCACTCTTTGTCCATGGGCATGCCCACTGTGAAAGTACACATCAGCCTTATGCCCATACTTATTGAATAGGGAATGGCTAAATTACACACATAAATCTATAAATTTTCACAGGTAGATGGGCCTTATTTATTCCAGGTTCTGTGCATACCGCCAAATAGCCAAAGGTTCATCAAGGTGGTTTACATAATAAAAAGAAAATAGAAGTAAGAAAGGGGAAAAGAGTAACAGAAAGAGGGAGAAGAAGGGGTATACAATATTAATTGATATAGCTGAGAAGAACAGAAGCAGTACAGATCGAAGCCCAGGGGAGGGGATCAGGATGACAGGGCCTGAGGAACAGCATGATGGTATAGCCATGCCTTCAGGCCCTTTTTGATGCGGGTGAAGGAGGACTTTTGGCAAAAGCAAAGAGGGAGAGAATTCCAACAGGAAAGGCCGTGATAGGAGTTCCTTGAGATAAAGTGGAGAGCGAAGGGAGGGAGAAGGAACAGAAGTGATGCCTCAGAAGAGTGCAAAGATTGGAAGGGCGTATACAGGGAGTTTAAAGTAACAAGATAGGGATGACAAGAGGTGTAGAGGGCATGGTGAAAGGATTTTGTAATGGATGTAAAGAAAGACAGGGAGCCACCGGAGGAAGTCAGGAAGTATGATCAAAGCAATGTACTCTAAAGGTCAGTTTGGTGGCAGTAGACTGAATAATGGAGAGGCAGCAGAGAAAAGAATGAGGAAGACCAGCATAAAGGGCATTGCAGTAGTCAATTTTAGTGATGACTAAGGAAAGAACAGACTGAGGAATAGTAAAAGAGGAATGTAAGGAGCAAAGACACTGTAGGGTAAAGAAGAAGGATTTACAAAAATAGAGCGAATGTGGGGCTTGAAGGAATCCAAGATGACACCAAGGATTTTAATCGAGTCACTGGTTGAAAGTGGGAAGAAGGACAGCATGAGAGGAAGAAGGAGGACTCACAATAGACTCACAATGTGCAACATTGAGAAAGAGGCGATGATTGTGGAGTCGATGATTGTGGACTCAAACAGGGCCGGATTTACGTATACGCCATGTACGCCATGGCGTAGGGCCCACAACCGGCAGGGGCCCACAAAAAATAGAACCAGGTTTTTTTTTTTTTTCAACTCGATTAAAAAAAAAACCTGGTGGCTGCCGCCGCGGGGCCCCCTCTGCTGCCGCGGGGGCCCCGTCTACAAGATGGTCTGGTCTGGTCGGGTCGGGTCTCGTCTCCCTCCCTCCCGGCTGCGAGAGACGCGAAGATAGAGCGTCTCCTCGCGTCTGTGTTAAGCCCGCAGCGGGCTTAACACAGACGCGAGGAGACGCTCTCCCTTCGCGTCTCTCGCAGCCTGCAGCGAGGGAGGGAGAGAGACCCGACCGGACCCGACCCGACCCGACCGGACCCGACCAGCTTGTAGACGTGGCCCCCGCGGCAGCAGAGGGGGCCCCGCGGCGGCAGCCACCAGATTTTTTTTTAAAATTAAATTTTACTTTAGGCCGGGGGGGGGGGGGGTAGGAGTCCTATCCCCCCCGGCCTAAAGTAAAATTTAATCTAAAAAAAAAACCCTGGTGGCTGCCGCCGCGGGGCCCCCTCTGCTGCCGCGGGGGCCCCGTCTACAAGCTGGTCGGGTCGGGTCCGGGTCGGGTCTCTCTCCCTCCCTCCCTCGCTGCAGGCTGCGAGAGACGCGAAGATGCGTCTCTCGCAGCCTGCAGCCTGCAGCGAGGGAGGGAGAGAGACCCGACCGGACCCGACCCGACCCGACCCGACCGGACCCGACCAGCTTGTAGACGGGGCCCCGCGGCAGCAGAGGGGGCCCCGCGGCGGCAGCCACCAGGTTTTTTTTTAAATTAAATTTTACTTTAGGCCGGGGGGGGTAGGACTGGTAATGGGCTATGGGGGGGGGGTAGGACTGGTAATGGGCTGTGGGGGGGGGGTAGGACTGGTAATGGGCTATGGGGGGGGTAGGACTGGTAATGGGCTATGTGGGGGGGGGGTAGGACTGGTAATGGGCTATGGGGGGGGGGTAGGACTGGTAATGGGACTATGGGGGGGGGTGGTAGACTGGTAATGGGCTATTGGGGGGGCTGGGGCTGGAAATGGACTGGGGGGGGTAGGGCTGGTAATGGGCTATTGGGGGGCTGGGGCTGGAAATGGGCTGGGCTGGGGGGGGTTAAGGCTAGAGGTGGGCTGATGGGGTTAGGACTGGTAATGGACTGTGGGCTGTTGGGGGGGGCTTAGAACTGGCAATGGGCTTTGGGGGGGGTTAAGACTGGTAATGGGCTGTGGGCTGATGGGGGCTGTCTGGTAATGGGCTATGGGGGGGGGGCTAGGACTGGAAATGGGCTGGGGGGTTAAGACTGGAGGTGGGCTGATGGGGTTAGGACTGGTAATGGGCTGTTGGGGGGGGGATTAGAACTGGTAATGGGCTTTGGGGGGGTTAAGACTGGTAATGGGCTGTGGGCTGATGGGGGTTGTCTGGTAATGGGCTATGGGGGGCTAGGACTGGAAATGGGCTGGGGGTTAAAACTGGAGGTGGGATGATGGGGTTAGGACTGGTAATGGGCTGTGGGCTGATGGGGGGGGGTAGGACTGGCAATGGGCTATGGGGGGCTGACTGGAAATGGGTTGATGGGGTTAGGACTGGAAGTGGGCTGATGGGGGGTTAGGACTGGTAATGGGTTATAGGGGGGCTTAAACTGAAAATGGGGTGATGGGGGGTTAAGGACTGAAAATGGGGTGATGGGGGGTTAAGGACTGTAAGTGGGGTGATGGGGGGGCTAGGACTGGAAATGGGCTGATGGATGGCTAGGACTGGAAATGGGCTGATGCAGGGACTAGAAGGGAATGGATGCTGGGTGAGGCTGGAACTAGAAGGGAGCTGATGTTGGGGGAGGATTAGAATGGGATGGGGCTGGAAGAGTAAAATGGAGAAGGGAAAAATATTTTGTGTGGGAGGGATAAAAAATCTACAATTGGCCGGGTATTGGGAGAGTAAGTGGGGATTGAGGATGGAGGGGTAATATTTGAGTGGATGAAATAGGAATGAGGAAAGAGCAAAAGGAGAAAGATTAGTATGTTAAAGCAGATGTAGAGAGAGAATGGAAAAAAATCTAGAAGAGAGAAGAAAGGACAAATGGACAGCAGACGATGGAGAGTTAGCAGAAGACACGAAGAAACCAGAAGAAAGTGGCTGGAGCAATTGCAGCTGAAAAAAATGCACAAAAAGGTAGAAAAATATCTCTTTATTTTGAATTTATTAATTGGAATATGTCAGCTCTGGTAAATGTGCATCATTAACATCTGTGCTTTGTTTAGTACAAGAGCAAATTAATGTATTGTTTTATTTCTACAGTGTTGTACATTCCAAGTTTGGCTTTTGGGATTCCCAGTTTAATTATTGTCTTCCTATTTCTAAATTGTGATTACTTGTTTGGTGATGGTCTATGTTCTGCATGTGTAACTGAGCTGAGGTGTTCTGTTTATATAATTCCTATTTGACCATTGCCACTTGTTCTCTTTCCCCAGTAGGTCATGTATTGTTGTTCTCTGAAATGTATTGGTTTAATATTTGCAGTGTTGCCTTTTGATTGGTAGAGTATGGTGCTTTGTGAGTCCTGGTAGTGCTGTTAGGATACGGCGGGTTTACTATGGGCAGTGTTTGTAGTAGTTCCTAATGTGTCTGGCAGTTGGCACTGGATTATAGTAATGTAGAAATCTTTTAGTCTTTCTTTATCCATACACTCATTAAGAGGCACGTTTACTAAAAGTTAGTATATGGTAACATTATGCAAATATTTATGCAAATGAGGCCCCTTATGCAAATGAGGTCCGCACCCCCCTTGGGCCGCCCCTGCTGGGGGCCCACAATTTTTGTTGGCGTAGGGCCTCACTCAAGGTAAATCCGGCCCTGGACTCAAAGGTCAACTGCCTAGAGACAGGATTGAAGAGGGGAAATATACTGGGAGGAAGACTGAATGGTGAAAAGAATCTGAATATCATTAGTGTAATGAAAGGGACTACAAGCCCAGGAGCTGGATCAGAAGAGGTAGGGGTGTCAAAAAGATATTGAAAAGGGTTAGAGCAAGTAGGGAATCTAAGGGCATGTCAGAAGAGAGGGGGAAAGAGGAGGAACGACTAGAGCAGGGGTCTCAAACTCAAATTGCTTTGAGGGCCAAATGAGGACTTGTAAAGTAACCCGGGGGCCGCATAAGACACAGGGCCTCATTTGCATAAATATTTGCATAATGTTACCATACACTAACTTTCAGTAAACATGCCTCTTAATGAGTGTATGGATAAAGAAAGACTAAAAGATTTCTATATTACTATAATCCAGTGCCAACCGCCAGGCACATTAGGAACTACTACAAACACTGCCCATTTAGAACCCATAGCAAACCCGCCATATCATAACAGCACTACCAGGACTCACAAAGCACCAGACCCTACCTATCCAAAGGCAACACTGCAAATATTAAATCAATACATTTTAGAGAACAACAATACATGACTAACTGGGAAAAGAGAACAAGTAGCAATGTCAAATAGGAATTACATAAACAGAATACCTCAGCTCAGTTACACATGCAGAACATACACCATCAAACAAGGAATCACAATTTAGAAACAGGAAGGCAATAATTAAATTGGGAACCCCAAAAGCCAAACTTGGAATGTACAACAACACTGTAGAAATAAAACTATAAATTAATTTCCTCTTGTACTAACAAAGCGCAGACGTTAACGATGCACATTTCCCAGAGCTGACATATTCCAGTTAATAAATTCAAAATAAAGAGATATTTTTCTGTGCATTTTTTTTCAGTTGCAATTGTTCCAGCCACTTTCTTATGGTTTCTTCGTGTCTTCTGCTAACTCTCCATCGTCTGCTATCCATTTGTCCTTTCTTCTCTCTTCTAGTTTTTTTTTCCATTCTCTCTCTACATCTGCTTTAACATACTAATCTTTCTCCTTTTGCTCTTTCCTCATTCCTATTTTATCTACTCAAATATTACCCCTCCATCCTCAATCCCCACTTACTCTCCCAATACCTGGCCAATTGTAGATTTGTCTTCCCTCCCGCACAAAATATTTTTCCCCTCTCCATTTCACTTTCCCAGCTCCATCCCATTCTAATCCTCCCCCAACATCAGCTCCCTTCTAGTTGCAGCCCCAACCAGCATCCGCTCCTTTCTAGTCCCTGCATCAGCCCATTTCCATCCCTAGCTCCCCCCCACTCAGCCCATTTCCATTCCAAGCCCCCCTCCCCATCAGCCATTTGCAGTTCAAGCCCCCCTTCCACTCAGCCCATTTTCTGTCCTAGCAACCCCCCCAGCCCATTACCAGCCCTAACCCCCCATCAGCCCACAGCACATTACCAGTCCTACCCCCCATCAGCCCACAGCACATTACCAGTCCTAACCCCCCCATCAGCCCACAGCACATTACCAGTTCTAACCCCCCCATCAGCCCACAGCACATTACCAGTCCTAACCCCCCCATCAGCCCATTACCAGCCCTAAACCCCCATCTGCCCACAGCACATTACCAGCCATAACCCCCCCCCCATCTGCCCACGGAAAATTAAAACTTAAAAAAAAAAAAGCTGGCTGCCGCCGCGGCAAAATCGAATGTCCCGCGGAGCCCCCCTGCCCGGCAGAGCCAGCCCTCCCTCCCTGCCTGCCTGCTTGCTTCCCTCCCTCCCTGCCCCAGTCCCTCTCCGCTTCGGCTTATAACCGCAAAGGGAGAGTTCCTCCCTCGCGACTCTGTTAAGCCCGCTGGGGCTTATGGGAAATTTCCCATCTGCCCCGGCGAGCTTAACAGAGTCGCGAGGGAGAAGCTCTCCCTTCGCGGCTCTGAAAGCCGAAGCGGGGAGGGACTGAGGGAGGCAGGGCTGGCTAACATCGGTGAATTCCGGGGGCAGGGCAGACTGCTTTCTCCTTACCTGTCTGCGGAGAGCTGTGCACACTGGAACAAGCACAGGCCGACTAACTGCAGCAGGGCAGGGAATGGATGAGGGCGTGTGGTGCCTCGTGGCGTTGGGCTGGCTGCTCAGACTGCTTCTGGCCCCCCCCTCTTCCTCCTCCTCCTTCCTGTCTCCTATTGGTTGAGGGCAGACTCGTTAGAAGAGGACTTTGTAGACTCTCAGGGGTATGTTTACTAAACTGCGGTAATCGTACATAACGCGTGTTTATTTATTTATTTATTTATTTAGCATACATTTGTATACCGCTACTTCCAGCGATCAGGAGCGGTTTGATTATATGACGGAAGCTGTCAGATCAAGGACAAATTTCAAAAAATGTACAAAGTGATTTAGATGGTTATATGACGGACAAGGACAAAGCATTTTCACAATATGTACAAAGTGATTTACAGGATATGCATGACACTTATGACGCGCTTACAATCGTTAACGTTACATAATGCACGTTAATCGTAGTTAACGATCGTAAACTCCCGCGGCGCGGTAAAACACCGCAAAAGGTGGAGAGAGGGTGGAGAGAAGGGGTCAATGGGCGGAGAGTGGGCGGGGAGAGGCTCCCTTCACACTAACGCGCTGATCTGAAGAGCTCAATTCCAACGCGAATGAAAACCTGCCGTTAAATGCACATTACAGGGGAGAGAAACCATTTCAGTGTCAGCAATGTACAGCCCAGGCAGGGAAACCTAATAAAAGTGATAAGTGTTATACATGTGCACAGAACAAAAGGGCACATAAACACTGAAAATGACCCCAACAAACTGGAAAAAAGCCATAACCAAGCTGGCCAACAGTGGTATCAATGAGAAACATCAACCCCTACCCCCCCCCCGAGTAAGCTCCATAGAACAGATATAAATTGTGGAAGGGTCTATAATCCGTCCCCATACAAGGTGAATGAGCCCACAGTGAAATAGCGCTGCTCAGGGTTTTCCCCACCATTGGACAGGGTTCCTATGGCATGCACATGTCCCGCAACATCAGGGCGGGCATGTCGGAACGGCAACTGGACAAATGCCGGAGAAGGGGATACAGAGGGCCGCAGGCAGCACATGCTGTGGTGCAGCTGGGCCACAGTGCGGACTAGGGCAATGCCTAGGTGGCCCATACGAATGCTGAAGCAGCATAGCAGCCAGACAGCAACTGCTGAAGCCCCAACATGGGCACGACTGTGTTTCCCACAGTGTCACAGGGGATAGTACCCAGCAGCTACCCCCAAGGGCACGGAACATTGGCAGGCGGTGCTGGGGGGAAGCGTGGACACCTATGCAGGCACCCCTACCCCAGAACCCGCACCAAAGGCAGCCGCCTACCTGCACACTGGATGGCCTGAGACTGCGCACCACCAGCACCACCAGCAGAAGGGCATGTCAGCATGGTGGCTGTGGGATACTGTTGGTGGAGGGGGCAGTGGCAGCTGCCCAGAGCAGACCGTGGCCTAGCCCTGTGTAGGTGGGTGCCGTGTACTGCAACAGATGGGCCCTGTCTGATGAACAGTCATGGTATCACCAAGGAATGTACTGACTTTGTGACAACAAGGTGGTGCAGTGCACAAAACCAGTGTATTCAGAAGCATGAGGGTCACAGGTTCAAGTCCCAGCTGTGGTTCCTGCCAACCGAGTCCCCATATCTTACCCACTACTACAACGTGCTAATACAGACAGCACCTTTATTGCAGATGACGTAAACATGCCCAAGACACCTACATTTTACCCTACAGAGCACAGACACCATAAACATGCACATTACCTAGAGCAGAGCCTCCCAAATGCAGTCCTGGAGGGCCAAACACCATTCCGGTTCCATGCTGCCTCTGATAAAGATGCCTGTGCTGCATTTCTGTGCGCCACCCCCATGGTATGCAGATGTATCTCATGCATATTCATGAGGGACAGCATGAAAACCCGAACAGTGTTTTGCACCGCAGGTCTGGAGTTGGGAACCTCTGACGTAAAGCAGCAGCCAACAGGGGCAGACACACCCGCACTCGCAGGCCCCATTATCCATAGCCTCCTGGGGAGGCAGGACATTGGGCTCTGCGTGCATCTCCCAATACTAGCACTTGCATACCTTAGTAATGCCACCCTAAACCGGGGAATAAGGTTGTTATGAGTACTGGTAGATAGCAATTCCTAGGTTAAGTACACTTTTCTGAGTGAGCTGCATCATAGCAACCTTTCTGATGTCTGTGGAGTGTGCTACAGGTCTTGTGTCTGACAGTGTTTACCAACCTGGGGAGTGACTCCTACAGTATTGCGTACCATAGCCATGCCTGCACTGTGCCCAGGACTTGTGTGGTGGCCTGGGCTGCCCAACACCTCTATAGTTGCACAATGCTGGCATAGGTGTGGGGAGTGTGTGTCTGTCTATCCAGTGTGTGGTGGCTGCCAACACCCTCCACAGCCCACACTGCTAGCACTGTTGCCAGTATTGGCCTGCCAATGTGCATAATGAGGAGCAAGGTACCATGGGAATAGCCTGGATAGGGTGGCCTGGCCTGGATGCATCTGCACACGGCATAGGGCAATGGCTCGGACATTGTAGTGCCTGGCCACCACCTGCACGGACAGGGTGGCCATAGCATGTCCAGCTGGGAGGTCACTCTCACCCTGACTGAGCAGTGACCATGGCATGGCTAGGTTCCCCCATAGTGCTATATAGCATTTCTTTCATGTGATATTTATGGGCTTCGTTTTGGGGCCCAATCACTGACTTATCTGCTTGGTGTGTATGCTGACATCCCTGTTCTGGGTACATGTATCTCCTCCAGGACCATGCACTATGGACTAGCTGGCGGACTGTCTGCAGCTAGTATGTGTCTTGCTGGAACACCTTGCAGGGTGCAGCGGCAGGAGGCTTGCTGCTGGAGAATGTCAGATAATGGTGGGGGGCAGCTGAGCATTTCCAGGCCTGCCGTCTGTCTGCTATTGCGTTATGGATGTGTACCGCTCTGTCTGTTCCCCAGCAAGACTGGGGTTGCTGGTCCCCTCTACTGCTGCCATTGCAGGGAGGTAGACTGTGGATCTATTGGTGGGTGATCCTGTTTCCCACCCTGAG
This sequence comes from Ichthyophis bannanicus, assembly GCA_033557465.1. Classification (NCBI taxonomy): domain Eukaryota; kingdom Metazoa; phylum Chordata; class Amphibia; order Gymnophiona; family Ichthyophiidae; genus Ichthyophis; species Ichthyophis bannanicus. The sequence goes on from CM066036.1 coordinate 189,501,555, forward strand.
CCTCAGGGGGTGGGTTGTGTGGTGGTACATAATCTGCCTATGGGTCCATATACCCCCCCCCCCCTTCACCTACAGCAGGTACTGATGGCACCAACACAGGATATGCACTATTCTGGGTGCAGCATCGCTCATAGGGACTAAACATGAACAAGACATACAGCAGGACACAGATGTATCCTAGGTGTGTCTAACTGAACTACCTATCACACACTGATGGGGACCTGCAGCATGGCGTATTTCAGCCATGAAAGGTGCTGTGGACCTGGTGCTGGGTGCCCCACCTCAACCTTAGGGTGGGCACTGTACCCGCACAATGTGACTGTCTGTGGCTACTCTGTGGCAGTGCCACACACGGTCTGTTCCCCCTACAATGCCGAGGTGCTGTGGGGGTGCATACCCGATCTTGTGCCCATCTCTCGACTGCTGATTTGCATGTGCAGTGCATCATGGGTACGGGTGGGTTACCCCTATCCTGGTAACCACAGCAGACAGTTTGTGTGGTGACGTGCAGTCCTGCAGCCAGCCAGGGCTTTGTTCACATCCTTATAAGGTGTCCTATAGGGGACATTATAGGGTGCCTTGGCGGGACAGTACACTTTATAATGTGCCCTATGGAGTGCGTTATGGGGTGCCTTATGCGGCACCTTAGGTTATGCCACCGTGAGGGTGTGTTTGCTGGCAGCACTAATTAAAATACACGTCACATGCCTCAACAATCGCTACTTAAATGTAAAGGGTGCTGCTTCAGCCAGCCTTATACATTAGGCCCACTGGGGAATCGAACCCATGACCCCGTACCATCAATCAGTGTTGTAACCATTGTGCTACAGCTCTGTTGCTGTGCTTGTATGCCTGCGTGCCTTCTTAAGATTAACGCGCAGTAACGTGCCCTGTAGTGCTCGTTCATTTATGGCGCCTTGTAACGCGCGTTCTTGGCGCGTTCTCGGAAACGATGTACCGCCCATGTCCTTATTTGGGGTTTCTATCTCTACCGCGGCTCCTAATGCGAATCGCACTAACGCAGTTTAGTAAACATACCCCTCAGTCTAGAAGACGAGATTGCTGACGCGGCGTTTCAAAATACAATCATCAGGTGAGCGTGGCGTCGCAGGCCGCACAAAATGCTCTTACGGGCCGCGTGTTTGAGAACCTGGGCCTAGAGTAAGAAGAGACTTGAAAAGAACAGTGAGAAAAATAGGAGGAGCACTGAACAAGAACAGTGCCACAAAGCCAAATAGAGTAAAGGTGATGAAGGAGGCGAGAATGGTCAAGGACAAAAGCAGAGGAAAGGTCAAGGGTGACAAGAACAACTGAATTGCCATGATCAAGGGAAGTCCAGGTTGGTTCATAAGGGCAGTAAGCAATGATTCAGTAATATGGCCACATGATTTATTTGTGTAGCTTTATGTAGCTCTTTATAAAATTCTCCCTATAGTGGAAATTTTGAAATCAAATATCCATTTAATGACACACACACACACAGATTATTAACGGTAGTCGAAGCAGTAAGCCAAGGTCATATTTAATAGCTCCAGCTTGTGCTCATTAACTCATGGTATTCTAACTATTAAGGTATTGATTTTCTATACTTTTTTCTTTAGCCTGTAAAAGTTATTTTAGCTTTATATAGAAGCACAGTATAATTACTATGGGCTTGAATAGTGTCTGAACATCAGGTTTTCCTCATGTATCTATTGTAGATAAGGATGTTTGGCATGTTTCAAACCAGTACAACAGAAGAACGGAAAATGACCACAGCCACACCAGCAATATTTTCGCAAAGCCAATTTTATTAAAAGGACCCGACTTGGCCAAGTATATGCATCAAAGCCTGCAGCAGGGATCTGAAGCATAAAAACATCTAAATACAATAAAAACATCCCAAAAAAGTGCAAATCAAAAAGTTATAAATATATATAGTACATATTCATAGAAAACAATGGAAAATAAATAACACAAATATAAAATAATCCTATGTAAACAGACCATAAAACAGACAGCACAAGCAACAGTAATCGGAAATACTTAAGGTAAGTAAATGGAAGGTTATCAGTAGAAATGGAAGTCATTTCCAACTTGATGCACATGCAAAACAGATGATAAAGCATGCGTTGACTTAAAAGACAACTGGTGCTAACCAAAAATGAATACAAAATGAATAAAATAATGTCCAAAGTATCTATATCATAATATAACCAAATAAATAAAATAAAAAACAACAAATAGCACCTGAAAAATCCAAAAGAAATCAATACATAATGAAAAAACAGAAAATGCCCTACTAGAACAAAGGCTGGTGACAGAACAGAATTGTCTACAATTGGAGATAAAAAAGAACATTGACTCAAAAATATATGAACAAATACATAAACAGACTAAACACAAAACAAAACATACGTGTATGTATCTAATAAAATACATATAAATAGCATATAGGACACATGGGTGAAATATGTAAAATCAAATTATCTAAAAAACGTGAAGACATAAAATCATGGAAAAAGGGTATAAACATACAAAAATATATAAAGGTGGGCCTCCTAAGATAAAAAGTGATAAAACTGCAAAAATATGAGCTGTATGAAATAGTAAAAATGGACAATGAGTGATAAAAGTGAATGACAAACATGATAAAAACTGAAAGGCAGGCTGCCAAACAAAACAAAAATAGAAGCTGATGAAAAAGCAAAAATGGAAGCTGAAGAAAAAGCCAACAAAAATACCCTGGGGAGGGGGGAGGGAAAAAAGGGGACAGGGCAAGGACAAAAGAAAAAGTAGCAAAATGTTTGAGAGTTCCATTGAGAAGACATGGGAACAGGGCCGGCCCGTCCATTGAGCAAGAATGTTTTTTGCACAGGGCCCCGCGTTTCAGGGGGCCCCGCGCAAAAAACATTCTTCAGCATCGCAAGAAAAAAAAAACAAAAAAAACCCGGTTGCTTCTGCCGCGGCAGCATCAAGAGCTCTGCCGCGGCAGCATCAAGAGCTCTGCCGCGGGGCCCCCCCCTGCCCGGCAGAGCCTCCCTGCCCGGCAGAGCCTCCCTGCATCTCTGCTTTCTTCAAGTCACAAAACGCGGGCTTCTTCAGAGCCGCGAGAGTTTCCTTTCTCGCGGCTCTGTTAATCCCGCCGAGGGTGATGGGAAATCCCATCAGCCCCGGCGGGATTAACAGAGCCGCGAGAAAAGAAACTCTCGCGGCTCTGAAAGAAGCCCGAGTTTTGTGACTTGAAGAAAGCAGAGATGCAGGGAGGCTCTGCTGGGCAGGGAGGCTCTGCCGGGCAGGGGGGGGGCCCCGCGGCAGAGCTCTTGATGCTGCCGCGGCAGAGCTCTTGATGCTGCCGCGGCAGAGCTCTTGATGCTGCCGCGGCAGAAAGCAGAAGCAGCGGGTTTGGGGTTTTTTTGTTGTTTTAATTTGGGATGATAGGGGAGAAGGGGGTTTAGGACTGGTAATGGGCAATGGGAGGTGGGGAGTCCAAACAGGAAGAGTCCTTATGAGGGAGGGGGGTGGTTAGGACTGGTAATGGGCCATGGGGGGGTAAGGACTGGTAATGGGCCATGGGGGGGGGTGGTTAGGATTGGTAATGGGCCATGGGGGGTAGGACTGGTAATGGGCCATGGGGGGGGGGGGTGGTGTTTAGGACTGGTAATGGGCCATGGGGGGGGGGTCAGGACTGGTAATGGGCCATGGGGGCTGATGGGGGGGTAAGGACTGGTAATGGGCCATGGGGGGGGGGTGGTTAGGATTGGTAATGGGCCATGGGGGGGTAGGACTGGTAATGGGCCATGGGGGGCTAAGTGGGCTGATGGGGGGGGTTAGGACTGGTAATGGGCTGATGGGGGGGCAAAGAAATGAAGTGGGCTGAAAGGGGGGGTTAGGACTGGTAATGGGCCAAGGGGGGGGGGGTCAGGACTGGTAATGGGCCATGGGGGGGGAGGCTAAGACTGGAAGTGGGCTGATGGGGGGGGTTAGCAATGGAAATGGGCTATAGGGGGGATAACTGGGCTGAGGGGGGGGTTAGGACTGGTAATGGGCCGGGGGGGGGGGGGGAGGCTAAGACTGTAAGTGGGCTGAGGGGGGTGGGTTAGGACTGGTAATGGGCAAGGGGGGGCCAAAGTGGGCTGATGGGGGGGTTAGGACTGGTAATGGGCCGGGGGGGGGAGCCAAAGACTGGAATTGGGCAGATAGGGGGGGTTAGGACTGGTAATGGGCCATGGGGGGGGGACAGGACTGGTAATGGGCCATGGGGGGAGGCTAAGACGGGAAGTGGGCTGATGGGGGGGGGTTAGGACTGGTAATGGGCTATGGGGGGGCTAACTGGGCTGATGTGGGGGTAAGGACTGGTAATGTGCAAACGGGGGGCTAAGACTGGAATGGGCTGATGGGGGGGTTAGGACTGGTAATGGGCTATGGGGGGGGGGGCTAAGGCATGAAGTGGGCTGGTGGTGGTGGTGGTGGTGGGGGTTAGGACTGGTAATGGGCTATGGGGGGGGCTAAGACTGGAAATGGGCTGATGGGGGGGGTTAGGACTGGTAATGGGCTATGGGGGGGCTAAGACTGGAAATAGGCTGATGGGGGGGCTACGACTGGAAAGAGGGTGAGGGGGGGGTTAGGACGTAATGGGCTGATGGGGTTAGGACTAGTAATGGGCTATGAGGAGGCTAGGACTGGAAATTGGCTGAGTGGAAGGAGGGCTTGAACTGCAAATAGCTGATGGGGACGGGGGCTTGGAATGGAAATGGGCTGAGTGGAAGTGGGGCTTGAACTGCAAATAGCTGATGGGGAGGGGGCTTGGAATGGAAATGGGTTGTGAGGGGAGGGAGCTAGGACAGGAAATGGGCTGATGAAGGGGGCTAGGATAGGACTGGGAATTGGGTGTTGGGGGGAGCTAAGATTGGAAAGGGGCTGTGGTGGGGGCTTGGATTGAAATGGACTCATGGAAGGGCTAGAACGGGACGTGGGGTCCGGGGGGGCGGGGCGTGGAAATGGGCTGAGTGGAGGGGAGCTAGGAGTTGACATCGGTTGATGGTGGGGCTAGGAAAGGACTAGAAATGGGCTGATGGGAGGCTGGTATTGGAAATGAGCTTGGAATGGAAATGGGTTGTGAGGGGGAGGGAGCTAGGACTGGAAATGGGTGAGTGGGGGGGGCTAGGACAGGAAATGGGCTGATGGAGGGGCTAGAATAGGACTGGAAATTGGCTGTTGGGGGGGTGCTAAGATTGGAAATGGGCTGTGGTGGGGGTTTGGATTGAAATGGACTCATGAAGGGGCTAGAACTGGAAGTAGGCTCATGGGCTTGGATTGGAAATGGGCTGAGTGGAGGGGAGCTAGGATTTGACATGGGCTGATGGTGGGGCTAGGAAAGGACTAGAAATGGGCTCATGGGGGACTGGGATTGGAAATGAGCTGATGGAGGGACTCGGATGGGACTGCAAATAGATGGGGGAGCTAGGACTGGAAATGAGCTTATGGGGGGCTAGGACTGGAAATGGGCTGATGCGGGGACTAGAAGGGAGCGGATGCTGGGTGGGACTGGAACTAGAATGGAGCTGATGTTGGGGGAGGATTAGAATGGGATGGAGCTGGGAGAGTGAAATGGAGAGAGTGAAAAAATATTTTGTGTGGGAGGGAAGACAAATCTAAAATTGTCCGGATATTGGGAGAGTAAGTGGGGATTGAGGATGGAGGGGTAAAATTTGAGTGGATGAAATAGGAATGAGGAAAGAGCAAAAGGAGAAAGATTAGTATGTTAAAGCAGATGTAGAGAGAGAATGGAAAAAAAACTAGAAGAGAGAAGAAAAGACAAATGGACAGCAGACTATGAAGAGTTAGCGGAAGACACGAAGAAACCAGAAGAAAGTGGCTGGAGTAATTGCAGCTGAAAAAAAATGCACAAAAGGTAGAAAAATATCTCTTTATTTTGAATTTATTAATTGGAATATGTCAGCTCTGGGAAATGTGCATCATTAACGTCTGCGCTTTGTTTAGTACAAGAGCAAATTAATGTATAGTTTTATTTCTACAGTGTTGTGCATTCCAAGTTTGGCTTTTGGGATTCCCAGTTTAATTATTGTCTTCCTGTTTCTAAATTGTGATTCCTTGTTTGGTGATGGTATATGTTCTGCATGTGTAACTGAGCTGAGGTATTCTGTTTATGTAATTCCTATTTGACATTGCCACTTGTTCTCTTTCCCCAGTAGGTCATGTATTGTTGTTCTCTGAAATGTATTGGTTTAATATTTGCAGCGTTTCCTTTTGATAGTTAGGGTATGGTGCTTTATGAGTCCTGGTAGTGCTGTTAGGATACGGCGGGTTTGCTATGGGTTCTAAATGGGCAGTGTTTGTAGTAGTTCCTAATGTGTCTGGCGGTTGGCACTGGATTATAGTAATGTAGAAGTCTTTTAGTCTTTCTTTATTCATACACTCATTAAGAGGCATGTTTACTAAAAGTTTGTGTATGGTAACATTATGCAAATATTTATGCAAATGAGGCCCCTTATGCAAATGAGGCCCCGCACCGAGTCTCCGCACATGGCCCCGCACCCCCCTTGGGCCGCTCCTGCATGGGAAGGCAGAGAGACAAAGTGAAATCTGGGTAACAAGCAAAGAAAGGAGAAGGGAATAACATTATTCTGGTTATAAAAATATTGGTGAGAAAGTGCAACTTTTTTGCTACCCCAGTCACTGACAGAGAACAGAATTCACAGAGAACAGAATTCACGCAGCACACTGTGACAATTCTCCCACTGCATGCTAATGACAACTCACCCTTCATTGATTGCTTGCTGTGCCAACCGCTTTGTTTTCATGATAAAGCGGTATACCAAGTCCGTTTAAATAAATAAATAAATAAAATTAAGACAATAACACTGCAGCCATACAGATAATCATTATCCTAACTTTTATCTTTGCTCTATCTAGAAGGGCATTTGCTTTATCTGTTTTTTCATTATGTATTGTGATTTCTTTTGGAGTTTTCTCCTGCTATTTGTTGCCTTTTATTGTTCTTTATTTGGTTCTATTATGATATACATGTTTTGGACATTATTTTATTCATTTTGTATTAATTTTGGTTAACACCAGTTGTTATATTTTAGGTCAATGCATGCTTTATCTTGCTTTTTCATGTGTATCAAGCTGGAATTGACTTCCAATTCCACTGGTAACCTTCCATTTACTTACCTTAAGTCAGTGGTTCTCAACCTTTTTTGTACCGTGACCCCTTTTACCATTGGTCAACTTGTGGTGACCCCCAATGATAAAATCAAATGTGTCTCTCTTCCTTTACTGTTAACGCATTGTCGCTGTAATCATTGTTGAATTATTAATACATTAAAGGCCTTTGCAATATGTTTTTATTTATAAAATTTACGTATTTAAACCACAATAATTAATCAGAACAAGTAACAATATTTGATTTCAAAATTATGATGATTTTGTAGTCAAATCACTAATATGAAATAAAATTATTTTTTCTACCTTTGTTGTCTGACCAATTTATTCTCTGATCATGCTGGTCCCGATCTGATGCTTCTGCTTTCCTGTCTTCTCTTAGCTCTCTTTCTGTGGTCTATGGTCCATCTGCCATTTCTTATCTCTTCTTTCGTTTTCTTCACTTCTTTCCATCAGCCTATTTCCAGTCCCAGTAACCCTCCCCAGTATCAGCCCCTTTCCAGTCCTCACTTTCAGTACCTTCCAATGTCAACTTGCATTCCCATGACTGCCACTGGTGTCCATTCCCTTCCAGTCCCCCTCCTTCCCCACTGACCAGTCCCTTCTAGTACAAATACCATGGCAGCCCCTCTCAGATCCACTCCCTTCCAGTTCCATTCTCCCATCCCCCCCCGTATCAGCCCATTTGTAGCCTTAGCTCCCAGTTTTCTTCCAGGGCCAGCAGCTCTATCCTCCCCTCCCCACAATCAGCCCATTCCCAGTCAAAGCCCCCCAATCAGCTCGCTTCCAGTGCTAGTCCCCCCTCAACCCCATTACCAGTGATAGCCTCTCCTAATCAGCTCATTGACCCTTACACTCATTTCCAGTGCTAGTCCCTCCTCAACCCCATTACCAGTGCTAGGCTCTCCTAATCAGCCCATTACCAGTCCTACCCCCCCATCAGCCCATTACCAGTCCTACCCCCCCATCAGCCCATTACCAGTCCTAACCTCCCCGATCAGCTCATTTCCAATGCTAGCCCCCCATCAGTCCATTACCAGTCCTACCCCCCAATCAGCACATTACCAGTCCCAACCTCCCCCTTGATCAGTCCATTCCCAGTCCTAGCCTTTCCTAATCAACCCATTACCAGTCCTAGCCCCCCCATCTGCCCATTATAATCATAACCCACACTGTCTCTCCCCTCTGTCCAGCATTTATCCCCTGTCTGTCCAGTATGTCCCCCTGTCTCTTCCCTTTGTCCATGTCAGCCCCCCTCCCTCCTTCCCTCCATGTCAACCCCCCTCTGACCATGTCAGCCCCCATCTATCCTTATCAGCCCCCTCCCTCCCTCTCTCTCTCTCTCTCTCTATGTCAGCCCCCCCTGTCCATGTCAGTCCCCCATCCATCCATATCAGCCCCCCTCCCTCCCTCCCTCTCTCTCCATGTCAGCCCTTCCCTCCATGTCAGCCCCCCCTCTGTCCATGTCAGCCTCCCCTCCCCCATGTCAGCCCCGTTGCAGGTTCCTTGCTCCCCTCTGCCCATATCTGCCTCCTTCTTCTGCAGCCACGGCTCCCTGTCTCTTAGGGAACCGCGTCTGTGTCTGTAAAACCGTTGCAGAGACTTTGTGTCTCTAAACAGGCTCCATGTAGCATTGTCCTGCCTCCAAAGGAAGTGGTAAACAACTTCCTTTGGAGGCGGGAAAATGCTGCACGGAGCCCGTCGAGAGGCAGGAAGGCTTCGCAACGGTTTTACAGGCACAGCCGCGGTTCCCCAAGAGACAGGGAGCCGCTGCTGCAATAGGAGGGAAGCGGTGAGTTTGCCAGAAGTTGCCGCTGCCGAGAAGCGCACTCGGCAGCGGCAACAACTTGTGCGCTTTTTTTGTTTGTTTTTTTTTAAACGGCAGAGTGAGGTGACCCCTGCTAAATCCTGTGGCGACCCCCGTGGGGGTCGCGACCCACAGGTTGAGAACCGCTCTCTTAAGTGTTTCCAGTTACTGTTGTTTGTGTTGTCTGGTTTCTGGTCTTTTTACATAGTATTATTTTGCATATTTGTTATTATTTATTTATTTTCCATTGTTTTCTATGAATATGTGCTATACGTATTTATAACCTTTTGATTGGTATATTTTTAGGATGTTTTTAGTGTATCTAGATGTATTTATGTGTTTTTATGCTTCAGACCCCTGATGCAGGCCATGAGGGAGGAGTGGCCTAGTGGTTGGGGCAAGGTACTTCAGGCCAGAAGGTCAGGGGTTCAAATCCCACTAGAGGACAGCAACCTTGGGCCAGAAGGACTGGGGTTTCTAGTCCCACAGGTGCTCCTTGTGGTCTTGGGCAAGCCACTTAACCCTCCATAGCCCATGTTCCCTGTAAAATAGTTATCTCCACGTTATGATGCCCTGTTCAATGTAATTTCAGTTTGTTCAATGTAAACCACACTGATGCAGAATAGCACGGTATATAAGAGAATATAAATAAATAAATGATGCCAAAACTTGGCCAAGTCAGGTCCTTTTAATAAAATTGGTATTGTGAAGATGTTGCTGGTGTGGCTGTGGTCATTCTCCGTCCTTCTGTTGGATAGCTGCTGGTTGTAGAGGATTTCCTCTTCTCAGTTCCTTGTGTTTCAAACCAGTCCAAAACTTATTTATAAGGGCCCATAAAGAGAAATTGAGAGTGCACTGAAAGTGGAATCAGTCTATAATCTATATTAATGGATTCTGCTCTGCCTCGGTTTCCATTCTCAAAAGCTTTTCACATACTTTGTTCACTTCCCCAAGGCCTATGCCTCAAATTGATTTTCTCCTGATCATAGCAGGGATAAGACCTGGCAGCCTCCCCTTTTACAGCATAGTTTCCATGATTTCTTATCAAAGGAAAAAAGTATTTTAATTTTATTTTCCTCCCATTGTGCACCATGAGAGCGGGATCATGCACCATCTTTTCTTTAACTCAGATTCCACTGGACTGAAATCAGAAAAAATGAGTTGCAGTAAAAATTTAGAAAAATATCCCATTGAAGTCTTTCATTGTCACTTAAAAAGAGACAGTACCCTAATCACCACAGTACACTGTGTCACGTCTATATTTTCAAATGGTAGAAGGCACTTTGCCTCAGATGATCAGATGGTCTACGATGGTGGAAATGAAAGACAAAGAAGAAATGGTGTTGCATTTATAATTAAGAAGAAACTTGCAAGAACTGTAATGAAATACAATGCAGTCAGTGAACGCATAATTTCTATTCGTCTACGAGGAATGCCTTTAAACACAACTATAATTCAAGTATATGCCCCAACAGCACCTGCAGAAGAGGATGAAATTGATGAGTTCTATGAACAAGTACAAGCTGAAATTGACATAACATGCAAACAGGATATCCTGATAGTCATAGGTGACTGGAATGCAAAGGTTGGCAACAAAGAAGAAGGCAAAATGTTTGGAAAATATGGACTTGGTAAAAGAAATGAAGCTGGAGAAAGACTGATAGAATTCTGCAAGACCAATGATCTATTCATCTCAAACACCTTCTTCCAGTAACACCATCGACGACTGTACACATGGACTTCACCCAATAGATTGTACAAAAATCAAATTGACTACATCTGTGGAAGTCAATGATGGAAAAGCTCTATTACATCAACAAAACAAAACCTGGAGCTGACTGTGGTACAGATCACCAACTACTAGTGTGCAAACTCAAGCTAAAGTTGAAAAAGAGCAAGCCACTCATAAATGTAGCAAAATATGACCTTGAGAATATACCACTTGAATTTAAAGACTGCCAGCAAAATCAATTTGCTGCCTTAGATAAAAATGACAGGGCTCCAGAAGAAAGCGAGAAGTCTCTACAAAGATGAAAAAGCAAAAAACGGTCAAAATGGATGACTGAAGAAACTCTGAAAATTGCCCAGAAATGTAGAGAAGCTAAATCCAGAAAAGAAAGAGAGGCAATCACAGAATTCAACAGAGATTTCCAACATGCAGCAAGATAAGGGAGAAGTACTACAATGACACATGCAAGAAAATTGAAGCAGAAACTATTAGAGGAAGAACAAGATTGACTTTCCTAAAGCTACGAGAGTTAAAGAAAAAATTCCAGCCTCGAATTGGAATGTTATAAGATGCTCACGGTTCTATGTTGAATGATGCTGAGAAGATCAAGAAAAGGTGGAAAGAATATATAGAATTTTTATGTGATAAAGATCAAGTGGACCAGCAGCTGATTCAACCTGTACCTTATGATCCAGAACAATTGGTGATGAAAGATGACATCAAAGCAGCATTGAAAACCTTATCAAAGAACAAGGCATTGATGGCATTCCCATTGAAATATTACAGCAATCTGATGCAGCTGTTACCATATTTACAAGGGTCTGCCAGGAAATTTGGATGGCAACATCATGGCCAACTGACTGGAAAAGATCTGTGTTTATACCAATAATAAAGAAAGGTGATCCAACTGACTGTGGAAATTATCGCACAATCGCTCTGATCTCACATGCCAGCAATATTCTTCTGAAGATTATTCAACAGATTATTCTGAAGATTATTCAACCATACCTGGAACGAGAACTACCTGAAGTGCAAGCAGGGTTCAGGAAAGGGCGAGGAACGAGAGACATCATTGTGGATGTGAGATGGATCTATGAAAGGACTAAAGAACATCAAAAGAATATCTATTTGTGCTTTGACTACAGCAAGGCTTTTGACTGTGTAAACCATGAGAAACTCTGGACCACTTTAAGAAGCATGGGTATACCAGAACATCTGATCGTTCTCTTGTGCAACCTTTACATTGATCAAGCAGCAACAGTTCGAATGGAACAAGGAGAAACAGAATGGCTTAAAATCACACTGGTCAACAAATTTTTACAAAAGTCATGTTACTGAAATAAAAAGTCATTTTTTATCAATTTTTTTATGCTGAACACGAATATGACAGTGAAATTGCAAAGTTGGCTCTAGTTTTTTTGCAATCTACAAGAATTAATGTTTACATCACGAAATGCATGTCAATAGTAAATATAATAGGCCTTCGGTTAATACCTGTAAAAAACCAAGTCATAGACTACTTCTTAGATTTTTTCGCCTGTCTCTTGTACAGCTGTTCGGGAGCTTCTCTGGGGAGTGTCCAGCAGTAGTCAGCCAGCATTGTAGTGGACCATTTTCCCTGGTATCTTTGCTCCATTGTTGCAATATCCTGGTGAAAACGTTCGCCCTATTCATCACTAACCATACCACAGTTGTCAGGAAAGAAATCCAGATGGGAATCAAGGAAATGGATCTTTAGAGACATATTGCAGCCAAGTTTCTGCTACTGCAGAAGCATGTCTTCTACTAGTTCCTTGTAGTTTTCTGCCCTAACATTCCTGAGAAAGTTTGTTGACACTAGGCAAAAAGCTTTCCATGCTTGTTTCGCATCAACCTGCAGCAAGTTGTTGAACCGGTCATCTTTGAAGAACTCTCGAATATGAGGACCCACAAAAACTCCCTCTTTAATCTTTGCTTCGCTGAGTCGAGGGAATTTTTCATGCAGGTATCGGAAAGCTGGCGAATTGCGGTCCATGGCTTTCACAAAATTTTTCATCAAACCTAGTTTGATGTGAAGGGGTGGTAGTAGGATTTTGTGAGCCTCAATCAGAGCTGGGTGCTGGATATTCTTCTCTCCAGCTGTTACATTTTGTATGCGATTCCATTCCTTAGTGCCAATCCCTTGCTTGGCTATCCCACTCACATAAGAATCACATGTATTTTATATATCCCTGCTGCAGTCCCATTAAAAGGGCAACTACCTTCAAGTCACCACAGAGGTGCCAGCTGTACTTGTTATAGTTAATGGAAGTTAGTAGATGCTTTTAGTTATCATATATCTCTTTCATGTGGACGGCATGCGCTACTGGAATAGATGGAAGACAGTTTCCATTGTTCAAAAGCACAACCTTCAGACTCAGTTTCGAAGAGTCTATATATAGACTCCAGTCTTGTGGGTCATGAGTGATTTTTAAGGCATTCATGAGGCTTTCAATATCGGAACAGAATACCAGATTACTTTCCTTTCTGAAGAAAGGCTCCAACTGCTGGTGGCTCTTTCGATATGAAGTAATGTTGACATCTTCTTCTAGAAGATTCCATTGTTGGAGTCTTGATCCTAGCAATTCTGCCTTGTTCTTAGATAAGTCCAAATCATGAACCAGGTCATTTAGTTCTTCCTGTGTTATTCTGTGTGGAGTTGATAATGCATCCCAGTGAAAATCTGGGTCACTGCATGCTGACGGACCAGGAGAAGAAAAGGTTGGCTCGCCCTTGTCCTCATCAGATGAATCAAGAGAATATTCTGATGGAGGTTGTGGAATAGGAAGTCCCTCACCATGTGGAACTGGTCTCAATGCAGACGGAAAGTTTGGGTAGACTATGCTCAACTTCTTTTGCTTCGTTATTCCGCTGGAAAGAGGAGGAACCAAGCAGAAGTAACAGTCATTTATGTGGTTGCTTGGCTCTCTCCACACCATGGGGACTGCAAATGGCATTGATGGTCTTTTGCAATTCAACCACTGTGAAAGCTGTGTTGTATATGTAGCGCAGCATATATGCGGGGCCCAAGGCTTGTCTTGGTCACCAATCTTGCATCCAAAGTAAAGATGATATGCCTTCTTCAGTTGAGACGTGATACTTTTTTTCTGGTTGACAAATGTCACTTCCCCACAAATGTAGCAGAAATTGTTAACGGTATTAACACACTTTCGCGGCATTACTGTTCGGTATTGTACCTAAATGGCTAAAATTATATGATTAATAAAAGTTGCATGTAACAGTAGCTTAAACTGTCTCGCACACAGTCTAAAATATTTTAAATGCTGAACCTTTCCGACTGCTGACGTCAGATGGCTTCAGCAGCCATCTGGCAGTAGTATTGCATTGCAGCAGAAAATGATGCAATCAATTCTGGATGATGTGTGCATGTTGGTATTATGCAATGTCATGCAATATTACATCATTCAAAGCTTATTTGGGATGTTGTTGATGTCCTACTGGATAAAATTACATGGTAAAACATCAAAAATGAACTACATGCAATATCTTCAAAACGAGAGCCAATAAAAAGTTTTTAATGTTATATTCGTGTTCAGCTCACCAAGATACTACAGATTAGGGCCTTTTAAAGTCAGTAATGATTTCAATGTTGAACAGTGTCAAAGGCTTATGACAAGGCTGTATATTTTCCCCCTACCTGTTTAATTTATTTGCAGAACAAAACATCAGAGAAGGAGGATTGTATGAAGACAATAGAGGTGTGAAGATTGGTGGAAGACTCATTTATTTATTTAATTAAACATTTCTTATATACCGCCTTTCATGATATCAAGGAAGTTTACATTGTAATTTCAGTTTGTTCATTGAACAGGGCATTATAATTTGGAGATAACTATTTTACGGGGAACATGGGCAACAACCTTTGCTATGCTGGTGATACTACATTACTGGCTGAATGTGAAGACGATCTGAAACATTTGCTTCCCAAAATCAAGTAACATAGTTTTAAAATGGGCCTGCACCTTAATGTAAAGACAGAGATCATGACAACTGGTAAAATCAATAAGTTCATCTTTGATGGAGAAGAAATTGAAATAGTGGACAACTTTAACCTACTTGGATCAACTATCAATAAAGAAGCAACAAGCAGTCAAGAATTCTGATGATGCATTGCTCTTGGCAGAATGGCTATGAAGGACCTAGACACGATTTTAAAGAGCAGAGATGTGCTAATGTTAGTATGCATTAATTCACAGTTAATATGTATTGTTAGTAACTAGGTCCCATTGAATAACATGGAACCTGCTTAAAGTAATACACCTTATGATACATTAATGTCCCCCCAGCACACCTTAGTAACTAGCCCTTTTACTGATTTCAGTTATTTTTGAGCTTAGGGACCCTTTTACTATAGGTTAATATGCGTTAATGAAATTAACGCACGTTAAGCACCATTGCACTCATAGAAATAAAAGGGCTGTGGGCACTTAACAGGCATTAATTTCATCACACATTAAAGCCTTTAGTAAAAGGGGCCTCTAGTAAGAAGTTAAATTCTAAGATAGAAGATTTTTTAAAATATATGTTATGAATATGAGGGTTATTGATTGAAGTTTGTATTTGACGGATGTTTTGTTATTACTTGTTTAATAATCCAGATAATTCCAGTGGAATTTCCCCTTAGATTTCTGTTCCTTCTTCTTCCTCATACAAGTTGTATATTTGTTTCTTTCTGACATAGAAACACAGGATTTGATGACAAGCTTAATGATCTTTATCTGTCTCAGTTCTGAGGAATATTTCAGCTGCATTCAAGTGTAACAGACAATGATAAATTTTCTCAAATGCAGAATTAGCTACGATTTAATAGGATTATTTGCAGCAATCAGTACAATCAGCTATCTTAATTCAAACTGTTAGCAATCAGGAGCTGATTCATCATATTTTTTTCTATAAGTGCAGAGCAGGAGAATACCCTCAAGGAATCATCAATAACACAGGTACACTACCAAAAAACTGCCTCCAGTTTTGCAACTGATTCCTATAGATTTTGGGGTGCTGAATCCAGGAAAAATAGCCAAAATGTTCCATCACGTCACGTTTTCTTGCAAAATTAGATTTCTTACCCATATAAGGAATGTTCACATAATTTCTTTTTAGCCGACTGCAGTTTATTTTCTTGGCCCAAAATAGAGGTTGTAATGGTTAACTAACTAGAAACACTCCCTCATGATATTTTAGAGTGTTTTGTATTCATTTTATACATTAACAGGACAATTGGGAGGCGGGGGGCTAAACCCAGTACTCGCGCTGGCGCATGTTCTTTCCTGTTCGCCTCGCCTCGTTCGCTCGCTCAAACACGGTGGTTGCGACATGAACGTTCCTGTCAAATTTCAGTTTCTTGCAAGTTCATTATTACCTTTTGTTTGCTCATTCGTAATCCAGCTTTATTCCGAAGTGGTTCACTACAGTTGTAGTTTGCAATGCTGTGTATTTGTGATGGCTCACAGAGCCAGAGGTTGCGTCAACTCTCCGGACAGTTTTTGTTTTATTTGTGGGGAATATACCGTGAAAAAGCGGCAGAGGAACATTTCTGCATTTATTAAAAAAGTATATTTCGCCTATTTCGGTTTGAAGTTAGGCGATCAAGACAAACCGTGGGCTCCTCACAAAGTGTGCAAGACATGTGAGGAAGATCTACGCTTATGGATGAAAGGTAAAAAACAAGCATTTCGTTTCGGAATACCTATGATGTGGCGTGAACAAAGAGACCACAGCAGTGACTGCTATTTTTGCTCTTGCATTGTGAAGGGATGCAACTTAAAAAATAAGAACATAATAAGTTACCCCAACCTTCCCTCAGCAATTAGGCCTATGCCTCATAGCAACGAAGTACCTGTGCCTGAACCACCAAAATCTTTGGATCATATTTGTGTGGACGGTTCTGATCATGATGAGACTCATCAGATGGCTTTTCCCGATGAGTCCAGTACTTCCGAGTTTGAAACTGAACCAGATCCGAAACCTGAACTTTTCTCTCAAGCTGAATTGAATGATTTAGTCCGGGATTTAGGACTCCCAAAAGATGCTGCCCAACTGCTAGGTTCTCGGCTTAAACAGAAAAATCTATTGTCACCAGGAACAACTTTTTATTGGTACCGCAACCGCGAGACACAATTTTTGAAGTATTTCAGCAAAGAGGAAGATTTGGTATTTTGCAACGATATATACGGAGTGATGGAAAAGTTTAAACTCAAGTATGATCCTGCTGAATGGCGGCTGTTCATTGATTCGTCAAAAGACAGCATAAAAGGTGTTCTTCTTCATAATGGCAACACATTTGCTTCAGTTCCTATTGCTCACTCTGTTATTCTCCAAGAAAAATACGAGAATTTGGCCCTGATTCTTCAGAAGATTCGTTATGATGAGCATAAGTGGATGATTTGTGGAGACTTTAAAATTCTATCCATGCTATTAGGGCAGCAATCCGGTTTCACCAAATATCCCTGCTTCCTTTGCTTGTGGGATAGCCAGGCCCACGACCTACACTGGGGGAAAAAAGACTGGCCAATTCGGGAGTATTTGAGACCCGGTGAGAAAAATGTTCTTCATGAGAGCTTGGTACCTCGTGATAAAATTCTATTACCACCTCTCCACATTAAGTTGGGTCTCATTAAGAAATTCATCAAGTCCCTTCCAAAAGATGGTGAGTGCTTTCGGTACCTTTGCTCAAAGTTCCCCCGACTTTCTGAAGCAAAGCTAAAGGAAGGAGTGTTTGTTGGCCCTGATATAAGGAAACTCATTTCAGATGGAGCATTCGCTGAAACGATGTCTGAGAAGGAAAAAGAAGCCTGGGATTCCTTCAAGGATGTTGTTCTCAAATTCTTGGGGAACAGGCGGGATGAGAACTATAAGGATATTGTTGCCAGGATGCTCAATGCCTTCAAAGAACAAGGCTGTAACATGAGCCTGAAAGTCCATTTCTTGCACTCCCATGTGAACTACTTTCCCGAAAACTTGGGGGCGTACAGTGAAGAACAATGTGAAAGGTTTCACCAGGACATCAAGGACGCAGAGAGAAGGTACCAAGGAAGATGGAACACCACTATGATGACTGATTTCTGCTGGTTGCTGCTGCGGGAAACCCCAGATGAAAAATACGCCAAGCAGCGCACCAAGAGAAGCATTCGGGGGAAGAAGAAACGGGCCCACCAGGAGATTGATTGACCCAAGAATGACTTTATAATCTAAACTGTGTTGACAAATATCGTGTTTTTACTAAACTTTGAAATAAAAATTTGCTAGTTATTACCACAGTGTCGGATCTCATTTATTAGAATTTTATTTTCACACCATCGGGTGTTTGTCTTCATATATTGCAATGGTGCGGTTTGCGTTTTCTATTCTTACATA
The DNA here is from genome assembly GCA_033557465.1 of Ichthyophis bannanicus. Lineage (NCBI taxonomy): Eukaryota > Metazoa > Chordata > Amphibia > Gymnophiona > Ichthyophiidae > Ichthyophis > Ichthyophis bannanicus. Next base: position 189,519,650 of record CM066036.1, read on the forward strand.
CATACCTGTACAACATTTTTTGCACATTGCTTTGCTTTGTGTCTAACCTCGCTCTTATATGCTCAATGTTTGTGCACATGTATGTGGTAGTTTTAAGTGCAGACAATTTTGCTACCATCACAGTGTGTTTTGTTGACATTACTCTATTCTTATGTGCTGCCTTGTTACAATTTTCTTTATTCTTATTTGAATAACTACTAAACAATTAGTATAAAGAATTCATCCAAGAAACTTTTATCTCGATCGCACTCAATCTGAAACGTTCACCTCAAACTGCTAACCCAATGTAGCAAACAATCTGTACGTGATGGAGCAAATTGGTTACCAGATTTGGATTCAGCGCACCAAAAAACGTAAAAATCAATCGAAACATTAGAGGCAGTTTAAAAAAAATTTTTTTTAGTGTACCTGTGTAATTGTTTAGAATGGAGGCAGATACCAGCTATGTAAGAGAATCAGCAAATGAGTAGGAGTGTGGGTGAATTAATAATATAGACAGATGGGATCACCCAAGGTACGTAGATATCAGGAATCTTAGTAAACTTTAAATACACAAAATTCCATATAGTAGATTAATGGCCACAACTTTATTGACAACACAAGATAAAGTGCATCTTGACAAAAGCAACCCAAGCCACTTAAAAACATACAAATTGACAGCAGATAAAGACCATATGGCCTATCCAGTCTGCCCATCTATAAGAACTATTAAGTTCTACAATTCTTTCCTCTCCCTCAAGAATCCTCTCTATTTGTCCCTTGCTTTCTTGAATTCAGATATGTTTGTTTATTTTTTATTTGATTGATCGCCCTTCGTGAGGACAACAGAGCAGTGTAAAAAAGCTAAGAGAAGAAATAAAAAGAAATGAAAGGAACTCTAATAAAAACAGGGAAAGGAGGGGGGAGCATTTAAAAAAAAATATTCAAACATTGGGGATGTAAAAACAGGAAAAAGCGATAGAAGAGAGAAAAGCGGGAAACAGGGAGGAGGATAACCAGGAAGGTGAGAGGTAATGAGCTATATTAAAAAGGTATGTTTACAGTAGTACTTTTAAATTTGGGGTATGATTGTTCCAAGCAGAGGGCTGGGGGAAGTGCGTTCCAGGAAGCGGGTGCAAGAAAATAAAAGGCGGAGGAGCGAGTAGTAACCGAGGCACAGAGGACACGGTGCTCTCCTTTCGCCCCCCCCTCCTCACTGTAATAATCACACAAGTACCGTGTTGGCATAACACCGGTCACAGCTTTGACTTTTAACCATGTCCAACAATTCCAAACAATCAACTTAAACCTCCACTTCAATAGAAATGTCTCACCAGCCATGTGGGTAGCAAAGTGAAGTCATTTCCGTTTCCCACCGCAGAGAGTCCACAGCTACCAACCTACCACCCCTTCTTCCAGCTTCGCCATATTATTAGCAAAAGCCCCACCGGGGTTATCCAGGTCGGGGTACCCCACCTCCGCCCTACTAATAGCTAAGGCTCCGGACCCCGGAAATCTCCGGGATCCCACCATCGGCTCAGGCGATCCCCAGATCCCTGAGCCGCCCCCCCTCAAAGCTGCGACCAGTGTACAACCTGCCTGAGACACATTCCAAGGCCTCCTGCAAGTCGTTAAGGAGCAAGTCTAAACCAACTGGAGATAAATGCACCCTATCCTGCTGGTATAAAACCACGCAGGCAATCTTTACCCAGGGATGCTGTATCTGGTAACCCCCTTGCTCTACCACCCAGCGCCCAATCTGGCGATTGATCTTCGTCAAGCCCCGAGACCATCGCCGCTGCTCCCCACAGGCAGGCCGTGGAATGATATCCGACCATAACAAAAATTACTTCCAGAAACATTTTCAATACTTCGCCCATATCCTGTTTGGCCGCTCGTATCAACTGTTTACAGGTCCAGGAACCAAGGTTGTTGCCTCCCAAATGTATCAGAATCAGTGCCGGCCACTCCTTCATTCGCCCGAGGTGTCACAGCAAAGGCAAGAACTGCACCCAATGCAGACCGTGCTTACCCAGCCATAAGAACACCACCTCTGTTGGTTCTATTCCAAGATTAGGCCCCACTGGCCACACTGCTGCTTGTTGCTCTGCCCAGTGCACAAAGGAGTGACCGATTAACCAGCAAGTACCGGGATTCCTTTCCCCATCTGCAAAACAAAGCAACAGTTAACAGCCACCCCGTAACTCTTCATCCCGCTCATAGCCGCATATAACTTTGAAATGCTTGCGAACGCCATCGACCCATTAGTTGGATCTCTCCCTGAGGCAACCCCGCTGCCGCCGCACTGGTTGCGGCACTAATACAGAAGGAATGTGGGGCGAAACCAAGAGGATCCACACCTCGCCACCGCAGAGCTAACCTCAGCACCGCCGCAAACTGAAAGCGCATCAGCAGGCTAGAATCCTCATTCAAGACTAACTGCCCCTCTACCGCTGCCCGTACCCTCAAGTAGTCCATTAAAAAGGTTGGGGCTCTTTAACCTGGAAAAGAGACGGCTGAGGGGAGATATGATAGAAGTCTATAAATTAATGAACGGAGTGGAACGGGTAAACGTAGATCGATTGTTTACCTTATCAGAATATAGAAAGACTAGGGGACATGCAATGAAGCTACAGGGTAAACTATTTAAGACTAATAAAAGAAAATATTTTTTCACTCAACGTGTAATCAAACTCTGGAATTTGTTACCGGAGGATGTAGTAAAGGCTGTTAGTGTAGCTGGGTTTAAAAAAGGTTTGGACAAGTTCCTGGAGGAAAGGTCCATAAACCATTATTAAGAAGGGACCCAGGATATCAATGCTTGAACCAATACAAGCATTGTGGAACCTGTGTCCCTTGGGGAAACTGCTAGGTACGTATGACCTAGATTGGCCACTGTTGGAAACAGAATACTGGGCTGGATGGACCTTGGTCTGACCCAGTATGGCATATCTTATGTTCTTATGTTCTTAAATGATGCCACTGGGCAGGTCAGGGAATTTCTGATCGCCCTTAACACCACCCACTGACATTTTCCCAGCTAGTCTGTCTTGGACTTTGCGAGCAATACGCGCATCTCCCCCTCCCGGAGATGCACCTGATGCCTCCCCATACCGGTCCCGCGAGATACACGGTGGGAATCTGCTACTAACTCTCCCACTCTGAATGCGCCAGAAAATGCCAGGCAGAAAACTGCCTGAAACAGCCGAGCTTCGTAGAGGGAGCACGTCACTTGTGGCAATGCTTCACAGATCCGCACCAGCAAGTCATGGGTGACTGGCATCCTCCCATCCCATGGAGTCGGCTGGGACCACTCCCACCCTTGTAAGAGCCTCCGCATCAAGAACCCCCCCAATATGGAAGCCCCAACCCACCGCCCGCGCAAAAAGGTAAACCCTGCCAGGTGCACCTGCACTGTGGTTTTCGACACTCCCGCTGCCTTTGCAGAGATCACATATTCCGTCATCAACTAATCGGGCACTGGCCCCTTCCATCACCCCCTAGTCATGAGGAAGTCAACCACTCTGTCACAACCTCGCTGATACTTCGCTCATGTCGCAAGTGACACCGACCATCGCAGCAGCATCAACATCTACACCGGCCAAGCTGTCATAAGTGCTCCGGGACCTTCGCTCCCTCGGCGTCTGCTTCTGGTGCCAGCATCCTGAACTGATCCCACTTAAAACGAGAAAGAGCATCAGCAATCCTGTTAGTGCTACCCGAAATATGACAGGCCCTAACCGATGCATTCAAATGCAAACAGATTAAAACTAGTGCTCTCATTAAGGCCGCCACCTGCAGACAACGCGGCGTATAATTGTTGATCACGTTAACCACTGCCTCATTGTCACACCATCAAACCACTCTGCGATTATGCAACCTGTCTGGCCAGAGCTCCAATACCACCAAGAATGGAAACAGATCCAAGAATGTGATATCAGCAGTCAGCCCCTCGTCCTGCCAAGTCTGTGGCCAGGACACTGCACATCATGCACCGCCAAAGTAGATACCCAATCCCCCACTACCTGCCGCATCCGTAAAAAGTTGCAGGTCAACAGTAGAGATCGCCGCCTCCATCATCACCGATGTGCCATTGAACTCCTGCAAGAACACATCCCAGACTCCTAAATCTGCCCGAATACTCTGCGACAACCTGATACGGTGATGAGGCTTCCGCGCACCCGACGTAGCTACCGCTAATCGCCGCAAAAACACTCTGCCCATTGGTATCACCTTACAAGCAAAATTCAGAGAGCCTATTAGGGCCTGCAGCTCCCTTAACGTAGTCTTGTGCGATCCCAACACATTGGCTACCAACATTTGTAACCGCCCTACCTTCTCCCCCGGTAAGTGCGCAACCATTGCCACTGTATCAAGTTGAACGCCCAAAAAAGTGATGCTCGTACCTGGACCCTCCATTTTGTCCACTGCCAAGGGCACCCCCCACTCATGCGACAAATCCACAAATTCTTCCAGTAGTGCATGGCACTGCAACGACTGTGCCTCGCCCATGAAGAGGAAGTCATCCAAGTAGTGCACCACATTCACACATCCCACTGTTTGAACCACTGCCCAATGCAAAAACGTACTGAACATTTCAAAGTATGCACACGAAACAGAGCAGCCCATCGGCATGCATTTATCAAAATACCAGCCACCCTCAAAACAAAAACCCAACAACGGAAAGGCCGATGGGTGAACCGACAGCAATCGGAAGGCCGATTCAATGTCCACCTTTGCCATCCAACTTCCCGTGCCCATCTGCGGACCAAATCCACCGCTGCATCGAAGGATGTGTACCGCACTGTGCACCACTCCCTCGGAATCTGATCATTTACCGATGTGCCTGCAGGGAAGGACAGGTTGTGAATCAGCCTGTACTTCCCCGGTTCCTTTTGCGGTATGATTCCCAACGGAGAAACCACCAAATTCTCAAACGGCCGGCTCTCGAAAGGACCGGCAATTCTGCCCAATTCCCACTCCTTCCGCAATTTGTCCCGCACAATATGGGATAACTGTCTAACCGAGACCGCATTAGTCGCCTGTACCGACTCCACAGACCCGATCACTGGGATACAAAACCCAGAACTAAAGCCCTCCTCTAGCATTACCCGGTCCCTCCGCCTCGGGTAAACCCAAACCCGCACCTCGCCGTCCCCTTGATCCCCCAGCCCTGTCTGACGATGCCGCCGACCCACGTCTCCCTCTACTCCTCCTCCCCCTATCCTCCCTGTGCAGATTACCCCTCACCCCCTGTGGAGGGTCATCTAGCCGCTGACCTGCACTGCTATTCCTCCCTGCCCCTCTCCCTCTTACTGCCTGGCCTCTGTGAATCGGCATGCTGCTGAATGCTATCTTTGCACAGTGACGCCACTTGCCTATGCTCCAGCTGACTCCCCGCTCGACAGCAGCACCCGTCTCTCTCAGCCCCTGCGTGTTCAGCCAGGCTCCTGCAGGCCACCACTGTGATTCCCATGCTCCTTGCAAACACAGCTCTCCACTGGATCCAAACCCCAGAGTGCTCCAGCCACTCTCCGTCACTCGGGCCCTCGTCCTCCCGCACCCGATGCCTGCAATCACGCCTGCTACCTTCCTCCCATCTTGCGCGCCCGAGTGAAGGACTCGCCAGCTCTCCTTCCTTCTTCCCTCCCCCCTCATTTCCGCTCGCTCCTAATTGGCTCCTGCCACCACTGCTCACCCGTGGAAGCCAATCATTTTAAATGATGCCACCCAGGCCTCCCATGAGGCCTCCTTCCCACACGGCACGCTGAAGGGCCGGATCGCCGCACGCCGCCGGCCTGGTTATTGCCGGCCGGCCAGGTACGGGACCTGCGGCCTTAGTAATTTCCACTGGGAGGCTGTTCCATGCGTCTGCCACCCTTTCTATAAAGAAGTAGTTCCTCAGATTATTCTTGAGTCTATCCCCTTTCGCCTTCATCCTATGATCCCTCATTCTAGAGCTTCCTTTCAACTGGAAGGGGGCTACCTCCTATGCATTTGTACCACGGAGGTATTTAAATGTCTCTTGGTCTGTCTTATGCCTGGTGTTACTCGTGGATTGTGTTTAGAGTTATTTCTTTTCAGTTTTCTGCTGAGATTATTGCAGGAAAGGAAAACGCCATGCAGAAGCACTTGTCTCGATTAAGTGGAAAGAGAGCTGAATTAACATGCTGACCATAATAATGAAAAACAGTCATGCGGTGCAAAGCTGCTAAAGCAGGTTGAATTTAATGGAGGAGTGCAGCAGAGCTTGAGTAATGGAGAAGCAGAATTCAGGATCTGGCACATCCAGCTCTTTTTTCTCCTTTTTAGTTGACAGCTAATGGATTATATATTATGGATGGTTCATTAAAACCTTTGGTTGGACCATGGACTAGTGTAGATTAATCTTTTTAGCCAGACTTTTAAATCAGCATGTTAGTGTATCAGAAAGCAGTCGATATCAGGGTAATTTTATAAGGAGATACCTTCTTTTAAGCGTGAAAGTAGACACCTACTTACTGTAGATGCTGTTTTATAAAGAAAAAGTGCCTATATTTTTTTTTATAAAAAATTAGCAGAAGTGGCAGAAATTGTGCTGTGAATTAAGGCACGATCGGTTATTGCAGCCCCAGAGCTGGTGTAAATGACTATACCTACATTTTGCAAGTATGGGATTAAATTATTATATTTTATGATCAACATACAGTATGTACTGACTCACACCCACTCATGTTCCGCCTAGACTCTGCCCATACGTACACTCACAGTGAAAGCACAATACAAACAATGTGGGAATTTTAATGCTCTTTGTGATGTCATAAGAGGTTATTTGCATGGGTATGTGGCCATTTATTTGCATTAGCGGCTAAAATATCAGCATTTATGCATGTTCTTGGCACATAAAATTAGGCGCCACTTTTGTATTTGCTGTACTGTGCTGAGAACTAGATATTGGATCAGTAGAATATTAATGTTTTTAAAATAAATAATATTTCCCCCCACATTTTGCGCACTCCATTGATGAGCTGTTTCTCAGTAGCTTTTGAGGTCCCATATTTCATGAACATCTCTTCAGTTCTGTAGCTGTGGGGAAAGTCTTTCGATAAGCATGCATAGGGATAAGATAAGGAAATCATACTTTAAAGTCTAGTCTTCGACAATCCAGGCACACTATTTCTGTTTCTCTTTAAACATACAGTCATAAGAGATGTTACATAATGATTTTTCATGAGATGAAGACCATTTTTAAAATAGGTCCTGGAGATGGGAATTGAGATGTTCAGGTTGGGATGTGCATAATTCTGCCAGCATTTTAGAAAAGCTCTGGCAAACATGGCACCTTTTGTCAGATACTTCTTAAGCCACTCAGGAGTGTGCATGGATTTACAGCGACACGCGGCTAGAGGAGCTGTTTTAGAAATTTACAGTGTAAAAACCGAACCCCACAAACTCGGCAGCTTCCACGTCGAAATGGCAGTTGTACAGTCTTGGCATGTCCATGTGTCGCCGGGCCATTTTGCAACCCTATGCACAGAGGTGCTGGCAGTTAAGGGCTAAGGATACAGTTTTTCCCTTTTTTCAAATTGGACGTGGTAAATATGTTAAAGGGGATTAAGGAGAATGATTCCTTTAGTCCCTTGTATAATGTCCTGGCCAAAATGAGCACTTTTAAACAATCTATATGTGCCTCAAAGTGGGTATAAAACTCGGCAGGAAAAAATTTTGGTCATATGCTTGGATTCCCTTTTTAAAATGGAGAATATCTGTGCAGATTTTTCCCCATTCAGTCTATACCCTAACCACACCCCACCATGCCCCCTTGCAATTTCTGAATAATATGGAATTGCCATGCACACATGTCAATGCCGGTATCTCCGCGCGGAAAAGGCACATAAGTCTTCCAAAATGGCACCTATATTGTGGAATGGTTGCTGCATATTTTGCAGTTTCACAATATTGTCAGTGCTGGAAACAGGATACTGGGCTTGACGGACCTTGGTCTGACCCAATATGGCATTTCTTATGTTCTTATGCCTCAATTTCCCACAGTTCCTGGCTTACATAAATGGCAAAATAACTGGAACTATTTAGCCTATGGCAACTTTTTGTGCTATAAGAAAATTCATCTCTATCCCAAATTGATCTACTGCTAGGGACGACCTGAGGGGGGCGCAGAAGGAAGTAGGGCCATGTGTAGAGGCTGATTGCAGGGCCTCATTTGCGTAAGTCAATAGGGGTTGAATAGTGAGGCTGAAAAGCGGAGCCATATGAGAAGAACACAGTCGCTCACTGGTAGGGCCGGCCCTGTCTACTGCTATTAATAATATTTAGTATCGGACTTAAGGAGCATAGAAACCTCTCAGAATATTCTCTTTTTTACTGTATTTTTCATGGTGTTAGTTTAACTCCTTGGAAATAGTGGGCTGCAGACATGTGGTGTGATGCTTCTGCACAGCCTCTTATAAGCCTGCACTTGGCCCCCCTGACATTCAGTCACAACTCCACAGGACTCAATTTGCAGTCAAGAAGGAAGTGGAACTGTGGAGTCACAGAAGGGGCATGGGTGGGCCAGGGGCAGGAGCAACAGGAGAAGAGGGGCTGGATTAGAGGCAGAGTGACCTCTGTGATGTGCCCCAGGCTCTACCTCCTCCTCTCCTCTTCTCTGCAGGCTGCCGGAAAGGGAGGGGCTGAGTTGAACACTCCTCCTGCTGCTTTGGAGTCTGAAAAGAGGTGCAAAACTGTGTTCCAGGCCCTTCCCCTAGAAATTAAAAGTCCTGCATCCCCCACCCGACTGCAACTTTGTAAGTTTTCCTCCTGCTAAGGAGAACAGTAACAGAGACTGTAGCTAGACAGAACATTCAAGTTCAGTTTTATTTCCAAGTTAACCAGAATACAGAAGGAGAAAGCAAATTAAAGAAGGAAATATGAAAGAGCAAGGATTGCTTTCCAAGTAACTGAACCAGGAGTGAAATTCTACACAACCAAATTATATTTGGAAAATTAACTAAGCAGGGAGGAAAGGGGCAGGTACATTATGCAGAATTCCGCAGCTGCACCCTACTCTCTCTTTGAGAGCTCTGTCTTCCATTACGACAAGGAGAGTCTGGTGTGGAGGAAAACTTTCAGAGAGGTAATTGTGTTAACAAAATAGCAAAAATGGCAGAGGCAGGTGGTTCCTTATAGACTAACCAAGTTATTGAGGCATGAGCTTTAGAGGACAGGATCCACTTTGTCAGACACATGAAGTGCTGCGGTTCAGGAGGTAAATATATAGGAAGATAGACGCATGTGTTGGGGGGCGTAGGGTTGCCAACTGGCTCCAGATGCACCTGACAAGCTTTATTCAGTCCTCGGTTTACCCCATTGCATGCAAGGGACTTGTAGTCTTGCTTTTCTTATGGAGTGCAATAGAGAAATCAGAACTACATATCCCTGCATGCAATGGGGTAAACCCAGAACTGGATCAAGCTTGTCGGGTGCATCTGGAGCCAGTTGGCAACCCTGCGGGTGGGGGGGTGGGGGTGGGGAGAGGGGTGTCCTTCATAGCTGCTGTAATAAGCCCAGAGAGCCAGTTCAGAAATAGTTTTATTTACAAAAGGGATGTATTTTCCCTTGGTTTAGAAATTCTTTTCAAAGTCTTGCTGGGCTCCCACTCTGATGCACTCTGAAGCTTTGCAGGATACCTGCAAGTATTTAGTGTTGGAAGCAATATAAGTCAGGTTTCTTGGTTATTTTGAAACAGCACAAAACTGCTATTTATATTCCGATAATCTTGAATCATTCTTAGCGGCTTATACTGGATTTATATAATGGTTAAATATTAAATCCAGGTTGTCTTAGGGGTATGTTTACAAAGCAGCGGTAGCAGCCTTTGTGCGATATCGGAACTGTGGCCCCAGTGGGGTCACAGCTCCGATATTGCACGGAGGCCACTACCGCTGCCTTGTAAACATACCCCTTAGAAAGCCAAAATCCTCATTGTATTAAATGCTGGACATGTCTCTAGATCAGGGGTTCTCAACCCAGTCCTCAGAACAGATCTAGGGCCCTTGCAGTACATGCAAGCAAATACAATATGTATTTACAAAAGGCTCGATGTTCGGCAAAGCATTTTGAAAAATACCAGCAAAATGTGAATACCCTGAGGTAGATATCCCATTTCCTATCTAGAGCCCCAGTGCAAAATGAGGCTTTTAGTGTAGCAGAATACCAGAGATGGTGTTTGTGTTGTTGGGAGAAATAGCGTGAACTGCAGGGACAACAAAAATCTCTGTTATTGCACAGAGATCAAACATTCTGCCATAATATTGATCTGCATTAATTCATTCCGGAAAGAGACTGAATGTTTTCATAGACATCATGGAGCCTTAGCTGTCTAAATTAGCAGACTTCAATATTATCTCAAGAAGGATACTAAGGTTAGTGGATTTACAAGAGGCTTTATCTTATACGGTTTTCTTTCTATTTAAATTTTTTTTTTACATTAACTGGAAGTCCCTTGCACAGCAAAGCCATTTTCAGGCCTTTTGGAGGCAGTTTTCTAAGGATCCGCATAACATAGTAACATAGTATATGACGGCAGATAAAGACCAGTATGGTCCATCTAGTCTGCCTACCAAGGCGGCAAGAGTAGGTGCACCTTCCGCTTCGTGCAGGTTACCCCTCCCCATGCCTTTGTTTAGGGGTGTATCCACCGCTCCGTGTAGGACACCCCTGTTTGTTGAGAAATTAGATAGTTAAGTTTATTTTGATTTTGTCCTCTTGCTGTAAAGGGATCCACTGTGTTTGTCTCATGCCATTTTGAATCCTGTCACTGTATTTGCCCCCACTACTTCCATTGGGAGGGCATTCCAAGCATCCACCACCCTTTGAATGTTCCCGATGGAAGTGCTGAGGGCAAATACAGTGACAGGCTTCAAAATGGCATGGGGCAGAAACAGTGGATCCCTTTATAGCAACAGGATAAAATCAAAATAAACTTAACCATCTCTTATATCTCAACAAATAGGGATGCCCTACACGGAGCAGTGGGTACACCCCTAAACAAAGGCATGGGGAGGGGTGACCTGCACGGAGTGGCAGGTGCACCTACGTCATATGCCATCAGCGTGGGCGGATGGACCTTTACACATGTACTTTAGCTGGTTACTATTGTGTAAGTACCTGCATAGGGCCAATGGCATGCACTTTCGGTGTGGGGTGCATAAGGGTGGAGCACAAATCTACACCTGTAAGTTATAAAATACTATAACTTACACCCATTCTTTAAAAATCTAGCTGCAGGCATTTACGCCATAGGGCTGGTGTAAGTGCTTGCGCCTAGATTTAATGCACATTTTCAGCCACTTACCCCCTTAGCCACCTGCTTTTCTTTATAAAATAGGCTTAAGATGAGCATGCTCTGGGCATATTTACTAAGATGAGCTACAACGTAGCACGGGGGTTCAGCGCATACCAAGCGCGTCACAGTGAAAGTACTACGTGCTGAAAACGCAGTTCTGCTAAAACGCCGATGCTATGCAAGCAGCACGAGTTGAGGCAGAGAACGGCTGGTTGTTGAATGGGACATTTACATCATGGGTATTGCAGGGGTTATTGGCATGCACTTCCCGTCAATGTGGCACTTACCTGCACCCACACTAAGCATGCCAAAGACAGTGAGTGCGGGGGCGGTTCAGTACCCTGACTAGTAACATGGAGACATTCTGGGCATGCCTCCGTTTATTAGCGCAGGTCAGCTGTCACTCCTGCGCTCTTTTTCCGTGCTGGTGCCACGCCTTTTAGTAAACCTGCACCTCTGAGTACCTAAAACTAGACATCCGGTTCTAAGATTACCCTCTTTGTCCTTTCCCTTTATTTTAAATTGTATCACCACTCTTGGACTGAAAGTCTATTGCAAATAGAATATTTCATGTGGAAGAATTCTATGGTGTCAGGCACATTGGCCAGCAGTAGTAGCACATGTGATCTCTAAACATGTAATAAAAATGGAACATAAAACTATGAAATTTGAGGAATGGTCGTCAGCTGAGCAGCTAAGATTTAATGCTAAAAATGCAGAGTTATGCATTTGCACTGGAAAAAAAAAACCAAGGGAGTAGTTCAGTGTAGGGCACTGATCTTCACTGCAAGGTTCACGAGCCACTGACTTCTGGTGCAGCCCTTGTCTTCACTCTATATTTTTTTGGGCTGGCAGCAGAAGGAAGGTCTGAAGTTAGCCCGTAACTCTAGGGCAGAGAACTGCATCTTTTTTTCTGTGCTTCTTCAACCTTTCCCAGCAAATCCGCGCCTCTTTCTTCCAGGACCACTTATGACTATGACACCCAGTAACATAGGCATATCGACTTTAGTACTCATGTCAGATATGACCCTGGCATAGAATATTTGGGTTCACAGTTCCACAGCTTTACAAGCACTAGCCACTGCCGCTGAATATCCCTCCAATATTTCTTTACTGAAAGGCAGTGGCAAAAGTTCTAGTGATGGCCCTCCTGTGGTGTCTCATCTCCCACCGCGACCCTACCATCTCAACCTTCCCCCTCACTCCAACGGCAGCAGCCCCGCCTTCATTCCAGATCCAGAGATGTTCCTCTCGGGCTAAAATCCTGCAATATCACGAGGCTTTGGCCCAGGAGAAGCACCTCCAGGCCTGGAACAAAGGCAGCATGGCAAACAGATAAAAGTAACTTTGCCACGCTGCCATGTGAGCCCCCTTTCTACCTGCCCCCCCACGCATTGCGGAGACTGCTTGGGCGGAATTTATGCCGCCGCTGAAATGCCCCCGCCCCCCCCCCCCCGTGGATGTGGTGGAGATAAGGACAGTATCAGAATTGAAGAAAGCATGGAAGAAGCACAGAGAAAGAGGGAGGGGAAGAGATTGTGGTTATATGGATGGTATGGAAGATGTGGTCTGTATTGCTATCATGTTTTATGTCTCTAAATCATTCACATGGCATTTCTTTAACTGTAAACACAAAATATGCCACCTGAATAGATCCTAAGGAATGACCATGATAGATTTTCAGGGGCTGATAGTGAAAGCCTTTAGCCAGTTGGCCAACAGGGGGCAGGCCAGCTAAGGGCAGTATGCAGACAGTGCCGCTGATTACCTCCACAGATCACCTTGGCACTGTTCAGATGGTGGATGGACCGAGGGTGGTGCCAACACTTACCCAGTTAGTGCCATTCTCAGCGGCCTCTCTGCAGACATCTTAGATTGCAAGTTGCTCAAAGGCTGGTTGAAAACCACACTGACTAGGTAAGTATTGGCACTTTGGTTAGCAGCACTGAACCCGGATATTTGGCGGCAGCTCCTCTCCGGAAACTGCCGCTGAATATCTCTGGGATATTTAAGTGCCACAGCTGACCGCCTTCGTGTTTCAATATCAGCATTTTTGAATATCAGCCATTAAGCATCTATTAGTGGTGATAACAAACTTCATTAATTACGAAAGCTCATTTCATGTGTGGATGGAATGACATGCTTTACACAAATGGTGTTCTTATTATGTGCCAATAAATGATAGAAAAAACAACGGAGGTATATTTATACGGTTTGCAGACATGCAAACTATGTAAAAGCCGCTCAGCGGGGTATTCAGTGGTTCTAACACAGTGCTGCTGAATACGCATGGGTGCTACTACTGCACGCCCCATGTTCCAGGGTGACACCCATCGGTAACCGGACAACAGCGACGTTGAGCAACTGCCCAATAACCGGCATGTGGTGAAAGCCAGGCACAGTAAATGCTTGCCTAACTTTTGCCACAGAAGCTAACCGGGCAGCAGCTGAATATCGCTGCTTCCGGTAAGCCAGCCAGGTATGGCCCTGGCATTGAATATCCAGGTTTAGAGTTCGGAAGCGGCAACTTGCCGTATGAGCTCGTCTAGCCTCCCATTAGTTTCCATTTATAACTCTAGCAGGGGCAGAGATTCACTCCAAACATTTTAGCTGCCTTCTCTCTAAGGACTTGCACATTTCTTTTCAAGACACATGGCTCTCTCTGTAGCCTTCTGAGCTCATTCACAGCAATATCTTTAAGTAATTCTTAGGCTAGTACAATAGAAAGGTGCAAAGAATCAGCCAGTGCCTGGTTAGCTTCAGCGGCAAATGTTCGGTTAAGCCTTTCAGGTGCCGAGGGATAATCTGCTAGCTGCTGAATATCACCACCAGCTGGTTTTCCCCAGATACAGTGTTGGATCCACTCCTGGAATGTGCCAGTGCTAACCAGCTAGCATCGCGGCGCTCAGCGGCAGCACCCAGGAATATTCCACGGCACTAGGTGCGTCAGTGCCTCTGAATATCCTATTCAGCGCCAAGTCTGCAAACCGCCTACATGGCTTTGAATATCGGTCGCAATGCTTTCTACTCTAGTATTTTTGCTTAGAGATACAAACTATAAATCCCCTTAGATCCTGAACCCTCAAAATGAAACATACTGTACTTTCCTGCACTTGAAGTTTTGCATCATTTCTCTGCTGAGTTATCACTGCAAGAGAAGTCCCCTTCATTTATTTGTAAAGTTCATTGGACCCTGGCCAGGAGGAATATTTTGTTTCAGTCTGCATGATTATAAGTTTACTGATTTTACAGATATTGGTGCTCTTCTTCCTAGTTCTTTGCTAGCATTTCATTTCACCACAACTCAGAACTTAGCAATTTATTGCAGAAATATACAGATATTTTGGTGACTAGAAATATTCAAATCCTAAGTTTTAAAAATGCCATTCATAGGTCCACTTAATTTAAGAAAATTTTAATAACCCCACTTCACGCTCATGTGGCATTGCATAATACATTAGCATAAACCTCATTAGCACTTTTCAGAAATGCAGAGTTGTTCTCCTGCAGGTCCCTAACACCTGCAAGTGGGCAGAGATGCCCTAAGCGCGCTCCAGTTACGATGTCTAACAGTCAACTAAGGACAAGAAGCTAAAAAATATGCATGTCAGCCCTCCCTCAATGCCTTGTTTAAATATATTCAAAAAAGTATGCAACCAAACGCCACAGGAATCAACAGGGAAATAAAAATAAACCAAAAACAGAAATTTTTTTTTACAGTGCAAGGTTCCTATATGGGCATTAAGGAAATTTCATTTTGAAATAATAAACCACAAAAAAAGGGTCTCATGAATATTGCATACTCTTTCGGGAATCTGTTGCAGAAAAGTTGCAGTGTGATTCATACAGCAAAAACAAGCCTTCCACAGGCCGACCATATGCACATTTTAGAGTCAAAAGGTAGATGCAGGAAAAGAGGCCGTAGCCAGTTCAAGAGGTGATACTAGTAATTACCTACAAACACACTACAAGGGCATCAGCACTTAAAATAGTCGCTTCAGACTTCTTTGACCGTGTTATTTTGAGCTACAGCCGGAAGAACACTACAAAATGTAAATAGAGATTTTATCCTTCATGCCTACCAGACAGAATTCTATCCCAAGGATCACAGCACACATATTCATTAAGGGGGTTGGGGGGGGAGAGATGACACTTCCCAACTATACGAGCAACATAGCAGTACCTAACAAATATGGCCACAGTATTAATCACCTGCTGTTATGTGTGTGATGTGAATGAGTGATATGACCTTCTAGATGTATATTAGTCTGTGTGATTGAGAAATGACTATGTAGCAAATGCTGGTTGTTGTTAAAAATAGCGCTTCTGACCTTACAGGTTATTTATTTATTTAACACATTTTAAATACCGCTTTATCTTACAGTCAAAGTGGTTTACAATTAACATGAACTTTAAAGTATCAAGGGCTTATCATTTGAAAATGTAGGGGGATTATTTTCAGGCAATTTGGTGCTTTGGCAGGGTAAGAAAGATAGGAATTTACTGGTGCAATTGCATTGTAAAATACTGTAACTTTTTGGTACTATTAATATTTTAGAGCAATTTGTGTCATTTAAAAGAATTCACCTATCTTCTTCATCATTCCCGGCACCTTATTTCAAGCTCTCCCATCACTTCCTCCCCAGCACTGACAGACACTCCCTCTCTCTCTCATTCTTGCCTCCCCAATTTTCTTTTGGACATATGCATCCCCTCCCATATCTATGCTGTCTACTTCACAGAGGTTGGTGTCCCACACTTTATTAAAGAGGAGAGTGTGTCTTGGACTTGAGGAGGTTAGGAATCCCTGCCTTTAAGTATTAAGATGGGCTCAAAGTCTTCCTGGAAACAGTCTGGAGGCTGTTATACCCTTTAAAGCACCAACCGAACAATGCCATCGTGCCTTATTCTCTGTCCCTCTTAAAGTGCCTTGGATGTTCTGCCCCGACAGTTTATGTGTGCATGTTTTCATTATATCTTGTACTGAACTGTCAGCTTTTAACCTAGGGCAATCAACTTCTTGCTAGGATCAGGCAGTGGCATACCAACAGCAGGGCAGTGTGTGCAGCCTGCTCTGGGTACCAGCCAGGAGAGGGGGTGCACTCCTGCCAGGCCCATGGAGGTAGTATGGCAAACTTACAATAAAGCTGGCTTGCCGCATTCTCTTCTCTCCTGGCCAAAGTCTCATGAATCACAAGACTTTGGCCAAGGAAAGAAGAGTGTCCAGGTGGGGAGGCAGCATGACAAGCCAGCTTTATGGTAAGTTTGCTGTGCTGTCTCTGTGGGCCTGATGGAGTTGCAACCCTCCTCTCTGCTGGGGGGGGGGGCGGTTTGCATCGTGGTGCAGAGCACCATGCCATATGGAGGGGGGTGTCAGCTGTGCAGGAAGGGCACCTACTCCAGTTGCCAAGGGGGCTGGGAATGCCGCTGGTGTCATGCAATCCTTGCTTCTGCAAGTTAAATGTTGCATTTTATCCTCTCCCACCAGTCTTCTTAAGGCCTACGTAACTCGTGCCCTCTAACCTTTTGGATAATCCTCTGCACCCTCCCTGTAGTACAGAAATCTCCATCTTGTGCGCACAGAAAGCAAGGCTCCACAGTCCGTTTCTCTTCCTCTCTATTCCTCTGGAATTCCATCATCTTTGCACGGATTCAGCATCCAGGCAGATTCATTCAGTAAGTCAGGCATCCAGGCTTCAACATTCATTACTTCAGTCTGCAGCTCAGCGTCCAGCCACATTGAGTGAGTGTGCTTCTGCATTCATCTTCCAACATCCACCCCACCACAGCTTCTCGTATCCAGTTGTTTATTTAATTCCACAGTCCACCCTGTCAGTAAGTGCCCAACTGAAACAACTAATTCAGACAGACTCAGCCTGCTGCATTGTACCAGAATCAATGCTACACTTTGGGTTCAACTGTCGCAGTAAGTTTCTTGCTCTGCTTACTTGTATTGAATAGATGGAAATCTGAGAGATTGAGTTGTCCTCTTTCATGTTGAATTGGTTTAGCTACGATGGAGTATTGCGCTGGGAAAACATAATGCTATTATTATTATTATTATTATTATTGAGCATCTATAAAGCACTACCAGGCATACACAGTGCTGTTCAGACACAGAAAAAGACAGTCCCTGCTCGTCGAGGTTACAATCTAAAAAGACGAATATACAGTAGTATGTAAGGAGAAGGACAAAAGGGACAATAAGGACCTGAAACATAAGGATGGGGATTATGAGCCAAAAGTGGACTCAAAGAGAAGTGTCTTGAGCCTAGACCTGAAGAGTGAGGGAAAGAATTTGACTCAGGGATAGGGGTAGGTTATTCCAAACAAAAGGGGCAGCGAGGTCAAAGGAGCGAAGCCGAGAGTTAGCAGAAGAACAATTCAGCATGGAGAGAAGAAAAGCAGAAGATGAACGAAGATTACGGGGAGGGGTGTTGGGAGAGAAGAGAGAGGAAAGGTAAGGTGGAGGACAGAGTGAATGCACTTATGCGTGAGGGTAAGTAGTTTGAACTGAATGCGGTAACGGATAGTGGAGGAACTATAAAAGAAGAGTAATGTGACAGTGACAAGCCTGTTGGAACATTAGATGCACAGCCGAGTTTTGAATAGATTTGAGTAGTAAAAGATGAGACTGAGGGAGGCCAGCGAGGAGGAGGTTACAATAATCAAGATGGGAATAAGAAGGGAATTTACTACAATCATATGGCACATAGAGAGATGAAAGGACAAATCTTGTAAATATTAAAGAGAAAAAAGCGACAGAATTTAGCAACTTGTTGGATATGAGAGGAAAATGATAGGGTGGAAATCAAAGAAAACCCCAAGATTGTGTGCTGAGGAAACAGGACAAATAGGTGTGTACATGGACTATTCATACTGCTGTGCAACTTTGCCCCTCTCTTGGAACCTTGGCCCATTTTTGCCACTGTTGGTTCTATTTTATCTATCATCTAGTGCCTTGGGCTGTGCTGCTACTGTTGGTCCTGCTTTGCCTTTCTTTTGGCGCCTCAACAGAAGCAAGCAAGGGAATGAATAGGAGCTTTTTTCTTTCTTTCAAGAGGACATGCCAATTAGTACCCCAAATTCACTAAACCCAGCCCATCAATATGGGACCAGCTAGATTTAGGAGAATTTTCAGCTGAAAACATACCCGGTTAGATTCAACTGGAAGTTCAAATAAAAATAACTGGCTGACTTAATCAGGTTTTCTTACCTTCTCAGGAGGTCTTTAATACTGACATGCATGTATTTACCGTTTTCCAAAATGTTAAATAATTCCGCTTTTCTCAAAGCATTTTGTTCTTCTTTGTGTTTTATACCTGTGAAGATTTTTTCTTCTGCTTAATTCTTAATTTACCAACATGGTCATCTTTTACACTGGATCATGTTTCTCCATGAATGTAGCATACATGAACGTGAGTCTTATTTTGAATGTATTTCCTTTGTGAGTAGCCATATGTGATATGGGTTGATATTCAGGTAGATGAACATGGCAAATGTAATACTTTATGCCCAATATTTCTTGAATAATTTTCAGTTAGTAATTGAGGAATACCATAGCTTGGACAAGTCAAATCTTTGTATGGAGAGAGATTTCTCTGCTCTTGAGAAGCTTGTCTAGGTCCTTCATAGCCATTCTGCCAAGAGCAATGCGTCATTGGATTTCTTGACTGCTTCTCCTTTCTTTATTGATTGTTGATCCAAATAGGTTTAAGTTGTCCACTATTTCAATTTCTTCTCCATCAACCATGAAGTAACTGATTTTGCAGGTTGTCAGGGTCTTTCTCTTCTTAACGTTAAGGTGCAGGCCCATTTTAAGACTATGTTCCTTGATCTTGAGAAGTAAATGTTTCAGATTGTCTTCACGTCAGCCAGTAATGTGGTATCATCAGCATAGTGAAGGTTGTTGATGAGTCTTCCATCAGTCTTCATACCTCAGTTATCTTCATACAGTCCTGCTTCTCTGATGATTTGTTCTGCTTATAAATTAAAGAGTTAGGGGAAAAGAATACATCCTTTTCATACACCTTTGCAGATTTTAAACCATTCTGTTTCTCCTAATTCTGTTTGAACTGTTGCTTCTTTATCAATGAAAAGGTTGTACAAGAGAACTATCAGGTGTTCTGGTATGCCTATGCTTATTAATGTGGCACAGAGTTTCTCATGGTTCCAAGCTATGGTATTTTTAATATCATATGGATGTGAAAATTGGACAGTAAAAAAGATAGACAGGAAGAAAATTGATGCCTTTGAATTATGGTGCTGGCAACGAATAATGTGTATATCATCAATTGCCCGAAGAACAAACCAGTCAGTACTAGAGGAGATGAAACCTAAGCTCTCCTTAGAAGCTCAGATGACAAGAATTTGACTTTCATACTTTGTACACATTATGCAAAGAGAGAGATCATTAGAGAAAGACATCATGCTTGGCAAGGTAGAAGCTCAATGCAAAAGAGGAAGGCCGGCAGTGAGATGGATCGATACAATAACTATGGGTACCACCCTATCAACAATGAGCCACCTGACTGATGACTGAACACAGTTTAGGTCAAAATCCAGAGGGTCGCCATGAGTCGACACCGACTCAACAACATTTAACAACAACCTTTGAGGGATTGCTTATATTTGCAGACCAGATGCCAAAAAGAATTTGGGTTGAATTGAACCACTGCCCTGGCCTGCTGGTGTGCCCGGTTGTATCACTCTTCTTGCGAGGTCTGAGGGTGGTGCATAGGTGTCAGTAGCCATGGTGAAAGAGGGCATCCGCGGTCACTTGTGGGAATGGGGAGAGAGGAATACATCTGTACAGTAATTGTGCCAGGTGTGTTGGGGCTGGAGGGGTGGATGGTGGATATATTTACAGTGCCTTTTCACATGACAGGGACATGAAGACGTGTATTCTGGTGACATTTCCTACAGAGCCCTGTGCAGCTTGTCATTGCTTGGCTGCTGTTCAGACTCTTGCTGTGTCTCCAAGATGCACTGCTTCAGCGCATTCTGAGGCTTTGCCACCTCTGGCATTCTTTTCTCCATTGTTGTCCCCTGCTATTGTTCAGATGTGTTCCCCCGTGACTGCATCACTAATGTGCAGCCTTTCATCCTAGTCCTACAATTCTCCCTTCTGATTATGCACCTGTGTTGGGCACATGATATCTGATTTGCCCATTATACTGTTTACCATTCTGGGGTGCCTCCCCACATAGTTGAATAACTTACATTTGTATCACATTTGCTCATAGCTGTGCCCACTTACCAAACAACCATGCACCTTCACTCTCAATCAGTAGCAAGTGCAAAAGTTACAAGTAAAGTTGCAGAATAAACAGATTCCAAATCAGAGGATTCCAAAATGGCAGAAACATTTAAAGGAGTATTTAAGTTATCTACTTGCTGAAGCCCCGATATTACCCCACCACCTTGAACCTTTTTTAAGGTTGGTAGATAATAAATCTTTGTCATGGGGGGATGGGATTCCAACGGGACACCCAAAGTCTCTGTTAAATACAATTGAAACGTTTCCCTCGCGTCATCACAATAAATATAATAATTTAAGTGCTTCAGAATATATTATATATAGTATCTGTGTGTGTTGGAATCCAAAAGTGACCTGACTACATCCGATCTTCGTATAACTGCATTGGAGGAAAGTATTTGTATTCTATGGCTAGCTGCATATAATTTATACATAAAAATACAATATTCTCATCTAAAATGAAAAAGAGAACTAAAAAGAGCTATCCTGCCATAATCATTTTATATACATTTTAGGAGTTTTATACAGGTGGAGGCCAATTCTGCTTCCTGAACATCTGCCTGCAATGATCGTCCAAACCCTGGACGTGGCGGGGATATAGCCAATTCTGCTGTTGTGGGGCCCGGACGTACCTGCAATGGCAGAATTGACAACATAGACGTCCAGGAGCTCCCAGTATGCAGATGAGATTGATGTATGGGGAGCTGTCTGTCCGGAGGCTAGAACGGCATTGCTGGGGCAAGGGAGCAGTGGCATCCCTGCTGCATGGCAACAAGCCACATATATGGTGGCTCGGAATGCATCGCTCACACCCGTCCTTGCAGACCATGGTCCGGCCAGCACCAGAGGCCCTATGGTCCGGATCATGGCTGCAGGGTCATGGCAAAGTCGGGGCCCAGGGGTGCGGGGGTGTGCAGCACACAATCGGCAAGGCCCCCTGGGCTTATTCCACCATTGCGGTGGAATAGCCTGGCCATCCAAGGGCATGCTGGGGAATGTACAGAGGCCTGACCTGAATTGCCATGATACATTCTGACAGCTGGCCCCTCCCCTGCCCTGTCCCCCACTCCACCCTAGCAACGCCTCCTCCCAGCCCCATCCAGCACTCCCTGTACAAATGCTGTGTACGTACGGGGAGCACTGGTGACGGAATCGGGTATTGGAAATGAGTGCGGGTTGGACGTCCAGCCTGTACATCCAACCTTGCTATTCACACCATGGAATTCCCCCCTAACTGGTTAGCTAAACCGCATAAAGTTAGGACACCCATTGACCTACCCTAACTTTATGTGATTAGCTCTCCGGTTAGTAGCTGAATATTGCCGCTGACTAGACATTGCCACAGCTGCCCCTGCTCCACCCACAGACTGCCTCAGATTTAACTGGGCATCTTCCTTGCAGTCTGTGGGGATATTCAGTGGCATTATCAAGATAGTGCCACTGAATATTGTGATTGCTGGGTATAGCCAGTTAGCAGGCCCCCTAACAGTGAACTTTGTCCCAGTGGGGTTAGTTCGGAAGTTGCCTCCTATGTTTTTAATGTAATGGCCATCCCATAGCGTGAAGAGGGTTGGCTCAAGGGTGCACAAAAAGATGAGAAAGATACCAACTTAAAGGGGTTCTAGTGGGATGGCAAATTGCTCCAAAGCCTTCACTGGCTGGCTCGAAACTCTCAAAAGCCTTGAAAGCGTGGAGATTCATAGCTGTGGTAGGTTTTATATTAAAACCACATTTATTAGGAATATCTTCAAAAACTGAAGCATATACGGATTCAAAAGCAAAATGGAACTCTCTCCTCCTCCTCCCCCTCCCCCTCCAATCTGATTAAATTTCACTGTTCCTTATCTGAACTTTGTGGCACCTGTCAGGTTCATCTCTCTGTGTATGCGCTATTCCTCTTTTGGGGTCGTGGGTAGATTTGTCTCTTCTTTCTGTTATTCCCTCCCCTGACTTTCTTGCAAAAAACACGATCACATGAATAGTCCTCTAAAATATGATTATACATCTCTAGAACTTAGACCAAGTCTATTCTGTGTCAGAGCCACTGGACGTTCAATAATAATTCTCTCCTCTCAATAGGAATAGTCAGGAATTCTTTCTCAATAGTTCTGTCTGGGTGCTGTGGAGGCAAAAGATTTCTCCTGAAGATCTGACCCTGTGAAACTACATTTTAGCAGACTATCATAGAGGATTAAAGCAGTCACATATAAATTAACTTTGATTACCTTCTTTTTTGGGGTTCAGTGACACAGCACTTAACATCTCCTTGCAGCTACATGTACAGCAGTCTTGTAATGCTTCCCTAAAATTCCTTCGCCCTTCCAATTCCAATTTGCATGAATCACAGAAGTGGGCTGTATATTGTCATTTGCCACCTATTTTTAAATTTGGTGAATGACTCAACCATTTACTGATAACAAAGATCCTTTGTAGACCAAATACATCTTTTTCTTAAAGTTTATTTTGCTGATGGTTTACTAGATGCCTTCAGGGTCAGTGCAGGGATATAAGGGCAGGTGAACCTCATTCTCATCACTGCCCCCCTGCTCCAGCCCCTGCTCCTATTGCCATCACCTCTGCCACCCCTCTCTGGGATGTGCAGTGTGGGCAATACTTTTAAAACAGCATTGCAGCACCGTTTGCAAAAGGAGGTGTAGAAGCCTGAACAGCACCACAGTGCCAATGAAGAAGGAAACTCTGATGCTGCAGTGGCATGTTAAAAATATCGCTACCACTGCATGTCCTGGAGAGGGGTGGCAACATGCACCTTCTGACCATTGGTGCTCTAGATGACCACATAGTTCGCCGAATAGTCATGCCAGCTTTGGATGCCCTTATTTGGAATAGGGAGCTGTTGTGAGGTGCCCTTGAGAGAGGTCTGTAGATTACATTGGAATTATCTGCCCTTTGATCTCTATTGCAAACTTAGGAGTAAAGTATGCCCTTAATGCACGTTATCGGCACACTTGCACCCTTAACGTGTCTAAAATGCTGCTTTAATGTGTGTTAAAGGCTCCAGCAGCATAAAGCGCCTTGTGGGCAGAGAGTGGGCATTAACGGGCTGGAGAGAGGGGGTTAACAATGGGTGTTCCCTTAATGTGCCTTGTGAAAATGTATCCTAAAGTGCCTTAATGCTGGGAACCCTAGCGCAAAGTAAAACCACGCGGAAAGGGTGTATTTTGAGGAGAGAGAGCCTATTTTAATGTCTGCAATGTGATGCACAGACAGGGGAGTACAAAAAAGTGATAGTAGTGCTCCATTAGCAGCAACAACATAGTGCCCAAGTATGAAAGGGTACTATATTGATGGTGCAAATGGGGCAAAGGAGATGGCACATGGGTCATGTAGTGGGGGCTTCTGGTGCACAGAGCAGACCAGGAAGTTGCCTAGGTAGCACATAAGAACATAAGATTAAAAAATATGCCATACTATGTCAGACCAAGGTCCATCATGCCCAGTATCTGGTGTCCAACAGTGGCCAATCTAGGTCACAAGTACCTAGCAGTTTCCTCAAAAGACACACAGGATCCACAGTGCATGTAATGGGGCAAGCAGTGCATATCCCAGGTCCTCTGTAACAATGGTTTATGGCCCTTTCCCCAGGAATCTGTCCTAACATTTTTTAAACCCAGCTACACTAACAGCTTTTACTACATCCTCCAGTAATGAATTGCAGGGTTTGATTATGTGTTGACTGAAAAAATATTTTCACCTAGTAGTCTTTCTACATTCTGATGGCATAAACAATTGACGTACATTTACCTATTCCACTCCAGTCAATAATTTATAAACCTCTATCATATCTCCCCTCAGCTGTCTCCTCCCCAGTTTGAAGAGCCCCAACCTTTTTAGCCTCTTCACAAAAGGATATCCAGTCATCCACATTAGTATCTGTGATGTCTGTCATGATCCCACAGTGACAGTGCTGGCACACAGACATGCTACTGCTGTGGAAAGGAGATGAGCCACATGGGATGGTCCAAGGGCCCTGGCATCCCAGACAGAGATCCCAGCTGCCCCCCCCTGCTGCCACTGAACCCAGCTGTGGGGGAAGAGGGAGATAGTGCCAGCAGCTGTAGCCCCCCAGGTTACTGCAATATGCAGGTGCCCAGTGGACTACCACAGCTGTGGCTGTCATCCTCCCCCCGAGATGTATCATTGGCAGGTGGTGATAGGGTCTCTGCAGAGGCAGATGATTGGGGGCACTGTGTGGCTGTCCATGTATGCCTCTGCCCTCCCCATCTGGACCTTGTGCCCTACGTACCCACCTAACCACATGTTGGATGGGCTGGGACTGTGCACCACCAGCATGGACAGCACATGAGCATGTCAGCATGGTGTGGGGGGTGTTGGTGGGGAGGGCAGCAGCACCCGCCTGCTGCACACCAAAGCCATGCCCTGGTCCTGTGCACAGTGCACATTGTAACATGTGCCGAGGTCTGTCTGATGCGAAGCATGTCAGCCCCAGAGAGTGTTGTAACCATATGGCAGCAGTGTAGCTCAATGCACACAGTTGGTGTGTATATTTATTTATTTATTTAACATTTTTTATATACCATCCTTCTACAAATCAGGACGGTTTACAGAGAACAATTTATAGCAGTATGTTTCAACTGTTTACATAGAACAATGAACAGGGATAAATATGTGTACCAGAAAATAGAAACAAAACGTGGAACTATTTATACAATAACTATGTACATGGTATATATAGGATAAGAGATACTACATGGTTTTTGATCAATATTGAGATAGCATGGGTAAGAGGAGGGGGAAGCAGGGGGCTAAGAATTAAGGTGGTTGGGAGAAGTGCTCCAGGAATAAGTAAGTTTTTAACTTTTTCCAAAACTCGGAGTGGCTGGAGCAGTTTCGCAGGATATGTGGAAGGGTATTCCATAGGGATGGGGCATAGAGGGAGAAGGCCCTGTTACTAGTAAATTGTTTGCTATGTCTCTTGTTTATTGAGATAGTAAGTAGGTTCTTGGTAATGGAGCGACGTGTTCTTGTGTTGTTGGTGGAGGAAAGGAGGGGGGAGAGGCATGGGGCAGACTCATTGGAGATAATCTTATGTGTAATGGTAAGCACCTTGAATTTAACTCTGTATTGAATAGGGAGCCAGTGGAGATTATAGAGGACAGGTGTGATGTGGGACCGTCTAGGGCTGTTGGATAAAAGTCTGGCTATCGTGTTCTGGGCCAGTTGGAGGGGTTGTAAGCACTGTTGGGAAGGCCATGGTATACCAAGTTACAATAATCAAGAGAGGGGATTGTGAGAGCCTGGCATATGGCACGAAAGGAGCCAGGACTTAAGAGAGGTTTGAGGTTCCGTAGAGTGCGTAGCTTAGTGTATATTGTGTTAGTGGTCCTCTTAATCTAATCTGTGAAGGAGAGGTTCTGATCAAGGATGATACCAAGATATTTCACTTGGTTTTTTATGGGGAGGGAGAGATCACCGATAGTAAGGATTAGAGGTGGGGTGTATGAAGTATTGGAAAATACCTGAAGGACCTCAGTTTTAGATTGATTAATTATGAGGTTGTGCTGGGAGAGCCATGATTTTAGGCTAGTTAGGTATTCACTTAACTTAGAGAAATTGGGGTTTGTAAGTGTCGCCCCCGCCTGGCCAGGTAGGTAACTGGTAGCAGGTGAGGTCGCCTTTTGGCTTTAAAATAAGATTCCCTCAAAATGGCTGCCAGGAGGGCTGCTGGGAATTGTAGTCCTATATTAAAGCAAGGAGTTGTGACTCAAGGGTTCAGGCGTAAGACAGAGAAATTTATTCAATGTATTCAGGGGTTCCTTCATACACAGGACGCGAGGGGTAAATTATATAAAGGAGGTTTTTAATCCACAGTACAGCTTCAAAAAGAAATCAGGAACAACTTGCTTTCTATTCCAAACTTCAAAGAAACAGGCACAGCTTTTGCTTGTAACTCAAAAATTGTCACTTTCCAAAACTTTTAAACTTTTAAATGTTTTCTCCTTTTGCAGGAACAAACTTCTTGCAGCAAAATAAACTTTTAAATGTCCCTTGAACATTTACATCCAGCTCTCAACCTTATCAGTTGAACTCAGCTGTTTCTTTCAGTTGTGACGTCTTCAGAATTAGGCTGCTTCCTAAGCACGGCATACATACAATTGCTCTCTAGGACTCTTCCACATCAGAGACCTGACATATAGCACATTGTAAATCCATGGTACTGTTCTCCACACTTGTTATGTCCATTTCCTCTACACTATCTCTCTCACTTACATCAAAAGGTATCTGAACAGAGAGCTGGCTATTTTCTTTCTCTATTAGTTCATTTAACTTCTTAAGTAGAGCCTGCTTTTGCAGTAGCTCTTCTGTTAAGTGAGCTACTTGGTGCTTGGATAAGCTTTCTCCCTTTATCCTGGTACTTTGTCTATAACTAGAATTAGCTTTCCCTTCTATAGCTAATTCTCGTGGGCATTTCCTGTCTAGGAATTGAGAAGGACACACTTGCCTTGATTCTGAGGTATTTAGAAACTCTCTCTGCTCTGCAAGCCAGTCATGCTGTCTCTCATCTGCAGCACCTTCGTTTGCTTGCACCAGCCTCTCGTGCCTTGCTCCCTCAGCTATGCTTGGCAATCTCTCATCAAGCTTCTCTCTTTGGCTTCCAGTGTTTCTTACACTCTGCCTTTCATGCTCTGCAAGCACTCTCTCACTTGCTCTCCATGCTCCTTGTCTTTCTCCTTGTCCTTCTCTTCCCGTGCTGCTTCTTCTCCGTCTCAAGAGTGGCACCTTCTTACCACTTCTCATTCCTCTTCTATCTGTGTTACTGCATATCAGCTTTTTAAACTTTCCTTCCTCCTGAGCCACACCTTGCTCCCAGCACATGTGACTAGGGTCAAGCTTCTCCCTGACGTGCTGCTGTGGGCGGGGCTTAGGGATGACTATTCTCTGAGTCACAGACTCTTGGTTACTAGGGAAACCCTTGATACATTCTGCCTTAAAGTGACAGGACTCATTTTCCTGTGTATTTCTAGGTTCAGCAGTGGTTTCCTCACCACAGTAAGGTTAAATGGGGTGAAGCACATCATGTCATCTGCATAAAGCTGGTATTGGATTCCATAGCTTTGGAAGATTTTGCAGACTGGCTGCAGGAAGATGTTAAATAGAAGGGCAGATAGGCTGGATCCTTGGGGGACGCCCTGTCTTAAGGTAAATGGAAGGGAAGTGTCATTTCCGATGCAAACTTGCTGTGTTCTACTGTCTAAGTAAGAGCGGAACCAGTTTAGGGTTGTGCCTCTCAGTCCTATTTCGTGGAGTCTGTTTAAGAGTTGATGATGTGGAAGCGAGTCGAAGGCAGAGGATAGGTCGAGGAATATGAGAAGGCATCCCTGAGTGGGATTCTGAGTGTGAAGGTACAAGGAATCAAGTAGGGAGATAAGGAAGGTTTCTTCTCCGTGGTTCTTCCTGAAACCATGTTGGAATAAGTCAAGTGGAAAGTGCTCATCGATATGGTTCTGGAGTTGGGTTTGGACAATCTTTTCAATTATTTTTGCAAGGAAGGGTATACTGGAAATGGGTCTGTAGGAAGTAGGGGAAGAAGGGTCGAGTTTTGCTCCCTTTAATATAGGACGGATTGTGGCGGACTTGAGAGGAGCTGGGACAGAACCGGACTGGAGGGAGGATTGTACCATATGTAGGATGTAGGGGTGATGGAGTTTCTAGTAGACTTGATCCAGGGGAAAGGGCAAGGATCAAGGGCAGAGGTGGAGGCATTTAGGTCCTTGATAACATTACTCACATTATCTAGAGTGATGGATTCAAATTCACTCCAAGTGTTTAGTGGAGTTGGTTTATGTAGATGGGTGCTATTGAAGGAAGTAGATTGGAGGTTATTGGTTGAGGGTGGCAGGAGGAATTTAGAGGTAAGATGGTTAGCTATAATTTGAGCAGTTATTGTTGGAGGTTGGTCTTGCTGTACAGGTTCATTTAATAAGGATTTGGCAATGGAGAATAGTTCTCTAGGTTTGTTGAGTGACCGTTGGATAAGGTTTTCATTATATTCTCTCTTATGGTTGATGGTTTCAGAGCAGTAGGCTTGGAGTTTATTTTTGTAAATGATATGTGAGTGGGGTTCTCGAGAGCGTCTCCATTTCTGTTCAAGACGTCTGAGCTCTCTCTTGAGGTTTCTTAGCTTTGTGGAGAACCAGGGAGTTCTTCTACGGGAGTTTTGAGGGGAATGTTTGGGTGGGAGTCAGGCGGCTGCTGATATAATTTCGTTCCATTTGGTGATGTGGGATTCTTGGTTGAGATTTGTGCAATTTAGTAGGTCAAGGGGGGGATTATTTGTTTGAGGAAAGTCAGCTGCATTAAATTGTTTGAATCTATGAGCAAAGGGCCACAGGTTTGGGTCCTGGCTGTGGATCATGCATTGTATGTCCCTGTGGCTAAACTTTAGCCCACAGTGCAGCTACAACACCAACATGTGCAACCCCCAATGAATTGGCCAGCAAGGGCACAAACACCCATCAGCCACACAGACAGGCTCCACTATCCACAGCTGGATGGAGAGTCAGGCTGATAGCACTGGTACATTGAGCGGGTGTTAACATCAGAGCACGGTACTAGCTCCTGCACATTGAGCACACATTAACAATGCACAAGCTGATATCAGGACCAAGGTGGCAGGCAGGAATGCCAACCATCCTAATTTTTGCACAGGGCATTGATATGAGTGTGTGTGTGCGTGTGTGCGTGTGTGTATGTCTATCCATTGTTTTGTGGCTTTCTACACCTCACTGAGCCTCACAGTGCCTAAGCTGTTTCCAGCATTAGTTTGCAAATCTGCATGATAAGGAGCAAAATATTGTGGGAATGGCCTGAAACAGGGTGGATTGGCCAGGATATGTCTGCATCGGAGGTAGGGTCAATGACTGAGGTGTCATAGTGCCTGGACTGAGTGGCCAGAGCATGTCATGCAGGGAGGGCACTCTCACTCTGACTGAGCAGTGATCATGGCACAGTTATGTATCCACAAAGTGCTATATAGTGTCTGGTTCCAATGATGTGGGTGCGCTTCCTGTCCCTGGGGGCCCAATCACTGAACCAAATGCTGGTTGTCCATGCTGTTTATCCCAAGCCTGGGTGCATCTGGTGGCTCTGTGCACATGCAATGTGTACTGACCAGTGGACTGTCCGCAGTTGGTATGTGCATGGCTGTAAAATCCAATGGTGGGCAGCAGATACAGTCTGACTGTGCTTGCTGTAGGAGATTGTTAGACCTGGGTGGTTGGGATAGGATGTGTTCCATGCCTATGCTCTGTGGTAGTGGTAGGGCCAACAGGATTCTAGTAGCAAGCCTAGACAGTGCCGACACAGACAGTAGAGACTATCTCTAGCTCTGCAAGTTCTGGGGACCTGGTGCTGGGCACCCTTCCTCACACTCAGGCTGATCGAAGAGACTGCTCAGTAGCACGTTTTGTAGCTGTTATGTGCTTGTATCACACAGTCAGTGCATCTTACTGAACTGAGGTGATGGATAAGTGCATTCTTCATTTGGTGATCATCTGCAGACTGCTGTTCTGCATGTGCAATACATCATGAGTACTGATGGGGCTACCTTATACCGGCACACACAGCAGACATTTTTTGCAATGACCTGCAGTCTCTTTGTATCCAGCCGCCATCCTTCCTTCAGCCCATCTATCTGTCTCTGTCAGCTGTGTGCAATCATGTTGTCTTGTGCAAGCTCTACACCATGACCTACACTGGTACTCTTTTCCACATTTTGGCTCTTCGCACTCGCCTCTCCTGTGCCTGATCTGTGCATCACCACTCCTACTCTGTCCTCCTGTTTCTGCAAACATCCTGCCGCTTCTGGCTCAGCTGGGGGACACGTCTTCCCCATCCTATGCCACACACTGACATTGCAACACTTTACATTGACACCACTCTGTGCATCAATATAGCTACCTCCCAAATGCTCATCCGCTTTACTGGCTGCCATGTACGGTGCCCACTGATATGGCAGGTCCATAAGCTCCCACCTGTCCTTCCTTCTATCACCTTTATATTGACATTCCTTAGTGCTCTATTCAGAGTTAGGGTACAGCCGGTTTTGTGCCTTAAGGTGCATATTTGGCACTTTAAAGCACGTTTTGTCACCTTAGAGCACCTTATAGCATGTTTTCTTACCTTAGAGAACCTTAAAACATGTTTGTTACATTAACATGCCTTAAGGTGCATGCTTGTCACCTTAAAGCACCTTAAATCCCTTAAAGCACCTTAAAGCACATTTTGTCACCTTAGAGCATCTTACAGCATGTTTTTTCACCTTAACATGCGATGTCCCGTTAATGTGCATTAAATGGCCAAGGTGCCCTGTTAACGTGCATTAAACGGCACCTACCCACCCAACACCTTTTAAGGATTAATGCCCCTTATCGCTGCCTTTAACGCCAGTTACCTTAAAGTGCTTTAGTAAACATAGCCCTTAGAATATAAGCCCTCAGGAGACAGGGAAATACCTCCTATACCTGATTGTAACTCCCTTTGAAATACAACTGGAAAAGGTGGCGCTGAATACTACCAAATAAATAACAATTTTGCATTCCACAGAATGTACTAGTTTAAAACATTTGTAACCTCTTGAATACATAGAAACAAAAGTAAAAACATAACCAGGCAGTCATAGCTTTCATTAATGCTTCCAATGTATTTGACCTTTATTGCATCCACATGTCCAAATGGAGAAGCATAACAATCACACTGATTTCTTCTGCAGCTTGGAAGCAACGAGAACAAAGCTGGGCATTTTACCAACACTAAAAAAAGATCAGTGCAGTTTTCTTTTTCCAGTTTCAGTTTATGAAAGATGATTGCAAGTTCCATAATGGTGTCAAAAGACACAAATAGCATGAGAATAAAAATCCATCAAAAATACTAGTATACTGCAGATCCTGATACTAACAAGTGTTCACAGTGTTGCTAACATTAAATTTACTAAAGAGCATGCTGGTAGCTTGCTTATGAGCCTTGAATCTAGGATAGAGGCCCACGCCAACTTCAGGGGGTGTGTGCATCCATCCCCTTGCCATGGCAAATGCATGGCACTGCACTAACTGGCACATAGGTGCATTTAACCCCACACATTCAAGTGATGTTACGTGCATCTGCACTAATGACAACATTTGCAGTTAGTGTGCACTGTCAAGTCCCACATTCCTACCCTAACCTGCCCAGTCCTCACCCAAATGCTCACTACCCAGTTACCAAAAAATACATACTAAAAACTCCAAACAAGGCAGACAGAAAAAAACAAGAAAAAAAGAAAAAGAACGTGAGACAGAAATCACCAGTTGGAATAAGCAGCATAGAGGAAAAAAGACCTCAGTAACCCTCCATATTGACAATGGAGGAAACGAGTCTCACATCAGGGTAGACAACCCAATACTCATGAGAAGACTCTATTTACATCAAAGGTCTAGCCAAAAAAAACCTCTAAGATTCATAAACAAAACACCAACAGGTGTGTTTGAATACAACAACGACAGTCACATGGCATAGCAACAAAAGAACAGCAAAATAGCAGCAAATCAGCAAATCAACAGAAAAGTTAAATCCAAAAACTTAACTGAAGTCAGAGCAGGAAGAAAAAACCTGGAACGAGCCCCGACTTGAGCCCCGACACCAGATGTTTCGCCTTATGGCTTCCTCAGGGAGCTTCAAAGTTTATGGAACTTGAACCCAAAAGAAGAACGCTGATCTGCAAAAAACATGAACAAACAATCTGTCTCATTTGAAACACAAAAAAGAAAGCACAAAAACAACTTACCCCACAGTTCCATGCACTTTGAAATCACTTCATGAATGTTTCTTGGGATCGCCAAACTACTGTGCAAACAGCTTTTTAACTCTTTGTCAACTGAGCCTCTCTTCCTATTGTGAATCACGGTGATTGTAAATTGTATTATAATGGCTTGAGTAACTGGGTAGCCTACAAATGTTTACAGTATGGGGAAGGGATAAGACCTCCAGGGCATGTGTTGGATGCAGATAGCCAATTCTCTGAGTCTTCTGTGGGATGTTGTTTTCCTCCTTTGGATGCACCAGTTCATTCACCCTGTCAGGCACACGACAAAGTCAACCAGGGGTAGCGGAATGTCTCTTTGGTTGTTGGGGACAGCCTCCATCCCCAAAATTGAGTGGCACTACAGCATGATTCCCTCACTCACAGGATCAGACATTTGGGGGCTTCATTTGTGTGTGTCATAGGAAATGTTGGAGGGGTGCGTGCATATGTGCATGTGTCAGTGGTTGCATGTGCTTTTGTCTTTGTGTGTCATGAAGACTGCCAGAGACTACATGCACGTGTGTGTGTGTGTATGTGCATGTTATAGGGACTATCAGGTGCTACATCATGCATGTGTGCATGTTTGTGTGTGTGTGTCATGGAGCCTGTTCGGGGCTATGTGAATGTCTGTTATGAAGAGTGTCAGGGGCTACATGAATGTGTGTGTGTGGGATAGTGTATGTTAATATCTGTTGAGTATTATGTGAGCGTGTGGAAACAGCGCACGTACAATGTGACAAAATGATGCATGTGGCCTTTCTTCATTTTCAAATCATGCATATCTGGGGGGAGAAGGATATAGAAGAAGAGTTCAAAGAGAGATGTTAAAATGTGTTGCGTTATGGTAGCAGGGGCTATATGAGGAATCTTTATAACTATACTATGTGTATATATCTCTCTGTCTTCTGACAGTGGGTGTGTGGTACGCAGATGCGAAGCCTGTGTGTGTGCCCGTGTGTGTGCATGCATGGGGTGGCTGCCTGTATCTTTGTGTGTGTATGTCTGGTGCCCATGTGTATGTGTACTGTGCTGGTCAGGTGTGTGTGCATGTGGCACGGGGGTGGGGTGCCTCTGTGTGCACGTTTGCGTGGTTTTGGGGAAGGATGCTTGTGTATGTGGTGTGGCCTAGAGTGCCTATGTGCCTTCTTGGGGGATGGGGGACTGAACCCTTTAGCATATATTCATTGTGGCATTTTGTCCCCTTTTCAGCCTCCAACTCCTTGCACTCTTTCATCCCTCCATGCAGACTCTCTCCTGCTAATATATATGGGAAACCCTCTATTTTAATCAAGATAAGATTCTGATTTTATGCCTTATGTGTGACCAAACTATTGCATCATTATCATGTTAGTTTGAACCCTTGGTCTCAGCTCAAAATATTTTGCAATATGGAGCCACTTGCTCCTAGGCTGCAAAAACTCCGATTACATCAGCGACCATACATCGGGTTCAGGAATTTTTTAAAGATATTAACGCTTTTTACTGGTCATACATTTAAAGGCTTAAATAGAAACCAAGACTTATCTTAAATAATTGAAGCTTGTTCTATTTTATGCTGACAGTAGTCGTGCTATAGGTTCACCACAGGTTGCACATTATCCCCAACGCGACCTCTCTGGTACCGCACGTTTCAATTCTTCCTCAGGGGGTTCTTGTAGAGCAAAACCTAGCACTGTCTTTGTGAAATCGTTCAAGATATGTATTAATTAAAGCTTAAACCAGGCATGTAGTATAGCTGCGTGTTCAAAGGTTTTCTCAAAGAACGCCACCAGGTTTCTATTTAAGCCTTTAAATGTATGACCAGTAAAAAGCGTTAATATCTTTAAAAAATTCCTGAACCCGATGTATGGTCGCTGATGTAATCGGAGTTTTTGCAGCCTAGGAGCAAGTGGCTCCATATTGCAAAATATTTTGAGCTGAGACCAAGGGTTCAAACTAACATGATAATGATGCAATAGTTTGGTCACACATAAGGCATAAAATCAGAATCTTATCTTGATTAAAATAGAGGGTTTCCCATATATATTAGTATTTACCCCTCTGTATAGTGGACCATCAATTACCACTGTGGACTCTCTCCTGCTGCCTTCCCCAACTCTGTCCTTTTCTCCTTCCCCTTCCAAAGTCACCCCTTGCCTCCATTCACCCTCCTCCCCCCAACTTTATTTCCTCAAACCACTGCCCCCTTAAATGTTCCCTACCTCCTGCATGTTTTGATCCCAACTCCTGCAGCACTCTTACCGGCCTTTGTCCTCCTTGGCCTGAGGGAACAGCCTCACCTGTGGGCACACAGTAGCACTACAGGTCATGGATCTCTTTTGCTCTTTGGCCTGCGGGCACAATCACCACAGCCAGCTGCGATCTTCGGCCCGCTGGAGCAGTCTGTCCTGTTGGTGCCCCTTAACACTGCTGTAGTTCTGGCCATGCTGCTGACCACACATAGAGTGGCAGAGCCCACAACAGGAAGTTAAGGATTAATCTTCTTTACAAACACTGTAGAATAGTTTGAATTGTCTCTGACTGTGCGCTCTAGCTAGCTCTATAACTCCTTCTTCCCTCTGGCTCCTCTGTTCTCCTTTTTATGGTTCCTCTAGTGATGGCGAAAACCAGAAAGATGCTTGGGTGCATAGTGCATACTGTTCCTCATAGGAGGCTTATCAATAAACTGAACAGCCTGGGATTGGGTCCCAAGGTGGTGAACTGGATTAGAAATTGGTTGACTGACAGATGACAGAAGATGATAGTAAACGGAACTCACTCGGATAAAAGGAAGGTGATTCATGGCGTACCTCAGGGATCGGTTCTGGGACTGGTACTGTTCAATGTATTTGTGAGTGATGTTGCTGAAGGACTGAATGGAAAAGTCTACCTTTTTGCAGATGACATGAAAATTTGAATAATATGAGGAAAGATCTACAAAAGCTGGAAGAATGGTCTAATACTTGGTAGTTAAATTTAATGTGAAGAAGTGCAGTGTCATGCATTTGGGATGCAGAAATCCAAGGGAATTGTATACAATAGGGGTGAGAGGTTGGTGTGCATGGACCAGGAGAAGGACCTCAGAGTGATTGTTTCTGTGGATATCAAGGTGGCGAAACGGTGTGATAAGGTGCTGGCCAATGCCAGAAGGATGCTGGGTTGCATACAGAGAAGCATTACCAGCAGAAAGAAGGAGGTACTAATGCCACTGTACAAGTCACTGGTGAGGCCTCACTTGGCATATTGTGTTCAGATCTGGAGACCACGGGGTATGTTTACTAATTGGCGATAGCGGCTTCTGTGCGATATTGGAGCTGCGGCACGGAAGCCGCTACCGCCGATTAGTAAACATACCCCCATATCTCACAAAGAATATAAAATGACTGGAAACGGTTCAGAGGAAGGGGACCAAAATGATTTGGAGCCTGTGCCAGAAGACATATGAGAAGAGATTTGAAGACCTAAATATGTATATAGAGGAGAGGAGGAACAGGGGAGTTATGATACAGACCTTTAAATACTTAAAGAGTATTAATGACCAAACAAACCCTTTTCAAAGACGGGACACTATAAAACTAGAGGGCATAACATGAAGCTTCAAGGGAGTAAACTGAAAGGCAACTTTAGGAAATACTTTTTCACTGAAAGAGTGATGGATGCTTGGAATGTCCTCCCAATGGAACAGACACAGTGGATCCCTTTATAGCAACAGGATAAAATCAAAATAAACTTAACTATCTCTATCTCAACAAATAGGGGTGACCTGTATGGAGCGACAGGTGTACCTACTCTTGCCACCTTGCTGGGCAGACTAGATGGACCATGCTGGTCTTTATCTGCCGTCATATACTATGTTACTATGTATGTTGCTATGAAAGGCCACAGACTAACACCTTAAATTAAGCATGGCTTCTAACTGAAAGCCAATGCAAATATTTCAATAAGGGGGTGGCTGAAACCCATCTAGGGACACCCAAAATTAATCTTGCATCTGCATTCTGATCAGACTGGAATCTAGCCAATAACCTATGTTAAATCCAAAAGCAAACCGTTACAGTAATCCAAGTGGATAAGTACACATGGCTGAACAGCCATCTGAACCAGCTTATCCTCTAACAGAGGGTGTAACTTTTTCACTAACTTCAGAGAGTGTGGAAATTTGTATATGAAGTTTTTAAACTGCAATCCACTATAACATTACAAGTAGTATTACTTAGATTCTTATGCTTATAGGAAATTCTTGGAAAAATGACAGAGTATTATTTAACATCATGATTTCAATTGCAGTGCAAGATATTGTGCATAAATGGAAGGGCTTGTCCTCACTTAATGTGAGTTTTGGTGGCATGCTGTCCGTAACTAGAAAATGGGATGGTGCTGCTTCAATGCCAGTTAATCATATTGATAGTGTGGAGAGAATATGTAAGTCATTAGACTTACATCTGGAAAATATTGGATCTTAATACTGTATTATATTCATTTTGCCTGACTTTTTTGGGGGGAGGGGTAATGGTGTCTGATTGTTGTGTTTGTATGATTGTACTGTTATTGATTTAAAATGGAAAATAAACTTGGAAAGGCAAAAAAGATCGTCCTGACCACTTGAGAAATCTGATCTTCCATGTTAAAAAATTGAATCTAAAATAATCCTAAGGGGCATGTTTACTAAACTGGGCTAACAGTTAGCATGCGCTGTTTGTAATTAGGCCCCATGCTATTCACTGAGGCCTAGCTACAAATAGCACATGCTAACTGTTCTCCCAGCTTACTAAACATGCCCCTATGTCCTTAATCTTATCCACCAATGGAGAGTCCCCAGAACTAAATTTTCAGAAAATAACTTTTAATACCAGGATCTTCATCCCCTAGCCAAAGAATCTCAGTCATATCGGTATTTAAAACCAAATTATTACATAACAGCCAATTGACAATCATTTGCAAGCCTGCTTCCAAGTTTTGCATAAACAAGGTCCTATCAGCTGAAAATACTCAGTATAAATGAAACATCTAATCCTGCTAACATCAAATTTCTCTAAGAGGCTATAAATACAAATTAAAAAGTAAAAGAAAGAGGCAAGAACCCTGGGGAACACCACAAGGAATCATATAACGGATCTGACCTATCCTGATCTTTCATCACTATAGCAGACCATTCCAGAATAAATGATTCTATGCACGGTAGAGTTTTGATTCCCAACAAATTACAGCATTTAGCCAATATATCCCAAATCACCAAATCAAATGCTGCTGAAAGGTCTAGTGAAATCAACATAACTTGTGTCTCAGTATCTCTATAGTGTAATTCTTCATCTTGTATAGCTGACAGAACTATTCTGTTTCATGGCCCAGCCAAAATCTTGCCTGAGCCTGATCCAAAGTCCCATTGTCTTCCACCAAGAAGCTTGATTCTAAAAACACAGTTCTCTCAATTGCTCTAGACAAAAATGTAAAATGTGAAATTGTTCTATAACTTGAACAATCTGAAGGGTCCAAATTGCCCTTCTTCAAGATGGGTGTAACAGATGCACAATGTAATTTACCAGGGAATAATCCTTCCTCCAAGATCCTCCAAGATCCTCCTAATCCACTGTCTAGCTTCCTCAGTCAAGGCCTTTAAAAATTATGAGTGACAAGGATCAAGACCACAAAATGAAGGATTAATACTCTGAGCCAAATTTTCCAAATGTTCTAGGGAGGGACTATAAAACATCTTTTGTTTGCCCTTATTCTGCCTATCCCTCTCCAAATGCTGACCAAAACATTAATTTTACTCTGAAAGACGTTGGCTAATTGATCACAAGAAATGTTAATGAAGGCAGTCATCTTATCTTTGCTTTTTTGCTAAAGCCAATTAACTAGTAAATAATTCCTTA
This sequence comes from Ichthyophis bannanicus, assembly GCA_033557465.1. Classification (NCBI taxonomy): domain Eukaryota; kingdom Metazoa; phylum Chordata; class Amphibia; order Gymnophiona; family Ichthyophiidae; genus Ichthyophis; species Ichthyophis bannanicus. The sequence goes on from CM066036.1 coordinate 189,557,881, forward strand.
GTAGAATTGGTAGCATTCAAAATAGATGGATGATAAAATGATTTTTTAACTTTATACAGAGATAGAGCAACTTACAACTTAAAAAAATGAAACCACTAAAATTAAATTGAGAAAAATGAAGCATTTGGCACATGCGATGTAACAGAATGCTCTGCTATTCTATGAAAATAGGCACCATATTCATTTGGGAAACACTATGATAAAATATTGCGCTATCAACTGATTTGACTGTTTGTATTATACCTGCTTTGTTGACATCCACATTCCTATAAGAGTCTTCAGTGCGCATCTTTTTTATTGTTTGACCAAATTTTCTTAAGAAGAACCGTTATCACAAATTCAAAGTTGTCATTTAAGCAGATACAGAGATGAGCTTGGGAAAATCTTCAAAGAGGAAAATTCACTCAAAAACAAATTGAAGAGCCAAGGTCTTGTTTAACTAGTGTTCTGGAAAGATGGCAGGTCATCTTGATGAGCAGTTATTAGATTTCCCTGCTGGCAAATGCTTGAGTCACCCATTTCTCTCTTGATGACAACAATAATTGTACTTTACTAACGAGTTTAATGTATCTGCTGATGAATCAGTTCTACATTTGGACATCTACTGTGCCTATGACGATGATTACAATTCCAGCTTCCAAAATGTTAATGAACATGATGACCCTGATAAATTCCGTTTAACTGCATCTTGAAACAAGTTAAGACTTTTATTGGTTTTATTCTAGCTTTCAAAGGTGAAAACACTGGGTTTCAAGCAACACAGAATATAAACTACATAGTGACATAGTATAGTAAATTATGGCAGAAAAATAGCATCTGGTATATGCAGTCAGGCCATTTATTTCTGTCCAGTTCTCTAATGATGTATCCCAGCATGACCACTTCTAAAATATCACTTCCTCTCTAAAATAGTATTTGGTGTGTTCTTCCTTAGCTGTACACAATATTGGGTAGATGAGTATTTAAGATCCCCTATAGAGTTCAAGCCCAGTACCCCCCTCCCCCTTCCCATATAAGAGCACAAAGCCATTCCACAAAAATATAGCCTCCTAGTCTATGCATTGCCCACCAGGCAGACCCAGCTACATGAGGACATGTGATTCATTTAGATTTTTTATTTATTTGTTTATTTATATTCTATAGAACTTAAGAAGTTGTACTAGATGGATTACAATGAAAACACTCATAATAATACATACAACTAATCACATGATACAGTTAAAACAATAGATCATACAAAAAACAACGAAGAGATAGCTCTGGACCTGCACAGCATTTTTTTTCATTTCCTTGAGGATGTCTAGTTAGTAGTGTACATGCAGTCTGCCAGATAGACCTAGTTGTTAGTTTGATCCCCTTCTAACCTTCAAAACAAACCCAGTTAACCAAGTAGCTAGAAAAATATATAGAAGGGTTAAGGGATGCTATTGACAAAGTTAAAGTTGCCAACCAGGCGACTAAATGATGAATATCTTCAAAGCTCAAGAAATTAGGTGCGTAGTTTATCATATTTCAAAAATTCAAAAATGTTCTATAGTTTTGATATGAGAATCTGAGTGAGATTGTTCCAACATACTCAAGAATGAGAAGAAACAGGAATCAGAAGCAGAACTTTAGTTACTATAGAGGTCCGACCATTTTGTTACAACTTGAGACAGGCAGAAGAGATTTTCGGAAGAGAATCCGTAAAAACAGGAGTTGAACAGAAAGCAGCTAAACCCTCAATACACAGAGGAAAAAAGAAAATATATTTTCCATTATTACTGTACTTGGGTTCTTAAAACAAAACAGCATTGTACAGTGGCCTTGCAATAGATTGCATGATTTTACTTATGGATATTGTATTTCTTAGCATGTCTGTGCCATAGCCACTGTCTAGACAGACAATGATGTAGACAACAGTGAGATGCTCCTATTGCATCATAGATAAATGTACATGCACATATATACAATTATTCATCATACAGTAATGCTTCCATATTTGCTAGATGAGATTCCTAAATGGGATGGCAGGGAGGCCAGATCCTGCCACCCAAATATCAGTAGAGGCCCATGGTAGTAGAAATAGTGGCAGGGTGGTGGGGTGTCCACCCAAAGATCAGCAAGGGTTGTGATAGCAGCAGAGAAGCATGCCAGTGCTGTGGGGACCCCATCCTTGTGGCACAAGAGAAGGACGCCTGTAGTAGCATCAGTAAAACTACTGTGCTAAATGGACCCAATGGAGGCATCAGTGTGCTGGAGAGGACCCAACCTCCAACAATAGAAGAAGAGGAAGAGACTCCGACCTGCCTAGAGGTGCCAACACAATAGGTGTAGGGAGGTTAAGAAATGAAAAAAGGAGGAGAGTAGAAGGGAGGGGAGTAGAAGGAGAAATGGAATGCAGAAGAAACAAAAGAGAGGGGAAAGTAGGAGGAGAAGGCTGATCTCTTCACGTTCCTCTCCTGCACAAAACTCCTGAGTATAGAACTAGCCCCCCCTGCATACCACTTCCCCTTACATATGCCACCTCACTACTCACATAACCGCCCTTTTCACATAATTCCATAATGCAACTGATCCGTTGACACATACAACACAACAAAGCACAATATTAGGAGTAGCCGAATGTTAGAGCCATGGGCTGAGAACCAGGGAAACCAGGGTTCGAATCCAGCTGCCCCTCCTTGAGTTCTTGGACAAGACAATTGACCTTCATAGCCTCAGGAAAATACATACCTGATTGTAACTCACCTTGAACTTCTGAGAAAGGCATGAGCTAAATTCAATTCCCTTTCACATACCATCATGTATGTGTCACATTGCTACTCACACAGAACTCTTCTGTTTACATTCACAAACTAACCCTCCTCTGTTTATATTCTCTCAATGTGCAGACTTTCCTGCACTAAAATGCATGACAGCCTGCTACTCACATATCACTTAGAGACCCTTCGGATGTCACTGCTTTGCGCAACAGAGACCTCAAGTGGCTCTACTAAATTACCACAATATAAATGGAATATAAGGTACTGTATGCCATACTGGGTCAGACCAAGGTCCATCAAGCCCAGTATCCTGTTTCCTATAGTGGCCAAGACAAGTCACAAGTACCTAGCAGGTTCCCAAAAAGGCACAGAGGTTCCAAAGTGCTTCTACTGGAGCAAGAAGTGGATTTCCCGGGTCCTATTTCACAATGGTTTATGGACCTATCTTCCAGGAATTTGTCCAAACCTTTTTTAAACCCAGCTACACTAACAGCTTTTACTACATCTTCCAGTAGCGAATTTCAGAGTTTGATTACGCATTGACTGAAAAAATGTTTTCTCTTATTAGTCTTAAATGGGTTACATTGTAGCTTCTTTGCAGGTCTCCTAGGTTTTTTACTTTTTGATAGTGTAATCAAATGATCTATGTTTACTCGTTCACTCCATTCATTAATTTATAGACCTCTATCATATCTCCCCTCAGCCGTCTCTTTTCCAGGTTGAAGATCCCTAACCTTTTAAGCCTTTTGGTGGCTCTTCTTTGTACCTTTTCTAATTCCACTATATCCTTTTTTCTTTTTTTTTAATTTATATTTTATTGCATTATATACAATGTTTCAAGAGAAATCCTGTACAGAAAGGTATTCTTTCCAGAAACATTACAAAGGCAAATTTAAACAATAAAGCTCAGGAACAAAACACCTTTAGTCCACAATATTAAAAAAAAAACAAGCAAAGGGGAAGAGAATTTGAGGAACTGGTCAGAGAAAAACCAGCTCCAAAGGAACTGAAGAAAATAAAAGAGAGAAAGAAAATCCAACGCTAGCTGAGGAGTCCAAGGCATAAATTCCTACACAGACCTCTTACCCCATGTCACCAGATGGTAAAGGCATAGCTATGTAGGTTCACGTAGAAAGGAAGAGAGAGCAGTAGGCATAAAAAAGATATAGTTCTGTTTTTGATAAACAAACATTTACACGGGAAGCGAAGATAGAAACTTGCCCCCAAGTGCAATACACCTGGCTTCAACAGGAGAAATTGTTTCCTCTGCTTTCGAGAGTCCCTGATCAAATCTGGAAAAATAAGAACCTTTGACCCATAAAAGGGGATAACACGCTTCTGAAAATGCATTTGCAATATCCAGTCATGATCAGAAGCCAAGCACAGGTGACCAATGTGTAAATCTTCATAGGAGCTGAATTAATAGAAGATTGCAATAGATCAGACACATTCAAAACTTCCATATCACCTAGTTCAGGAGGGCCTGATTCTTTTTTACAGGTGTGAAGATAAAACGCCTTAGAAATAGGGGGCATCAACTCCGATGGAGCTTTTAAATTTTCAGAAAGATATTTTTTAAACAAACAAATCAGTGGTTTAATACCCAATATCACAGGAAAATTTAAGACTCGAAGGTTTGATGCCCTAGCAGCATTTTCAAGGTTCTCAATCTTAGCTCTTAAGGCAATATTATCCTACACAAGCGCCTCCGTAGTTTCAGAGACCAAATGTAAACTTTGCACAGTACTTTCAACCTTCTCTTTTACCAAATTAGTCTCCGAAACACAATGATGCAAATCATTAGTCACCTTGTTTGATGAGCATTCATTGCAAAAGTCTCAGAAGAAATAGCTTCGGAGAGGCCAGATATGGCATCCCATATACTATCCAAAGTAATTTTTGAGGGACGAACCAATGCAAAGGTCTTTACAGGCATGGATGGAGTAGATACGGCCACAGGAATCATCACCTCCTCAGGCACAGGTGGACCAGAAAAGGGTTGTTTCGCACTCCAACTTCTCCTAGGAGGCTCCCGGGGTCGCTGAGGGCAGGCGCATCCATTACTGCTGGTGAGACTTCCTGCTTGTGCAGACCACCAGCGCCATCTCCGGGCACAGTTGAAACACAGCGGGCTAGCCAAGATGTGTCATCACTGGGAGGGGGCGGCGGATGCCGTGAATCTAGAGATAGTATGATATCCAGGCCAAAGGAAAGGAGCAGCTCCTCAAAACGTTCCGTCTCCATGCCAGCCCTTAGATACTTCAATGAAACGATCCATAGGACCAGAAATGGCAGGTAAGGGTGCTGCAGGGAACACTCTCACCTTACTCTTTCGCTTGGGCATCAGAAAGAAAGTGAAGAATCTTACTCAGCCAGCCAACTTGGAATAGCCATTCCCCTGTATTCCACTTTTTAAGAAAAGTGAAAGCTATATCCTTTTTAACATACAGCGACCAGAATTGCACACAATATTTGAGATGCGGTTGCACCATGAAACGATACAGAAGCATTATAATATCCTACATTATTCTCTATTTTTTCCTTATGATTCCTAGCATTCTATTTGCTTTCCTGGCCACTACTGTACACTGGGTGGAGGGTTTCAAAGTAGACAAAGCGATGGGACCGGATGGGATACACCCTAGAATACTGAGGGAACTTGGGGACGTTCTAGCAACTCCACTGACTGACCTTTTCAATGCCTCGTTGGAGTCGGGAGTGGTGCCAAAGGACTGGAGAGAGGCTCATGTGGTGCCTTTACACAAAAGCGGAAGGAAGTAAGGATGTGGTTGAAAACTACAGGCCGGTTAGTTTAACTTCAGTGGTGAGTAAATTAATGGAAACGCTGTTGAAAGAGAAAATAGTGAGGTTTCTGGAGTCCAGCGGATTACAGAATCCGAGGGCAGCATGGATTCACCAGAGGCAGGTCTTGTCAGACAAATCTGATTGATTTCTTTGACTGGGTGACCAGGGAGTTGGACCGAGGGAGAGCTCTAGATGTGGTGTATTTAGATTTCAGTAAAGCCTTTGACACTGTTCCTCACAGGCGACTTATAAACAAACTGAGCACCCTAGGGATGGACCCTAAAGTTACTGCTTGGGTTAGAAATTGGTTGGGTGGGAGGCGACAAAGAGTACAAGTAAATGGAGCTCACTCTGAGGAGAAGGATGTTACCAGTGGTGTGCCCCAGGGATCTGTCCTTGGTCCGATTCTTTTTAACATCTTTGTTAGTGATATAGCGGAAGGGCTGTCGGGTAAGGTTTGCCTCTTTGCGGATGATACCAAAATCTGCAATAAAGTAGACACCCAGGAAGGTGTAGATAACATGAGGAGGGATGTAGCTAAGCTTGAAGAATGGTCTAGAATTTGGCAGTTGGGATTTAATGTTAAAAAATGTAAGGTCATGCATTTTGGCTGCAGCAATCCAAGGGAGCAATACAGCATAGGAGGTGAAGTACTTTTGTCCACTAAAGAAGAGCGGGACCTAGGCGTAGTTGTGTCCGATGATCTTAAAGTAGCTAAACAGGTAGAAAAGGCGACGGCAAAAGCTAGAAGGATGCTTGGGTGCATACGGAGAGGAATGGCTAGCAGAAAAAAGGAGGTGATAATGCCTCTGTATAAGTCTTTGGTGCGACCTCATTTGGAGTATGATGTGCAATTCTGGAGACCGCACCTTCAAAAGGATGTGAACAGGATGGAGTCGGTGCAGAGGGTTGCTACTAAGATGATTAGTAGTCTTCATTATAAAGCATATGAGGACAGACTTAAGGATCTTAATATGTACACCTTAGAGGAAAGGTGGGATAGAGGTGATATGATTGAGATGTTTAAATACCTCCGTGGCATAAATGTTCAGGGGAGAGAGCCTCTTTCAATTGAAAGCAAGTTCTGCGACAGGGGGGACATGGGATGAGGGTGAAGGGAGATAGATTCAGGAGTGATATGCGGAAATATTTCTTTATGGAAAGAGTAGTGGATCCGTGGAATAGTCTCCCAGTGGAGGTGGTAGAGATGAGGACAGTAACTGAATTCAAAAAAGCATGGGACCAACACAGAGGATCTCTAAAGGTAAAAAGTGGACTGTTGTAGTTGTTGTTATGGAAGGACAGACTAGATGGGCCTTGTGGTCTTTTTCTGTCATCATGTTTCTATGTTTCTATGTTTCTATGTTATCCACGATGATGCCTATATCTTTTTCCTGGGTGGTGATTCCTAAATAAAATAAAATCAAAATAAACATACCTCTCTCTTATATCTCAACAAATAGGGGTGACCTACACAGAGTGGTGGGTACACGCCTAAAGAAAGGCATGGGGAGGGGTGACCTGCACAGAGTGGCAGATGCACCTACTCTTACCGCCTTGTTGGACCATACTGGTCTTTATCTGCCATCATTTACGAAGTTACTATGTTCCTTTACATCATATAACCATAGTTTGGGTTGTTCTTTCCTAGGTAATAATTTTGCATGCAAAATGCAAATGCAATGTGTGCCTTCGAGTCAGTCCTGACTCCTGGCAACCCAGAAGCTCCTGGGTTTTCATGGCAGTGTCACCGGAAGTAGATTGCCAGGCCTTTCTTCCAAGGCAGTGGAGGATTAAGTGACTTGCCCAAGGCCACAAGGAGTGCTAGGGGGAATCGAACCCTGGTTGCTTGGTTACCAAGCCAGTGTTCTATGCATATGTCCACATTAAATTTCATCTGCCATTTGGATGCCCAGTCTTCCAATTTATCAAGGTCCTCTTGCAATTTTTCACAATCCTCTTGTGTTTTAACAACTTTGAATAATTTTGTCATCTGCAAATTTGATTACCTCACTCATTCCCATTTCCAAGTCATTTAATAAAATTTATGAAGATGTTAAAAAGCGGTGGATCCTGAACAGATCCCTGGGGAACTTTACTATTCAGTTTTCTCCCTTGAGAAAATTGACCATTTAGTCCTACATTCTGCTTTCTATCTTTTAACCAGGTCCTTATCCACAATAGTACACTGCTTCCTATCCCATGACTTTTTAAATTTTGCCAAGAGTCTCTCATGATGGACTTTGTTAAAGGCTTTCTGAAAATCCAAATATCTATATCAACTGGCTTACCTTTGTCTACCTGTTTATTCACACCTTCAAAAAAATATAGCTGATTAATGATACAAGACCTTCCTTAGCTAAATGCATTTTGGCTTTCTTGCGTTAAACCATGACTATCTACCTGTTCAGTAATTTTGTTCTTTATAATGGTTTCTACCATTTTGCCTAGTACAGATGTACTCCTGTAGTTTCCCGGATCACCTCTGGAACCCTTTTTAAAAATTGGTGTTTCATTGGCCATTCGCCAATCTTAGATGATTTTAATGATAGTTCACAGATTACTAATAGTAGGTCTGCAATCTCATATTTCAGTTCTGTCAACACCCTCGGATGTATACCATCTGGTCCAAGCGATTTGCTTCTCTTCAGTTTATCAAATAGTTGCAAAACATCTTCCTGGTTTATCGATATTTCTTCAGTTCTTCTGATACATCACATTTAATTATCATTTCAGTCATGGGTAACTTCTCCACATCTTCTTCAGTAAAGACCGAAGCAAATAATTCATTTAGGGGCTTGTTTGCAAAGCCGCGGTAGCGGTTCGCGGTCGTTATCGGAGCCACGGCCCCATTGAAATCAATGGGGTCTCGGCTCCGATAACGATCGCGAACCGCTACCGCAGCTCTGTAAACAAGCCCCTTAGTCTCTCTGCTATGGCCTTGTCCCTTCTTAGTGCCCCTTTTAACACCCTCTATCATCTAATGGTCCAAATGATTCTCACAGGTTTTTTTGCTATGAATGTAGTTGAAAAAGTTTTATTATGCGTCTTTGCTTCCATGGCAAGCCTCTCTTTGCCTGCCTTATCAATGTATTGCATCTAACTTGCCTGTGTTTGTTTCCAGTTTTTGTCATTTGGCTCCTTTTTCCATTTTCTGAAAGATACTTTTTGGCTACAACAGCCTCTCTGACCTCACCTTTAAACCATGCTGGCAGTTTTTTGGGCTTCCTTCTACTTTTCTTAAAACATAGAATACAGTTGGTCTGGGCTTCCAAGATAGTATTTTTAAACAATGCTCATGCTTGATGTAAATCTTTAACTTTTGCAGTTGCACCTTTTAGTTTTTTCTTAACTGTTTTTCTCATTGTATCATAGTCTCCCTTTTGAAAGTTAAAAGGTAGTACTGTGGATTTCCTTGCTGTCCTTCCTCCATTTATTAAATCAAATGCAATTATGCTATGATCACTATTGCCAAGCAGCTCCAACACCCTTATCTCTTGCACCAGATCCTGAGTTCCACTAAGGACTAGGTCCAAAATAGTTTCCCCTCTTGTCGTTTCATGAACCAGCTGCTCCAAGAAGCAGTCATTTATTTCATCTAGAAACTTTATCTCCTTAGCATGTCCTTTTGTGACACTGACGCAGTCGATACCAGGGTAATTGAAATCGCTCATTATTATTGCTCTGTTGTAACTTTTGTTAGCTTTCCTGATTTCTTTTAGCATTTTATCATCCATTTGTTCATTCTGGCCAGGCAGTCAGTAGTACATCCCCACTGCCATCACTTTCCCCTTTTTACATGGAATTTCTAGCCATAGAGATTCTACAGTGTATTTTGTTTCTTGCAAAACTCTGATCCTGTGTGACTCAATGCCCTCTCTAACATAGAGCGCAACCCTTCCACCTATTTGATCAGCTCTATCATTGTGATTTAGTTTGTACCCAGGTATCACGGTATCTTCCTTCCACCAGGTTTCTGAGATACCAATCATATTTAACCTCTCATTAAGTGCTATGTATTCTAACTCTCCCATCTTATTTTTAAGACTTCTATCATTTGTAGTCAGGCATTTTAGAGGTTGTATTTTATTCATATTAATCTGGTTATCAGTAGACAGGGATAATTTGGAATCTTTCAGCTCTTTCTGCTCTGTACTTAAAGGCATCTGGATTACTTTTATCTTTATTAGAACCTCTCAATCAGGATGCCCTAACTTCTCTTTTTGCTAGTATCCGTCAAGGATACATCCTTCCAAACAACGTGCTCTTGAGCGACTGCTGGTTTTCTCCTATTATCTAGTTTAGAAGCTGCTGTATCTCCTTTTTAAATGAAATGAAGTGGTAATTTTCAGAACAGGGGAGGTAATCTTCTGCCCAGTTACAGTGTGCTGGGAGGAAACCCTTCTGGGAGGGAAAATCCAACTCATATATAAACCGCTCTCAAAGGCAGAAGTCTGTCTTTTTGCTGCAAGTAATGGGATTATGCAGGAGTAAATGTGTCTGCCCTTAGGGGCAGATATCTTGGCAGCAAGCCACTGCAAGATGAGGAGATGAGGTCTGCCCTGGAGGGGAATTGGACTGTGGCTACCCCATACCCTCAGACCATCCGGAGGGACCCAAAAGATAGAAGTTGCAAGTAGGAGAGAGCAGAGGGGTTGGAAGGTTTCTCTTGCTCAAAACACACCTGAATTCCTTTGTGACTGTGTCTAATTTTTATTTTTTATTTATTATTAGTATTTAGCTCATGCCTTTCCAGTAGTAGTTCAAGGCAAGTTACAGTCAGTTACTGTAGGTATTTCCCTGTCCACGGAGGCAAGGAGCGCCAGTGGGATTTGAACCCTGGTCTTGCCCCCAATAGCTCAGGTTGAGAGCAGCTCAGCCTATGGAAGAAAGGCAGGGCTACAGATCTTAGCCACTGAAGAGAGAAAAGAAGAAAGTAACTATAGGAACATCTATCAGCTCAGTGACCCAAGAGCCAGGAGCATCTATTGAGCTCTTTCAGGGACTTGTCTCTACAGAAGCCATCCATTTTCAGCTATATTGAGGAAGTATATTGTGAAGAAGGAAAGATTCCCCCAAGGGTTACCAAGTAAGAGTTAAGAGAGAGAATGAGGAATAAAGAAGTGAAGCTGCATGGAACAACTTCTGGCACTGCATAGATGAGAATTTAAATAATTTTAGCTGATTTACTGGCTGAGGGTAGAGAGGAGGGAATACAGTGCTTGTAATATAGTTACAAATTTTATCTTTCCATTACTGGTGATATAGCTGAAACTTTTTATCTCCAGGAACAAGCAGGAATGAGTCTTCACATATGGGTATCGTCGGTACCGACAGAGCCTGCGCGGGAACGCTCCACAGCGTCCAAAAGGAAAGCTTTTGGGAGCATCTCACAGCGCCTGCGCGCTGCCTTCCCGCCTTTCCTAACCGCCTCTCTCCAGTTCTTCTTTTCCGCGGAGCCAGCAGGTCGTGTTCCTGTCACCGCTGAAGAATTTCTTTATTTTATTTTATTTCTTTGGTTGCGCGTCTGCCTTCTCAACGCTGGACCGGTACCGCCGGTCTTTTCTTTCTTTATTCTAAAAAAAACAAAAAAAAAACCTACTGTTTTTTCTCACTTCAGTGCATTTTCTTCTCTGGCCTTAGGCCTAGGACATTTTTCCTCATGGAAAAGCCCGCCTCTGGGTTTAAAAAATGCACGAAGTGCAGCGGCACTATTTCTGTCACTGACACCCATGAATGGTGTCTCAAATGTTTAGGTCCTGACCACTCCAATGCGGATTGTGAGTCCTGCTCCATGATGTCTAAAAGAGGTCTACAGAATCGAGCAGCTAAGCTCAGTACCCTGTTTCCCTCAGATGCAGCTTCGGTTGCATCGACGTCTTCCAGGGCTGCTTCTTCCTCACATGGATCTCAGGTAACCAAACTTAAATCCAGCCGGTCCTCGAAGGGTAGATCTCCCTCTAAGTATCAAGATGCCTCCGGGCTTGCCCTTGAGGAATCCGCACCGGCAAAATTACCCCGGCGGGAGTCTCCGGCTTCCAAAGCTTCATCTATGGGGTCACAGGTTGACATCGATGGCACGGCCTCGACCGATCACCTGTTGCCATGTTCTGGGGTACCGGTGGTTCCCACTGGTACCGACATCCAGACATTGGTTGCGTCAATGGATCAGAATATCCTGACCATGCAGCGTGCCATCACGGCATTCATACAAGCTGCGACGCCTTCGGTACCGCAACAAACTCCATTGCTGGTACCGACTCTGGCACCGGTACCGACATCGGTTCCGGTGCCGATACCATTGCATCGACATCCGCCTCGGTGTCGACTGCAGCGGTACACTGTTCTGTGATGCCCATCGGTACCGAACCGGTACTGATCACTCCCGATGTCGATACCACCCGGTACGCGTATCGGGCTCTGCAGGAGCATCCAGACAGGCGATACTTCGATTCCTCTGAAGACTCTGATAAATCAGAGGTCTCTGTCGAAGCATCGGTAATTCATCCTCAGGAGCCCTCTTCTCCAAAAAGGAGAATGTCTCCTCCAGAGGACTTGTCTTTTCAGGACTTTATTAGGGAAGTGGCCAGGGGCCTTTCCATCTCAGTGGCCCCTGAAACAGAGCCTAGAGCCAAAAAATTAGATATTTTACAATATCCTAAGACTCCTAAAGAGGCAGCCACTTTACCAATACATGAGATTCTTTATGATCACATGTTGGGCATATGGGAGACTCCTCTCACCACTTCCCCTCATTCTCGCAGGTTGGACACCATGTATCGTGTTCCTCCTTGTCCTGGCTTTAATAAGACTCAGCTTCCTCACCACTCCATTGTGGTGGAGTCTGCTATGAAGAAGATAAAGAGTACAAAAAGGCACACTTCTGCTCCTCCAGGAAGAGAATGCAGAACCTTAGATGCCTTTGGCAGGAGAATTTTCCAGGCCAGTATGCTTGTTGCCAGAATCAACTCCTATAGTCTCTATATGGGGATGTTTCTAAAAGAAGTTACAGATCACCTGCAAACTTTATCTCCTTTAATTTCAGAAAATAAAAGGGAAGAGTTCCTCACCTGGCTCAAACATGCCCAGGATATTTCCAAGTTTTCCAACCGTGCAGCCTTTGACTCTTTTGAAGGTGCCAGCAGAGCCTCGGCCATTGCCATAGGTGCATGCAGAGTTGCTTGGTTACAAGCTTCTGATTTGGAACCTTGGGTTCAAGATGGACTAGGAAACCTTCCTTGTATAGGTGAAAACCTTTTTGGCAAAGATTGGCAAGCAAAGGCCACCCAAATGAATGCTGAAAATTCTGCTTTAGATAGACTTTCAAAGTCTACTTCTGCTCCTTTTAAAAAAAGGTTGTTCAAAAAGGGTTTTTTTCCCAAAAAGGGAAAATATTATTCTGCTTATGGTCAGCAATCATCTACTGCAGGTCATTTTGCTACAAAGAGACAGCAACAACCGAAACAGGCCAAGCCTAAGGCTGCTAGGACTGCTACGGCCCAACAGCCTCAGCCTCCTCAGGGCCTTTGACTTACAACTAGAGAGCTTAGCCTTTCTGGCTCTAGAACCTCCAGAGCCTTTCACCATTCCAGGAAGGTTGGTTTACTTTGCTCCCAGATGGGAACAAATCACAGCAGAGCAATGGACCCTCTCCATCATAAGGGAGGAGTACAAGCTCCATTTCTTAAACCTTCCTCCTCACACCATGGTGAGACAGTTCAATTCTCAAACATCTCTCCTCGACCTTCTGGGTCAGGAGATTACTACCCTTCTTGCCCAAGGGGCAATAGAAGAAGTACCCCTTCTTCAACAGGGCTCAGGGTTCTACTCCCCCTACTTTCTATTCCAAAGAAAACAGGGGGCTACAGACCCATCTTAGATCTCAGAGAATTGAACAAGTTCCTATGCAAGGAGAAATTCAAGATGATTTCCCTCGGTACTCTCCTTCCATACCTTCAGAGTCAGGATTGGCTTTGCTCTCTAGACCTCAAGGATGCGTACACCCATGTCCTCATCCATCCAACACACAGAAGGTTCCTTCGGTTCCTTTATCAAGAGAAGCACTACCAATACAGCGTGCTTCCTTTCAGTCTGGCACCTGCACCAAGGGTGTTCACAAAATGCATGGCAGTAGTAGCTGCATTTCTACGCACTCTGGGGATATTCATATTCCCATATCTGGACAACTGGCTCATCCGAGCTCCATCCCAGTCAGAGGCCCAGACTTCTCTAACCTGCACAAGCCGTATCCTTCAGTATCTGGGACTTGTAATAAACTTTCCAAAATCCCATCTCACCCCTACTCAGTCTCTAGAGTTCATAGGGGCCTTACTGGATACCACAACTGCAAGGGCCTATCTTCCCCAGGCCCGTTGCCTACGCTTGGTGCAGTTAGCTTCACAAATTCAGTTAAAATCCCATTTAACTGCTCGAGAGATGTTACAACTGTTAGGCCACATGGCATTCACTGTGCATGTGGTTCCTTATGCTCGCCTTCACATGAGGGCAGCTCAGTGGACTCTGTCCACCCAATGGACCGAGGCATCAGGTTGCCTGTCAGACAAAATAGCAACCTCCAGTCGCCTCTTTTGGTCCCTCCACTGGTGGAAGTCCACTCAAAATCTGTTGCTGGGGTCCCCCTTCCAACAGGTGTTACCCCAAGCAACCCTTACAACAGATGCCTCTCCAAGAGGTTGGGGAGCTCATCTTCAGGATCTCTCCACTCAAGGTATCTGGTCTCTAGAGGAGACATCTCTACATATCAACCTCTTAGAGCTCAGAGCAATTTTTCTAGCTCTCAGAGTCTTCCACACCCTGCTCAACTACAAGACAGTCCTTATCCACACGGACAACCAGGTAGCCATGTTCTACGTGAACAAGCAGGGCAGAACTGGCTCTCTGTCGCTTTGCAACGAAGCTCTGAGATTGTGGGCCTTCGCCAGAGAGCATCAAATTCATCTCATGGCAGTGTATCTTCCAGGGGTTCAAAACTCTTGGGCAGGCAGACTCAGTCAAGTTCTGCTTCCACACGAATGGTCCCTCCATGGGGACCAGATAGCCAGGATCTTCCGAATTTGGGGAACCCCGGACATAGACCTCTTTGCAAGTCCATGGAATGCCAAACTTCCCCGGTTCTGTTCCAGGATTCCGTGTCAGGGAGTTCAGGCCAGGGATGCCTTCCTCCTTTATTGGGGGCAAGACTTCCTCTATGCCTTTCCACCCATTCTCCTAATTCCCAAGACACTCTTCAAACTTCAGAGAGACAAGGGTCTATGATCCTCATAGCACCACATTGGCCACGCCAAGTGTGGTACCCTCTACTTCTGCATCTCTCCCAAGCTCCCTCCCTGGACTTGGGATCTGCTCCAAACCTCCTGTCCCAGGAGGAGGGAACGTTGTGGCACCCAAATCCCCAGTCTCTTCACCTCAGAGCCTGTTTGCTGAAGGCCTAGACCTTCAAGATTTGCATCTTTCTCAGCAAGTGAAGGATATCCTTCATGCTTCCAGAAAGCCTTCCACTAGACGTTCCTATGCTTTTAAATGGAAAAGGTTTACCATTTGGTGTGCAGAGAAGGGTCTTAACCCTCTTGCAATACCTCTGAATTCTTTACTAGAGTATTTGCTGCATTTATCCCATGCAGGCCTTAAAACAAATTCAGTAAGAGTCCATTTGAGTTCTATTGCAGCATCCCTTAAACCTCTCAATGGACAGCCTATTTCCTCTCATCCTCTTATAGCAAGATTCATGAGAGGCCTTCTTTTGACTAAACCTCCCATCAGACCACCTCCAGTGGCCTGGGACTTGAATCTGGTTCTTGGCCAGCTCATGCAGCCACCCTTTGAACCCTTAGCCACTACCTCCTTAAAATTTCTTTCCTGGAAGGTTATTTTTGTCATTGCAGTCACTTCAGCTCGCCGCATCAGTGAGCTGCAAGCCTTGGTGGCTAATCCTCCTTATACAAGGTTCCATCATGACAAGGTAGTCCTCAGGACTAATCCACACTTTATGCCTAAAGTGGTCTCACCTTTTCATCTGAACCAGGAGGTTTATTTACCTGTCTTTTTTCCAGGACCTCATGCTTCAAGTGCAGAGAGGAATCTTCATACCCTGGATTGTAAAAGAGCTCTTGCTTTTTACTTACAAAGGACACAGCAACATAGAAAGTCCTCTCAACTCTTTGTTGCTTTTGATAACTCTCATTTAGGACTTCCAGTCTCTAAGAGAACTCTGTCCAATTGGATTGCTCAGTGTATTTCTTTTGCCTACCAGAGTAAGAACCTTTCTCTGGAGGGCCATGTCACAGCCCACAATGTGAGGGCCATGGCAGCCTCTATGGCTCATCTAAATTCTGTGTCCATTGACCAGATCTGTCGAGCGGCCACCTGGGCCTCGGTTCATACCTTCACAGCCCATTACTGCTTGGACAAGGACTCCCGCCGGGATGCCTTGTTTGGTCAGGCTGTTCTCAAACACCTGTTCCATACCTAACCAACTCCTACCCTCCATCCCTGGCTGGATGGCTGAGATTCATGGGTGGAGGTAAAGCCCTTCCCAGGGACTCACAACCTGGGTGATCTCCCAGGCATCTCTAGCTGGGGAGTCCCCATATGTGAAGACTCATTCCTGCTTGTTCCTGGAGATAGCACAGTTACTTACCTGTAACAGGTGATCTCTGGGAACAGCAGGAATAAGTCTTCACAACCCACCCACCTCCCCTAGGAGTTGTATCTCTCTATCTTTCTTTCCTTTCCTCTCTCTCTCTTTGTCTCAGCTTTAAAACTCGAACTGGAGAGAGGCGGTTAGGAAAGGCGGGAAGTCAGCGCGCAGGCGTTGTGGGATGCTCCCAAAAGCTTTCCTTTTGGACGCTGGGGAGCATTCCCGCGCAGGCTCAGTCGGTACCGACGATACCCATATGTGAAGACTTATTCCTGCTGTTCCCAGAGATCACCTGTTACAGCTAAGTAACTGTGCTTTCTCTGCCTTTAGTGTTGTTGTTGTATCAGTGACCCTAGTCCTTTAAGTAAACCCTTGGTTCAGAACATTCATTCTGGCCTGGGCTCATTTATTTTGAGAAGGGAGGAGTAGTGAATGGAGTTTAAGTGACAAGGCCTCCCAGAGTATACTAGTCCCATGCAAAGAACCCACTAAATTTTTCCAAGTCTAGAGGAGGAAAGACTGCCTTGCTCTTGTATGATTGTGACCACTGTCTTCCAAAAAGTGGGTGCAGACATTACAAGGGCTAAACATAGAGGGTTACAATTATAACCTTACTCCCCCTCGCTCCCCCCCCCCCCCCACACATGCACATTCATTCAGCAAAATGAGTCTTTGTGGAACTAATTTAGTGTTTTGCAAACACATTGGGGATCCTTTGCTAAAGGGCGCTAGTTGTCAGTGCAGGTCTGGTGCGCTAAAGACTTGCATTGGACACGTGTTAACAGCTAGCAAAGGCCATGACAGCATCGCCAGATTTTGGTGCTAATTGTCCATGCTGTGTTAGGGTTGTAAGTGGGAGGGTTAGAAGCAAAGAGAGGCAGGGAGAGTGCCGTGCAGGCAGTGTACCCATATTATCTGCATGGTGGGAGGGTGCACCCACCACCACCTCCATAGGTGGCATTGACTGCACGTGCCACAGCAGGGCGGCATATATTGTGATAACTGCCAGGAACATGCTTTCCATGTTTCTGGCAGTTAACACTATGCGGTTGCCGTAACTCACCATGTATTTGCATGTTATGCAAGTGTTTGGTGCAACACTGCAGCACTGTTTAATAGAAGGGCCCCATTGTGTATCTTGAATTTGGAAGCAAAATTGTTTGTATATATTGTGGGAGCAGATGGTTACAGTTTATGAGACCCAGTAAATCCTGAATTTTGGAAAGGGTCTGGGTTGTTTTCCACCACACCTTAGCTTCCAACCCATTTGGAACGTGCCTCAACTCTGTTAACTGTCAATGTTTCTCACGCCAGTCTTGCGGCACCCCTTGCCAGTCTGATTTTTAGGATATCCACAATGAATATGCATGAAACTGATTTGCATACAATGGAAGCAGTGCATACAAATCTATCTCATGCATATTCAGAATTGCTAAATACAATTGGAACAATTTCTGTATCTTTCTACCACTTGTTCTTGGTCTTTGCATTTGGTGGTACTGTCTTCACACACGGTACAGAATAGTTGTTTGGTACTGGTACTTATTTTAGTCATACTGGTTCTTGCACTTTTCTCCTTTACCTCAATGTCAAATTTTTGCAATGGACTTTTTATTGGCTAGAAAGGGGATGTTCCAGGTGATAACATCTTCATTTTTCACAATTCTGACGTGGTCGTGATCTTAGCATTTTCTGGCAGAGTGAGATAATAGTATTTACATATCTCCAGGAACAAGCAGGAATGTAGTCTTCACATATGGGTATCGTCGGTACCAACGGAGCCTGCACAGGAACACTCCCCAGCGTCCAATAGGAAAGCTTTTGGGAGCATCCCACAGCGCCTGCGTGCTGCCTTCCTGCCTTTCCAACTGTCCCTCTCCGGTTCTTCATTTTCCGCGGAGCCGACAGGTCACATACCCTGTCACCGCAGAAAAATTTCGTCTTAATCTTTGTTTTTTTTGGTCGCGTCTGCCTTCCTTCGACGCCATACTGGTACCGCTGGTTCTTTCTTCTTTCTTTAAAAAAAAAATAGAATTATAGTTTCTAGGGTATTTTACTTTAGAAACTTTTTTTCCTTGGTGCTAGGCAGCAATAGGTTTCCTTAAAAATGGAAAAACCGGGGGCGGAGCCTGATGTCCAGCGGGATGGTCGCATAACGCTGAGGCTCCCGAGAGGCCTACTCAGAATCCTGAATTAACACCTCACATTTTGGAACTTCTACTCTGATCTTGCCGGGGCACATTGGTGAGATGGCGGGGACCAAACCAACGCGCCTGGAATTTGGGTCTCCAGCGGCTTCTCACGGCAAACGTTCCAAAACTGAACCTCCGTCCCCGCAGAAGGGGCCGGCCTTGTGCGAGGGCCCCGAAATGCAGCAGGAAATCCTCGTCGAGATTAGAGGGGTCAAAAACCTTGTGCAGGCAAATGGTGAAGCACTCCGAGCGCTGCGGGACGATTTTGGTGTGCTGCAAAGCAAGCTAGAAGGGCTTTCTTCGCGTCAGGACAAAATGGAGGGCATATTGGACTCCCATGCGGCCCGGTTGTCCAAACTCGACCAAGTTGAACGACAGGTGCGGGCATTGCAGAAAGAGGTGGAAGATGGCAATAATAGAGCGCGCCGCAACAACATACGACTCGTGGGTATACCGGAGGGAGCGGAATCGGGAGACATGAAAGAGTTTTTATGCAAAATCCTCCCTTCCTTGCTCCAAATCACCTTTACCAAAGATTTGGAGATTGATCGCGCTCATCGTGTACCCACAAGCATAACGCTCAACAGGAAGACCCCGCGGCCTATCATTTTTCGACTATTGAGATATCAACACGTGGAGCAAATTCTAAGTGCCTCTCGGGCAAAGGGCCATATGGAGTTTGAGAGCCACAAGATCTCCTTCTATCCTGACTTGTCTAAACCCACAGTCGACCGCCGAAAGCGCTTTCTGGAATTCCGGCCGAGGCTTCAACAACTACAAGCACGCTATGGCCTGATGTACCCGGCCAAGCTCCGAGTCACGCTTCACAATCAGACAAGAACATTCGAGGACCCTGATCTACTAGCGGAGTTTTTGGATTCCAAAGAAGCCGACTTGATGCGCTGACTTCCAGAATATTCTTGCAAGTCTCCTTATATCCGCTGTACTTGCCATATTGGATCTGTCGCAGCCTAGCAAAGAGTCTGGCGTGGGCAGTCTGTTGCCTCACTCTTGATGGTATCTGTGACCCGACTTCATCTACCCACAGTAGCCTCGATGAGTATCAGAGACAGTGTTATTATGGACTCTGGTGTTTCTTCTCTTTTTTACATGTCTTCTATTTCCTCTCCAGGGCCTCCTCCCGCAGACATATGGTCGCCATATTCTTTGGGGGTTTTGCTTCTTCTCTAAGATACGTTGGTACATACTTTTCAATATGGGGTGTATTAGCCAGAATACTCGGTGATTATGACTTTGTTGTACAGATTCTGCTTATGTTCTATGTTATCAAGCACCCTTACTTAAAATGTTTACTACCGATTGATGGCACCATGTAAGATTTTTTCATTGAACGTAAAAGGTATCAATAATCCGATAAAACGGAAGAAAATCCTAAGCTACCTCAGTCAGGAAGCAGCGGATCTGATTTTTCTCCAAGAAACGCATTTAAATTCGAAGGAAACTCTTAAACTCAATATTAAACCTTACATGGTGGCCGCTTATTCCCCAGCCGTTTCTAAGAAATGTGGGGTTGCCATACTGGTTAGGAAATCTTTGCATGCTACTGTTATTGCGACTAGCTCAGATACAGAAGGTAGATGGTCTAGAGTTCACCTCAAGATAGGTAGCCTAGAAGTTACATGTATATGCCTTTACGCTCCTAATGTTGATGACCCTGCCTTTTTTTGCTACCATTGCTCAGGTTGCGCAGGCTTCTGCTAATACTTCATTGATCATTGGGGGGGATTTCAATCTAGTCCTTGATCCCCTGATTGACAAACAGCCGCCTAGGACGAGTGGTCCCCCCAAGAGTCACGCTACGCTTACCTCCCTGATCAAGGATCTTGCTTTAGTTGATCTATGGCGATTACTACACCCCAATGAGCTTGACTTCACCTTCTTCTCCTCCCCTCATAAATCTCAGTCTCGCATAGACTTCTTTCTAATCTCAAAACTGTTAGTTCCTCAGGTGGACACTGCAAAGATTCACTCCCAACATATTTCAGATCATGCTGCCATTTCCTTTCAATTACACACTACTGCACCCCAGGGAAACTCGGGAGCCTGGTTCTTTGATAGAGCCCTGTTAACTCAGCCAGAATTCCAGTCAGAAATTCGAGTAGCCATACAGGATTACTTCCATTTTAATCTACCCCAAGATACTGCGAATTGGGCTTGGTGGGAGGGCTTCAAAGCGGCTATTCGGGCAACGATCACTAGCTATCAAATCCGCTTGCGGAAACAACGTAAACAGCAGCTGCTCATACTAGACCAACAAATAAAAGCAGGCGAACGAGTTCTAACTTCACGTACTGACCCATGTGTATTAATTCGATTACAGCGTCTCCGTTTTCAATATAATTCAATCCTCTCAACTGCAGCTTCTAAAAGTATTGAGCTTCAGCGAGGGACATATTATCGTGAAAATAACCGAGCCGGTCGACTCTTAGCCAATGCCTTGAAAGGTCAAAAAGAAGCCAAACGCGTTGCGGCCCTTCGAGCTCCACAGGGAGGGGGCATAGTGACCACAGACTCCGATATTGTAGAGCTCTTTCGGGATTTCTATACCCGCCTATATCAATCTGAATGTGAGTTCTCGTCAGAGACATTCGAGCGATTGCTCTCTGGCATTCAGCGGCCGACCCTCTCTGAAGATGATAGAGATGCGCTGGATGAACCCTTCTCTACTTCAGAGATTCAATCTGCCCTAAAACGAACAGCCTCGGGCCGTGCCGCAGGACCCGATGGTCTCCCGACCGAATTCTACAGAACGTTCAGTGCAGATCTAGTTCCCTACTTAAAACTCTATTTTACTGCCCTTGCGGTAGATACATCCTCTTTGGGATCCTTTTCTGCAGCTAATGTGGTTGTATTTGAGAAAGAAGGCAGAGACCCGCTACTGACCGCCAACTATCGTCCAATCTCCCTACTTAATGCCGACTATAAGATCTTCGCAACGATCTTGGCCACCCGGCTATCTGACATGATGGCTACCCTAATCCACCCCGACCAATGCGGTTTTATACCCGGCAGATCAACTGCTGACAATGCTCGGACCTTGTGCCATGTGTTATCTAGTGCTGCCAATCTCGACCATCCATGGGTGGGTCTTTCCCTGGATGCCGAAAAAGCCTTTGATCGTCTAGAATGGCCCTTCTTATTTGCAGTTCTCCGATGGTATGGCTTTGGAGAGGGCTTCCTCCGATATCTCCAAGTCATGTACACTCAACCCGTCGCCAGTATTTGTGTAAATGCCATCAAATCTCAGCCATTTAACCTTCAAAGAGGCACGCGTCAAGGTTGCCCCCTATCACCAATGCTTTTTGATCTCGCTCTTGAACCCCTAGCCCTCCTTATCAGACAGTCTGCACGTATTCGAGGTGTCCCCTTTAGTCATAGGGAGATTAAACTCTCTGCATATGCAGATGACCTCATGCTCTTCGTTTCCCTCGATTCGGTTCCAGCTGTCTTGGATCTGATTGACGGATACTCACAATTATCGGGCTATAAAATTAACTGGACCAAATCTGTAGCATTCCCACTGAACCGCTGGGTACATGAGGCTGACATGCAGGCCTTTCCCTTCCTTTGGCAATCCCGCATGGTGAAGTATCTCGGGGTCCATTACTGTTCTCCTTTAGTAGACACTATCAGTTTTAATGCCAAAGAGGTAGTCTCCAAAGTCCGTGAACTCACACATCGTTGGTCTCCCTTATCTCTCACATGGTGGGGCCGCTTAGACACTGTGAAGATGATGATAGTCCCCAAAGTGAACTACATTTTAGAAATGCTGCCATGCTTATTTCCGCTACATACTTATAAAGATATTGAGGGCCTTCTCGTCCGTTATCTCTGGCAGGGCAAGCCACCAAGGATAGCTAAACATAAACTGCAGTCTGCAAAGGAACGAGGGGGTACCAGATTTCCTGATTTTCTTAGATATCATCAAGCCTTTTTACTTAAGCAAGGTGCCCGATGGCTAGATACCTCAACAGACCGCCGACCAGTTTGGCTGGACATAGAAGAGGAGCTTAGTAGCCCAATTCCGTTGACCCATATCCCCGGTATGTCTTATCAAGTAGACACCCGCCATCCACCAATGATTGTCGACACTCTTGCGGCCTTTAACACTCTCATTCTATCACTGGGCCCGAATGTCTGTCCTCAGGACGGACTCCCGCTATGGAATAACCCCAGAATTCAAGTCCTAAATAGAACAATAGCCTGGAAACCCTGGTACTCCAGGGGGATCTGGACACCCCAACAGCTTTTCTCTGCAGCTCGTTGGAAAACCTTTTCGGATTTACAAAAGGAATTTGCGTTACCAGCGAAACACTACTTTCAATTGATGCAGCTCCAACACTGCCTCAAAAGTGCTCGAATCATGCCGCCCTCTGCCCCTACTGAGGATGGGCTATTAGAGATAGTTCACTCCATTAGTAGTACACATGGGGTAGCCTCTAATTTCTATAAAATACTTTGTCAGGGTACAGATACGGACACTTTTAGAGCCCAACAAGCCTGGGAGCGCGAACTGCAAACCACTATAACCCCTGTGCAATGGAGCGTTTTTTGGAGTAAAGTAGTGCGGGTTTCCCGGTCTGCCTCTGTTACCCAAACTCTTTTCTTTTTTGCACACAGATGCTTTTATACCCCAGAAAAAATAGCCAAATGGAACCCAAATGCTAGGGACCTGTGTTGGTCTTGCCATACTGCTGTGGGATCCTTCGCTCATGTTATTTATGAATGTCCTCAACTGCAGGTCTATTGGGGGCGGGTCTGGGGTCGTATTCAATCTATCTTACACCTTCACGAACCTCTCTCTTGGAAGATCGTGGGACTCCGCTCTGTGGCGGAGGTCCCCTCTCTTCCTAAGAAGGGTCGCTTTCTCCTTGATTTCATGCTAGGTATAGCCATATGCTTAATCACGAGGAATTGGAAGGATAGCTCTCGACTTACTGTCAATGAATGGTGGAACCTCGTCTGCTTATATAGTAAATATGAGCAGATACCTCGGAGAGCTATTCCCCATGTCCAAACTCGCTCCTGCTTGTCTAAATGGCAGATGCTTAATGATTATGTACAATCTGCTCATTGCTCCAACATGCCTGTATAATATGTACTCATCATATTTTAGATCACCGTTAGGTTTTGTAATACAATAATGTAAGTACACGCCCGCTTCGGGAATGTTTAGTTTTCTAGAGAAGAAGCAGGGGGGAGGGGGGTGGTAGGGGTTTACTTTGGTGTATGTATTACACGTTATGTATTTGTCTTTTAGCTGTATGTCTTCCTTTCCTTTGTTGTTATAAAACGAAAAAAAAAAAAAATGGAAAAACCTACTTCAGGTTTTAAAAGAAATGTTCTAAATGTGGTGGTACCATTTCCGTCACCAACACCCATGATTGGTGTCTCAAATGTTTAGGTCCTGACCACTCTATTTCAGAGTGCCTCTCCTGTGGAATGATGTCAAAAAGGGGCTGCCAGAACTGAGCTGCTAAGCTTAGCACCCTTTTTCCCTCAGACATGGCGTCTGTTGCATCAACGTCCTCCAGGTCCTCATCTTCCTCCCATGGATCTCAGGTAACTGAACATAAATCTAGCCGGTCCTCAAAGGGTAGATCTCCTTCTAAGTATCGAGATGCCCCTGGCGTTGCACTTGAGGAATTGTCACCGGCAAAACTACCCCTGCGGGAGGCTTCAGCTTCCAAAGCACTAACGGGGTTCCAGGATGTTTTTGAGGCCTCAACCTCGGCAGAACTACTGGCGCCATGCTTTGGGGTTCTGACCGCTTCTACCGGTACCGACACTCAAGCATCGGCAGCGTCGAGAGACCAGAGATTTCTTGCTATTGAACGCAGTCTAGCGGCTCTTCTCACGGCTTCGGTACCGTTGAAACTGCTTCAGACACTTCAACCGATACCAGTACCGGCACCAGTACCAACTGCAATAACATCGGCGAGTACGCCACTGAGTCATGTATCTGTCTCCGGCATCGACAGATCGGTTCCGGAGCAGTCCGATGCCGACTTCGATCGATACTGGTACCGTGCTTTGCACGATCACCGGGATTGGAGGTATTTTGAATCCTCTGAGTCTGAAGACTCCGACTCTGAAGACTCTGCCGATACAAGAGTACTTCTCCCTGAGGATTCCTCTTCTCCTTAGCGCAGAATGTCTCCGCCAGAAGATATGTCCCTTCAGGACTTTATCCGTGATGTGGCCTGAGGCCTTTCCATCACAGTAGCTCCTGAAAAAGAGCCTAAGGTAAAGGAGTT
Source organism: Ichthyophis bannanicus (assembly GCA_033557465.1). Taxonomy (NCBI): domain Eukaryota; kingdom Metazoa; phylum Chordata; class Amphibia; order Gymnophiona; family Ichthyophiidae; genus Ichthyophis; species Ichthyophis bannanicus. The sequence continues at coordinate 189,582,557 of CM066036.1, forward strand.
GGGAATTCTCCAATACCCTAAGGCTCCCAAAGAGGCAGCTACTCTGCCTATTCATGAGATCTTACATGATCTTATACTAAGGATGTGGATAACACCTTTAACCACATCTCCTCATTCTCGAAGACTCAATACCATGTATCGAGTTCCACCTTGTCCTGGCTTTCAAAAAACTCAATTACTACACCATTCAATGGTGGTGGAATCAGCCATGAGAAGGATGAAAAGTGCAAAGAGACATGCATCCAATCCTCCAGGTCGTGAATGTAGGACTCTCAATGCCTTTGGGCGTCGATGCTTCCATGCTCTCAGCTAGGATCAGTTCTTATATCTTGTATATGGGAATGTTCCTTAAAGAGGTCATTGGAGACTTGAAGATTTTGAGCCCCCTCCTTCCTGATGACAAAAGGAAAGACTATCTTACTCTAGTCAAACATGCTCAGGATGTTTCCAAGTTTGTAAATCGTGCAGCCTTTGACTGTTTTGAGTGCATAAGCAGAACCTCTGCTATTGCCATTGGTGCACGTCAGATAGCCTGGCTTCAGGCATCTGACTTGGAAATTTGGGTACAGGATAATTTAGGAAATATTCCATGCACAGGAGAAAATCTCTTTGGCAAGAATTGGCAGGAGAAGGCTAATGAGATAGATTCTGACAATATCACTTTGGATGGATTGTCCAAATCTACAGCCAATCCTGCAAGGAAAAAATCCTTTAAGAAACCATTTTTCAATAAGAAAAAGAAGTTTTATCCTTCCTATACCCAGCAGGCACACCGTCCAGGTCAGACTGCCCAAAAGGGACAACAGCAACAACCTAGACAACAAAAGAAGCCAAAAGCTGCAAAACCTCAGTCAGCTCAGCAGGCTCAGGGGCTTTGACTCCTTCCTAGAGAACTTTGCCTTCCTGCCCCTGAACGGTCCAGAACCCTCGACCATCCCAGGCAGGTTATGTCATTTTGCCCACAAATGGTACCAAATAGCAGCAGAAAATTGGACTCTGTCCATTGTACAAGAGGGGTACAAGCTTCATTTTCATAGCATGCCCCCTCCTACAATTCTAAAACAGTTCAATTCTCAGACCTCTCTCGACAGTCTCTTAGGTCAAGAAGCCACAATGCTCCTTGCTCAAGGAGCAATAGAGGAAGTACCCATTCCCCATCAGGGTTCTACTCCCCCTATTTCCTTATTCCAAAGAAAACAGGAGGACACAGACCCATTTTAGACCTCAGAGAATTGAACAAATACTTGTTCTGAGAGAAATTCAAAATGGTCTCTGTAGGAACTCTGCTGCCATACCTTCAAAGTCAGGATTGGCTTTGTTCTCTAGATCTCAAGGATGCGTATACTCTTATTCTCATCCATCCAAATCACTGGAGACTCCTCCAATTCCTGTTTCAAGGAAAGCACTACCAATACAAGGTTCTTCCCTTTGGCCTGGTTTCTGCCCCAAGAGTGTTTACAAAATGCATGGCTGTGGCAGCAGCATTTCTCCGCACTCTGGGAATATTCATCTTCCCTTACTTAGATGACTGACTCATTCGAGCCCCTACAGTGCCAGAAGCCAGCTCTGCGCTGTTTCGCACAATGCGAATCCTTCAGTATTTGGGACTGGTCATAAACCTCCCAAAATCCAATCTTGCTCCCACTCAGTCCCTAGAGTTCATAGGAGCTCATCTGGATACCAGACAGACAAGGACTTTCCTTCCGCAGCCCCGCTGTCTTCGCATAGTACAACTAGCTTCCCAAGCAGTGCTCAAACCTTGCCTCACTGCTCAGGAAATGCTACAATTGCTAGGCCACATGGCATCCACCGTGCATGTGGTTCCTTATGCACGCCTCCATATGCGAGCAGCCCAGTGGACTTTATCCACTCAGTGGACACAGGCCTCAGGCTGCCTGTTGGACAAAATAACAAACTCAAACCATCTTATTTCGTCCCTCCAATGGTGGCAATCACACAGAAATCTGCTGGTGGGGTCTCCTTTCCAGCAGCCTCTATCCCAAGCCATCCTAACAACAGATGCATCACAGGTGGAATGGGGAGCCCACTTGCACGATCTCTCTACCCAGGGTACCTGGACTCCACAGGAGGCCTGTCTTCACATCAACCTCCTGGAGCTCAGAGCAATCTTCCTTGCTCTTTGAGTATTTCATGCCCAGCTCAGCTATAAGATAGTCCTAGTTCAAACGGACAATCAGGTAGCCCTGTCCTATGTGAACAAGCATGGCAGAACAGGCTCTCTGTCGCTATGCAATGAAGCTTTGGGACTATGGGCCCTCGCCAGAGAGCATCAGATTCATCTCCTTGCGGTGTATCTTCCAGGCATTCAAAACTGTTGGGCAGACAAACTCAGTTGAGTTCTGCTTCCACATGAAGGATGTTACCAGTGGTGTGCCCCAGGGATCTGTCCTTCGTCCGATTCTTTTTAACATCTTTGTTAGTGATATAGCGGAAGGGCTGTCGGGTAAGGTTTGCCTCTTTGCAGATGATACCAAAATCTGCAATAGAGTAGACACCCAGGAAGGTGTAGATAACATGAGGAGGGATCTAGCTAAGCTTGAAGAATGGTCTAGAATTTGGCAGCTGGGATTTAATGTTAAAAAATGTAAGGTCATGCATTTGGGCTGCAGCAATCCAAGGGAGCAATACAGTATAGGAGGTGAAGTACTTTTGTCCACTAAAGAAGAGCGGGACCTAGGCGTGGTTGTGTCTGATGATCTTAAAGTAGCTAAACAGGTAGAAAAGGCGATGGCAAAAGCTAGAAGGATGCTTGGGTGCATACGGAGAGGAATGGCTAGCAGAAAAAAGGAGGTGATAATGCCTCTGTATAAGTCTTTGGTGCGACCTCATTTGGAGTATAGTGTGCAATTCTGGAGACCGCACCTTCAAAAGGATGTGAACAGGATGGAGTCGGTGCAGAGGGTGGCTACTAAAATGATTAGTGGGCTTCATTATAAAGCATAGGAGGACAGACTTAAGGATCTTAATATGTACACCTTAGAGGAAAGGCGGGATAGAGGTGATATGATTGAGATGTTTAAATACCTCCGTGGCATAAATGTTCAGGGAGAGAGCCTCTTTCAATTGAAAGCAAGTTCTGCTACGAGGGGACATGGGATGAGGGTGAAGGGAGATAGATTTAGGAGTGATATGCGGATATATTTCTTTACGGAAAGAGTAGTGGATCCATGGAATAGTCTCCCAGTGGAGGTGGTAGAGATGAGGACAGTAACTGAATTCAAAAAAGCATGGGACCAACACAGAGGATCTCTAAAGGTAAAAAGTGGACTGTTGTAATTGTTGATATAGAAGGACAGACTAGATAGGCCATGTGGTCTTTTTCTGTCATCATGTTTCTATGTTTCTATGTCTCTCCATGCAGACCAGGTTGCCCAAATATTTCAGATTTGGGGACCCCCCAGACATAGACCTCTTTGCAAGTCCGCTGAATGCCAAACTTCCCCAGTTCTGTTCCAGAATTCCGGCTCGATGTTGTCACACCGGGGACGCCTTCCTCCTTCACTGGGGTCAGGACTTCCTATATGCCTTCCCATCAGTTCCCCTCATTCCCAAAACCCTATTCAAGCTTCAGAGAGATAGAGGTCATATGATCCTCATAGCTCCACGTTGGCCACGGCAAACGTGGTACCCTCTGCTTCTACATCTCTCTCAAGCTCCGCCTCTGGAATTGGGATCCGCTCCAGATCATCTCTCCCAAGAAGACGGGATGCTCTGGCATCCGAATCCCCAGTCTCTGCATCTCAGAGCCTGGTTGCTGAAAGCCTAGAACTTCAGGATCTTAATCTTTCCCAACAGGTAAAGGATATCCTTCATGCTTCTAGGAAACCCTCCACAAGATGCTCGTATGCCTTTAAGTGGAAAAGGTTTACCATATGGTGCTCGCAGAAGGGTCTTAACCCTCTTGCGATACCTCTGGAATCGATACTGGAGTATTTCCTTCATTTATCAAATACGGGTCTCAAGATAAATTCAGAAAGAGTCCATCTTAGTGCTATTGCAGCTTCTTACAAGCCTCTAAGTGGACAACCTATTTCCTCTCATCTGAGATTTATGAGAGGCCTTCTTTTAACAAAGCCACCACCAGTGGCATGGGACTTAAATCTGGTACTCGGGCAGCTCATGAAACCACTCTTTGAGCCTTAAGACACTACATCTTTGAAATTCCTTTCCTGGAAAGTCATCTTCCTCATTGCAATCACATCAGCACGCTGCATCAGTGAATTGCAAGCTTTAGTGGCTGATCCTCCTTATACAAGGTTTTAGCATGATAACGTAGTTCTTAGGACTCATCCACACTTTATGCCAAAGGTGGTTTCGCCTCTCCATTTAAACCAAGCGGTTTACCTTCCTGTATTCTTTCCGAGGCCTCATGCCTCCAGTGTAGAAAGGAACCTTCATACCTTGGACTCTAAAAGAGCTTAGGTGTTTTACTTACAAAGGACCCAGCAACATAGAAAATCTTCTCAACTCTTTGTTGCTTTTGATCCTAGTCATTTGGGACTTCCAGTTTCCAAAAGAACTCTATCTAACTGGATTGCACAGTGTATTTCTTTTGCCTATGAGAGTAAGAACCTTCCTCTTGAAGGCCATGTCACAGCTCACAATGTGAGAGCCATGGCAGCCTCAATGGCTCATCTTCACTCTGTGTCTATCGACGACATCTGTCGAGCAACTACTTGGGCTTTGGTACATACCTTCACAGCCCACTACTGCTTAGACAAGGACTCCCTCTGGGATGCCTTGTTTGGCCAGGCTGTTCTTCAGCACTTTTTTCAGACTTAATCAACTCCTACCCACCGTCCCTGGTAGGATGCCAGAGATCCATGGGGGGGGGGGGGCGGGGGAGTATGGCCCTTTCACAAGGGCTAGTAACTTCCTGGGGCCATCTCCCTGGCATCTGCAGCTAGGGAGTCCCCATATGTGAAGACTACATTCCTGGTTGTTCCTGGAGATAGCGTAGTTACTCACCTGTAACAGGTGATCTCCGGGAACAGCAGGAATTTAGTCTTCACAACCCACCCACCTCCCCTAGGAGTTGTGTGTCTCTCTCTCTCTCTCTCTTTCTCCCTCTCTCTTTTGTCTCAGCTATAAACTCAACTGGAGAGGGACAGTTGGAAAGGCGGGAAGGCAGCACGCAGGCTCTGTGAGATGCTCCCAAAAGCTTTCCTATTGGACGCTGGGAGCGTTCCCGTGCAGGCTCCGTTGGTACCGATGATACCCATATGTGAAGACTAAATTCCTGCTGTTCCCAGAGATCACCTGTTACTGGTGAGTAACTACGCTTTTCAGTGGATGAGGCCATCTTATTGTGTTTTTTCTATGGACAGGCCTCTTGGCATCAGGACATCACACCCAGTGATGATGTGATATTGTTTCCAGTTCAATGCATTTGTCCATTCACTAGTTTCTTCTAGGTCAGACTAAATGGTCTAAATTCTTAGACCCGTCTTTAACTTTGGCTTTTGTGGACAGTAGTTAACTATGTCTTTCTCCTGCAGAACCAGTGGAGTGACCAGAATTTTCCTAAATTCCCTCAATATATTGTTGTATTCCATCCAGCCCCATTGCTTCATCTACTTTTAGTTTAACTCGCTCATTATGAACACAGTCTTCAGAAAATTGTTTGAGATCTATCACACTTCCTTTTCTATTTGTGTTTGTTTATTCATAATAAATATTTGAGTTTTTTAAAAAATGTATTAAATTTTCAATTAGAAATGACAAAGGGGCATGTTCACTAAAGGTTAATGCGCATTAACAAGGTTAAAGCGCATTAAGTGTCACTGTGCCCATAGAAATACAACAACTGTGGACACCTAATGCACATTAATTAATGAACATTATAACCTTTAGTGAACCTGCCCCCAAGCAATATATATTGTTCCTTTAGTAAACCAAGCTTATGGTCAACCTATATATAGTGGTGTACCAAGGGTGCGGTGGTGGGTGTGGCCAGTTTGGGTGCTGGCTGGAGGAGTGCACCCCCGCCAGGTCTATACTTCAGAGGAGGTGCGGCAAGCTTATCTTAAAGCCAGGTGTTTTGTCATGCTGCCTTCAAACCAGGCCCATTGTCTCTTCTCTCCCGGCTGAAGTCTCGTGAATCGCAAGTCTGGGGCTAGTGTGGGGTGGCGAGTGGGGAATGTATTGCATTATGGAGCAGCATACCATGGGGAGGAGGGGATGCCAGCCATTGGACTACATTGAGCTTTAACATCACATTTACTAATGACATACAGAATGTGACAGGATTACTATGCTATGTTGATTCTGTTTTGTTCTGTGCTAGAGTATTGTCAACCAAGGAACAGCAGAAAGGAACCTCCAATAGTCAAATCAAAGGTAAAACAATAGATGTGGAGGTAGACAGTGACCATTCAATGATGTGTATCCAAAATATAAACGTAAATAGAGGACCCAACTCAGCTAAGCTTTGACAAAACTCACATGCATCAGAGGTCTATAAGAATGCATAATCAGATAAAATAAAATAAAATGAATATAAAACCACATATATAAAGAAGCCATATTTTGCATAGAATACAATTAAAAACAATAAAATATATGTTTAAAAGAGATGCATTAAAAAAGAAAAAACATCATAAAGAAATTCATTAAAAAATACATTAAAAATATGTGGAGGCCTATTCCCTACTGGATGTCCAGCCCCAGTACGGCCCCTCAGAATCGGGTCTACTGGCTTGTACGTGCAGGCCAGGCCCCGATTCTGAAGGGCCACACGTCTAACAGATCCCTGGCTAACTCAGCCTGGCTCCATAATGGAGCTGCAGTGCCATGGCATCTCATATGAGCGTCTTTACATGGACTCCTCTTCCTCTCTTTTGCACAAGAGACTTGGCATTTTTTCTGTTTGTTTTCCTCTTTTGAATGGATTTGTTTATGCATGTTTCTTCTTTTTTTAAATGCATCTCTTTTATACATCTCTTTTATTGTTTTTGATTATATTTTATGCAAAATATGGCTTGTTTATATATGTGGTTTTATATTCATTTTATTTTATTTTATCTAGCTGTGCATTCTTTGTAGACCCCCCAAAACTCGGCTGAGTCAGATCCCCTATTAAAGTTTATATCTTGGGTATGCATTGCTGAGTGGCTATTGTCTTCCTCCACTTCTGTTGTTTTTCTTGTAGTTGAATATTCCCAAGCTTACTGGCTGAAAATACGGTAACAGAGCCAGTTAATTCAGAAAACCCTTCCCTCCTCTCTATGAAAAAAGGCTTTTGGATTTTGTTTCCCCAACTCCCATTACAGTAAAAGGCCAGTAAAACTTGTACTTGCTTCCTCCAATATAATGTAACAAACCCTTGGGACGTAAATATAATTCGGTAGAATGGGGGACTTAGTTTACAATGAAAATGCTCCTTAAAATCTTTAAATGGGGAGAATATACACAATTTTCTGGTGCTCTATTTCATGCAGACCAGGAATAATGATTCTTAGGGAGCAGCAATTTATAACCCAGTGTACCCTGGTCCCCCTATCCCCAGTCTGATTCAGTAGTCAATAAACATGCAGATTCAGATTTAGACATCAGAGCTTTGTTCAGCATCTGCGAACAGTAAATTAACTCTATTGCTGGATAAACTCAAGAGTGAATACTTACTATATGTCACTTTGCAGAAACAGTTCCAAATAAACAGAATCTAGAGGAAGGCTATCAATAACTTGTGCAATTATTCATCGTAGAATGAAAAGCGAAGTGAAAAAAGGCATATTCATCTGCCGCACATCACATAGGTGTCAATGAGAACAGGGCTGTATCATTATTATATGCCAACCCCCCCCCCCCCCCCCCCATTTCAACTGAATTGAGCAGACAGCTTATAATGAGTCAAAACTGTGACACATTTATCTGAAAAGTAGAGTATGCCTACACTCCACATACCCTGGTTTAGAAGAGAGGTTTATGACTGTCAAGGTATGCGCAAAAATAACCCATTTGGAGAACCTTCCCCAGGTAAAAGTCCCAGAACTAGTAGACTCCAACCAGGGTCATATTTCCCCCATACTGGGCTGTATGAAGGAGAAATGCTTATATTTAGTTCAAAATATTATAAAGAACACATGTAGGCTTCAAATACTCAGCTGCTCAGAAATCTTGGCTTAATTCAGTTTGATGTGGTTTATTTTGGCATATGATGAAAAATGGCCCCGCGCTCAGTCAAACTTGTGTGATAGGCAGCAGATAAATAGATCTTTTTTCACTTTGCTTTTCACCTTACTATGAGTGATTGCTTGAGTTATTGATAACCTTACTCTGGACTCTCTTTTTTTGGAACATAGCTGCTTATCCCTAGGATCCAGGTTGTCTCGCCGTCCCTTGTTTTTGACCAGTACAGAAACAAACAAAATACATAAAGAATCAAAGGTAAAGACTTCAGTGAAATTTAGCTGAAAGGTCTTCCTTTCTGAATATGTCCACAAGAGGAATATGGAAAAATCTCAGCATAATCCACTAAATAAATAAAGCTAAAACCAGAAACATATGTATTAGGTAGACCAAAGAAGTCAAAATTCAGTTGGCCACAAAATCTTTAAGTTTTTGTGAACATTCCGCTACCTTATACATTTCAGTAAGGCAGCTGAACATACAAGTTTAACTTTATACAGATAACTTATCTGAATACAATTATAGGTGCTTTCCTATGGTTACATTTAAATGCATAAGTTATATGGATAGCAACTGAATTGTGTCACTCTATATAACTGGAAGCCTTCTCCAAAACACCTAACCCTGCCTCCACCTATATGCATAAATTCTGGCCATATACCACCTTCAACAAGTTTTATGCACTGTCAGCTTATAAAAAACACTTATATGGTCAGCACCTGGTGTCAGTCTCATAAGTGGTTTTGAATATCAGCTCCAGAATCTCAGGGCCAAATATTCAACTCCGGCGGTTAGTGCTACTAACATGGCTAGCCGCCAGTGCTGACCAGTAAACCCGGATATTCAGTGCTGGGGTCATATCCGGCCCCGGCATTGAGTATCTGGGTTAGCCGCTCTTGCAGATTGGTAACCAGGCAGCGGTGATATTGAGCCGCTGTCTGGTTAGTGTTATGCATTGGAAAATAGGCCATGGCTACCTGTGCTTGGCTTTCACCGCATATCACTAACTAGGCAGCAGATCAATATCTCCACTGACCAGTTATTTCTTTCTTTCTTTTTTATTTATTTAACTAGGCTTATATACCGCTTTTCTACCAGTCAAAGTGGTGTACATTCAGGTACTGTATATACAAGTGTATATATTTTTCCCTTGTCCCTGAAGGGCTCACAATCAATGTTTTTGTACCTGAGGCAATGGAGGGTTAAGTGGCTTGCCCAAAGCCACAAGGAGCACCTGTGGAGCTAGAAAACCCAGTCCTTCTGGCCCAAGGTTGCTGTTCTCTAGTAGTTACTAATGGGCTCTGCCTCATGTCTGTCTAGGAACGCTTCCGATATGCCCTGATGCTAAGAGGTTAGCATCAGGGCGTGTAGAGTCGATAGTCATGGATATCCAGTTCATTGCAAATGCAAACTGCATTAATTGCTTTGAAGATTGGGCCCTCGGGTCTTTGGAAGGTGAATTCGAATAGAGGTCTTGACTATTTGATTTGTAAGATTACCATACTTGAAATACTTCATTTCTTTTTTTCCCCAAGGTACACTCAGTTGTGGAAGTTACATTAATAACAAGCAACCTAGAGTTAATAACTTGCTGCTTTCTAGTGTTGTAAGCTGATTTCATTTTGGTGAAAGGGGGGGGGGAGGGGGCTCAGCACTAGATCTTAACACTTCTCTGTGACTTTTGGCTCCTTAATCATGTAGCTGGTTCAATAGAGATGTGTATTTTTGGCTTGCTTGGTCATTCTTTTGGATACCTGTATATTAAAAGTGCATGAAAATTGCTTGTGCATATGTATACCTACAAATTAATGTGCATACAATTGATTTGCACATGCAAAAAATCTGTAGAAGGAATACAGTTAAGATGAAAAAGCACACAAAATAGCTAAGACTTCATTTTAAATGAAGATGAACCAAACCCTTCTTTTTAGTCCTGAACAGCCCTTTAGTATAAGTCTCATTTCCCAGTCTTCTGTCTCTCCCTCTCTCTTTCTCATTCCTTGGCTGGCTGAGCTTCCAACTTTTTGCTCTTTCCTGGGTGATAGCAGGCAGGTAGTGCAAGTGAATTTGTTCCTTCTAGAAGTCCTTAGTTACCTGCCTGCTTCTAATCACCCCAGTCACCTTTTTAGTGGTAGTCCAACTGATCATACTACCTTTTCCTCCGTACTTTGTGCTCAATTCACCCTGATGGCATCACCCCATCCTTTGTGCCATGTGGGCAGATGCATAGTTGATGACACCACCCCTTCTGATGTGTGACTAATGACAATATCCTTGGAGACAAGTTGCTAAAGATGTCACGTGTTCCTTTCTGCAGTTAATGGAAAGCGTCCATCAGCACCTTCCCTAAGCACTATCCTGGTCATAATCCATACTTGAGGAGAAACTGTATTTGAGTTTTTGATGTGACCCTATATACTGAAGTTGTTATCCCTAGGACAACATTATTCAGCTGGCATAAAGTTGGCTTGGCCTCCAAACTTATACCCAAGTTCTACTTGGGATAGTTTCTTTCTCTTTTTGTCCCCTTAATCATGATGCCTTGTATAGGCATGACCTGGATCAGATGATGCTGGTTCTCCTCTAGACTTGTCCTGGGCACGCCAGCTGCTTCTTGATTGATTGATTGATTGTAGATGTCCCATGTATAAGGAGAGTAATAAGGCTTCTGTGAACCAATACAATTTCATTTCTTAGGGGGTAATTGGAAAAGGAGCCTCCTAAAGTTAAGTGCCATCAACATGCATAAATCACAATATTTTAGTGACTGTAAATGACACGGTTGCTATTTTAGAAGTCTGTGCATTAGCACAATGGTGCATACTTTCACTGTGGGTGTGCGCATGGGCGGAGTTTGTGCATAGCATAGGCAGAGCACACAAGTACGCATGTAAATTATAAAATCTTATCATTTGTGTGTATTCTGTACAGATCTAGGCACGGGCATTTACACAAGCTCTAAGATTGGTGTAGATAATCATGCCTCAAATTATCATGTGCATTTGGCCTCTTATGCTAGTATTCTACATAGAAAGGTAGGCACCCTTTTTTTTCTTTATAAAATAGGCTTTACCTAGGCACCTCATAAAATTACTCTCTTAAACCCAGGTTTGCGTTGCCCTTTAGAATACATTTCAGCATGAAACTTTAGCATTATTTTACAAGGAGTGGTGGCTCTACTAGATGACCTTTTCAGTGCTTCTTTAGACTCTGGAATAATCCCGGTGGACTGGAGATGGCAAATGTGTTTCCTGTCCACAAAAGTAAAAAATAAGGCAGAAGTTAATAACTACCGACTGGTAATCTGATCTCTGTAGTGAGTAAAGTAATTGAAATACTGCTAAAAAAGAGGATGATGTGGTTTCTGGAATCCAAGGGCTTATAGGATCCGAAACAGGATGGCTCTACTAGAGGTAGATGAATCTAACTGATTTCTTTGACTGGATGACCAGAGAAATGGATCAGGAGAAAGCGCTAGGTATGATATACTAAGATTTTAGCAAGGCATTAGATACCGTACCACATCAGCGCCCTATAAATAAACTGAGTACCCTTGGGATGGACCCTAAAGTGACTGGGTAAGACAGTAAGACACTGGTTCAGTGGGAGGTGCCAGAGGGCAGTAGTAAATGGACTTCAAACTGAAGATAGGGGTGTTACTAATAGTCTTCCTCAGGGATCGGTCCTTGGTCCTGCTCTTTTTAAAATTTTTGTGATATCATAGAAGGTCTGTTGGGAAAGGTATGCCTTTTTGCAGATGATACCAATAGGATAGACCTGCAATAGGATAGACCCCCTGGGTGTGAATAGAATGAAGAGGGATCTAGAGAAACTTGAAGAATGGTTGAGAATTTGGTAGCTAAGATTTAATGCTAAGAAATGCAAGGTCATTCATTTCAGCAGTACAATAGGGGATGAAATACTTCAGTGTAATAAAGAAGAGCAGGACCTTGAGGTGATCATATCAGATGATATAAAAGTAGCCAAACAGTTATTGAAGGTGATGGCAAAAACCAGAAGAATGCTTGGTTGAATAGGGAAAGGAATGGCCAGCAGGAAAAAAAAGTAGTAGTGCTTTTGTACAAGTTTTTACTGAGACCTCATTTGGAGTACTGGGTATAGTTCTAGAGATCGCATCTTCAAAAAGATATAAACAGGATGGAGTCAGTCTAGAGCAGGGTTCTCAAACTCCAGTCCTAGAGGGCCGCAAACCAGTCAGGCTTTCAGGGTATCCCTAATGAATATGCTTGGGATATATTTTCATACAATGAGGGCAGTGCATGCAAATATATCTCATGCATATTCATTAGGGATACTCTGAAAACCTGACTGGTTTGCGGCCCTCCAGGACTGGAGTTTGAGACCCCTGGTCTAGAGGATGACTATGAAAATGGTAAGTGATCTTTATCATAAGGCATAAGGGGGATAGGCTTAAATATCTCAATATGCATACTCTGGAGGAAAGGTGTGTGTGGGGGGGGAAGGTGATATGAAGGACCTAGACAAGATTTTCAAATGCAGAGCTGTATCTCTGCATACAAAGATTTGACTTGTCCAAGTTACGTTATTTTCAGTAATATCATATGGATGCAAAGGTTGGACAGCAAAAAAGCACAACAGGAAGAAAATTGATGCCTTCAAATTATGGTGGTAGTGAGCAATACTGTGTATACCATGGACTGCCGAAAAACAAATCAGTTGGTATTAGAGATCAAACCTAAACTTTCCTTGGAAACTTGAATAATAAGACTGACTTTCTTACTTTGGACACATTGGGGTAGATTCTGTGGGCCGAATAATGGGGTTGGATGTCTGGATGGATGTCCAACCCCTAAACAGGCCCTGGACGTGATTACATGCACTGTGCTCCCCACATGTATAGAGAGCTTGTGCGGGGAGTGCTGGACGGGGTTGTGAGGGGGAAGGCCAGTGGCAGAGAGTGGGCAGAGCGGGGGTGGGCCAAAGCTCCAAATATACAGGGCTGATTCAGGCCACGACCCTGTATGTCCCCCAGGTGCGAAATGGATGTCGGACTTATTCCACCTCCAAGGTGGAATAAGTTCCGGGACGGCATCAATCGTGGCACGCATAAACCCCAAAGTCACAGCGCAGCTGCCACCCAATGCTGGCCCTAGCTGCCCCTGCCGAGGGTCAGGTGGCAAGGAAAGAAGAGTGGGAACACGGATGGGCCTTGCTTATTTCTGCTGGGCATCCCGGTGCTATGATGACAGGATGCCATGGCACCGGCACCCCAGCAAGAGCAAGGTGCAGTGGAGGAGAGTAAGCACTTGGACGTAGGCCGGCGCTGTATGCTGTGCACGCCGACCCAACCAAGTGCCCTGATTCAGCAACCGAGGGAACATACGGCTCCCGCGGTTGCAGAATCGGGTATATCTCGTGGCCATACATTTTCTGCATGTCTGGAAGGCCCAGACATGCAGGGAGCTGAATTGCCCTCATGAAAAGCAAAAGATCATTAGAAAAAGACATCATGCTTGGCAAGGTTAAAGGTTGATGCAAAAGAGGAAGACTAGCAATGCGATGGATTGATACAATAACAGCAGTTATGGATGCCACTATATCAACAATTAGCCACCTGACTGAAGATAAAACATAGTTTAGGAAAACTAACCATAGGGCCGCCTTGCATCAACACTGACTCAATGGCAATTAACAACAAAAACTGCATACAGAGTCTGGCTTCTTGGGGTTTCAGTTTAATTTTTATCTACATATTTCTATTTATTTAATTTATTTATTTAACAGTTTTTATACCACTCTATCATTCAGAGTGGTTTATATATAACATGATAAAACAAAAACCAAACATTTACATAGAACAAGGGTGCTAAACTTGGATGAATATATGGGGTTCAAATATTTACACTTTGTGAACAGCGATTAACATAAAGCAGCAATGATTTAAGGAGAAACAGAGCTAGGGAGGTTGAGGAGGGGGGATGATGGTGCAGGGCTATATGGGTGGGAACAGCTGTGATGGGAGTGGTCCTGGGAGAGTATGGGATAGAATGGGAATTTGTATGGGTAAGGATGTGACATGGTGGAGGTGAGCTGGATGGAAGGATGGATTGTGTTAGAAGTTGCTGTCACAGTCTGAAGTGGTTGTATTTATGTAAGGTGCTCATGGGTTGGGTCCATAGTATTCCATGAAGAGATAAGGTTTTATTACTTATTTAAAGTTTGTGGTCACTTATTCTATATGTATTTATTTATTTGGCCAGATTTGTATACCACCTTTTCCTTCAATCAAAGTGGTTTAAGGAAGTAATGGGAGGGAACATATAATAGGGTATCAAGACATACATAAATTCTGGGGTGGTGTGCCCCAGGTCTGAGGTGGTGGACATGGTGGCTGAGTCGGTATGGCTGCGTGGGATAGGAGTTAAGGTCCTTGTTTAAATGAGTCTCTGAAGAGGTGGGTTTTGAGGGATTTTCAGAAGTCCTTGAGGTCCTTTTGTGCTCTTAGTTCCTCAGGAAGGGAGTTCCACAGTTCTGGTGCCGAGAGCGAGAGGGCTCTTCTGGAAGTTGATTGCTTGTCTTGTGGTAACCGGCTGGGGTGAGGAGTCTATTGCTGCCTTGAGTTCGTCTGAATCTGCAGCTAGTGTCTCTGGTTATTATGGTTTGTAGAGTTTCTGCTGAGCATTGATGTATGGCCTTGAAGATGATTAGTGTATTTTTGAATTTTGATGATGATCTACCTGTTTTTGTGTGTGGTGCGTGTGTGTGTGACTGAGGCCAGGTATTCTGTTAGTGTGAATTCTCTACATAGCAATCTGTAAGAATTTGGCTTGTTCAGTTTTCTCCGTAGGTGTATTGATGTTCTAGAGAGCACATTGCAATATTTATATGTTGCCTTTTCCTAAGTAGATCCTTGTTGTATGAGTTTTGGAAGCTAGTGCTGGTATGATAGAATCGTTCTAGATCTTGAGTGACGTTTTTGTAGAATTTTATTTATTTATCTATCTGCTTTTATAGCCCTTATCTTTAAAGCCTAAGAGAGGTACAGGCATACATACATAATAAATATATTACAAGTTAATCATGCTAATAACTTGCAAACTAACAAAACATTACACATGATAACATATATCCATTACAGGATAAACAAAACGAATAGAATCTAAAACAATACATTTCTAAAAACCTATGTGCAGTGCCTCCATGTCTTCATAGTATGCTTGATTATGATAGGGTTTATGTTGTTGTTACTGAAATGACACTAGAATCGCACATTTTTTTTGTATGGTAAGTTCTACCGGGCAACATCCTAGCTTTGCTCTGCAACTGTTGTTGGGGGAGGGGCCAGTGAGTTCTTTAGATGCAGATTCTATGTTTAGATTTAATACAGTATGAGGGAGCTTATGTGTGTTGAGAGACTGAGGAGGAGACAATGGCTCAGTGAGGCCTGAAGGGTGCAACATCTTGTACTCGCTCTTCACCCAATGTGGCCTACAGAATGCTTCGGAGGATATTCTGAAAGGCGGGATGTGGGGCTACATGTGCAGTCCCGCAAGCCACTGGGATGTGCAACCCCACAAGCCACCTGTGCCCTATTCCCCCACCGGTTCTCCCTATACGCAGGGGCGGGATCGGGGTGGAGCAGGGGCGGACCAGCTCTGCAGCATGTACAGGGCCGATTCAGGTCAAGGCACCAGTTTAGCGTGTGCTGAGGGGGCAATCTTCAAATGCTTTTCTATAAATAAAAGTGGATTTTATGTGTAAAAGTGAGGCTTTTGAAAATTTCTCAACATGTACATCTGACCATATAGCAAGTACAGATGTATTTGGGAGGCATTCCCAGAGGGCAAGGTTGGAGTAGTGAGTGCACTTACACGCCTGCTTTTAGATTTCCAAAAGTATACACGTAATATTTCACAGAAAAAGTACCCGTGCATTTCCAAAGGGAAATTCTCTCTGAGAACTGAGGGAAAATCTGTGGGTAGAAAGTACCCGCAGACTTTACATATATGTTTTGTTTGAAAGTTGCCCCCTCTCTGTACCAACTAGACATCCTTTCAGTTTATGAAAATAAGAGATTTTGTAACAAAAACTAATGATTAACACATCTGATGCTTAAACGGGCCTCATTTTGCAGCAATAAATTGTTGCTAGGAAACACTAGTCATCCAAGCTTTTAGAGAACAGATGATAGAAAAATATTGGAAGGAAGATATATGGCGGTTTTCTACCTTTTAATCCTTTAATGTAAAATCATTAGCATTAAAAGTATATATATATGGGGCATTTTATGTGCTCCACTAGGGATTTATAGAATTACCTAGGGATATGAGAACATAGACACTCAGAAAACATCTTTATCTTTATCGTCATTTTATATACCGCCCTAGGCAGCAAGGCATCAGAGCAGTTTACAAAAATCTAAATTAAAAATAAGGAAAAGGAAAAGAATGCCAATCATATATATAGACCCTATTTTCCCAATATATGCTTGTAGGCATTCCCCTAAGTGGAGAATGGGTACCATGGTGGGGGTGGGGGAGTGGGATAGGCATTTATGTGCACATTTTATAAAATAAATAGCATATGTGCTAATTCTTATGCTCCCATGTACCTCGACCACCTAGGTGCCTTTTTATAAAATCAAACACTGCGAGATCGATATTTAGCTAGTACAGTGACTATATCAAGATGGCGCTTAGAAGCATGTTTACTAAGCAGCGCAGCACTAGCGCACAAACAGCCCTAAAAATGAGCATGAGGGTGGCGCTCGACCTGCACTAGTAAATGGAGGCATGCCTCCATGTTACTAAGGCAGTTCTCGTGCCACCCTCTGGTTCACTGCCTTTGGTGTGATCAGTGCAGGTGCACATAGTGCCACCCATTTGAGGTGGTGGTAAGTGCGTCGGCGCTAAGTGTCACATCGAAGGGGAGCATGCACCGATAATGTCTGCACTATTTGCGGTGCAGATGCTTCGCCCAAGAACTGCCCATTCTGCACTCCTGCTGCATGGCTAGTGTGGGATTTTTAGTACGGTTGTATTTTCAGTGCATGATATATTTTACCGCTGCGAATTTGGTGCATGCTGAACTCAGCGCTACCCAGTGGCATGCTTTGGTAAACATGCTGCTCAGTGAGTATGTTCAGCATTACTCTTCATATAAGTAGAGGCACTGAATAAACATGTAGTATGGTCATCGTGCTGGCACTATCAACTTAGTTTTGGCCGACTATTTGGCAGGCCTGAACTCAAAGGATAACTTAGCAGCTGAATATCACCCGCCTCTAAACCAGCTCATAATTATACAGATTATATTTGGCCATTTCTCAATTTAAATAGCCTGATCTTGTCCATATAATTTGTAAAAACGTTTGTATAAACGAATTATGCATTAGCCAGCCACCGGCAAATGCATAATTGCCTTTGAATATTCTACACTGTGAATTTAATATTTACAGAACATAACTTTTCATGATTTACCCGAACACTTCTTTATGCCTTCATATCTTCTTCAGTACTCAGAAATGAATTTTCTTTTCTCCTATTGCTATTCTCAACTACAACCGAACAAATTGATTTGATTTTTTATATTGTAATTTAAGATCTTCCCTTGCTGACTTGCCCTTGGTTGTGATTGTGTGACTCTATGGTTTTACTCACTGTAGATTGTATGGGGGGTAATTTTCACCAGTGGTGGTGAGCAACTTAATTTAAACACTAATATCAGTATTTAATATGTGTATTCAGTGCTGCTGAACATATAGTCAGCGGCACTGAATAGGCATATACTGTATGGGATTATTTTATAATCTCTATTCATAATTTGGATGTCTGAAAATAGGCATACAGACATGCAAATCACAGAAATGATCTCAGACCCATTTTAGAAAGCTGGGTATATAGGTGCCCCTGGCACATGCGTGTCTATGGAGAATGGGAGCATAGTTTAGGCGTGGTCTACGCAGAGCAATGGAGATGCATGCCGTAGTGCAGTTTCAAGACAGCACAAGCATATCCATGTCTATACCTGCCCCTGACCATGAATAAGGTGCAAAAAAGAGCTCATTTCATGGCTGCAGTGCTTCCGGGGGGAAAAACAAAATGCGCTTTCATTGCCACAGTTAATTTTTCCTGGCCAAAAAAGCCTGCCTGTAAATATATACTCCAAACATATTAGCAACCTGCCACCACATGTCTGATTATCTGAAATGCCCAGCTGGAACATGCAAGTCTCATAATATAGTCTCCCCCCTTCTGAAATACACCTGCTGGCACAACCAAGTACTAAGTTCTGTAGCCATGCAATTTTTGGTCCTTCACATTTGTGAAATGGCCTACACCTGTTCAAGAACCCAGCCTTGCTATTTGCATGGGCTCTTTGCTAGAACTGTTTACTGGAACATTCATATTTCAGAGCAGAGATGGAACAATTTCACACTGCGCTTATACATGCCTCTTTTCACCGCTGCCACTCCCTCAGATTTTTGTATGTTGTGCTCTGGACGTCCCAGATTCTTTTAAACTTCCCCAGCCCTGCAGTTAACATGTGTTGCCACGTGTGAATTTAGGGCCTATTTTATAAAGTGAAGTACATGCATACTTTATAAAATCAAGGTGCATCTTTGTGCAGTTATCTAGCTGCAACAGTTGCGCCTGCTGTAGGGCAGTGCCCATGCCTAGATTTTTCAGAAATGCCCATAAGTTATTCTAGTTCAGTGCCATTTATGCTCTGCCTACTTTCTGCCCCTGTGCATGCCACAGTGAAAACAGGCATGATAGGACTTATGTGCAAGCTCACAGAATAGTGCTGCCTGTAGCATGCATGCAAGTACATATTTATTTATTTTTTATACCGTGCTCTTTAGAATCAGTGCGGTTTACACATATACTAACAGGTTCTTTTTATTCCCTTGTCCCCGAAGGGCTCACAATCTAAGTGTACCTGAGGCAATGGAGGGTTAAGGGGCTTGACCAAGGCCACAAGGAGTGGCCATGGGACCAGAGACCCCAGTCCCTCCAGCCTGAAGTTGCTTGTCCCCATGTGGGAATTGAAGCCCCGGCCTTCTGGCCTGAGGTCACCTGTCCCAACCACTGAACCACTCCTCCCATCTACAGGCAGAAGCCTGCTAAACAAGCATGACACAGAAGACAGAGAAGGAACACATTTGTAGAATAACTTTTAATTTTACAGTGGTTTTTTTATCCGCTAGTCAACTCTGAGTGCTGGAATTGTGGCTCACTCAGATGCTGCACCAACCCAACTTGCTACCAAAGTGGCAGCAGAAGGGCCTAGCAAAGGCATCCTCTCAGAGCTCTCCTCACCTTATTCCCCCTCACCAGCCTGAGGTCAATATACTAAAGTACAAAAGGCCTGATATTCAGTCCTACTACTACTACTACTACAGTACTTATCATCTGTATAGCGCTACAAGACATAGGCAGCGCTGCACAGACACATGTAAAAGATGGTCGCTGCTCTTCAGAGCTTACATAAACCATTATTAAAGAGGGCCTGGGAAATCCACTGCTTGCCCTGGGACAAGCATTGTGGAACCTATGTGCCTCCTTGGAAACCTGTCAGGTACTTGTGACCTGGATTTGCCACTGTTGGAAACAGGATACTGGGCTTGATGGACTTTAGTCTGACTCAGTAAGGCATTTCTTATGTTCTAACTGCAATTTTTTTTTATATTTATATTTTAATAATATTTATACAATCCATTCTAGTACAAACAAGAATGACGGAAAACACAATGATATTTCAATCACATAAAGGAAAAAAAAAGATACATTCCAAATTCAGATCATCAAATATTAGAACACAATATAACAAATAAGGAAATAAAGGGGGCCTCAGGAAATTTAAAAAAAAATCATATCCCAAAGAAAAAGAAAACATATTAGCAGGATGAGAATTTATGCTTCAGCCATATTGAATGCTGTATTAACCATAAAATCCTCCCTAGCCACCAGAAAATCCAACAATTGACCAGGATAAAAAAAAAAAGAAATACCTTATCTTTATAGGTAACTATACGATGAGATAGAAATCTTAAAACAAAAGTCCCTCAAAAGAAAGAAGCCTAGGTCAAAAACCTAAGAATTCCTTTATCCTCAGATGGGTAACCTGTGAGAGATCAGGAAAAATATAAACGTTTGAACCTAGAAAAGATACGTTGAAGTTCCTGAAATATGCACTAAGAACTACCGACTTATCCGGTTCCAAGGCCAGGGTCACAAGCAAGGTGGTCCATTCAGTGACCACCTCAAAAGAATCCTCCAGGAATGCAGTCAAGTCCCCGGAGCCATGAGGTGGATTCCCCAAAGCTGAGCCACCAGGACTGGTGCCCACAGACAAGTACTGCGCTCTCACAGTGGGGGGCAAATTATCCCTGGGAAGTTTAAATATCTCCCAGAAATATTTGTGCAATATTTCAGAAGCTGATACAATAGGAGACTTAGGAAAATTCAATAATCTCAAATTGTTCCTGCAGACTTGATTCTCCAAATATTCCTCTTTACTAGAGAGCAGAGTCTTGTCCTTAACCTGGGCAGCACACAGTCCACGAAGAAGTCCCAGGTCAGCTTCAACATTGGACAGCCGACCGGCCTGTTCCTCCTGGATCCTGGTAGCCTCAGAAACAGCATTTTTCAAAGAAAGCAGCTCAGTACTGACAGTACCCATCACAGACATTAGGGAAGTGTTCATATTAGCAACTGCATCCCATAGTGCTTCTAATGTTATAACAGCAGGATTAATACCCCCCCCCCCCGGCACTGGCGACAAACGAACTCCACCACTCGAAGCAGCAGAGTCCCCAACAAGTGGAGCTGATCCCACTGCGCTTCTACCAAATACCGCCACAGCAGAAGTAGAAGAAATAGTTACTACCTCACTGGAGCCCTCTTCACTCCCACATGCCGGCAAGCTCATCGGCAACCCAGCAGGGAGCACTCCAGCAGGAAAATCAACACTTTCAGGTTGAGGCAGGGGGCAGGGGGTCCACTGATCAGGAGACAGCCATAACCCAGATGCACTCAGGGCCACCGAGAGCTCCTCTACCGGCCCTGCCGCTCTAGTCACAGCTGAAGCAAACCCGCACGCTACCAGAGTCTTCTGCCTGGAGATATCACTGGCAGCTAAGCCCAAGGCTAGGCTGGCTTGCATATGTTTCTGCCGCCCCATCATCTCCGAAGAGCCGCAGAATCTGGCAGAACAAGGTACATGCAGACCGTCTCAGCAGTGAAAGCTCACTGCCGCCATCTTGCCCCCCTCGTTATAATGGTTTTAGATTTCCTAACTGCAAATTTTTACCAAACTTCAGTAAAAGGGCCCCTAAATCTTTGGTCTCTTCTGAAAGGTGGTCTAGCAGAGGGTTCTGGGAGACTTTGATTTAGGTATCATTGAAGGCAAAGAAAATAGCTTTGTAAAAAGGACCTTTTTTGGTGTCCTGCAATAGGCTTACAGTTCAGTATCACTGACTAAGCAAACATGGCAGAAAAGGCTGGGAAAACACATCTCCAAGACATTAGCGCAACAATTTAGACAATTTTAAAAATTCATGCCAGTAAACTTTTTTTTTCTGTATTGTCTCACAGCTTTGTATTGAGACAGACAGCATTTGCCATAATTCTGTGCACAATTTTGCATCTGTGAAGCTGTTTTCAAAAATTGTGCAAACTGCTAATAAACTAAGCATCATGCAAATCAGCTCATTAGCAAATTTGCCACCCATAGTAAAATTTCAAGTGGAAAGTCACACAACATGTCAATACTTTGTGAAAGAACTACATCTCAGGAAGATGTAGCTATTTTTTTTCTTTTGCACTACAGCCTCAAATTTGACACAGAATTTACCATAAAAATAATCCCTGCAAATCCATTTAAATGTTAAGTAAATGGCCCATTATCATGGGAAACACAATTCTCATGATACCAGGCCATTCTTGAGGAACACCCTGTAGTTTCGTACACCAGCCTTCAGCTATCATGGCAAAAAATTGATAAGTGATGATATGACTTTACTATTAGCACAATGAAGCCGTGCAG
Organism: Ichthyophis bannanicus; assembly: GCA_033557465.1. NCBI lineage: Eukaryota > Metazoa > Chordata > Amphibia > Gymnophiona > Ichthyophiidae > Ichthyophis > Ichthyophis bannanicus. The sequence goes on from CM066036.1 coordinate 189,604,739, forward strand.
TCTGGGATATCTAAGCCAGAATGTCTGAAAATAAAAAGCAGGCATGTCCAGGTGCGGACACAATTTCACAAACGTGGATAAGCCTGATATGGACGTCTGTGGGGGCATGTACATAGACATCCCCAGAATAGAATTACAGAACCTAGGTGGCTGGGAATAGCTTAATGCAGGGGTGGCCAACTACGGTCCTAGTGCACCGCGATCCAGCCTGCTTTTCAGGATGTCCCTAATGAATATTCATGAGGTATATTTTATTTATTTATTTAAACAGTTTTTCTATACCGCCCCTTCTGTCGATCAGGGGCGGTTTACATCAAACACAAAACATAATTACAGAGAACATATTGAACTATAGTAGAAGGAACTATTTACACACCAGTATTCACATATACAGTAGTATAACGGAAGCTGGGGTTCATAACTATTTACAAGACTGTGAAACTATGAGTAAGGCTGCAGTGGAATATGCTTGCCAGTGGGCGAAAGGTAGAAGAGGAGTTTAGACTAATTGAGAGGAGTGAGGTGGGACGTGGAGGTGACTGAATTGGTGGCAGTAGGATTGTTGTAATATTCAGAGAAAAGTAGAGTTTTTAATTCCTTGCAGAAAGTCTGGAGATCTTTGATTTATTTGAAGGAATCAGGGAGAGAGTTCCAAAGGGTGGGAGCTGTGAACCTGAAGGCTCTATTGCTGGTAGCTTGTTTTGTTTTCTGTATTGGGGAGGGTATCTATAGGAGGTTCTGAGTACTTTTTTTCCTGCTTCTGACAATGGGTTGTGCATGTATCATGGTGGAAAGGTAGGAGGGAGAAATACCGTTATGTAATTTAAAAGTGGTGACTATTATCTTGTATCTTATTCTGGTTACTGTAGGGAGCCAATGGAGGTTCTAGAGTATTGGGGTGATGTGGTTGGTTAGGCTTGACTTGGAGATAACCCTTGCCGTTACTTACGTTCTGGGCGAGTTGGAGTTATGGAGAGTTTTCTTAGGAAGACTTTGTAATAGAGTGTTGCAGTAGTCCAAATTAGGGGTAATTAAGGCTTGGACTACTGTTCTGAAGTCATAGGTTTCAAGGATTGGCCTGAGATGTTGTAGGGTTTTCAATTTGTAGAATATCGTTCTAGTAGTTTGTTTAATTTTTAAAGACATGTTGAGGGCACTGTCAATTATAATGCCTAGGTATTTTACCTCTTGCTTAAGTAGCAAATTGGTGTTGTGTATATTGATTGTATTGGGGGGAGTGAAGTTCTCATTCCAAGTCATAAATAGGATTTCTGTTTTTTTGAAGTTTATTTGTAGGTTGTTGATGTTAAGCCATGCTTCTGCTTTCATTATACAGTCAATGATGCTATTATAGTGGGGGATTTTATGTCCACTGGTGCATATATCATTAAGTTGTCTGCATGGATATGATATTTGATTTTGTGCTTATTGAAGATTGTACATATAGGTTGGAGATATAAGTTAAACAGGAGGGCAGAGAGGGCTGAACCTTGAGGTATTCCCTGTTCTTGGGGGAAAGTAGTGAATGCCTCTTGATTAATTTTCACGTATTGGAAGCGATTGCTAATGTAAGATTGAAATAATTTCAAAATAATTCTGGATATGTCTGTGTGCTAGTATTGACAGGAGGATTTTTTTATTTTATTTTATTTTTATTTAGACAGTTTTTGTATACCGCCTTTATCCTTCAATCAAAGCGGTCACAACACAATTGGGGGATACATTTAACACCTGGGGATATGAGACACATACACTAATACTTACAGGGAACATGGGCTATGGAGGGTTAAGTGGCTTGCCCAAGACCACAAGGAGCATCTGTGGGACTAGAAACCCCAGTCCTTCCGGCCCAAGGTTGCTGTCCTCTAGTTGGATTTGAACCCCTGACCTTCTGGCCTGAAGTATCTTGCCACAACCACTAGGCTACTCCTCCCTCCCTCCAGGATGTGATCAACATTATCAAATGCGGACAAGATAGCCAGAAATACCAAGATAAAGGCTTGATTTGGGTTTTCCAGTCCACAGATGAGTGTATCAAATAATATTAAGAGGAGGGTTTCTATGCCGTGGTATGGTCAGAAACCATATATCTCCAGTAACAAGCAGGAATGTAGTCTTCACATATGGGTACATCGGTACCGACGGAGCCTGAGTGGGAACGCTCCCCAGCGTCCAATTAGGAAGCTTTTGGGAGCATCCCACAGCACCTGTGTGCTGCCTTTCCACCTTTCCCAACTGCCTCTCTCCAGTTGAGTTTAAAGCTGAGACAAAGAGAGAGAGAGGGAAAGAGAAAGAGATGGAGAGATAGAACTCCTAGGGGAGGTGGGTGGGTTGTGAAGACTAAATTTCTGCTGTTCCCGGAGATCACCTGTTACAGGTGAGTAACTATGCTTTATGGTTATCAAGGGGGGCATTGAGGTTGATGAAATCCTGTAACTGAATTTGGACTACTTTTTCTATATTTTTTTTGCTAAAGATGGGATACTGGCTATTGGTCTATAAGAGGTAGGATCATTTTTATTGAGGGATTTGTTTTTGAGTATGGGGCAGATGATAGAGAGTTTAAGTGAGTCGGGCATAATTCCTTGATTGGTTGACAATGTTGAGTAGTACGGGTGCTAGTTCAGCTTTAGTTGCCTTTATCCAGTATACTGGACAAAGATCTAGATGTGAGGTTGTAGTTGCTTCTCGTTGATGAGGTGGAATGTGTATCATTGGTTAGGGTGGAATGGAACTTTACTATAGCTGTGCAACTTTGAGTTGCTTTTTAAATTTAGTTGCTAGGTGGTCAGCAATAGATTGTGGGTTAATGGGTGTGCAATTTGTAATGTCTGTGTCAGACTTAGCTAGAATTTTTACAATTTCAAATAGCTCTCTCAGGCAGTTGATAGCTTTGTTTAGGATAGCATAATGATGTTCTTTTTTTTGCTTTGAGAATTTCTTCTTTATAGGTATTTAGTGTGGAGATGTAGTGTTCTTTGCTTTCCGGGATTTTCCTTGACCTCCATTTTTCCTCGAATTTGTGGAGGGTTTTCTTGAGGTTGCTTATATCTTGGCTATACCATTTTTCATATGGTCTTCTGTAGGTTGTCTTGTTGGGTGATGTGGGCTTTACAGCTTTGTTAATTATTGTGGTCCAATTCTTTATTGTATTGTCAAGATACTGAGTATGTGTAGTAATAAGATAAGGGGTAACCTCAGACAAGAAAATATCTTTATAAAAATTTAGTTTAATTTAATTAATTTAATTAACAGATTTTTTATATACCGCTTCTTCCATTGATCAGATGCAGTTCCCATAGAACAACAATAAACAGAGCGAGCTGTTTTTTACATATAACAATTTGTAACTTGGAAATTACAGTTAACAATTAACAATTAGTGAACTATGTACAAAGGATCAGAATTAAACTATATACAGAGTTATTTGTTGTTCAATTGTCTTCAATACATTATTTTAGGGCTTCAGTACCTCATTCCTTTTTTTGAAAAATGTATTATCTGGAGTAGGATTATCCTTTATCTAGCTGAGGGGTGAGAGGTGAGTTCATCACGGATCCATAGTGCATTGTAAATAAGTGTGTTTTAAGTTTTTTCCTAAACTCCATGATTTCAGGTAATTGTCTTAATTCTATTGGGATTGTGTTCCACAAGATGGGGGCTGCATGGGAGAAGGCTTTCTTGTTTGTAGATTTTTTGGCCTTAATGAATTCTTTTGGTGTTGTTAGTTTATTTAACTGGTCTCTCCTTTGAGGATTATGGGTGGGTTCTATTTTGATGAGGTTATTTAAGGTCAGGGGTGCTGTTTTATTTATGGCTTTGTAGGTGGTTAAGAGAGTTTTGTATTCTATTCGGCTTTGAATCGGGAGCCAGTGTAAATATTCTAAAATTGGGGTTATATGTTGGAAAGGTGGGGCCTTCGTAATGGTCCTTGCTGCCGCGTTTTGTGTTAATTGAAGTTTTTTCAAGGCTTGCTTTGTTATACCAAGTAGGATTTGATTTGCAAAGTCGAAATGGGGGGTTATAATTGCTTGTATGACACGTTGAAAATCCTGTAAGTGCATTAGGGGGCGGAGTTGCTTTAATATTTTCAGTTTAACCCGGGTGTCAGTTTTTGTGTTTTTTCTTCAAAATGGTAAGGAATTGTATTTTGGTTCTCTAGGTATTCCTCAACGAACCATTTTTAAGTATTTTCATACATATGGTTTGCAAAAATAACGTTTTTATACAGTACTGCATGCTGCTGAACAAACAAGGGGTGATTTTCGACACTCGCACAATAACACTCTCCTTTGTTTTATAGCAGCAAAGAAAGTCACCACTCCAAGTCCACATTACAATCCTGTGTTTTCTAACGTCTTGCTTACATTTATGACGTCACCTGACGTCAGTTCCTTGTTTGTTTCTGTGGATTAAAATGTTTTACGACAAAGATAAACAATGCCACTCCCGAAACGCTTCAGCAGCTGTGCAGCAACTGAAAAAATTAGACGTTGGTTGAATGAAGAAAGTGACAGTAATGATAGTTTGAGTAATGATACTGAAGGTGCTGATACGGATAGTGCAGTCGTTCCCGCCCAGTCCGATCAGCTTGATCTTGATGATAGCGGCAGTGAAGCGGAAGATGCTGTCGAAGAAAATAAAACAAGTGATGACGATAGCAATTCATACAGCAATTCTGAAACTTCTGAATCACATTCTGAAAATGAGGAAGTTACTGACAGTCATTACACAGCTCGTTCTGGCATGCATTGGAATAAAACTGTACCGCCAACATCAAGAACAAGGGAAGCAAATATAGTCAGAGAATCTTCTGGACCAATTGCTCTGATCAGAGGTATAACTAATGCTAAGGATATTTTTGACATGTTTGTAACTCCAGATATATTGTCAGCAGTGTTAGATTTCACAAATTCTGAAGGCATACGTAGAGCTGAAGCAATGCAGCCACCATGTACTGACTGGAAGCAGGAAACAATGGAAGAGCTCCAAGCAACATTGGGTCTTCTGTACATGAGTGGTGTTTTCAGGTTGAACAAAGTATCTGTACGCAGAACTTGGGCTAAAAGTCCTATCCAGAATCCTATATTTCCAGCTGTTATGTCAGGTAAAAGGTTTGCAGAAATATTGAGTTTACTTCGATTTGATGACAAACAAACCCGTGAATCACGAAGGGCCAATGACAAATTTACTCCAGTCAGAGATGTTTGGAATTTATTCATTTCTCAGTGCATGAAAATGTACACACCATCTGCATACTTGACTGTTGAACAATTGTTGGGGTTCAGAGGCAAGTGTCCGTTTCGTCAATACATCAAGTCTAAACCAGACCGATACGGTATAAAGTTATGGGTGTGTGCAGATGCCGAAACGTATTATGTATTCAACATGAAGCCATACCTAGGGCGTGAAGAGTCAGTTACTCGTGACAAAACAGTATCTCTAGGAGCTGATGTTGTTTTGAAGCTTATTGAACCTCTGGAACGGTCTGGCAGGAACATTACTTGCGACAATTTCTTTACTAACGTACAACTGGCTGATGTTCTTCTTAGCAAGAATTTGACACTACTGGGCACTGTAAGACGTTGCAACCGTGACATACCTTCAGAATTCCAGGCAAATCGCTCAAGAATTGTGGGATCCTCAATATTTGGCTTCAGTGGAGACAAGACTTTGGTGTCATTCGTCCCAAAACGAAACAAATCAGTTATGCTGCTGTCAACACTTCACCATGATAATAAAATTGATGAAACATCAAAGAAGCCAGAAATAATACTTGACTACAACAGAACGAAAGGGGGTGTTGACACAGTAGATCAGTTGTGCCACACATACAGTGTGAAAAGATCAACTCGTCGATGGCCACTTTGCGTGTTTTATGGACTGCTTGATATCGCGGCTGTAAATTCATTCATAATATTTATGTACAACAATCCTATGTTTCATCACAAGGAAAACTGCAAGAGAAGGTTTTTTCTGGAGGAACTCGCTTTGAATCTCATGAAGCCTCAGCTACAAAATCGTCAAAGCCATCCAGAAGGTCTGACAAGCCATACACGTCAATCCATGGCCAATGTTGGCTATCCTTGCCTTGAAATGCCTAAGCCACCAAGACCGTTGACCACACGGGCATCAGCAAAGAAAAGAAAAAGATGCTCCTTTTGTCCAAGTGACAGAGATCGAAAAGTATTTACTGAATGTGAAATCTGTCTGAAGCAAGGGTGTCCTGAACATTCAAGAACAACTACTAGCACATTGTGCATAAACTGTTGTTGAAAAAAACAGTCAATGTACTTCATGTATTGCTTACTAGTTTTCTGTTGTTTACAATGCACCGTTGTCAATTTGTTATAACATGGTAATTTTTTTGTCACAATTTGCATCATGCCATTACTTGACATAATGGCACCATACTTTGACTGTTGCTGTCCACCTAGCGAATAAATATAGAACTATTGTAGTTTGCAAAGCGTGCAGTGCTGCACACCATTTTTAAGCTTGCAACTGAATAGTTAACAGGTATTGACATTATGCAGCATATATCTGACCTTGTACAACTTGTCCTGCCTGATCTTGGCTAGCATTGCACATTATTCACTTGAAAGGGTGAATTAATAACAAGTATTATAAAAATAAATAAAAGTATGTCTTTTTCTTCACAATTTAACCATGTTTTACAAACAAAAGTAGATGTTTTACCATATTTCTACATATGGGTCAGGGGTAGTGTATACGTGTCAGTCGATTTACCGAGTGTATCCGAGGGTTAAAGTAAACTTTTTTTGTTATATTTCTTACATGTGTGTCCATGCTGAGGTGTTTGTCCAGTATAACGCCTAAGTAACATATTTCTGATTTTAGTTTGATATCGTTATTCTGCAATGTAATATGTGAGGGGGGAATGAACGTTGTGCTTTTGGTTACTATTAGAGCTTCTGTTTTTGAGTGATTGATGTACAGATTGTTTTCATTTAGCCAGGTGTTTATTTCATTGAGGCATTCGTTAATGAGTTGTATAGGGATATTTGGTATTTTGAATGGGACATACATCATAATGTCGTCCACATATAGGTGATAGTGGACATTGAATTTTTTAAAGATTTTACAGACGTGTTTTAGGTATATGTTAAATAGTAACGCTGACAGTGCTGAACCTTGTGGGAGGCCTAGTTCTTGATTGTGTGTTTTTGAAGTGAGATTACCGATTTGTACCGTTTGAGTTTGGTCTGTTAGGTAAGAGGTAAACCATTTTAGAACAGTAGATTTTATACCTATTTGCCTAAGTTTATTAATCATTGTTGAATGGTGAACACTGTCAAAGGCTGCGGAGACATCAATGAATATGAGTAAGAATGCTTGTTTTGAGTTGTCTATTCCCCTTACAAGTGTATCGATTAGAACTGTTAGGAGTGATTCTACTCCGTGTCTGGGGCGAAACCCATACTGCTGGTCATCAAGTGGGGCTGAGCTATCAATGTACTCTTGTGTTTGAATATGTACGGCTTTTTCAATTAATTTAGCCATAAACAGAATACTCGATAGGGGTCTGTAGGATTTAGGTGATGATTTGTCAAGGGTAGTGTTTTTTAGGATTGGGCGGATCTGTGCATGTTTTAGTGTAGGTGGTAGGTATCCATTTTTTAGGGAAAGATTTATTATTGGGAGGATGAATTGAGAGAGTATAGGTAGAGAGTTCTTTATCCAGGTTACTGGACAAGGGTCAAGTAGTGATGTCGTTGTATTAATGTTTGTGATAATGTTCTTGAGCTCAACCTTGGTTAGGGGTTGGAATACAGACCATTCGTCTGTGTGAAGTATTTGAGAAGTATTTGCTGGTTTAGTTAGTGGGGGATGAGACATTATTTTGTTCATGTAGTAATTTGCCAATGTCTGAGGGGTAATGTCTATGATTTCGTTGCTGGAGTTGTAGATATTATTTGTCAGTTTTTGGACTATTGAGAAAAGTTCTCTGGGTCTATTTATTGCGTTATTTAAGATGGAGGCATGGTAATTTTTCTTGGCATTGTTTATTGCGTCTTTATACTTGTTAAGGAGCGTGAGGTATAAATCTTTTGTATTTGTGTTTTTATTTTTCCTCCATTTACATTCGGCTTTCCTTAAATTCTTTTTCATTAGTTTTAAATCCTTATTGTACCAGGGGGTTTGACCAACTTTAGAATGCGTGTTTTTCTTAATTGTTTGTTTTTTAGCTGCAGCGTTATTGATAGTTTTGTGCCAGTTAGTTACTGCTTCGTCTAGGTTTAGTGGTGAGGTTGATAAGTTAGGAATTATGCGGTCTAGGAATTCTTCTTCATTGTATTTTTTAAATCTTGAGGTTGGTGCATTAGTTGGTATTCGTTTAACTGATGTGTTGTTTATTGTGATATTAAAGTTAATGAGGTAATGGTCTGACCATGGGATCGGTGTGCAATTGAGGGAGTTGGGGTTATAGAGTTGGTGTAGTACATTTGGCAAGAAGACCATGTCAAGAATACTACCTTTTCCATGTGTGCTAGTGTTTATTATTTGGTGAAAATCCATATCTACTGTAAAAAATGCTTGAAAATTGGTTTATATTAAAGTGAATCAGTAGGTGTCAGTGAGGGCAGGGGAATTTAGTCAATATTATAGCTTTATATAGTTACCCCTGTTAAATCCAAGTTGTAAAAACCTATTATCTGTAATGTACACTGCATTGTTCTGCTGTTCTGTACAATTTATTGTTACCTGTAAACCGCGCTGATTGTAAAAAGCGCGGTATAGAAATAATATAAATAAATAAATAAATAAAGTGAATCAGTAGGTGTCAGTGAGGGCAGGGGAATTTAGAGAAACATTCTTAAGATGAAGTGATCTGACCAGAGCACTTGGGTGGAGGTTGGAAAGGTGAAGTTGGGATGCTTAGATAGAGACCTTGGGTCGAATATCAGATTGAGTGTGTTATCTTTTGTATTTATTTATTTATAGCTCTTTTATACCGCACTCTTTCTCATCAGCGCGGTTTACATTAAAACAGGAATACTCATTGCAAGCAACAGGCTGTGGTGAGTTTACATATAACAGGAGAGTTCAACTGGGATTATAACTTTGGGAAACTTTGTACATATTTGTAAAAAACCTATATACAAAGAATAGAATTTCTTATTAACATCTTGAGTAAATAGGGTATTTACAATTTTACTGTGAGCACCGCCATAGCACCGCCAGCACCCGACAACCCATATCCTCCACTCCTGTCCAATCGGGACAGTGGGAGCTGCTCCCGCCCAATCCGGGCGGTGGGAGAGGAGGCAAACGGCCCGATAAAGCTCGGCGTCCCTACCCCGAGGGAGCCATAGCACCGCCAGCACCCGACAACCCATATCCTCCACTCCTGTCCAATCGGGACAGTGGGAGCTGCTCCCGCCCAATCCGGGCGGTGGGAGAGGAGGCAAACGGCCCGATAAAGCTCGGCGTCCCTACCCCGAGGGAGCCATAGCATCGCCAGCACCCGACAACCCATATCCTCCACTCCTGTCCAATCGGGACAGTGGGAGCTGCTCCCGCCCAATCCGGGCGGTGGGAGAGGAGGCAAACGGCCCGATAAAGCTCGGCGTCCCTACGGGCGCGCACGCGCCTGGCGGGCCCGCGCCTGAGGGCCTCGCCAGAGGGTCCTTTGGCGTGGCCCTTAGGCGGTGGCCATTAGCGTGGCCCATCCCACATCTCCACAACGCCCGAGGCTCGAGCTCCCCTGATCGGGTCAGAGCTCGCCGACACTAGCAACATCAGCAACTATAACTCCATCAAAAGACCCAGCGCAGCAAACACCTCAACAGAGCAGACACCGGATACTCAAAAAGCTCCAGGTACTCTATAAACAACATGCCGCCCTTCCTAACCCCCATCTACGTTCTCACTCCTCTCCTATCACTATACCCCCACCCAAGCACACCCAGCAATCATTTCTATGCAAACACACTGACAAGCACAACCTCTTCTGCACAGACACTGCACCCTCACCCCACCGCACCTAATGACCTCCCATACACAGAAACCACAGAACCGCAACCTACAAACATCTCCAACAACACGAATCACCCAACACACACACCACACACCACCCAAAAACACCAATCACCCCAGCCTCTCCATCACACTCATAAATGCACGCTCAACAAGAAACAAATTCCACATGCTCCAAGACCTGATCATATCTACAAAGACTGACATCCTGTGCATAACGGAAACCTGGCTAACAGAAACGGACACAGTAATAATGAACCAGCTGACACCAACCGGATACAGTTTCCATCACTGTTCCCGAACGCATACGAAAGGCGGAGGAGTAGCCATCATTGCAAAGAACAACCTCCACCTGCGGACCCACACCTCTGAAACCTCCAACGAAGCAGACATCCTCACCCTCACTAACAAAAACATCACAATATGCCTGGTCTACAGAACACCCGCTACAAACTCTGACCTACCAAGGATACTGCACCTGATCTCCGAGAGCATCAATCCATCAAAGGAACCAATTATACTGGGAGACTTCAATCTCCCATCCCTCCAGGACGCACAAACGGAAACATTCCTCAACGCCATGACAGCAATGAACCTATCGCAGATCATAACTGAACCGACACACGAAAAAGGAAACACACTGGACCTCATATTTCTGAACTCCCAGACATCCACCCCATGCAGCAGTCCAACAATCTCACCAGTCCCATGGTCAGATCACTACCTCATACACCTCTCCCACACATATCAACTGAATACAAACAGAGGAATCACGCCACACACACGGAGATTCAAAGCATTCAACAAAGAAGACTTCCTGACACTGACCCTACCTAATCTACTTACGAGTTCAAACAACCTTGATGACCTCATGGACAACTGGAACGCCACAATATCCTCAGCATCCAGAGCAACTATAAACAAAACCGGCAACAAACCCATCTCATCAAGGGCCCGCTGGTTCACCCCCGTCCTCCGAAAACTGAAAACAAAACTTAGAAGAGCAGAAAGAAAATGGAGGAAGACCAAAAATGACGAAGACAAAAAGCAATACCTACATGAACTCACTGCCTTCCACTCAGAAACCGACAATGCAAAGAGAAACTATCACACCAAAATTATCACGACCGCTGCGAACAAACCTCGAGAACTCTTCCAAATTGCCAAAAAGCTGACAAAGGCACCAACCACCTCCGATCAACTCCCAAATATCCCCGCAGATATCTTGGCTCGACAATACAAACAATTCCAGCAACCTCAACAACCTCACCGATGCGCTACAACCACAAGAACAAACTTCGGAATCGCCATAAATACTGACTGGAACACATTCAATGAAACCTCAAAGGAAGAGATATCCTCCACCATCTCCTGTCTGAACACCACCACATCCCCACTAGACCCCTGCCCCACCGAATGGATAAAGAAAACCAAGGAAGAACTAAGTGTCCCACTGACTCACATTCTAAACGAATCCTTTCAACAAGGATACATACCTGATGCCCTCAAAACATCAACCATTCGACCAACCATAAAGAAGAACAACCTGGACCCCACGGACCCCACCTCATACAGACCAGTGGCAAGCCTCCCCCTCGCCACCAAGATAATAGAAAAGATAGTCCAACACCAGCTTCAAGATCATCTAGACACCAACGACATACTTGACCCGCAGCAACACGGTTTCCGACCACTACATGGAGTTGAGACCCTCATGACCATCCTAATGAACACACTCATCATCGGAACCCAAGAGAAAAACTCTGGATACATCCTGATCTTCCTAGACATATCAGCGGCCTTCGACACAATCTCACACGAAATCCTCATACACAGACTACAAGCAATTGGAATCAAAGACACTGTACTCCAATGGTTCAGATCCTACTTAACTAACAGACAGCAACGGATCCGCACCCTCTCCACAACTTCGCCCCCCTACCAACAACTACAAGGAGTACCCCAAGGATCCACCCTATCCGCCATGTTGTTCAACATATATCTCCGTCCACTATGCTCAATCATACGCACCCACGACATCAACTTCCACATCTACGCGGACGACATAATGCTCTACGCACCAATTACAACCACCAACCCGAAAAACGAACAGCTGTCTGCCTGCTTCAATGACGTAGCCAACTGGCTGCAGGAGAACAATCTATCCATCAACATAAAGAAAACCGAAGCCATAATAGTAACAAAAGAACCTGATTTCAAACCACCTACCCACCTCAACATGGGAACCACACAAATCCAAGTCCAGCCTCAAATAAGATATCTAGGGGTCATCATCGACCAAGCTCTCACCCTCAAACAACAAATCAGCAAAACTGCTAGGATGATATTCCACAAAGCCAAAACTATTCAACACCTCCGGCCCCTCCTAGAACCTCACGACTTCAGGACCGTGATGCAAGCTGTGACACTCCCTCATCTGGATTTCTGCAACATAATCTATCATGGACTTCCTGCCTCACACACCAGCTCCCTCCGTACTGCCTTAAACACTACAGCAAGGATCATTCAGAATGCAAAAAAAACGGGACCACATAACTCCAATCCTAAGAAACCTTCACCTCCTCCCAGTGCAAGCAAGAATCAAGTACAAAGCTATCTTACTTACCCACAAAACTATCCACCAAAAACAGATCACCTCCCTACACTCATTACTGCCTCGACCATCCCACAACAGATCAACCAGACATTCCTGCAATAACTCTATCGTTGTCCCTTACAAAAGAACCAAATCCACACAACGGACCTGCAACAGAGCATTCGAACTCTATGCTCCATCCCTCTGGAACTCTCTACCAAAACACATCAGGAGCAACGCTGACATCACATCATTTAAGAAACAACTAAAGACAATCCTATTCCGTGAACATCTCTGAACGGAAACAACACCATGACCTAAACACTTAGAAGTAAACATGTCCATGTCTACCCAAATCATTAAATGTTGACCCTGGTGATGGCCCCACCCTAAAAATTACCCCCCCCCCCCGATGTTACATGTTACACCGCTTTGACCCGGTGAAAAGCGGGATATAAATGCAGTTAAATAAATAAATAAATAAATAAAACAGGAATACTCATTGCAAGCAACAGGCTGTGGTGAGTTTACATATAACAGGAGAGTTCAACTGGGATTATAACTTTGGGAAACTTTGTACATATTTGTAAAAAACCTATATACAAAGAATAGAATTTCTTATTAACATCTTGAGTAAATAGGGTATTTACAATTTTACTGTGAGTGTTAGGGGGTTGGTGATGCGCTTTGGAAATGGAGAATGAAGAAGTGGTGCTTTATGGCTTTTCTTAGGTTGCATGTATGTGTAGGATGTTTCATTAGTTGGAAAAAAAAATGTCTTCCATGAATTCTAGGACGTCAATGACTTGTTGCAGTGGGAGGGATGCTAGGTTAAAGTCTCCAAGAATTATATATGCTTTCTTTGTTGGAAATGTACAGGCTGAATCAAGTATGGATGTAAGGTTGTGGTGATTGTTGGTGGGTGGTCTGTAAATGAGGCATAATGCCACATTTTTGTTTTCAATTTGATCATCTCTATGCCGTTGCAGTTGGTACATACACTAGTAAATAGGTTGAGGTTTTTTTTGATCAGTATAAGTACTCCTCTGCCTCTTTTGGAGTCTCTGGGACAGTTGAATACAGAGTAACCATTTGTATTTAGCTGATTTAACAGGATGGAGTCGTGGTCAGTAAACTATGTTACAGTGACACAGAAAATCTGGGCATTCATCATTAAGTATGTCTCAGATTACTGGGATTTTATTTCTTATGGATCTAGGAGACTATTTAGTGAGATGAAGGGAGGTGGGGGTAATCATGTGAATGTGGATTAGTCTGTGGTGTTGTTTGGATATGTGGTGGTGGAATTCAGAATTTTAATTGTTTCTCTGTTTGTTGGTGAGGAATGGCTGATTGTAAAAAGTAAAGGGTTGGAAGCTGTAAATGAAATGGTTGAGTGTGGGAACCTGATGGGTCAGGAGAGAGTCGGACAAGGCTATGAGGGAAGCTGTGATGTAGGGGGCACATATCACTCTGTTGCTGAGGTTCATTTTTAGAGATGCAGTGTGGGGGATATGAGGGAGAGTGATATTCTTAAGGTTGCATAGAACATACAAGGTATTGTGGTAAGGGAGGAATTAGCCCACTAGTATTACTGGGGCGGAGAACAAAAATGTTGATGCACTATGGAGTAAATGTATGTGGTGATAGCTTTAAATGGTGACAACAAATATCAAGAAAAATCGCTGTGGTTGCATTAATGTTAGCGAGTGTATGGCATTTAAGCAGTATTAGGCTACCTGAAGATCTGTGAGATAAGACCAACTCACTAAGACATAATTAAATGCATGGCCAGAGGCTGAAATGGTGACAATGACAAAGAGGAGTGCCAATGATTAATCAGGCTGTAAAGAGCTCAGATATGCTTGCCAGAAGAGCTATAATGAGAGTTTACAATAAGAATGAGAGCAATAAATTGGCAACAATATTATAAGCCGAGTAGTAAGGATACAGAGACAGGATATGGATTTATTACATAAGAACATAAGATATGCCATACTGGGTCAGACCAAGGTCCATCAAGCCCAGTATTCTGTTTCCAACAGTGGCCAATCTAGGTCATATGTACCTAGCAGTTTCCCCAAGAGACACAAGTTATTACAGGTTGCTTATGTTAAAACATTGTTGAAAGCTGTTTCCTGCGATGGTTACAATGTTTCTTCTAACTGATTAGCAGTGATAAACCATGGATTGCTGAAATAGTAGTTTAACAAGGTCCAGCTAATTGTTTTCAGTAACGTATTTGAATATTGGGAGCTGACTTTGGTGAGCCTAACGTCCATATCTAAGAGCCACACCAAAGGGCCCTCTGGCGAGCCCTCAAGCACAGGCCCGCCAGGCATAGGCATGCCTTAGTGCAGCTGCAAATTTAAAGTAGTTGTTCTTGCCGGGAGCAGATGGAGGCACCGGGCTGTTTGGTGGAGCTGGTTGAAGCAGGGACGATCTTACCACTGAGTTCCTTTGCTGCTGCCCGATCGGTTCGGCGTGCAGGGAAAGAGGTAGGAATCTGGTGCGGCTGCAAATTTAAAGTAGTTGTTCTTGAAGGGAGCAGATGGAGACGCCGGGCTCATTGGTGGAGTGGCTGAGGAAGGGAGGAGCTTACCTTTAAGTTCCTTTGCTGCTGCCCAATCGTTCCAGCATGCAGGGAAAGAGGCAGGAGTCCGGCGCGGCTGCAAATTTAAAGTAGTTGTTCTTGAAGGGAGCAGATGGAGGCACTGGGCATCCACTGCCTCCTATTGTATGCCAATATACCTTATGAATATTCATTAGGGGCAGGCTGGATCATGGTGCACTAGGACAAGAGTTGGCCACCCCTGTCCTAATGGTTAACGTAGTGGGCTAGGAGCAGGGAAGCAGGCTTCAAATCCCACTGCGGCTATCATGGAGACTGTGGATGTTTTTCAGCCAGTGCTAGCACTTTCCATTTGCCTGGAGCAAGTTTAGACATGACTCCAGACATACAGGGATGTCCAGGTTCTTAGGAATGCTCTGGTGACGCCCCCGTTCAGATTTGGATGGCCTCATCTTACGGACATCCACAGAGCTGGCTTCTAAAATGGCTCTGCAGGTGTCTCTGTGCTTTGGAGATCTCCATGTCCATTTTCAGATGTCCAAAGCACTTATAGGGCTTCCAAAATAACCCTCATAGCTTTCTTCTTCAATTATAATCAACAAAATGTATCACAGCTGTCTAAGACAATTATTTTTCTTAAGAACTAGCATAGTTCCTAGTACACAGCTCCACTGTTATTTTACTTCTATCTCTTCTACCTTTCTAACATGGAAATTGTGCAATGTTTTCCATACTCAAGTAGGTCCATGTTATAACATCATTTTGTAAGTAGAGCAAAGTGTTTTGAAATAATTTCTAATTACACTGTCAGCGGTAACCATGGTTACTTCACAAGTTTTCATATCCAGGTAACATGTGTTAACAGCGCATATTCCTGGTTAACTGAAGGTGTAAGTTGCAAGAAAGCCTGTGAAATGATCTTAGCATGGAACTGTTGAATCTTTAGCTCTAGATAATTAGATATAAATTCTGTCTACACATCACTTTTTTTTTTAAATTTCATCTTAAAATATGGGTGCTATTATAGTTGAACATCTTAAAAGCTGCACATGCACTTTGATTTTGAGACTATAATTGTCTGAAGATGTAAAGACTTGTTTCTTATGATCTTCCTCATTTAGTATGGATTTGCATTGAGTTTGCAGTTTTTATCTGCAAATTTTATGAGTGTAAAGAAGACACGCTCACGGCCATGTTTACTAAAGTTTAGCATGTTATCTCCAGGAGCAAGCAGGAATGAGTCTTCACATATGGGTACGTCGGTACCGACGGAGCCTGCGCGGGAATGCTCCCCAGCTTCCCAAAAAGGAAAGCTTTTGGTAGCATCCCACAGCGCCTGCGCGCTGCCTTCCCGCCTTTCCTAACCAGCTCTCCTCAGTTCTTCTTTGCCGCGGAGCCCTGTCACCGTTGAAGAAGTTCTTTATTTTATTTCTTTGGTCGCGTGTCTGCCTTCCCCGACTCCGGACCGGTACCGCCGGTCTTTTTCTCTTCTTTCTTCAAAAAAAAAAATATATATATCTATTTTTCTTCACTTAGTGTATTTTTTCCTCTTGGGCCTCAGGGCCTACAAGAAAATTTCCCTCATGGAAAAACCAGCCTCCGGGTTCAAAAAATGCACTAAGTGTAGCGGTACTATTTCTGTTACAGATACCCATGAATGGTGTCTTAAATGTTTGGGTCCTGAACACTCCATTCTGGATTGTCTGTCCTGCTCTCTAATGTCTAAACGGGGTTTACAGAACCGAGCAGCTAAGCTCCATGTGCTGTTTCCTGCTGATGCACCAGCGGTAGCATCGACATCTTCCAGGTCTTCTTCTCCTGATGGATCTCAGGTAACCAAACATAAACCTAGCAGGTCCTCGAAGGGTAGATCTCCCTCTAAGCATCGAGATGCCTCCGGGCTTGCCCTCGAGGATCCTGCACCAGCAAAACAACCCCAGCGGGAAGCTCCGGCTTCCAAAGCTCCTCCTATGGGGTTACAGGTTGACATCGATGGCACGGCCTCGACCGATCACCTGTTAGAATGCTCTGGGGTACCGGCACAATCTCCCGGTACCGACTTCCAGGCATTCATGGCGTCGATGGATCACAATGCTCTGTCCATGCAGCAGGCTATTACGGCCTTCATTCAAGCTGCGATGCCGCTGGTACCGAAACAAACTCCGTTGTCGGTATCGGCTCCGGTACCGGCACCAGCGCCGATACCGGTACCGACTGCATCAACATCGACCAGGATACCAGCTACAGCGGTTCCTTGTCCAGGGCTGCTTACCGGTACCGATCCGGTACCGATCCGGTACCGGGGACGCCCGATGTCGATACTGCTCGATACACGTATCGAGCGTTGGAAGAGCACCCTGACAGGCGATACTTCGATTCCTCTGATGATTCTGATACATCAGATGAGTCTCCTGAAGTATCCATAGCCCTTCCTGAAGAGCCTTCTTCTCCAAAAAGAAGAATGTCTCCTCCAGAGGGCTTGTCCTTTCAAGACTTCATAAGGGAAGTAGCTAAAGGACTTTCTATTTCAGTAACTTCTGAATCAGAGCCTAGAGCTAAAAAATTGGATATTTTAGGCTATTCTAGAGCTCCTAAAGAGGCAGTCACCTTACCAATTCATGAGATTCTTTATGAACACATGATTGATCTATGGGAGACTCCTCTCACTATCTCTTCTCATTCTCGCAGATTGGACACTATGTATCGTGTCCCTGCTTGTCCTGGATTTCAAAAAACTCAGCTTCCTCACCATTCCAGATACCAGATACCCCCTTCTATGAATCACGAGAAACTACTCAAACTCACCACCACCACCTCCTGCAGGTAGCATTACAACACAGCAAGAAGAAGAAACAGGGAGAAAACCTCCTCCCCCAACTCATGAAATGCGCCCTTATAAATGCCCAATCAGTACGTAAGAAATGGCCGGTCATCTCAGATATGATATCACTACACAACCTTGACCTACTACTGATCACCGAGACATGGCTTTCCTGTGATGACAACGTGATACTCAACCAGCTTCTGCCCGCTAACTTCTCCGTCCATACATGTCACAGGTCCGGCAAAAGAGGAGGCGGTGTCCTCGCCATCACCAGATCAGACCTTCAGTTCAGCATAAAAGATGCAGCCAGTTCGCCGCTCCTAGACACAATCTCGATAGAGAATAAGTGCTGCTCCATCAACCTTCTTTACAGAGCTCCATCAACTGACCCAGATGCACTATCAACAATAATTGACATGGCCGCAAACTCCCAGAGCCCGCATACAGCAAGCTGGGTGCTAGGAGATTTCAACCTCCCCTCCCTGCAAGACTCGCACTCAAAGGCGTTTCTCGAAGCCCTGAAGGATCTAGGATACAGCCAATTAATCAAGGAACCTACCCATATAAAAGGAGGCATGCTAGATCTAATATTCACAACAGAGACAACCATCGGCGGACCAACCATCCCTGAACTATCAATCACCTCAGTCCCATGGTCAGATCACTTGCTAATCCTATTCCAAGTTCCTCAGCCAAGCCGTGACCAAAGGGGAGAAAGCACAGCAGACGGTCAGTCCAGCAACCCGCCGAGAAGATTCCAACCATTCAACAAAGAACTAATCCTGAAATCAGCACTCCCACTAATAACCTCACCAGCACACAACCCAGACGAGCTAGTCTCCGACTGGAATGAGATACTCAGCTCAATCGCTGTTCGCCCATCAAATAACAAACCACAAGGGAAACGACCCGCAGCAGCATGGTACTCAGTGGAGTTGAAAGCCTCACTCGCGATACTAAGGAAACTTGAAAGACGCTGGCGCCGCTCACGCTCAGAAGTAGACCAAAGTGCATACAACTTACAACTCATAGCGCATCGTACTGCAGTGACAGAAGCCATGAGACGTTACCACGCTGACACATTAAAGAGATCCCTGAACAAACCTCGTGACCTGTTTGCCCTCGTTAGATGACTTACAACAGAACCTGCTTCAGAACAAGCAAACGGAATCCATCCTCAAACATATGCTGACTATCTACAAACCAAACTCTGTCAGATAAACAACAACCCTGCGCCCAGCACTATCCTTCAGCCTTGCATTCAAACACCACTCACTACCTTCACGACACCACCCAAACAACGCATCGAAGACACCATAGCGGCCATCAACACGACCACTGCACAATCTGATCCATGCCCGGCTTTCTGGGTCAAAGAACTACGGACTGACCTCAGTCCCATCATATCCAGACTCATGGAACAATCGTTCACAACGGGGTCTTTCCCACGCACCCTCAAACACACATCAATAAGACCTCTACTAAAAAACAACAAACTCGACCAACAGAAGCCGGAATCCTACAGACCGATATCAAGCATACCGATGCTAGCAAAAATAATGGAAAAGGAAGTTCAGAGACAAATACAAGATCACATTGATTCCAACGCACCACTGGATCCATGCCAACACGGATTTAGAGAAGCCCACGGGGTTGAAACCCTTCTCACCATGCTCTTCAGCAGCATAATAGCAGGCATCGACAATATCCGCCAAGGGTTTGTCCTTGTCTTCCTTGACATCGCTGCGGCGTTTGATTCCGTGAGCCATGAGCGCCTCCTAGAACGCCTCAAAGAGAAAGGAATCTCCGGTACAGCACTCGAATGGTGCAGGTCCTACCTCTCGGATAGATGGCAGCAGGTACGATCCGGAGACACATCATCAGATCCATTCCACCAAAGCCAAGGGGTCCCACAAGGATCCTCCCTCTCCGCCCTGCTGTTCAATATATACATGCAGCCTATCTGCAACCTGATCTGGTCTTTCAACGTTAACTACATGATATACGCAGATGATGTGCTGTTATACACGCCTTTTGCAACAGAGAACCCCGACCTCTCACCAATAACAAGCTGCATAAACGAAATATCCAATTGGCTACAATCCCAAAACCTCCGGATTCAACACAAGAAGACGGAGGTGATGTTCATTACAAGGAACCGTAACTTCACTGCGCCGGCAGTACTAAAAGTGAAGGACGCAGACCTTCAGATCAAACCCGCTATCAGGTACCTCGGCGTCACACTAGACCAGAACTTGAATATGAAGGCGCATATAAGTAACACTGTAAGGGCAGTATATCATAAAATTAGATCCCTTAGATACCTGCGATCCCTACTGGAGCCAGATGATTTCAGGACCATCTATCAGGCACTAATCATCCCGCATTTCGATTATGCAAATGCAATACTGCAAGGACTCCCCCAAACCACTTTGAACCCACTGCAAATGGCAATGAACGCCGCAGCAAGAGTACTACACGGAGCATCCAGGAAAGACCATGTCTCACTCATTCTGAAACAACTCCACTGGCTCCCGATACAAGGTAGACTTACATTTAAGACCTTGCTACTCACCTTCAAAGCCACCAAAGGTCTCTCGTCAGCATCGCTAGCAGAGCTAATCCAGATGACACCCCACAACAGGGACAGAAGGTCAGTAGCACAAAACACCTTGATAGTCCCAAGATCAATAACTCAATGCACCAAGTCAACATCCAGCAGGGCCTACAAATTCTATGCACCAATGATCTGGAATAACCTCCCCCACAACATCCGAGCAATCCCAGACATATTCCAATTCAGGAAGGCCTTGAAACACTACCTCTTCCTCCTGCATTACCCGGAAACCAATAGAGGTTCAGCACGAACTGCTGAAACCACCCAAATCTCCCTTGTCTGAAACCAAAATGAGCACATGACCATGTTGTGAATTGTATATGTTGTGAATTGTATATAGTTCCCCTGTTAGCCAAGTTAAATGTCCTGTTCATCTGTAAACACAAAGTACTATTGGAAATGTGTGATTTCATTGTTTATTGTAAACCGCGCTGATGCTGAATAGCGTGGTATAGAAAAGACTATAAATAAAATAAATAAATAAATAAATTCCATTGTGGTGCAGTCAGCTATGAAGAGGATAAAGAGTACAAAGAGACACTCTTCTGCTCCTCCAGGAAGAGAATGCAGGACCTTGGATGCTTTTGGTAGGAAAATCTTCCAAGCCAGTATGCTTATTGCCAGAATCAACTCATATAGCCTTTACATGGGTATGTTTCTAAAAGAAGTTGCACAAAAACTGCAGACTTTCCTCCCTTTTCTTCCAGAGGATAAAAGGGAGGAATTCCTCATTTGGCTTAAGCATACTCAAGACATTTCAAAGTTTTCCAACAGGGCAGCTTTTGACTCCTTTGAAGGTGCCAGCAGAGCCTCAGGCATTGCCATAGCTGCTCGCAGAATTGCTTGGCTCCAGACTTCTGATTTAGAACCCTGGGTTCAAGATGGCTTAGGACAGCGATGGCGAACCTATGGCACGCGTGCCAGCTGTGGCACGCGAAGGCCTTGCAGCTGGCACGCGGGTAGGTCCGCAAAAAAGAAAAAGCTGGCTCTGGCTGCTGCCGCGGACGCGGCAAGGGCAGAATGCAGCGTCCCGCGGGGCCCCCTCCGCCCGCTAAGCCCCTCTGCAAGGGCTTTCAGATTCGCGAGGGAGAGCGTCTCCCTCGCGTCTCTGTTAAGCCCCGCAGGGGCTAATGGGAAATTTCCCATCAGCCCCTTTAGACGCGAGGGACTGATGGGAAATTTCCCATTAGCCCCTGCGGGCTTAACAGAGACGCGAGGGAGACGCTCTCCCTCGCGAATCTGAAAGCCCTTGCAGAGGGGCTTAGCGGGCGGAGGGGGCCCCGCGGGACATTGCATTCTGCCGCGGCAGCGGCAGCAGCCAGAGCCTGCTTTTTTTTTTTTTTTTTTTTTTAATTTGCCAGGGGGGGGGGTTAGGACTTCTAATGAGCTAGGGGGGAGGGGTTAGGACTGCTAATGGGCTGTGGGCTGATGGGGGCTGTCTGGAAATGGGGTGATGGGGGGTTAGGACTGGTAATGGGCTATGGGGGGGGTTAGGACTGGTAATGGGCTGGGGGGGGTTAGGACTGGTAATGGGCTAGTGGGGGGGTTAGGACTGCTAATGGGCGGGCGGGCGGGCGGGCGGGCAGGGGGGAAGGACTGCTAATGGGCTGGGCTGGGCTGGGCTGGGGGGGGGGTTAGGACTGCTAATTGGCGGGCGGGCAGGGGGGGTAGGACTGCTAGTGGGCGGGGGGGGGTGGGTAGGACTGCTAATGGGCAGTGGGCTGATGGGGGCTGTCTGGAAATGGGGTGATGGGGGGTTAGGACTGGTAATGGGCTATGGGGGGGTTAGGACTGGTAATGGGCTATGGGGGGGGTTAGGACTGCTAATGGGCTATGGGGGTGTTAGGACTGCTAATGGGCTAGGGGGGGTTAGGACTGCTAATGGGCTGGGGGGGTTAGGACTGGTAATGGGCTGTGGGCTGATGGGGGCTGTCTGGAAATGGGGTGATGAGGGGTTAGGACTGGTAATGGGCTATGGGGGGGTTAGAACTGGTAATGGGCTATGGGGGGGTTAGGACTGGTAATGGGCTTTGGGCTGATGGGGGCTGTCTGGAAATGGGGTGATGGGGGGTTAGGACTGGTAATGGGTTATAGGGGGGGCTTAAACTGAAAATGGGGTGATGGGGGTTTAGGACTGGAAGTGGGTTGATGGGGGGGGGCTAGGACTGGTATTGGGATGGGGGGTTGCTAGGACTGGAAATGGGCTGATGGGGGGCTAGGACTGGAAATGGGCTGATGCAGGGACTAGAAGGGAATGGATGCTGGGTGAGGCTGGAACTAGAAGGGAGCTGATGTTGGGGGAGGATTAGAATGGGATGGGGCTGGGAGAGTAAAATGGAGAGGGGAAAAATATTTTGTGTGGGAGGGATAAAAAATCTACAATTGGCCGGGTATTGGAAGAGTAAGTGGGGATTGAGGATGGAGGGGTAAAATTTGAGTGGATGAAATAGGAATGAGGAAAGAGCAAAAGGAGAAAGATTAGTATGTTAAAGCGGATGTAGAGAGAGAGAATGGAAAAAAAAACTAGAAGAGAGAAGAAAGGACAAATGGACAGCAGATGATGGAGAGTTAGCAGAAAACATGAAGAAACCAGAAGAAAGTGGCTGGAGCAATTGCAACTGTGTAACTGAGCTGAGGTATTCTGTTTATGTAATTCCTTTTTGACATTGCCACTTGTTCTCTTTCCCCAGTAGGTCATGTATTGTTATTCTCTGAAATGTATTGGTTTAATATTTGCAGTGTTGCCTTTTGATAGGTATGGTATGGTGCTTTGTGAGTCCTGGTAGTACTGTTAGGATACGGCGGGTTTGCTATTGGTTCTAAATGGGCAGTTTTTGTAGTAGTTCCTAATGTGCCTGGCGGTTGGCACTGGATTATAGTAATGTAGAAATCTTTTAGTCTGTCTTTATCCATACACTCATTAAGAGACATGTTTACTAAAAGTTAGTGTATGTTAGCATTATGCAAATATTTATGCAAATTGACGTGCTGGCACTTTGAGGAAATTCTTTGGTTTTGTGCGGCAGTTTGGGCACTCGGGCTCAAAAAGGTTAGCCATCACTGGCTTAGGAAATCTTCCCTGTACAGGTGAAAACCTATCTGGCAAAGAGTGGCAAATAAAAGCCACTCAAATGGATGCAGAAAACTCTGCTCTGGATAGACTTTCAAAGTCAGCCTCCATTCCTGCCAAGAAAAAGCCTTTTAAAAAGTCTTTCTTTAAAAAGGGCAGATTTCCTTCTACTTCTGGCCAACAATCTTCTACAGGTCGCTTTTCCACTAAGCATCAGCAACCTAAACAGGCCAGACCTAAGCCTACAGGGGCTGCTGCAACTCAGCAAGCCCAACCTCCTCAGGGTTTTTGACTTGAGGCTAGAGAACTTAGCCTTTCTGGCTCTAAAACAGCCAGAGCCTCTCACAATTCCAGGAAGGTTGGCTCATTTTGCTCCCAGATGGGAGCAAATAACATCAGAGCAGTGGGCCCTCTCCATCATAAGAGAGGGCTACAAGCTTCATTTCTCAGACCTTCCTCCCCACACCATGGTGAGACACTTCAATTCTCCCACATCTCTTCTCGACCTTCTAGGTCAAGAGGTAGCTACCCTTCTTGCCCAAGGGGCAATAGAAGAAGTTCCTCTTCTTCATCAAGGGTCAGGGTTCTACTCCCCCTATTTTCTCATTCCAAAGAAGACAGGGGGATACAGGCCCATCTTAGATCTCAGAGAATTGAACAAATTTCTATGCAAGGAGAAGTTCAAGATGCTTTCTCTGGGCACTCTCCTTCCATACCTTCAAAGTCAGGATTGGCTTTGTTCTCTAGATCTCAAGGATGCGTACACACATGTCCTCATCCATCCCTCTCACAGAAGATTCCTACACTTTCTTTTCCAAGGAAAACATTACCAATACAGAGTCCTTCCTTTTGGTCTGGCCTCTGCTCCAAGAGTGTTCACCAAATGCATGGCAATAGTTGCTGCATTTCTACGCACTCTGGGAATATTTGTCTTCCCATACCTGGACGACTGGCTCATTCGAGCTCCATCTCAGTCAGAGGCCCAGATTTCCCTGGACCGCACAAGGCGCATTCTGCAGTATCTGGGACTTGTGGTAAACCTCCCAAAGTCTCAGCTCACCCCTACTCAGTCCCTAGAATTCATAGGGGCCTGGTTGGATACCACTACTGCAAGGGCCTACCTTCCTCAGGCCCGTTGCCAACGTCTAGTGCAGTTAGCCTCCCAGATTCAGTCAAAGAGCCACTTAACTGCCCGGGAGATGCTACAACTGCTAGGCCACATGGCTTCCACAGTGCATGTGGTACCCTATGCTCACCTACACATGAGAGCAGCTCAATGGACTTTGTCCACCCAGTGGACTCCAGCTTCAGGAGCTCTCTCAGACCAAATAGCAACCACCAAACGTCTATTTTGGTCTCTCCAATGGTGGATGTCCACTCAAAATTTGGTGCTGGGGTCCCCTTTCCAACAGTTGTTGCCCCAAGCAACCCTCACAACAGATGCCTCGCAAACAGGTTGGGGAGCCCATCTACAGGACCTCTCCACTCAAGGCACTTGGTCCCCACAGGAGACCTCTCTTCATATCAACCTCTTGGAGCTTCGAGCAGTTTATCTAGCTCTCAAGGTCTTTCATACTCTCCTCAGCTACAAGACAGTCCTCATTCATACGGACAATCAAGTAGCCATGTTTTACATAAACAAGCAAGGAGGAACTGGATCTCTGTCGCTTTGCAACGAAGCTTTAAGATTGTGGGCCTTCGCCAGAGAGCATCAAATCCATCTCCTGGCAGTATACCTCCCAGGAGTCCAAAACTCTTGGGCAGACAGACTCAGTCAAGTTCTGCTTCCACACGAATGGTCCCTGCACATGGATCAGGTACTCAGAATCTTCCAAGAATGGGGAACCCCGGACATAGACCTCTTTGCAAGTCCGTGTCAGGGAATTCAGGCCAAGGATGCCTTCCTCCTTCATTGGGGTCAGGGCTTCCTCTATGCATTTCCACCCATTCCCTTGATTCCCAAGACTCTGTTCAAACTCCAGAGGGATCAAGGATCTATGATCCTCATAGCTCCATGCTGGCCACGCCAAGTGTGGTACCCTCTACTTCTGCATCTCTCCCAAGCCCCCTCCCTGGACTTGGGAGCTGCTCCAGACCTTCTGTCCCAGGGGGAAGGGACTTTGTGGCACCCAAACCCCAAGTCCCTACACCTCAGAGCTTGGTTACTGAAGGCCTAGACCTTCAGGATTGGAATCTTTCTCAACAAGTGAAGGATATCCTCCATGCTTCCAGAAAACCTTCCACCAGGCGTTCTTATGCTTTCAAATGGAAAAGGTTTTCCATTTGGTGTGCTGAAAAGGGTCTTGACCCTCTAGCACTACCTTTAAATTCTCTGTTAGACTATCTCCTGCATCTCTCCAATGCAGGCCTTAAAACGAATTCAGAAAGAGTCCATTTGAGTGCTATTGCAGCATCACTTAAGCCTATCAATGGACAACTTATTTCCTCTCATCCTCTCATTGCAAGATTCATGAGAGGCCTAACTTTAACTAAACCTCCCATTAGGCCTCCTCCGGTAGCATGGGACTTAAATTTGGTTCTTGGTCAGCTTATGAAGCCACCTTTTGAACCCTTAGCCACTACCTCCTTGAAGTTTCTTTCCTGGAAGGTTATTTTCCTCATTGCAGTCACTTCAGCTCGCCGCATCAGTGAACTGCAGGCATTAGTGGCTAATCCACCTTATACAAGGTTCCATCATGATAAGGTAGTCCTTAGGACAAATCCACACTTTATGCCTAAAGTGGTCTCACCTTTTCATCTTAATCAAGAGGTATATTTACCTGTCTTTTTTCCAGCTCCTCATGCATTCAATGCAGAGAGGAATCTTCATACTCTGGATTGTAAAAGAGCTCTTGCTTTTTACTTAAACAGGACACAGCAACATAGAAAGTCTTCCCAGCTTTTTGTTGCTTTTGATCCTTCTCATTTGGGACTTCCAGTCTCCAAGAGAACACTGTCCAATTGGATTGCTCAATGTATTTCTTTCGCCTACCAGAGTAAGAACCTTTCTCTGGAGAGCCATGTCACAGCTCATAATGTGAGGGCCATGGCCACCTCTATGGCTCATCTAAATTCTGTGTCCATCGACCAGATCTGTCGAGCAGCCACCTGGGCCTCGGTTCATACCTTCACAGCCCATTACTGCTTGGACAAGGACTCCCGCCGGGATGCCTTGTTTGGTCAGGCTGTCCTCAAACACCTGTTCCATTCTTAAAAAACTCCTACCCTCCTTCCCTGGATGGATGCCTGAAATCCATAGGAGGAGGTAGACCCCTTCCCAGGGTCTCATATCCTTGGGGATCTCCCAGGCATCTTAGCTAGGGAGTCCCCATATGTGAAGACTCATTCCTGCTTGTTCCTGGAGATAGCACAGTTACTTACCTGTAACAGGTGATCTCTGGGAACAGCAGGAATAAGTCTTCACAACCCACCTGCCTCCCCTAGGAGTTGTATCTCTTTTTCTATCTTTCCTTTCCTCTCTCTCTCTATTGTCTCAGCTTTAAACTCGAACTGAGGAGAACTGGTTAGGAAAGGCGGGAAGGCAGCGCGCAGGCGCTGTGGGATGCTCCCAAAAGCTTTCCTTTTTGGGAAGCTGGGGAGCGTTCCCGCGCAGGCTCCGTCGGTACCGATGTACCCATATTTGAAGACTTATTCTTGCTGTTCCCAGAGATCATCTGTTACAGGTAAGTAACTGTGCTTTATTGGACATTAGCTAGCACTAAGTTCAACTCAGACCATTGGACTAAAACAGGCTCTGCAGCACTTAGCACACTCTAATGTCCCTTATCACTCTCATGGTCCTAAATCAATTATACATGCATAAAACTTCCAAATTAATGCTCACTAAAGTTGAGTTATTTTTTATGCTTCCTAATCAAATTTTATGCACGTTAATTTTTGAAATGAGCTGAAGAAGTCCAAAAATTGGAAAGAATCCAAAATTGATCCAAAACTGAAATGAAAATTTTTCTGTGCGCATTCTTATCATTCAGCATTTTCCAAATCTGTAATGTCTACTACTTTTAAATATTTTTTACTAATCCATTTCATACAAATATAACTGCAGTACATTCTTTCCAAGACGAATCATTTGGAACCTAAGAGCTTGTCCTCTGTGCCTCAGGTCAGCTGCCGTGCACCTGACTCTACTAAGGAATGACCTAGCTGCCATGAATAAAGAGGTGACCCTACTGAAGGAGGAACTGGCTGCAATGAAGCACACCTCTTCTAGGATACAAACTGAACAATGTCCACCACTGCTCCCACAAAGAATCAAACACCCCAGGGACAAGTGGATCACAGTGGATTCTGGTAGATTGTGACCTGTAACGCACAAACATCCTATGCATCAAGAGATATCCCTGCATAATGCCTTCTCTGCCTTGGCTAATGAGGACGAGGAACTGAGGGAGGAACTGGCTGCAATGAAGCGCACCTCTTCTAGGATACAAACTAAACAAAGTCCACCACTGCTCCCACAAAGAATCAAACACCCCAGGAACAAATGGATCACAGTGGGTTCTGGTAGATTGCGACCTGTGACACAGAGGCATCCTATGCATCAGGAGATATCCCTGCATAATGCCTTCTCTGCCTTGGCAAATGAGGATGCCCAATCCAAAGAAAATGAAGGGCTCTTAAATGAAACAGACAATGCCCAATCTCCTGCTAAAGCACCAAATATGAAGAAAACCTCAAATAGCAAACTACTACTACTTGGAGATTCCATCATCAGTGGCATCAACTTGGGAACATAGTTCAAAGGAGAGAAGATAGTCAAGTGCTTCCCAGGCTCTTCAGCCAGCAGGAATACAAACCACATTGTTGAAGTATTTAGCGCAGAAAGTGAACACTCCAAACTTGATGTTATCCACTTGGGCACAAATGATCTGGCTAGAAACAGTGCCTCTACAGTCCAAAAGGACTTCCAATCTCTGGGACAGAAACTCAAGCCCATTGTTAACACTGTTGCATTCTGAGAGGTTCTACCTGTTCTTGGTAAGGGGGCAAAAAGGCTGCATCGCATTAACAGCTTTAATACATGGCTCCAGACCTGGTGCAAACAAGAAGGATTCAGATTTATTGGTGACTGGGGTAACAGCTGGAACAACAAGAGACTATACTGTGCTGATGGACTACATCTCTCTGTCGCAGGGAAAGGAATCCTAAGTGAAAATTTCAAGCAATATGTGGATATGCATTTAAACTAGAAAAAGGGGATGACGGATGTGGAAGGTCAAGCTCTGGATGTCACTCCCTGCAAAAGCAGATTAAAATCAGAAACAGCCACACTTTTAAACCACACATCAAAAACAAGTGGGAAGATGTAGGCAGAACAAAATCAATGCAAAATACACACAAGCCAATTAAATGCTGGAAAGCAATGAGCACATATGCTCGAAGCTTAGCCAACAAAGTTCCGGACCTGGAAGCCCTAATGGTGGAAATGGATTTGGACATTGTGGCCATTACAGAAACATGGCTAAATGAATCACATGATTGGGATATAGCCATAGCTGGCTATAATCTATTCAGAAGAGACAGAGAAAATGGAAGAGGAGGAGGAGTAGCCTTGTATGTCAAAAGCAATATTAAACCTACTGAAATGCAGGGGGCATGGGGAAAAGAAGAAGCGCTATGGATTGTGTTGGAAAGAGGAGATGGCACTGTCATCCATACTGCTGTAGTCTACAGACCTCCGACACAAATTGAAGAGATAGATAACGAATTGATTATAGATATTGCCAAGATAGCCACAAAGAGGGAAGCGATAATATTGGGCGACTTTATTCTACCTGATGTGGATTGGATTACTCCTTCTGCAAATCTGGAAAGAAGCAAAAAAATTGTGGATGCTCTCCAAGATGCGTTACTTAGACAAATGGTGATGGAACCAACCAGGGAAAGCTCAACGCTGGATTTAGTGCTCACCAACAGTGATAGAGTATCGAATGTCTTCGTGAGTGCCCCTGTGAGCAGTAGCGATCTTCACACAGTGTGGTTTGAGATAAAAGCCATGGTACAGGCCAATCATAGCAAACTCAAAGTCCTAAACTTCAAAAACACCGACTTCAATAAAATGGCTGAGTACCTAAAGGAGGAGCTGACAGGGTGGAAGGAGATAAGGGAAGTGGAATTGCAATGGGCTAAACTAAAGGTGGCAATAAAAAGGGCAACAGATAAATATGTAACAAAAGTAAACAAAAACAAGAGGAGAAGAAAACCCGTTTAGTTTTCCAAAGAAGTGGCTGCTCAAATAAAGGCAAAAAACACAGCTTTTGCAAAATTCAAAAGCTCACAAACAGAGGAACACAGAACTGAATACAGGATCAAACTCAAAGAGACAAAAAGAGAAATAAGGACAGCAAAATGAAAGGCAGAGGAAAAGATGGCTAAAGATGTTAAGTGTGGCGACAAAACTTTCTTCAGGTATATTCGGGAAAGGAAGAAGATCAGAGGTGGAATTGCAGGACTCAGAAGTGCTGTGAACGGACTTGTGGAAAGTGACATTGGAAAAGCAAAATTGCTAAACAAATACTTCTGCTCTGTTTTTACTAAAGAAAGTCCCAGAGAAGGACCACCTATGAC
Organism: Ichthyophis bannanicus; assembly: GCA_033557465.1. Taxonomy (NCBI): domain Eukaryota; kingdom Metazoa; phylum Chordata; class Amphibia; order Gymnophiona; family Ichthyophiidae; genus Ichthyophis; species Ichthyophis bannanicus. The sequence goes on from CM066036.1 coordinate 189,635,008, forward strand.
TCCCAAATATAAAAATGGGAATGAAGTACATACCACACCATTCACAGAAGATGAAGTGTTAGAACAACTTGCAAAGCTGTAAGTGGTCAAGGCCATGGGACTGGATGGGATACATCCCAGGATACTGAAAGAGCTCAGAGAGGTTCTTGCAGGGCTGTTTAAGGATGTTTTCAACAGATCTTTGGAAACAGGAGAGGTTCCTCAGGACTGGAGAATGGCTGATGTCGTACCTCTACACAAAAGTGGTGACAGAGAAGAAGTGTCAAACTACAGGCCCGCAAACCTTACCTCGGTGGCGGGAAAAGTAATGGAGGCACTCCTGAAAGAGCGAATAGTGAACTGTCTCAAAACCAACAGGTTACAAGACCCGAGGCAACATGGTTTTACCGAAGGACGATCTTGCCAAACAAATTTGATTGAGTTCTTTGACTGGGTGACCAGGGAACTAGATCAGGGGCATGCGATGGATGTCATCTACCTGGATTTCAGCAAAGCCTTTGATACTGTTCCTCATAGGAGGCTTATCAATAAACTCAGTAGCTTGGGGACGGATCCCAAGATGGTAAATTGGATCAGAAATTGGTTGATTGACAGATGACAGAAGGTGATGGTAAATGGAGCTCACTTGGATGAAGGGAAGGTGATTAGCGGGGTGCCTCAGGGGTCGGTCCTGGGCCCGGCACTGTTCAATGTATTTGTGAGTGATATTGCTGAAAGACTGAATGGAAAAATATGTCTTTTTGCAGATGACACAAAAGTTTGCAACAGAGTGGACTCCCCCGAGGGAGTGGTTAACATGAGGAAAGATCTACAAAAGCTGGAAGAATGGTCTAATACTTGGCAATTAAGATTTAATGCAAAGAAGTGCAGAGTCATGCACTTGGGTAGCAGAAACCAAGGGAAATGTATGCGATAGGGGGCGAGAGGTTGGTGTGCACGAATCAGGAGAAAGACCTTGGTGTGATTATTTCTGAAGATCTCAAGGTGGCAAAACAGTGCAACAAGGCGGTGGCAAAAGCCAGGAGGATGTTGGGCTGCATACAAAGAGGAATTACCAGCAGAAAGGAAGAGGTACTAATGCCACTGTACAAGTCACTGGTGAGGCCTCACTTGGAATACTGTGTTCAGTTTTGGAGACCATATCTTGCAAAGGATGTAAAAAGACTGGAAGCTGTTCAGAGGAAGGCGACCAAAATGATTTGGAGCCTGTGTCAGAAGCCTTATGAGAAGAGACTTGAAGACCTAAACATGTACACTTTGGAGGAGAGGAGGGACAGGGGAGATATGATTCAAACCTTTAAATACTTAAAGGGAAATAATGAACAAACATAGGAGTAGCCTAGTGGTTAGAACACTGGCTTGGTAACCAAGCAACCAGGGTTCAATTCCCACTAGTACTCCTTGTGGCCTTGGGCAAGTCACTTAACCCTCCATTGCCTTGGAAGAAAGGCCTGACGATTTACTTCTGGTGACACTGCCAAGAAAACCCAGGAGCTTCTGGGTCGCCAGGAGTCAGGACTGACTCAAAAGGCACACTTTGCAATGAACGAACAAACCTCTTCCAAAGACAGGGAAGCTGTAAAACTAGACGGCATAACATGAAGCTGCAAGGGGGTAAATTGAAAGGCTATGTCAGGAAATACTTTTTCACTGAAAGGGTGGTGGATGCTTGGAATGCCCTCCTGATGGAAGTGTTGGGGCAAACACGGTGACGGAATTGAAAATGGTATGGGACAGACACAGTGGCCCCCTTTATAGCAACAGAATAAAATCAAAATAAACTGAACCATCTAATTTCTCAACAAATAGGGGTGTCCTACATGGAGTGGTGGGTTCACCCCTAAACAAAGACATGGGGAGGGATGGCCTGCACGGAGCGGCAGGAGGGGTGCACCTACTCTTGCCATCGTACTGGGCAGACTAGACGGACCATACTGGTCTTTATCTGGCATCATTTACTATGTTACTATGTTACTATGTAAATTATGAAGGGGGGAGGGGGGCTGATAAGTCTCTGGCCTTGTAAGGAAACACAAAGCTACAGGCACACTTCAGTCCCGTTGGTCCAAATGATCTCTCTGCAGTTTTGTTTTATTTGGTATGAAATAAAACGAAACTGCAGAGAGATCATTTGGACCACTGACACTGAAGTGTGCCTGTAGCTTTCTGTTTCGTTACAAGGCCAAATATTTATCAGCCTCCCCTCATATGCATTTGTGGACATGAAGCTATGTTTATAGAAGAGAATATTTTAACTTTGAATGTCCTCTTGACAATTAATGGAAGGATGTTGGCATCTTTATATTATCTCTTGGAACAAAGATGTCAAAGTTGATATGAGTGTTATAAAAACTAACTATGTTCCCTAAAACTTATTTTCAAAAAGTCAAGGGAGTCAGATGAAACAATGTTGATGTTTTTGAACATTTAAAACCAGCTCCTATTGTCTAGCCTGGTGGCTCAGTAGCAGCACTGTGCACTACTAGATAAGTTACGAGGTGAGATAATCCACTATACAGGCTGGCTGAGGACAGGGACGCTAGACCTTTATTTCTCTAGTTTGCTTACTTTCAGTTGAAAGCCTGGTTTTGCATATGGAGGCTGATTCCATACTGGCCGTTCATCCCTTTTACGACCGATCAGTATCGGGGCGTACAGAGGTAGACCCGTTTCTGCTCCTGTGGGGGCTAGACATGCCTGTGGGATCAGAATCGGGTCTATGGCCTGGACGTGCAGGCTGGCCCCAAATTCTGATCAGCTGCACGCCCAGCCTACATACCCAGCTAATTCAACCAGGCTCCTGAATGGAGCCACAATCCCAGCCAACAGCAACCCCGTTCTATCCCCGCAGCCCGACCCCCAATCTGGCCTCCCATGGCCAGGGTTGGGCTGCGGGTATCCCCTTGCACCCCTCAACTTCTGTCTCTGCCCGGTGCCATGGTCCCCCAACATCCAGGGGGACTCATTCCACCTCCATGGCCGACCCTGGATGTACAGATCCGACCTCAGAATCAGCCCTGTACATCGGGGGTCACTCTCTGCCCACCACCCACCCTCGCTCCGCCTCTATCCCGCCCCCTCCCTCCCATGAACAGAGCTCCCCGTACAAATCACCTGTTCATATGGGGAGCTCGGTCCCAGGCAGGCTGCCCAGCTGTTTAGTGGGTCTGGAAGGCTGTGGCATTCCCAATTCCATGAGTATTTTACAAAAGGCTACCCAGGAGACCAAGGAAGAAGGAGGAAAGGAGCAGAAAGATTCTGAACAGTAAACTAATTTGGCTTGCAACTAAGTTCAACAGCTTGAACAGAGCGTAGAGACCAGAGAAGTGAATTAGAAGTCAACAGATATAGGTCTGAGCTAAATAGAGAGTGTTTCTGTGCCTGCTGACTGCTGAGCTTTGGAGTTTCAGCTTTAGAAGAAAGGATGGGTGCATCTCACTACTATCTTGGGAGATTCAAAAAAATTGGACTGCCAGAGCTTGATTCTCCAGGAGTACCAGATAGTGCCAGTGGAGAGGCGAAAGTGTGCGCATTCATACTTAAGACTGGAAGAAGAGGTGTTTTGCATTGGTTATGGGGCACTACAAGGAGGTTTGCACTGAACTCAGGTTCTTTTGCTTTGGAGGTGGGTTTTAGTTGGGTGTTGAACTCAGCTGGCAAGCACTTGTTAAGGGTTGTCACGCCCATAGCCCCTTACATGTGTATGGAGGGGCGTGCTTGTTAGATAGAGTTCCCCAATTAAGCAATGTTCCAGACTGGCTATCTTGCAAAGGATTATGGTAATGGTAGTCCAGTCATGCGGTGCTTGCCTTGGAGGTAAAGAAGACTATGTAGCTGGTTCGAGTGTAAGGTGATGACAGAATATTTATTTATTTATGAGGTAAATCCAAATGCACACAGATTCACTTGGTAACACCTTAGGATGTATTCTCCAGGATTTTATATTCAAAATAACAATATAACTGAAAGGTAAAGCAAGTAGCTTGTAAAGTCCATTAACAACAGAAAGTCTTTCTCTCAGTCACTGCTGACAAACCTGCTCAGCAGTGCTGGAGTAAAGGAAACCAAAAAAGTAAAAGTTTCTTCACAAAAACAGCTTTTCTATTCACATTCAAAGCACTTTTGTATCCAACGTGTGCATAGCCTGAGCTGTGTGCTGCTCTGGTACCAGCTAGCTAACAAGCTTCAATCAACAGCTCTTTTTCTTTTCTGCACAAGTATTTACACAAACTTCTAGTGTGCCAGTTACTAGAATGTTTCCTTTTTATGTTTGATTCCACTTTCAGGATTTCTCTGTGCTAGCAACTATGCATAAAGAACAGTCCATGAGATTATCGTCCTCCTCTGTAATTATAGCTTGTTCTTCTATTTGCATAGGTTCTATATCAGGAGCTGGATCAGAGGGCTTTATTAACTGACCTTCATTAGGACAGGAACTGTCTAAACACTTTGCCTTGCTTTAGGTTAGACAAACGTTCATAGTTCATACCTGGGTTAAAGCTGGCATTAGACTGTCCTCTCAAATATTCTGGCCAGTATGCATTGGAGCTTTTATAACCTGTCCTCCAGTCTATATTCCTGGACCTCAGGGCATCTGCTCCATACCTCTTCTTAGGGTTCCCAGCTTAAATTCCCCAAGCCTTTGGATTTCCCCAATCTCTTGAAGCTGGCTTCTCCCAGGAATCTCTCCTTGTTCTCACACTTGCCCTCAAGCCTCCGCTCAGGCTTCCTCTCCTTCTCCTCAGGCTTTCCTCCTCTCCTCTCTGCATATTCTGTTCTAGTTTTAAAGTACCCAGTTTCCAACCCCTCCCTTGCACTCCTCAGGTGTTGCTGATCAAAGTCTCTCCTGGCAGCTGAATAATTAGAAGTGATGTAAGGGTTTCTCAGTCTGGGCTTATACTCCTTCACCTCATCTCCACTAGAGGCTCTCTGCAGGCCACTGCAGCCTGGAACAACCTGTCTTTTAGGTAAATGTGCAGTTTTATTTTATTTATTTCTCAACTGGAGCAAATGGAGGTGACACGGCTGGAATCTGGCTCAGCATATTTGGCTGATGTCCACTACGACTTGATCAGTGTGTTAGCAAATAGCATGTCGTCTTTGGTAGCCGCTCGGTGTTACCTGTGGTTAAGGAATTGGGCGGCTGATGGTTCTTCCAAGTCGCATCTCAGTAAGCTCCCTTTTAAAGGCAAGCTGCTGTTTGGGGAAGATCTGGAAAATTGGTTAATTGGGAGAGTCCAAAGGGGGAAGGCTCCTGGAAGACAAGCCTAAGCAGGGGAAGCCCATGCCGGCCTCTCGGGGCAGTTTAGAGAGTTCAGGAGATTTTGTACTTCTCGCTTAGGAAGTTTCCAAAGAGGAAGATTTGCTTTTAGAGCCCAGGGGTTTTGTGGGTTTCGTGGACAATCAGAGGTTTCGCAGCAGCCTCTGCAACATCAAGTCGAAAACCACAATGAAGCGAGGAGGGCCCGGGTAGGAAGTCATCTGATTGGAGGGCGGCTTCGGGAGTTTCTTCCTGCCTGGGCCCAAATAACGTCCAACCGATGGGTGTTGGAGATAATTCGTGAAGGCTATGCTCTAGAATTGGCACGTCCAGTCCTGGATTCATTTGTGTTTTCACCCTGCAAAGGTCGGCAGAAAACACTAGCAGTATAACGCACATTGGATTGGCTCTTGCAAATAGGAGCAGTAGCGTTGATTCCGTCAACAGACTATGGGGTAGGTCGTTACTCCATTTATTTCATTGTGCCAAAGAAAGACGGGTCCCTCCGGTCTATCCTGGATCTAAAAGGGGTGAATCGCTGTCTCCGAGTGCATCATTTCTGGATGGAAACTTTGCGTTCGGTCATTGTGGCAGTGCGCCAAGGAGAGTTCTTGACCTCCCTCGATCTCACGGAAGTGTATTTGCACATTCTAATCCGGCAGCCCATCAAACGTTTCTATGGTTCACCCTCCCTTGGGGACATAACCAGTTCCAAGCATTGCCCTTCGGCCTGGCGACGGCGATGCACACTTTCACCAAGATCATGGTGATGGTGGCAGCAGTGTTGCGAAAGGAAGGCATTTTAGTTCACCCTTATCTTGATGATTGGTTGATTTGGGCAAAGTCCGAGGCAGAGAGCGTGCAGGTTATGGACAAAGTAGTGAAGTTTCTGCAGAGCCTCGGCTGGGTAGTCAATTCAGCCAAGAGTCGGATAGTTCCGTCCCAGGACCTAGAATACCTGGGGGTATGCTTTGACACGCGGAGAGGAGCGGTGTTTTTGCCGGATCGTCGGGCTCAAGTCCTTCGACAGCTAGTGCGCAAGTTCATGTCCACCCCGTTACCCTCAGCCTGGAGCTATCTTCACGTGCCAGGGACAATGGCAGCAACCCTGGAGGTAGTCCCGTGGGCCAGATTTCACATGCGGCCGTTGCAGAGGTTGCTGCTTCATTGGTGGTCTCACCAGAACAGTTCACTGAACAAACATCTGCCCTGTCCTCTCTGGGTCAGGTGGTCTCTTCAGTGGCGGCTTTGTCCCAGAAATCTCGAGGCGGGCCTGCCCCTGGAACAGCCCCAGTGGCTCCCATTGTTGACAGACACGAGTCTCACGGGATAGGGAGCACACTGCAGAGATCTCTTCGCGCAAGGTACTTGGACCGACCAGGAGGGCCAATGGTCGATCAACCATCTCGAGTTGGGAGAAGTGCTTCTAGCGCTACAGAAGTTCGAGGCCACGGTGAAATACCAGGCAGTGAGAGTGCTTTCGGACAATTCCATGACGGTGGCCTACATCAATCAGCAAGGCGGAACGGGAAGCATGGCCATGGAAGAGGAAGCAGGGGTGTTGTTCGCTTGGGTAGAACCTTGACTACAAGCAATCTCGGCGACGCACATTGCAGGAAAGGACAATGTGATGGCAGTCTTTCTCAGCAGGGTCCAGGTGGACACCGGGGAATGGGAGCTCCATCCGGAAGTGTTTGCTCAAATAGTCCGCAGATGGGGGCCGCCGATTATGGATCTCATGGCAGCCTTTCAGTCAGCAAAGACGAGTCACTTCTACAGCCGGCGGTGAGAGAGGATGTCGGAAGGGATCGACGCCCTGATACAACATTGGCCGTCATCAGGTCTCCTCTATGTCTTCCCCCTGTGGGCACTCATAGAGCGAGTGGTTCAGCGCATCGAGGCTCATCGAGGAAGAGTGCTTTTGGTGGCTCTGGATTGGCCAAGACGCCCGTGGTATACCAATCTAGTATGGCTGCTAGACAGGGATCCTTGGAGATTACCGATAACAGAGAATCTGTTGCTTCAGGGCCCGCTTTGAATGCCTCAGGTGGATCGGTTCTCGCTTACGGCTTGGCCATTGAAAGGGCGAGGTTAAAGAGAAAAGGTTATTCTGGAGCGGTCATCGCAACTTTACTTCGAGCTAGGAAGAAGTCCACATCTCTCGCATATGTGCGCATATGGTGTATTTTTGAGGACTGGTGTTCACAGCGACAGGTTCGAGTTGCTACGGTATCCGTCCCTATTGTGTTAAGATTCCTACAAGATGGATTTGATAAGGCCCTGGCAGCCAGCTCTTTGCGGGTCCAGCTAGCAGCTCTGTCTTGCTATAGAGGTAAAGTCCAGGGAGTGGCCTTGGGCTCTCATGTTGATGTGGTGTGTTTTCTCAAAGCGGTATCTAGGCTTCGGCCCTCTCACAGAATAGTGGTGCTGCTGTGGGATCTCAATTTGTTTTTGGGAGCGTTAGCTAAACAACCATTTGAGCCTTTGCACCAGGCTTCAGTTAAGGATTTAACTTTAAAAGCAGTATTTTTAGTGGCCATCTGCTCGGCGAGGCGAGTCTCGGAGCTACAGGCGTTGTCCTGTCAAGAGCCGTTTTTGTCTTTTTCTAGGGAAAAGGTGGTGTTACATCCAGTTCCGTCGTTTTTGCCCAAGGTAGTTTCGCCTTTTCACTTGAATCAATAGGTATCTTTACCAGTATTAGGATCTGCAGAGGGGAGTGTCTCAGACCGTAGTCTACACCGCTTGGACATAAGGAGAGTATTGCGGCAATACTTAAAGGTCTCAGAGTCTTTTCGCAAGTCTGATTGCCTCTTCATTCTGTTTGGAGGTCCCTGTAGAGGGGAAGCGGCTGCTAAAGCTTCCATTTCCAGATGGGTCTGAGAAGCAATTGCATCAGCATATATTTTGCAAGGTCGTCAGGTGCCAGTGGCACTATTGGCTCACTCTACTAGAGCGCAAGCGATGTCCTGGGCGGAGAACAGTTTGGTTCTGCCAGTGGAGATTTGCAGAGCAGCCACTTGGTCATCTCTTCATACATTCAGTAAACACTACCACCTGGACATTCTTGCTGCGGATGATGCCTGTTTCGGGTCAGCGGTGTTGCGATCCGGATTGAAAGGTCCTTCCCAATGATTACTGTTCTGTTACATCACAGAGGTGGAGGACTGAGCTGGAGGAATGATAAGGAAAGAGAAATTAGGCTTACCTGCTAATTGTTGTTCCTTGAGGAACTCCAGTTCAGTCCTCAATCCCGCCCGGGATGATCAATTCAGAGGATGGTTTTTGGTTTGGGGGGGAACACCAGTCACTAAGTGTAGAGAAACCTTAATAGTCTTGGGATCGCGGTGATTCTTTATTTCTGACTTTCTTGCCTTCTTTCTTTCTTGCTCAGCTCGGGGGGGGGGGGGAGGGAAAGTACAAGAAGAGGTTTCTTCTTATTTGAAGGACTGTTAGTTAAAAGTTAGTTGACAGTTATTTGTTGCTCCTTTGAATCTGCTTTGTCAATAGTTCACTGGGGCTGATGGGAGATACCAGCAGGGTACATCCAGTGATGTCACAGTTTTGACATGCCCGGTCTCCAAGCTGCAGGAGGAGGTACACTACCCAGAGGTGGAGGACTGAACTGGAGTTCCTCAAGGAAGAACAATTAGCAGGTAAGTCTAAAATGCAGGAACTTACCACAGCATTTAGCCCAAAAATTTAGCATAGAGGTGGCAGAGGACCCACAATAAAAAAATGGAGGCATTCCTAGCATGTCCCCATCTAGCTAGCGCTGTTCAATACCACCCCTGTGTTAAGCAGTTAGCTGCAGTGAATGTGGGTGCGCTTAATGCCACTTTGCTTGTTTGCTGTTAGCGCAGGTAACTTTAATGCAAACAGTGTGTAATCTCCACTCTTGAACCTCCTGTGTTAAGCAGTTAGCACTGAGATTCTTAGCGCAGCCGCATTTTGGTGCACAGTAAAGATTACCACGGCATGCTAAATCTCACACTAACTGTTAGCACACTTTAATAAACATGCCCCCTTAGTAGCTACTCCCCTTAATTGTTTACAAAGGGATTGGCTGGATGGTGGGATTTGGGAAACGGTATCATATTTCTAAAAGAGAGGTGAAGGGTGGGGCAGCCAGCGGGGCCATTCTTTATATTGAATTTAAATTGGCGTGGGACTTTGATATCTTAAAAAGAAAGCATCAAATATCTTGCAATTGGTGAAGGTGCTCTTTTTCTTCAAAAGTTCAGGGATGGGGGCTATTGGTACTTCACCAGCTCCTTTCAGTTGTTGCCTGGGTGAATAGGCTTATGTGCTAGTAGGCCAGTGCTCCCAGGGGTAAGTTAACAACATCTATTGGCAAATAATACATATAACTGTCAATTAAAATATGTTAATTGGCAAATTTAATTTCATAAATTTTAATTTAATTTCAATCATTTGTATTCTTCATTTTAACTGTAATACACCTCTGGAGCGGATTCCAATCTAGCAAGTTATATCTTACAATTAACATCAAGTCTAGTATCAACTGATTACCAAATAAATACATGATCATAAAAATAAAACAGCAAGGTATAAACAAGCTAGCAACCATATAATTCATTATATATGCCTCTAAAATAAATATGTTTTCAAGCATTTCCTAAAGATCAAATACAGTAGTTATCCTCGTTTCTTACTTCATCCTGTAACAAATTCCACTCTGTTGCAGCTTTAAACCAAAATGATTATTCCATAATAGATTTTCACAAAGATATAGCAAACCTTTGCCTCTGAGATTTTATTCTAAATTTGGGAGTGCAAGTTTCTCATTTCCTCAAAGATAAGGAAGCTCAGCTCTCAAGAGCTTGATTTTGTTATTGTTGTTAAGTGCCGTCGAGTCGGTGTTGACTCCTGGCAACCCTCTGGATAGTTGACCTAAACTTTGTTCAGTCTTCTTAATGTTAAGGTGCAAACCCATTTTAAGACTATATTACTTGATCTTGAGAAGCAAATGTTTCAAATTGTCTTCACTTTCAGTCAGTAATGTGGTATCATCAACATAGCGAAGGTTTTGTTTTGTTTTGTTTTGCTTTAACACCTACAAAGTTAAATTATTGTTCAATGTAAATAGTTGACTTCTATTGTTCAATGTAAAAATGTATACAAATGTGTACATGACTGTTAAACTGTTATATGTAAACCGCCCTTGATCTCTGGAAGGGGCGGTATAAAAGAAATAGTTAAAAAAATAAAATAAAATAAAAATAAATAAAATAAAATTATTGATGAGTCTCCCACCACACCAATCTTCACACCTCTGTCGTCTCCATATAGTCCTGCTTCTTTGTTGATTTGTTCTGCATATAAATTAAATAGGTAGGAGTATAAAACTCTCGAACCAATCTGCTGAGACTTTCAGGAGGTTCATAGAGCTATGCAATTTTTGGTTTTATCCTTTTTTTGGAGGAGAAGAAAGTTGCTTGCAGCCCTTGGTGGTAGGGCAGCAGCTTCTGGGGGGCGGTAAAAGAGGAGCTACAGTCAAAGCAAAAAATAGATCCTGACAGTCACATAAACTCAAAGTACCATAAGCAGACGCGCACACACATACATACAGTACATACTGTACATACTGTCATGAGGCTGGTGCTAATAAAGATGCAGAGTTGAAATGAAACCCTGTTTCTCACAGAGCTCTAGATGCGCAATTACCTCAAAGCACAGCTAGAGGGGGCAAGAGTGGTCCTACAGAGGCTAATGAGGGTAGGAGAGCTAACCAGTTGCACCTGGAAGTAAGCCCGGGAGATTCAAAGGAAAACTCCCTTTATAAATGGAAGCTTAATGCTAGCAAAGGAGGAAGAGCAGCGAGAGAAGCTGGAGCAGCAGGAGAAGCAGCAGCTGGAAGAGAAGGAACCGAAAGCATGGCTGAAGAAGGAAGGAGAGTCCTCAAGGAAGGAATCCTCCCTGAGCAAGCCCAGAAGGACAGAATTCACTGAGGTAGAGTTCAGAGGGGCCAGGCTACAGGAGCCACTGTGCAGAGGGAGTCTGCTAAGGAAAGCAGTCAGGCCGGAGGGTGTGCCACTCCCTGCTTAAGCAACGTTCCTGAGTCCAGTATACAGAGAGCCAGAGAGCTAGGCTTGGGGGAAAGCCTGCAGTCATTGGAGTATGCTAAACAAGCTTCACCAGGTACCAGAAAAAAAGGAGTTTCTAGCAAAGCTACTTTTGCACTGAAGTACAGGGCTGGTGAATCCACGCCAGGTTTTCCTAAGCTTTCAGGAAGTCCAGCACTCCCCAGAAGCTACCGACAGAAAACCTGTTGTCAGAGAGACGTTCTTGAGAGAGAAGGCTCCAGAGCTTCAAGCTATAGGAACTCAAGGTATGGTGGCTTTATTCCTGTTAAAGAAAGCTTAACTCCTAAAAGCACTGCTAAAATTGAACCACAGTTTGTAAGAAGAGGAAAGAAACCAGAGCTGTTTAAAAAATACCAAAAGACTTTATAGCACAGTCTTATTGGAGCCGAGATACCAGAGACAGTCCATGTAAACTTGTAACATCCAGGGACAGCGTTTGCTCTGAGGGGGAAACTAGTGAAGCAGAATCTATGGAGATAGAAGGTGCAGATACTATTCCCATTCCTCAGGAAGACGCTATGGATTGCAGTTTGTGTATGGCTACTAGCTTGGAATCCATAGCGACCTTGTAAATAAGAAGAAGCCTTGTTTAGTTTTTTACCCTGGAATGATTTGAATTCCTCCATTTACCTTTTGCACCTAATTGTGAAGATATCAACAGTTGGTTTGCCTGTTTATTACTGGAACCTTGATAAAAGGACATTCTTTGATTTCCATTTGTCTTATTGAACCCTTGCACGGAGGGGAAATAAAAGCCTTGTTTCCCTACACTCGTGGCTTAATTATTGTCTGCTCACAAGGAGCTAAAATCCATAAGACCAATCTGCACTTGGCCTTACATACCCCACGCTCCTTGAAAAAAAATAAGTGTGATGTACAGCAGCCCCTTACCACTATTGGCCACAGGGGGACGCTGTCATGACAATACTCTCATTCCAACTGATAAAAAGCTGGATGCAAGGAAGCCAGATATAGTGGTCAAGAAGAACAACACCAGAACAGCATTGATTATAGAGGTGTCAGTCCCAAGCAACTATTCTGTGAATCATGTTGAGAGGGAGAAAATCTTCAAGTGCCAAGAAATGCAGTCAGAGAGCAAGAGAATATGGCAGAAAGATACCAAGATATTTTCCGTTGGTTGGGTGCCACAGGCTTGATTAAGAGGCACGTCCTAACACACCTTGATAAATTACCCATACATGTTACTTTTTATGAACTCCAGAAGGAGGCTCTTTGTGTCACGATGCAAGTAAATTTGAGAGACTGAGATCATACTCCACATACCCTGGCTTAGGAGTGAGGTTCATGGCTGTCATGGTATGTACAAAAGTAACCCATTTGGAGATATTGACAGAGTTTAGTATCTAAAAGTATAGAAGATAATTCTATAAGGGTTGCTTAGTTTAACATGTGTTGTCACACGTGTATCTGTTTCCGTATCCAGTTCAAGCTTCTCCTGCTGACCTATAAGTGTGTTCGCTCTGCTGCTCCTCACAATCTTTCCTCTCTTATACCTCCTTACACCCCTCCCCAGAAATTCCGCTCTTCTAGCAGATCGCTTCTATCTCTGCCCTTCTCTTCTATTGCTAACTCTTGACATTGCTCCTTTCACTTTGCTGCTCCTTATGCCTGGAACGAACTACCTCAGTCTGTACATAAAGCTTCATCTCTGGCCCTTTTCAAATCCAGGCTGAAAACACACCTCTTCGAGGCTGCTTTTGGATCATGATCCATTTAGTCTCCATGTGTATCTCCAGGAACAAGCAGGAATGTAGTCTTCACATATGGGTATCGTCGGTACCGACGGAGCCCGCGTGGGAACGCTCCCCAGCGTCCAATAGGAACGCTTTTGGGAGCATCCCTCAGCACATGCGCACTGTCTTCCCACCTTTCCAACTGTCCCTCTTCAGTTCTTCTTTTTCCGCGGAGCCGACAGGACACATACTCTGTCACCGCAGAAAATTTCTTCTTTAAACTTGTTTTCTTGTGGTTGCGCCTGCCTCCGCACGACACCTACCGGTACCGCCAGTTCTTTCTTTCTTCTTTAAAAAAAATAAAATAAAATAAATATATATATATTGTCGTGAGGGCATCCCCTGGTGACCATTCGAAGTATGGGCATGCTCCACGATAGAAAATATTTAGGTAGCGTGATGAAATGTAAGGTCCACGAATGGCGAACGGTCTTACTTATTTCCAGCTTCCTATGTGAGCTCAATAATCAAACCAAGTGTAGGGAAAACAAGGCTTTATTCCCCGTCTGTGCAAGGGTTCAACTAAGACATTGAGAAATCAAAAGAATGTCCTTTGTTTCAAAAGGTACCAGTATTAACAAGCTGACTAATTGTTAAACTCCACAATTAGTGCAAGGGTTAATTAGAGGAATTCACTTCATTCCAACACAATGAGAATTAAACAAACTTCTTCTCAGTTATACAGTGGCTACAGATTCTAGGCTCGTGACCATGCACAAACCACAATCCATTTCTTCTGGTGGAGGAATGGGAACAGCATTTATATATTCAATTTCCATGGATTCTGCTCCACTACATTCATCATCAGAGTAGTCACTGTCCCTGTCTGCTACAGGTCTACGTGAAGTGTCTCTAGGCTCTTGCCTCCAATAAGACTGTGTTTTAAGTTCTCTGGGAATTTTCTGAAACCACCCTGGTTTCTTCTTCCTTACAAACTGAGTATTTGTTTTAGCAGTGCCTCTAGGAGTTAAGCATTCAGTATCATGAATAAAGCTTTCATACCTGGAGCCTCTGTGGTTTGAATCCGTGGAGCTTTCTCTCCCAGAAACGTTTCTCCTGTAACAGGTTCTCTGCTGACAAGCTCTAGGCAGGGCTGTGCTTTCTGGCAGTTTGGTAAAACCTGGTGTGGATTCAACTTTGTGCTTCGGTAAGAACTTAGCTTTGTCAGAAACTGCTTTTCCTTTGGTGCCTGGTAAAACTTGACTAGTATTTCCCAGAGACTGCAGGCTTTCCTCCAAACCTATCTCTCTGGTTCTGTGGATACGTCTCTCTGCCTTTGAATCAGGAACGTTGTTGGAACAGGGAGTGGCACACTCTCTAGCCTTAGTGCTTTCTCCAGCAGACTCCCTCTGAACAGCTGCTCGCTTAGCCTGGCCCTTCTGAACTCCACCTTTGTGAACTCTGTTCCTTTGGGCTTGCTCAGGTAGGATTCTTTCTCCAAGTCCTTCTCCTTCTCTTAGAGCTGCTCCTTCCCTCAGAGCTGTTCCTCCTCTTTGTCCTCTCCTTTGAGGTGTTCCTCTCAGTAGAGATGTTCCTCCTTTCTGGATCCGGTTCCAGTTCTGCCCTTCCTCTGGAGCTGTTCTTCTCAATAGAGGTGTTGTCTCTCTCAATAGAGGTGTTCCTCTTCCATGAGGTGTTCCTCCTTTGCTAGCATTCAGCTTCTGCTTATAAAGGAATCTTTCCTTTGAAACTCCCGGGCTCATTCCCAGGTGCAAGTCATTAGCTCTCTTGGGCTCATTAGCTCCTGTATGATCACTCCTGCCCCCTCTAGCTGTGCCTTGAGGTAACTGCACATCTAGATTTCTCTGAGAAATAGGGTTTCTTTTCAGGTTTGCATCTTTATTGATACCCACTTCATGACACATCCCCCCCTTAAAATATTTCGGGCTGAATGTTCATCATTATTACAGCACGTAATCCTAGACATCTTCTGTGCTGACGTAAACAAGGCTAACCTCTCGTGCCAGAGTTGAAGAACATTTATGTGGTACACTTGTTCATGTCCCTTTGTGTCCCGTATTAGATAGGATGCTGGACCAAGTGGTTTGACCACTATGTAAGGTCCTTTCCATCGGGCTTCAAACTTCGGAGTGGGGCCTGATATCAAGACTCTTACCTTCTCACCGGCGGTTAGATGTCAGGGCTTGGTATCTCTGTCATAGTACTGTTTTTGCTTTTGCTGACTGTCCTTCAGCTTTTCTTCAGCAAAACGTGAAGTCTGTCTTAATCGGCTTCTTAAACTTCTCAAAAACTGTGGTATCCCTGCTGGTCTTATGGAGGTCACCCTTTGGCAGGAGGCGCAGGACTCACAAAAACGTGAGACCTCCTTAAAAACTCCTGGCCAATAGAATCTGGCCAGTATCTGGTCAAGGGTCCCCTGTACCCCTTTGTGACTGCTCACTGGGCGATCATGGGCTAACCTTAGCACTGCAGACTGAAACGTATTTGGGACTACCAGCTGTTTGCGGACATCTTTAGTCCGTGGGTCTATACTTTCCCTGTATAGGAGCCCTTCTTCCTTTATAAATCTTGGGAAAACACTTCTCTTCATTTGAGCGTGTTCAAATGCACGTGCCAGCGCAGGGTCATCTCGTTGCTCTGCGGCAAATGAAGGGAACTTCTCCACGAGCTCTGCTGAAATCCAGGGTAGTTCCTCACCTGCTTCCAAATCTGCTCTGCCTTGAGAACATCCCTTTCTCTCTTTGCACTTTTCGGCTTTAGTCTTTCTATCCCTCTCTGAAGGAGTATTTACTAAATCATCATGGGATGGGAGGTCAACTAAACTTTCTTCCCTAGAACATGAGGGTTTTTCTGCGGCACTCGTCTGGTTGCGAGTGGAGACAAAAACTTCTCTGGGGTTTAGACCCTTCTCTAGGCCTCTTTCAAACTGTGGCCAGTCCCTACCTAAGACTAGCTCTTTAGGTAATCTGGGCACTACAGCTATCAACCTTTTTTTTTTATTCCCAAACCTCTGACCAGTAAATTGTACACAGGATAAAAGGTGGCAGTGCCATGCACACATTTTATCTTGACTCTGCCCTTTGGTTGATCTGGGGCGGACGTAGCTTGCTCTTTGATAACAGACCAGAGCTTGCGCGAAATCACTGTCTGGTCCGCGCCAGAGTCAAGTAGAGCTTTGGCAGCTACTCCTTGAACAGTGACATCAAGTACAAATCCTTCTGATAACATTTGTCTGTTCTCCCCCATGAGAGCAGTACGTACTCGGCACTCATTCATAACATGTCCCAATTTTCCACAGCCAAAACACCTTTTAGAATGACTTTTCTCTACATTCTTATCACTTTTCACATTTTGTGTTTTATACTGTGAGAGACTTCCTGATGACTGCTTGAATGTCGCTACTGCCATCTTTGCTACCTCCCCAGTATGCTGGGTAGCTAATTCAGCCTCTAAATACCTTTCAGTCAAGGCAATAGCCTCTGCAGTAGTGCGACAATTCTGTAGGATAAGGAAGCTCTGTATACTACTGGGTACTGCAGTCATGAATTGCTCAAGGATTATCATATCCATCAGCCTTTCAATGTTTTTTTCACTAGGCCTTAGCCACTTCTCGGCTAAGCTCTTCAGCCTGTGACCTAATGTTTTCGGCGTTTCACCTACTTCAAGGTGCGCCGCACGTAGCTTACGGTTATAGACGAGAGGAGTCAGGCCCAGGCGTTCCCTGATGGCCTTCGTTACCTCGCTATAATTGTTCGCTAATGAAGCGGGCATTGGCCTATAGGCTGACAGTGCCTCTCCAGTGAGGGAAACTGCCAATCTAATGGACCACTGCTCTTCCGGCCAACCCACGGAAAGAGCTATTCTTTCAAAAGAGTCCAGGAAGTCATCTGGATCATCATTTACCCTAACTTCCCCAAAGTTAGAGTCTCGTAGGACCCTAGTCCTACCGGACAGTTTCCCAGTCCTGAGCTCTGTTTCAGATGTCCTGCGGCTTCTTCCTGTGTCTTTTGCTGATGGCTCAGCCAGGTTTCCAGCATCTGCAAGACTGGATTTTGCTGTTCCTGCATGGCCAAGATTGCATGCTGCTGTGTTTGCGCGGCCAGTTCCGCTTGCTTGCTGAACTGTGTAGCCATTCAGCTAAACATTTCTCGCTGTTCCATGGCGATGAGATCACCTGGAAACAAAGAGAAACAAAAAAAAAACCCCAAGTGTGGCTGTACCAAAAATCAGACCTACCCTTCCCCTTTTTTTTTTCTTTTAAATTCCCCTTTAAATTTTAAACTCTTATCCTCTCAAGTCCTGCCCTTCTACCTGTTACCTGGTAGAAGTGTAGACTCCAGCTCTCAGCAAGGGTGGTGCTGCTCTGCGTAGTAGCACTCTCCACTGTTGTCAGGAACCTCGCCTTCCGTTCCGGATTCTCTGCGGTCCGGTCCATGTTTTCTCCTCCAATCCGGGTTTCTTCACCTCCGGTCCGGGTTTTCCTTTTCTTCTTTTTTTTTTTTTTTCAAGCTAAATACTGGTACATTTTTTCCTTTTCTTTCCCGTATGTCTTAGGACTGTATCCAAATCCAAACAACTACGCCATTCTGTCGTGAGGGCATCCCCTGGTGACCATTCGATGTATGGGCATGCTCCATGATAGAAAATATTTAGCGAGCGTGATGAAATGTAAAGTCCACAAATGGTGAATGGTCTTACTTATTTCCAGCTTCCTATGAGAGCTCAATAATCAAACCAAGTGTAGGGAAAACAAGGCTTTATTCCCCGTCTGTGCAAGGGTTCAACTAAGACATTGAGAAATCAAAAGAATGTCCTTTGTTTCAAAAGGTACCAGTATTAACAAGCTGACTAATTGTTAAACTCCACAATTAGTGCAAGGGTTAATTAGAGGAATTCACTTCATTCCAACACAATGAGAATTAAACAAACTTCTTCTCAGTTATACAGTGGCTACAGATTCTAGGCTCGTGACCATGCACAAACCACAATCCATTTCTTCTGGTGGAGGAATGGGAACAGCATTTATATATTCAATTTCCATGGATTCTGCTCCACTACATTCATCATCAGAGTAGTCACTGTCCCTGTCTGCTACAGGTCTACGTGAAGTGTCTCTAGGCTCTTGCCTCCAATAAGACTGTGTTTTAAGTTCTCTGGGAATTTTCTGAAACCACCCTGGTTTCTTCTTCCTTACAAACTGAGTATTTGTTTTAGCAGTGCCTCTAGGAGTTAAGCATTCAGTATCATGAATAAAGCTTTCATACCTGGAGCCTCTGTGGTTTGAATCCGTGGAGCTTTCTCTCCCAGAAACGTTTCTCCTGCAACAGGTTCTCTGCCGACAAGCTCTAGGCAGGGCTGTGCTTTCTGGCAGTTTGATAAAACCTGATGTGGATTCAACTTTGTGCTTCAGTAAGATCTTAGCTTTGTCAGAAACTGCTTTTCCTTTGGTGCCTGGTAAAACTTGACTAGTATTTCCCAGAGACTGCAGGCTTTCCTCCAAACCTATCTCTCTGGTTCTGTGGATACGTCTCTCTGCCTTTGAATCAGGAATGTTGTTGGAACAGGGACGTTGTTGGAACATGGCGTGGCACACTCTCTAGCCTTAGTGCTTTCTCCATCAGACTCCCTCTGAACAGCTGCTCGCTTAGCCTGGCCCTTCTGAACTCCACCTTTCTGAACTCTGTTCCTTTGGGCTTGCTCAGGTAGGATTCTTTCTCCAAGTCCTTCTCCTTCTCTTAGAGCTGCTCCTTCCCTCAGAGCTGTTCCTCCTCTTTGTCCTCTCCTTTGAGGTGTTCCTCTCAGTAGAGATGTTCCTCCTTTCTGGATCCGGTTCCAGTTCTGCCCTTCCTCTGGAGCTGTTCCTCTCAATAGAGGTGTTGTCTCTCTCAATAGAGGTGTTCCTCTTCCATGAGGTGTTCCTCCTTTGCTAGCATTCAGCTTCTGCTTATAAAGGAATCTTTCCTTTGAAACTCCCGGGCTCATTCCCAGGTGCAAGTCATTAGCTCTCTTGGGCTCATTAGCTCCTGTATGATCACTCCTGCCCCCTCTAGCTGTGCCTTGAGGTAACTGCACATCTAGATTTCTCTGAGAAACAGGGTTTCTTTTCAGGTTTGCATCTTTATTGATACCCACTTCATGACAATATATATATATATATATTGTGGTAAGGAGAGTGCAGCTCAGCATGGAAATAAAAGAGAAAGAAGAACTTTTTCTTCTTTTCGGGGGATGGGTGCACTAGAACACATACACCACAGCAAAATCCCTGAGAGAAACCAAGAGGGTAGAGCTAGGTTTAAGCCACTCCCAGACTCCATGACAACCCCAGGTAAGAGTAGGAGGTACAAGTGGGTGGAGTCAGGAAGGGAGGTACCCTGCTCAACGTTTAAGTTTGAGAAAACAAAGTTAGGAGAAGCAGTCAAGGGAGAAGCAGCCACAAAGAGAGCAGCAGCAGAGACAAGAGCAGCCAGCACTGCAGCCAAGGAAGCTACAGAGAAGGTTCCAGGCAGAGGACCAAACAGACTGGCAAGAGGGAGAGAGAGAAAAGGTTGGCTTTGAGAAGGCCAAGGCAAGAGTGCTTAGACTCCTCTGATGAAGGGTCTGTCTGCAGGCAGCAGAAGCCCCAGGAAGGGAAGTGGAGGTCTTACCCTGATTCCCTGTCTAGCTCAGAGGCAGAGAGAGTCACAAGCCACAGAAGCCTCAGCCAGGAAGGTGCTGCAACAAGACTCCAAGTTAGGAGAAAGAAAGCAGTAAAGCCAAAACCCTGTGTTTCTTGCTCTGACTCTGAAGAGAGGTTTAGGCCTGAGAAAACCCGGATTAGGAAGAAGGGGTTTTCAGGAGAAACTGACCAGGAGAAGCCCGTTGAAGTCCTACCTAGGAGGAGAAGGGGCCATTCAGTGGAATAGGCTGTTTAACCTGTTAAAGAACATTAAGCATAAAGTGCCCGAGCGTTTTCAAACTTTGCCAAGATACAGCTCAGCAGAAAGCATGGAGGTAGAAGGTAAAGAAAGTGACCCGACTTCAGCTTGTTCTGAGATGGACTGTGATATGTGCATTGTGGCTAAGTAATGAAAACCTGAGAGCAGTGAAAGAAAGCCTGTGTAAATAATTCTACTACAACACTGGTTGTAAGCTTTGCTTTAATGGGAGAAGATTATCCTTTATTTTCTTTGACTTGAGTGTACAACTGCTTGAAAGATTTGTTATCCGCTTGCCACGGAAGCTAATAAAATTCCTGTGTGCTTTGAAACAACCACTTGGTTCTTTTATCTCTATACACAACTACAATCCTTGGTAAAGAGGAATTCAAGATGGCTTCCCGTCCCTACTAGGCGGCCGCCTGGTAGGGGCGCGACCGCCACAATATATATATATATATATATATATATATATATATATATATATATATATATATATAATTTTTTTTAACTGTTTCTCTTCAGAAACTTTTTCTTTTGGTGCTAGGCGCCATTTTGGGCATTAGGCCCCATTTTTCCCAAAAGATGGAAAAACCAGCTAGTGGTTTTAAAAAATGTACTTAATGTGGTGGTACCATCTCTGTCACTGACACCCATGACTGGTGTCTAAAATGTTTAGGCCCTGACCATTCTCCATCTGAGTGTTCCTCCTGTATGGGGATGACTAAAAGAGGAAGACAGAACCGAGCTGCAAAGCTCGGTACCCTCTTTTCTTCGGATACCAGGTCCATTGCATCGACGTCTTCAAGAGCCTCGTCTTCCTCTCATGGATCTCAGGTAACTAAACATAAGAGCCGGTCCTCAAAGGGTAGCTCACCTTCAAAGCATCGAGAGGCCATTGGCATTGATTGCCCTTGAGCAAACTACACCAGCAAAACAGCCCCGGCGGGAGGTTTCGTCCTCCAAAGCATCAACAGGGTTCCAGGATGTTCTCGAGGCTTCGACCTCAGCAGAACTACTGGTGCCATGCTCAGGGGTTCCAGTCGCTTTTACCAGTACTGATACCCAGGCATCGGCAGCCTTGATAGACCAGAGATTCCTCGCTATTGAACGCAGTCTTGCAGCTCTCCTTACAGCTGCGGTACCGTTGACACCAGTGGTTCAATGGGCACTGGTACTGATGCTGGTACCACCACCGGTACAGATACCGGTACCAGATACCAGTACCAGCACCGACGGTACCGGCCCTGGTGGGGATCCTTCCTATGCAAACTTTTTCTGGCATCGACAGATCGTTACTGGACCATTTCGGTACCAACTTCGATCGATACCAAGACCGTGCTTTGCATGAACATTGGGATCAGAGATACTTCGAATCCTCCGATTCCGATGACTCTGATAATTCTGCTGGTACCAGAGTGTTTCTCCCGGAAGACTCCTCTTCTCCCCAACGCAGAATGTCTCCTCCGGAAGACATGTCTTTTCAGGATTTTATTCGTGATGTGGCCCGAGGCCTTTCAATCATGGTAGCTCCTGAAAAAGAACCTAGGGCAAAGGAATTGGAAATTCTCCAATACCCTAAGGCTCCCAAGGAAGCAGCCACTCTGCCCATTCATGAAATTCTTCATGATTTGATGCTCAGAATGTGGGAGACACCTTTGTCCACATCTCCTCATTCTAGGAGACTAGATACCATGTATTGAGTTCCACCATGTCCTGGTTTTCCAAAGACTCAGCTGCCACACCATTCAATGGTAGTGGAGTCAGCCATGCGTAGGATGAAAAGTGCAAAGAGACATACATCCAGTCCTCCAGGTCATGAATGCAGGACTCGTGATGCTTTTGGGCGTCAAACCTTTCAGGCTTCCATGCTTTCAGGTAGGATCCGCTCATATATTTTATATATGGGAATGTTCCTCAAGAGGTCATAGTAGATTTGGAGCTTATGAGCCCCCTTCTCCATGAGGACAAATGACAGGACATTCTCACTCTGGTCAAGCATACTCAAGATGTCTCCAAGTTTGTAAACCGTGCAGCCTTTGACTGCTTTGAATGCATCAGCAGAACCTCTGCTATTGCCATTGGTACACGTCGGATTCCCTGGCTTCAGGCATCAGACTTGGAGATTTGGGTACAGGATAAATTGGGAAACATCCCTTGCACAGGAGAAAACCTCTTTGGCAAGAATTGGCAGGAGAAGGCTAATGAGATAGATACTGACAATCTCACTTTAGACAGATTGTCAAAATCTACAGCCACCCCAGCCAAAAAGAAACTCTATAAAAACCCCTTTTTCAGCAAAAAGAGGAAGTTTTATCCATCCTTTACCCAGTAAGGGCAAGCTCAGGGTCAAGTTGCCCAGAAGGGTCAACAACAACAATCCAGACAAAAGAAGCCAAAAGGCCTTAGAGCTCAACCAGCTCCACAGGCCCAGCCCCCTCAAGGGCTTTGATTCCTTCACAGAGAACTTAGCCTTCCTGCCTCTGAAGGAGCCAGAACCCCTAAACATTCCAAGCAGGTTGTGTCATTTTGCCAACAGATGGCACCAAATAACAGAAAACTGGACTCTGTCCATTGTCGGAGAGGGGTACAAGCTTCATTTTCACAGTATGCCCCCTCCTACAATCATAAGACAGTTCAATTCCCAAACCTCTACAGGCAATCTACTGGATCAAGAGGTCTCAACACTCCTTGCTCAAGGAGCAATAGAGGAAGTGCCCATTCTTCAGCAAGGTGCAGGGTTCTACTCCCCCTATTTTCTTATTCCAAAGAAAACAGGAGGACACAGACCCATTCTAGACCTCAGAGAATTGAACAAATATCTGTTCCGAGAAAAGTTCAAAATGATTTCTCTGGGAACTCTTCTGCCATACCTTCAAAGTCAGGCTTGGCTTTGTTCTCTAGATCTAAAGGATGCATATACTCACATTCTGATCCATCCAGATCACAGGAAATTCTTACAATTCCTTTTCAAGGAAAACATTTCCAATACAGGGTTCTTCCCTTTGGTCTGGCTTTGACACCAAGAGTATTCACGAAATGCATGGCAGTAGTAGCTGCATTTTTGCGAACCCTGGAGATATTCGTCTTCCCTTACTTGGACGACTGTCTCATTCGAGCCCCCACGGTTTCAGAAGCCAGATCTGCACTGTCTCGCACAATGCAAATCCTTCAATACTTGGGATTGGTCATAAACCTCCCAAAATCCAAACTTGCTCTGTCTCAGTCCCTAGAGTTCATAGGAGCCCGTCTAGATATCAGACAGTCAAGGGCTTTTCTCCCACAACCCCGCTGTCTTTGTATAATGCAGCTAGCTTCTCAAGCAGCGGTGAAGTCCTCCCTAACTGCTTGAGAACTACTACAACTACTGGGACATATGGCATCCACGGTTCATGTGGTTCCCTACGCTCGCCTTCATATGCGAGCAGCCCAGTGGACCCTATCCACACAGTGGACACAGGTCACAGGACATCTGTCGGACAAGATATCAAACTTACAATGACTGATCTTTTCCCTACAATGGTGGCAATCACTGGAAAATCTTCTAGTGGGGTCTCCTTTCCAGCAGCCCCTATTCCAGACCACCCTAACAACAGATGCATCACAGGTGGGATGGGGAGCACAACTGCATAATCTCTCTACCCAGGGTACCTGGACGCTACAGGAGGCTCGTCTTCACATAAACCTCCTGGAACTCAGAGCAATCTATCTAGCTCTTCAAGTATTCCATGCCCAGCTCAGCTACAAGATAGTCCTAGTCCAAACGGACAATCAAGTAGCTATGTTCTACGTGAACAAGCAGGACGGAACAGGCTCTCTGTCGTTATGCAACGAAGATTTACGACTATGGGCTCTCGCTAGAGAGCATCAAATTCACCTTCTCGTGGTATATCTTCCAGGCATTCAAAACCTTTGGGCAGACAAACTCAGCCGAGTACTGCTGCCTCACAAATGGTCTCTCCACCTAGACCAGGTGGCCAAGATATTTCAGATCTGGGGAACCCCAAACATAGACCTATTTGCAAGTCCACTGAATGCCAAACTTCCCCGGTTCTGTTCCACGATTCCGGCTCAAAATTGCCAGGCAAGGGACGCCTTCCTTCTTCACTGGGGTCATGACTTCCTCTATGCCTTCCCACCTATTCCCCTCATCCCAAAAACATTCTTCAAGCTTCAGAGAGACAGGGGTCGTATGATCCTCATAGCGCCACGGTGGCCATGCCAAACGTGGTATCTCCTGCTTCTACATCTCTCTCAAGCTGCACCTCTGGAGTTAGGCTATGCTCCAGATCTCCTCTCTCAAGAGAACAGGAAGCTATGGCACATGAATCCCCAGTCCCTGTATCTCAGGGCCTGGTTGCTGAAAGCTTAGACCTTCAGGATCTTAACCTTTCCCAACAGGTAAAGGATATCCTTCAGGCTTCTAGAAAACCTTCCACAAGACACTCTTATACCTTCAAGTGGAAACATTTTACTATATGGTGTTCACAGAAGGGGTTAAACCCCCTTATGATACCTTTGGAATCGATACTGGTGTATCTACTTCATCTATCAAATTCTGGTGTAAAGACCAATTCAGTAAGAGTCCATCTTAGTGCAATTGCAACTTCCTATAAGCCTCTAAATGGACAACCAATTACCTCTCATCCACTCATAACAAGATTTATGAGAGGTCTTCTATTAACAAAGCCTCCCATCAGGCAACCACTGGTGGCATGAGATTTAAACCTAGTTCTGGGGCAGCTCATGAAACTGCGTTTTGAACCTTTAGCCACTGCAACCCTAAAGCTTTTGTCCTGGAAGGTCATCTTCCTAATTGCAATCACCTCTTCACATCACATTAGTGAATTGCAAGCTTTAGTGGCTGATCCTCCTTATACTAGGTTTCACCATGATAAGGTTGTTCTTAGAACTCATGCACACTTTATGCCAAAAGTGGTTTCGCCTTTTCATTTAAATCAATCAATTTATCTTTCTGAATTCTTTCCGAGGCCTCATGCCTCTAATGCAGAAAGGAACCTTCATACTTTGGATTGTAAAAGAGCCTTGGCTTTTTACCTACAAAGAGCACAGCAACATAGAAAGTCTTCTCAACTTTTTATTGCTTTTGATTCTAGTCATTTGGGACTTTCAGTCTCCAAGAGAACTCTGTCTAAATGGATTTCACAATGCATATCCTTTGTTTATGAGAGTAAGAGTCTTCCTCTTCAAGGCCATGTCACAGCTCATAATGTGAGAGCCATGGCAGCTTCTATGGCTAACCTTCACTCTGTGTCTATTGATGACATTTGTCGAGCAGCCACCTGGGCTTCGGTACACACCTTTACAGCCCACTACTTCCTAGATAAAGCCTCCCATCGGGATGCCTTCTTTGGCCAAGCTGTTCTTCAAAATCTCTTCCAGACCTAATTCAACTCCTACCAACCAACCCTGGTGGGATGCCAGAGATCCATGGGAGGAAGCATGGCCCACCTTACTTGGGTGGCAGCTTCCTGGGGCTATCTCCCTGGCATCTTCAGCTAGGGAGTCCCCATATGTGGAGACTACATTCCTGCTTGTTCCTGGAGATAGCGTAGTTACTCACCTGTAACAGGTGATCTCCAGGAACAGCAGGAATTTAGTCTTCACAACCCACCCACCTCCCCTAGGAGTTGTCTCTCTATCTCTCTGTCTCTTTCCTCTCTCCCTCTATCCTTTCACTCAGCTACAAACCTAACTGAAGAGGGACAGTTGGAATTGTGGGAAGGTAGCGCGCATGTGCTGAGGGATGCTCCCAAAAGCGTTCCTATTGGACGCTGGGGAGCATTCCTGCGCTGGCTCCGTCGGTACCGACAATACCCATATGTGAAGACAAAATTCCTGCTGTTCCCGGAGATCACCTGTTACAGGTGAGTAACTACGCTTTCCTTACCATTCTCCTAGATATATCCTTGACCTCAGTTGTTGTGTTGTCTCTCTTGACTAGATTGTAAGTTATGATGAGAAGGGACTGTCTTTTACATGTGCCTGTATAGCATTGTGTATGCCTTGTAGTGCTCTAGAAATGATCAGTAGTAGTAGCGTATTTTGTAGCTATTCTCTAAAGCAAAGTACATACATATTTTGCTTTATAGACTAGGGGGGTTATTCTGACCCACATTTAGAGGGGATATTCATCCGTTTCGGATGTATATGCCCTGCTAAACACCTGGTCGCTATTCCAGACATGAGCTCCCCGCACGTACAGCCGAGATATGCGGGGAGCTCTGGACAGGGATGGGAGGGAGTGGGCCAGAGAGGAGGCACTCAACCTGGACATGCAGGGCCAATTCCAGTGACGGCCTGTACATCCGGGCTGTGTGATTTAGATGGGGGACTTATTCCACCTCAGTGGTGGAATAAGTCCCCCATGACGGCAGAGGACAGCCATGCTGGGACCTCAGAAGGCAGTCAAATGGGCCAGGGTGTTCCCTGCAGCCTGATCCCAGCCCCCAAAGGCCCGATCAGGGGTTTGGGGAGCAGGGAGAATGGTTGGTTTTGCTAGTGTGGTCGGTTGGAGCTCCTGCATGGAGCCATGAAGCCATGGCGATGGGATGCCAGTGCACTGCGGCTCCATGCAGGAGCCCAGGCTGAACTAGCCGGGGAAGTACCTGGACATGCTGTGGGCCAGAATTGTGGCATACCCTGCCCATCCAGGCCCGTTGCACCCAATTCTGGTCCCATGGGGATAGACCCTGTGGGATCAGAATCAGGTGCAAATCCGGCCCATCCAGATTTTATACATCCGGATGGGCTGGACGGGCCCCGATCAGAATTGGCCTCTAGGAGTGTAACTGTTGAGACACACATACGAAATCTAAACAAACCACTTACACCAACCCTAGACTTCATTTAAATGCCCATAACCAGATTTCTAGAAATGTGCATAAGTTATAGTATTCTATAGCATAGTATAGTAAGTTATAGTATTTTACAATTTACAAATGTAAATGTGTGCTTCGCCTATGCTCTGTCAAGATCCTCCCCTGTGCTTGGGCACTCTGAAACTACATGCTATCACCCTGACATGCATACTTACAGAATAGCACCTGCATAACCTATGGGCCTGATATTCAGAGGCATATATATACATTTTATAGACCAGCATTGAATATCTGGATTTAGTGTTCAGTGGTCATGGCTAGGCACTGTAATTGTGCTAGCCGCCACCGCTGAATATCGGGCCCTATGTATCTAAGTGCTCATTCCTGTGTATAAGTCATTAAAAATAGGTGACTTACATCCATTGAAGATGCGTGAATCTATGTTGTTCATTATAGAATTACTTCCATAATATCCAATTACGCATTGTTACAGGATTATTGTGGGAGGGTTGATGTTTTGACGATCATAATGAGTTTAACCAGGGCTTAATTTGTAGACAAAAAACTGTGGGCAGGGCTGGAAGTACTGTGGGAGCAGGGCCAGGGTCGGAGGTGTTTGCATACTTTTATTTACAGCATTGGTGAATAACCTATCTGCTTAGGCTAGGCCTAAAAACTAAACAGGTAACTTAGCTGAATAGTGGCTAAATATTGCCACTATCCGGATGATTTTCTGGCCTACCCTTCCAAGCCCTGAGTCCCCACTTATATGCCTAATACTCAGCCTATGTTATTCTTCTCTTTTCTCACCCTGTCTTAGGTTCTCTACTTAAGCCCAAGTCTGTGCTTTCCACATCCCTATATCCCCAGTGCCCATTCAATTACCTCCTTCTCCAATACTTATTAACCCTTCCTTTCCTCCTTACCACAGCATCTGATCTTATGCCCTGCCCTTGCAACCTTCCCCTGGTTATGACTTTGCTTCTTCCCCAGCCGCCACAATATCTGTCGTCCTCTCCTTTTTTCACTCCTCCATCATCTTCTTTTTCACACCCTGACCCCCAGCATTTATCAGCATTTCAGTACCAGGCTCTTCAGCCCTAAAAGTATCCCCTTTCCAGCACCAGTCCCCTTCCAGTCCCAATCCCCTTCTAGCATAAACTCATTTCCATGCCCAGCCCCAGTATCAGCCTATTTCCAGTCCCAGTCCCCCCAAAGCCCCAGCATCAGCTCATTTCCCATCTTAGTCCCCCCCCCCCCCCCCGGGCCCAGTTGCAGCCCATTTCCACACACCCCAGCCCCATTATCAGCCAATTAACATTCTCAGTGATCCACCAACCTCACTATCAGCTCATTTCCAGTCTCAGTCCCCCTCCAGCCCCAGTATCAGCCCATTTCCAGTCACAACCCCTCCCGCTGCAACCAGCTTCCTCCTCTTGACCTCTCTCAGCTTATTCTAAGTTAACACAGCCACGGGAGCATTTTTGTTTACTTCCATGGCCAGAGGCATGTGGGGCTATGTGCAGAGACTCATTGCGAGGTCTTATTTGCATAAATATTTGTATACTGGAAAGTAATCCTGGTAGCTCCGAATTCAAGATCATAGTGCACAGGCTGGATTGGACCATACCAGAGCTGGAAAAGCCCAGAAATCAACAAAAGTAAAACTGTTAGGCTACAAATAAAATTAAACCAAGATGTTTTCCTTAAAATTTATTTGCTTGGATCTGAATTAACAAAATATTTTAATTTTCAGAGTGGCAGTATTGACACAAAACTGCAAATCTCAAAGACTATCCATATTCCATCACCTTCCATCAACACTACAGTTGTCGCCACACAAGGAACAGAAAATAAAAAAGCAAAAAACAACAGCACAGGACCGAAAAACAAAACTACCTATTTGGAAAAACTGCCTCGAAACAAACCTACTATTTCCTAACAGCATTAACTTCCAAAACTCACTCAATGAGGAGCCTAACCTATATTGCAGTGGGCCCTAGAACATCCATATACATACTGTACTTTAGAAACCCCGTGCTAACAGAATACCTGGCCTCATTTATACCCTTAGGACATATTCTGTACTTGGTGAGGATCTACATAAATAATCATAAAATAAAAATAGAAAAATGTAGACAGAAATTAAAGTAAAACCACAAGAAGCCAGACTTTGTGCATAGTGTAACACAGGGGTTTTTTTGAGGAGGTATTCGGTGGTACTGAGCACCAGCACCTTTTTCATTGCCTACTAAAATTGTCCCATAGCCCTTATGTATTAATAAAAGAGCCCTGCATATCAGCACTGGCATTTTTTTGCTATGAAAAAATACTGGTGTAACACCAGATAAATAGAAAAAGATACATATAAATAAACAAAGTCAGCAGATATATATTAGAAAAGCTGACATATTCCACTTACTAAATGCAAAATAAAAACCTTTCCTCTAGTTTTGCTGTCTGGCCATTTTCTAATCATGTTCGCTGCACATACCTACCAATTGCCAGGCCTTTGCTGCCCCCTCCAAATTTCCACTCAGTCTCTCCTATACCTAGTTTCCTTCTCTGCTTCTGTCCCCTCCCCCCCCATTCAGTCACTATGTCTCTCTTCTTTTTAGAATCCCCAGAGTTCTGTCCTTCCACTCTGTCTCACCCAAGTCCATGTTCTTACTTCTCCCCCCTCACCCATATCTCTATCTTGACCCAGTAGTGCACCTGTAAACCGGCATAAATAAAGCCCTGAGTTTAACGACTAAAATCTCAGGGGGGATGTAAGGCTGAAGGTTCACCTAGGGCTCCCGGTAGCCTTACACCAGCCCTGTTTGTAATAACAATGTATTGACCATAGGAAAGGCCTGGAAGCAGAGGAGACCATTGAGACACCTGGAAAAACTGATGACTGTTTTCTGTCTTCTTTCTGGATTGTATTTTTTGAAAGACTGTAATTCTGGAAAGTGTATTTCTTTTATCAGTGAAATGTTTTTACTTTTTTGCATCAGTAAACATTTCTTGATTTTTGGCAGGGCCAGCGCAAGAATATAGGGTACCCTAGATGAACCTTCAGCTTTTCGCACACACACTCCTTGAGGCTTTAGTAATTAAACACAAGCATGATGATCATCAAAACACCACTCCTCCACAAAGCTGTAGCAATGCAGAATTGGACCAAAGGAACAGATACCAGACTCGCAGAGTTTTTCAGGTTTGGAAAAAACCCTTTCTTTATTAAACTCTGCCATCTGGTATCTGTTCCTTTGGTCCTATTGTATCTTACAGATACTTTGTTGCAGTGCATAATTGGACATCAAGCTTTTTAACTAGTAAACTTTGTTTTATATGTGTGTGTAAGCATAATCACTCTCCCTGCAGGTAGAAGAAAGTGCTGATGGTTTTTGGAATTAGTAGGGCTGTCACGATCTTTTGTTTTGCTTTGACTGCTGAGGCTCGAGTACTATCTAGTCTCACCCAGGGGCGGCTCTATAATGAGGCCGAGTGAGGCAGTAGGCTTAGGCGGCAACATTTTGGGGGTGGAAAAATTTCCACCAAAAAGACTGCCTCACTCGGCCTTTAAAATAAAAATTAAAAAAACCCCTTGGCCTAAAGAAGCAGCTGCCGCTGCCACAGCAGCAATGGCAGCAGCAGAATGAAGAGCCCCAAAGTCGCGCTGCCGCCTCCCCGGAGAGCCGTGCTGTTTCTCCTCTGCACCGGCGCAGCTTTTGCAGACCCATGTGAAGGGAGAGTGTTTCCCTTTCGCGCGGCTCTGTTAAACTGTTTCCCATCAGCGCCATGGGCTCAGCTTTAACAGAGCCACGCGAAAGGGAAACAATCTCCCTTTGCGCGGCTCTGCAAAAGCTGAGCCGGTAAGGAGGATAAAAGCTGGGCTCTCCGGGGAGGCAGGGAGCCATGGCCGCGGTGCTCTTCATTCTGCTGCTGCCACCGCAGCAGCTGCTTCTTCAGTCCGAGTTTTTTTTTTTAAATTTTTCAATTTCCCTCAGCTGGGGGGGGGGGGGAGCTAGAACTGGAAATTGGCTGATGGGGGAGGGGGGTTGGCACTGGAAATGGGCTGATGTGGGGGTTAGGACTGGTAATGGGCTATAGGGGGCTAGGACTGGAAATGGGCTGATGGGGGGGTAGAACTGGAGTGAGCTGATAAGGGGGATAGGAC
Source organism: Ichthyophis bannanicus (assembly GCA_033557465.1). NCBI lineage: Eukaryota > Metazoa > Chordata > Amphibia > Gymnophiona > Ichthyophiidae > Ichthyophis > Ichthyophis bannanicus. The sequence continues at coordinate 189,666,011 of CM066036.1, forward strand.
TGGAAATGGGCTGGGACAGGAAATGGGCTAATGGGGGAGGGGAAGACAGTGCTGCTGGCCCTGGAAGAAAACTAGGGGCTAGGGCTACAAATGGGCTGATGCAGGGGGATGGTAGAATAAGACTGGAAGGGAGCGGATACTGAGAGGGTCTGTCAGGGGAAGGAGGGGGCAGAAAGGGAGCTGACATGGGGGAAGGAGGGGGCTGGAAAGGAGCTGAAACCTGGGATGTACTAAAGGGGGACTGGAAGGGAGCTGACACTTGTGGATGGGAGTGGTAGGTGGCTGGGTAATGGGGAGGAGGCTGGAAGGGAGCTGACTTGGGGGTGGCACTGAGAGTGGATCTGAGCTGATACCTGGGATGGTTTTTGGACTAGAAGGGGCTGGACACTGGGGAAGAAGGGGGACTGGAAGGAATGGACACCAATGGCAGTCGTGGGAATGCAAGACAGTTGACATTGGAAGGTACTGAGAGGGGAGGATTGGAAAGGGGGCTGATATTGGGGAGGGTTACTGGAACTGGAAATGGGCTGATGGAAGGCAGTGAAGAAAACAAAAGAAGAGATAAGAAATGGCAGATGGACCATGGACCATAGACCACAGAAAGTGAGCTAAGAGAAGACAGGAAAGCAGAAGCCTCAGATCGGGATCAGCATGATCAGAGAATAAAATGGTCAGACAACATAGGTAGAAAAAATAATTGTATTTAATTTTAGTGATTGGACTTTGTGCTGTTTTTATATTTTACACAGTATTGGGGAGCTGCATCTCTTATTTATCTGATGTTGCACTGCATGTGGACTCTGGCTTCTTGGGGTTTCAGTTTAAATTTTGTCTACATATTTTTATTTTTACTTTAGATTGTGGTTACTTCTTCTGTATTTGGTGAGGGTCAATGTTGTAAGTGTGTGACTGAGGTCAGGTGTTCTGTTATCATGGCATTGTACATAAAGATCTATACGGTACTCTAGTAATTTGACTTGTTCAGCTTTCCAAAAGGTGTATGGATGTTCCAGGGCCCTCTGTAGTATTTACAGTAACGTTTTTTTTGGATGGGCTCCTTATGTGAGTTTTGGAAGTTTGTGCTGTTATGGTATGGTAGGTTTGCTCTTTGTTGTAGGGTTTTGTATTAGTTCACAATATGCCTGGTACTGGAGAATAGTAGCTGTTATTGTTGTTGTTAGTGAGATGATCAGAATCAGATTTTTTTTTAAATATTGAGTTCTGAGGGTGAATGTCCTGGTTCTGCTCTTCACCTAGTGTGGATGCAAAATATATGTTGAAAAAGAAAAAGCAAGAACCATAATGCAGTTTATAACAACAAAATAAAAATGAGTTATAATTTAGTTTTATAAACTGTGCTGTTGGTTCTTGCTGTCTTTTAGTTCCTTGGTGTGCAAACAGAACTGTACCTAGCCCTGTACAAGCAGTGCAGCCGCACAGGGCTCAAAGGCTTGGGGGGCGTATTTCGGCTGTCTGCTGTTGCCCTGCCACCACTGGCAGGACAATAGCAGGCAGCCAAAATGCGCCCCCAAGCCTTTTCGCAGCACTTTAAGCAGGTCTGGTCCCTCCCTCCTCCGATGTGATGTCAGAGCAGGGAGGGACAGATCTGCTTAAAGTGCTGGCGCCTTTCAGATCGGGCGCATGCCCCCCTCCTCCTCCCCATACCTCCACCCAGCGCTGCCTGCTCTTTCCCTGCTGCCAGTGCCACTGTGAAAAAAACAGCGGGCGGAGGCAGCAGCAGGGAAAGAGCAGGCAGTGCTAGACAGGTTTGGGGGGGGGGGGGGGGATCTCATTCTTCGCCTCAGGCAACAGATTGCATTCAGCTGCCCCTGGTCTCACCTAATGCTTGGGCCGGCCCTGGATTTCAAATAACACTTTAAGATGTAAAAATCTGTTATTTGAGTGACTGTGAAAATGAATCTTTTGGGACTAGAGACAATTAACTGAAAGGGTGCCCTCACCCAGCACACAGCACGCCATCATAACATATGATACCATGTGCTCTCTTTTCCTATTCATTCACACTCGCTCTCTTCCCAGGCCTGAACACAGCACTCTCCTCCTTTTTCTCCCCCACTCCCAATTATCTTCTTTTCCTCTCCAAATCCAGGTGATTTCCTGCTAACTCCAGTGATCTCTCTGACTCTTCCCCCCAGCCACACTACTCTGTCTTGAACCTCAGAAATTTCATCATTCTTTTCCCCCTCAGCCCCAGAACTTTGTTTGTCTGACCCCGGTGCTCTGACCCTCAGTCAAATCACACTAGCCCTTAACTGACTTATCCAACCCTGGCATTCTCTCCCTCATTGCTCTGGCCCTCCTCAGGCACAATCTTTCTCCCTCCGTCTAACCAAATCTGACACTGTTCTTCTTTCCACCCTTCTCTAAGTCTGAAAACCTTCCTTAGTCCCTATAGACCCCTGCACCCGTCTCTTGTCTGCAGCTTCTTCCAGCCTGGAGGGCTGCCTGCCCACATCTACTTCAGGCTGCACAACTGCACTTCTTTAAGCCCGTGGTGCTGGGGCTTCACTCTTTTGTTTGGTGATGCATTTCCCCCGCAAAACTATACCCTTGACTGGCCCACACTCTACAGCAACCCTGTGAGCAGAACAGGCAAGTACAAAACGTGCAGGACAGCACTTCCTGCATGCTGATGTCATGCATTGCAAGATCACTGTACGGGACTCACAGGTCTGCATATTTTGAACCTGCTCGCGGTATCAGCACCAAAGCTGCAGAATTTCTAACCATTTTTTGTGTCTGTCAGGGGAGGCTGACAAAAAATACAGCATAAGGAGGACAGGAGTGCAAAGGTGAGTGTATGCATCTCCTGTTCTTCTAGCCCCACCTTGCATGATAATTGCATATATGGCAAACGATATGGTGGGGACTCAATGCCCTTCTGGTAGTAGTACTTTTGGTCTGCGTCATATTGGTAGTAGTCAGTGTCTTTTTCCTAGCATAAAAGATGCCGGTACTCATATGCAGGGCTCTTCCATTAATGCATCAGGCCCATGAGTTAAGTTTAGCAGGCAATGAAAAAGGTGCCAGTACTCCATACCCCCTTGTACCCCCTCAACCCCTCCCTTGTACCCCTTCAAAAAAAACCCTCTGGTTGTAGTCATACTTTGGGGGAGGAGGGTATATTGCAAGCATTTTAGCCTGTTAGCAGACTTGCTAAGCATCTAAAACTCACTCAGCCTGACACTAAGGGGGTCATTCTGAAACACGAATAAGCCATGTGGACGTAAGGGATAGATGTTTTCTTGCAAAAATGTCTAGAACCGTATTCTGAACCTTTTCAGCCCTGCACGTACACGGTACTAAAACGGGGATCTCAGAACGTGGGCAGGAGGGGGGGGTGGAACGGGGGCATGGCCAGCCACGGAGACGTACAAATCATATTCAGAAGAGGCCCATGTATGTCCTCAATATTCCCCATGTATGTCCATGTTATACCTGCGGAACGTGAAATAAGGGCAGGACTTAGAAACTTCTCTGCTCTTCAATGCAGCCCATAGTGGTGAATGGATGTGATGCATATGCTGTGCACCGGTGTGTCTGCGGTCTGGAAACCACATAATGCAGCCATACAGAGCAGAAAGCAGAGGAGAGGGAGGTTGTAAGCTAAGGAAACTTTAGTAAACACCCCCACAAATGTATGTGGAAGAGCATTGGTGTGCATTCCGGCTATGCTGCCATTTGCTGTATGTGCTAAAGGGAGCAAAGCTTGGTTCCCTAACACTGCCCAAGTCCTGAAAATGAGACTGCTGATGGAGTCCTGGGACTCATGTGATAATGTTATCCCTGCTATTGTTGAAAAGTGCAGCACTCAGCTGTGTACTCTACACAGTGGATCTTGTCAATGTGCACAATCCCCAGATGCAGAGAAGTTCAGTTATGTGTCTTATGGAAACACAATATTGGGTGACATGTTAAGCCAGTGACTATATGCTGCCCTGGCTGAAGGGCATCAGAGTGCTTTACGCACCCTACAGTCAGGCACTGGATGCGTTCTCTTCTCCCTGACGGACTCACGCTCTATGTGTACCTCAGAGTTAAGTGGCTTGCCCAGCGCCCACAAGGAGTGCCTATAGGACTAGAAACCCCAGTGGGAATTAAACCCCAAGCTCTCTGGGCTGAAGTACCTTGTCCTAACCACTAGGCCACTCCTCCCGGGATAGAGAAGTGGACCTATGATGTACAATGAGCATACAAGTTTTGGCCCTTGAGGCTGATATACTGGAGTGTCTGTTTGGACTTATTGAAGCTGTACATCTGTTTGAGCTCCACTATATTATTTATTTATACATTTGAAAATGTTGCGGTCATGTATTTTGCAGGGTTGAGGAATACATATGCCTGTTAGGCGTTATGTGTTTATGTTGCTAGGTGTGGGGCATCCTTTTGGCAGACGTATGTTTCTGTGGCACTGCAAGTGAGAGTGCGTGTGTGTGTGGTTGGAGTGCTGCACAGGAGGATTTGGATTGCTCATCCACCTTTCTGGGGAAAACAGGCATGGCTGGCAGGTACATGGACTGTAGGGCTGATTGCAGCCTCACCAGGTGCCAGCAAGAGTAAGTAGAATAGGTCCTCGATAGCTTACCTGTCCAAACATATCCCTGTCACTACTAAGGGACTCTTAGAAGGAGGGTATTCAACAGTGCAAACAGCAGTGAGGCATGCCCAGGTGCACCATCATTTGTCTCTGCAGATGTGCACAGTTTATGGTTTTAGGCACTTGATATACCACCCATTACTGTGTGTATCAGAGTGGTTTACAGATGTAGAGAATGCGATGGTGTTTCTAGGCATGCATGTGTGGGGCTTGCACTGCTGACTCTTGTCATTCCGAAGGCCCCTTATTAGTGGCAGGGATATGTTTAGACAGTTCGCCATGGGAGACCTCTTCAGCTTTGTTGATGTCCTTATTCAGCATTGTACATACATGTTCCAGGGATGTCCACACCATGCATACCTGGGGAGGTCTTCTACTGCCATGCATGTTGTGCTGCAGTAGAAGACCAAAGGAGTGGAGGAGTGGCCTAGTGGTTGGGGCAAGGTACTTCAGGCTGGAAGGTCAGGGGTTCAAATCCCACTAGAGGACAGCAACCTTGGGCCAGAAGGACTGGGGTTTCTAGTCCCACAGGTGCTCCTTGTGGTCTTGGGCAAGCCACTTAACCCTCCATAGCCCATGTTCCCTGTAAAATAGTTATCTCCAAGTTATAATGCCCTGTTCAATGTAATTTCAGTTTGTTCAATGTAAACCACACTGATGCAGAATAGCATGGTATATAAGAGAATGTAAATAAATAAATCTTGTGCCAGACAGATCACTACCTGTTTTTCTATAGTGTTACGGTGCACTGAGATTGGTTTGTAGCGTTCTGGCCATGCCACAGACTGGCTGATAGTCTCTACCTTGCATTCACTTTTAGGTCTCATAAGCTTTCATGTGTGGTTTGCATCAGCGCATCACTGTCAGTGAGCACAGCAGCTTAGGAGATGCACATTTTATAGGGGAGGTGTGGCTTTTCACAAGTATGTCGCGGAGACAGGCAGGATCGCATACATCCATGTTTTCTGAATATGGTGAGCGTGGGGATGTACACAGTCATTGGTTGGGTATGCCCATCTCTCGTACATCATAGTACTATGTACAAGCCGCATTGTGTATGTCTATGTCCCCAATTCTGCACCCGTGGCTGCATCTATCCCTGTGCCTGTGGAATCATGTTTCATTTGGGCACGTTTTCGATTTGGACGTGTCTGCGGGATGGACGTGCATGTACTAGAATTGGCCTCCACGCGTTTAGTGCTGCTGAATATCCCCATAGACTGCATACAAATGTCCAGTTAAAACCAGGGTGGTCTGTGAGCAGTTCAGGGGCGATGACGGTCGCTATCTGGTTATCAAGTTATCAATGTCCCTGTTTAATGTACTTTACCAAGTTTAAGTTTCAGTGTAAACTGCTTTGATTGAAATGATAAAACAGTATAAAAAAACATGTTAAATAAAAAAAAATAAAAAATAAACAGCGATATTCCGCTACTAATCAGAGTTAGGTCATCTGAATAGCTGTCCTAACTTTAACCAGTTTTCGCTGTCTGGTTAGCGGCTAAGTATCTCTGCTGACCAGATAGTGATGATCCTGTTCTGCGAACTTGGATATTCAGCTCTGGAAAATGGATATGTTCTGATCCTGAATATCCAGATATTATTAATTCGGCCGCTGCTGAATATGCTAAATAAGAAATTGAACTTAACTGGCATTAATCAATTTCCTTTTTTTAAATAACCATGGAGCTTATCTGGTTAAGGGTGCTGAGAAAGATCTTCAGTAGCACTATCTGGATAGTGTGACTGAATATCTCCACAGACTTTCTCAACGCTATCCGGTTAGTGCGGGGGTACTTCAAGTGGATCAGGGGCAGTGTCGGCGACTCTCTGGATAGCAGCAATATACAGCCAGTAACTGCATAAATTCTGCCCTTATGAGGACAACCTCTTTGCATAAAAGCTGTCCTAAGTGCTATAGGGATAGTAGATGAATATTGCTGCAGGACTGACCACTCTATCTGGATATTCAGACCCCGCCACTATCCAGTTACCATCATTGAATAGCTGGATGATATTTAAGTGTTGCAGCTGACCACCATGCCATTTAAATATCCGATCTTCTGAATATCAGGCCTAGAGAATTTAAAATAGATTGCTAATATTTTTTGGACAGATGGATAGCAAAGGTTGTGGGAGGCTTTTGGATAGTACTGTGAAGAAATCAGATTTGTTGAGTATTTGGGTGCCATCAATTTAAATATCACACATATGTATCCATCTTAATTTTAGCACATTTTCATTCAAAAATCTTTGGGCTCTGTATCAAAGGATTTTTTCCTATTCTGTGCCTTTAGCAAAACTGAACACAGCTTCTGCTTGGGGAAAGGTCTGCAAATGGGTTCAGTTTTGCACATACTCTGACAGTAGTGAACCTCACTCCTAAGCCAGGTTATGTTTAGTTTAATTTAGTTTATTACAATACTTGCTATACCGCCTTTTGTGTATACAGCAAAGCGGTTTACAGTTAATAAAATTTATAACCATAAAGATTAAATAGATAACAAACAGGGAAGCGACAAGGGGACCAGACAGATTGAGGACAACACAGCCAGGCCGCCCGGTGCCCCTCTGAATACAGGTTTTAAGTCCTTTTGTAACTTTCTCCCTGTAGTAGAATGAAAGTAGCAGTGCTTCCTTCTCCTCTAACTCTTCCTCCTGCGTTTGCTTGCCGGGTTATGCTCCTGCTTTGACCACGTGGAACAACACAGTGCTGTCAGCTGGATCTGTGCTGCAGGACACAAATAGATGCAAATGCTATCACCGCGCAGAGCGCACGCCAAGCAAGCAGCCAGAGCGGGCAGGATCACCGGGGAAGGCTGAGCAGCTGAGAGTCTCCCAAACTAGATGATTTGTCCTGAAAGTCAGTGGTAGCTTCTTAACGCTCTTCCCAGAACTAGAGCAATTAAACTTCAGCAGCTAAAATGTATTTCCTCACCTAAACAATTTTGAAAAGCTTTGATCTAAGTCCTTGCTTTGCTTGGACGATGGCCCTCTTAGAGCATCGTTTTATTACAGACAAACTAGGCACCCATGTTTTAAAGTTTATAAAGGCAACAGATGTCCCTCTATGAAAGAGCATACTGGAAAGCTCCCAAAGATAGTTTCTTCTTCCTCAAAGCAGCTGTAATGCCGTGCGTGGATGTAGTGGTAAGAATCAGCATTTGGGTATAGATTTTATAAGATATACAAGTGCTGATCCTATCCCTGCTCCGCCCTTCTCTCCCACTGGAAACATGTATGCATATAAATCACATGACAGTGGGTGCTATTGTTGCCTAGCACTGACTTTTATGTATGCATATTCCAGGGTAATTTCATAAGCTTCTACCTGAACAAGTAAAATGCTGTTCTATATGCTCCGGTCACTTATAAAATTCCCCCTTATTGAATAGTTGGTGAGCTTGTAGGGGCAAGAAACTGTAGAAGACATGGAAGGGGAAAGAAACGAAAAGGAGAATGACAAATTGAATGGGACAAGTTGAAGAATCTTAAAGGAGAGACCAGGGGGAGGTTTGTATGAAATAGGGAGAGTTTGGCTGGAAAATATTATTTTATTAGCAGAACTGAATTTTGGATGATTAAGGATGCTGTAAATGACTTCAAGCATATTGTTAGAGGTGATTAAAAAATAAATGAATCAATAAAATAAAAGTTTGTAGATAAAATGATGAACATTTGAAAGGCGAGAAATTGTATAAGAAGGGAGGATGGGTTAAGAGAAAAAAGAAAGGAAAAAAAAACAAATAAAATTGAAAAGAAGTAAAGTGTGGGGTGGGGTCTATAGAGTAGTGCCCGTCCCTCTCCAGAGGGATTATCAACAGGCCCCTTTAACAGAGCCTGAAGCCCAGAGTTCAGGACTGGGAGGGCCTGGCTCAGAGGCAGAGGTTAAGAACCCAGCAGGCTGCAAGAGGGAAAGAGGCCTGTGGAGCCAGAGGTCCTCTCCAGACAAGCTGTGTGAAGGTAGGAGCTTTAACTGGGACTGGAGGAAGGGCAGGGTAAACCAGGTTGTGAATGTTTATTTATTTATTTATTTATTTAACTGGTTTTATAGACCTCCTTATCTTAGTGTCAAGGCAGTTTACAAGAAACAGGTTGAACTAAATGGTAAAGCTTAACGTTAGGGTTTACATGGATTGATAACACGTAAGAACATAATAATACATAGAAACATAATAATATAAGTCTTAACTTAACCAAACCATGTGAAGAACAGTTCAGAGGAGGACATGAGGTGTACTATCAGTTAGCAGACCTTGTGGTAGTAGGCCGGGGGACCGGAGTGGAGTGGAGGGAGGCAGGGGGAAGGAGATGGAGAGAGGGGTCTAGTGGATATGGCGGGAGAGATACATAAGGTCTCTGGAGAGTGTATAGCAGACAGGTTGGCAATCCAGGGGATAGTGGCCCCTGTTCTCTATAGATGGTCAGAGAGTGAGAGGTGCGGATTGGTATACATCTCAGTAGGTCGTATTGGAGTTATGAGCTTTAAATGCCAAAGTAGTGAGTGAACAGGTGTGTTCATAGTTTCTTATGGAACTTGTTGAGGTCCTGCGTGGCACGGATGTTGTGTGGAAGTGTGTTCCATAGGCTGGGGGCATAGAGTGAGAATGCTCTACTTGATGTGAACCATGTGCTTGTTCTATGTATGGAGGAAATGGTGCGAGTAAATTGCATATTGTGTTGCCTTTATCTGTTATTTGGTGTGTTGTGTATTAGGGATTGCAAATAGCTTGATGGGGGGTTGTGATACTTTAAAAATGGTGAGTATAGCCTTGTACTTAGTGTGAGTTGCAGTGGGCAGTCAATGTAAGCTCTTGAGAACTAGGGTTATGCACTCATATCTGGAAACCCCATAAAGTATCCATGCTGCAGTGTTCTTGGCCAGCTGCAAAGGGTGAATTGCGTAGTCTGGTGGGCCCTGGAGGAGGATGTTACAATAGTCCAGGTGCAGGAGGACTAAGGCTTGGAAGACTATATATGGAAGTCATGGGAACGTAGCAGAGGTCGCAGGCCTTGTGCCATTCTTATCTTGTGCTATGTGAGCCTGATGGCAGGGGCAATTCTACCATTAGGCTGCCTGAGGCGGTTGCCTCAGGCAGCAGTTTCACTGGGGCGGTACTCCGATGGCGGCACTCTGGCTCTGTTTTCATTTTTCTTGCTGGAGAATGCTTGAGCAAGAAAAAAAATGGCGGGAGTGCAGAGGCAGGTCAGAGGCAGCAAAATAAAAAATAAAAAAAGAGCCAGAGTGCCGCTGCTGGATGAATCAGCCTGATCGCTTGCAGAAACCAATAGCAGCTGTTTTCATTTTTGATTGAGTGAGAAAAAAAAACGGCGGGAAGGCAGAGGCAGCCAAGAGGTAGCAAAATAAAAAAATTAACTCAGCCGCTATTGGTTCCTGCAAGCGATCAGCCTGATTCGTCAGAGTCCAATGAATCAGCCTGATTGCTTGCAGGAAGGAACGACCAATAGCGGTGGACAGCAGCAGATTGTTAGAGGTGAGAGAAGGGAGCTGGGGGTACAAAAGGGGATTGAAACTGCTGCTGCTGTAGAGGTTCAGCGTGAGAGGCAGCAGCAGCAGCAAATATGCTAAGAAAAGTGTGGGGTCTTCCTGACTCCAGGCACTTTGAAGGCCCTGCCTGTTCCAACCCCTTCTGATGCGTAGCATATGTCAGAAGGAGATGGGACCTGCAGGACTTTCAAGTGCGCTGAATTCGAAGGCCCATTTTTTTTTAAACTTGTAGCTTGACACTCCTGCCGCTGCGGCTTCTTATTGGGTCCGAGTCGATGGTGACAATGGGAGGCGAGGTGATGCTGCCACAGCTGCACACCCACGGTGGATGGGAGTAGAGGGGAGAAGCAGATGCTGAGCATGGCGGAACATGGAGGGACACAGGGTGTAACTGGGGACAGATGCTGGCCATGATGTGAGAGAGGGCGGAGGCCAGATGCCTCCTTCACCTCATGGCTATCAGAGGGCAGATGCTGGCCACAGGATGGGTATGGGGACGTGAAAATGGGATGAGGGTAGACAGCAGATCCTGGACAGTGGGAGGGGAAGCGTGGAGGCAGAGGGTAGATTTTGGACATGAAATGGGCGTGCAGGGATAGGCTGGCCATGAGGTGAGGAGGGAAGGGGGCAGATGGTGGACATGGGATGGGGTAAAAAGCAGACACTGGACATGGGGGGGCATAAGGGGGATAAAGAGCAAATGCTGGGCATGGGGTAGAGGTAGGGGAGAAAGGGAATAAAGGGCAGATGCTGGGCATGGGAGGTGATGGGGAGAAAAGGTAGATGCTGGACATAGGGGGGGGGTGAAGATCAGATGCTGGGCATGGACATGGACAGGAAATAGGGGCAATAAACAGAGAGAGGAGAAATGCTGGACACAAGGGGAGGGGGAAGAAAGAGAGAGAGAGTGGAGATGATGGATGCAGGGGAAGGGGGAGAGAAAATGCTTAGCATGGGGGTAGAGACAGGAGGAAATGTAAGGTGGGGAAGGATAAAGAGAGGAAGATGTCACTTGCTGGACATGGTGTGTGGGGAGAAGCAAAGGGCAGGTGCAGAACATGGGAGAGAAAGGGATATTTTGGACACAGGGGAGGAATAAGGAGAGAGTGGGAATGGTGGAGTGAGAAAAAGTGGATGAGGCCCTGGATGGTGGCGAGAGAGGGGAGAGACACTGGACAGAGGAGGAAAGAAGGGGACAGATGCAGGACTATGGCAACCATCAGGCAAACTAGGCAGTCACCTAGGGTGGCAGTTTCAGGGGAGGGGCAAAGAGCAGGGCTTTCAAAGCTAAACAATAAGGCATAAAGTATGCCTAAGGTACCAACATATTAAGCCAACTCTGGAGTCAGCCCTGAGCAGATGCTGGACGTGGGAGGAGGACGAGAGAAAGGGAAGAATTAAAGACTGGGGAATAAGAGGCCAGAGTTAAGAGCTGAAAACTGGTAGATGCAGTGACGAGGGGTTTTGAGGGCTGGATGTTAACAAGAAGGAGTGAACTCTGAGTTTATAGAGAGAGAGAAATAAATGGAAGAAAGATGAATGGAAAAGATAAATACCAGAGATGTAAGGAAGTGAAAAAGACAGGAGAGAAGTGGCAGATGAACTGGAGACCTTAGAAAGCATGTTGAGAAGACAGATGAAAGCAGAAACCAGAGACTAAGATCAACATGATTAGGGAATATCCTGGCCAGTCAACAAAGGTAGAAAAATGAATTTTATTTCAAATTTAATGATTGGGATATGTCAGTCTTTGGAATTTACATGTTCTACCTTTATATTTTGCACAGTACATGGGCACAAGCATCTCTTTCTATTTCCCTGATGTTGTAATGCATGCAGGGGTGTAGCCAAGAGTTGCCAACTGGCTTCAGATGCGTCCGACAAACTTGATCCAGTCCTGGGTTTACCCCTTGGAATGCAGGGATATGTAGTTCTGATTTCTCTATTGCACTCTATAAGAAAAGCCAGACTCAAGTCTCTCTGCATTCAGTGTGGTAAAACCAGGACTGTTTCAAGCCTGTCAGGATGGATTGGCAACCATGGGCCGTGGACCCTACATTTTGGCATAAGGAAGCAGAACAGTCGAGTGAGAGGATAACTGGAGGCTGTGTCAGCATTCACACTGCTTTAAATCCATCTGTATTAACCCCAGGCCCCACCAAAAAAATCAGCCCTGGATAAGTCACTGATGCAGAGTCTTCATTTGTCTACTTTTAGTTTATGGTAATTTATTACCTATTTGGTGAACATCTAGCTGTGTTCTGAGTGCGTGACCAAGGTCAAGAATTATGTTAGCATGAAGTTTCTATGTTGGGATAGGTAATAATCAGTCCTGCTAGTTTTTCTGAATAAGTGTATAGATTTTTCAGGGCCCACTGCAATATTTATGATGCTTCTATTTTCTAGGTAGGCTCCTTGTGTGAGTTTTGGAAGTTGATGCTGTTTCTATATAGTATAATTTCTTTATAGGTCTTGAGTAATTTTTGTAAGGTTTGTCTTACTTTGCAATATACCCAGTACTGATGGGGGGTTATATTGCTGCTACTGAGATGTCACCAGAATCAGAAATTATTTTTTGGTATGTTGAGTTCTGTTCTAGTTCGGCTCTGCATCCATTGTTAGGAGAGGGATTTCTTGGGACGCAGAATATATGATCAAAGAGAAAAAGCAAGAACCATAGCACTGTCTAAAGCACCAAATAAAGTTAGAACATCAAACCCTGTATCCTCCTTCCAACAGCAGCCAATCCAGGTCACAGGTACATGTGAAGAAAGAACTCCATCCCCAGAAATTAGCACAATGTCAACAGCAATGTGATTTGAACTCTAGCTGCCTTGTTTCTAACTGACTGCTCTAACCATTAGTTATAACCTGTGCTATGGTTCTCACTTTTTCCTTTGTGCTCCTCGGTGTGTTATCACCCTGCATCTCCTTTGCCTTTTGCAGAATATATATTTACATTAAATACCACGGCAGTCCAGTGTGCAGTGTCAGGAGTCTGTTTTATATTAGATTCCTAAGCTATATAGTTAAACTTCTACAATTTTTGCTGAACATAAACATCATCACACAGTTTTAAAAGAAAATTATTTAGACTGGGAATATGTTGCTTTCTTTATTCATGAACCAAATACAAATACCCAACCAGGTCTGAAAAGGTATACCATAACAAAAAAGCCCAGTATTATTCAAAGGAAAAAACCACCATTACGTGTCACAAATAAATTTTTGTCAGAGAGGCCGTCAAAGTGTAAAGGACTTGCCCTCACACCACTGCGGTCCATCCATTTTATTAGAAAACCTTAAACGGTTCAAAATGTATTTATGAAAATGTATTTGTCAAAATCACTTAGCTGAAAAGAGCTGTTGTTCCTTCTCCTGCATATAATGGCTTTGATATGCGGGTCACCCTTCACAAATTTTTGAGAAAATTGCGAGTTTTACACTATTTTTCTGAATCTGTGCATTCTTCTGATGTCTCTTTAATTAAGAACTCTTCATCATGGCTACCCCCGGGTCAGATTGATGCAGCACTTTCAAATTTTCAGGAACTGATGTTTGCAGCACTTACACAATGGGAGAAGACTAAGACCTATTCTGTGCGTAAACTTACCAGGTTTCAACATTTAGCCTTGATGCAACTATCCCAATCTGATCTGATCATCAGACAAGCCGATAAGGGGGGTGCCAATATGATAATGAAATACGCAAACTTCTAGATAATCGTAAATATTACATTCCGATTGAAGATCCTACTTCTGAACTCCAAAACCTCATACATGAACGGATTTCACAGGCCTTTTTGAATAATTGGCTGACTAAACATGAGGCAGAATTTCTTATTCATAAACATCCCAAAATACCTGTTTTTTATTTAGTACCTAAGATACACAAATCTCTCATTAACCCCCCAGGCCGTCCCATAGTATCCTGTAGAGATTCGATTCTTGAGCCCCTTTCAAGGTTTTGTGATTTGTTTTTACAACCAGCAGCAGCAAATGTCTCTTCCTACATTAAGGATACTGAGGATTTTTTGAGACAACTCACTTCTTGTACGGCATGTTCCATTTACACCTATATGGTATCATTGGACGTCCAGTCTTTATATACCAATATAGACCAGGGGGAGGTTCTATCGGGATTACAACAATTTCCTTTGGATTTACCAGAACGTATTCCCAAGGATTTTGTGTTGGATCTGTTGGGTTTGGTGTTGACCAAAAATTATTTTTTATATCAACGGCAATACTACTTACAGGTTTTTGGCATTGCCATGGGGCGACGGTGGCTCCATCCATAGCCACCTTATACATGTCGTGGTTTGAGGAGACGTATGTATATTCTCATCCACTGTTTTTGAAGGTTCCCTTCTGGAAGAGATTTCTCAACGACATCTTTTTTCTGTGGACTGGATCTTGGACGGAGCTTCAATCTTTCTTGACAGCTTTGAATACATTTAAAGACAATATTCAGTTTACATCCCAGGTGGAAACCCATACAATCCAATTTTTGGATATTACTGTGGAATTGGCCCCATCTGGCTTTTTGACATCTCTTTTCCGAAAACCTGTTCAAAGGAATACCTTATTACCATCCTCCTGCTCTCAAGAAGGGATTGCCCTTTGGACAATTCTTACGTTTACGGCGCAATTGCACTTTATTGTCATCATTTAAAATTCATGCACGAGAATTGAGTTCCAGGCTATCAGCCAGGGGATACCCTGACAAAGTCATACGCTCTGCCTATTTGAGAGCCCGTCACACACACCGTGATTGGCTCTTGGAGCCTAAGAATTTGGATCTTTCAGATGATAAGATTACAGCCATATTACCGTATATGCGGGGGACATCCGCGGTTATTGGTATTCTTCGCAAATTATGGCCAATTCTGAGTTTGCACGCTTGTTTTAGAAAGCCTTTGCGGACAGCTTTTTCTCGTAAAGCCAATCTTCGGGACCTTTTAGTGAAAAATACAATGGAAGAAGATCGTCCCGTTTCTTGTCACACACACCCTGGGCATTTTCCCTGTGGATCTTGTTCCTATTGTCCTAACACTTTACCTGGCTTGGAATGGACAGACCCACATACCAATAGATCTTATATGACCCGCTGGCATACATCCTGCATTTCGGATTTCGTGGTTTATTTGATAACATGTCCATGCGGTTTGCATTATGTGGGACGTACTTCGTGACCTTTCAAGGTCCGTTTGGGGGAACATGCATCGTGTTTACAGACTAAGACAGTGACAGCTCCCCTTGTTGATCATTGTCTTGTCCAGTCTCACACTTTTGATGAACTCCGTTGGCGAGTGTTGGATTTCATTCCACCTAATCCGCGGGGTGGTGACAGGGTGCAACAGCTACAAAATTTGGAACAGCAGTGGATTTTTGTGTTGAATTCTGCCCACCCTCATGGGCTTAATTCTCAATTGGACTGGTATACTATCCGGTGAAGTTTTTTGTGGATTGCCATTGACAAATCGGTAGGCGGAGCCTGATTGGTGGCTCCTCCCACCAGTGATTTGATGGCTCCTATCAACCTCCAGGAAGGGGGCATTTCAGTGAATCACTGCAGTAGCGGTTGATGCCTGTATAAAAAATGCTTTTTCGGCGTTTTTGTCAATGCTGGAGCTGGATAATCTGAAGTTTGGCGACTGGACCTGAGGCAGGGGAGGACGAGAGGTTCCCCGAAACGTGACACGTCATCTTTGACGGTCGTTTGAAGAACAGTTTGTTGAAAGGTTTACAACAGCTCTTTTCAGCTAAGTGATTTTGACAAATACATTTTCATAAATACATTTTGAACCGTTTTTTAAGGTTTTCTAATAAAATGGATGGACCGCAGTGGTGTGAGGGCAAGTCCTTTACACTTTGACGGCCTCTCCGACAAAAATTTATTTGTGACACGTAATGGTGTTTTTTTCCTTTGAATAATACTGGGCTTCTTTATTCATGAGGCAACTACCTGACTAAAGCTCCGAAGAGGCCCCTCCATTTTGGCTGCTGGGGGGGGAGGGGGCGCCATCTTATCTGTTGCCTCAGGCAGCAGATTGTCTTGAGCCTCCCCTGTCTGATGGTATTGCTAAATATCTGTTTAAAGGATTAGGAGTTGGTCCAGGGTTATTCCAAGGTAGTGCACTTCAGATTTGACTTGTAGCTGTTCTTCCGATACCTTTATGTGTGTTGGGGGACTGAAGCTTGTGTCCATGATAAAAAAGAATACATCGGTTTTGTTGTAGTTCACGGCTAGGTTGTTCTGCAAGCTATTGAGTGAGAACTGTAACGCGAGAGATCATTAGAGAAAGACATAATGCTTGGCAAGGTAGAAGGTCAATTGTCCCCCGCAGCCCCCTCTAGTGGCGGCGTAGTGGTTCCACAGGGGCTGGGGAGCGCATAAGAATTAAAAGGTTCAGGGTTGATCTGTTGTGAGGGTCAATGGGATAGCAGGTCACATTGTCAGCCTCAGGGTCAACAACCTAAAAAAGTAACTCTTGCCAAGTGTAGGGTACAAAAAGGCTTTTATTTCCCCTTTTCGCATGAAGAAATTCAAAATATGAGGTAATGAGTAACAGAACATAAATTCAGTTGCATCAAAACGTGAGTCAGCAAAACACTCAAAATAACATGGTTCCTTCACCAACTTAAAGCATAAACTTTCCAGTACAGTTTGCACACATTAGATTTGTTTGCCTTTTACTCAAAGATATCTTCTTGTGCAAAAGTCACATTCCATTGGTTCTATATCTTCAGTGCTCTCAGATTCCCCTGGCAGCCATTCCATGTCTATGGGATCTGAAACTGAGGTCTCTGAGATCTCTTGGATATTAAAACCTGGTTTCCTAAAAGCATGCCATACTGTATCCCAGTGCTGGCTTGGGAGTTTGGGGCGTCGGCTTTTAGGTCTAGTATATCTCCCTGGGCTTACTGTCGTTTCAGGACTAAAAGTTTGCTCCTTCCATTCTCTGGCAACATTAAACTTTTTCCTGTAAAACTTATCAGTTATATCTGGTTTAAAACAGTCCTTATTGTCCAGATAAAAACTAGCCCTTTGTTCCTCTCTAGGCTTCTTGAAAAAGGCTTGAGGCCTAGTCTGAGAGTTTTGTGCTCCAGGTATATCCTTTCTCTCAAGGCTATGAACTTTTCCTTTATCTTTCAAGTTACTTTTGTAAAAGCTTTTAAAAGTACCTTTTTTCTCTTGAAGGTTTCTTCTCCAACCGGAGGGATAAGCACTTCCTTCCTTGGCTGCAGTCCGTGATACTGCCCCTTGAAGTTGTGTATGGCCTTTCTCTAGGCCTGCTCTCCCAGTAGCTTCCTTTCCTTTAGCTCTGCTGGGTTTGTCAGTGACCTCACCTCGGTCTCTGAGTCTGGCCTCTGGAGCTTCCCTTGGCACTGCCTCCTGTTCTCCACATGAAGGTCTCTGCCAAGCTCCTTGCCTCCTCCTGTGCTTCTCCTCTGGGTTCTTCCCTTCGGGGTTTCTCTGTTGCCTTTCTGGCTCTCTTGACTGCCTTCCTGGCACCTTTGCCTCTCTTGGCTCTCTCGGCTCTCCCTCTTTTGGCTCCCCTCTTTGCAGTGCTCTGTTCCTACTTAAATCCAGAGCAGCTGCTTCTGAGTCCTGCCCATAGAGGTGTGGTTCTTCCACTTTCAGGTTTGTTCTCCTGCTCCCTCTATGTGTCCCTTCTCGTAATTGCAGGCAAATCCTGTTTTTTTCAAGATTTAAAAGTTTCCTTTCTTGCATCAGAGGGCTTGCGGTATCACACAATGCAAAAGAGGAAGGCCAGCAATGAGATGGATCGATATAATAACAGCAGTTATGGGTGCCACTCTATCAACAATGAGCCGCCTCTCTAACAACCGAACACAGTTTAGGTGAACTATCCAAAGGGTCTCCATGAGTTGACTCAGACTCGAAGGTTCGCTGCCGCTTTCGGATCTTGACTCACCTGATCTCCTTTGTGTTTCCTTACCATTCTCTCTAGATGTATCCCTGTCTATACATGCTGTGTTGTCTGTCTTGACTAGATTGTAAGCTCTGATGAGCAGGGACTGTCTCTTACATGTCTATGCAGTACTGCGTACATCTTGTATCACTATACAAATGCTCAGCAGTAGTAGTAGTAGTAGTAACAACAACAACATGTAGGCTATAGGGTGGAGAAGGGCATGTATAGCATTATATCATCCGCATAGATGTGGTATAATACATTATGTGCCTCTGTGAGCAAACAGATGGGCTGTATGTAGATATTAAACAGGAGAGAAGATAGTGTAGAGCCTTGAGGAATACCTTATAGAAGCATCAGTGGGGCAGAGATAGTTACTGTTTCCATGCTGTAGGTGCTCCGTTAGGTAGGAGGTGAACCATTTCAGTGTTGTGCCTCATAGTCCTATAGTCTGTAAATGGTGAAGCAGGGCATCATGGGGAACTGAATCAAAAGTGGATGTAATGTCCAAAAACATAAGAATAAATCCTTGTTGTGGCTTCTGGATGCCCTGTGTAAAGCCTGTCCATAGCAGAGTTTCAACATCATGATTTGGCCTAAAGCCGTGGTGTTGTTAAGTTGAGGGAGGCATGTAGGTTGATGTGATCTTGTAGCTGCAGCTACAGATCTTTTTTGACATTTTTGCCAGGAAAGGTAGGCTGGAAACGGGATGGTATGAGGTAGGTAGGGGTTTAACAGCTAAGGTTTAAAAGCTGGGATAGAATAAAGCTGACAGTGTTTTCCTGACTGTTGCCTCTTCTGTCTTTTAAATGAAAAACCCCTTTCCACCGCACACCACACTACCACAGAAAGTAAAAAAAGAAAAAATATATTATTTTCAAACAAGGAAGAATAAAAAATCTATGATGCCAATATTCAATGGCAGTGGCCAGCCAGAGTAAAGCCGCTGGCTGTCGCTGTTTTAATTAGACCCGTATATTCCATGCCAGGATCATATCTGGTCAATGGCACTGAATATTGATTCTGGCCAGTTAGTTAAACTGGCTGAAGTTAGGAAGGCTTTTTTGTGCCTCACTTTAGCAGGTTTGCATTAACGGCCAGTGGCTGAATATCTCTGTTGACCGGTTAACGTGAATGCCCCCTCCTGGAATTCCTCAATGCTATATGGTTAGCATCAGGGCACTCAGCGGTTTTAGGAGGGGATATTCAGTGGCATAAAATGTCCATTGTCTGCTGAATATCCCACTCACTGCAATTAATGCGGTTAGCAGGTCTGCTAACTATGTTAATCATGTGGAATATGCCTCCATAGCTTCTTTACAGGTAGCAGCACTGAAATATATACAAGCAGCTATATTTCTAACAGTAATATTCAGCTGCTACTTAGACAGCTTTAATTTAGGGCTGCTTTTCTTGGCTTCAATTAAACTGCTTAACTATACAGATAGTGGTTGGATATCGTCAATATCCAACTCCAGGAACAAGCAGGAATGTAGTCTTCACATATGGATATCGTCGGTACTGACGGAGCCCGCGTGGGAATGCTCCCAAGCGTCCAATAGGAAAGACTTTGGGAGCATCCCACTGCGCCTGCGCTGCTGCCTCCCCGCCTTTCCCAAATCTCCCTCTTCAGTTTTTTGTTTTCCATGGAGCCGATAAGCAGCAAACCCTGTCACCACAGAAAAATGTATTTTTTTGTGGTCGCGTCTGCATTCCCGTTGATGCCTACACCGGTACCACTGGTGTTTTCTTTATTTTCTTTCCTTTTCTTTAAAAAAAAAACCCCAAAACTTTTTTTTACCTGGGGGTCTGTCCCCTCTTGGTGCTTCGGTGCCATTTTGGGCACTAGGCCCTATTTTCTTTTAAAATGCAGAAACCAACTAGTGGTTTCAAGAAATGTTCAAAAGGTGGCAATACCATCTCTGCTACCGACACCCATGATTTGTGTCTTAAATGTTTGGGCCCTGACCATTCGCCATTGGAGTGTCTCCTTTGCAGAAAAATGACCAAGAGGGGCCTGAAGAATAGAGCTGCGAAACTCGGCACCCTCTTTGCCTCAGATGCAATGTCCATTGCATCGATGTCGTCCAGGGCTTCATCTTCCTCTCATGGATCTCAGGTAACCAAACCCAGGTCTTCCTCCAAGACCGGCAGGTCCTCAAAGGGTAAATCTCCTTCTAAGCATTGAGATACTACTATCGTTGCCCTCGAGGAGACTAGGACATATATATGTTTTGCTCTGGCTAATAAGAGGGTAATTTCATAACAGGCCATTGTCATGGTGTAGATCAGTCAGAGCCTATGGAGATAGGTAAAGCTGAGCAAAACAGATCTGACACTGACAGCTCAGTGCAGCACATGGCCCAGAGTTGCTATAGGCAACATACACAAACGGCATCACAAGGTGTGAGAACACGCCCAAATAGCAAGCTAGCTCTCACAGCTCATTAGATAATGAGGGGCAGCTGGGAGGGGGCGGAGCCCAAGCAAACACCAAGTCACACGCAGATAAATACAGCACGAGGGAAATACAGCACCGTTGGTAGCTGGGAGAGAACAGCTGGTAACTGGAGGATGGGAGGAACTTGGAAACCCGGTAGAACCAGAGCAGCTGAAGAAGCCCCGAGGAACTGCTTCAGAGAGCAGGGCACAGCTAAGCAAAAGCCCAGTGAACTTTGCCAGGAAGAGGGCAGAGGAGATATTCCTGGACCCACGCTTAGGAAAGCCAACCTACCAAGTAACAGGTACAAGGAGGGGGAGAGCTTCTACCCTGAAGGGAGTTTCAGGCCCAAGGGAAAACAGAGAGAGAAAAGCAGTAAAACGCTTTCATCTTGGCAAGGCTCTGCTGTACCAAGAAACTCCGAGCAGAGAGTGTGTAAAGGTAGGCTTATTGCTTCTAATAGAAGAGATATAGAAAGTGAAGAATTTCCCTGCACTTACCAAGAGTTATGTGGCTCTCAAAATAGAAACTCCAGAGAATGCGGTAATTTCCCATTCTACTCTAGCTGTGAGGAGGAGGGGAACACTCTCAGCTGTACAGAGAGACTGTTTAAGAATAACGTGAGTTGCAATCCAAAAGGACTTTATTCAGAAGAGGAGTGTGAAGAAATGCAATGTGATTTATATGAGGAGCCTGCTTCTGAGAATTGTATGGATTGTACATTTACTGTGTCTGATGAAATCACTTCTTTATGCTGAAGAGGTTTCTGGAAGTTTTGCTAAGGAAAGGAAGTGAGGAAACTTACCTTGAGTGAAAAGGACTGTTTAAACTACCTTTTTCTGTTCCACTGTTAAGCTGACAATAAGCAGTATTTTTGTTCCGGTTGTTCCTTTTATTTTGTACCAGCCGTATGGTCATTTTGTTCTTATATCCATTGCTTTGAAAATCCGCCCGGGAAGGGGAAATAAAAAGTCCTGTCTTAAGCCTTGCTACTCGACTACAACTTGATTCTTTCGTTAGCTTGTGGGACTACAACTCCCAGAGGGCATTGCAACGCCTTTTGTACCACTCCCCTTGCTACTTAAGAGAACGCCCCGATGAAATACCCACACTTTTAGCCTCTGGGGACCTTCACGGGTGACACCATCTATGTGTGAAAGCTAAATAAGTGCCTATCTTTACAGTCAAATATGAAATTAAGCTCTACTCTTAACCTGCAAGATGATCTGTAGATTATAATTCCTTATAGTGAAACATCATCCAAAGCTTTTTGTTTTTATGCAACTGGGTCTCAGAACCAGAATGGGGCGACTTACTGAACGCACGTATACGTGTGAAAACAGCGCCCAAAACCTCATATCATTGACCCATTGTTGTTGCTAATATATTCATTAAAGCTTACAAGGATGGCTTGACAATAATGCTTAGAAACTCGATATTAATATAAACTGTTTAGCTGAGGATACTTATCTGAAACGTGGTGAGTTCTCTCCCAACGCCTGAGTAATGGCGCCATAGCGTTTCACAGTCAAACGTTTCATCAGGGGATATTCATCAACTCTACCAAAACTTGGCATTAATCCTCAAATGGAATCTGTAACATTGAAAACGAAACTGGAATTTATCCTATACTTCATCTTATAATTATAATCGCTATCAATATGTCTTGAAAAATGACTCACCCCGTACCGGTTGTTGTGTTTTGTATGAAAGGACGCCGCGCTTGCGGACTATGTTCCCCTGGGAGGATTTAAAGGGCTAAGGAATCTACATGTGATACGAACAAGAAATGCAATTGGCTAATGACATATGCCCCACTCTATTTGTGAATTCAGGCCTGCTGGATACACAGTGTTTGCCTCAAAAATCCATTTCTGTTCTCTTCATACCAATGTGAGATCTCTCGATTTTCCCTCCAGTCCTCGCTCGATGAAATCGATGCAAAAACACTTTAAAGAATCAAAACTATGTTTCAAGTCCAAACAATGTTGGACAATGGGAGCCTGCATATAGCCACATTTAAGTTTACTTCTGTGCTCTCTCATACGCACTCTGAATGGACGGATAGTTTTGCCGATGTATGCTAACTGGCAAGGACATAAAATGCAGTAAACCACGTGAGTGGAACTGCATGATGTATGATGTCTTAAACGGAATTTCTTTGTTCTGTATTCAAAGACGTCCAAGTCTAGAGTTAAGAGGACAAATATCACAGGACCCACACTTATAATGACCGCTTTGTGCTGGTGTAGAACTTACTGGTTCCGAACGATGAACAATGGGACTAAGGAGTTCCTTCATGTTGCGTTGCCTTTGCCAAACGCAACGGGCGTAATAATTTTCTAATCCGGGTATGCTATGAAACACGTTCTCGTGTTTTTTCAATATTTTCGTTATATGATGACTGTAAGGAGAATACTTTGTAATAAGATTAACACAGTTGTGTGATATCACCGGAGTGCTTCTAGGGGACAACAAGCTGTCACGATTATAGTACAATGCACGTTTATAAGCTGACTCTACTATATGGTTTGGATACCCTCGTGTGCGAAATTTATCTTTTAAAATTTTTGCCTGTGTTTTGAACTCTTGTACTTCTGAGCAGTTGCGATGAAATCTAAGAAACTGTGAAAAGGGAAGACTGTCCTTCAGTCGTTTTGGATGAGCACTAGTATAGTGCAACAAGGTGTTACGATCAGTGGGTTTACTGTATACAGATGTATGCCAAGTATTGATTCCCTTAGATCAGCGGTTCTCAACCTGTGGGTCGCGACCCCAACGGGGGTCGCCACAGGATTTAGCGGGGGTCGCTTAGCCTCCACCAAGTTTAAAAAAAAAAATTAAGATGTGCACAAGTTGCTTCTCGGCAGCAGCAAACTCCGGCAAACTCACCGCCTTCTTCTGCAGCCGCGGCTCCCTGCCTCTTAGGGAACCGCGGCTGTACTTGTAAAATCGTTGCGGAGCCCTTCCTGTCTCGACGGGCTCCGTGCAGCATTGTCCCGCCTCCAAAGGAAGTGGTAAACAACTTCCTTTGGAGGCGGGACAATGCTGCATGGAGCCCATCGAGACAGGAAGGGCTCCGCAATGATTTTACAGGTACAGCCGCGGTTCCCTAAGCGGCAGCGCGCCGCGGCTGCATTAGAAGGGAGGCAGACAACCTGCAACACGGCTGACATCGACAGAGGGGGACTGACATGGAGGGAGGGGGGCTGACATGGACAGATGGAAGGATGGGGCTGACTTGGAGGGAGGGATGGAGGGAGGGGGCTGACATGGACAGATGGAAGGATGGGGGCTGACATGGAGGGAGGGGGCTGATATGGATGGATGGATGGATGGATGGAGGGAGGGGGCTGACATGGACAGATGGAAGGATGGGGCTGACATGGAGGGAGGGAGGGAGGGAGGGGGCTGATATGGATGGATGGATGGATGGATGGAGGGAGGGGGCTGACATGGACAGATGGAAGGATGGGGGCTGACAGGGAGGGAGGGAGGGGGCTGACAGGGAGGGAGGGAGGGAGGGATGGGGGCTGATATGGATGGATGGAGGGAGGGAGGGAGGGAGGGGGCTGACAGGGAGGGAGGGAGGGATGGGGGCTGATATGGATGGATGGAGGGAGGGAGGGAGGGGGGCTGACATGGACGGATGGAAGGATGGGGGCTGACATGGAGGGATGGATGGAGGGAGGGGGGCTGACATGGACGGATGGAAGGATGGGGGCTGACATGGAGGGAGGGAGGGAGGGGGCTGATATGGATGGATGGAGGGAGGGGGCTGACGTGGAGGGAGTAGGCTGGCATGGACAAAGGGGAGAGACATGGGGACATACTGGACAGACGGGATAAATGCTGGACAGAGGCGAGAGACAGTGCGGGTTAGGATTATAATGGGCTGATGGGGGTGCTAGCACTGGTAATGGGCAGATGGGGGGGCTACGAATGGTAATGGGTTGATTAGGGAAGGCTAGGACTGGGAATGGACTTATCAAGGGGGGGTAGGACTGGTAATGGACTGATGGGGGTCTAGCATTGGAAATGAGCTGATCAGTGAGGTTAGGACTGGAAATGGGCTGATTAGGGGAGCCTAGCACTGGTAATGGGGTTGAGGGGGGACTAGCACTGGAAATGAGCTGATGGGGGGTAGGACTGGTATTGGGCTGATTAGGGGGGGGGTAGGACTGGTAATGGGGTTGAGGGGGATTAGCACTAGAAGTGAGCTGATTAGGGGGCTTTGACTGGGAATGGGCTGATTGTGGGGAGGGGAGGATAGAGCTGCTGACCCTGGAAGAAAACTGGGGGCTAAGGCTACAAGTGGGCTGATACAAGGGGATGGGAGCATGGAACTGAAAGGGAGTGGATCTGAGAGGGGCTGCCATGGTATTTGTACTAGAAGGGACTGATCAGTGGGGAAGGAGGGGGACTGGAAGGGAATGGACACCAGTGGCAGTCATGGGAATGCAAGTTGACATTGGAAGGTACTGGGAGTGAGGACTGGAAAGGGGCTGATACTGGGGAGGGTTACTGGGACTGGAAATAGGCTGATGGAAAGAAGTGAAGAAAACAAAAGAGATAAGAACTGGCAGATGGACCATAGACCACAGAAAGAGAGCTAAGAGAAGACAGGAAAGCAGAAGCCTCAGATCGGGACCAGCATGATCAGAGAATAAATTGGTCAGACAACAAAGGTAGAAAAAATAATTTTATTTCATATTAGTGATTTGACTACAAAATCATCATAATTTTGAAATCAAATATTGTTACTTGTTTTGATTATTTAAATAAGTATTTTATAAATAAAAACATATTGCAAAGGCCTATAATATATTAATAATTCAACAAATGATTACAGCGACAATGCGTTAACGGTAAAGGAAGAGAGACGCATTTGATTTTATCATTGGGGGTCACCACAAGTTGACCAACGGTAAAAGGGGTCACGGTACAAAAAAGGTTGAGAACCACTGCCTTAGATATTTTCAAATCCAAAAATGTTATGGAATCCATATTGCTTTCATGGGTGAACTGGATATTAGTGTCGCAACTGTTAAGCCAGTCTACAAAATCAATTAAAGTCTCCGATGAACCTTGCCAAAGCAAAAAGACGTCGTCTATATAGCGTTGCCATAATTTTATACTATTTTCAAAGATGGATGTAGATAGCCATTTTCGCTCAAACATTTCCATGTAGATGTTAGCTACTGATGGAGCGCAGGTGGCTCCCATTGCCACCCCGGACGTTTGTAGATAGATACTTTTCTTAAACTGAAAATAATTATGAAATAATATCAGCCGTAATAACCATATTAAAAAATGATGATGAGCTTCTGAAAGGTCCTGCCTGTCTGCAAGAACCTCATCTATAACTTGTACTGCTGCTTCTTGCGGAATCTTAGTGTAGAGAGAGTTGACATCTAGTGTAACTAATAAAATATGCTGTGCTGTAGCCCATTGTGAATGTGCTTCCAAAATTTGTAAAAAATGCGAAGAGTCCCTGATGTATGAGGGAATACTTGGCAAAAGTGGCCAGAGAAAAGAATCCACATAAATTGACAATGGCTCTAACACAGAACCTTTCGTAGATACGATGGGCCTGCCCGGTGGTTGCACAGTGCTCTTGTGGATTTTTGGAACTAAATACAGTTTTGCCACTGTATCGTCTGTGTCGTTCAAAAATTGACATTCCTTTTTAGAAATTATTTTATCAATTAATGCTTGTGTTGTCAACTTATGTATCTGTTCCTTTAATTGCCAAGTGGGGTCAGTGGCTAAGACCTTATATGTGGTGTTGTCTGTCAATTGACGCTTCGCCTCATCTAAATATTGTTGACGACCCCAAACCACTGTACTGCCACCTTTATCTGCTCTCCGAATGATGACGTCCCGGCGAGACTGTAAAACTTTCAAGGACCGTTGTTCGTCTGCTGTGAGTTTATGCACTGCTCGTCTCTGTCCTTGTGTCAAAGAAACCAAATCCTGTATAATTAACGTTTTGTATAGCGCCAAAGAGGGAGGTGTTGGGCCCGGGGGGGGGTCCAAGTGGACTTTATAGGTAGCGGAATTCGATTTCCAGGGTTAACCGGTGTCGTATTGCTTTCTTGTTGAGCGAAATAAGCCTTTAGTGCTATTTTCCTAAAAAACTGTTCTAAATCGATTCGAAAACAAAATTCATCAAAATATAATGAGGGTACATATGATAACCCTTTGTTCAAAAGTTGTAATTGAACAGCAGGAACATCACTACCGGACACATTAATCACTGAAGAATTCATGTTCATGCACGTTTCTGACGACTCGGACCTCGACGTTGTGGCTGTTCTTTTTGTTTTGATTTTTTCTGGGCCTCTTCTTCGTCCAAAAAATCATCCCTAGATCTAACACTGGAATCAGAAGATGATTGGTCCTCGGATGTATCAGCAAACTCCACTCGTTTTTTTCTAGTTGTTGTCTTTTCTTTTCGCTGTGGATTTAACCATGGATACTGTGTAGTCATCATAGTCTCGTTTAAGTTTTTTAGATTTTACTTTTGTGACCTCCTCTTTGGTTGTTTCCACGGACTTTTTTTGTTCTTCCATCAGTTTTACAAACGTATCTGTTGTTTCTGTGTCTTTTAATTGTGTCACTAGTTGTTTTTCTTCCTGTTGCAATATTTCCACAGTTTGTTTAGTGGTATCAACGATCAAGTGCTTATCTTAAGCCTATTTTATAAAGACACATCCATATCATCCGGCTAGACCAGTCCAGACAAGTGGGTTGTGTTCCCCTACGAGCAGATTGGTGGAGACAAAGAACCAATGGAATGCTCAGGTTTCAAGGACATTACTCCTGTGCCTCTATTCACCTCAGTCACCAGAGGTCTCTTCAGTATTTCTTTGTCTCCATCAGATGGTGGATGGATTTTACTACTGCTATTACTATTGTTCATTTATATAGCGCTACAGGGTGTACGCAGTGCTGCACAGAAAATGTTAAAAAGAGATGGTCCCTGCTCATTAGAGCTTAGAATCTAGTCAGGCAGACAATACAACAGTTGAAAACAAAAATATAGCTAGGGAAAGATAAGGAAGAAAATTCTGAAGATTATGAGGAAAAAATTGATTAAACACCTGTGAACGACCACCTTGAGGGTGACTCTCTCACTTGAGTGCGAAGTGGTAGGCTCCAGTAGACTGTGGTCTTTTTGGTAGCCATAGGAGGAGGGAAAATTGCCAGCCACCATAAACACAGTGCTGAAAAAGCCAGTGAAACAGTTTCAGGGGAATATCCGCCACAGTAAAAGCACAGTTAACGTGCACCTTTGGGCTACCATGACTTTAGCGTGTGCTGTTGTGATACTTGCCTTAACTCTCTTATGTCTTCTTCCAGAAATCATTGTTTTGGCCTATGGCAAGTATGGTGCCTCATTGCTGGCTTCTGAACTCTGCTGTTCTAGCATGGCAGCTACTGAGTTGTCCCTAGAGGGGTTGCTCCCCCTCTATACACCACGGGATGCGGTTAGTCTGGCCTTACCTGCCTAAGGGCAGGAGGTGGCAGATGGTGGTAAGGATAACCAACCAGCTGGAGGTCTCAGTGCCCATGCTGTGCTCCACTCCCCGACCTCTAGAGCAGTGGTTCTCAACCGAGTCCTCTGGGACCCATCAGGCCAATCAGTTTTTCAGGATATCCACAGTGAATATGCATGAGATAGATATGCATGCACGGCTTCCATTGTATGCAGATCTATCTCATGCATAGTCATTGTGGATACCCTGAAAACCTGACTGGACTAGGGGTCCCAGAGCACTGGGTTGAGAACCACTTCTCTAGAGGATCAATGGTGACTATGTCCCCAGGTGTAGGGGGAAAAGTCCAACAAAAAGAGGCAATACAGACACCCAAAGCTAATCAGATCAAATATGGAGCAAGGTAGAACAAACCATAGAAGGCAATTATGTAGCATCCAAACCTTTATTGACGTCTCAATAGGTTCTACATTACACAGGCTGTCTCAGCAATGGGCCTTTATCAGGGGTATGAGAACCCTGGAACGTGGGTTGCAGCCCCACAAGCCGCCTGGGACTGATTCCCCCTCCGGCTCTCCCCGCATGTCTTGAGTATCAGGAACGGGAGAGCCAGGAGGGGGTGGGATTGGGGTGGAGCGGAGGGCAGACCAGCAAGGCAGGATGTAGAGGGCTGATTCAGGTCAAAGGTGGAATAAGCAGCACAGAACCGGTGACCAGGCCGAGGGATCCTCCCCTGGGGCTGGGACCGGGTGTGGGGGGCTTCCCACCACCAAATCCAGGCCATGGCAGGCCAGTCATGGGTTGGGCAGTGCGAAAAAGGGGGGCCAAAGCTGCGGGAGTCAGGGGCATCTGCAGGGAGGACGTCACCGCAGTCATAAGGCACAGGTTGAAACGGCTGTCGGTCCACTTGATCTTTATCATATAAAAACTCTGTATAGTCCTTCCACCTTTTCTTGATCTTCTCAGCATCATTCAACATAGAACCTTGAGCATCTTGTAACATTCCAATTCGAGGGTGGAACCTTTAACTCTCGTAGCTTTAGGAAAGCCGATCTTGTTCTTCTTCTAATAGTTTCTGCTTCTATTTCCTTGCGTGTGTTATTGTAGTACTTTTCCTTGTCCTGTCTTGCTGCACGTTGGAAATCTGTTGAGTTCTGCGATTGTCTTTCTTTCTCCTCTGGCTTTAGCTTCTCTGCATTTCTGGGCAATTTTCAGAGTTTCTTCCATCATCCATTTTGGCCGTTTTTTGCTTTTTCACCTTTTGTAGAGACTTCTCGCTTTCTTCCAACACAACCCTCTTGATGTCATTCCATAACTCTTCTGGAGCTCTGTCATTTACATCTAAAGCAGCAAAACAATTTTGCAGGCAGGCTTTAAATTCCAGTGGTATATTCTCAAGGTCATATTTTGCTGCATTCATGAGTCGTTTACTCTTTTTCAACTTTAGCTTGAGTTTGCATACTAGTAGCTGATGATCTGTACCACAGTCAGCTCCAAGTTTTGTCTTTGTTGATGTTACAGAGCTTTTCCATCATTGACGTCCACAGATGTAGTCAATTTGATTTTTATACAGTCCATTGGGTGAAGTCCATGTGTACAGTCGCCGCTTGTGTTGCTGGAAGAAGGTGTTTAAGATGAATAGATCGTTGGTCTTGCAGAATTCTCAGTCTTTCTCCAGCTTCATTTCTGTTGCTAAGTCCGTATTTTCTAACTACTTTGCCTTCTTCTTTGTTGCCAACCTTTGCGTTCCAGTCACCCATGACTATCAGGATATCCTGTTTGCATGTTCTGTCAATTTCAGCTTGTAGTTGTTCATAGAATTCTTCAACTTCATTCTCTTCTGAAGCTGTTGTTGGGGCATATACTTGAATTATAGTTGTGTTGATAGGCATTCCTCGTAGACGAATAGAGATTAAGCGTTCGCTGACTGCATTGTATTTCATTGCAATTCTTGCAAGTTTCTTCTTTATTATAACATACGCCACATTGCTGGTATTGCAATTTGAGAACTCACACAGTCTTTATAATTAGTCTGGTTCCTGGACAGTCAAAGGATTCAGTCTGTATCATCTGTGTGCAATACGAGCAATCCCCACACTTAAAATGTCCAATGTCACACACCCTTCCGTGTTGGGACTGCAGAGCAGAAGGGACCAACATATCCCAAAGATTGCATCCCCTAGTAAGGGCAATCAAAGGTTCCTTCTCCGTGAAACACTCCAAGCCATGTATGATAGGCCAATGTCTCCGAATAATCCTCTTAATGTCTCTTATAAGATGCAAAAACTGCAGAGTTCACACAGGGTGGGAATTCGTAGCCTTAGGGGTATGACTGAAAAGCTCCACCCTATCAATGGCATGAGCCCTATGATAGACCTGCTAAACACATCTTTTAAGTTGTCAATCCACTGCTTGTATAAGCTAATGCTATTACCTTGCCTAGACAATCCACTGCTTGTATAAGCTAATGCTATTACCTTGCCTAAACAATACTCTGCTTGTATAAGTTAATGCTGTTACCTTGGTTAGACAATCCACTGCTTGTATGAGTTAATGCTGTTACCTTGCTTAGACAATCCACTGCTTGTATGAGTTAATGCTGTTACCTTGCTTAGACAATCCACTGCTTGTATAAGTTAATGCTGGTACCTTGCTTAGACAATCCATTGCTTGTAGATTAATCGCATATAACTTGCTACCCATAATTTGCATTACATGCTTGCTATGTAAACCAACACACACTCCACAAGCCTATTAATTCTAGTAAATAAACTACCACCTCATAGCTAGCCTACGAACTAACCACAAGTAACACAACACAAAGAATAGAGGTACCTCTACTATAACAAAACTACAACTACAGGACACAACTTAAGTCGAACCTAGGTCAGTAAACTACAAACCCTATCCCTGGTCAGTAAAACATAAGTTATAAAATGCACCCCTTTACCCACTACTTCATGGCCTACCTCACACTCCTCCACATGTTTGCACCCCGCACACATAGCATCAGACTCAACCAACAAATCCCCTTGATCAACCCACATACCACCCAACCCAGATGCACGCCAGCATCACACATATTCAAAGAATGCCAACAAACAAAAAATATAGCCCACAAACCATACAATGCAACACGTAATACACCCCCCACCACACAAATAATGAACACACAAACCCAATCATAACAACAAACATCAGGTGTGCTCTACTAAATGCCAGATCTATCAGGAACAAATCAAATACTATCCTTGATCTAATCCACGACAAGAAGCTTGATATAATATGCATCACCAAAACCTGGCTAGACGACTCAGACCAGGTCATATTAAACCAAGTAACCCCAACAGGATACTCGGTATTTAACTGCATCAGAGCACAGAAAAGAGGAGAAGGAGTACTAATACTTACCCGAAAAGAATACAGATTCAAAACTATCACACCACTAACACAATCGAATTTAACACACTCACTAAAGCCAACAAGTACCTAACCATCTCGCTAACATATAGACCACCTGGAACCACAACTGAACACCTATCTACAGTAATTGAAATGATATGCACACATAAGAGAACGCACAAGTCCCTCATTGCGCTAGGAGACTACAACCTAACATCTGCACCCACCAGAGAAACCGCAACATTCTTAAAAGCCATGGAGTCATTAAAATACTGCCAAACAATTAACGCACCAACATGGCACAACTCCAGACATGGTCTTCATGCCAAAGCAACTAGTAGAACAGAATAAGATCACAAAACCAACAATCACACCAGTCCCTTGGTCAGACCACCATGTAATTGAATTCACCATGACCTTAAATAACCCCGCCTAATGCAAAGAAGATGAAAGAATAACTAGACGGTTCAAAACATTTAACAGAGACTCATTCATAAACAAAATCACCCCACAACTTCAACAGGAACAAGAAACCCTGGACCTAAACATAGAAGAATGGAACACAATAATATCCAATGCAGCATCTGCCCCAGCCACTAAAGAACCACAAACACACAAGAGAACTAACGCACCATGGTACTCACATGAAATCAGAGTTGCAAAACGCACTCTCAGAAGACTGGAAAGAAGATGGAGACGGAATAAATCACACAACCTCCTAACCCAATACAGAGACAAACAACTGGAATATAACAACCTAATAAATGAGCGGAGACAGCAACATCATACCAACTTGATCATGAAATCTACTAATAGACCAAGAGAACTCTTTAGAATTGTCCAGAAGCTCACCAAGGATGACACGCAACAAAGCACCCACCATCTTGACCCACAAAAATATGCAGACTACATGAAGTCAAAGAACACTAACCAAACACACACTACTGTACCACAAACAAACCATCTCACGATAAAAAAAGCAACATCAAACATGGGAGAGCTTCAACATACCAACAAAGCAGCAAGTAGAAGACATTATATCTGGACTAAACACAGGTGTCCTGGATCAAAGCCACCAAAAGCCAGTTCTCCCATCACATTCAAAAAATTGTTAAAAAATCACTCCAACAAGGATACATGCCACAACCCCTTAAGCACACAATGATATGACCAATACTTAAAAGTAGCAATCTGAGCCCATCCGAACCAAAATCATACCGTCCCATCTCCAGCTTGCCATTCCTTGCTAAAATCATGGAAAAGGTAGTGCAAAGACAGCTTCAGGACCATAGAGATATCAATGCCCCACTGGACATACACCAGTATGGATTTAAGCCCCAACACGGCATGGAAACACTACTCACCTCCCTCTTTGACAATCTCCTAAGAGGCATGGACACCATAAAAAATGGCTTCTTGCTAGTGTTCATGGACATCTTGGCGGCCTTCGACACTGTGTCACATGCTAAGCTATTGCAACGCTTACAACAGATAGGACTATGCAAAAATACCCTGAAATGGTTTACATCATACTTGGAAGGGCGAATGCAACAAGTCAAATGCGATCAAAAGAAATCTCTACAATTCCCCGTCATGCAGGGAATACCTCAAGGCTCAGCCCTATCATCAATGCTCTTCAACATCTACATACAGCCCATATGCAACATCATCAAGCACCACAAACTACACTACCACATCTATGCCGACGACATCATGGTGTACGCTCCAATCAACTTACTAGCACTAAACACTACAACAATAACAAGATGCCTTGAAGACATGAATGACTGGCTCATAGCCAACAACTTAACAGTCAACTACGACAAAACTGAGGCAATGTTCGTCACTAGGAACCCCACCTTCATACCTCCACAGACTATCAGCATCCTAGACAAACACATAGTAGTCAAAGAAGAAGTTAAGTATCAAGGCATCACACTAGACAGAGCCCTGAACCTAAAATCCCACATCACCAAAACTGCAAACAAGGCATATCATCGACTGAAAACAATCAGACAAATCAAACCAATGCTCCGTCAAGACCACTTCCGCACAGTGTGCCAAGCACTCATTACACCACTGCTTGATTATGGAAACTCACTATATCAAGGCCTTCCTCAACAGACACTCTACCCACTACAGATGGTACAAAACACTACAGCACGCATCATCACAGACACTCCAAGGACTGAGCACATCACCCCTGTCCTACAACAACTACACTGGCTCCCAATGGTGGCAAGAGCTAAATAGAAAACAATCATGATCATCTTCAAAATCATTCACCATCTCTCGGCAGACGCACTCCAAAACATTATAACAAGGGACATTAACCACAGACCAAGAAGATCCAATAATGACAACATGATCGGCACACCCGCAGGCTATCACAAAACCAAACAAACAACTTCAAAAGAGCACCATCACTGCTGGCATCCACACTATGGAACTCCCTCCCAACGAGCCTGAGAGCATTAGATGACCTCACAGACTTCCACAAAGACCTCAAAACATTCCTATTTATAGACACCTATGAGAATTCATGCAACATCCCCTACCCAAACAATAACACTACTACCTCCACCAACTAAACACACATCCATACCACCCACACACACAAATCTTTCATACCACGTTTTATGTTCAAATATGTTTTATTATTTACAGCATGAAAAACATTACAACAGGCAAAGTAATGATAAACCTCGGTAACAACTGAAACAGTAAAACAAATAGTACAGGCGGCGCCCACTTCGAGCAACCATGGATAATAAGAATGAGAAAACAATAGAAAACAATAAATCCTCCCCTCCCTACCAGGGAGGGGGGGCATCTCAAATCCACACTGCGAGGATAATTATTAAACCATAGGGGGTGCCGTGGATGCAAGAGGAATAGTAAATAATATAATCGCCAATCGTAAGCCTTACGGGCCTCATCCCCCCCCCACCCCCCTCATGGCTGCCACTGACTTTGGGGTACAGATCCAGGGTGTACTCTTCTCCCAGACCTGTATCCTTACGAAGCATCCCAGCTATGACTCCCCCCCCAACCCCCCCCCCATCCCTATACAGTCTTCGTCTAACGTGTGGAAGTGTGTGGGTAACTGGAGATGACAGAGAGAACTAGAGAGCAGAAGGGGCTTAGGGTTCTTGATTTCCCAGAACCGCCAACTAGCCATCAGCCTAGTAGTCTGGCTAACTTTGAGAAGTGGGGAAAAGGCAAAGGAAGCAAACAGAAAGTACGAACAGGAACAACGGGAAGGATAGAGAACAACACAAAGGCGGGCCCCCCGGCAGAAACGCTCCCGGGCCCCCAACACTCCAAGACCGCATTCGCTGCAGGGTTGTGGTGGCAGGACTTCCCCTAGAGAGATGAGGGCTTGGTTCAGTTCAATGCCCCCCCAAAACTCGGTGGCGGGCCCCCGCTGGTAGCAATTGTAGGTGGGGTCCCCAGCCCCGGAGGAAGCGAGCCCAGCGCTGCTCGTTACCAGCCGCTGCTAGTCGCTCTACGAGGAGGAGCTTGTGGAGTCTGACCCGCCATATCCCATATACCGGTCCCCGGACATCTAGCCAGCGCTGCATGATAGTCATTCGGGCGGACATCAGCACCAATCGCAGCCAACGCAGCACCCAACTTCCCAGCAAACTCCCCCAGTGAGCTTCCCATATATCCAAGACCAAGTGGCGTGCGGTAAGCGGTTCCAGTTGTGGCACACATTTACGGATGTAAGATACCACCCGCCCCCAAAACAGCTGGGCCCTGTGGCAATGCCAGTACATATGTCCCAACGTCGCTTTAGCGGCCCCACACCTGGGGCAGTCAGGACTTGCCACAAGACCCGCCCTCCATGCCCGAACGGGGGCAAAGTAAAGGCGACATACCAGGCGATATTGGGTGTCCCGATGCAGGACCTGAGTGCTCACAGTGGAAATGGCCGCCAGCCCACTCAACAAGGATTCCTCCCCAATGTGTTCACCTAAATCCGTCGTCCAGGTCGCCGCCAGAGCATCAATAGCACTCGGTGGCAGCCCATCCCACAACATCTGATAGAGTAACGACACGCGAGTATGCTGGGTACCCCCCATAAGGGTGAGCTCAAGGTCCGAGCATATTGATCCTCGCAGTGCTTCTGCCGGGATCGTACGAATGTAGCTCCGGAGCTGTGTATACTGGAACACATCCCAGACCCCCAATGGGCACCGACGTCGCAGCTCCGCGAAGGTCACCAACGTACCCTCTGGAGATAGTACATGCTCGAGGTTCACCAGGCCTAGGTCATCCCAGACTCGGAAATGGCTCCGTCCCATGCCCGCTTCAAAATCTGCATTACCCCGTATGGGAAGGTATGGGGTGTAGTAAGCAGAAATCTGACGACCTGCACAGAAAAATTGCCACGCCCTTCGAAACGGAACCAAAAAGAGATCCCTGAGAATCGGTGCCACCCCGCGCAAGGTCCGGGCGTGTAAGACATACCGAGGATGTAGGGGCGCCAACAGGGCCACGAACTGTTCCGTCGGGGTCCAGTCAGACAGATCCCACAGCCAGTCCCGAACGTGACGTAATAGGCAGGCCATATTATACCGTCGGACGTCGGGAAAACCCATCCCTCCCAAGGATCTTGGTTGTTGTAAAACGGCCAGGCGAACCCGGGGTTTACGGCCCCGCCACAAGAATCTATTGAAGTGACGTTCTAACTGGCGCAGGTCCGCCCGCCGTAGGAGCAGCGGGAGAGTCTGGAGGGGGTAGAGAATCTTAGGGAGCAGGGTCATTTTACACAGAGCCACCCTTCCCCCCAACGATAGGGGGAGATCCTTCCAACGATCAACACACTTGGAGATCTCCTCCAGGATCTTGGTGACATTTAACTGATAAAGGTCCTCACCTCGCGCCGGCAAATATACCCCAAGATATTTAAAATGGCCTGTCGCCCACCGCAGAGGAAACGGTCCCTGCCATCCTAGACGCCCCGCAGGGTTTAAGTATAGGGCCTCGGATTTGTCTAAATTAAGGCGGAAACCGGAGGGGACACCATATTCCTGTATAAGCTGCAACAAGTGTGGCAGGCCCTCCTGTGGGTCCCCCAAATGCACCAGCAGATCGTCGGCGAAGGCAGCCACCCGAAATTCGTCGTTCCCCACCCGAATGCCCCTAAATTGGGGTTCATCTCGTATACGACGGAGCAGGGGCTCCAGCGACAATACAAAGAGCAAGGGCGACAGCGGGCAACCCTGCCGAGTCCCTTTTTGAATGGCGAATGCCGGGGACATGACGCCATTGACCATTAGGGCCCCGAGAGGATCAGCGTATAACAGTTTAACCACGTCAACAAATAGGCCCTCAAACCCCATCGTTTCTAGGGTCTGGTGCATAAAAACCCAACTAACCCGGTCAAACGCCTTCTCTGCATCAAAACTAACAAGCAAAGATGTCTCCCCAGCAAGTCGCCCTGCACTAATGGAGAGCAGAATCCGCTGCAGATTGTATGCGACCTGTCGCCCCCGAACAAACCCTGCCTGGTCTCGGTGTACCAAGGAGGGCAGAATGTGCGACAGCCGATCCGCCATAATCTTGGCCAAAAGTTTGGTGTCTACATTCAGTAGGGAGATGGGGCGGTAAGATCCGGGCAGGAGCGGGTCTCGTCCTGGTTTAGGCAGGATGGTAATCAACGCCTTGTTGGGCTCAAACGGAAATTTCCCGCGTCTCACGAGATCCTCAAAGTATCCAATAAGGGGGACAACCACCATATCGCTCAGGGCCATATAAAATTCACTTCGGAACCCATCCGCCCCCGGGGCTCGTCCATTCCTGAGGTGTCGAATGGCTACTTGAACCTCCTGGCCGGACAAGGGCACATTGAGGGCATTCAATTGCTCCGCCGTCAACTTAGGTAATCCACAGCCCTCAAGGAAGGATCGCCCCGCCGAGGTCCCGGTCTCCTCCTGAGCGTATAATTGCTGATAAAATTCAGTGAAGACCTTTTCAATTTTAGCAGAGTCGCGGGTAACCTTGCCATCAGGTTGTCGTATGGCCCCTATTTGCCGAGAGCCACCAGGGGGTTTCAATAGGGAAGACATCAGTTTACCGGCCTTGTTCCCAAACCGGTAGAGTTTATAACGGTAATACAACAGCGATTTACACGCTCGTTGATGAAGTAATGACTCTAATTCTGTTTGTACTTCCCGGAGTCTGCGTGTATGGACTCCCCTGCATGAGCTCGCGACCTCCCGGCGCACTCGGCCCAATTCCTTTTCCAGCCTAACGATCTGTTGGTTAAGTTGCCGTCGGCGGCGGCTCTGGTAACTGATAATATCCCCCCTGAGTACCGCCTTGCCAGCCTCCCAAAAAAGAGCGGGGGAGATATCCGGTGAGGCATTGAGAAGTTCGTATTCCTTCCAGCGTTCCTTCAGAAAGGATTCAAAATGGACATCGCCACAGAGCTCCAGTGGGTATCTCCATATTCTACCTGCACTAGGGCGGCTCCTCCGCAAATCCAGTATCACCATAGCATGGTCGGAGATAACAAGGGGGCCAATATTGGCCTTGGAGACCCGGTCGAAAAGGGAGTCCGCCACCAAGAAAAAGTTGATATGTGACCACGTACCATGTGCCCGAGATAGATGTGTGTAGTCCCTGTCTCCGGGGTGCAACACCCTCCAAATGTCCATAAGACCATACGCGTCACAGAGACCCCTGAGCCTACGGCGCGCCCGAGGACTCCCACTCTCCGAGGGGCTCGACCTATCGAGACTGCTATCCATGGTGACATTGAAGTCGCCTCCTATGATGGCCTCATATCCACTAGAGTCTGCCAACAATTGAGACAGATCCCGAAAGAAGGTAGCCTCATAGACATTGGGACCATATACTGAACAGAGAAACACCTTCCTCCCAGCCACGCTTCCCCACACACCAACATAGCGGCCATGTGGGTCTACAACCACCTTTTCTTCTTCCCAGGGAATGGATTTGGCCACTAGAACCACCACCCCCCTCTTTTTCCCCACAGCCGGGGCCCCATAGACATGGGCTTTAAAGCCAGATCCCAGTTTCTGGTGCTCCCCCCCAGTTTGATGGGTCTCCTGTAATAGAATAATGTCCGCACGGTGGCGTTTTAAATGTTGTAGAACTTTGGAGCGCTTCACCGGAGAGCCCAGCCCACAGACATTCCAGGAAATAACCCGAGTGAAATCAACCATAACAGTTAAAGAAGACAGAAAACCAGTAGTTACTCACCCAGTAATTTAGCGAAGGAGAGCCCCCCCAGCCAAGGGCCCCCCTCCGTGTCAGTCCACACCCCCTCCTCCAGCGCACCCAACTATAATTCCCACACTTACTCTCTCCCCCATCCATCAGACCAGTTTTTCCCTTATCTCCACACTCACTTCCGAGTTCTATGTCATCGCTTCTCCCCCCTTCCCCGCACCCCCCCTCCCCCCCTTCCCTTAGCGTCCCCCCATCCCCCCTCCCTCCCCTCACAATCACCTCCATCACTTTCACACTAGCCTAGGCTAGTCCCTCCTGAACTTCTGTGGCATGTAGGCCCCCCGCCCCTCCCCAGCTGCTCGGTGACATCCCCAGTACTATTTCCTAATAAACCCTACTACCCCCCAGGGCCCAACTATCTCAGGAGAGCAGGAGTGACCAGGATTCAGCCGAGCAGTCAATTACCCGACAGCCTCCCAGCCCCCCCGCACCGCTCTGAAATATGTGGCACGGTTCAATACATAAACACTTCCATGTAGAGGGCGCCTCTTTCCAGCCCCCGTACCACAATTCGGCTATTACTGGAGGTGAACCCCCATTGAAGACCGGGAGGGCCGGCAGCAGCCCTCACGGTGTCCAAAGCCTCCCATCGGGGTAGGAATAGTAGGGTGAGCTGATCCGCTCCCCGGGCTACCTGCCTCCACAGGCTATAACCGGGCAGTAGGGCTCTGGGTACCCCTTAACATGAGCACAGCACAGAACAACAGGGCATCTAACAAATCTCTCTCGTGCCATGTCTTCCGTATCATTATTAAAACAGGGAGCAGGGAGCAGACCATATGTAGGGAGAACGGTGGAAAGGTGGTATCCCTTGCAGAGGAGCAGCGGCCCACCGGCATCTGCACTGATGCACGATGGTGCCGCCCCTCCCCCGCCCCACCGCTCAGGAGCCCTCCCCCGGGTAGGCCCCACACCGCCACTGGGAGGTCGGCTGCAGATCCCTTCCCTCCCCCAAACATTTAACTGTACCTAACTGCCCTGGGGCCCCAGATTTCCGGCTCACCCAAGAGACAAATTGCAATCGTTACTAGCAATCTAAAACAAGCAACAAAGTAAAACTTTGAACAGAGACAATTGTAGCCAACCAGGGTACATACTGCTGTTACTGTAACAGGAACTAAATACAAAATAACAGATTGAGTTGGGTATTCCTGTAAGGCCAGTCTAACATCCCTCATTCTCCTCGGGCCTCACGAAGTGATGGCTGCATTGATAGTAGAGACGGAAGTGGAGTTGGTGAATGTCCCATAGGGTCAGGGCGGCTGCTCAGCCGCAGTCCAATGCTCGCTTCCCTCCAGCCAGATCAGCAAGGCAATAACCTCACTACGCAGTCTACTCGGTTATGAGAGGCCATGTGATACTTATGGTAGCATCGTGGGGTATTGGGGAAGTTCGCGACGCTAGTATGTCCTCACCCTCTCCGCTTAAGAACTGTTATAAAATTACAGCCCATACTCTCTTCAGGCAGGAAATATTTCTGTATACTTTAACGGAAGCGTGATACTCTCACATGCCGGTTAGCCCAAACTGTTACAGAAGTCCCGGGCCTCTTCGGGGGAGTTGAACACGCGGTTCCCACTTTCACCATGGATTCGCAAAATTGCTGGGTAGGCAAGAGTGAAGCGAATCCCGCGTTCTATGAGCTTGCTACAGGAGTCTTTGTAAGCCTTACGTTTGAGGGAGACGCCTGTAGAATAGTCCTGGAAGATCAGAACCGGGTTGTTGGAAGCTTCCCTCCGCCGCAACTGCCGGGAGGCCCTCAGTACCTCGTCTTTCTGCGCGGAATTGAGAAATCTGGCAATCACCGCCCGCGGGCGACGGTCTCCCGCCCTAAAGGGCCCCAGGCGATGGGCACGCTCCAGCACAACTCGCCCGACGTCCTCAGGTAAATTCAGAGAGGTGGCGATCCATCGCTCCAAATATTGCCGCAGATCTCGTTCTGCAATAGCTTCTTCAATTCCGATGAACCGCAAATTGTTGCGGCGGCTGCGGTTCTCCAAATCTTCTAATTTTTCCTGGTGTTGGACTACGGTCTCCTCCAGGCTCCGAATCCGGGCGATGTCTTGCTCATGCTGGTCTTCTAGGGTGCCGATCCGATTTTCAGCATGCTCAACCCGCTTTGTGAAATCCGCCACCGCCTGAACCACCTCCTTCATCTGGGTGGATAAGCCTCCCAATCGTCCTTCCAGGGCCCCCACCACTGCCCTCGACACCTCTGCCACCAGCGCCGTATTTTCTGGGGGTCCCGGGAGCTCGTGTCTGCTCTCCGCCATCTTATCCTCCCTGTCGCGTGCTCTGGTTCTGCGGGGGATTCTCGTGGCCATGCACCAGATTTCTGTATGTGGGAAGAATTAACACTTCCTCCGCGTCCCCGCAAAGTTGCTCCCCCACGCTGGCTTAAAATTAAGAATATTAGCGCGATTATTCGGTATGGGGGAGGGCGCGGGCTCCGGAGCCGAGACAGACACGTCCACTCAGCTCACCATGCCACCGGAAGTCCTATACCACATTTTAAATACCTTCATGTTAAATGTTACCTCAATTGTACTGTCTAATTACTGTTAAGTAACTGTACTGTCTAAATGTTTACATGTACCCTAATGTTAAATGTAACCCTCCAATTGTCATGTGACGTGACCACCTTGATTGAAGGAAAAGGTGGCATACAAATCTGTCTAAATAAAATAAATAAATAAATATCTTCTGTTCAAGAACTGTGACTTCATCAATACAGCCTGTTTCTCAAGTTCCTTTTTGGAAGTCTCAGTCTCAAAAATTGACTAACGGACAAGTTGTCCTTTAAACTTTGAAAATGTCAACTTGCATAATAAAGAAGTCTATTTCTATCGGTGGGTTTCCAAAATAAAGTCGCTGAAAACCCACCCTCTTCCTTTTTTATAAGTACAGTATATACAAAAAAGGAATTTCAGACATACTTATTTCCTTCTTGAACTCTAAATTGCAGTCTCGCAAATTCAACCACTTATGGAACTTATGTAAGTCAGATATTTCACCTTGCCACAACATCGTCAATATATCTCAGCCATAACAAAAAATAATCCCTAAAGGGGTGTTCTTCGAAAGCATTGACATATAAATTAGCCATGTCAGAGACCATAGCAACTCCCATCACCATCCCTTTTAGCTGCTGGTAAAATATACCCTGAAATGAGAAATCATCCTTTTTTAAAGCCATCTCAGCCATAAGAATTCTGTGTGAATCCTCCTTGTACTCTTTCTAGTATTTAACACAGTATGAATTATCTTTATAGCATCATCTTGTGGGATATTTATATATAATGATTCTATAAGAAAGGTGACCAATATATTTTCACATTGGCCACATGTAGAGTCCCTTACATAAGATGTCGTATCCGGTACAAAGGGTCTTAAGAACACATCCACAAATTCGGACAATGATTCCAGGATAGACCCAATTGCAGAAACAATGGGTTTGCCCAAAGAGGAGCACAGGGACTTATGAACCTTAGGTAATGCATAAATGGTGGGAATAACTGGCTAGTGAATCTTAAGAAATGTCATCTCCTTTTCAGTCAGAAAATCGGCATCTGCTCCTGAGTCAACCAATTGGGAGATTTCCTATTACAAATCCCCAGTTGGATCACTATCAAGAGAAAGATAATTGGATCTATTTTTAAGTTGTTGCATAATCTCACCAATGTAGTCTTCTTTATTCAAAATTACAATGGCCCCTCTGTTATCTGCAGGGTGGATGATGATATCATCATTCATTTGCAAACTCTTAATCGCAGCACCTTCTTCTTTTGACAAATTGAAAAAGCAGTCTTAAAACATAAATACAGAGAAACGGGTACAATCAAAAAATGTGACATAAAAACATTAAAACTTACGAAAGCAAAAATAAAAATATAAAAATATATAAAACATAAAAGTGGATTACGCCCCCCAAAACCAGCCTGAGATGTCCTATCTTCAGATAAGAGAAGCCACCGAAGTTTACAAAAACACACCTATAACATAAACCTTGCAAAAAGATCCAACACATTTGCTTTCAATATAAGGGCAAAGCCTTCAATAAGCACATTCTAAATTGACTCTGAAAATTGCTAGGGCTGAGTTCTTAAGTTTACATTACAAATTTCACTAAACTCATAAATTTAGGATTCTAAAAAGTGGGTGGCAACAGGGGCAGAGTTAGGGTAGGAAAAAAATGTAGGCACTTAGTACTGATCTTCAGCGCAAGGCACTTAAGTCGACTCATAAATCTAGGCAAATGAATGGCAGTCATAAATATAGGAGCATTACTTTAAAAGCTCATAAACTTGGGTGAATTGTCATCAAAAAATTTAGAGGGTTATGTCTGTAGCCTTATTTGCAATTTCTTTGTATAAAATTTGGTATTTACACGTGGAAATGGCACCCACATGTAAATGAAACTATTTTTTTTAGAAACGGCTACATAGAAATTGCATATCAGGGGCATGGTTATGGAGTGGCCTGGGTGGGTCAAAGGTCTATACCTGATTTCTGCATATCTTATAGAGAATGCATGTCTGACTAAAATTGTCCATGTCTGGATTTACAGCTGCTCCCTTGCACATATAGGTTTGAAAAAGTGCTCATTTTGTCTAGCCCTTTAAAGGGATTAAGGAGGCTTTTCTTCTTTTCCTGCATTGTTTATTTCTACCTCCAAACTGAACTTAACTATCTTGTTAATGGCGTTCTTTTCATATTTTCAGTATCATTTATGTAGTATTGTAAACCGCTCTAATGCTTTGGCCTGAGCGGTATATCAAATGTAATAAACATAAACATAAACATAAACATAACTAAAGGTAGTGGTATCTGCAGTTACTGTAATTAGTGGCATTTCTGCATGTAGTTTTCTGAAATGGCTTTTATACACATGTAAGTGCCGGCACTTATACATGCAAATTCCTGAGTTTCCTCCATTGATTTTTCCCTCTTGTAAATTTGTAAAATGGGTCCTCCATTCCATGTCTCAGCAAATATATTCACATTCCTGCACAGGGACAGAGCTAGGGTTCCTGATGCCCCCCTGAAACCTATGAATGAGCTCCCTACCCTATCCTGTGCAGAGAGAGTAGAACAGCACTCACAGCAGCTCGTGACACCCCGCTCCTCCAAATATCAGTGCCCCCCTGCTGCACTCGCAACACTTACTGCATTGTGCATTCTACTTGTTATGCCTTTCCCTATGTACCAAGCATTGTGTTTCCCATCTCTGTCCTAGAGGCAAACCTTGTCGGTCTGGTTTTCAATATATCAGTAATCAATATGCATGAGATAGGTTTACATACACTTGGTCAAATATATGCAAATTTAT
This sequence comes from Ichthyophis bannanicus, assembly GCA_033557465.1. NCBI lineage: Eukaryota > Metazoa > Chordata > Amphibia > Gymnophiona > Ichthyophiidae > Ichthyophis > Ichthyophis bannanicus. Next base: position 189,710,019 of record CM066036.1, read on the forward strand.
CTCCTGCATTCCTGAGCACCCAATTGTCTAGATGTGCCTGCAAGAGAGGGTTGGGAAACAAGGCCATAGCATTCCTCTGGCTCTAAATACCACATTGGCATCCTAGAACATAAGAACATAAGATATATCATACTCAGGGCCGACCCTAGAGTCGGTTCAAAGTGGTGGTATCCTAGATGAACCTCAAGCTTTACGTGCTGTCAAAATCTATTATTTAGCTTTGAATGCTCTGCTTTTGCTGTCCTCTGGAAGTTGCTGCCCTAGGCAACCACCTTGTTTGCCTAGTGGTTGGGCTAGCCCTGACCATACTGGATCAGACTAAAGGTCCATCGAGCCCAGTATCATTTTTCCAACAGCGGCTAATCCAGGTCACAAGTATCTGTCATTCCCAAAAGGTAGACTGATTCCATGCTGCTCCAGTCCACTTTAATAATGGTTTATGGACATTTCCTCCAGGACCTTGTCCAAACCTCTCTTAAACCCAGCTATACTAACAGCTGGTTTGCTATTCTAACATCTTCAGTAATGATCATCCCAAGGTATCTTCCCTCCTTGGTGCACATCAGTATCTTATTCCCACAACATCAAGCTGACAAATTTCTGTAACCTAAATAGGCAGAGCCTTTTCTAAAATACTGCCCAAATAAAGTGCTTCCTGACCTCCATGTTTAAATTCCATTCTCCACATGCCATCCAAAATGTACCTTCACAGCTCCTATGTTTGACTGAAAATAGGTGACACATTTAAGCACCTACTTTAGGGGCCTAAATTTAGTCCCTATGATTTTTCTCCCATTTTGTACCTATGGAGGGAAAAAACTAGGGACTTGGGTTCTTAATGTGGCCAACAATAAACATTTGTCAGTCTAAAATGGAAGCCCTTTTTGATGCAAAACTTTTTTTTTAAAGAGTTTCATTACATTAGCACTAGAATAATGAGAGATATGTGCTGCGGATTTATTTCCCATAGAGAAATAATGATTATAATGAACTATTGAGAATGAATCTACTGAGAATGTATTTAGAGAGATGTCCCACTTCAGAAATAAGTGATCTTAAACATCCTGTTGACATTCTCTCAGAGATAATTTTGTACACCATAATGCCTGTGGAGCATCTTCCCACAGGTGCAAGATCAAAGCTTTAGCTCTTTCCAAATCTATCCAGACGAAAAGATTTCAGAATTTAAAGATAAGTTGCGTGATTCATCAGGAAAGCGAGGAATCTCCCGTTATACAACAGAAGCCATGCACACTTGGCCGATGTTACTTATCTTGTTTCTCATTATCCAGACAGAAAGAGCATTCTATGCAGCTTTAATTCTCTTGGAATTGGGATTTTTATGAGAAATAGAGAGCAAAGCAATATACAGCAGTAATGTACAGAGCAGGAGCGTTTCATTTCTGTCTCATTAATACTAAACATGAGGGGTGCACTTTGATAATAAACAAAATGGGAAATTTGACTGCAATGTCCTATTGCAGAAAACTGAATAACATTTGGTTTATCTTTTGTTTCATTGTTTCATTCATTTTAACTTCAGCTCCTTCTAAAATACTGTAGCCCATGCCTCACATACAGACCCTATCACCCCTCTGCTCATACATCTCCACTGGCTCCCCATCAAGTTTCAGTCCAATTCAAAATACTCATTCTAACCCAGAAAGCAATCTGCACAGGCACTCCCCCCACCCCTAAATATCTTTCTGTTCTTGTTCACCTTCATGCTCCCCATCGCTTCCTTTGTTTCATTCACACCAACCGTTTACACCTCCCCTCCGCCGCACAAGCCCACCTGGAAATTACACATAACTTTGCATTCTTCTTCCTTGGCAATGCACTTTGGAATTCTCTCCAATCTGCAGTCCGCCTGGAACCCTCCTTTCAGAGATTTAAATCCATGGTAGACTCATCTCTTTCACAATGTCTTTGACCTCCCTCCCTCCACCCCAGACTTAGTCCAGCTCCCCTCCCCCTCTCTGCTCTCTCTCTCTCTGTGTGACTAGGGGGTATGTTTACTAAACCGTCTTAATGTTCCCGGCGCTAGTTGCAATAATAATGTGAAGGATGCCATATAAGGAGTGGGCATTCTGGTCTTAAGGTAGCAATCACGGATTATCGCGCGATAAAGTGCGCCGTGTCCATTATCGCACGATAGAGGGAGCCGCACACATTACCACGCGTTAACCTTAACTTTGCGTGCTGACCTGCAATCACAGCAATGGAGGTGTAGCACACTGGTTAATACAATGACTGATGAAACAGGGGTCATGAGTTTGATCCTCCAGTGGGCTTAATGAGTATGGCTTTCTGAAGCATTGCCCTTTACTTTAAATAAGTGCTGTCTGAGGCATTTTCTTTTTTAATTTAAATTAGTGCTGTCAGCAAACACACCCTCACAGTGCCGTAACCTAAGGTGCTGCATAAGTTGCCCTATAAGGCACTCCAGAGGGCACATTATAAAGTGCACTGTCTGCCAAGGCACCTTATAATGTTCCCTATAGGGCGCCTTATAAGGCGCCTTATGAGGCACCTTAAGGTTACAGCACTGTGAGGGTGTTTTTGCTGGCAGCACTAATTTAAATTAAAAAAGGAAATGCCTCAGACAACCCTATCAAATAACACCACTGTGGGATCAAACCCATAACCTCTGCCTCCATAGTCACTGAAGTAACCAGTGGGCTACATCTCTATAGTTACTAACAAACCCTTGGCTGGCTACAGAAGGACTGCAGGTCACCACACAAACTGTCTGCTGTGGTTACCAGGATAGGGTTAACCCACCGTACCCATGATGCACTGCACATGCAGATCAGCAGTCTACAGATGATCACAAGATGAAGTATGCACCCCCACAGCACCTCGGCCTGGTAGGGGGAACTGAGCGTGTGTGTTACTGGCACAGAGTAGCTACAGACCGACACATTGTGGGGGTACTGTGCTCACCCTGAGGGCGAGGTGGGGCGCCCAGCACCAGGTCCACAGCACCTGGCTTAGCTGAGACAGGCTATGCTGCAGGTGGCCATGAGTGCCAGTGTGTGATAGGTAGTCCTTGCAGACACACCTAGGATACATCTGTGTCCATCTATATTTCCTAGTCACGTCTAGCCTTTGTGGACTATGATGCACCCAGAATAGTGCATATTCTGTTTGGGTGCTATGGTCACATGATTTAAGTGAAGGGGGGTGTTTGGACCCATAGGCGGATTATGTAGCACCACCCAACCCGCCCTCTGGGGCTCAGGGTGGGTGGGGGACAGTCTTGCCTGCGTTCACAAATAACATAACCCTGCCAAAACCATGCCCTGCACCTATAAACAACTGCTGGTAATACATAATAGCAGGGCATCCCAGGACCACACCTCTCAGCCAAAAACGCTTTCAGTACTAACTCACACACCATCCCTACATCTACATTCCTATTTCTCTGAACACAGGAATTATTAGGGAAGCCTAGAATAGCCCCTTTAGCACAAACAGCAAATGCCAGCATAGTCAGAATAAAGACACTGCAGTGCTTTATATTTCTGTGGGAGTGGGTTTTTTTTGTTACTTCACCTTACAAACATCCCTCACCTGTGCAGTGGACACACCAGTTCAATACAGACATGTCACAGCCATTCGTCTCTACGGGACACATTGAAGATCAGAGCAGAAAATCTTCTAAGTGCTGGCCTTATTCCACGTTGCCCCCGGTATGATGTAGGCATCTGTGGGATACACTCAGAACGTACATGGGCCTTTCCTGAATACGCCTTATACGTCTCCGAGGCTTGCCGTGCCCTCATTACACCCTCTCCTGCACATGTTCTGAGAACCCCGTTTTAGTGCCGTATACGTACAGGGCTGTGTAGTTTCCGAATACAGTTCTAGACATTTTCATGAGAAAAACGTCTATCCCACATGTCCAGGTGCCTGTATGCGTTTCAGAATGACCCCCATACTTAATAGTGTCCAGCGTGTGCCAGTGCTCAATTAATCACCTAAGTCCTTGCAGTTAACATACAGTAACTTATCACAAATTGACTGTTAATGCAGCAATTACTGCAGGTTATTTCATGCCACCTCAGAAGGGGGAGTGAAGTGCATCTCATTATGAGCAGTGCAGGTATCATGCCCTAATTGTATTTTCTCTCTGTTATCTGCATGGACAGATGCTGGGAAAATCCCTAACAGTTAACACAGAGACTTTGCAGTTATTATGTGATAATTAGGGCGGTTATCACAAGGTAATGGCAAAACTTTATTGCCCTTTAATAAAAGGTGCCCATAGCATGGAAAAGGGGGCAGAAGCACCCCTAGTCGCTCCTGCCCTGCCAGTGCCTATTCCAGTATGGTGCTGGCAGACCTGACTATTTGCCATGAGAGAAAATGGTGCCAGCCAATCAGAGGCAGGCATTTTCTGCTTGTATGGCAAACATTGAAAATGGTGCCAGTCATGGATAAGCCAATGCATGGCATGTTGGAAGACAATGGGATTGTCTCAGTCCCCTTTTTTACAATATAGATGGAGCATATAAGAATATAATAACATAGGTTATGCCATACTGAGTCACACCAAAGGTCCATCATGCCCAGTATCCTGTTTCTAACAGTGGTCAATCCAGGTCACAAATACCTGTCAGATTCCATGCTGTTTATCCCAAGGGTAAGCAGGGGATTTCCCTAATCTATTTTAATAATGGTTTATAGACTTTTCCTCCAGGAACTTGTCCAAACCTTTTTTAAACCCACCTACACTAATGGCTCTTTCTACATCCTCCATCGACAAACTCCAGAGTTTAATTACATTGAGTGAAAAAAATATTTTCTCTGATTATTCTTAAATGTGCTACATTGTAGTTTTATTGCATGTCTCCTAGTCTTTCTACTTATTGAGGAGTAAACACCGATCTATGTTTACCCTTCCACTCTACTCATTATTTTATAGGCCTCTATCATATCTCACCTTAACCTTCTCTTTTCCAAGCCGAAAAGCCCTACCTTTTAAGCCTTTCCTCATAGAGATACCTTTCTATCCCCTTTATCATTTTGGTCTCCCTTCTCTATATTTATTGTAATTACACTATATCCTTTTTTAAGATATGGCGATGAAAATTGCAAGGGATCTGTGTGGATAGGCAAGGATGGAGGGAGTGGATGGGGGTTGATAGGCAGTGGGAGAATTTTTGTTTGTTTTCAAAGGGGGTTGGGGGCCTGGAAAAGATTTTTTTTTTTTTTCGTTTTGTAAAATCTATGAATTAGGAATCATCTCTTATTTATTTATTTGTAACATTTATATTTCACTGTATATACCATTTGAAGTGGATTACATCAGAAACATTAGAAATAATCAGAACAAAAAATTTACAGGCACAAAACATCTGTCCAAAAGGTTGACAGCTAACAATGCATGAGAAGACTGTGACACAAACACCTGAGAACATAAATGGATCTTATCCTTCTTTCGAAAAGTCAATGGTTCGGTTTCTCTGCAGATCTGATCAGGTAATTCATTCCAGAATATTGGACCAGCAACCAAAAAAGCTCGATTCCAGGTTATTATGCCTGTGACCTGATTCTGAGAAGGCGGGGTAAAAAGTTTCTTTGGGAGGAGCATAAGGAATATGGCAGATTGTAGGACCCAATTTCATCACTCATAGTATATCCACTAGCCCTATAGAAATACGGAGGAGCAGTGGTGTGCAGGTTTTTATTTTCTTCTTTTTGTTATTTTTTTAAACTCTTTATTGCTTTTTTTAACTCATAATATAAATCAGTTGTTTTAACTAATAACACTAAACAAATGAAATGAAAATAAATAATAATAAAAAAGAAACAAAAATGAAATGAAAACTTTCCTATATACAACCCAACTAGGCATTGTCCAGGAAAAATGAGTGATCGATGTGACAATGCAGGGCAAATTTCATTCTTTCTTTTTTTATATACATGTATTATTCTTGAAGCTAGTGCCCATAGTGGGCATAAATCTGCTGTTTATTTATTTATTTAGCATACATTTATACACCGCTCCTTCCAGCGATCAGAAGCGGTCAATCGTTGTACAACACAGGGAGAGGGGAATAGACAAGGGGAGGATAAACAACGAGAAGATTACAGTTATACAATTGATTGGCAAATAAATTACTGTTTAAACACCAGTATGAATTACAAATTATTGTACAAGACATGGGAGAGGGGACAAGATAAGGGGGGTGATTAACAACGGCACAATTACAGTTATACATATCATTGGCATAAATTACAGTTTGAACACCAGTGTAAATATACAACAGAGTCGCAATATATAAAGGCATAATAGGAGAAAATTATATACATATCGACAATTTGATCATCATGGAAGTGGACATCAAATGAGCATTAGGTTCATATGAGGCTTAGGCTTTTGAGGTAGGTGGGCAGCATGGGAGGGGAAAGTTGGAACCGTCTATGTGATGCCGTAGTGTATTTGGAATACGTGTGTTTTAAGCTCTTTTCTGAAGACCTGTAAGTCCTTGATCTGATGTAGCTCGTGTGGCATCTGGTTCCAGAGTATGGGTGCTGAGTAGGTGAATGCCCGGTTGCTGTTACAACAGAAAACAGAAATTTGTGACGTCCAACAATAGAGATGTAATGTGCAAAGCTTGGCTGGTCAGGGCAGTGTATTGGAACTTATTTATTTATTTAACAAGGTTTCTATACCGCTTTCTCTGATAGTCAAAACGGTTTACATGAAACATTGAAACATTAACAGCGAGTGCTGCTTTACATAGAAATGGGATAAATCAAACTGGATCTACAGGGATGGGTATATAACTGGAACTGAGGGAAACAGAAACTGGGGAAGAACATGGTGGTCATAGATTCTACAGTATTTGGTCCAAAGTAGTCGATGAAGAGGTGTGTCTTGGATTTCTTTCGTAGGTTGGGTACGGTTTCAGCGGCTCTTAAGGTTTCTGGGAGGGTGTTCCAGATTGTGGGCGCAAACAGGGTAAAGGCTTGACTGCATGTTTGTTGGGAGCTCCTTCTTTTTATGGCTGGTATAGCGAGTAAGTTTTGCTGTTACTTCATCGTGATCTTGTGTTGGGTGCTCAGTTTATTAGGGTTTGAAGACTGGGTGCTAATTGGTTCTGTATCAGTGTGAAAATAATGATAATTGATTTATACATTATTCTCTGTGCTATTGGGAGCCAGTGGAGACTTTTTAGTGTGGGAGTGATGTGATCTTGTTTAGGTCTGCCGTTTATTATTCTGGCGGCTGTATTTTAGGCTAATTGTAGATTGTAAAATGGCTGCTTTGGTAATCCTTGGTATAGCATATTGCAGTAACCTAGTTGCAGGGTAATGACAGCTTGACATACCATTCTGAAGTTGCTTGTGTTTAAGAGGAGTCATAGGTTCTATATAGTCTCTAGTTTACAGTGTGCGGCATTGGTAGTTTTTGCAATGTGGGATTGCATGGTCAGGTGTTGGTCCAGCGTGATGCCTAGGTACTTCACTTCACTTGTGATGTTCAATGTGGTACCTTAGATTGTAAGTTTTTCTGGGAGGTGAAGGTTTTGTTTCTTATGATGTGTAGGATCTTGTTTTCTTTGTGATTGACTGATAAATTGAGTTTGGCAAGTCGAAGAGTGAGGGCTTTGAAGCATGAAATTATGGGGCTTGTTTATAAAGCCGCGGTAGCAGACTCCATGCAATATCGGAGCCACGGCCCCATTGAATTCAATGGGGCCACGGCTCTGATATCGGGTGCAGTCCGCTACTGCAGTTTAGAAAACATGCCCCTATGTTTTTGTAGTCAGGTTTTGTGGTGGTAAAGGGGGTATATATCATTATATCGTCTGCATAAATGTGGAAGGGTACATTGTGGCTTCTGAATAGAGAGAAGATGGGCTGAATGTAGAGGTTGAAGAGCAAGGCAGAGAGACTGGTTAAATGGCTTAGAGGTCTTTGTGCCTATTTTAACTTGTTGCTGTCAGTCAGACAGAAATGATTTGAACCATGATAGTGTTGCGTTGCACAGTCCGATCTCTTGTAGTCTGGATAACAGGACGCTGTGGGTTATAGAGTCAAAGGCCACAGTGATATCACTGATATCCAGAAATACCATGACAAAACCTTTGTATGGCTTTATTGATGCCTCTGACTAAGGTATCAAAGAGGGAAGTGAGAAGGGTCTCCACACTATGAAGTGGACATCTAGTGGTACACAGGAGTCAACATGCACTTGGAGTACCATTTTTTTTTATTAATTGGGGGTTGTTGGATCCAGAGTAGGTCTTTTTAAGGTTGGTATGATAAAGGCAAGTTTAAGGAAGATGAGCATATAGCCTTTAGAGAGGAAGGAGCTAACTATTCTACGTAGGATTTATGACAGATCTGTTCTTAAGATCTTAATCCAGGAGACTGAATAGGAGTTCAGTGGGGAGGTGGTGGTGTTGATATGGTATGTTGGATTTCATCTATGGATATAGTTTTGAAGGTGCCCCATTTGTGAGTGGGATTGCTGGTGTGGTTTTTTGTTGAGGTGAGGTGGGGCTGGATGTGTTAAGGTTGAGGGTGAATTGCAGGTATTTGGCTACTTTGTTGGAATCTTTCTTGAGAGCATTTGTAATGGCAAAAAGCTCTCCATTAGAATTTATTTAGCAATGCTTATATATCATGTTTAACCAGGTGCACATTCTTATATTTCCCTTGTCCCCAAAGGGCTCACAATCTACACCTTTTTTGTACCTGAGGCAATGGAAGGTTACCCAACGCCACAAGGAGCACCTGTGGGACTAAGAATGCCATTCCCTCTGGCCCAAAGTTGCTTTCCTCCAGTAGGATTTGAACCCCCAACTCTATGGCCTGAGGCAACTTGTTCCAACCACTAGGCCACTCCTCCCTCCTAGAACAGTGGAGTGATATTTTTTTTGTATGAGTTTATTAGTGTGGTGTGTTCTGCCTCTTTTTTTTCGAGCAGAGGGCTCTGAGGCTGGTACTTTTGATTTCTTCCAGCTTCTTTCAATCTGTCTAAGTTTCCTCTTCACTTCCTTGATATCTCTGGAGTACCATGGATCGAGATGGTGAGTTGTTGATGAGTGTTTTAGATTGCTCACTGAGATTGAAGAAGAGGTGTCCTTAAAGACTCACATAAGCAAAATTGCCTCTAAAGCACATCACAGACTGAAAATCACTCAGCGACTCAAACCTGTTTTGAATAATAAAGGGAGGAGTGGCCTAGTGTTTGGGGCACATTACCTCACTCTGGAAGGTCAGGGGCTCAAATCCCACTAGAGGACAGCAGCCTTCAGCCAGAAGGACTGGGGTTCCTAGTCCCACAGGTGCTCCTTGTGGTCTTGGGCAAGCCACTTAACCCTCCATTGCCCATGTTCCCCATAAAATAGTTATCTACAAGTTATAATGCCCTGTTCAATATAATTTCAGCTTGTTCAATGTAAACCACCTTGATATCATGAAAGGCAGTATATAATAAATAAATAAAGATCACTTCCATTCAGTGTGTCAAGCAATAGTCACCCCCATTTTGGACTTTGCAAATTCACTCTATCAAGGTCTTCCAACACAGTCCTTATACCCTCTCCAATTAATGCAAAACACAGCAGCCAGGATTATTGCAAATACACACAGGAAAGAGCATATCACATCAATCCTTCAACAACTTTACTGGCTACCCATCCTTTCACGTGTACATTACAAGACATCTCTAAACATCTTCTGAATCTATCATAACACCTCTGCTACTGTCCTTCAAAGCCTTATAATGAAGGACTCCAGCTCAAGGCCCAGATGCAGTAACATGATGGATAGACTTGTAACTCCTGTTGAATTCCAATGGTTCAATCAGTCTACAATCAGAAGAGCCCCATCACTTGCTGCACCCACCATATGTAACTTTTTACCAGAATACATGAGATCTATCAGAGACATTAAGGACTTTCGTATGATGTTAAAGACATTGTTGTTTTCGGATCACTTTGGTCCTCCTCTTAGTGATATGACCTACTGCTAATGACCAATTCTTTTCTTTTCTTTTTTCTTTTTCGTTTTTCTTTTTTTGTAATTGTAATAACCCTTAATGTAACCCCTAATGTATACCACTTTGATTGAAGGAAAAGGTGGTATATTAATCTGGATAAATAAAATAAATAAATAAATTTGAGATGGTGGTGGTCCATGTGTGGATTACTTGGTCCAGGTCATCAATGTCCATGTTCAGTTGTGGGGAAATCTGTTGCAGGAATGATTGTTTATCAAAAGGTTTGAGCTGGTTAGTATGTTCATGTAGACTGTAATTTGATTTTAGGCTGTAAACTGTCTTATGGCATAGAAAAGATGGTATTTAAAAATGTTAAATAAATAAAAGAATAATTTAAATTACAATTAATAAAATAATGCAAATAGCTCTGCTTCAGGGTTTAAGGTCAGGATTTTCTTTCTGGTTTTTTTTTCCATTCTTTAACTGCCTATCAGTACCCAGTCAAGCTGCTTCTCGTCATATTTACAATGCTGTCATGTGTGAAAACATTCTGGGACTTTGATGGTGGATTTCAATATTTTCCCATTGTCAGCTGCCATACTGTTTGCACCATTAAATAAATGTCTTCCAAACAGTGCCCCAGAGAGCTATTATGGAGCAGTATGACTCACAGCAGCAGATTTTCCTTTCCTTTCAGAGAGCCTACCTGACATAAAGACACATTTAGACAACCAGCCAGACTTTTGACACTTTTCTAAGTGTCTCATTTTGCTCTATTTTGTTGTTTCCCTTCAATTTGTTTTTTTCATTTTTACAAATTACCTAAGGATATACAATTTATTCAGGGCTCTCTCCATTTCAGGAAATTTGTGAGAGCTTGATTATTTAATCAGTAGGAAGGGAGGATGTATGTGAGGCTATGGGCGGGGGGGGGGGGGGAGGATTTTGAGTATTTGACTGCTATGTTTTTATTTATGATGGTTTATATAATGTATTGTACTGCTTTATGTTGTTGTCATTAATCTGTGTTTTATTATAATTTTATTTTACATTTTTACATTTTTATATGATTTTATGTTTTTTAAATGTAAAACACCTAGAAATTATAGGAATGTTAGGTGACTAATAAGTGGAATAAATATACAAATGAAGCTTTACTTCATAGAAATGGATTTGGGAAGATCACTGAACTTTGAAAGAAATGAAAACTCTGAGCTGCCATGTGCAGTCAAACAGAAACTTTAATGTTCCTCATGAAAGGGTTTTTTCGTCTTACTAGTGATATCCACTAGTCAGTGATATCTACAATTCTGCAGAGACTATTCCTTTTCCAGCATTTTAGTCAATTGCTCTCTGTAAGTCCCTGAATTGGAAAATCAGTGGCACGCAAATAAAAAGCTAGGAAAAACATTCACATTGTGTGCCTTGTTTTTACCTCGTTTTAATCCACATAATGGAGGTCATTTTAGCAGCTTTATTCCTGATTTACAATCTGAAAATGCCTATTCACATGTGCAAATCACATCTATATCCCGAGCCATTTTAAAAAGACCCAAATTTACACACATCTGGAATAATGAGTGAGGTTATCAAATTTGCAGATGACACAAAACTATTTAAAGTTGTTAAAACCCAAGAGGATGGTGAAAAATTGCAAGAGGATCTTGATAAATTGGAAGACTGGGCATCAAAATGGCAGATGAAATTTAATGTGGACAAGTGCAAGGTTATGCACCTAGGGAAGAACAACCCAAACTATGGTTACACGATGCAAGGTTCCACATTAAGAACCACCACCCAGGAAAAAGATTTAGGCGTCATTGTGGATACCATGTTAAAACCCTCGGCCCAGTGTGCAGCGGCGGCCAAGAGAGCAAATAGAATGCTAGGTATGATAAGGAAAGGAATGGAAAATAAAACAAAAGATATTATAATGCCTCTATATCGTTCCATGGTGAGACCGCACCTTGAATATTGTGTGCAATTCTGGTCGCCGTATCTTAAAAAGGATATAGCGATTTTAGAAAAGGTACAGAGAAGAGCCACCAAAATGGTAAAGGGGATGGAAGGATACTCCTATGAAGAAAGGCTAAAAAGGTTAGGGCTCTTTAACCTGGAAAAGAGACGGCTGAGGGGAGATATGATAGAAATCTATAAATTAATGAACAGAGTGGAACGGGTAAACATAGATCGATTGTTTACCTTATCAGAATATAGAAAGACTAGGGGACATGCAATGAAGCTACAGGGTAAACTATTTAAGACTAATAAAAGAAAATATTTTTTCACTCAACGTGTAATCAAACTCTGGAATTTGTTACCAGAGGATGTAGTAAAGGCTGTTAGTGTAGCTGGGTTTAAAAAAGGTTTGGACAAGTTCCTGGAGGAAAGGTCCATAAACCATTATTAAGAAGTGACCGAAGATATCAATGCTTGACCCAGTACAAGCATTGTGGAACTTGTGTCTCTTGGGGAAACTGCTAGGTACATGTGACCTAGATTGGCTACTGTTGGAAACAGAATACTGGGCTTGATGGACCTTGGTCTGACCCAGTATGGCATATCTTATGTTCTTATGATCGCATTCATAACATGCAGGGGCATGGCAGAGGCATGTCGGGGGTGGCAGCAAAAAACCCCCCAAAAACACAGGTGTAGCTCCGATTTCACAAAAGCACCACGTGTTTAAACTGTCAGCAAATACATTCATATTTAGACCTGCTCCCATGGCAGGAATAGGCACTTAAAAGGGCTTATTTTCGTCAATTCTCAACAGTAGGGATGGCAGTGCAACACCTTTTAATTGCCACAATAATTTACTCCCCCTCATAGAAGGATATCAAGGCTTTTGCGTATACTGCCGTGACATTGCATACCGCCATTTGCAAAATGGCAGGCTTGGTTGTCTATGTGGCGACATGTCCACATGCAAGTTCTCACTCTCTCCTTTTAAAAGTCATTCATACTCAACAACGAAAAGATAGGAACGCTTTCAACATGCAAGTTCTGACATGTTGGCGCTAACATGTCTATTTTGCCGGTTTCACAAACATCCATATTTTGCACATGCACAGTTCTAAAATCACTGATTGCCTTGCATGTGTCTGGGGCTTTATTCTGCATGCCCCTGTTTCCTTGTATGTTCATGGAGATGTTTCTCTTTTGTGGTGGAGATAGGTTGATTTTAGAACTTATTTATACAGTATATGTCCACTTTCTTTGCTGCCCCTCCCAGAGGGCACCTTTCTAAAAGGTGCATTGCTATATGAATGGTTGCCATAGAAAGTGATGGGTGCTAGAAATAACCAGATCCCAGTCATCAAGCATATCCACTCATATTACTTCAACATTTATCCATTATTTTAAATAACACCATACAGTTGACACAAACACAGAGATACCTTCAGATGTTTATGTTTATTAAACCACCCTTCACAGAAGCAGCAGAGTGCTGTACAATTTAAAATAAAATTGTAAAAAGAAAACGGAAAAGGAACTCCATAAATCATAGGACAGCCAGGAACATTCATACAGGAGGAAGCGTAACTAATTCTAAAGTAAAGAAAAGAAGTTCCGGAGGGCAAGGACTCAATAGTGAAATAGCTTGGACCACTCCAGCTGTTGTCTAGTGATCTATTTATTGTTTAAGTGGATAATTATGTTATTGGTTGTCTAGTTACCTTGTATTTGAATGTATCTTTGTAGGTGTTTATTTCCTTGTTAAGGATACCTTTATATATTCTGACATCAGTTCCACAGTTGGCCAAAACAGCTGATTGTTAAGCTATGATGGCTGGTTGTCATGTGCAAGGTTTCCCCTGAATTAAGGCTCTAGATAGCCTGAAACATGATGTCATGTCAAGTTATGATGTTATCCTAAGGTTCAGCTAAGTGTTTTAACATTTTGTTAGTTAACAATTGTGTGTGTTTAGTGGCACCAGTTGATTGGAGGTTTGTTCCTTCAGTATAGTCCTAAAGCAAACATCTGAAAGTTTCTCCATGTTTGTTGTCAGCTGTATGGTGTTCTTTAAAATAATGGATAAATGTTGATGTGATATGAGTGAGTATGCTCGATGACTGGGATCTATTACTATTTCTTTTGTACTGAGATCATTGCCTAAAGTATTTAGAAATAACCAGATGGCATTCTTGGCACATAGTGAGGCCAATTCTATTCTGCACGTCCAGCTCCTGTGTGGCCTGACAGAATCTGGGCGCGAAGCCGTTAGCACCCAATTCTGATCCCGTGAGGGCTAGACTTGCCCACGGGATCAGAATCGAGTCTACCAGCCTGAACATGCAGGCTGAGCCCCGATTATGTCAGGCCGGATGCCCAGCAGATCCCCGGCTAGCCCAGCCCTGAATGGAGCGGCCGTGGCATGACGTCCTGTTGCCATGCCACCGCGGCTCCATTCTGCAGCTGCAATCACAATGACAAACTTCTTTCCCCGCAGCCCGACCCCTGATCCGACCTTTCATGGCAAGGGTTGTGCTTCTGGGAACCCCCTGCACCCCTCACCTCTTTGTCTCCGCCATGCTCAGCGGTCCACCCACATCCAGAGGGACATATTCCACCTTCGAGGAGGAATAAGTCCCCCGTCTACCAGGACAGCCCCAGAAGTACAAGGCTGAGAATCGGCCATGTATGTCTGGGGTCAGGTGTCGCCTACTGCCCCGCTCCTCTCCTCCCACCCACGAACAGAGCTCCCCACACAACTACTCTATACATGCGGGGAAGTCTGTCCCCGGCAGCATGATCCAGGCATTTAGCAGGTCTGGATATCTGATCTGAAGTCCGGACCCACTAAACAAGGATTGGAATGACCCCCAGAATGTACATGCAGGGACTACAATGCTTGAATTGGGATTTTTACATATAATCATAGTGGGATGAAATCATCTACATTCATTTTGATCTTTACAGTCTGAATAAGAGGATATATTTTGGCACCACTGGCTTTCTTGAACAAATCAATATGAAAATTCTCAAGTAAACATCCATTCAGACAGTGGAATAAAACTTGATCGTCCTGTTCCACAAATACAGAGCCAAATGGTACCTTTAGCAAAGTACATATACTCCAGTCATGCAGTTCCTAGTCTGCCTGCCATTATTTCCTCCTGGCTCATAGACAACATCTCTGCAATGCTAAGAGGTATGTTTACTAAATGGCGGTAGCGAACTCCGTATGATATCAATGGGGCCGCAGCTCCGATATCGCACAAAGTCCGCTACCGCCATTTAGTAAACATACCCCTAAGATTCATTGTTCATATCACAGTGGACCTCAGTATACGAGAAACCCATTACTTTTCCACATTTCATCAATAATGCTGCATTCATTCCAACAGTTGCTTTGCAGTTCCTAGACCAATTGAGCTTGCAATATCTGTGGTCATGGGCTTTTGTATTCTGTGGTCCTTACTGGTGGAATGCCATGCCTAAAGATCTGCAAGAGAAGGAAGAATTTTTGTTTTTTGTAAGTGACTTAATACCTGGCTTTTTAGACTTACTGTTGGGGAGGGTTGGTATGAAGTGAAGCATCTTATGGTTTGGCAGCAGTTTGATCTGGTTATATGGGCTCAAGGATGGGAATTTTTAGTATTGGTCAGGGGTTTATATTGATTATTTATTTTTATTTTTATATTTATTTATATTTTATGCTTTACATTGCATTTTGTTTGTACTTACATACAGATGAAGCAATGCAACAAATAAATAAATACCAAGAAATACCTAGGTTTCCCCCCTAGTAGACTTCTCGATGTTTTTTATAGTCTCTTGGGGCTGATTTTACGCAAGCAGATTACTCTGCCACTTACGCTAATATTTTATAAAGAAAAATAAGCTGGGGAGCAGGCGAGCAGCAAGCAGCGAATGGCAGATAGTGGCAGACAAGCTGTGAACATCAACATGGGACTTTGAAGCCCATGCATTTGCTGCACATTTGACATGCAGAGCGTACATGGGATCCAAAGCCCCATGGATACTAAATTTTAGGGGTGTGTCAGCCCTCCACCACAATTGGCTCTGCTCTATGCACAAAGCTTGAGCCATGTGGCTCAAGTTACATGCACAGAGTAGCGCCGATCATGCAACTCAGGCTATATGCACGATTGTAGCAGGGCCCTGTTGCTACTGACCACAGGGACCTGTATGTCTGTACTTTTAACCATAGGAAACAGAGGCATTCTGGAGATAGGGATGGGGAGGTGTTTGCCTTTTACATATGCCTTTGAATTTTCTAAAGTACATATGTATCTTCCAGTGAAATATAAGCACATATGTTAGCAGGCATAAATCTGCGTGTTAGTTTTGGTGTGATAATATTCACAGTGAGCTTTCATGCATGCCTTCCCTTTGAAAAGCCATCAAAGTCTATGGAGTGCAAAAATTGCCGGTGAGCTATAAAAAAAAAAAATCCCCCCAAAATTTCAGGCTCTTTTTTTCAAAGTTGTTAAGCTGGAATTTTGAGCATGCCCTTTTTGCAAAGACCTATTAATGTACATGAACAGACTTCCCTCAGCATACTTGCAGACTAGGTCCTAGTTATGGCTGTTTCTCAGATAACTATTCATTAACGCTCTCCAGTCATGCTCTCATATCAAGGTTTTTGTTTTCTATAACTTCTAAAGGCATAAAAGTTGAAAAAAGCCACAAAAAGCAAAATGCTCTGCAAAAATCAAAGTGGGCATTTTGCCCAATACCAAAATTTAGCCTTTGTGGGCAAAAGTCATTGAGCACATTTTGTAAAAACTTTGTTTGATTTTTTTTTAATTTAATTTGGAAGCCATCATATATTTGATTCCTATTCTGAAGCTTATTTAATGCCTAGCTGACTACAAATTGTGGTCTTTCAATACACTCTAAAACTGTTTTTCTAGAAAACAAAACAGCTATGAAAGACAGAGATACTTAAAATGTTCAAAGAGAGGGCATTTTTGAAGGGATTTCATGGGGAACGAGTTTATTTTATTTAGTTTAGTAGTTATCTGGAAAAATCCTTGCGCAGGGAATTGTATGGAAACAATATCAGTGCTATAAAGTGTTTGGGAGAGGCTAATGAGGTGGAGGTAAAGTAAATGCTGCCAGTCCACAGGTGGTTCTGTACTTGTAGTCCTTGCTGGCCATGATTTTGAAAAGGAAGCCATGTGTGATGTTTTCCTCTGATTACTATTAGCTTGCAGATCTGTAGGTGCTTTGCTAGTTTTCTGTGGGATTTGACAATAGTCCCCTAAAGCGTGGATTAGGCCTCCAAATAAAGGGTGCACAGTAGTTTCCCTGCGCCATATTTAGCTGTAGAATAGTATCCATGTCATTACTGGTCATACAGCCACCAACATTTCCTAGACTCTGTGCAAATATTTGATTTGTTGGCAGTATCTGTTGTAATCCTCCTACTCCACCTCCACTCCATTACTCATATGCTATTACCTCTGCAATCAACATAGTATATGTTGGCAGATAAAGACCAGTATGGTCCATCTAGTCTGCCCAGTAAGGTGGCTAGAGTGGTTGTAACTGCAACTCCGTTCAGGTCACCTCCCTCTATTAAAAGATCTTTAAGTTTGCTTTGTTTTTGTCCTCTTTCTATAAAGGGATCCACTGTGTCTGTCCCATGCCATTTTGAATTCTGTCACTGTATTCGCCCCGACCACTTCCATCAGTAGGGCATTCCAGGCATCTACCACCCTTTCAGTGAAAAAGTATTTATGATGTTGATGTTAAGTTTATCACCTTGCAGCTTCATCGTATGCCCCCTAGTTTTACAGCTTCCCCGTTTTTGAAAAAGGTTTTCTTGTTCATTGATACCCTTTAAGTATTTAAAGGTCTTTATCATATCCCCCCGTTCCTCCTCTCTTCTAGGGTGTACTGTACATATTTAGATCTTCAAGTCTCTTCTCATACGTCTTCTGGCGCAGGCTCCAAATAATTTTGATCACTTTCCTCTGAAACATTTAAAGTCTTTTTATATCCTTTGTGAGATACGCTCTCCAAAACTGAGCACAATACTCCAAGTGAGGCCTCCCCAATGCCTTCTACAGGGACATTAATACGTCCTCATTTCTGCTGGTTATTCCTCTCTGTATGCAGCCCAGCATCCTTCTGGCTTTGGCTACTGCCTTGTTACATTGTTTCACCACCTTGAGATCCTCACACACCAGCACTTTGAGGTCCGTCTCCTGGTCCATG
The DNA here is from genome assembly GCA_033557465.1 of Ichthyophis bannanicus. NCBI lineage: Eukaryota > Metazoa > Chordata > Amphibia > Gymnophiona > Ichthyophiidae > Ichthyophis > Ichthyophis bannanicus. Next base: position 189,728,177 of record CM066036.1, read on the forward strand.
CACACCAACCTCTCTCCCCCTATCGCATGCAATTATTTTGGTTGTCTGCATCCCAAGTGCATGACTCTGCACTTCTTTGCATAATCTTAACTGCCAAGCATTAGATCATTCTTCCAGTGTTTTTAGATCTTTCCTCATATTGTCCACTCCCTTAGAAGTGTCCACTCTTGCAAATTTTTGTGTCATCTGCAAAAAGACAGACTTTTCCATTCAGTCCTTCCGCAATATCACTCACAAATACGTTAAACAATACTGGTTGTCAATAATTTATAACTATAAATTGTGCAGGTTTCACACAATAACTTGCAGGAGAAATTATGGAAATTCAAAGTTTTCAACATGATTAAATTAATTGTAGTGAGGTCAACATGTAAGATTACTTACTGCAAATTATGTGTGGGAAATAAAAATGGCATAAACAGCAGTAATTACAGCAATTTGTCACCTTGGCCCTTATCAGTGTTGATGTGGAAACATTACTGGCTTTCTGTTTTGTCTTTGACATGAACAAATGCCCATCATTTCCAAAGAAAATGCTGCATGATTCATCAGATCCAGATCTTCTCATTATTCTTGTTTGTGTATTGTGTAGTCTCGCACATTATAAACACTCCAGGCAACAATATTCTCTTCTCAGCAGAGATATAATGGCCAGAGCAGCAGCCTTCGGCACTGTTTACTGCAGGTCACTAGGGTGATACATTTCATGAAGCCACATGGTGGCAAAGTACACAGTTACTCTTGTACCCATGGAAGTGTTCTAAAGTCATTCAGATATATCTGAGGGAGGACTTATCCATGTATATATGCATGTTTGAGTGGAAGAGTAGCCTGGTGGTTAGAACACCAGCTTGGTAACCAAACAACCAGGGTTTGATTCCCACTAGCGCTCCTTGTGGCCTTAGAAGAAAGGTCTTGAAATCTACTTCTGGTCCCACTGCCAAGAACACCCAGTAGCTTCTGGGTTGCCAGGAGTCAGCACTGACTCAAAGGCACCCATTGCATTTGCATATGAATATTCAATATACTCATTCATGCTTTCCATGACCAAAACAATACTTCAGAAAGACAAGACAGTTTTTACCTTGGGGATGTAGCCACCAGTAAATTCCTTAGCCAGGACCAGCTCAACCATCAGGTAAACTAGACAGTTGACAGGTGAGCAGCTTTGGCTGGAGGGGGGTGGCAGGGTGGTGTGGCAAGGAGCAAGTGCATTTAGGGCAAAGTAATAAGTTCTGATGGCCACACCAACTCAAGAATCATCAGCATATATGTAAGGTTCCCTTCAGGACCCTCATCGTTCCAGCATTCTTTAAGGGCAGGACTAAACCAGCTCAAGCCTAGGAGGAGGTGCATTGCCTTCTTGTTGTATCATCCCCCTTCTGGGATAGCTGCCTTGATTCTGCCTGCCCTTATATAACCCCTAGGAAAGGACGTGAGTTATGGTGGCCTTTGTGTGATATGGCTGTGGTGTTAGACCTGTGTGTTGTGTGCAGAAGCCCAGCTTTAGGTCCCCTTTTATTTTATTTGTGGCCAGTGTAGAATCATCCCTCAATTTTTGAACTTTCTACATATAAAAAGTGAGAGCCAGTCTGAGATTTTTTAGCCATCCCTCTGCCTGAGTGTGGAAGAGAGATTGGGGATGTTGGCTTTCTTCCCATGCTGAAAGAGGAGTCTGCAGTACAGCAGTGGAGTTTACCAGTGGAGATGGTAGGTTGGTAAAGATGCCTCCAGGTGCATAAGAAGGAAATACTTAGGATCCCAGTAAGCTACGAGGATAGGAGAGAATTTGGTGTCTGCAAAGTACTTTAGGAGCCCACGAAAGGAATCCTCTGCCTATAGCAGGACAGCCAAGTCTTCATATTGGAATCACAGACATAAATACCTAAGGTGATACAATTTGTGTTGCTAGAAGCTGTGTATTTACTCAACAGAGGACTGTAACCAGATTACTGTTTAAGTTGGGTATTTTGCTTAGTAAAAACTATTGGAGCACCCAATTTAATGTCAAGAGTTTCTTTGAACTTATGTGCCAGGGCCTTGAAAGGATTTCCCTTCCTCTCAGGGAGAATCTGCTCCCTTTGGATAACAGAGTGTGCTGAGTGAAGGAGTAGGAGAGTGCCCAGGAGAAATTTGCTGCAAGCAGAGTCCCTGGGATATGACTTGCCCTGAGACTAGTCAGATGCGGGCAGGCAGTTTTCAGATAGCCCATTTACTTAGATAAATGGCTTTTAGAAATTTCCCTCATTATGTAATGTATGCAAAGCACAGTACAATGTCCATTTTATTTATTTTTATTTATTTAATTAATGGGTTAATTAATTAATTTAATTAATTTATACCATATTTCCTAGGTTTACAGAGAACCAAACTTTAATGATACATGGAGCAATTTTATAAGAACTGGATTACTTAATCATGTTAGGTAAAACAGAGAACAAGGTAACTATATACAAAAGAGAGGTTGCTCTAGGTAGTACTGTAATTAGTCCAGTGCATATCTTAGATTAGGGTGGGGGGAGAAGGGAGGAAGAGATGGGCAGGGAGAGAGTTAATAGATGGGCGAGTCAAGTGATCCCCTTGAAATGTTCCATGGACAGGTGGGTCTTTATCAGCTTTCTGAAGGTTATTAGGTGGTGGGTGTCTCTGATGTGGTGTAGGGCATTCCAGAGCCGAGGGGAATATAAGGAGAATGCCCTAGCGCAAGTTATCTGGTTACTCTTGGTCAGTTCGGGAGGCAGGATTAGAAGGTTTGATGTATTGTTCCTTCTCTGACAGTTTTCAGGGGTCTTTGTTATGATAGGTGGCAGGTATTGGGAGGATAACTGGTGGATTATTTTGAATGTAGCTATGAGAGTTTGTACTTGATCTTACTATCTATTGTTTTAGAAAGAGTGATGGTGTAATCGTGATTACTGATTTTAACTATCAAAATCTCAGAGGGAAAGGGGCTAAGGACTTGACAGGTAATTTGCAGAGAGAGGGAGTAACACTGAAGGTTTGCTTAGGACATCCTTCCTATCCTTTGTCCCTTTGAAAGCTTCCTTCTTTGGGGACAGTTTTTGAATAGTGCTCCCTAGCTGCAGAGTTCACAGCTGCTTTCTATCTGCAGCCCTTATAGCTATTTTTTAAGAGGCAACTACACAAGTAGCTTCCCTTTGAAAATTGCCTATAAGTTGTATGGGTTGAAAGTACCTCTGCACTTCACGTCACCCCTTCATACCACATGTCTCTGTAGAAGCCCAGTAAGAAAGATCCTGCATCTTAATGTCTGTGCCAAAAATTCACCACACCATTCTAAATGTCAAAACATTTACAACAGAAAATATTTTTTGTCGGAGCTGCTGCACGAGAGAAGGCAAAGCATCACCCCTCAATGAACAGCCACTCCTTTTAATCATTAAAGAAAGGTAGAAGTTTTTCCATGACTTATCTGAAATGATTTAAAGCTTTAATGCTGCTTCTGGAATAGTATCAGCAACGTGCCAAGTTTTGGGTCAGCATTTCACAACCCTGCTTCAGGCCAAAAAACCTTATTCCTGCAGACATGAAAGCAAAGAACAGCCTGCAAACAGCCTTCTTTTATACAGTTTATAACTCGGTGTCTGACGTCAAAGACAGAATCGGAACAAGATTGACAGGCCATAGCAGCCAATGGAAAACTCAGAATCAACAATCAACCAATCAGAATGGGGAAAACCCTATGACACCAGGGAATCCCCCAACCTAATTGGACAATGGACCCAAGAAGCAAAATAAAGCATCCCAGACTATCAAAAGCATAATGTAATATCAACAAAAGCCCGAAATCAAACTGTTCCTCTCCAGAGCCGCATTTAAACCATGTGGAGCTGTTGTATTCAAGTGAAATATCCAGCGTTGTTCAGTCTTCTGCAGGCGAAATGTGCGATTACCCCCTCGTGGATTCTCCAGAATGAAATCCAGCACTCGCCATCGCAGTTGATCAAAAGAATGATTAAACTGAATGCAATGTTCGACGATCGAGGCTGTGACGGTCTTGGTATGCAACCTTTATGAGTGCTCAGCTAAGCGAACCTTTACGGGCCTCGTGGTACGACCCACATAATACAGTGAACATGGGCATACCAGCAAATTGACCACATATGCCGTGAGGCAAGTGAAAACACCACCGAGAATGTCACACCACGATTCCTCCATTAGGGACAATGAACAAAACCGACAAGATCCACAAGGAAAATGTCCTGCGGCAGCATGAATAGAAACCGGATGATCCAGAGCCGAAGCTGAATGAACAATGCAGTCCCGTAGGTTAGCACACCTAGAATAGACCAACATCAGGCGCTTTCCATGAAAACAGGGATGAAGCCCCAAAATGGGCCAGAATTTTCATAGAATCTTCAAAACTGACGAAATCCCACCTGTATATGGGAAAACGCTGGTGATCATATCATCTGAAGGCTGGACAGCTGTGCTCGAAGAAGCTGAGGTGAGTAACCATTCACAGTGGATATAATGAGCCCGTTTTAAAGGCAGATTTCAGCAACTTCAGAGGATAACCCCGAGACAGTAACTGCTGCATCAAATCTTCCGCATGTCTGCAGAAATTGTGTAAAAAGGAAGAATTTCGCCGCAAGCGCAAGAACTGGCCAAATGGTAATCCCCATTTTAGCGAAAATGGGTGATAACTATGATAGCTTAAAAGGGTATTACACTGAACAGGCTTTCTATAAAGAGATGTTTCAAATCCATGTTGGGTTAATGTAACCATAATGTCCAAAAACTGAAGCTGGACTACATCCTTCTGAGCCGTAAATTGAATGTTGGATTTTAAAGTATTCAACAATGACAAAAAAGCCTCCAGCTGGGATTCAGTAACCGTCCATAGGAAAAAGATGTCATCAAGGAATCGACACCAAAAAGGAATAAAACGAATAAAAGGTGATGAATAGATGTGCGTCTCCTCAAAATGGGCCATATAAATCATGGCTATGGATGGAGCCACCATCGCTCCCATTGCTATACCAAACGTTTGTAAAGAATACTGTTGCTCATGAAGGAAATAATTATGATTAAGTACCAAGTCCAGTAATTCCAACAAAAATGCCTGTGGCACCCGAGTAGGACGATCTATAGGGAAATTAGCCAAACAGTCAAGCGCTTCAAATTGATTAATGTTAGTGTACAAAGCCTGAACGTCTAAGGTTACTAAAAATTGAGAAGAGGAAGCCATGGTACAAGCTGACAACTGTGTCAGGAAATGCCCCGTGTCACGAACATAAGATGGAACCTTTTACCAGCAAAATAGCAGTATTGTAAGTACAGTTATATTCTTTATTTTGATGGTGGTAAAAGAGAAAAAAGAGATTTTGAGGAGAAATAAAAGGACCAGAATAATCAGCACTGAAATTTGCTCCCTCAGAGCCAGACAGCATTTAAAAGCTGTCTCTTCCATCTGTATCGGCTACAGAAATCTTGTCCTTTCACTGTGAAAACGAGCTTGGTTGTTGTGGTTCCATTGGTCCATGCCATGATAACCTCTCGGCCACATACTCTGATGCACTATTTAATTGACTGATAAAGAGGATTTGCACTGCTTCAGGTCATTCATCTTGGTGCAGCACAGATGCTCATAGGCTGCTAGAGACAAGACAGGATGTACATTTGGTTCATTAGTATGCTTTAACATATTTAGTGCATATGAAATTGATTTAATGTGCATCAACCTACACACTTACATGTGTTAAGTCAATTAGCATATGCTAAAAATTTCCATGAGTTTTAAAAATGTTTACTAATGTTAAAATGAATAGAAAAAGTCTAAACATTTGGGGAAAAAAGCTCTAATGAATTGAATGTATACTGAAAATGTTTGTCCTGCACACATCCCTAAGATCATACCTATTCTACAAAATCTACAATGGTTTTTTGTATTCTACAGGACCAGATTCAAAATCCTAACTCTGACTTTCAAACCTCTAAGAGGAAATAGATCAGATTACCTAAAGGACTGGTTATCTCCCAAGGATCTTAATCACATGTTTGACAAAAGCCATTACAATATCTGATATTCATCAATAGACCTTCCTAAGAAGAGGAACTCTTTCCGAGAAAAACGTCACTAAATATATGATTCCCTCCAATTCAGGAAGCACATGAAAATGTCTCTTCCATCAGGCCTTTAGTACTCATCAGTCATATATACCCTGCCAGGTAAGAATCAGGTATCCAAGGAGTATTCAGACTGTAGTTCTGATTACCTGCAGAAATGCAAGAGAATATATTCCTTTGTAGCACTCTGAGGCCAATATTCAGTGGCCTAACAAAATAGATTATGGTAGATAAACACCGAAATGGCCCATCCAGTCTGTCCAGTAAGGTGATTAAGACTGTAATTGAAACTTCTTTCTGCTAATATTTTGCTAAGGCTAGATGAGAAACTCAGTGTGTTTAGAAAATGCATGTGCGATGTATGAGCACATGGTTCCTGTATGTCTGTATGTGGGTTCCTGGAGGTGGTGCGCAGGCTGGTGCTAATGTTGATGAAGAATGTTGGTCTTACGTTGCAGACTCTTATCCCCTTAGGATTCTCTCAGGCAGACATGTGCTTCCTATGTCTAAAGAAATCAAAAAGGGGAACTGTCTCCCTTTTACTGGTTAATCTTTGGCAATCTGGTATCTGCATTACTCGCTAGCCAGGATACCTAATATGTGAAAAGAATCAGTGTCTTTCTAATAAAAAATACAATTTCATGTGTGTTATTCTTGCTAATGTTGTACTGCAGTAAGTTTCACTCACACTAAAACTCTTTTCTGCCTCTTAGATGTAGACATTTCCTTGTGTTTAGTATTTGTTATCATATACATAATATAGATTCACAGGGCCCAGTATTCAGCTGGACAGGCTATGCGCTGCTATGGCGCATAGTCCTGCCCACTGACTCTTAACACCGGATATTCAATGCCACAGCGATTGCAATGAATATCTGGCATCACCGCACATACTCCAGAGCTGCCGAGGCTAACCGGGTAGCGGCGATATTGCACTGCTACCCGGTTAGCATCCGCAGCTAAAACTAGGTGAGCCAAAAGTTGGCCTAATTTTAGCCACAGATCGCTAACCGGATAACGGTGCAATATTGCCGCTGCCCAGTTAGCGGCTGTCTCCGCCTCCACTCCTCCCTGGAATGCCCCCAACACACCCTGATGCTAACCGCAGAGCATTGGGGCGTGTAGCGGGCTTCGAAGGGACTGTTCAATGGCACTAACCATGCAAGTGCCGTTGAATATCCCGATTAAAGGCATTTACATAGTTTACTGGGCTGTAAATTGTGTAAATGCCTTTTGAATATCAGGCCCACAGTTTCCAGTCTTTTAAGAAAATCTAGTTGCCCTAAGCAGTATCTAGATATTTTATTCCCAATGATCAGACAAGCACAGTAAAATTTCCCATTGGGAAGGACACTTTTAAGCAGGTTCGGTGCAAGGGTATTGTGTGTCCTAGTTGAATCTTCAACCTTATGCCCCCCCCCAAGATTTTGATAACTATATTCAGCAATCATAATCATCCCAACACCATCCCTCCCATGACAATCCTGTAAAAATGCATAATTGGATATCATACTTTTGAATATTAAACTTTGCTTTGCATGCATGTGTATGTCCACTCTCCCTTCAGCTAACAGAATGTGATGTTGGCTTTTTGAGTTTGTGTGGCTATCAGGATCTATTGTTTTGCTTTGACTGCTAATGTTTTTTACGCCCTTCAGACGCTTCCCCCTCACGACTGCCTAGATTTATCTCTGGCTGATGCTATTAGCAGAAAAAATACTGTGTATTGGTATGTAGAGCTGGTGGATGTTGAGCCATGCAGAGAACAGAGTGCCTGATTTGCAGAGAAGCGAATGCTGTGTGAGTTGCTTCAAAGACTAGATAGGGCTTGATTTTATATCAGGATGTCTATGTGGGAAATCTAAGAAGGTACCCATTAAAGTCTATATTATAAGGACAATATAGAGTCCTATGTGCCTTTATAAAATAGGCTCCCAGATACAGCCCCAATAGCTCACAAATGCTGACACACATATTTAGACCTGGTCAGAGCAGGTTTAAAGATATGTACGTACTCCATGCAGGTACTGACATATTTTATAAAATATGCACATACATTGCAATGAAGCCCCTGCTCTTTCCCTGAGAATGCTCACAGGCAGTGCATATATAAGTAAACACCATCTCTTTGGCATACATACTTATACTGTATTCGTTACCATGCAATTTAATAAAATAATAACAGGCTTTACAAACAGTAAAATATTTCCTTCTCTCCCCCATTTTCCTCTTTTTTCCCACCACCAATACTCTTGGGGATATTCCTACTGTAGTCCTTGTACTTGATGGAATAGATTTTGAAAGGACTTGCTAGACTTCCCTAGAATATCTCCTAAGCACATCTATTGGAGATATTAGTCTAGAGTTCAGGAAATTCATAAACCTTAAATTCAGTTTGTTGATGTTGTTTTCCAACATTTCTAGTTTTTTATGTATCACACTAAGATCATAAATCAACATACTATCACACTTTAGCCTCCCTATCAACTCTTCAACTTGACTTCCTAACTTTTCAATTTTAACCCCTAAGTCCATCCTCTTCTGATCTAATTCATCCATATACTATTGCAATTAAGTGAGATATCCCAAGACGCTGTAGATGTCATAGGCTTACGTGGTATAAAGCTATTATAAACTGGAGCCCCCTTGGTTTTGATATGGTGTTACCAGTCTGGACTCGTGACACCCTTTCTTCTGACCTCCTTGAGTCTCTGACCTCCTCCTATGCTCCTCCTAGGAGCATAGCTGTCAAGTAAGCCAGCTCCAGAAATGAGCTTTCAGACCAATCCTGGATTTCTAACAACTCTATCCCCATGCATTATGGGAACTGTAGCCCTGATGTCAGTGGGTAGAATCAGGGACTAAAAATATCACACAACTTCAACAAATAGAGGGGTGACCTCCACAGACCAGCAGTACAACCCTAAACAAAGGCAAGGGAGGCCTGCATGGAACAGTGGGTACAACCACTCTGGCAACCTTACTGGGCAGACCAGATGGACCATATTGGCCTTTATCTGCTGTCATCTATTAGGTAACTATGCTTTGGGATGTAGCTTCAAATCCAGGAGTGGCCAAACGGTCTCCCTCCTGGAAGCTGGGTAACTTTGGCAGCTCTGTAAGCATGGGGTAAAATCTGTCATATGTGGAGATGCAATACTTAGTTACTCTAAGTACATTGTTTGGAACTCTGCTTCTCAGGGAACAAGCAGGAAGTCAGTCTTCACATATGGGTGACGTTAGCACTGATGGAGCCCTCACGGAAGCATCCCCCCAGCTTTCAAAGAAAGCCTTTGGGAGATGCCACCACGCATGCATGGTCCCCTTCCCGCCCAAAGGTGCCATCTTGCTCAATCTCCTTTTTTCTGTGGAGCCCTTCAGACGTTTGTCTGGCTTGTCCCCAGAAAAAGTTGATTTTTCTTTCCGAGTTTCATACCTACCTCCAGTATTGCACCGGTACTCTTCCTGCCTACTGACCTCATTGCCTCGGGCCAGACCATGACTCAGTAACCTGCGGTCTTTGCAAGAGAATGTCCCTCAAGAGCAGCCAGCAGCAGCACAATAAGTTTTTCCCCAAGGCCCCAGGGCCTCGTCTGAGGCCCCGACATCTCGGGCAGAACCTTCTGAACCCGAGCCTCGTTGGGGGTCCTCAGAAAGGGGGTCTCCCTCGAGGGAACCCAGGAAGAAGAAGAAACCCTCGAAGGTGGCATCCTTGTACGGTTCTGACTGGCCGGGTGCTCCCCAGGCCCATTCCTGCAGTCCAAGACATTCGTCTAAGGCAGGAGTTCTCAACCCTGTCCTCGGGACCCACCTAGCCAGTCGGGTTTTCAGGATAACCACAATGAATATGTATGAGAGAGATTTGCATACACTGCCTCCATTATATGCAAATCTCTCCCATGCATATTCATTGTGGTTATCCTGAAAACCCGACTGGCTAGGTGGGTCCCAAGGACAGGGTTGAGAACCCCTGGTCTAAGGCATCGGAGAAGGAGCGGCCAATGAAGGTCCTCCGGAAGGATCTGACCGCAGACCGGCCTTGGTCCCCAGACACTATCCTTGTCGAGGATTCCCCTTCGGGGGAGCCAGCGTCAGGCCCGAGTCCCTCGGTGCCTGCTCCAAAGGCTGGGAGCCTTCATGCATCAATTTGTCTGCCTTCATGGATCAGCAGCAGGTGATTCTCTTTGGCCTAGCCTCTGCCCCAAGAGTTTTCACAAAATGCCTGGCGGTCGTGGCCACCTTCCTCTGGCTCCATGGGGTCTTCATCTTTCCCTACCTGGACGACTTGCTCATAAAGGGAGGCACAGCCTCAGAGGTGCAGCAGGCCACTGCACACACCATCCAGGTTCTGCAACACTTGGGTTTTGTCATAAACTGCCCCAAGTCTCACCTCCTCCTGACACAGTGTCTGGAGTTCATTGGGGCAAAGATCGACACTCTCCAGTCAAAGGATTTCTTGACCAGGGACCGAGTCAATCATCAGGACTCTAGTTCAGGACTTACAGTACTGTCCCTCGGTGCCCACTCGGCTTCTCCTGCACCTCCTTGGGCACATGGCCTCCACGGTCCATGTCATCCTCAACGCTTGCCTCCACATGAGGGCGGTGCAATGGTGTCTCAGTGACCAGTGGGCTCAGGCCATGGGCCGCCTCTGAGACAGAGTTTCTGTGACCTGCCAATTGGTGGATTCTCTGGCCTGGTGGCAGTCTCCCCAGCATCTCAAGGTGGGCATGCCTTTTCAGGCCCCAAGCCCCTTTAGGGATCCTCACTACAGATACCTCCCTGCTCGGCTGGGGAGCCCACTGCGGAGATCTCTGCACTCAGGGCAACTGGTCACCAAACGAGAGCACCCAGCAGATCAACCTCCTGGAGCTCTGAGCCATACACCTAGCCATGAAGGTCTTCTGTAACCACCTGTGTCGCCAGCCGGTACTGGCCCAGACGGACAACCAGGTGGCGATGTTCTACGTGAACAAACATGGGGGCAGGGGGGTCTCATACTCTTTGTTAGGAGGCATTGGCCCTCTGCTCATATGCAATCCAACAGGGTATCCTCCTGCGGGCAGTGTACCTGCCAGGCCAGGACAACCTGTTGGCCGAGAGGCTCAGTAGAGTTCTCGAGCCGCACAAGTGGCTGCTGGACCCCAGTGTAGCCAGTCAGCTTTTCAGGCTCTGGGAGGAACCCGTGATGGACCTGTTTGCCAACCCAGACAACTTTCAGTTGCCCTGCTTCTGCTTCCGGCAGGACCACCCCTCCAGGGTGGCAGCGGACACTTTCCTGGTCTTATGGTCAGAAGGCCTCGTGTACGCCTTCCCTCCTATGCCGCTGATCACCAAGACCTTGTTCAGGACCCTCCGCGACAGGGCCTCACTCATCCTGATAGCTCCTCAGTGGCCCAGGCAACTGTGGTTCCCGCTGCTTCTACAGTTGATGGTGGAGACCCCCATCCCCTTGTGGACTGCCCCGGGACTCCTCTCAGGAGGGGAGCTTTCTCCTGCACCCCAACCAGGGGTCCCTGTTGCTGACAGCATTGCTGCTGAGAGGGTGACTCTGGCTCCTTTCAACCTTCCAGTTGAGATGGAAGACATTCTGCTGGCCTCTCACAAGACCTCTACTAGGGAGACTTATGCCTTCAAATGGCGCAGGTTCTCTGTTTGGTGCACCGAACGCAGGGCTGACCCTTTCTCCTGCCCGGTGGCTCTGGTGTTACAGTACCTTCTCCACCTCTCTCAGTCCGGGCTCAAGTCTAACTCCATCTGAGTGCACCATAGTGCCCTAGTGGCATACCACCATCTGGTGGATGGTAAGCCCCTCTCGGTCCAACCGTTGGTGATCCATTTTCTTTGGGGCTGTTCTTATCAAAACCCCCAGTTCGCCCTCCGGCAACCAAATGGGACCTCAACATAGTGTTGGGGCAGCTCACTTGCCCACCCTTCGAACCTCTGGCTACCTGCCACCTTTGCTACCTCTCTTGGAGGTGGCTTTCCTGGTCATGCTTACCTCCGCTCACAGAGTTAGCGAGCTTCAGACCCTTGTGGCAGAGGTGCACTATACCAGGTTCTACAAGAACAGAGTGGTGCTTCGCACACACCCCAAATTCCTGCCGAAGGTAGTGTTGCCCTTCCATCTCAACCAGGAAGTGGTGCTCCCTACCTTCTTTCCAAGACTCACTTCAGTCAGGCGGAGATGGTCCTCCACACCTTGGACTTTAAGAGGGCTTTGTCCTATATCCAATGCACTCAGGGCCACCACAAAGCCTCTCAGCTTTTCATCTCCTAGACCCCAGTAGGCTGGGGGAGGCGGTGACCAAGGTTACGCTGTCCACATGGGTGACAGACTGTATTGCCCTCTCTTCTGAGCAGGCGGGGCTCCCGTTAGAAGGCTGCATCATGGCGCACCATGTCAGGGCCATGGCGGCTTTGGTGTCAAACTTGAACTCCGTCTCAATGGTAGACATTTGTTGGTCTGCCACCTGGCCTTCAGTCCATACCGTCGCTGCCCATTACTGCCTGGAAAGAGAGTCTCAATAGCACAGTGGCTTTGGCCAGACTGTGCTTCGTAACCTTTTCGGGATTTAGGCTACTCCTACCCTCCGACCCTTCTGTGTTCAGGCTACCAGAGTGCTTATTCATTGGACAGAGGGGTCCTACTGTGGTCTATGTACATGGACTAAATTGCTGCTGCTTGCGGCTCCCTGTGAGGGAGCCCCTATTTTTGCATCAGCTCTCGGTAGCCTGTAGCTGAGGAGTCCCATATGTGAGGATTGACTTCCTGCTTGTTCCCGGAGAAAGCGTAGGTACTAATCCATAACAGGTGTTCTCTTGGGACAGCAGGAATCAGTCCTCACAACCCTCCCTCCTCCCCTTGTAGTTGCTCCTTTACCATCTTTTATTTTTGACGTCTTTTAGCTATGTCATCTGACTGAGCAAGATGGCACCCTTGGGCGGGAAGGGGTCCACGCATGTGTGGTGGCATCTCCCAAAGGCTTTCTTTGAAAGCTGGGGGGGATGCTTCCGTGAGGGCTTCGTCAGTGCCGACTTCATTCATATGTGAGGACTGATTCCTGCTTTCCCTGGAAAACACCTGTTACAAGTGAGTAACTGCGCTTTCTTAACAACAAAGAGAATAAATATTATAAGTGATGACTTAATCTGCTCTTCCATGATCCAAAATTCCTGCATTGGGAAGTTACCTGAGTGCAAATATTTTTTTATCCTTTCACATATAGAAATCCCTTGATAAATTAGACCTGAAGTTTTCAATTATGTTTGTTGTAAAGTAACAAGTAACTCAATTGGAGTGGAGGAGTAGCCTAGTGGTTGGGGCAAGGTACTTCAGGCCGCGAAGGTCGGGGGTTCAAATCCCACTAGAGGACAGCATCCTTGGGCTGGAAGGACTGGGGTTTCTAGTCCCACAGGTGCTCCTTGTGGTCTTGGGCAAGCCACTTAACCCTCCATAGCCCATGTTCCCTGTAAAATAGTTATCTCCAAGTTATAATGCCCTGTTCAATGTAATTTAATTTGTTCAATGTAAACCGCACTGATGCAGAATAGCGTGGTATATAAGAGAATATAAATAAATAAATTCATCATCCTGGTTAGCCTACTCAGCATTCGATGTTACCCTAGATCGTCTGGTGGTATCTGCCTCCAGTCTGAAACTAAAAAAATAGCTTGCTGAAAGAATTAGTTTATTATCATGGACTAAAAACAGCAGCTAAAAGTGAAGAGACCAAATGTTTTCTAGTTAACCAACATTACATTTCTGACAATAGTTCACTCCAGTCATATTGTTAATTAAAAGATTATTTAACAGAAGGCAGATTACATGATAAATGTAGCCATTACTAGGGGTACTTCTAATTCTTCTGCAGCTTGCATTCACCAGTTGTAGATATTGATCTGGGCAGTGCTATGCACCCGGTTGGCGCATAGCCCTCCCCCCTCCTGCCTAACCTGGATTTTCCATGCCGGAGTCACATGTGGCCCGGCATCATATATCCGGGTATCGCCGCACAGCTAGGAGGCTGTAGGAGCTACCCGTATAGCACTGATTTTCGATGCTACACGGTTAGCCCCGGTGCCATACAGACCTTTGCCTATCTTTAAGGTGCAGAGCACTAACCATGTAGCATTGAAAATCGGTGCTACACAGATAGTGCCATGGCCCGCCTCTGTACCACCCCAAAATGCCCTTGGCACACCTCGATGCTAACCGCATAGCATTGGAGCATGTAAGGGACAAACCAGAGAATTTTCGAAGGCACTACCCATGTAGGTGCCTTCAAAAATCCCCTGTTAAGGCATTTACATGGGTAACTAGGGCAGTTACCCATGTAAATGCCTCCAAAAATCGGGCCCGTAGTTTTTAGGTGATCAATCACTGGGAAGGAAAAATCTCTCTGGGGCTCTGAATGTAAAATCTAAGGAAGGACTCCAGATAAAAGATTATACTGCAGGAGAGATTCCATACTAGTGTTTCTTTACATAACATAAGAACATAAGAAATGCCATATTGGATTAGACTGATCTACATTTATCCATTCCATTCCATTCATTAATTTATAGACCTCTATCACGTCTCTTTTCCAAGGTGAAAAGCTCTAACCTTTTAAGCCTTTCGTCATAGGGGTATCCTTTCATCCACTTTATCATTTTGGAGGCTCTTCTCTATACCTTTTCTAATTCTGCTATATCCTTTTTAAGATATGGCCACCAGAATTGCACACAATATTCAAAATGCGGTCGCACCATGGAATGATACAAAAGGCGTTATAATATTCTTTGATTTATTCTCCATTCCATTCCTTATGATTCCTAGCATTCTATTTGCTTTCTTAGCTGCCGCTGAATACTGGGTGGAGGTTTTCAGTGTGTTATCCACGATGACACCTAAATCTTTTTCCTGAGTGGTGATTTCTAATATGGAACCTTGCATCATGTAGCTATAGTTTGGGTTGTTCTTTGAAGCTACAATGCAACCCATTTAAGACTAATAAGAGAAAATATTTTTTTACTCAACGTGTAATCAAACTCTGGAATTTGTTACTGGAGAATGTAATAAAAGCTGTTAGTATAGCTGTATTTAAAAAAGGTTTGGTCAAATTCCTGTATGAAAGGTCCATAAACCATTATTAAGGATGACCCAAGAGATTCATTGCGTGCCCTGGGACAAGCATTGTGGAACCTGTGTGCCTCTTTGGGAACCTGCAAGGTACCTGTGGCCTGGAATGGCCACTGTTAGAAACAGGATACTGGGCTTGATGGACCTTGGTCTGACCCAGTAAGGCATTTCTTATGTTCTTTCCTAGGTGCATAACTTTGCACTTGTCCACATTAAATTTTATCTGCCATTTGAATTTCCAGTCTTCCAATTTATCAAGGTTCTCTTGCAATTATTCACAATCCTCTTGTGTCTTAACTACTTTGAATAATTTTGTGTCATTTGCATATTTGATCTCCTCAGTCATTATTCCTATTTCCAGGTCATTTATAAAAGTTAAAAAGCAGCGGGCCCAGCACAGATCCCTGGGGTACTCCACTATTCACCTTTCTCTATTTGAGAAAATTGGCCATTTAGCTCTACTCTCTACTTTCTATCTTTTAACCAGTTCCTGATTGACAGTACTACACTGCCTCCAATCTCATGACTTTTTAATTTCGCCAATAGTCTCTCATGAGGGATCCTGTCAAAAGCTTTCTGAAAATCCAGATATCAACCGACTCACCTCTGTCTACCTGTTTATTCACACCTTCAAAAAAATATAACAGATTAGTAAGACAAGATATTCCTTGGCTAAATCAATATTGTCTTTCTCCCATTAAACCATGACTATCTAACTGTTCAATAATTTTATTCTTTATAATGGTTTCTACCATTTTGCCCGGTACTGACGTCCGACTCACCGGTCTGTAGTTTCCCAGATCACCTTTACTGGCCTTAAATTATTTACACAGATTGCATTCCAGAGGCAATCAATGACTTTTCAGATTCTTAATTGTTTTATGAAGAACAACTGAACAAAAGGCCAGATTTATGAGGAAATCCGCAAACACTATGCAAGTACTACTACTTTGTGACCTATCTATAAGTCAACTCGGTCTTGTCGTCCATAAGTGGACTTGCACCTTCGAGATACTAATTCAAAGAGAACCTCCTGAATGTAGAGTCTACCTCCCTAGAACACAATTTTCTCCAGAAGGAAGCTATAGGTCTTTCTCCTCTCCTCTTTGCTGTCTCCTTTCTACAACAGGATGCTGTGCGCTGTCTAGTAAACAGTTTATTTCCAACTCTAACTTGTAAGAAAATAAAACTATAAGAAACTTCATGCAGGTTCAGGCCAACAGTCCATCTAGCCGAGAATTCTGTCTCAGATCATGGCCAAACTGGGCCACTTGAAAATACCAGACAGATCCTAATAGGGAACTATATTCCATATTACTTATTTCCAAAAGTAAGGTGAGCAGTGGAGATTCATATATATATATATATATATATATATATATTGTGGTACTGCAGACCCTCTGCAGACAAGAGAAAATGCTTTAAGCTTAGAAAAAAGAGGCAGACACCGGCTGCAGCATTACAAGGAGCCATATAGGGGGAGCAAGTGGGACCTCTGGAGGACTGAAGAGCCACGCCCCAGAGCCAGTGATGCAATACCGGCCTGCACCCAATCCAGAGAGGGAATAGTTCCTTTAAAAAAAAGCCCAGATGACTGGAGAGGAGGAGCTTCTTTCCAAGAGGGAGAGAAGGACCAGGAAATAGGAGTCCTGGTGGAAGGAACAGGCCCAGCAGACTCAGGTGAAGGAGTTCGCCTCAAGTATCCCAAGAGTGGAGAGGACACGCCTTCCAAGAGGGAGAGGTACAGAAAGGAAGCTACCCCTGGAAGGAGGAGGACTGTGCTGGAAAGTCCTGGACCTGAATCTGGCAGAGGCCAGCAGCCATTGAAGGATATAACATGGAGTAACCAAGAAAAAGAGGAAAGACCTTCTTTAAAAGGTAACATTCTTGGCCCAGAGAGAGGGAAGCTGTGCTGTGAATGTGGTTTAACCCCAGCAGAAGGCCTACGGGAGAACCAAAAGCCTACCCTTGTGCAAGTAAGGCCAAACCCCAGCAGGAACTGGCCTCAATCCTCACCCTGCCGTGAGAAGCCAAGAAAGAAAGGTAATCACTGTTTTTCTGATTATAATTTCCTGAACGCTGTGACACAGGAGGAACAGGGAATAGAGGAACGCTGTCCTACTAGAACTGTTTACGCCTCAGGATACAAACCTATATCAAATAAGAGACTCTCTAATAAAAGAGCCGTGTGCAAGAGAGACTGTTCTCAGTCTAGAGGTACACAAAACCAGGGCTTACCTTTGAACACAGAGCATTGGGACATCGTGCAAACGTTGTATAAAAAGCCTGAATGCAAGCTACCAGATATTGATGACCTTGAACCAATGCAGGTGGACATAGCTGACGACCTTTTGGACCCTGAAATGGATTGCAGCTACTGCCAGGCGGAAGGCTTTGACCCTTTAGACAAGGAATAGAGCTGTAGCCTGGGGAATGTGTGAATCTTTGTTTTCTCATATTATTACTGTGAAGTTAACAGGTTTAATACAATTTTGGTTTGTTTTCTTTCAACCTGAGTTAAGGACAATTTCTGTTGCTTAAAGATCTGAGCTTTTGAACCTTTTTGCAATCGGGGAAATAAAAGCCTTTATTCTCCCTTCACTCGGACTATTATGTTTCTTTGAGCATTTGGTTACCAGAAGGCTACTAGGACTACAAAGAAAACCTGGGCCCTGTCTTTTAGCCAAACTCAGTTACAAATATTTTTGTGTCCACCCTCTCTACTGTGACGCCTCTTTGCCACTAGGGCGGCGTTGGGACAATATATGGATAATACTTATTTATATATAGGCATCGGAATGGGCCACATTGATAATGCGCTTAGCAAATATGGGCAGGGTGCAGATTTGCCAAGTTACCCAGTTCTAGGAGTGAAATTTTTTTGTCAGTTCTAGCTTTAAATTTGAATTGCAATGCAGTATGATATTTGTAGTCCCTGATTTTACCCAATGGAGTCAGTGCTACAGGACCCATAATGCATCAGAATTGCTCATAATCTCACTCCTGGAACTGAGTAACTTGGCAACTCTGAGGTTAGCATATAGTAATTAGCAGAATTCGATCTGTGGCCCTTCCTTTGAAAAAGCCCCACAGTTTGGTTCCTTCCACAGGAGATGATGCCAAGTCAAGCAGTAGAAGTAGCAGCAGCCATTTCTCTTCTCTTTACTGGCTGCTAATCCAGGCCTACGACTTGTAAAGCTGGAAGGGAAACTCCTCAGACCCATAAAAGTGTAAAGGCTGTAGCTCTCAGGACACCTTTCCCCTGTATCTCTAGAGACAGGTGAAGTTGCCAGAGGGAATTCTGGGATAGCAGGGGCCCTGTGGGAGGAAGCCTGAGAGTAGGATAGGCGGAGCTTCCAACCAGTAGCAGTTACTTACAGATTCACAGTGTGGCATTTGGAGGAGTCTTCACACATGGAGGTGAACAGACTGCAGAAGGAGGAGATAGAGTTTGAGTTGTGAGTCCATGGAGGCAGGGAGCCTGAGTAATACTTCTGCTATTATCTGCTTGCTGGGCAGTGCAAAGACTGGATGCTGTCTGAATCATTTTTTAGGCACATTGGCTCAAGTGATTGCAACTTTTGCGAAAGCTCCAGCTGTCTGTCTGTCTGTTTGTCCATTCATCTCTCTGCATAAGGTTGTTTGAGTTTGCTTAAAAATTTTTTTAAAACTATGTGCGTGAATAAAGACAGGCACTGGCTGCCCAGAGAGGTTCCTCCCATAGCACAATAAAATGAAGACTGGCAGTAGAGGTGGTGTTGTCTTAAAGTGATGACAGGGGTGCCAAACCCTTCCCAAATGGCAGAAGTAAAAACAATTAAAAAGCTGGCAGGGAGCTTAACCCTCCTGGCAGAAGAAAACAAGAAGTCCACTGTGGTAGCAATGAGGCCCAGGGTCTGCCAGATGGGAGCTCATCTGCTGCCAGCAAAAGAGAACAAGGAAGCTGCTGCTACTGCTGCACCAAAGTGCTCTGGATGCAAGGCAAAGCAAAAGAGAGGGGGAGGGAGGAGAGGATGAAGGGAGACCGAAAGCGTGAGGAAAGGGGAAAGGAAAGAGTGTGAAGGAGAAGGAGGAGGGTGGGGAGACAGGGTAAGGAGGAAGAGAGGGACTCCTATTACTACTGAACATTTGGATAGCACTACAAAACGTATGCAGCGCTGCACAGACCCATGTAAAAGACAGTCCCTGCTCAGCGGAGCTTACAATCAAGTCAAGACAGACAACACAGTAGCTATAAATATGGGATACATCTAAGGGGAATGGTTGTTGTTGATCTCCAGGAACAAGCAGGAATGAGTCTTCACATATGGGTATCGTCGGTACCGACGGAGCCTGCGCGGGAACGCTCCCCAGCGTCCTGAAAGAAAGCTTTTGGGAGCATCCCACAGCGCCTGCGTGCTGCCTTCCCGCCTTTCCTAACTGCCTCTCTCCAGTTCTTCTTTTCCGCGGAGCCAGCAGGTCGTGTTTCCTGTCACCGCTGAAGAATTTCTTATTTTCTTTTATTTTTCTTTAGTCGCGTGTCTGCCTTCTCGATTCCGCACCGGTACCACCGGTTCTTTTTCTTTCTTTAAAAAAAAAAAAACTTCTACTTTTTCAGTGCATTTTTCTTCTGGGGCCTTAGGCTACAGAGATATTTTTCCCTCATGGAAAAACCCGCCTCCGGGTTTAAAAAATGTACAAAGTGCAGTAGCACTATTTCTGTCACCGCCACCCATGACTGGTGTCTAAAATGTTTAGGTCCTGACCACTCCATTGCGGATTGTGAGTCCTGTTCTATGATGTCCAAAAGAGGGTTACAGAATCAGGCAGCTAAGCTCAGTACCCTGTTTCCCTCCGATGCAGCTCCGTGGCATCGACGTCTTCCAGGGCTTCTTCTTCATCCCATGGATCTCAGGTAACCAAACTTAAATCTGGCCGGTCCTCAAAGAGTTCATCTCCCTCTAAGTATCGAGATGCCCCCGGGCTTACTCTTGAGGATACCACACCGGCAAAATTACCCCGGCGGGAGGCTCCGGCTTCCAAAGCACTACCTATGGGGTCACAGGTTGACATCGATGGCTCGGCCTCGACCGATCACCTGTTACAATGTTCTGGGGTACCGGCAGTTTCTACTGGTACCGATATCCAGACATTGGTGGCGTCAATGGATCAGAATATTCTGACCATGCAGCGTGCCATCACGGCATTCATTCAAGCTGCAATGCCTACGGTACCGCAACAAACCCTATTCTCGGTACCTGTACCGATTCCGGTACAGGATCCGATTCCGGTTCCGATACCAGTACCGCTTGCATCGACATCAGCATCGATGGCAGCGGTACGCTATCCAGTGATGCCTATCAGTACCGGCCCGGTACCGATTACTCCCGATGTCGGTACCTCCCGGTACGCATATCGGGCTCTACGAGAGCATCCAGACAGTCGATACTTCGATTCTTCTGAAGACTCTGACTCTTCAGAGGCCTCAATTGAAGCATCGGGGATCCTTCCTCAGGAACCCTCTTCTCCAAAAAGGAGAATGTTTCCTCCTGAAGACTTGTCTTTTCAGGACTTTATTAGGGAGGTGGCCAAAGGCCTGTCCATCTCAGTGACCTCTGAGACTGAACCTAGAGCCAAAAAATTAGATATCCTACAATATCCTAAGGCTCCTAAAGAGGCAGCCACCTTACCAATACATGAGATTCTTTATGAACACATGTTGGGCATATGGGAGACTCCTCTTTCCACCTCCCCTCATTCCAGAAGGTTGGACACCATGTATCGTGTTCCTCCTTGTCCTGGGTTTCATAAGACTCAGCTTCCTCACCACTCCATTGTGGTAGAGTCTGCTATGAAAAAGATCAAGAGTACAAAAAGGCACTCCTCTGCTCCTCCAGGAAGAGAATGCAGAACCCTAGATGCCTTTGGCAGGAAAATCTTCCAGGCCGGTATGCTTGTAGCCAGAATCAACTCCTATAGTCTCTATATGGGGATGTTTCTAAAAGAAGTTACAGATCATCTGCAAACCTTATCTCCTTTTATGTCAGAAGATAAGAGAGAAGAATATATCATCTGGCTTAAACAGGCACAGGATGTATGCAAGTTTTCCAACCGTGCAGCCTTTGACTCTTTTGAGGGGGTCAGTAGAGCCTCGGCTATTGCCATAGGTGCACGCAGAGTTGCTTGGTTGCAGGCCTCTGATTTGGAATCCTGGGTACAGGATGGTCTAGGTAACCTTCCCTGTACAGGCGAAAACCTGTTTGTCAAAGATTGGCAAGCAAAGGCCAACAAGATGGATGCTGAAAATTCTGCTTTAGATAGACTTTCAAAGTCTACTACTGCTCCTTTCAAAAAGAGGTTGTTCAAAAAGGGATCTTTCCCAAAGAAAGGGAAATTTTCTTCTTATGGTCAGGTCTCTTCTCAAGGTCGTTTTGCTACAAAGAGGCAGCAACAACCAAAACAGGCCAAAACCCAGGCTGCGAGGACTGCTACGGCCCAACAGCCTCAGCCTCCTCAGGGCCTTTGACTTTCCACTAGAGAACTTAGCCTTTCTGGCTCTAGAACATCCAGAGCCCCTCACCATCCCAGGAAGGTTAGCTCACTTTGCTCCCAGATGGGAACAAATCACAACAGAGCAGTGGACCCTCTCCATCATAAGGGAAGGGTGCAAACTTCATTTCTTAAACCTTCCTCCTCACACCATGGTGAAACAGTTCAATTCTCCAACACCTCTCCTCAACCTTCTAGGTCAGGAGATTGCTACCCTTCTTGCCCAAGGGGCAATAGAAGAAGTACCCCTTCTTCAACAGGGCTCAGGGTTCTACTCCCCCTATTTTCTCATCCCAAAGAAAACAGGGGGCTACAGATCCATATTAGATCTCAGAGAATTGAACAAGTTTCTATGCAAGGAGAAATTCAAGATGACTTCTCTCGGAACTCTCCTTCCATACCTCCAGAGTCAGGACTGGCTTTGTTCTCTAGATCTCAAGGATGCGTACACCCATGTTCTCATCCATCCAACACACAGAAGATTCCTTCGCTTCCTGTACCAAGGAAAGCACTACCAATACAAAGTGCTTCCTTTCGGTCTGGCCTCTGAGTGTTCACAAAATGCATGGCAGTAGTAGCTGCATTCCTACACACTCTAGGAATATTTGTATTCCCATATCTGGACGACTGGCTCATCCGAGCTCCATCCCAGTCAGAGGCCCAGACTTCTCTAGCCTGCACAAGGCGTGTTCTTCAGTATCTGAGACTGGTAATCAACATTCCAAAATCCCATCTTACCCCTACTCAGTCTCTAGAGTTCATAGGGGCCTTACTGGATACTACAACTGCAAGGGCCTATCTTCCCCAGGCCCGTTGCCTACGCTTGGTGCAGTTAGTCTCCCAGATTCAGTTAAAATCCCATTTAACTGCTCGAGAGATGTTGCAACGTTTAGGCCACATGGCATCCACGGTGCATGTGGTTCCCTATGCTCGCCTTCACATGAGAGCAGCTCAGTGGACCCTATCCACCCAATGGACCCAGGCATCAGGTTGCCTGTCAGACAAAATAGCAACCTCCAGTCGCCTATTTTCGTCCCTCCACTGGTGGAAGTCCACTCAGAATCTGTTGCTGGGGTCCCCCTTTCAACAGGTGTTACCCCAAGCAACCCTTACAACAGATGCCTCTCCAAAGGGTTGGGGGGCTCATCTACAAGATCTCTCGACCCAGGGCATCTGGTCTCCACTGGAGACATCTCTTCATATCAACCTCTTAGAGCTCAGAGCAATCTTTCTGGCTCTCAGAGTCTTCCACACCCTGCTGAGCTACAAGACAGTCCTCATCCAAACTCTTGGGCAGACAGACTCAGTCGAGTTCTGCTTCCGCACGAATGGTCCCTCCATGGGGACCAGATAGCCAGAATATTTCAGATTTGGGGTACCCCAGACATAGAACTGTTTGCAAGTCCGTGGAATGCCAAACTTCCCCGGTTCTGTTCCAGGATTCCATGTCAGGGAGTTCAGGCCAGGGATGCCTTCCTCCTTCATTGGGGGCAAGACTTCCTTTATGCCTTTCCACCTATTCCCCTAATCCCCAAGACTCTGTTCAAGCTTCAGAGAGACAAAGGGACTATGATCCTCATAGCACCACTTTGGCCACACCAAGTGTGGTACCCTCTACTTATGCATCTCTCTCAAGCTCCCTCCCTAGACCTTGGGTCTGCTCCAGATCTCCTCTCCCAGGAGGAGGGAACCTTGTGGCACCCAAATCCTCAGTCTCTTCATCTCAGGGCCTGGTTGCTGAAGGCCTAGACCTTCAAGATTTACAACTTTCTCAGCAAGTGAAGGATATCCTTCATGCTTCCCGAAAGCCTTCCACCAGACGTTCATATGCTTTTAAATGGAAAAGGTTTTCCATTTGGTGTGCAGAGAAGGGTCTCAACCCTCTTGCAATACCTTTGCATTCTTTACTAGACTATTTGCTGCATTTATCCCATGCAGGCCTTAAAACAAATTCAATCAGAGTCCATTTGAGTGCTATTGCAGCATCCCTTAAGCCTCTCAATGGACAACCTATTTCCTCCCATCCTCTTATAGCAAGATTCATGAGAGGCCTTCTTTTGACTAAACCTCCCATCAGACCACCTCCAGTGGCCTGGGACTTGAATCTGGTTCTTGGCCAGCTTATGAAGCCACCCTTTGAACCCTTAGCCACTACCTCCTTAAAATTCCTTTCTTGGAAGGTAATTTTTCTCATTGCAGTCACCTCAGCTCGCCGTATCAGTGAGCTGCAAGCTTTAGTGGCTAATCCTCCTTATACAAGGTTCCATCATGACAAGGTAGTCCTCAGAACTAATCCACACTTTATGCCTAAAGTGGTCTCACCTTTTCATCTGAACCAGGAGGTCTTTTTACCTGTCTTTTTTCCAGGACCTCATGCATCAAGTGCAGAGAGGAATCTTCATACCCTGGATTGTAAAAGAGCACTTGCTTTCTACTTACACAGGACACAGCAACATAGAAAGTCCTCTCAACTTTTTGTTGCTTTTGATCCTTCTCATTTAGGACTTCCAGTCTCTAAGAGAACTCTGTCCAATTGGATTGCTCAGTGTATTTCCTTCGCCTACCAAAGTAAGAACCTTTCTCTGGAGGGCCATGTCACAGCTCACAATGTGAGGGCCATGGCAACCTCTATGGCTCATCTAAACTCTGTGTCCATTGACCAAATCTGTCGAGCGGCCACTTGGGCATCGGTTCATACCTTCACAGCCCATTACTGTTTGGACAAGGACTCCCGCAGGGATGCCTTGTTTGGTCAGGCTGTTCTCAAACACCTGTTCCATACCTAATCAACTCCTACCCTCCATCCCTGAACTGGATGCCTGAGATTCATGGGTAGAGGTAGAGCCCTTCCCAGGGACTCACAATCTGGGTGATCTCCCAGGCATCTCTAGCTGGGGAGTCCCCATATGTGAAGACTTGTTCCTGGAGATAGCACAGTTACTTGCCTGTAACAGGTGATCTCTGGGAACAGCAGGAATAAGTCTTCACAACCCACCCACCTCCCCTAGGAGTTGTATCTCTCTATCTATCTTTCCTTTCCTCTCTCTCTCTCTTTGTCTCAGCTTTAAAACTCGAACTGGTGAGAGGCAGTTAGGAAAGGCGGGAAGGCAGCGCGCAGGCGCTGTGGGATGCTTCCAAAAGCTTTCTTTCAGGACGCTGGGGAGCGTTCCCGCGCAGACTCCGTCGGTACCGATGATACCCATATGTGAAGACTTATTCCTGCTGTTCCCAGAGATCACCTGTTACAGGTAAGTAACTGTGCTTTGTTGTTTGGTGCCATCGAGGCGGTGTCGACGCATGGTGACCCTCTGGATAGTTGTCCTAAACTGTGTTCGGTCTTCAATCAGGAGGCTTATTGTTGACAGACGGGCACCCATAGCTGCTGTTACTGTATCAGCTTGTTGTGCTGTGAGGACTTGTGTGCATCAGTGATGCTGAGGGCTAAGCTATCAGTAGTTTAACTACTGGCAGGGTCTCCCAAGATGGACAGGGATCAGCTGAGGTGCCAGACCAAGACAAGCCACCCATTTGGACAGCAGCAGAATGGGACAGCGTTGGCAGTGGAGGATCACATATCTGTGACAATGACAACAACACTAAACTTAAACTAAGTGGAGGAAAGACCTGGCAATCTACTTCTGTATCTTACCATGAAAATCCATCTGGGCAGTAGCAGAATGGGACGATGTTGGCAGTGGAGGATCACATTTCTGTGACAACGGCAACAACACTAAACTTAAACTGCATGGAGGAAAGGCCCGGCAATCTACTTCTGTATCTTGTCATGAAAACCCAATGGATAGTCACAACAAAACAAATTGCACTATAGTGCTGGAAGATGAGACCCCCAGGTCGGAAGGCTCTTAACTAGCTACTGGGGAGGAGCTAAAGACATCCAGGGCTGACGACTGCCAACTGCCCGCCCCTTTCCCGCCCCCACGTGGGGAAGGAGGACGAGGCCAGGAAAGGGCACGGCTAGCGGGGATGGACGTCCCAATGGGATGTCCATCCCTGCTATTCGTAGTTCTGAATGACCCCTAACTGAATATCTAAAACACATAAAGTTAAGAAAGGTCAATGGCTGAATATCGCTGCTAACCAGATAGAAAACCCTCTGGCTGGGGAAACCAGGTATTCAGCGCCAGATACCAGAGAGGCCCTGGTGCTGAATACCCGGCTGAATTAAAATGGCAGCGGCCAGATGCTTTAAAGCCGTTGATCGCCGCCACTGAATGTTGACCCCTTTTTTTTTAAATGGCATGGCTAGTGCTTAACAAAATACAATCACTGTCACTGCTTAATATTGATCTTTCATTTATCTGTTCAGTGGCTAAATTTAGTTGTTGATGTTTCCAACTGCTCTGGACCTGCCCTAAACAAGGCCCCTTTTTAAATGCATAACATCAGTTGTTTTGTCACTACAATGGCCAGTGCAATAAATTTTTCCACCACAATTTTATTTAAACCGAAAAGCACTGATGTGGCAACACTGCTACTGACTTTGTAAGTGCTTTTCAATATCAGCCTGATTGTGTTGGCAAGTGACGATAGGAAGAGGATCCTTGTTTGTTAATATAAGTGTTTCAATATATCTCCTCTAGCTTCCCACAAATTTCCTTATGCTTATGGATGTTTAAAGATGACCCTTTTTCTCTTGTCCTCTCTCTTCTTAAAAGCTTTCAAATGTAGAAATATATAAGACTTAGCATAACAAAAATAATAAGGTTGTTGATCACTCTTTCTGTATGACTTCTCGCCTACAAGACCTTGATGAAGTCAGTAACACAAACCTGAAAAGGATTTCTCTTTGTTCTTTTTAGAAGTTCCAGTCTTATTGAAGACCAAATTGCCTAGTTAGCCCTTGACATTCTACCTCTCACAACTAGTAATTCATATCTTCTATGTGCATTAGTGAATATCTATTCAAAGTCCAAGGACTTAAAGGCACTGATGTCTAGAACGGATATCTTTAAGGAATTTATTTAAAAGATTTAATGTACTGCTATTCGACTGTTACACCATAGCGGTTTACAGGAAAATTCAATTAACATAGCAGCAGGACAATTACTTAAAATTCTTAGCTGAAACATAAGGAGGAATTAGAGTAGAACAATTTTTACTGGTAGAGGGATTAGAGTAGAACAATTTTTACTGGTAGACATTAACAGTCAGAGAGACAAAGGGTGGGTATTCTGGTACAACTTCCAAGAACTAAACATATTAAACTTAGGGAAAAGCCTGAATGATTGACAGGTATTGCTAAAACCTTTAGAGGTAGTCTAGAAAACCTGGAGTACTTGAAGAGATATAGCTATAATTTATATATTCCAAAAAAGTATATTCCAATGGCAGCTATATTAGACACAAAGACCATGATTGTCAGCTGGAGTTCTCGTATTCTGTCCAATAAATTGTTTGGCTATAATGCTTAAAACTTTGAAGGGGCATGTTTACTAATGGGCACCAAATTAGCATGGAGGCCCTCGCTAATATTTGGGTGTATATGCATCCGTCCCGCTGTCAATAGCGCAATGCTAATGCACAGCACCATGTTAACTGGAACGCAGGTGCACTTAATGCCACCCATTGAGGTGGCATTAAGTTTCACATGCGCTAACATCAACATTTGCAGTTAGTGTGTACCCAAAATGCTTGAGCTGACCATGATGCACCATCAATGTCCATATTTCACCCAATCATGCGCTAAGCCGTTACCATGGGCCTTGTGCTCTTGGCACAGCACCCTTAGTGCACCGCAAACCCTATGCCAATGATTAGCGTGCTTTAGTAAACATGCTCCAAAGATTAGGCACATCCCTTAAAGTGTCAGTAATAATGCATATGAAAATTAAGTGCCAAACTCGTGATTGTAGTCCTTTCAGTTCTACATTCCTGAGTTATTTGCTGAAAATATAGGGAAAGTAAGAATAGGAGAATAAAAGCCATGCTTGTTATACACATCAATTATCAGCCAGAGTATCGCAATAATAAGATTTTTCTGTAGTAAGACATAAGTTAAAATGGCCCATGAACATCACTTTCAAATTTCTTTTATTGTGGTTCTCTCACAATGTTATTAAGTCCTTATGATCAATAAAAGATGGCAAGACAGTGTAATGTTCAGTCATTGTTACCCTGAGGCTTAGCATTCTCTCTCTACTGACTTTCCAGTTTAATAGATCTGTAAAAAAGGTTAATGGTAATATACATGATACTTATGGCAATAAAGACTGCCTTTATCCAAATAGATTGTCAAAATTCTTACGATTTAAACTTCAGAAATATAGCACTAGAGATGATTGAATGTAAATATAGTTACATAGTACTTCTTTATTCCTATTCTGCCACTACAATGAAGAAATTAAAAAAACAAATGGCATAAAACTAAGCAATTATTCCAAGGGAAAACAATGTCAAAGCCATTTCTGCAGGTAAAACAATGCTTTATGCATAATTTTTTTTCAAAGAATAAAAAAATCACCCAGTAGGCTGCTATAAAGTACATACACAGTGCAATTAAATAGTAGTACAGACGAGGAAAGCATCAAAATCTAGAATAAAATCCTATCACAAATAAGAACATAAAATATGCCATAATGGGTCAGACCATGGTTCATCAAGCCCAGTATTCTGTTTTCCAACAGTTGACAGTCCAGGTCACAAGTACCTAACATTTCCCCAAAAGACACACAGGTGCCACAATGCTTGGATATGGGCAAGCAGTAGATTACGCGAGTCCTCTTTAATAATGGTTTTTGGATATTTCCTCCATTTACTTGACAAAACCTTTTTTAAACTCAGCTATATTAACAGCTTTTACTACATCCTCTGGTAAAGAATTCCAGAATTTGATTACGCGTTGAGTGAAAAAATATTTTCTCTCAGTCTTAAATGGATTACATTGTAGCTTCATTGCATGTCCCCTAGTCTTTCTACTTTTGGATGGCATAAACAATTGATCTACGTTTACCCATTCCACTCCATTCATTAATTTATAGACCTCTATCATATCTTCCCTCAGCCGTCTCTTTTCCAGGTTGAAGAGCCATAGGACCCAATTCTAGAAGGGGAATAGCGGGGCAGCATATCCCGCGGGGACGTGCTGCCCCGCTATCCACCCTGGTGTTATTCTGCTTGACTCCCCCACTGGATGCACAAAGCCGCTGTGTGTGCAGCAGGGGACGTAGGTGTGAGGGGGAGGGGTGTGGGCAGGTCCGATCCCCGGACGTACAAGGCCGATTCCATTGATGGCCCTGTACGTCCGGGGGTCATGGGGGGCCGACTGATTATTCCACCTCGGAGGTGGACTAAGGACAGACTGCCCCACTCCTGAACCTGCTCGGCAGGCCCCCTTGGGTGCATGGCAGCCCACCACCAGAGCAGCAGGCTACCAGAGATGTGTCCCCACTGCCCAATCCAGGCTCTGGCAGCCCCCACCAGGGGTCAGGCAGCAGGGTAAGTGCTAGGGCACTTCAGGCACGCTTCAGGCCATGCTTGGACACACCATGCCATCCTCAGGCCCAATTATGTATACCATGGGAACGTTTTGCTCCCACGTTACAGAATCGGGTCCTAACGGGCCTGTCCTGCTTGGGGCCGTCCAGATGGCCCAGACATGCCCCTTCATGAATCGGACTCTTAACCTTTTAAGCCTCTCCTCATAGGGGTATCCTTCAATCCCCTTTACCATTTTGGTGACTCTTCTCTGTACCTTTTCTAATTCTGCTATAAACATTTTAAGATACGGCAACCAGAACTGCACACAGTATTCAAGGTGCGGTCGTACTATGGAATGATACAGAGGCATTATAATATCCTTTGTTTTATTCTCCATTCCTTTCCTTATGATTCCTAGCATTCTATTTGCCTTCTTGGCTGCTGCAGCACACTGGGCAGAGGGTTTCAACATGTTATCCACGATGACGCCTAAATATATTTCCTGGGTGATGTTTCCTAATATGGAGCCTTGCATTGTGTAACCATAGTTTGGGTTGTTCTTTCCAAGGTGCATAATTTCGAACTTGTCCACATTAAATTTCATCTACCATTTGAACGTCCAGTCTTCCATTTTATCAAGGTCCTCTTGCAATTTTTCACAATCCTCTTGTTTTTTAACAACTTTGAATAATTTTGTGTCATCTACAGATTTGATTACCTCACTTGTTATTCCCATTTCCAGGTCATTTACAAATATGTTAAAAGGCAGCAGGCCCAGCACAGATCTCTGGGGTGCTTCACTATTCACCATTCTTCATTGGGAAAATTGGCCATTTAGCCATACCCTCTATTTTCTATCTTCTAACCAGTTCCTGATCCACAATAGTACACTGCCTCCTATCCCATGACTTTTAAATTTTGCCAAGAGTCTCTTATGAGGAACCTTGTCAAAGGCTTTCTGAAAATTCTGATACACTGTATCAACTGGCTTACCTTCAAAAAAATATTGCAGATTAGTAAGACAAGACCTTCCTTGGCTAAAGCCATGTTGGCCTTCTCCCATCAAACCATAACTATCAACATGTTCTTTATAATAGTTTCTACTATTTTGCCCAGTACTGATGTCAGGCTCACTGGTCTGTAGTTTCCCGGATCATCCCTGGAACCCTTAAAAATCAGCATTACATTGGCCATTCGCCAATCTTCAGGTATTAGATATGATTTTAATGATAGTTCACAGATTACTAATAGTAGGTCTGCAATCTCATTTTTCAGTTCTTTCAACACCCTTGGATGTATACCATCCAGTCAAGGTGATTTGCTACTCTTTAGTTTATCAAGTAGTTGTAATACATCGTCCTGGTTTATCAATTTTTCTTTCAATTCTTCCAATGCAATACCATTTCAGTCATGGGTAGCTTCCCTACAGCTTCTTCAGGAAAGGCCGAAGCAAAGAATTCATTCAGTTTCTCTGCTATGGTGCTATGACCTTGTCCCCACTTAGTGCCCCTTTTACTCATCTATCTTCTAGTGGTCCTATTGACTCTCTCACAGGTTTTTTGCTATGAATGCACTTGGAAAAAATGTTGTTATGCGTTTTTCTTCCATGTCAAGCTTTTTGTCAAATCTCTTTGCCCGTCTTATTGCATCTAACTTACCAGTACTTATGTTTCCAGTTTTCATCATTTGACTCATTTTTCCATTTCCTGAAAGATGCTTTTTTGGCTACAACAGCCTCTCTGACTTCACCTTTAAACCATGCTGGCAGTTTTTTGACATTCCTTCCACGTCTCTTAAAGCATGGAATACAGCTGGTCTAGGCTTCCAAGATAGCATTTTTAAACAACACCCATGCTTGATTTAACTCTTTAACCTTTGCAGCTGCTCCTTTTTAGTTTTTTTTCTTAACTATTTTCCTCATTTTACCATAGTCTCCCTTTCAAAATTTAAAAGGTAGTACTGTGGATTTCCTTACCATCCTTCCTCCATTTATTAAATCAAATGCAATCATGCTTTGATCACTATTGCCAAGTGGCCCAACACCCTTACCTCTTGTCCCAGATCTTGTGTTCCACTAAGGACTAAATCCAAAATGGCTTCCCTTCTGATCTGTTCATGAACCAGCTGCTCCAAGAAGCAGTCATTTATTTCATCTGGAAACTTTATCTCCCTGCCTTGACACTGACCCAGTCAATACCAGGGTTATTGAAATCACCCATTATTATTGTGTTGTAATTTTTGTTGGTCTCCCTGATTTCTTTGAGCATTTCATCATCCAATTTGTTCATTCTGGCAAGGCGATCAGTAGTACATGCCTACTGCTATTACCTTTTTATATGGAATTTCAGTCCATAGAGATTCTACAGTGTATTTTGTTTCCTGCAAAATTTTAATCCTGTGTGACTCAATACCCTCTCTAACATAGCATGCAACCCCTCCACCAATTTGATCTACTCATTGCGATATACTTTGTACCCAGGTATCACAGTGTCCCACTGGTTGTCCTCCTTCCACCAGGTCTCTGAGATACTAATCATATCTAACCTCTCATTTAGTGATTTATATTCTAACTCTTCCATCTTATTTTTTAGACCTCTAGCATTTGCATACAGACATTTTAGAGGTTGTATTTTATTCATATTAATCTGGTTATCGGTAGGCAGGGGCAATTTGGAATCTTTCAGTTTTATCTGCTCTGTACTTAAGGGCATTTGTGTTACTTTTGTCTTTATTGGAACCTCTCTGTCAATATACTGTAACTTCAGTCTTTTGCTAGTATCCTTCAAGGATACATCATTCTGAACCATGCACTCTTGGGCGACTGTCAGCTTTCGCCTAAGAATATCTGAAATATTATACTAACAAAAGAAGACCTGAAAATAGAATGAGGAAGTAGCCAAAGCATCGATCTATTGTTCAGTTGTCCTCTGATTCATACTCTTTTAATTGATGCTTTTATTTCCACTTCCTTTGTGTGCCTGATTTTTTTCCCCCATCTCTTTTTTCTTTATAGACCTCTACTAGTCTTCCTTTCATGAAAGCATTTATCCATAATGTGGACAGAGGATAAAAGAAAAGTCTTTGTGAATTAGGCCCTTAAATGAAAGCAGACCCCAGCCATGCCTTAGTATCCTTTCTTCTGCAATAAGCTAGTGACACGTCTGAAACCATTACCTGTATACTGCATGCCGTCACTAAAGCATGAACTTACTAAATGCACTAACCGTTAGCTTGGGCTTTGTGTGCAGTGATGCCCTGTGCTGTAAATCTCATACTAACCAGTGAGTGTGCAGTGGGGCTGGAATTGGGCTGGTTAAGGGCAGAATGCGGGCAGTAATAAATCACAAGAAGCGTGAACGTTTTGGGCATGTCTTAACCGTGCCTGTTGCTGTTAGTATGGGTGCAGTTAACTCCACCTCAGTGGGTGGCATTCAATGCACCTGCACGCTGGTTAGTGCAGTAACACACATTAGCAGCATGCTAGTGTCAGGAGGATGGATGCATGTGCCCCCGAAAATTAGTGCAGTCCTACACACTAGTTTCATGGCTCAAATGTGCACTATCAATGCACCCTTTAATAAACATGCCCCTTAAATAAACTTCTTAAAGATTTTTTTTTGAAGATTATTTTTTAAACAATGGAAGGAAAAGACCTCAGACAAAAGGCAACAAGCAACTTATGTGCCAAACTGGAGCTTGGCTTTCCAGTTATCAGTCAAAAAGCCTCCTTTTTTATCTTTTCTCAAAATGCCCAGTGCAATACCTATCAAATTTAAATACAAGTATTTCACTTAACTTTATGAAGGTGAAAGGTGATAGACTCAGGAATAATTTGTGGAAATATTTCTTTATGGAAAAAGTGGTAGATGCATGGCATAATCTCCTAGTAGAGGTAGTGGAGACGGGGACTGTGTGTGAATTCAATAAAGCATGGGACAAACACTGAGGATCTCTAAAGGAAAAAAAGTGACAATATTATTTGGTATAGAAGGGTAGAATGGATAGTATTTTATTGCCATCATGTTTCTATGTTCTACGTAACGTAAATGTCTTGTTAAATATCTTCTATTAAAAAAAAAGACAAGGCTGGACCAGTGCTAGCCATTGTTTCATCATGCTTCCTCAGGGTCCATCCCTTCACTGCTTTATTGTTAGCCTTCCTTCATCCATGATCTTCGTCTGCCTTACTCCAATCTCAGCTAACAGCAGGAGTACAGCTGGCAATGCAGCAGGCCCAGTGCTTCTCAGATCTGCTTTTCCTGCCACAGGTGCCTCTCCTGCCAAGCAGATCAGCTCTTCAACCTGTCTGGTGCTCGGCTAGTTCCAACTATGCACCAGAAAAGACACTGGCAACAGGAAGAGGGGGTTAGAAAAACATGTGGTCTGCCATGCCACCTACTCCACTCTCGTTTCCTTTTATATGGTCTGATTGACAGCAGAGTACGATGAGAGAACTACAGAGGTGGGAGAGAAAAGAGGTGATGGCTGGCACATGGATCTACCATTGGCAACTTCCATCCTTTTTAAAGCCTTCTGCGATACTCTGCTTAAAGACACATGGAGTCTGATTCCAAAAGGGGGACATCTGGGCTGTCTGGATATCCCCGAGGAAGATGGGTCCATTAGGACCCAATTTTGGACTGCAGGAACTAAACATTACCGTGGTACACAGAATGGGGCCTGTGGACAGCCTGGTGTGCCTCTGCTGCCTGTGGGGATGTCCTCCCCGCAGGTGCCTCTGACTCCCGTGGCTTAGGCCCCCCACTTCCCTGCCTCCTAACCTACAGCTGGCCAGCCAGGGCCTGGATCGGGCAGTGGGGACCTCCCTGCAGTCGGCCGTGATCGTCGGGTTAGTGCTGATTATTCCACCTTGAAGTTGGAATAATCAGCATGTCCCCTCTGACTCGACAGGACATACAGGGCCGTGACCTGAATCGACCCTGAACGTCCTGCCGGGCTGGCCTGCCCCCGCTCCGACCAGACCCCACCCCCTCCCACCCTCCATCGGCTCTCTCTGTCCTGCTGCTCTGGACATGTGGGGAGAGCCAGAGGGGAATCCGTCCAGGACGGCTTGCAGGGCTACACGCGCTGCTGGGATGTGCAGCCTCGCTACCTGCGTCTCTGCATCAGGCCCTAAGGGGCATGTTTACTAAAATGGGCTAATGGTTAACATGTGCTACTTGTAACTAGATCCCATGCTAACCTTAGCCCAGCCTAGTAGATATGCACCTAAACAGAGCTGAAAAGGAAATCCTTCCCCCCAATCCAAGATTAGAAATGAGATCTGTCTAGAGTCCTAGTCAAAATTACCCAAAGCAGTCTTAGATTGGGCACTCAAAACTAAACTATAGTAGTGCAAAAGGCTACTATTAAGATCCTTCAAAATCAACCCTCTGG
The DNA here is from genome assembly GCA_033557465.1 of Ichthyophis bannanicus. NCBI lineage: Eukaryota > Metazoa > Chordata > Amphibia > Gymnophiona > Ichthyophiidae > Ichthyophis > Ichthyophis bannanicus. Next base: position 189,762,753 of record CM066036.1, read on the forward strand.
CTAGGTACAATGATCTTTATGTTTTAAACATCAGAGAAAAATTTCACTTAGGAGCTGCATCAGTTCAAGCAGAAATTCTTATGAAACATTCATAGTAACATAGTGAATGACATCAGATAAAGACCAGCATGGTTCATCTAGTCTGCCCAGTATGGTGGCTATGGGGCTTCATGCAGGATACTCCCCCTCTATGTCTTTGTTTAAGGTTGTACCCACCACTCAATGCAGGTTACCCCCCCCCCCTCCCACACTACTTACGAAGTTAAGTTTGCATTGATAACATCCTCTTGTCAAATGAGGATCCTCTTGTCTGTCCCATGCCTTTTTGAATTCTAACACTGATTTTGTTCCCACCACCTCCATCAGAAAGGAATTCCAGGCATCCACCATCCTTTCCATGAAAAGGTATTTCCTGATGTTGTTTTTAAGTTTACTTTCTTGCAGCTTCATTTCATGTCCTCAAGTTCTACAGTTTCCCCGTCTTTGAAAAAGGTTTGTTCATTAACACTCTAAGTATTGAAATGTCTGTATCATATCCCCCTGTCCCTTCTCTTCTCTGGGGAATACATGTTTAGGTGTTCAAGTCTCTTCTCATAAGTCTTCTGGTTTGGGCCCCATATAATTTTGGTTGCCTTCCTCTGAACCATTATAGTCTTTTCATATCCTTTGCAAGATAGTCTCAAAAACTGAACACAGTACTCAAGGGGAGGCCTTACCAATGACTTGTACAGGGGCACTAATACCTCTTTCTTCCTGCTGGTTATTCCTCTCTGTATGCAGCCTAGCATCCTTCTGGCTTTGGCTACTGCATTGTCACATGGTTTCCCCACTTTGAGATCCTCAGGCGCTATCACCCCGAGATCCTTCTCCTGGTCCATACACATCAGCCTCATCCTATCACATACTGCTTCTTTGGGTTTCTGCATTCCAAGATCATCACTCTAAATTTCTTTGCATTAAATCTCAATTGGCAAGCATTAAACCATTCTTCTAATTTTTGTAGATCTTTTCTCATATTGTCTACACCCTCTGAAGTGTCCACTCTTGCAGATCTTTGTGTCACCTGTCAAAAGGAAAGCTTTTTAACCTTTCAGCAATATCACTCACAAAGACATTGAACAGTTCTGGTCCAGGAAAGATCCCTGAGGCACTCCATTCATAGTTGATTTCTAAAATTGTGCACTATATTAGAAAAGAAAGGGCCTGATGTTCATTTGGGCGGCGCTATGCACCGCGTCAGCGCATAGCCCGCCTGCCTGCAACCCATCTAACCTGGATTTTCAATGCTGGGGTCATATGCAGCCCCGGCACTGAAAATCCAGGTCTCGCCACACAACCCGGAAGCCGCAGGAGCTAGCTGGGTAGTACCGATTTATGATGCTACCCACTTAGCCCCTACTCCTGAAAGATAGGCGAGAAAAAACCTTGCCTATCTTTAAGATGCAGAGGGCTAAGCGGGTAGCATCGAAAATTGATGCTACATGTTTAGCCCTTTCCTCCATCCCCGCTCCACCCCAGAATGCCTCTAACACATGCCGATACTAACTGCATAGCATCTAAGCGTGTTAGGGACTTATCTGGGATTTTCGAAGGGCACTACCCATGAAGGTGCTTTCAAAAATCCCAGATAAGGATTTACACGGGTAACTAGAGCAGTTACCTGTGTAAATGCCTTCAAAATTCGGGCCCAAAGTTCTTAACATTTTATTAAAGACTTGCTAGGGATGGCTATAATACGTACATGCATAGATAAGGACAGTATCTAAATTCAAAAAAGCATGGGACAAACACAGAGGCTCTCTAAAGTAAAAGAGGAGACTTGTAGTGGGTGATATGGAAGGGCAGACTAGATAGGCTATGTGCTCTTTTTCTGCTCTCATGATTCTCTGTTTCCATATACTATTTCAGTTCTGATAAATCTGAACTTTTCAGCACTCAGGCATGCAAATGATGAAAGAATTTTCCTAAGCTTAATCATATCTTGATTCCAAAGTCCCTGTCCATAGTAGTAGCTTCAGGGTGCTATTATGGATGTAGGGCCCGATGTTCAAAGCCTTAGGCATTGCTGAGGCACCGGAAAAGAGGATTTAACTGAGTATGAAGAACATAACTGGATATCCCCAATTTTCACATACGCATGCATCCCTGAAAATCTGGGCAAAATGACCACCACAAACCGGATATCCACAAGAGCATAATGGGGGCATGGCCACGATGTACCTGTGTAGCTCCAATATTCGACAGTGCACTGTGGTGGCCTTAAATGCCATAAACCGCTCAAGCCTAGGCCACGCATTTTGGTGCCTTAGATTCATAAGACAATACCAGCAAACACGTGCAGGTGAAATAACTGTGTATAAGGAATGGCCATGCAATGTTGGGACTGTTGAAAATGCTACAGAGGCAGAGATGCCACTGACACACCAGGGTACAAAAGAGGAGGTGGCATAATGTGCAGCAAGAGCAGCGGCAAGCGAGCCAGCGCTGCAGGTGTACCATACCCCACCGGTCTACAGACCAAGGGTCATCTACCTTCAACTCACAGAGGAGGAGGTCTACCAGCGGTATTACCTGGACAGTGCCACTATCACAGATCTGTGTGCCATGCTGTGCCTGGACTTGGAACCAGCCACTGTCCGAAGCCACACGCTGCCAGTGGCAATAAAGGTCACCACAGCACTGGGGTTCCTGGTCAGCAGGAGCTTCCAGCACATCATCAGTGCAACTACAGGCATCACCCAGACAGCCACATGCCACTGCATCGATGCCATCACTAGCGCCCTGCTGCAAAGGATGGGATACCACATCACCTTCCCCAGGACACCTCAGGAAAGAGAGAAGATGATGCAGGCATTCTATGACCTAGCTGGTTTTCCATCAGACATTGGTGTTATAGATTGCACCATTGTCGCACTGAGGGCACCACGATAAGACCAGAGGGCATACAGAAACTGCTACAATTTCACCTCAATGAACATGCAAGTGGTGGTGAATGCGAACATGATCATCACAAATGTCTGTGCCAGGTTCCTGGGCTCTTGCCATGATACCTTCATCCTGTCACAGTCAGGACTGGGACAAGCAGTAGCCAGTGGACACCTCAGAGATGACTGGTTGCTCGGTGAGTAGACACAGGTGTGAGTAATATAATGGAAAGTGAGTAACGCATTCTACCTTGTGCTGAGGCATCGCAGAATGGGTTCTATGTGAGTTTGCAAATTAAATCTGAGATGCCCTAACAAAGGTGCATAGTCCAATGGGAGATCTGAAGGGCTGGGATGAGAGGATGGCCAGAGGAGATGCAGTCACAGGGGGAACACCACCCAACAGTTGTAGGGGACAGGTATACATAGAAACAGACCACAGCTGTTATCATACAAGAATGTGCATGAGCAGGGAATCTTGGAGACACACCAGGACCCCGATCATCAGGCAGGCACCTACATGGTGCACATAGCTTGCCTAGAACTGTCAGCAGAATACCCAGCCAGATGTCAATGTACTGTGAAGGGCCCAATGAACATGTCCACCAACCCACCCCCCTAGCCTTGACACACCTTGCACATTGCAATTATGATGTGTGCCTGTCTCTCTGCTCCCACAGGTGACAGTGGATACCCCCTCTGAACCTGGCTACTCACCCCTCTGTGTCACCCAGGACCCCATAGGAGGAGTGGTACAATCAGGCGCACCAGAGGACCAGGACTGTGGTGGAATGGGCATTTGGAATACTGAAGAGCCACTTCAGATGCCTAGACTGCAGTGGGGGTGAGCTTCTGTACAGCTCAGAGTGTATGTGCTAGATTTTTACTGCCTGCTGCATCCTGCACAATCTAGCCATACAATGTGGCATCCCCAGTCCAGTGGGAAAAGTGGCAGATGACACTGATGCTGCAGAGGCTGCCAATGAGGAAAGGGTGCAGAGGGGGAGCCAACACCAACTGACCTTGGCACTTGCAACTAGGAACAGACTAATCCGGGAAACATTCTACTGAAAGTGAGTATATATATTTAACGTAAGTGAGTAACAGAAGTTATGGTACCCTCTTCCCCAACTGATGTTCTGGCCCAGGACGCTTTGTGACGCAGGCACTGTGTCTCAATGAAGCAGTGTCAAATGTGGTACGTGCTGTATCCTTCCCCTCCCCTGTGAGGTAGTCCTTCTCACATGATTCAGTGCTGTCCATTGGTGCTCCCAGAATGCCCCCTTGCCCAACATCAGCACCCTGGGCCTGCTGGAATACCAACAACTGGTAAAGTGAGCAAGCAATTGTCACTATGTAGGCTGCCATGTTTATGTTTATGTTTAGTCAAAAGTATAAATCCACAAAGGGCCAAACAGGACAAACCTGCCCACAATATCACATGCGAAAAAGTTGGCTTATCCAACAAAAAATACCCCCACTTTTTTGATAATATTTTTGTCAAACAATGACCATAGGTGGGGATTAGCCACTACTGCAGATCGGGTCCTTTTACTCATTTGCAGTAAAATTCAGATAAACAACATTAACATGTACTTATCTTAAGTCCTCATGGATCTTGTTCATCTCACTCCTCAGAATAGATTCAGAAGATCGATCACTGCTTACACACTCACTGTCCCTGTTGTTGTTAAGTGCCGTCGAGTCGGAGTCGACTCATGGCGACCCTCTGAATAGCTATCCTAAACTGTGTTCGGTCTTCAGTCAGGCGGCTCATTGTTGACAGACTGGTACCCGTAGCTGCTGTTATTGTATCGATCCATCTCATTGCTGGCCTTCCTCTTTTGCGTTGACCTTCTATCTTGCCAAGCATAATGTCTTTCTCTAATGATCTCTCTCTTCGCATGATGTGTCCAAAGTATGAAAGTCGAAGTCTTGTCATCTGAGCTTCTAAAGAAAGCTTAGGTTTGTTCTCCTCTAGTACCGATTGGTTTGTTCTTCGGGCAGTCCATGGTATACACAGTATTCGCCGCCAGCACCATAATTCAAAGGCATCAATTTTCTTCCTGTCTATCTTTTTCACTGTCCAGCTTTCACATCCATATGATGTTATTGAAAATACCATGGCTTGAACAAGTCGAATCTTTGTATGGAGAGAGACATCTCTGCTCTTGAGAATCTTATCTAGGTCTTTCATAGCCATTCTGCCAAGAGCAATGCGTCGTCTGATTTCTTGACTGCTTGTTGCTTCTTTATTGATAGTTGATCCAAGTAGGTTAAAGTTGTTCACAATTTCAATTTCTTTTCCTTCAACGATGAACCTGTTGATTATGCCAGTTGTCATGATCTTTGTCTTCTTTACATTAAGGTGCAGGCCCATTTTGAGACTATGTTCTTTGATTGTGAGAAGCTTATCTTCATACAATCCTGCTTCTCTGATGATTTGTTCTGCATATAAATTAAACAGGTAGGGGGAAAGTATGCAGCCTTGTCTTACACCTTTGCTTATTTTAAACCATTCTGTTTCTCCTTGTTCTGTTCGAACTGTTGCTTCTTGATCAATGTACAGATTGCGCAAGAGAACAATCAGGTGTTCTGGTATACCCATGCTTCTTAATGTGGCCCAGAGTTTCTCATGGTTTACACAGTCAAAAGCCTTGCTATAGTCGATAAAGCACAAATAGATATCCTTTTGGTATTCTTTAGTCTTTTCAAGGATCCATCTCACATCCGCAATGATGTCTCTCGTTCCTCGCCCTTTCCTGAACCCTGCTTGCACTTCAGGTAGTTCTTGTTCCAGGTATGGTTGTAGTCTCTTTTGAATAATCTTCAGTAGAATCTTGCTGGCATGTGGGATCAGAGCAATTGTGCGATAATTTCCACAGTCAGTTGGATCACCTTTCTTTAGTATTGGTATAAACACAGATCTTTTCCAGTCAGTTGGCCATGATGTTGTCTTCCATATTTCTTGGCAGAGCCTTGTGAGTACGGTAACAGCTGCATCAGATTGCTGCAATACTTCTATGGGAATGCTATCAATGCCTGGTGCTTTGTTCTTTGATAAGGCTTTCAATGCTGCTTCAACTTCTTCTTTCATCACCAATGGTTCCCGATCATAAGGTACAGGTTGAAATGGCTGTTGGTCCACTTGATCTTTATCATATAAAAACTCTGTATATTCCTTCCACCTTTTCTTGATCTTCTCAGCATCATTCAACATAGAACCTTGAGCATCTTGTAACATTCCAATTCGAGGCTGGAACTTTTTCTTTAACTCTCGTAGCTTTAGGAAAGCCGATCTTGTTCTTCCTCTAATAGTTTCTTGCTTCTATTTCCTTGCAAGTGTCATTGTAGTACTTTTCCTTGTCCTGTCTTGCTGCACGTTGGTAATCTCTGTTGAGTTCTGCGATTGTCTTTCTTTCTCCTCTGGCTTTAGCTTCTCTGCGTTTCTGGGCAATTTTCAGAGTTTCTTCCGTCATCCATTTTGGCCGTTTTTGCTTTTTCACCTTTTGTAGAGACTTCTCGCTTTCTTCCAACACAACCTTCTTGATGTCATTCCATAACTCTTCCGGAGCTCTGTCATTTGTATCTAAAGCAGCAAATCGATTTTGCACTGTCCCTACTGCTATAATAAAATGCTCCCTTGCGACTAAGAACCGAGCCCTTGTGTTTTATGCGCCCACACTTTGGAATTTTCTTCCTGCCCATATCCGGTCTGTTACTGACCTCGCACAATTTAGGAAGGCCCTAAAGCATCACCTTTTCCTTCAGTACTATTCTCAGGCCGGTGACATTACATAACCAAGTTCATCCTTCATGTTTGTCACATTATCATAATCATACTAGTTGTTTTAATTACTTAACTTATTTAATTCTCCCCATTTAAACCAAATTGCCTTACCTGTTCTCTGTAAATTCAATGTATGTTCTGCCTGCATTGTACAAACTAATGTTTATTGTAAACCGCACTGATTTATAAGAGCGCAGTATAAAAAAAGAATTAAATAAATAGTAGTGCCAAGAGCTAAACAGCCACAGTGTGTCCAAGACACAGTACTATGTTTCAGGTTTATACATTTAAAATCCTGCATCAGGTCAACATTAACCACCACAAGGCTTCATCAAAAAGCATTAATAAACTCGGGGAGTTATTTAAACATATACAGGCTCATTCTGAGCCACGAATAGCGAGGATCATCCCCCCTATTTGTGCCTTCTCCTGCCGGCATCTAGCTTCCCCGCTGGTTATATGTGGAAGCTAGACCATGTGGGAAAGGGGGGATCAGAGGCAGCATTAGGGAGAGCAGTGGGCAGTCATTGGTCCCGGACGTACAGGACCGATTCTAATGTCAGCCCTGTACGTCTGGGGCCGGTGACTTGAACGGGGAAGTTATTCCACCTCCGAGGTAGAATAACTTCCCTGGATGACGGGGATTGGCGGGCTCAGAGCCGGGAAAGAGTAGCAGGGGGCAGAGAGCATTCCCTGCACCCCGACACTGGCCCTGGAATGCCAAATCGGAGGTCATGCTCCAGGGAATAAACTGTTCCGGCGGCTGGGATCGTGGCTTTTAAATGAAGCCGTGGTGCCATGGCAACTGGACGCCAGGGCACCACGACTCCATTTAAAAGCCCTGACTGAGTTAGTCGGGCAGTGCCTGTATGTGCAGGCCAGATTGAATTGCAGTCCTGGCCTGCACGTACAGGCCTGATTGCGATTCTTATCCTGCCAGGCTAGACATGCCTCGCGGGATCAGAATTGCGATGCTCTCTGTACGTCCAGTTCAGACCGGACATACAGAGGGTTTCACATCCGGGACAGAATTGGACTGATAGTTTCTGATGTCACAACCAAAACACCTGTTTACTGCTGAGCCAATGGGCACAGAGAACAACTACACAAACATCTCCCAAATGGTCCACAAAATCACAACAAACTATAGCAGTTTAGTTCCAAGTTCAGACCATATGGGGCTATGGTGTTCAACTGAAATATCTACTGTTGTTCCCGCCATTGTAAATGACCTTGTCTGTCCCCACCCCTCATGGATGGTGCTACCCACTCAGTCACTCTCCAGGAAAACTCAGAGAAAGAATGATTCAGTGAAACAGCATAATCAACCACAGGAGCAGTAATAGTTTTTGTCCGTATCCGGGAGGCATGTTCAGCCAATCGTTTGCGAAACGGATTTATAGTACGGCCAATGTACTTTAAGCCACAAGGGCACTATAGCATATACACTACAAAAGTAGTGTCACAAGTAGTGTAATACTTTGTGTGCCACATCATGTCCGATGCCGGGTCCTGCCAGGTTTCATCCACCAGAGATCCAGAGCAGAATGTACACTGCCCGCAAGGGAAATAGCCAACCCGCTTCAGAGATTGAAGGACTCTAGGGCATGCCTGTACAAGCCAATCATGAAGATTTTTACCCCAGGTATATGTCACACCCAACTGCTTGCAAAAACAATGGTGAAGGCTAAGCATCTGCCAATGTTTACATAAGATGGCCTATACCTTCAAGAAGCGGGTATTAAATTGTAGAACACCCACCAATTTGTCTTCCAAGAGTGATGACTGGTGGAAGTTGTTATAAAAATCCAAAAGCCATTCCCAATAGTTAGAAAACGTTCTCCTATAGGCACATTTCGATTGAACACCATAGCCCAAATGGTCTGAACTTGGAACTAGACTGGTATAATTTGTTGTGATTTTGTGGACCAATTGGGAGGCTCCCCAAGTTGCTTTTTGATGGAGCCTTGTGGCGATGAATGCTGACCTGATGCAGGGTTTTAAATGTATAAACCCGAAACATAGTACTGTGTTGTGGATGCATCGTGGCTGTTTAGCTCTTGGTTCTACTATGGACTTAAGAGAAGTACATGTTAATGTTGTTTACCTGAATTTTACTGCAAATGAGTAAAAGGACCTGACTTGCAGTAGTGGCTAATTCCCACCTGTGGTCATTGTCCGACAAAAATATTATCAAAAGTGGGAGCATGTTTATGCAATTTCTGTACAGGCTGAAGGGCATCAGAGTGGTTTACAATCACTACAGGCAGGTACTGGATACATTCCCTCATCCCCAAAGAGCTCACAATCTACATATGTACCTGAGGCAATTGGAGGGTTAAGTGGCTTGCCCAAGACCACAAGGAGTGCCTATAGGACTAGAAACCCCAGTCTCTCTGGCTTGAGATTGCTGTCCTCATGTGGGAATTGAATCCCTGGCCTGCTGGTATGAGGTACCTTGTCCTAACCACATCTCCCACATCAGCCTCAGTTGTGCTGCCTGGTGACGCTGCTCCATCATATGGTGGTAGAGCATCATCTGGCTTGTGGCCTGCATCTCCTACCAGGTGGTGCGGAGCTTGAACTGCATGCCCTCACTGCAGGTCACCATAAGTGCCCCCTCCCTTAGCAGTTCTTGATCAATATCATGTGGCCCATTGTCCAGAATGGCAAACACATGTTTTTCAGCAGGTTTGACTGGGGCCTGCTCTTCTTCCCCAGCAGCCACAGTGCCTTGCTAGGCTGTGCTGCATCCTGGCCTTCCTGGGTTGGTTTCAGCTGCAGGAGTAGGAGTCCCACCTTCCTGAGCAGCCATATGCTGGGAAGGTCCGGCCACTGGTTGGTCTGTAGGAGAGCAGGAGTGACACAGGTTAGGGCTCAGCATTGGCAACTGGATATGGAGAGGGCCTGCACTGAGTCCACCAGCACTGATAGTAGAGGGGCCGGTGGACCACTGAGGCTTGCAATCCCTTAAACTGTCTCTTGACACCACATAAATGTCTGAGGTACAGTCTCAGTGTGCATCATACAGTGGAGAAGTCACTCACATAACCAGTCTCAAAATCATGTCTGCACACATTGTAGGTATTTGCAGTTTGGAATGCAGTCTGCAGAAACCTACAAAGGGCAGATGTGCACTTCAGCAAACAGAGCCCCTGCCTGCCCCACATACCCCCACAAAGGCTCATGGGTGCAACCAGTCACCAACCAGGTACACCCCTATGAACTGGACACATGTGAGAAGAGAGACACTACACTGTATGCTCACCTTTGTGTACATGACAGCCACCCAGGGCATGGTGAGCACACATTGTAGACAGGCCTGCTGTCCCTTACACCTGTGCATACAGAACAATGCCATGATATCTAACCCTCTATCATAACTCTCTACAGCTCTACTTTGCAGATATGAGTCATAGTGTCCATGAATGACCTTCCTGACATGCCTCTAGTTGCCAAGAATTGAGACACAAACACTGCTGGTGGACATGGCATCAGTGGACAAGGAACAGCTGCTGTGTCCCAATGTGAGATGATGCATGCAACAATACAAGCATGTTACAATGTCCCTGTTTGATTAACATTACCAAGTTTATGTTACAATGTCTCTGTTTAATGTACATGACCAAGTTTGAGTTAAAATGTAATCTGCTATGACAAAAATGATAAAGCAGTATAAATAACAGCCATATAAATGATTCTTTAATAAAGAGGCACTCCCATAACCCACATGGCATTATAGCCCACATAAAAGTGTCATTGTGAATGGACATTGAGGTGAGGGAGGGGAAGGGGCAGGGGCAGATGTAGCAGCACCATGAGGGAGGGGGAACACATAGGAGGGCCCACAAGACAGCATGCTGAGGCCTGGAGCGAGGGAAAGGGAAGGCATTGATAGGAGAATGATATCACACAGTCAACAGCAGTAGGGCTGACAAATCAGCAACCTCTGCAACATGCCAGCACATTCTAACATGTCACACATCAGCCAAGGAGAAGAGCTACTCACCCTAGTGTGTGGTAAGAGTGCAGCTATCATAGCCTGCAACCCCTGAGATGACAATGTCATCCATGAATTGGAGAACCTGTTCCTCCATGGGACTTAGCTGCAGCTGCTGCCCTCTTCTACTCCACCATTTTTTTTGTAGATTTCAACATCTCTGATGTGGTAGTGCATGGTATTGACCCTCCTGGCTATGTCCTGTCGTCCCCTTTGTTGGGTGATTCAAACCGGGTGGCATGATGCTGGATGATGAGCCCCAGGGCCATGGAGGTCTCTGAGGGATTGAAGTTGGCTTTTCATGTGCGCTTTAATGCCTTAGGTGCTGGGTTAGAAATCCTTGCTGGTAAAGGGTAATGGAGGCTTAAAGCTACCCACATAAGGCTTATCAGACATATGCGGTTATGGCACACAAGCAGGACATGCCCAGTCCTAAACTATATCAGAAACCTGTGTAATATTTCCCTACAGGAAGTTCAAATATTGGCACCATGACATGCTTCTGGAAGCTGCCATAGCCGTGGAGGATGATAAGCATGGATATTCAGAGACCTACACGGATTAACTACAACATGCATGTAGGTGAAATATGAGGCAGTAACCTGTCTTGGAAGCGCTGTTAATGATTGTAACCGGTCCAGCTGCCACCTCCTTCTACGCTTCCCCGATCAGGGTAGAGCAGGCAGACACATGCTCGTGTCTGCCGGCCCCAAGCCAATCAGGGGCTCTTCAGCTTCATTTCAATTCCAAGCACCATCTGGCGTGCCTGCACCTGGTAGGCCCGCGCCTGAGGGCCTCGCCAGAGTGCCCTTAGGAGGGGACCGGGAGCAGTCGCGGCCGCAACAGAAAGATATGCAATCTGGAATACTCCAACTCTGCCCTTTCTTGCAACTTCTCCTTGATCTTCAGTTTGTGAATCTGCAATGCTGTCTCATACTACTCAAGAACCGGCATGATCTGTAAGTCTACTATTTCTGGACACAACCATTACTTTGACTAATTCAAAACAACAACTATAAGACACAACATGACAATAATACCTACATTATCATTTTGCTATCTACATAACAGGCCTACTCTAGTTGATGGCCTCTTATTGTCAGTATACACTATGACAGAAATTGCATATCTTCATCCTTTTTTCTTTTTTTCATTGGGAATGATACTTTGATAGTCTGATTGTTTAAATAATATCCTTCTCTGAAAACACCAGGAAATTATTAACCCCTATTCCTATTAACTATAGAATATTAAATTGGTTACAAAATACCACCATATTCACAATTAATACCGTAGGCTTATACAGAGCTCTCCCTACCACAAAACGGAGAAGCACAATCTAATTTATTTATTTATTTATTTATTTATTTATTTTTCTTATATACCGCGCTCTTAAATCAGTGCGGTTTACACATGAACAAATATAAACACAATTGTACAAACAGCATTGGTTTTTTACAATGAACAAGGTAAATAAACTTGGTAAAACATGGTAATTATATATAAATATATAAATAACTATATACATGGTAACTATATACATGGATATTTTGGTTAATTATTAATGCCGTGGATAAGAGGTTAATTAAATTAAAGAGTAAATATGCTAAATATAGTGAGAATAAATATGTCCTATAGTGAGCAGGTAATAATTTACTACCAGTGTCTCATACTATTGCTGATACTCTGTACCCAATCACTTCAGTCTGCCCCACTGTAATACTTCCATCACAACCATCATAACTACAATCACCATAAACAATATAATAACAGACTCACGTACATAAAACCACTAACCTCATTACACTCCAAACGTCTTTCAAAGACATCATGTCCTATAAAATGCTTCCTCATTAATACAAGATCAGCCAGAAACAATCATCTTAGATATTGTTAGAGATAAAACTGCTGACATACTTTGCTTAACATAAACCTAGTTAACAGAAACAGATTCAATACTAATAAATCCCTGATTACAAGATATACCACTACCCAAGATCAAATAAACGTGGAGGAGGTGTCTTAATATTAGCAAAAAAGGAACTGAGCACAACATTACATTCAAGTAAAAACAATGAGGACATGGACATATTAATCATCAAAAATAGGCATATATTAATTAGCCTAACATACAGACCCCCCTTCAACCTCCTCAGACAACCTTGCTTCCATTCTAGAAACAGCTTGCTCTGCAACCCCAAACAAATCCCATATCATCCTCGGAACTTCAACTTACCAACACTCCATAGCACACATTCATCTCATTTTATAAATGCCATGTCAGACCCTGGCTTTCAACAAGTCATTCAGATACCAACACACAGAAAAGGTAATATTCTGGACCTCATTTTCCTTCAAACCAATATCATTTAAGGTATGCACTACTCCATCCCAATAGCCATCCCTTTACCATGAACAGGCCATTTCCTCTTAGAATGCATACTACCTACAACACCCTCACTACAGATGAATAATGAAACCCCAGCATTCCATAGCAAATACCAAATCATTTAACAAAGGATCCTTCTTGAATAATTCTCTACCAAATCTAGATTGTTCCCTCACTAACCTAGATGACATTATACAGAATTGAAACTCAACTACTGTATATCCAGTTCTGCCCTAGCTCCACAATTGCCCAAAAACACAAAACAGAAAAACTCTAAAATGTAGTACACAACTGAATTAAGAAAACTAAAACAAAAGCTATGTTTAATAGAACACAAATGGAGATGGACCAAATCCAAGATTGACAATAAACAATATATGCTCACTCTGAAAACCTACAAAGAAGTCATAGAAAAAAAAAGAGTATCATGCCGCCATACTCACAAAATCCCTTAACAGACCAAGGGAACTATTTTCTATTGTTAAATCCTTAACAAGGACACCCACGCCTGATGAAGACAAAGTAATTATACACCCTCAATTACTAGCAAACCACTATAGGGAGAAAGCTCCACTATCCATGATGATTCCCTCCTCCTTAACTCCTTTAATGCACAACCCAATGACCCGACCCCCACAACCATGTTATCTGGTCAATGTTCTACCTTATTGATAGAAAGCATCTAAAGAACATAATTTCTACCATCAATACAACCACTTCGCCCAGTGACCCCTGCCCTGTAAGATGTCTTAAAACAACTAAAGATGAGTTCTCCCCAATCATTTTGGAGACGGTGAACCACTCATTGCAACAAGGATACATGCCAACTGCTTTGAAAAGAGCAATAATCAGACCAATATTAAAATCTGCAACATCTGACAAAAAACAACCTAATTCACATAGGCCTATCTCAAGCATGCCATTTCTAGCAAAACTCATAGAAAAGGTTGTGCAGATATAATTGCAAGACTTCATTGAATTAAGCGCACCCCTGGATGACCAACAGCACAGGTTTAGACCATTCCATAGTGTTGAGACCCTGATGTTATCATTCCTAGACAAACTGATACGTGGCTTAGACTTCAGCAAACAAGCATTTATCCTAATCTTTATTGGTATTGCCTAAGCATTCGACAGCATAGATCTCAAAATACTTCTAAGACTTAAACAAATTAGTCTGCAGGAAACAGTCATTCAGTGGTTTAGGTCCTACCTTGCAAACTGAACACAACAGATCCGGATTGGACAGGTATCTTCATCAGTCTTCGAACAAAACAAGGTATCCCTCAAGGTTCTGCCCTATCAATCCTATTATTTAATCTGTTTCTTCAGCCAATATGCAATATATTTAAAAAGCACAATATTAATTATCATCTCTACGCTGATATAATGATGTATCATCCCATAGACACATCTGACCCAGACCACTCCCAGATAATCACATGCCTAGGTGAGATTACAGAATGGCTCAAGACACATAATCTAAAAATAAACCTCCAGAAAACAGAAGTCCAGGAATCTGAACTTCACCCCCCCCCCCCAACAAAATCCGTTCTCAAGAAACGGAACTCAAAGTCAAGGAAGAGGTGAAATACCTCGGAATAACCCTGGATGATACCCCATTTAAAATAATTTACTAAAGCAATATACTTTAAATTACACATGATCCAACATCTAAGACCCTTGCTAGAAGATCATGACTTCAGAACAGTCCTCCAAGCACTAATAACCCCCCACATTGACTACTGCAACAGTATCCTGCAGGGCCTCCCAAAGAAAACTATCCACCATCTCCAACTAGCCCAAAACTTGGCGGCACAAATCCTATTCAAAGCACAACACAAAGATCATATCACCCCAATTCTCTATGACCTACACTGGTTACCAGTCGCAACATGAATAAAATACAAATACCTAATGATTATTTTCAAACACCACAACAAAATAGCCACAACACCACTCTCCTCTCTCCTAATGCCCCCTACTAAATCTAGATTACGAAGACACTGCTTCCAGAACACCTATGACATACCCAATCACATCTGTAACACTAACCAATCTATCAGTTCCAGAGCCATCTCTTACATTGCCCCAGTATTATGGAATGCTCTTCCCAATAACCAAAAGCAACAAAACACCTCCTACAATTCCAAAAAGATCTAAGGACCCATCTTTTCATTGAGTATTATGGTGACCCTGATGACACATCACATGTCCAAACCAATTGAGCCACTAAGCATTATCTGGCTCTTATGAAGGTAGATGCATAAACAATGCAATCTTGACTTCCTCCCAACCGCAATATTGTGTAGATAGTTACTCTTACATTGTATATAGTTTTATGTAAGATAGGTCTAACGAGTTAATTGTACATAGTTATTATGTTCAATGTAAACTTCTCTTTGATGTTCTATGTAAACCGCCCCTGATCTCTGGAAGGGGCGGTATATTAAAGCATGTTAACTAAATAAATACACTGCACCTTGTGCTTTTAATTGTAGAAATGGGATATCATGCCCCGCTACACGGTTGGTGGCTAAAACAGGCAACTCTACAAACTGCAGTAGCCTATGGTGTGCTTCAAGCCCACAAACACAGCCACCCCAGGGTTACAATATACAGCACTCAGGTCCGGCCCAACAACTAGGTAAAGTAGGTGGTCGGCTAGGACAGCAATCTCTGGAGGGCAGCAAATGCAGCCCATTCTAAGTTACATGAAAAAGTTCGACAACCAGAGGGAGTGTGAGTCTTGCAGATCGGCTAAGGCTCAAACACTTTGGACGAACTCCTTCTATATAAGTGATAGGGTGTAATTGTAATAGTTTACATGTCATGTTTCACAGTTCAATGGAAACTGCATTGACTGAATGATAAAGCGGTGTTAACTGAATGATAAAGCGGTGTATAACACCAGTTATTTAAGTCAAGCAATAGAACACATTGCCAGTTGGCCTATAGGCTGGGAACACTGTGATATGGCCAAGGAGTTGTTATCTGTTATTGGCCATCAAGGCAGACCACACTCCCATGCCCTCTGTGACCTTTGAGAGTCATCACTTTTGCTGTGAATGGCCTGCCCTTGCTGCCCTCCAGACACCACAACCCTTACAACGCACACAGTCTTCCTTGCTGCAGTTCAGGCACATAAAAGCATCTGGACATAGTGCCTATCCCCTCACATCCATGACACCCTGACGATCTCCCATGGCCCAACATGCACAGCTGTTGCAGGTCCCAATGTGGCCCATGCTCAGCAGAGGGGACATGGAGGCCTTTTGCTGGTGTGAGGGGCATCACCACCTCTGCCACACCATTGGTTCTCATCATTAGTATGGTCAGTCTTGCCACCTATGCCACCCATGGGTGGCTGTGCTGCATGTGCTATGTCGCAGCAGATAGGAGCGTCCTCTAAGGTTAGGGCTTCTGAACCATGCAGTGAGACAGCTGAGTGGAGACATAAAAGTGATCCCTGAAGTTCTGATTGCAGTGGAAAGGGTAACTGTAGATCAGCTGTTTATGCCTTCAGGTTGTAGGGGGATGAGAGGAGATACAATGAGGCAACAATGTAGGCCACTGAGGACTTGAAAGATACCATATTGGTCTCACTCATTGCATGATTAAACTCTGCTTTCTGTAAATAGAGGATGTATTAAAAGCTGGTACTGTAGCTGAGTGTCAAACAGGTGTGGATGATATCCTTGAAGAGGGTTCCTGAACCACTATTTAAGGGGGACACACAGATTCCAGGGCTTGGGCTGGGAGTAACATTGGGGAACCTATATAGAAACATATAAACATACTGGCAGAAAAGGACTAGATGGCCTATCTAATCTGCCCTTTCATATCAACCCCTACAGGAGTCCCCTTTTTTCCTTTAGAGATCCCCTGTGTTTGTCCCATGCCTTTTTTATTTATTTAGCATTTCTTATATACCATCTTTCATGATATCAAGATGGTTTACATTGAACAAACTGAAATTACATTGAACAGGGCATTATAACTTGGAGATAACTATTTTACAGGGAACATGGGCAATGGAGGGTTAAGTGGCTTGCCCAAAACCACAAGGAGCACCTGTGGGACTAGAAACCCCAGTCCTTCTGGCCCAAGGTTGCTGTCCTCTAGTGTGATTTGAACCCCTGACCTTCCAGCCTGAGGTAACTTGCCCCAACCACTAGGCCACTCCTCCCTCCTTTGACTTCAGATACTATCCTTGTTTCTACCACCTCCACTGGGAGACTATTCCACACATCTGCCACTCTTTTCGTAAAGAAATATTTCCACATATTACTCCTGAGTCTATCCCCTTTCACCTTCATCCTATGTCCCCTCGTAGCAGAACTTGCCTTCAATTGAAAGAGACTCTCCTGGGCATTTATGCCATGGAAGTATTTAAATGTCTGTATCATATCTCCCCTATCCTGCCTTTCCTCTAAAGTATAAATAGTAAGATCTTTAAGTCTTTCCTCATATGCTTCATAACAAAGACAACTAACTATTTTAGTAGCCACCCTCTGCACTGATTCCAACCTGCTTATATCCTTTTGAAGGTGTGGTCTCCAGAATTGCACACCATACTCCAAATGAAGTCGCACCAGAGACTTATACAGAGGCACTATCACCTCCTTTTTTTCTGCTGGCCATTCCTTTCCCTATACACCCAAGCATCCTTCTGGCTTTTGCAGTCGTCTTTTCTACCTGTTTAGATTCTTTAAGATCATCAGACACAATTACGCCCAGGTCTCGCTCTTCTTTCATAGACAGAAGTACCTTACTCCCTACACTGCAATGCTCCTTTGGACTTCTGCAGCCCAAGTGCATGACCCTGCATTTTTTAGCAGTAAATTTCAGCTGCCAAATTCTAGACCAAACTTGGCTACATTCCTCCTCATGTTATCTACTCCCTCCTGGATGTCTACTCTATTGCAGATTTTGGTATCATCTGCAAATAAACAAACCTTACCTGACAGCCCTTCTGCAATATCAGTAACAAAGATGTTAAAAAGAATCGGACAGATCCCTGTGGCACACCGCTGGTAACCTCCTTTTCCTCAGAATGAGCTCTATTTACCTGTACCCTTTGTCGCCTCCCACTCAATCAGTAACTTTAGAGTCCATCCCTAGGGTGCTCAGTTTATTTATAAGTCGCCTATGCGGAACACTGTCAAAAGGCTTTTCTGAAATCTAAGTAAACCACATCTAGGGCTCTCCTCCAGTCCAACTCCCTAGTTACCCAGTCAAAGAAATCAATCAGATTTGTCTGACAAGACCTGCCTCTGATGAATCCATGCTGCCTCGGATCCTGCAATCCATTGGACTCCAGAAACCTCACTATTCTCTCTTTTAGTGGCCTTTCCAATAATTTACTAACCACAGAAATTAGACTAACCAGTCTGCAGTTCTCAATATCACCCTTACGTCCTCTTTTGTGTAAATGGATCCCATGTGCCATTCTGCAGTCCTCTAGCACCATTCCCAGTTCCAAAGGGGCATTAAAAAGGTCAGACAGTGGAGCTGCTAGAACGTCCAAGTTCCCTCAGTATTCTTGGATGTATTCTATCTGGATCCATCGCTTTGTCTACTTTTAGTTTAGCTAGTTCCTCATAGTCTTCTGAAAATCATTCAAGATCCCAGTCGCTTCTGTTCCTATTTGTGGGTGTTTTCTGAGGTCCTACTCCTGAACAGAAATATTTGTTAAGCAATTCCACTTTATCCTCATCAGTTTCTGCATATTCCTTTCTCAGATGCAGACCAGGCCTGTGCACTCTTAGAGACAGGATCCTGGGCCTGCTGCACCTTCATCAGACCCAGTATGGTCTTTCCCATGTTTCTATGCACTCATGCCCTCTCATGGTGGTAACACTCTCACTCCACCAGCATTTCCAAAATGTGAATCATGCCATGTACACCACCTTGGCCTGTGCATGAAACATACGATATGTGTGCTTATCTATGCCCCAACAACTGCACAGTACCCCACACACAACATGACCTGCTAAGTGCAACCCACAATCACTGACACCTATGTGTCAGTCACCCACTTATACCACTGGTGACAATGATGACACAGTGAGGTACAAACATGGAAAAGGTTTATTAAACAATGAATGTCCTCAACAAACATGCACAGTGGCATACATATTGGCCTCACAGGCCTTCTCACACAGTGCTACTAACATTGGCATGTGTAGCTATACCCCTGGGGGTTGAGGGACCCTCCCTGCAGCTCAGCAGGGCCTCACAATGGCCTATAGCCCCCTTGTTAGGTCCGCGACTGAATGGAGCACCGCCTCCCTTAGGAGGTGCACCTTCAGCACGAAGCTGCCCAGTACAGCAGCATTGTCTGTTGACCCATAGCAATCAATATTCCATTACTGTCCACATGTGCGCTGCCTGACTAACGATTCGTGCTCCTTTACTGAGTAGGTTTTCTTAGCTGGTTACTGATTTCTTCGGCACCTCATGCAATATCGAACCTATAGAAAATATAAGAAACCTGAATAATCTGCAAATATTTGACTTGACCTGCCCTTTCCATTCTATTCTCTCTCTTCTCCTATCCTTATCGCTTTTGCAGTGGCAGCTCTCAGCCAATTATATGTATCTGACCTTGTTGCAATAGTGACTGATTCCTGCCTCTTCCTTTCCGGTCCATAGATGGGAAAAGTCTTGGGCAGCGGCATCTTTTGGTCTCTGCTCCCCTCACTGCAGTTTAACTTTGCTTTCATAACAAATTTTAGAGCAGAAAGTGGCTGAGCTTGTTAGTCTTACTTGAGGGTCTTCCTACAACAAATCTGCCATTGGGCCTGACCCTTTTTACTGCCAGTAGTATACAAAGCAATGCAGGAAATGCTCATAAATAATGTTCCAAGGAAGACGTTAGGCTGCACTGTACAGAACTAGTCTTTCTGAGATAAGGTGTTTTTTGATGGTGAGACTGCACCATTGCACCTTGACACCAAACGTCACTGAAGAAATGATCACAGATAATTATTTAAGGCCCAATCTGCTCAGTTTCAAGTGTGCAGTGCCACAGACCATATCTGATGGCTTTCCACCATGCTTATTCCGTGCTTTCTTGAAATATGCTGCTATTTTTGTGTCCATCACCACACCTGGTCTGCAAAATTCCTGAGCTAAATACTAGTAAAATATCTGTGGAAAGTGCATCTTTCCATGTTGCAGAAAGATTTAAGGGATAGTTCAAGAAAATGTACTTCTTTTCATAATTTTTTGCTGTAGATTTTGCAGAATAGAAACCAAAGTATTTATTTTATTTTATTTATTTATTTCATTAACATTTCTATACCGCGATTTCCAGTAGATCAATCGCAGTTTACAGGTAACAACAATATGAGTAATACAAAACAGTTATATTCTTATTTACAATAAAACGATGTAGAACTATTTACAGTGGTATAATATGCAGTAACTATATACATCAAACAAGGTAGTGATCGTTCAGGGGAGTGTCTAAATAACATTCTTGGGGGTGGGGGTAAGAGCTGCTTAGTTATGTTTGGGGGAGGGGGGAGGATCTTAAGTTCAGTGTATTATGTGGGTCTTGTTTACCATCCACTTTGGTAATCACGTGGGTTTTCAGGTGCTTTCGGAAAGTTTGAAGATCTGTAAGTTCTCTAATATTGTCAGGGAGGGCGTTCCAGAGGTGAGGGACCGAATGGGAGAATGATCTGTTATTTGTAATTTTTTTAGATTTCCTGAAGTCTGTTGGGGTGGTAAGTTTGTTTTTATTCTGTACGCGCTGGTTACGAGTGCAGTTCTCTTTTGAGATGAGAGTGGCTAAGTGGGAGGGAGCTATGTTATTAATGAGTTTGAAGGCAGTTACCAGAAGTTTGTAGATTATACGGCTTTGGACAGGAAGCCAGTGGAGCTGAAACAGAGTGGGTGTAATGTGTTCTATTGATTTGATGTTCATTATTATTCTTGCGGCTAGGTTTTGGGTGAGTTGGAGTCGTCTTAGTTCCTGTTTTGTAATGCCTTATAGTATGGAGTTGGCGAAGTCAATGTGAGGAGTGATCATTGCATGGATTACTGATTTGAGATCATGTTGGTATAGCAGCGGACAGAGCTGTTTTAGGAGTTTGAGCTTATAATAGATCTTTGTGATTGTTTGGCTTATGTGGTGTGTCATGCTGAGTGTGCGGTCAATGATTACGCCAAGGTATTATTACACTTGATTCTTGACTGCAATATTTATATCATTGACCATGATTGATGTGAGCGGAGTGAAATGTTGGTTTCTGGTCACAAACATAGCTTTTGTTTTTGAAATGTTGATATGTAGATTGTGATTCTCTAGCCATTTCTTGATTTCAGAGAAGCAATCGAATAACGGTTGAAAGGACGGGTTTGAAGTGTCAAATGGGAGATATAGCATTATATCGTCCATGTAAATATGATAATTTACACGGAATCTTTTGAAGATGGAGAAAACAGGTTGAAGATACTGTAGATATTGAAAAGGAGGATGGATAGTGTAGAGCCTTGGGGGAGCCCTTGTTCTTGTTTGTATGGGTCTGATGTATGCTGCTCAATTCTAACTTCTTGGGTTCAGTCGGTTAAGTATGAGGAAAACCATTGGAATACTGTCTTGTTGAGACCTATCTGATGTAATCTAGATTGCAGAAGTTGATGGTTAACACTATCAAATGCAGCAGCGATGTCCAGGAAAATAATGATAAAGGCATGCTTTGAGTTGTCGATGCCTTTTAAGAGTTTGTCAAATAAGACAGTGAGAAGTGTTTCCACTCCATGGTGTGGACGGAAACTATATTGCTGATTATCTAAGGGGGCACAGGAATTGATGTGGTCCTGCAGTTGGAGTTGAACAATTTTCTTAATTAGTTTAGTCATGAATGGGAGGCTGGAGATAGGTCTATATGAGTTGGGAGAGGTTTTGTCGCTGGAGTTGTTTTTAAGAATGGGGCGGATTTGCGTATGTTTCAGGAGGGCTGGTAGGTATCCACTCTGGAGGGAAAGGTTGATTATTGGGAGGATGAATGATGAAAGTTCTGGAATTGATGCTTTTATCCAGGTTACTGGACAAGGATCAAGGTAAGACGTAGTAGTGTTAGTTTTGAAGATTATGTTTTTAAGCACATTTTTTGATGTTGGGAAGAAGGTTGCCCATTGTGTAGTCTGTGTAGTAGTATCATCTATTTGAGGTCTTATAGGTGCTACCTGTTGTTTAAGTTTGTTTTTGTAGTGGTTGGCCCAAGAGTGTGGGGATATTGAATTCTCAGTGGAGCTTTTATTGGTGTCGTAGCTAGTTAGGGATTGTATGATACAGAAGAGTTCTCTTGGGTGATTTATGGACTTGGCTAGGACTTTGGAGAAGTAGTTTTTCTTTGATGTGTTAATTGTGTCTCTATATCATTTGAGTTTGTCTAGGTAGAGGGACTGGTGAGTACTAGATTTTGTTTGGTGCCATTTACGTTCAGCTTTGCGTAGTTCCGCCCTCAGAACTTTTATTTTTGGTTGGAACCAGGGGGCATTATGTCTTTTTGCTGATTGGGTGTGCTGGGAGTTCAATGTAGCTGCATTGAGAATAGTGGAATTCCAGGTTGTTATAGCATCGTCAATATTTGTGGGGTCCTGTATAAGACTTTGAAGTGTTTGATTCAAAAATTCTTCCTTGCAGAACTTCTTGAATCTTCTAGGGGAGTGAGCATGTTTAGGTTTATTTGAGGAAGTGTGGAAGAGAGGGAGTTGGAATTTTATAAGATGATGATCTGACCACGGGACGGGCTGGATCTTTAATGTTGTGGGTTTGTATACTTTGTTGAGGTCAGTGGGTAGGAATATTAGATCTAGTGTATTGCCTTTACGGTGGGTATCTTTATTGACAATCTGTGTGTAATCCAGTTCCTCGATAGATTTTAGGAAGGCTTCTCTGTGAGTGTCTGACAAGGTGGCTAAGTTAAAGTCACCAGGTAATATGAGGGGTTTTGTATTAGTTGGGGAGCCTAAGAGTTCGGTGATCAAGTTCAGGTTAGTTCAGTTTACGTCAAGCTCCATCTCTGGTCCTATTCAAATCAAGGCAAAAATCTCATCTCCTTGAGGCTACTTTTGGACTCTGACTCCCCTTTATTCCCCTATTTGACCCGGTGAAAAGCAGTATATAAGTGCAGCTAAATAAATAAATCTACACCCAGGTGTATTTTAATCATTTCCCTTAATAATTTCCCTGTCTCCTGTTTGTTCTGTTTCTCTGTCTTAGCAGATAGGAAGCTTTGTGGAGATGGCACTGTCTTTTATGTGTATTCGTGCAGCATTGTGTTTGCCTAGTAGTGCTGTAGAAATAAGTAGTGATAGTAGTAGTATATAGAGATGTTCTTTCGTTATAAATGAAAGCTGAGATCATTTCACAACAGGAAATGATGACATTGCCATCATTTCCTGTTTGCCGTCAATAGTGCACCCTTTTGCACCAGAGTGCCCTATTGAGCAATAGTGCCCTCTCTTTTATGAGAGGACACACTGTTGAGCAATTGTGTGCACTACTGAGCAATAGTGTGCACTATCTGCTCATGCTCAAAAAGTACTCACTATTCGCACATGCGTGAACAGTGCACACTCTTGTTAAAGAGTGCTCACTATTGTGCAATAATGCAATCTCCGAAGACAAAAAAATCAATAATGAAAGGATGCAAAATGTAGTATACATGTCTTTGAATGCTCTTAAAAAGCTTATGTTTGTTACCTTTCTGATGGCATCTTGCACTCATTTCTTAGATAAAGTTCTGTATTTATAATAACATACAGATATATTGAGATCTTGATAAAAAGTTTACTCAATAAATGTTACTTTATGTCTCCTGTAAAATAACACACATGTATGGAACAGCATTTTATTTCTTAAACATTGCCCTAAATTCAGTGCTCTCTAGTACCAAATTGCACAATATCATATTTACTATAACACAGGAGTTCTGTATCCAGTCCTCAGAACACACCTAGCAAGTCACAATGAAAAGCCTTGACAGAGATTTGAATCCGCCTCCATTGTATGCAAATCTCTCTTATACATATTCACTGTGGTTATCCTGTCAACCTGACTACCTAGGTGTATCCCAGGGACTGGTTTGAGAACTGCTATAATTTACAGTAGTTTAATAATCATGTGCTTTCAAACTGTGAAAGATTACAGAGTCTAGTACTGTTCTTGCCAACAGATAATAGAAACTCTTCTAACCATAGGGTGTTCCAGTGGAGGATGTGAAGATGTGGAAGGTATTTTTTCCTTTTCCATCACACTGAATTTTCACTTTCATTTCACTAGGTCTTGATGACTGTCTGCAGCAATACATTAAAAATTTTGAGAGGGAAAAGATCAATGGAGAACAGCTGTTGCACATTACACATCAGGAACTTGAGGAACTGGGGGTCACTCGCATTGGGCATCAAGAGCTCATTTTAGAAGCAGTTGATCTGCTCTGTGCATTGGTAAGTAGATTGTTTCCTTTGATTCTCCATTTGTTAAGCTTATTTTAGGCCAAGCAATGTGCAATTTGGGGTAAGATAATTACTGTAATACTGCATACTGTAAATTTCTTACTATGTATAGTAAGAGTCATTAGGTATTGTGGAGAACTTCAATTTAGCTACCTCCAGGAACAAGCAGGAATGTAGTCTTCACATATGGGTATCTTCGGTACCGACAGAGCCCGCACGGAAACACTCTCCAGCATCCAATAGGAAAGCTTTTGGGAGCATCCCACAGCGCATGCGTGCTGCCTTCCCGCCTCTGTACCTCTCTCACTTCAGTTCTTCGTTTTCCGCGGAGCTGACAGGACACGGTACCCTGTCACTGCAGAAAATCTACCTTTATTTCTTATTTTTTGTGGTCGCGTCTGCCTTCATTCGACGCCTACCGGTACTGCCGGTTCTCTTCTTAAAATTTTTTTTTTTTCTTCAGGGTTTTTCCCTATTTCTGGTGCTAGGCGCCATTTTGGGCACCAGGCCCATTTTTTTCTTCAAGCATGGAGAAACTAACCAGTGGTTTCAAGAAATGCTTAAAATGTGGCGGTACCATTTCCGTCACAGACACCCATGATTGGTGTCTAAAATGTTTGGGTCCTAAACATTGTCCAACGGAGTGTCTCTCCTGCATGAGGATGACCAAGAGGGGCCGGCAGAATAGAGCTGCAAAACTCAGTACCCTTTTTGCCTCTGACACGATGTCAATTGCATTGACGTCTTCCAGGGCTTCATCTTCCTCCCATGGATCTCAGGTAACCAAAAGTAAAACTATCCGGTTCTCGAAGGGAAAATCTCCTTCGAAGTTTCAAGATGCCTCAGGCATTTCCTTCGAGGATAATTCACTGGCAAAACATCCCCAGAGGGAGTCTTCGCGCTCCAAAGCATTAATGGGGCTCCAAGTTGTTCCAGAGGCCTCAACCTCTGCAGAATTACTGGTGCCATGCTCTGGGGTGGTGGCCACATCCACCGGTACTGGCACCCAGGCATCGGCAGGAGCGATGGATCACAGAATCCTCGCTATCGAACGCAGTCTAGGGGCTCTCTTAGCAGCCTCAGTACCGCTAAGACCACTAAGACAGCTATTGGTACCAACATCGGTACCGGTTACGACAATACCTGCTTCGACAGGACTGCTTCCCCCCATGCTGATGTCTGGTATCGGAGATCAGGAACCGAGACACTTCGGTGCCGACTTCGAGCGGTACCGATACCATGCGTCACAGGAGCACCCGGTGCTTGAGTCTTCCGATTCCGATGACTCTGACGATTCTACTGGTACCAGAGTGAATCTATTAGAAGATTCAACTCCCTCTCCTCAACGCAGGATGTCTCCTCCAGAGGATATGTCTTTCCAGGACTTCATATGTGATTTAGCAAAGGGTCTTGCAATCACTGTGATGCCAGAAAAAGAAACTAGGGCAGAGGAATTAAGAATTCTACAATACCCTATGGCTCCCAAAGAAGCAGCTATGCTTCCCATTCACAAGATCTTACATGATCTGATGTTGAGAATGTGAGAATCTCCTTTAACAATATCTTCACATTCCCGACGCCTGGACACTATGTACCGAGTGCCAAGTTGTCCTGGTTTTCAAAAGACTCAGTTACCACACCATTCAGTGGTAGTGGAATCGGTCATGAGAAGAATCAAGAGTGCAAAAACACACTCTTCTAATCCTCCAGGCCATGAATCCAGGACACTCGATGCCTTTGGCCATCGATGTTTTCAATCCTCCATCCTGGGAGCCAGGATCAGTTCCTACATTATGTATATGAGAATGTTCCTGGAAAAAGTCACAAAAGACTTAGAGCTCATTAGTCCTTCTGTCTCAGAGGAAAAAAGAGCAGACTACCTTATTCTGATCAAACATGCCCAGAATGTCTCTAAATTCATGAACCGTGCTACCTTTGATTGTTTTGAATGTCTTAGCAGAACCTCTGCTATATCCATAGAAGCACATCGTATTGCTTGGCTTCAAGCATCAGAATTAGAACAGTGGGTGCAAGAAAAGCTGGGAAATATTCCTTGCACAGGAAAAGATCTCTTTGGTAAGGACTGGCAGGACAAGGCTAATCAGCTTGAATCTGACAATACTACTTTGAACAGATTGTCAAAGGCTACAGCCAACCCAGCAAAAAAGAAAACATTCAAGAAACCTTTTTTCAGTAAGAAAAAGAAGCCTTACCAATCTTACACCCATCAAACTCACTGTCCACTTCATGTTTCCCAAAAGGGACCACAACAGAATAGACAGCAGAGGAAGCCACAAGCTCAGAAAGCTCAACCGGATCAACAGACCAAGCCACCTCAGGGTCTTTGACTTTCACCTAGAGAACTTAGTCATTCTGCCCCTAAAAGGTCCAGAACCCTTGACCATTCCAGGCAGACTATGCCATTTTGCCAAAAGATGGCAACAAATAACATCAGAAAATTGGACTCTGTTCATTGTAAAATTGGGGTACAAGCTTCGTTTCCTCAACTTGCCCCCACCTACAATTCTGAAACAGTTCAATTCTCAGGGCCCTGCCACCAACCTCTTGTGGCAGGAGGTCACGTCACTTCCAGTTCAAGGAGCAATCGAAGAAGTGCCCATACCCCAACACGGGACAGGGTTCTACTCTCCCTATTTTCTTATTCCAAAGAAAACAGGGGGACACAGGCCTAAACTAGACCTCAGAGAATTAAACAAGTATATGTTCCGAGAAACACTTTTACCATACCTTCAAAGCCAGGACTGGCTATGTTCCCTAGATCTAAGAGATGCGTACACGCATATTCTCATCCACTCAGATCACAGGAAGTTCCTTCGATTCCTGGTCCAAGGAAGATACTTCCAGTGCAGAGTTCTTCCCTTCGGACTAGCCTCTGCTCCAAGAGTCTTCACAAAATGCATGGCAGTGGTAGCAGCATTTATGAGGACTCTGTGAATATTCATCTTCCCTTACTTAGACAATTGGCTCATTCAAGCATCAACAGCTCCAGAGGCCAGCTTCGCTCTCTCTCTCAAGCAATGAGAATTCTTCAATACTTGGGACTGGTCATAAACCTCCCAAAATCTCATCTCACCCCCTCTCAATCTCTAGAATTCATAGGGGCTCGTCTAGACACACGGCAGTCAAGAGCTTTCCTGCCCCAGCCATGCTGTCTATGTATAATACAACTGGCATCTCAAGCATCTATGAAGGTATTCCTTACTGCTCGGGAGATGCTTCAACTGCTGGGACACATGGCATCCACTGTCCATGTGGTTCCCTATGCTCACCTCCACATGCGAGCAGCCCAGTGGACCCTTTTCTCTCAGTGGTCAGAAGCCTCAGGTCGACTAACAGACAAAATCAGAACTACCACACGTCTGATTTCATCCCTGCAATGGTGGCAATCCCTGGAAAACCTCCTTGTAGGCTCTCCTTTCCAGCAACCTCTATACCAAACCACTCTGATGACAGATGCATTCAAGATGGGTTGGGGGCCCACTTGCACGATCTCTCCACTCAGGGTCTTTGGACCTCACAGGAGGTTTCCCTTCACATAAACCTCCTAGAGCTGAGAGCCATTTTCAATGCTATTCAAGTCTTTCAGGGCCATCTCAGCAACAAAACAGTACTGGTCCAAACCGACAATCAGGTAGCTATGTTCTATGTGAACAAGCAAGGCGGAACAGGCCCTCTGTCGCTATGCAATGAAGCTTTGCGAATATGGGCCCTCGCCAGAGAGTTACTAATTCACCTGTTTGCGGTATACCTTCCGGGCATTCAAAACTTGTGGGCAGACAAACTCAGTCAAATACTGCTGCTACACGAGTGGTCCCTCCACTCATACCACTGCAGGTTCAGGCCATTGCAGCAGAAACTGTAAGTCACAAGCTGTTAAAATTGAACCAATTAGCAGTGCTACACCTCAGTTACTATGATAGTGGGTGTGATACCCAGATGCTCGAAGTTAGCTACCAAGAAAGCTAAGTGATTTGCTTGTCAGCATTTAAGGTATAGTAAAAGCCTACTTTTCCATGAAATTATTAAGATGCATTTCACCTGTATGTTTATGTAAAACACTGGCCCCTACCATATTGGAGCTAAAGATACACAGGCACAGGTACTTAACACCATTTAGTCTCTACTTTAATAATTGTGAATATCTATAAAGAGTCTGCTAACTGCTGATCAAAAAGCTCTAAAACAGCCTCGTTAGTGTGTGTGAAACCCATATCCAAGTTTATATATGAGTTCACCACAGAGGGCAGAAATAGACACATACCTAGATTAGTCTACCATCTTACCCCACTTGGTCTAAACGAATATAAGATACTAAACAAATGCCAAAAATAACACAACCCAATTCTAGCTCAAATCAACAATCTAACATAAACATATAAAAAAAAAAACTTCCAATCCCAGATTTCCCACATATTACATCCTACAGTACAAGCACAAGCGAGACCTCTAAGCAAACAAAACATTTGCAACAGACCCTAAAACAGCAAAAATGTCTCCCTCAACAATAACCTTTTGCTGTAGACTAATAAGCGTCTTCTTCATAATTATAACCCTAATTGACCTGACCAACAGCCTAAACAACAACAAACACTATAGACCAATCCCAATAATACAAAGATTAAGCCGCAATGATGCCGCCTCAACACCACATAGCACAGGATACAACACCAAAACAAACCCCCAAAGATTAATATATATAAAACTAACCACTTTACCCCAAATGAACTCACAACCCTATCTAAAAAAACACAAATCCCTTTAATGCTATCTAATAAATGCAAGGTCAATGAAAAATAAGCTACCCATTTTCACTGACCTCTTAAATGACCAAAAACCTGATATAATGTGTGTAACTGAAACCTGGCTCACTGATACTGATGTAGTCTACATGAACCAACTAAAATCCAATGAATATGAAATATTTCATACCCACAGAAATCACAAAAGAGGTGGAGGGGTTCTCATCATAACAAAAAAAATCTCTAAAAGCAAGACAACTAACTACTGACAACTCCAACAATATGGACACCCTTATCCTAAAATTTTATCACCTTAGAATATGCCTAGTGTATAGACCACCAGAACAAAAGTCAGAAATTTGGACTCACTAACTGAACTACTGGGCTCCTCTACTGAATCAAACCCAGTAATACTTATGGGTGATTTTAACCTACCTTCACTACTTAAAACACAATCAACCCCCTTTATTGACTCCTTAATGGACATGGAATTCTATCAGATTATTAATAAAAAAACTCACAACAAGGGTGGAACACTTGACCTGGTCTATCTCCCAGGATCACTACATAAACTATTCAACATTCCAACACTTGAGTGCAAACCAGTCCCATGGTCAGACCACTACCTCATAAAATTTATCATCAACTACACAGATATTACCCATAATAGCAGACCACAACAATCCCCAATCACCAGATTCAAGAAATTCAATGAGGAGGACTTTCTTAACCAAATAATACCCCATCTACGCTTCACACCAACAGATCTTGATGTAGTAGTTGAAAGCTGGAAAAATACAATCGCCAATGCTGCAACACACAAAATAACTCCAAAACACATAAATAATAAAAATAATAGCACTAAAACTAGAGATGCTCCCTGGTTCAACAACACACTAAGATTAATGAAAAGGGATCTACGAAAATTAGAACAGAAATGGCACAGAACCAAATCCAACATTCTCTATGTGAACTACGCAAACTCCCTTAAAAAATACAAGGAGTCAACAGGAAATGCAAAGAAAAACTACCACTCCGTCATACTAACTAATTCCATAAACCGACCAAGAGAACTATTTAACATTGTACAAAATCTAACAAGCAAAACATTGAACTCAAGTGAAATCATCACAGATACTTTGCCACAAACTTTAGCCGATTACTATATGAACAAATCAAAACTACAAACACCCCTAACACACCCCTAACACACTATGAACAAACAACTGGTCAAATTTCCATATAATATCTAAAGACACACTCAAGAATATAATCTCAAATTTAAATACAACAACATCCTATTTAGACCCATGCCCAGTAAACTGGATAAAGAAAACTTTACCAATGCTCTCATCCTTCATACTACCCATCATTAACTTGTCGCTAAAACAAGGATACCTTCCTCCCACTCTTAAACATGCACAAATACGCCCAATTCTCAAAAATGGCAACCTTGACAAAACCTCACCCAGTTCCTACAGACTTATATCGAGCATACCCTTCATGGCCAAACTAATTGAAAAAGTAATCCAAATTCAAACTCAAGACTACATTGACACTTCAGCCCCCCTTGACGAACAACAATATGGTTTCCGCCCTCACCACGGAGTAGAAACTCTACTTACAGTTCTACTAGACACACTGGTAAGAGGAATCGACGACCCTAAACAAGCGTTCATTCTACTATTTTTAGACACCTCTGCAGCATTTGACAGTGTAAACTACACAATAATGCTAAACAGACTCAGACAAATTGGAATAAACTCAACAGTATATAAATGGTTTACATCATACTTACACAACAGAACCCAAACAGTAAGAATCAATACACAAACATCTAATCATAAAAACAGGAACATGGCCTTCCTCAAGGATCTACCCTTTCGGCTCTCCTTTTTAATATTTATCTCCAACTTGTCTGCAACATTTTCAAACAGTTTCATGTCCACTACCATATCTATGCGGACGATATAATGTTATACATTCCATTCAAAATACCTAACCCACCAATGCAATTACTAACTGAATGTTTCACCAAGCTTACAATATGGCTAAAAGAACACAATTTAAACATTAATTACTACAAAACAGACATTTTATATGTAACAAAAAAATCAAAACTTCATTCTTCCAACATTCATTACACTACAGAACCACGAAATTAAAACAAAAAACTAGGTGAAGTATCTAGGTGTGATTCTAGATAAGAATCTTAGCATGGAATCCCACATCAAAAACACAACAAAAAAAATTCATTATAAGCTTAGGACACTTAAACAGCAACGCCCACTGGTTCACCTACATGATTTCTTGAGCATAATTCAGGCAATCATTACACCCCACTTTGACTTTGCAAACACAGCACTCCAAGGAATAACTAAACAGAATCTTAAAAGACTTCAGCTGGCACAAAATCTAGCCGCCAGAACTATCATGAAAGTTAGTACAATAGAACACATAACACCCATCCTAGCTAATCTACACTGGCTACCAATCTACTGCCAAATAAATTATAAAATCTTAATAACTACATTCAAAGCATTAAACAATCTAGCACCATCGGTTCTGAACAAACTAATTAGCAAGGAAACACCAAAAATCAACCAAATGAGAGGCAACACAAACAAAATTATGATCCCGAAATACTTTACAAAATCTAAAAAGTCCACTAATAACAAAGCATTTTCACACTCAGCACCAATTCTCTGGAATGCACTTCCTGAAGAAATCAGATCTCTAAATGAAATCAAGGAATTTCGTAAGAAGTTAAAACACACTTATTTACGATACACTTTGGTGTACAGTCCAATACTATCACACAAACAAAGGATTATAGATGACAATAAAACTGTCACTACAAGAAAACTTAATACAACAAATTACAATCAGAGAAACCCTAATTTCTGTCTTTTTACCCATTGTATTATAATGTTACACAAGGATAGACTACTAATGACACTGTAATGTAATGTATATAACTTAATTACAATGTAACAGTTGTATTGTACATAGTTGCTAAGCTCTGTGTAAAGGTTTATGCACACAGCAGTTAGACTATCAGTATCAAGTTCTAGTTCTCTATACTAAGCCTGTTCTTTGTATATAGTTACTTAGCTCTGTGTTAAGGTTTATGCCCGCAGCTCTAGTTCGCTGTACTAAGCTTGTTCCTTGTATAATGTCCACAGACATTACATGTAAGATGAACAGGTACTTATTATTGTTTTGCCGGTTCATACAATTGTTCTTTGTAAACCGCACCTGATCCATGGGAAGGTGCGGTATATAAGTGTTTGTTAAATAAAATAATAAAATACCAGCTTGCTCGAGTGTTTCGAATCTGGGGAACACCAGATATAGACCTCTTTGCAAGACCACAGAATGCCAAACTTCCCCGATTCTGTTCCAGAATTCCGCCTCAAAACTGTCAGACAAGAGATGCTTTCCTACTCCACTGGGGACAGGACTTCCTCTATGCCTTCCCACCCATTCCCCTCATTCCCAAGACTTTATTCAAACTTCAGAGAGACAGATGTCGTATGATACTCATAGCTCCATGTTGGCCATGGCAAACGTGGTATCCTCTTCTTCTGCGTCTCTCTCAAACCACTCCTCTGGAGTTGGGGAATGCTCCAGATCTGCTCCAGATGTCGCAGGAGAACGGATCTTTACTGCATCCCAATCCCCAGTCTCTACATCTCAGGGCCTGGTTATTCAAAGCCTAGAATTCCAGGATGTTAACCTTTCTCAACAAGTAAAGAATATCCTCCTCACTTCCAGAAAACCCTCCACAAGATATTCCTATGCTTTCAAGTGGAAAAGGTTCTTTATCTGGTGTTCACAAAAGGGACTTAACCCCCTTTTAGTACCTGTAGAGTTGCTACTGGAGTATCTTCTACAATTATCAACTTCTGGTCTGAAGACCAATTCAGTTAGGGTCCATCTTAGTGCTATTGCTGCTTTTCATAAATCTCTCGATGGACAACCTATTTCCTCTCATCCACTTATATCAAGATTTATGAAAGGCCTACTTTTAACAAAACTTCCCATTAAACCACCACCGGTGGCATGGGATCTAAATCTTGTTCTTGGTCAGCTTATGAAACTGCCCTTTGAACCTTTAGCCACTTCAGACCTAAAGTTTCTTTCATGGAAAGTTATTTTCCTAATTGCCATCACTTCTGCAAGATGCATTAGTGAACTACAGGCGTTAGTAGCTGACCCTCCTTATACAAGGTTTCACCATGATAAAGTAGTCCTCAGGACTCATCTTCACTTTCTGCCAAAGGTGGTTTTGCCTTTTCATTTAAACCAGTCGGTTTATCTTTCTATATTTTTACCTAGGCCTCATGCCTCCAGTGCGGAAAGGAATCTTCACACACTGGATTGTAAAAGAGCCTTGGCTTTTTATCTCCAAAGAAATAAGCCACATAGAAAATCTTCTCAGCTTTTTGTGGCTTTTGACTCTAGTCATTTGGGACTTCCAGTTTCTAAAAGAACTCTGTCAAATTGGATTGCAGATTGCATATCCTATACATATCAGAGGAAGGGACTTTCTCTCGAAGGCCATGTCACAGCTCACAATGTGAGAGCAATGGCAACCTCAACGGCTAACCTTCGTTCTGTCTCTATTGATGACATCTGCAAAGCAGCCACTTGGACTTCGGTACATATCTTCACAGTCCGCTATTGCTTAGACAAGGATTCCCGTCGGGATGCCTCATTTGGCCAGGCTGTTCTACAACATCTCTTCCATACTTAATACAACTCCTACCCACCATCCACAGTTTGGATGCCTAAGGTCCATGGGTGGAAGCATGACCCATCTCACCTGAGTTCGCAGCCAGCTGGGGTCACCCCTTGGCATCTTTCAGCTGGGGAGTCACCATATGTGAAGACTACATTCCTGCATGTTCCTGGAGATAGCGTAGTTACTCACCTGTAACAGGTGATCTCCGGGAACAGCAGGAATTTAGTCTTCACAACCCAGCCACCTCCCCTAGGAGTTTGTCTCTATCTCTCTCTTTTTCTACTTCTCTCCTTTGGTCTCAGCTATAAACTCAACTGAAGTGAGAGAGGTACAGAGGCGGGAAGGCAGCATGCCTGCGCTCTGTGATGCTCCCAAAAGCTTTCCTATTGGACGCTGGGGAGCGTTCCCACACGGGCTCCGTCGGTACCGATGATACCCATATGTGAAGACTAAATTCTTGCTGTTCCCGGAGATCACCTGTTACAGGTGAGTAACTATGCTTTCCCCACTATGAAAAGCTTACATGATAGACAAACTGTTGACAATTTTTTCTCTTTTCAGCCTTGTTCTGAATGGAATAAACTTCACCTTGAGATTCAGCTTATTGATAACTGTATGATATTTGTTGTCAGGGTCAGTCCCAGAGTTGGCCCAAGGTGTAGGTGCCCTAAACAGATTTTAAGCCTTATGCACTCCTGGCTAAGTGCTTTGAATACTCTGCTCTTTGTGGCCCCCAGAACCTGCTGCCCTGGTTGACCACCTAATTTGCCTAATGGTTTGGCCAGCCCTGTTTATTGTGCCTTCAAACATTTCTGTTTCAGAATTGTTTTGGTTTCTCAGAATAGTTCTACGTATCTTTGTTTAATGCTTTTTATTAAATTTATTTTAGGTTTTGTTGTTTTGTATATTTTTTTAGATATTGTAATGAGATTACTCTGGTTATTTAAATGTGATTGTATTTTTATATTTTTATTTATTTACCTTATGTATTTAAGCATATATATATATATTATGGGCCCAAAATTCTTCTGGGATGGTTTTGAACTGATACGGCGCATACCCGTCACTGCCAACCTTTAACCCCAGATATTCAATGCCAGGGTCATATGCAGCACTGGCATTGAATATCCAGGGTTGCCGCACAGCCCACAAGCCCGCAGAAGCTAACGAGACAGTGGTAATATTGAGCCGCTGCCCGGTTAGCTCCCATGGGCAAAGATAGGTCAGTTTTTGCTGCACCTATCTTTTAACCGTGGATGCAAACCGGGCAGTAGTGCAATATCGCCGCTGCCTGGTTAATGACTACTGCTGCCTCGGAATGCCCTAGAATGCCCACAACATGCCTGATGCTAAGTGATTAGCATCGGAGCATGTAGCAACATTAATTGGGGATATTCAGTGGCACTAACTGCGTAAATGTCTTTGAATATCAGGCCCTACATATCCAATTTTGCTCTCAGTGGTGTACAAAATACAATTGCAATATAAAACAACATAAATCACAGAAAAGACAACAAAACAGAATTAGGGGCATGATTATTATATGGTGCTAAGGGTGCAAAGGTGCCATTAGCAGTCATTATTAGCACCCAGTAGCGGATAGCGCAGGCTTAATGGCCGGTAGCCTGTTAAGAGGCATTAAGGTACAAAGGGGTGGAGAAGGGGTGTTAACTGGTTGGAGTGTGGCAGAGACAGCATGTGTTCCCTTAACGGCAGGTGCTATTAACAGGTGTTAGAAGCACAGCTGCTGGGAGCTTTAATGGCAGCTCAAAGCTGGCATTAAGGGCTCATTGTAGAGGGTGAGAGCCCTTCTCTGTCTTTCAACACCACACAGGGAGCCAATTTACATGTTAGTAGTGTGCAGCAAACAGACTGGAACCCTGAAATTAGTGATAGTAGTGGTGAATTGGCAGTCACAGCATGGTGCCCTTTCAATAAAGAGCACTATATTGTTGGTGCCAAAGTAGCAAAGGTAGAGCCATGTGAATGATTGAGCGAGGCCGGTTAGGTGCACATCTGCAATGTCTGAGACTGTGCTGTGATAGCAGGGGCACACATATATGCCGCTGCTATCACAAAGGACTCTTGTCACTGCACGTGCCACCACTGAGCCATGTTAACAGCATGTAAGGGTGGGAGTGGCAGTGGCTTCTGCCTGGTACAGAAGATACCATTGTCCCTGCCCTGCGTGACAGGTGCAATACTGCTGTTTTTACTATCTGCCATCCTAAGCATATTCCCCCCCCCCCCCGTGCAATCCCCACCCCCACTGCTGCCTTGAGGTTCCCCGCAGCATGAAAGAGAGGATTCCCCATGCCGCCTCACCCTCCCAGTATCCATTGTCTCATCTAGGGGAGGAAGGCAGCATGGCAATTGTTCCTTGTCATGCAGTGGTGAGGCTTAACACTGTATCACACGTGCTCAAGGCATGCCACTCCTGGCCCCCCGACACATCACAGGGGGGCAGGAGTGGCATGCTGGGATGACACGCATGTGCACTGCTGCTGCTTTAAGGCCACCTGCAGCACTGACGCAGTGGCTGTGCCATGCTTACAGGGAGGGAGGGATCTAAACTACACGCTGTGGTCTGCCAACTATGAGAGTATTCCAGGACTGGTCCACAAGCACATATCAGGAAATAGTTACATTGGTCACTCTGCTATGTCACTCATATACTGGAATGTGTGTGTTCATGTATCCTGGTCTACCCCTCTGGCAGGACAGATCCCATATGTAAGACATGAATATCAGTTGATCCAGTAGCTTATCAATGCAGTGCTACATGCAGACCTAACAAGATGTTCTTCAACCACACCTGCCTAACATACCCTGTCAGACAGGTATGGCACAGAGCCTGCAGAGAGCTACACAGAAAGAGGCATACCCCAGCTTATGCCCTCATGCAGCCTGGCAATGATCACATATATACACATGGAGTGATGCACCCACACTCTCACATGGCTGCTCTGTGGCTCAGTGCAGGTATTATCAAAGTCCAAGCATTAAAGGAGTCCTAAGGGCCAAGTAAGAATATCAACGTACACCTCTTTTGGACAGTGGGGTCATGTGTTTGTGGGTGCATGTTGTCTAGAGAACTGTGAGCAGTAGTAATGCACTGTACATGCGTGTGTGTGAGACACCATTTATGGGCAGAAGGGAGTATCTAGCTGACTAGCTGTGCCTGTACACATCTTGTCTTCAAAGCTGTGATACTCAAATGCATTCCCAGTTATACCATCATTGAGGCACATCCCCAGTCCCCACAGCATGCCCACACTTACCTCCCAACATGACAGTGCTGTACAGCTCCCATATCGCCTGCTGGTTTCACTGGAGTGAGCTGTGGGGGAGGGGGAGGGCATGATCTCACCAGGGAGAGCTCCATTACATGTGTGTGTGCAACAGACCTTACCTCTGATTGAACTCCAGGACTCAGGGCACACCTGGCTGCACAGGTGAGAGGCCTGATTAATGCCAACTGCCACAATAGCTGTATCCGTGGCAACACTGTCAGCTCCCTGGTGAAGCTGCAGCTTATTGGGAGCTAGGCTCACATGGAGACCTGGCCTCTGTGGTTGTCCAATGGATTCACTGAGTTAGTGAGACAGGAAAAATGTAGCTGCATGCACCTTGCTCTTGTCCTAAGCTGCAGTCACAGAGTACAATTTGGGAGTCTGTTAGCTCCATGCACAGTATGCACATACAGCCATGTCCGTCTCAGGCACATCTGCACACAATATACACTATCTCAACAATGTCTACTGATCATTGACCACAGCATTTAGCATGACATTATGTTTTATGCCAAAACAACAGCCAGCCTTATGTTTACAGAGACGACAGGCACTAGTTTGCCTGATTGTGACAGTGGGACACTGATCTCTGAGTGGTGCGTGCACAATTCTAGCAGGATGAGTGTACCACAGGATGTCATGTTGGTCATAAGAACGTAAGAACATAAGATATGCCATACTGGGTCAGACCAAGGTCCATCAAGCCCAGTATCCTGTTTCTAACAGTGGCCAATCTAGGTCATATGTACCTAGCAGTTTCCCCAAAAGACACAGGTCCCACAATGCTTGTATTGGGTCAAGCATTGATATCCTGGGTCGCTTTTTAATAATGGTTTATGGACCTTTCCTTCAGGAATTTGTCCAAACCTTTTTTAAACCCAGCTACACTAACAGCCTTTACTACATCCTCCAATAACAAATTCCAGAGTTTGATTACACGTTGAGTGAAAAAATATTTTCTTTTATTAGTCTTAAAATAGTTTACCCTGTAGCTTCATTGCATGTCCCCTAGTCTTTCTATATTCCGATAATGTAAACAATCGATCTACCTTTACCCGTTCCACTCCGTTCATTAATTTATAGACTTCTATCACATCTCCCCTCAGCCGTCTCTTTTCCAGGTTAAAGAGACCTAACCTTTTTAGCCTTTCTTCATAGGAGTATCCTTCCATCCCCTTTACCATTTTGGTGGCTCTTCTCTGGACCTTTTCTAATAACGCTATATCCTTTTTAAGATACGGCGACCAGAATTGCACACAATATTCAAGGTGTGGTCTCAGCATGGAACGATATAGAGGCATTATAATATCCTTTGTTTTATTTTCCATTCCTTTCCTTATGATACCTAGCATTCTATTTGCTCTCTTGGCCGCCGCTGCACACTGGGCAGATGGTTTCAACATGTTATCCACAATGATGCCTAAATCTTTTTCCTGGGTGGTGGTTCCTAATTTGGAACCTTGCATCATGTAACCATAGTTTGGGTTGTTCTTCCCTAGGTGCATAACTTTGCACTTGTCCACATTAAATTTCATCTGCCATTTTGATGCCCATTCTTCCAATTTATCAAGATCCTCTTGCAATTTTCCACAATCCTCTTGGATTTTAACAACTTTAAACAGTTTTGTGTCATCTGCAAATTTGATAACCTCACTCGTTATTCCCTTTTCCAGGTCATTCATGAATATGTCAAGCAGCGGACCCAGCACAGATTCCTGGGGTACACCACTATTCACCTTTCTCCATTGGGAAAATTGGCCATTTAGCCCTACCCTCTGCTTTCTATCTTTTAACCAGTTCCTGATCCACAATAGTACACTGCCTCCTATCCCATGACTCTTTAGTTTTGCCAAAAGTCTCTGAGGGACCTTGTCAAAGGCTTTCTGAAAGTTCAAATACACTATATCAACCGACTCACCTTTGTCTACCTGTTTATTCACACCTTCGAAAAATCATAACAGATTAGTAAGACAAGATCTTCCTTGTCTAAAGCCATGTTGGCTGTCTCCCATTAAGCCATGACTATCTTCATGTTCAGCAATTTTGATCTTTATGATGGTTTCTACCATTTTTCCTGGTACTGACGTCAGGCTCACCCGTCTGTAGTTTCCCGGATCACCCCTGGAACCCTTTTTAAAAATTGGCGTTACGTTGGCCATCCTCCAATCTTCAGGTATTACAGATGATTTTAATGATAGTTCACAGATTACTGATAGCAGGTCTTGAATCTCATATTTCACTACTTTCAACACTCTTGGATGTATATCATCCTGCCCAGGTGATTTGCTACTCTTCAGTTTATCTAATAGTTGTAATACATCTTCCCGATGTATCGATATTTCCTTCAATTCTTCCGCACCTTTAAATACCACTTCAGTCATGCGTAACATCCCTACATCTTCCTCAGTAAAGACCGAATCAAAGAATTCATTCAGTCTCTCCGTTATCGCTTTGTCGCCTCTTAGTGCACCTTTAACCCCTCTATCACCTAATGGACCAACCTACTCTTTCACAGGTTTTTTGCTACGAATGTACTTGAAAAATTCTTTATTATGCGTTTTTGCTTCTGCAGCAACCTTCTTCTCAAATTCTCCCTTTGCCTGCCTTATCAGTCCCTTGTATTTAACTTGCCAGTGCTTGTGCTGTTTCCAGGTTTCGTCGATTGGCTCTTTTTTCCATTTCCTGAAAGATGCTTTTTTGGCAACAACAGCCTCTCTGACCTCACCTTTAAACATGCTGGCAGTTTTTTGGACTTCCTTCCACTTTTCTTAAAGCGTGGAATACAGCTGGTCTGGGCTTCCAAGATAGTATTTTTCAACAATTGATGTAAGTCTTTAACCTTTGCAACTGCTCCTTTTAGTTTTTTCTTAACTATTTTCCTCATTTTATCATAGTTTCCCTTTCGAAAGTTAAAAGGTAGTACTGTGGATCTCCTTATTATCCCTCCTCCACAAATTAAATCAAATGTGATCGTGCTATAATCACTATTGCCAAGTGGCCCCAACACCCTTATCTCTTGCACCAGATATGGTTTTCCACTAAGGACTAGATCCAATATGGCTTCCCCTCTGGTCGGTTCATGAACCAGCTGCTCCAAGAAGCAGTCATTTATTTCATCTAGGAACTTTATTTCCCTAGCATGTCCTGCTGTGACGCTGACCCAGTCGATACCAGGGTAATTGAAATCACCCATTATTATTACTGTGCTGTAACTTTTATTATCTTCCTTGATTTCTTTGAGCATTTCATCATCCATTTGTTCATTCTGGCCAGGTGGTCGATAGTACATCCCCAATGCTATCGCCATCCCCTTTTTACATGGAATTTCAATCCATAGAGATTCTACAGCAAATTTTGTTTCCTGCAAAACTTTAATCCTTTCTGACTCAATGACCTCTCTAACATAGAGCGCAACCCCTCCACCAATTTGATCAGCTCTATCATTACGATATAGTTTGTACCCAGGTATCACAGTGTCCCACTGGTTGTCCTCCTTCCACATTGTCTCTGAGATTCCAATCATATCTAACCTCTCATTTAGCACTTATTAAAAAAGGGCTGCTACACAGTACCCTGTCCTGTGCTTCTGAGGTAAGCTGTGACAGACTTCCTGGGTGATTAACAGTCCTTGCTTGGATAGAAGGAGTCTTTCAAAATGGCCTTTTGACCTGCCACCTGGCGTTAACACCTATTGAAAAGTTTCACAGGTCTCTTGCCCCCTAGGTAGAAGGCCTCTTTGTAAAGGTCTCTAGAAGACTTTATTTGTTGCTCAAAGAATACTGACCCTGTTTTGCCTTTTATGCTAAGTTATATTCTGATTTGATTTAAATTAAAGCTCTTTGCTGCTGCTAGGCTCTGACTTATTATGAAATTTAAACTAAAAGCTCTCTGCTGGGTTCTAAATTTAACCATAAAGGTCTCTTCTGTGTTTTAAATTTAAACTAAAAGTACTTTGCTGATACTAGGCCCTGAGTGAGTATTCCATTTAAACTACAAGCTCTCTGCTGGGTATGAAATCTAACCAGAAATCTCTCTTCTGTGTTTTAAATTTAAACTTAAACTGGATTGCCTGGCACCATATAAGAAGGCAGTGCCTGGAGGTGAATATTGGGGTGAGGTGGGTGGGAACAGTCCATACCTGTTTTGATTGTACCCATGTTAGGTGGCATTGCCTGCCAGAGGCTCTGTTCAGATGCATAGAAGCTCTGAGACCCTACCCATTCTCTGCATGTTTCACATCAGAGGCCATGCATGACAGCCTCACCCATTCTCTTTGGGTGCTGAGTGGGACTGCCACAAGGTTGTTGTTAGAGTACAAAGAGGCTATAGATGGTGGTGTATGTGTAGCAAGCAACTATATCAACATATAACCCTGTGTCCAACCTGCCATGTTTCCACATGTTCTGGTGGAGGAGGGAGGGGAACTGTATATGAAGTGTGGGAGAGCTCTTGTGCTACACTGGGCATTTTCACAGTGTCAATGGCTAGGGGCATAACATAATATGGGAGCACGAACATGGCACTATGTTCAGTGTTCATTGCCAAAAGCTGTGTAGGGAGACAGTCTTCTGGTATGTGACAGATGTAGGCCATGAGGGCCAACGTGCACTTGCAACCTGTCTCTGGGCCTCTTTCCAGTGCTCTTGGCATTGCATTAGCCATCCCTAAGTTCAAATGAAAAGGGTATAATAAGGAGGAGCGGAGGATTCTGAATATTGTCTACAAAAGAGCAGTTTGCAGAGGATGTACATGAATCAGAGGTTATGTAAACAACTCAGTCATCAAAACATGGGTCCGGCACCAGCACTAGCCAGGCTGCTGACTGTCCATACTGTTTGTATGGAGCCAAGATCTTTGTCGTCACACACTATAATATTGGCCACTTATTTAGGAACGATTCACAGCTACAATCCAAAAAGAAGATCGTTCACTTTCTCCACTCTAGGATCAGAACACAAATATAGAGGTCTCAGTTTAAAAGAGCACTGCTGTTTGAAGGTTCGCACCAAATTACAGCAACATGCTTTATGACATCAACGACCTCAAAAATGAGAGTAAAAACAGATAGCCAGTCAGCATTAACTTTCCATATGGTGACGGTACATTAATAGAATCGAAAAACTTCATGGATAAACCTCACTCGCAAAATTGGACACATCTGATCTTTGTCATGTCTATGTGTACCTGCAATGGGTGGTGACTAGCCAACCTGGCACAAATGGTGTGTGTGGCTGACAGAGTCCAGTGTTGTACAGCATCTACAGCTTGACTGTGATGGATCTAGAAGATTTGATTTTTCTGAAAGAGAGGAGAACTGCTTTCCTGGGCTGCCTCTAACCTGTTGGTGACTATGATTTTGGTAGACTGTGCATGTTGATGTCAGCACCCCGCCACCCCTCCCTGCCCAGACACCACTCACTGCATTTTTGTTCCTTGGAAACAGCTGCCCAAGTCCTAGAGCATGACATATGATGTCACTTAAGAGTTCCTGGTTAACAAGGGCCAGATAGGACATGTCACTCCAACATGCTGCAGTTATACTGGGTACAAAACATTTAGCATGACATATTTCACGCTACATCTGCAGCATTCTGCCAGTAGAATAGATCTGCTCCAGAACCTGGAGAGACCATCTATTGCAGTGCTTGGTCTGGGGACCAGGTAATGTGTGCCCATCATTCGGGGCGGTTGGTGAAAAGGTCATTTGCACATGTGGTGGCTGTTATATCTGTGAAGCACACAATGTGCCTGCACATTCCAGAGCTGATGTAATGCATCACTGCATTCTCAATTGGGTAAAAAGTAGTGTATACTGTAGGTGTTCAGATTGTGAGATGCATCCTGGGAAATAAAGCAGTACCAGCACACATAGCCCAAATTGAAGCCATACTGGTGGCCCTGATTACTAGAGCATTGCCCAGTACCTACATGTCTTGTATGACAAAGAAGCAAATGTGCATGGCCCCAGAGAGTGCAGGATGGTCTGGGATAGACCTCATGGGTCATGAATGAGCTTTGAGTTTGGTGTATGTGCAAAAGTACTTATCTTGTAGTATTGAGCAGGTCACAAGGGAATACATGCCTTTCACATGTGCTGCCGCAGGGATTAGTGCTACACTGCAGCCCAGTGGACCTTTGTGTTTAAATGTTGTTTGGCTTAGGAGATACAGTGACGGGAAGGGCATCTTGCTCTCACACATTGCTTGGTTTTTGCACAGGAGATCACTACTGCTTCTGTGTGTCTGTTATGCAACTGCAGTACTTAGTGTCCAGTGCAGTCCATACTGAATGTGTACCGCTGCAGGCATGCCCTAGGTGTGGTTTACAACTGTCTCAGGATGTGCCTGCCAGGTTGTTTGAAGTCCAGGGTGTAGGCCATTGTAGGCAGGGACCTGTAGTCTGGTGTATTCTAGAAAGTCCTCCACTCCTGTCTAAATCCAAAGGCATTTACTCAGTCCTCATTCTTCTTGACCTTTCT
This sequence comes from Ichthyophis bannanicus, assembly GCA_033557465.1. Taxonomy (NCBI): domain Eukaryota; kingdom Metazoa; phylum Chordata; class Amphibia; order Gymnophiona; family Ichthyophiidae; genus Ichthyophis; species Ichthyophis bannanicus. Next base: position 189,806,609 of record CM066036.1, read on the forward strand.
ATGGCTTGACTTTTCTGATGCTTTTGACACTGTTGACAATCACCTTCTCCTTGATACATTCTCCTCACTAGGGGCTCTGTACTGTCCTGGTTCTCTTTTTATCTCTCCCATTGCTCCTTCATTGTCTATTCTGGCAGTTTCTCCTCTACTGCTATCCATCTTTTAGTTGATGTACCCCAATGGTCTGTTCTAGGCCCTGTCCTTTTCTCTCTCTGTACCCAGTCCTTTGGTGCTCTCATCTCTTTCCATGGCTTTCAATATCATTTTTATGCTGATGACTCTCAGACCTATCTTTCTAGACCTGATATTTCTCTTACACCCCAAGTCCGTTTATCTGCCTGGCTATCTGACATCGCTGCTTGGATGTCTCACCACTGTTTGAAATTGAACATGTCCAAAACCAAACTTCTTATTTTTCCCCCTAAACCTTCTTCCCCCTTCCTCCCTTCTCTCTTTTTCTGTTGATAACATTCTTCAGCTTCCTGTTTCCGCAGCCCATAACTTTAGAGTCTCTTCTCCCTCTCCTTCTCCACACATTTCCAATAGATAGCAAAAACCTGTCATTTCTTTCTCTACAACATTAACAAAATTTGCCCCTTCCTTTCTGAACACACTACTAAAACACTTATCCATTCTTTAATCACTTCTCACCTTATTGCAACCTCCTCCTTGCTGGTCTCCATCTGAGTCATCTTTATCCCCTTCAATCTGTTTACAACTCTGCTGCACAGCTAATCTTCTTCCTGCCCCAATATACTCATATAACCCCTCTTCTCAAATCACTTAATTGGCTTCCCTTCCATTTCCGCATCCAATACAAACTTCTCCTTCTGACCTATGAGTGCATTCATTCTATTAGTCCACACTACCTTTCCTCTCTCCCTACACCCCTCCTAATGAACTCCACTCTTCCTCTGATTTGCTTCTCTCTTTACCCTTCTCCTCAACAGCCAATTCCAGAGTTCAGTCCTTTCACCTTGCTGCTTCTTATGCCTGGAACAAACTACCTGAATCTGTACGTGAGGTTTCATCTCTCCCCCTTTTCAAATCCATGCTAAAGACTCACCTCTTTCAGGCCGCTTTTGGATCTTAATCCTATCTCCAAAAACAAGCAGCAATGAGTCTTCACATATGGGTACGTCGGTACCGACGGAGTCTGCGCGGGAACGCTTCCCAGCGTCCAATCAAGAGCTTTTGGAAGCATCCCAGCATGCCTGCGTGCTGCCTTCCTGCCTTTCCCAACTGCCTCTCCTCAGTTTTCGTTTTTCCGCGGAGCCGGCAGGATGTCCTCCTGTCACCGCAGAAAATTCTTGTTTTTATTTCTTTAGTTTTCTTGTGGTCGCGGCTGTCTTCCCGACGCCACCGGTACCGCCGGTGTTTTCTTTTCTTTTCTTGTAAAATCTTCCTTTTCCACGGGATATTTTTTCTTCATAGTGTCCCACGGTCTCTTAGGCCTTTTAGGCCTCTTCTTTTTCCTTCATGGAACCGCCAGACACTTTCTCCAAGAAATGTTCAGACTGTGGCGGTACAACTTTATCTTTAGACCCTCGAAGTCGGTGTCTAACCTGCTTGGGTCCTGACAAAAGTTTGGTGAGAAGAGGTCTTCAACATCGAGGTTCCCTCGATACACGGTTGCCCTCCAACTTCGGGGCACCGTCCTCTTCTTCTTCCACACAGGATCAGGTAACCCACAAACAGTCTGTTAAGACTAGCCAGTCCTCGAGTGGTAGGACTCATGCACAGCATGTAGACGGCTCCAGCCTTGCCCTCGAGGGCTCACTGGCTTCAAAACCCCGGCGGGAGTCTTCGGTCTCCAAAGCCTATAAGGGGTTTCAGGTTATTCCTGGGGTTCACCCCCCACAGAACATACCTAACCCATGTACGGTGGTGGCATCCGCTTCGAGTGGTACCGATACCCCGGCATCGGCACTGGTGTTGGATGAAACGCTCCTCACCAGGGATAGTCATCTGGCGTCCTCAGTGCCTTTGGGACCGGTGAATACTCTCCAGATTGACTTTCCATTATCGGTACTAACACCGATACTACCACCGACGTCTGTACCCTCCAGATGTGCATCGATAGCCTCGCTTCCTTCGATGCCGAGTCTGGAATCGATCTCCAGTCTGGAAGACTGGGTACCGACTCGCCTTGGTACCAGCTCTCGGCGGTACCGAAGGCTCGGTTCCGATGACTCGGATCCGCAACTCTCGGTTCCCCCGAGGCCGATTGAGTTGCCACTGGTTGACCTTCCTTCACTGGTATTAGACACGGTACCGAAGTCGGTCCCGATGTCCTCATTACCCTTACGGTCGGTGCCTTCCATGCTTCGCTTATCAGGCTCTCTGCCCTCGATGCTGAGTTTGGAATCGATCTCTAGTCTGGAAGACTGGGTACCAATAGGTTTTGGTACCGACACCAATCGATACCGGTGCTTCGGTACCGAGGATAGCGGCTGGAGGTTTTCGGTTACCTCGGTACCGATTGAACTGTCACCGATGACTGCTCCGATGTCTTTGTCGGGCTCGACTCCGACATCGGTACCGGTATTGGCATCGGTACCGGTATCCACAGTAGCATCGTGGCCAACTCCTGTCATGCTTTTTTCAACAGGATCGCTCCATTCTATACCAAGCTTGGAGTCGATACCTGGCATGGACAATGTGGTAAGGACGGTTCCTGCTCCTGACAGCCAGTACCAGCAACCATCCTTTAAGCATTCCACACTGCACTCTGCAGGATCTTCTATTCCTATATCTTTGGATAACTCTGTAGGTGCTCAGGCTAGTTCTTTAGATCTAACCTGTCCAAGGGAGATTCCTGTTTGGGATCCCTCTTTTCAGAGTTTCCTCCTGGATATAGCAAGATCCCTTGCCATTCCTGTTCCAGGACATGATCCTGCACAAGGCTCTGTTTCTACCAAAGCAAAGGACAACATAATGCTTCCTTTGCATCATTCCTTGCAGGATCTCCTTCTAGGAATGTGGGAAACACCTTTAAGGGTACCCCCACCTCCCAAGGCAACTGATCTCTTATATCAGGTGCCCCCCTCTCCAGGGTTTCAAAAGACTCAACTTCCTCATCATTCCATAGTAGTGGAATTAGCAATGAGGCGGGTAAAGAGTAAGAAAAAGCACTCTTCTTATCTGCCAGGTCGTGAGTCTAAGACACTAGATGCCTTTGGACATCAAACCTTCCAGACATCTATTCTTTCTGCAAGAATTCTCTCATATATTTTTTATATGAGTCTTTCTGTTGAGGAGGTCACAAAGCAATTACATCTTTTGACTCCTTTCCATCCAGATTCCAGGAGTACAGACTATTCCTCACTGCTTAAGCATCTTCAGAATATCTCTTGTTTTCTTTCTCATGCTTCCCTAGACTCTTTTGAGTCTGTTAGCAGGATTACTGCTATAGCTATAGGGGCACGACGTAGAGCCTGGCTCCAAGCTTCAGACTTGGACAAATGGGCACAACAACGGCTGGGACATACTCCTTGCACTGGAGAAAATCTTTTCAACAAGGAGTCTTTACGTCAGGTTACTCAGTTGTCCACTGATTTACCTGTTCCTAAGGGTTGTTCTACACCTTCTTCTGTCCCAGTAGGTAGGAAATGTCCTACCAAACTTTCTTCCCACAGGAGAAGAAGGTTTTATTCATCACTTGCCCATCATACAGATGTTCCCCAACAGGGGAGGCATCGTCCTGGTCTGAAGAATCCAACCTCTCACCAGGCTCAGCAAACCCAGCACCTGCAGGGTTTCTGATCAATCATCATCAGATGCTTGTGACTCTTGGGGTTAGAATCTACAGTTGCTTCTTCTCAATAGAGGCAATCCACTGCTTCATTCTAACCCCTACACATGGATCTCTTTCCAAAAGACATCCATTTTTTCTATATTTCTATGAGCTGTCAGAATGTTCATGCCTATAGGTCACAGGTTTCTCCTCTTTTTCCTGCTAGGGAAAGAGGTCTAACCACTATCAAATGATAGTTCCTGTGCCTGCATATCTTTTTTCCTTTCTATAGACTTACTACTTGGTAAGTCTTCTTCAGCTCCATTCTCTTCACCCTCTTACCAAGCTTTTTCCTCTGTAAGAGCGGAATTACTTGCTGGAGGGCTTTTTCTTCAGCCTCTCTAGTTTTCTCACTTTCCCGTGCGGAGTTTTCCTCTCTGAGTTACCTCCTCTGTTTCAATCTTACTTTGGGGCAGCTTATCAGACATGTCCAGAGTTTTCTACTCCTGTTCTGTCTGTTCTTTCTGTTTTTGAACAGTAAGATTCTTTCTGCTATCTTGCTAGCAGCTGCCTATGCAGGAGCCTTAATGTTTCGACCACTGGTTCTTGTCCAAAACAACCAGATTTGTCCTCCACTAACATTCTGTCTAGTCTTAGTAGTGGCTCCAAGTCAGTGCTTTCATCTGTCTTGGAGATTATCTCACTACAAGCTTTCTGGATTGTCTTCTGTTTCTGCCATCTCCATTTTCCTGGGTTTGGCAGCATAGTTGGCAGAGATTCTGGCTCTCTAGCAGCCAGTTCTATCTCCTCATTCTCCTGCATCATGCTCTCTGCAATTCTACAGAGAAGCTTTTCACTATGGGCCCTTGCTAAAGAGCATGGGGGTTCTTCTCCAACAGCTATTCTAGATGGTTGGAAAAGGCTTTTCAGTCATGTCTCCCATGACTAGAAGGTTCTCCCTTCTTTTACTATCTCCTTTTTGATATAAAGGACATAGGCCTTCTCTTACGTAAAAGCTTAAGGAGTTGCCAATTCCCTGCTTTGGTCCATAGTATTCCCAATCGGGGATATGCTCTTTCTCCTTGCAGCTCGTCCTCATGGTAAGAACGCATGATACTTTTTGCCCTTAAGCAGGTCAACATGGTGTCTCATCTCTATGTGTCTTCTGTCTACTTACCATGCTAGAGTCCTGGAAGACTCGGGACTTGCTGGCTGCAGATTGATACTATCCTCTGTTTTTCACGTAACCGTCCTGGTTATTTCACTAGCTAGCATCCTTGCAGATCATAACCAGGGGGAATAGATTCTCTATATATCTTCTCAAGTAGGTTCCACCTCCTTGTTATTAGATGAATCTTTCCTCTCCACATATCCTATGTGAATACCGTGCTGTAGGCATATCTCTGTCTGTTTAATTGCAGACACCCATATTTAGGCCTACATATTCATATTTATCTTTTGTGTGTATTTTATGCCCCTCCATATCTCACTATAGATATATTCTTATATGTCTATCTATATGTATATATATATTTATATATATATATATATATGTATTTGTCGAGATATTTTATTATAGATAGATATGTATCCACATACTTATCTGACTGTCTATGCTCATATAGCTATATGATTCTGACAGAGGGGCTTTACCCATACATATGCTATCCAGCAGGTTTGGGGTTCTACGCACACAACCACTCCTGTGGTAGTCAACAATTTTTATACCATAACCTAAGGGTTTAGGTACCTCTGAAGCTCTCCGTGCCCAATATCTCTCCTTGTTTACCCCAGTTAGGAGAAACATTGTGGATCTTCAGTTAATCACAGGATTAACGCCTCAGGCATTTGTCCTCTCTTTTTGGGATACAAGGGGTTCCCATACCCTTTCTCCCCACAAGGACTGTGCCTGTTTGTCCAAATTGGTTAGCCTTTCTCTTTTTGCTCCTAAGAGTGAGCCACTCTGCCGCCAAAAGAGTTAGGTTTTTGTCATAAAGCCTTCCGCTGAAGGCCCACTGTTTTTGTACTACCCCAGTTTTTCCTACTGGGGTTACCTGTTACCTTTCAGGATTCTGACCTCCACTGTTTTTCCTACAGGTTTATTATCTCCACTTTACAGTGAGGTCCTCTTCAAGGTTCCTCTACTGGGTTTCCCAGTAGATCCATGAACCTCCATACTTCTGTGAAATCCTGTCAGGGGAGGTCCATATTGCAATATTCTTTGCAATATCATTCATGACAATCATTATCCACACATGGACTCCTTCTCTGCAGTCCTATGCTAGGTTAGCTGTTCCACAGCATCTTTCTTTCTTCAACTCCTTACCTCCATCCTCAGGATGCCTGGTGTTCTGGGAGATAGCATGTTCCAACCTATGACATGCTGGGACTCCAGGCATCTCAGCTTGGGAGTCCCCATATGTGAAGACTCATTCCTGCTTGTTCCTGGAGATAGCACAGTTACTTACCTGTAACAGGTGATCTCTAGGAACAGCAGGAATAAGTCTTCACAACCCACCCACCTCCCCAGGAGTTGTATCTCTATCTATCTTTCCTTTCCTCTCTCTCTCTCTTTGTCTTAGCTTTAAAACTTAACTGAGGAGAGGCAGTTGGGAAAGGTGGGAAGGCAGCATGCAGGCGTGCTGGGATGCTTCCAAAAGCTCTTGATTGGACGCTGGGAAGCGTTCCCGTGCAGACTCCGTCGGTACCGACGTACCAATATGTGAAAACGTATTCCTGCTGTTCCCAGAGATCACCTGTTACAGGTAAGTAACTGTGCTTTGTTCTCCTTCTGTCCCATTACCTTTCCCCCTTGTTCTCATCTGTTGTACTGTCTGTCTTGATTAGATTGTAAGTTCTGATGAGCAGAGACCGTCTTTATATGTGTCTGTACAGTGCTGCGTATGCCTTCTGGTGCTATATAAATGAGTAGTAGTAGTAGCAGAGAAAAATGGGGAGCTATAGTTGAAAGGTTAGAGCACTGGTACATTAAAGAACAGACCAGGGTTCAAATCCCACTTGTGACCTTGAGCAAATCACTTCACCCTCCATTGCCTTTGAAGAAAGGCCTGCCAATATGTTTTTAGTCACACTGCCACAAAATCCCAGCTGCTGGGTTACCAGGAGTCAGTATTGACTTGAGGGCACACATTATTAGTATTATTCTTTTTTATATGTTATGCACATTGATTCTGCAAGCATGCACATTGCAATCATAGCCATCTGGCAGCATGACTTTATCGCCTCTGCTGCAGCACATTGCGAAGGGTCATCCAACTTGACCCTGCCGATTCATGACACATGAGTTCAGAGAAATGCATGGATGCCAGGTGTGTAACATCATGCGAGTGACTATGTTCCACCAGACAGTATATATGTAGACATTATGGGGGTTATTCTGTGCTACGAATAGCAGGGATGGAAGGCCCGATGGGACGTCCATCCCTGCTATTCATGCCCTTGCCTGCCCTGACTAACCTCCCTACAAAACAAGGGGGAGCTGCTACTCTTGCAAAAACCACAGGAAATCAACAAAGAGCAAGAGTCGTAGGTGGGTAAAATCGGATTTTATTACCCCTACGCGTTTCGGCCGGAGCCTTCTTCAGGGGGCACACAGCTAAATGACATACAACATAGAAAACATATAAATATATTTAAAATCATAGTACATGATATAAATTGATGGACCAATATTGTAAATATATATATAAAAAAATTATATATAAAAAACATTTTATATACATGTGCTCATAAGATTAAAATGACAAATCTAAAAAATAATACATTTATAATAACGAAAAGAACGCAGGGTGGAGATACAGGAATCAATAGAAGTGTACATATTGTGCATACCAATAATTATTATTAAAATAGAATATATTGTGTATTTTAAAAAAATATAATAAATAAATAAAATGTATAAATGATGAACTAATTTTAAGAGATGGTAGGACAAGGAGGAGGGAGAAGAGGAAAGGAGGAGGAAGAAGGGAGGGTGGAAGGGGGGGGAAGGGGGGAAGGGGGGGGGGAAGGGGGAGGGGGGAAGGGGAGGGGAAAGAGGGGAAGGGGAGGGGGAGGGGGAGGGGGGATAGGAAGGGGGAAGGGAGGGGGGAGGGGGGGAAGGAGGGAGGGGGGGAGAGAAGAGGGAAGGGGAGAGGAATGGGGGGAGGGGGGGGGAGGGGGGAGGAGAAGGGAGGGAGGGGAGGGGGAAAGGGGAGGGGGGAGAGAGAGGAGGGAGGGGGGAGGGGGGGGATGGGGGCAGGGGGGAGGGGAAGGAAGGGAGACGGGGAAGGGAAAGGAAGGGGGGGGAGAGGGGGGAGAGAAGGAGAGAGAGAGAGAGAGAGAGAGGAAGAGAGGGGAGGGTGAGAGGAGGGGGGAGGGGGAGGGGAGGGGAGGGTGAGAGGAGGGGGGAGGGGAGGGGAGGGGGAGGAGGAGGGGAGAGGGGGAGGGGGGGAACAAGGGGAGAGGGGAGGAGAGGGGGGGAAGGGGAAGGGGGAAAAAAAAGATGAAATTCATTAAATAAGTAACTCACATGTGTATGACCAAGGGAATCTGCAATCGTAAATTGCGTTCACCAGGCAACTAAGATATAAATAACATATGGTACTGAATAGTATTTATGTGTAGAACTCAGGAAAAGGCAATTAGTGTGTGCATATTAGCCAAACATTCTGTAAACTTTGAAAAGTGGGAAAATGAGAAAAAGGTGGAGAAAAGGAAAATGATATGTAGTAAAATGCAAAAATAACTTTATAATATAACTGAGGGACAACATATGTGTTAGATTCAACGTTAAGAAAACACGATCTTCTTACTTACATAAAACCTTTCTAATATGTGTTTTGTATCATCTGCAAAATCACTGTAAAATAAGACAATAGAAAAGTGATCTCGTAAGTGGAACTGCTGCATGAAAACTTTGATGCTATATATGGAACCGCTAAGGAAGGACACAATTACAACTGCTTGTAAGTGCTTCTAGAGAATATCATATAGATGCAGAGAAACAGCATGATGGAAAAAGTAACCATGTTGCTCGAAGTCTTATAATGGACAAAACAGAGGGAGTTTAACTTCCTGTCATGAACTTGTGAGGCTTATTCTAATTGAAGACATAGGCTGCAAGGATGGGACTACTATGATCTAAGGGGAAAAAATGTTTTATTTTAAAAGTAACGTAGTTCTTTCATTACGATATTGAAAGTGAAACTCATAAATAATGTCAGCCGCATCAAATTGCTGCAAACCGGACCTTATTGGAAGAACATTGAAAAATGTTAGAAATTGGTACATACCTATTTGGGCTTCATGGAGCATACTCCTGGAACAACAAAGATTTGTGACTGAATTGCTGTCCTTAAAAACGCCGAATTGCGCGCCAATTTCGAATGACGTGGTATAAGAGGGAGGATCTAGCTAATGTCAATCAAAGCCACGAAAAACCTAGGCTTGGAATGTAATTCGTATTTTTTCAAAGGGGGACAAGACGGGATGAATGAACTACATTGTACTAAAAATAGGGGGGGGGAGAGAAGGGGGAGGGGAGGGGGGAGGGGGGGAGAGAGGGAGAAGGGGGAAAACTTATTCAATTATTACATCTTTGGTGGAAACTGGGTTGTTGTGCTCAAGTGTAAACGCGGTGCTGTCTGTGAGATCACTGAAAAAAGCACAGTGACAAATTTTTTTTTTAAATACTCTTAAAAAACCTTTACACTTGTAGGAGAACTGATTGGCATGATGAAACAAGTAATCATATTGCACGAAGTCCTATAATGAAAGGAAACTATAGAAAAGAGAGTAAAAAAGAGTGAAGAATATATGGAAATTAGGCTACTTATTTTGGACTTATGGGACATGTTCTCATAAAAACATAAGCTACAAGCGATAGATAGGATGATAGATGAGGCTGACATAATCGAAAGAAGGATATGTCTTACTATTAAATAAATAGTATTATTATTGTGCTAAACGTGAATCGGAAATGAAATAGAACGCATCGCAGTACTACAAAACGGGCGTCATGAAGGAACATTGAAAAGATGTTAAAAAATAGTATGTACCTATTTGGGCTTCATAGAGCACGCTACTAGAATAGCAAGAATTTATGAACTGATATTCTATCTTTAAAAAACGCCGAATTACGCGCCAATTTTGATTGACGTGGGTGGGGAGGGAGGAGCTTGCTTTTATCATTCAAACCCAAAGGAATGTCCATATTAAGATACAATCTATTGAAGGGCAAGCTTGTGAACGATTATGAACTAGGAAAGGGAGAGGGAAGGGGAAGAGGGGGAGGGGGGGGAAAGGGGAGAGAGGGGAGGGGAAAGGGGGAAGGGGGAGGGGGAAGGGGGGGAAGGGGGGGGGGGGAGGGGGAGAGAGAAAAGAGGAGGGGGGGAAAAGGAGGGAGAGGGGGGAAGAGAGAGTTAGAGAGACGAGGGGGAGGGGAGGGGGAAGGGGAGAGAGATGGGGGGGGAAGGAAGGGGGGGAGAAGGAAAAGGGGAGGAAGAGGGTGGGGGGGGGAAGGGGGGAGAAAAGGGGAGGAAGAGGGGGAAGGGGGGAAGAAGGGGGAGGGGGGGAGGGGGAGGGGGGGAGAGGGGGGGGAAAGGAAGAGAAAGGACATGTAGTGAACATTTAAGGCACCTAAGAGAAAAAATAAAGTCTAATGGATAATACATACAATTAATAAAAATAGGAATAGTTAGTGGCATAACTAATATTAAATAATATTAAATACTATTGAACTGGTCACAAGAAAGCCCACTGATTAAACTAAAATATTATGAAACGTACTCAAGTACTATTAAATTCAAAATAAAAATATGATTAAAAATTATACAAATTATGTTAAAATCATGTTGTAAATAATAATAAATAAGTACATAGGAATAAATAGCATAATAAGTGACATGTAATGCAAACAGTAGTAAACCAATTTAAATACAATAAATAGTACAAAAATAAAACATAAAATGATAGAATCATATTGAAAATTAAAAGAATGAAAAACAACTGTACATACTGTTGAGAGTAATCATATCTAAAACAGAAAGGAAGTCTGCACCACTAATGCTAAAATATTAAGAATAAACATATCTAAAACAAAAAGTAAGTCTACACCACTAATGCTAGAATAATGAACAAGATACTTAGGCCTTATAAATTTGTATTATAAACTTTTCTATATAAAATCCTTAAGAGCTGAATCACAATTATATAATAAATAAATATAATAAATAATCCCATCAGGGAAAAAAATAAAATATAAACTATATAAATTGCTTAAACCATAAATACACCATAAAATAATGAGTCTTGACAACTATTGTTTATTGTAACCCATCAAGTGTGGGCTATAATAAATAAATAAATTACATTAATAGTTAAATCATGTGATATTAAAATAAAAATGAAAATAAAAATATATTATAAAAATATTGTTAAATCTATTTCTTGATTGAGGCCATGTGGCTCCAAACTATTAAATTCGTAAATAAAACGTTGTTCTAACTTAAGTAACTTATTATTAACATCTCCACCTCTCCAATGGGGAACTATAGTTCTTAAAACAGTGAATTTAAGGTCTGTAATTTTGTGCATCTTTTCCAGCCAATGAGAGACCAATGGCTTATCTGGCACCTTTCTTACTATGTTACTTCTGTGTTCTATTATGCGCGTACATATTTTTCCCCCCTTCCCCTTCCCCCCCCCCCTCTCCTCCCCTCTCCCCTTGTTCCCCCCCTCCCCCCTTCCCCCTTCCCCCTCTCCCCTCCTCCCCCCCCCCTCCCCCTCCCCCCTCCTCTCACCCTCCCCTCTCTTCCTCTCTCTCTCTCTCTCTCTCTCTCTCTCTCTCCTTCTCTCTCTCCCCTCTCCCCCCCTTCCTTTCCCTTCCCCTCCCCCCTTTCCCCCTTCCCTCCTCCCCCATCCCCCCATTCCTCTCTCCCCCTCCCCCCCTCCCCTCCTTCCCTCTCCTCCCCCTTCCCCCCCCGTCCCCTCTCCTATCCCCTTCCCCCTCCCCCTCCCTTTCTTCCCCTTCCCTTTCTCCCTTCCCCTCCCTTTTCCTCTCCCCCCTTCCCTTCCCCCCCTCCCCCTTCCACCACCATCCCTTCCCCTCCTCCCTTCTTCCTCCTTTCTCTTTCTCCTCCTCCTTGTCCTACCATCTCTTAAAATTAGTTCATCATTTATACATTTTATTTATTTATTATATTTTTTTAAAATACACAATATATTCTATTTTAATAATAATTATTGGTATGCACAATATGTACACTTCTATTGATTCCTGTATCTCCACCCTGCGTTCTTTTCGTTATTATAAATGTATTATTTTTTAGATTTGTCATTTTAATCTTATGAGCACATGTATATAAAATGTTTTTTATATATAATTTTTTTATATATATATTTACAATATTGGTCCATCAATTTATATCATGTACTATGATTTTAAATATATTTATATGTTTTCTATGTTGTATGTCATTTAGCTGTGTGCCCCCTGAAGAAGGCTACGGCCGAAACGCGTAGGGGTAATAAAATCCGATTTTACCCACCTACGACTCTTGCTCTTTGTTGATTTCCTGACTAACCTCCCTGCCAGTTGTGCGGGAAATTTAGGCGGGGGCAGGGAAGGGGCGACCTGGGGGCAGAGTCTGGGTGGCAAGTGGGCAGTCGCTGGCCCTGGACATACAGGACCGATTCTAATTTTGGCCCTGTATGTCCAGGGCCAGTGAAATGTCCGGGGAAGTTATTCCACCTCCAAGATTGAATAACTTTTCTGTACATTTTTTTTGACGGCCCGGGCCGTGGATGGGGCAGGGGGGGCCAGGGTTTATTCCCTGCAGCCCGACCCTGGCCTTAGGAGGCCAGATCGGGGGTCAGGCTGCAGGGAATAAACCCTTTTTGTTGGTGACGGGCATTGTGGCTTTTAAATGGAGCCACTGTGCCATGGCAACATAACGCCATGGCGCCGCAGCTCCATTTAGAAGCCCTGACTGAGTTAGCCAGGTGCAGGACTGTTCACGATTCAGACCGGACACACAGAGTGGATCTACGCCTGGGTCAGAATTGAGCCCTATCTATCCAAGAGCACTTTGCGTTTGCATGCAGCTTGTACGGATGTGTGACTTTTATGTCTTTTTTTCATAGGCTCCTTACTTGTGCAGTAGTTTTATGCATACATGATAAGAAGATTGTATGAGGTATAGCGCATCTGAGACAGCTGTGAAACCTAAATAGATGGTATTAGACCTTCCCTGAGGCCCAGCACCTATTCACACACATTACAACTGAGGTTAGCTGCATTTGTGAGGTCACATTGGGTACACTGGGGCAGCAAAGTCATACAGCACTCTCATCTACCCCATCCGTCCTTCAGCCCATCTATCAATATATACAGTATCCATCCTGTTCAATCATGTATTCTCCTGCCAGTTGCTATACCCTGGCCCACACTGTGGCATTTCACTCATTGGGGCGTATCACTCCCATCTCACTGCAGCTGATGTGCATGTCACCACTGCCACCAGGCATTCTTTCTATGCCTACGTCGTGGCCATGGTGGCTACTCCATGTCACACTTCTACCCACTCCTATGCCACCCACGGACATCACTGTGGATTACATGTGCAGCCTCACTGCTACAGTCCAACTGCCTCCCATATTCTCCTCCCACTCACTGTCTCACACGTAAGGGACATATGGATGTGACATGCTCATCATCTATTTCCTTTGCTCCTATACAGCTGCACAAATGTGACTTGCAGAAACTCTCCCTTATCCCACGTTATGGCAACTGGCCTTAGTGGGCGTTAATGTGCACACTGGATGCTCTTAAACTACTCTTGTCACTGGAACACCTACTCCCTGCCCTGTCTTTTAACATGCATTAGGACTCTTTACGGTGCCATTTACCACTTACAAATGCTGTGTGCTTAGCGCTGTTTAGTAATCATGCCCCTAACATTCACAATTTCCTCCTAAATACCTCCATAAGCAGATAAATCTTCAGGTTACTTTTAAAATTTTTAAGATCTGTTTCCCTACGCAGATGGTCTAGAAGGGCTACATATTACAGGGGCATGGACCCAAAAGGGTTGTGCACAGAACCACTTCCATTTAACCCCCCAAACCCCAGATACAATCAACAACTGTATTCATTGAGACCTCAAGGTGCTACTTGGCTTGTGACGATGAAATCTCAAACATAAATATGCCAGTGCCATGCCATGGAGTGACTTTAAAAACCTTGGGTCAAGAGGCAAGATGGCGACAGGACTGAGCGTCGGAGGAACAGCCTAGCATGGCTTCATGTGTTTTGTTTGGTTGCCGGTCCTCTGCACTCGTATTGTGATGGGGCGAAGGAAAAGAAAGCAAGCTAACCTTCCCTCGGGTATGCCGATGTTTTCTGAAGTCGGTCAGCGCATGTTGGTATCGTGCGGCTTTGGTTCCCCGGTGCCTGGAGCGGCGTCTTCGGCTGCAGTGCAGGAGGATTCTTCTGCGGTGTCGAGCATATCAGGAGTGTTTCTTTCTCCTGATCAGCGAGCCCCCCCTCCCCCATTTTAATTTAATTTAATTTAATTTAATTTACAGATTTTTTATATACCGCTCCTTCCATTGATCAGGTGCGGTTTACATGGAACAACAATAAAACAGTGAACTGTTTCAACCCGGAAGCTTTTCAACGCCACATGCAGTGCTTCCCTCCGGTTTTCCTGATGGTGTTCCGGAGCGTGGAAGTGAAGAGGGCTCTGTGTTGGTGGGTTCATCGGCTGTCTCCGGACCCTTGCGGTTGTCGGTGAGGACTCCCGATACGGTAGAGTCTACTTCAGTGATTGGGCAACAGCTTGTTGGGATAGGAGGATGCCAGGTGTTGGCTACTCAAGGGCTGGTAAAACCCGCTGTTATAACTTTGAAATCGCTGTGGGAAGCCATAACTTCATTAACTTCCTCTCTATCTATGGTAGTGGGAACTGTTAAAGCTGATTTAATATCTGTTAAAGAACCTGCTACCTCACTTTCTGTGCTTCAAGAACAACAGGCTGGTGTGGTCTCTCAACTTGCAGCAAGGATGGAACATCTATAAGAGCTACAGGGGACTCTAATCAAGGATAAAGCTTTGATGACTAGGAAAATAGAATATCTGGAGAATCAGACCCGGAAGAATAACCTCAGGTTATTGAATTTTCCTAAATAACCGGTTCTTTCTCTTATGGAAATACTTCTGTGAGGTATTACGAATCTCACAGGAGCATATGCCCCCATTAACTAGAGTCCAATATTTATCCTTGGGGGGGTCCTCTGGATAGGAAGCATGTTCAATCTGATACACCGTTTGGGGTTGGAGAGTTAACAGGCTTCTTAGAAAGTTCCTTGGATGTAATTACTGAGAGGTCTACTCTGCTTGTAACCTTGGCGTTAGAATCTGATAAGTCGTTGATTCTTCATTCATACTTAAGGAATATCAAGAAGCAGTTTTTGGGCTCTCAGGTCCGTTTTTTTCCGGATTTGTCCAGGGTTACTCAGACCAGAAGGAAGGAGTTCCTGTCCTATCGGGCTAGAGCTCAATCCATGGGGGCCACTTTTTTATGAAAATTTCCCTCTTGTTATGTTTCCTATCAAGGTAATAATTTTCTTTTCTTTGAACCCGAACAGCTCTTGGAATTTCTTGTTGCTAGGGAGGGTATAGATATTGAAGTTTCTTTAGCTTCCCGTCCGGTTGATGTGTAAGTCTCTGCCTGTTATTTTATAGTATTTCTATGTGTTCGTGTATTTTGTTTCCTGGCATCTCTCTCTATATATTGTGGTCTAATTGTAGATGCATGATTATCCTAAGCAATTTCTTGTGATGTAGCTGATTTAAGCATCTTTCTTTAAGTTCATGGAAGTTCTTTGAATGTTTTGAAAATTCAATAAAAAAATATTTAAATAAAAAACCTTAGGTCAAACCCGTGTATTTTACTCTATACCATGGGGTTTTCAACCCAGTCCTTGGGACACACCTAGCCAGTCAGGTTTTCAGGATAATCACAATGAATATTCATGTGAGGGATTTGCATACAATAGAGGCAACACATGCAAATTTCTCTCATGAATATTCATTGTGTTTATCCTGAATACCTTACTGGCTAGTAATGTCCCGAGGACTGGGTTGAGAATCTCTTCTCTATACAATACTGGTAACCAATGCAACCCACACAAAACAGGAGTAACATGATCATATTTACATAAGCTCTTGATTGTTTTTGTGGCCATATTTTGAATTTGCTTTAAGTGTACAAATTACCATAATCAAGGCTTGGAAAAACCAATGTCCATGTTACCAGTGTCATATATCTATATATGTATTGCATGTGGACCTATTGGGATATTGCGGCATATAAAACCTGTATTACATTAAATTCAGCTAAATTCACCAACTTGAGAGTGAAGATATGGGGCTTTGTGGACTATTTGTCTGACCCAGCATAGTACTTTCTATGCTCTCCACAAATTAGAGCATTTTCCGGCACGGTCACCTAAAATGGTTCCATTTTAGTCCCACCCTGATTGAAGTTTGTGGTCCCCTTCCCCACAAAGTCCAGGAAATATTCAAACTGGAGTTGAAAAACCAAAGCCAGAACAATATAAACATGTGTTTGTTATGATCCCAAGCATCTGACTTTGCTATGAATTAAACATACAGTATTTTGTATTTGGAAAAGGTTTTACTTTGTGTGCCTGTTGTGCTCTTTTTGCAAGACAGATCAGCCTGTTGTGTTTTAGTGGTGAAACTCTTGCAAAGAGGGTCAATAGTGATGAGTTGATGTTATTTTATTCAATTACAGTACCTTTTATCCTCTCCATATATAATGCACAATCTTTATATAATGCACAATCTTTATTTAATGCACATGTGCCAGATGGCCCAGAAAATTAGACTACAAGATGATGAAAAGAAAAAGATGACAACAATTATTTATCATTGTAATGCAAGATTATCTTGACACCAAAGAAACATCCCTCAAGTACTAAATATTCAAAAGGTATTCTGAGTAGCCTAATGGCTTTTTAGAAATGTAAAATATATTTTGAGCAGGCAGTTTGAACTTGGAAAATGATTCACTTTACAACTGGTGTATACAAAATGAAGAACCAGCCAAAGCCACAACTAGTTATCTCAATCATTTCTCATCAGCCGAGTTATATATACTGGGTTGGCATCTTGGAAACAGGGGATTAGTGACAACAAAAAATGTTTAAAAAAGGACCCCCCCCCCTCATTACTTCTATTCACTATTACACTAATATAGATTTTACATACACTTTGTTGTTTCAAGTTAAGATGTTCATTGTAAAAAGTTATAACTGTTCTATGTAAAACAAGCTCTGCATTGTTAATTGTTGTTAAATGTACACCGCAACTGATCGCTGGAAGATGCGGTATATAAATAAGTGTTAAATAAATAAATAAATATTTATTCATTTTAGTACTGTTGGCATGCCAAAGTTTGGAAAGTGTAAAATTATCAAAAATGTTTGTAAAAATGATTGGCAGGAATGTAAGTGTCGGAACGGGGTGGACCACTCAGGCCCCATCCCCACCATGAGATGGAATCCCCCTAGGCAGACAACTTGTATTGAGGCTGCAATTGTGACCTTCCCCTTCTGTTTTGCCCAAAGGGATCCCATCTCCCATGGGCAGAAGAGAAGGGAATGGCCCTGATCAGGGCAAATACTCCTTCTGTCTGAGTGCAGGAGATCAGATCCCCTTGGACAGAACAGGAGGGGAAGCTCGTGGAAGGCTAGGGGTGGAGTTAAGGTAGAGCTTGGGGTGGAACTTGGGTCCCCCGAAACAAATAGGCATTCTGCTGCCCCTAGACTGTAGGGCTAGTCATTTTGTATAAGAGTTAATGTGAATTCTTTCACAGCTTACTATGAAAACTGCTAATCAGAAAAGAATTGAGAGATTTCTGAACATTTTGCTTCTGTGCAAGATTGCTCCAGTTTTGTTCTATTTTCACTGATATATCTCTAGAACAATAATTAGACTGAAGCAAATCTTTGTGCCCTTCCCCTCTATGTAGCATGCTGGAGCATTAATGTTGGCTGCTATCATACACGTTTAAATTGTATTCCCAGTGGCCAGGATTTTGTGCATGATTCCATGCCAGACCAGCGTGAATCTGGGTAGTCTTGCATGGCAGAAGACATGGTGTTCTAAAAAGTCACAGAATGTGTGAACCTTTTTCAGTTTTTGAGCCACAAATTCATTGTTGGACAGAGCTTACAATTTAAGGCATCCATTCGCAAACTTGTGACATGCAGTAATATAATATTATTAGTGAATAGGCTCCAGTGCCAATAATAGGAGCTGCAGTAAATAACCAGCATTACTGCGCCTTGCAGATCTCTATGTCTGGGCACAGCTGAGGAGTAATTTTAGAAAGTCATGTACGCGCGTATGTGGTATGTAAAATGGCATGTATGTTTACTGTAGGTGTTGCTGGGGGTGTGGTCTGGGCGGAGCAAGGGTGCTGTTGGGAGGTGCATGCATAGATTATAAAATACCTGAATTTACATTTATGTGCGGGCATTTACACTTGTTCTTGAGCAGACGTGATGTCCATGCCTGTACTGTATGTGCGATCTCTGCAGAATTTATGCTATTTTATAAAGATAACGAACCACCTTCCAGCCCACTTAACCTAGATGCCTTGGTAGAAAATTACCCTCTCAGGCTCTTACGGTCTTGCTAAACAGTAGAGTGAGTGACACATGCAAAAATCACAATTTTCAAAAAGTCAGTTTTCATCAAACCCAAAAACATTTTTTAGTTTTAAATTCTTTAGCCTAAGCAGGATGGGTTTTTTTTACTATACAAAGTAATAAGAAAAATATGCGAGCATGCAGAAGAAGAATTCTCTGTATTATAATTATGGCTTCTGATGTTTAGTCATAAGTGGAAAATCCTGATCCCCTGTTCCCATTCGACATCATGACTGGGTGACATCATGGGAGCAGGGATCAGTCTCTTTCCTCCTCCCATCTGGCAACCTTGCCCTGCGGCTGCTAAGCAGATGTCATCAATGCTGCTGTCATCCTCCTTCTCATATTCTTTTTCTGCCTCAAGGAAACTGAGGGATGCAGAGTGAGGAGTGGCACTGTCTTCAGCCACACGGGCCGTGAGACAGTATTTGGTGGTGCTATGTATGTTTCAGGATAGGGAGAGAGAGAGAGAGAGAGAGAACGTGCTATAATGGCATGATGAAATGTTTGCTGTGGATGAGAGCATTGAGAGAGAGATTATTTTTATGGGGGAAACTGAGAGAGAGAGAGAGACTGTGTAATTGCTAGGGATGATGAGGGGGACTGAGAGAGAAAAAAATACCAACTTTAAAACACCAATATGCACAAAATTTTAGTACGCTCCCAAAGTATCTAATTAACTTGAAAATAAACACCTAAACACAGAATTTATGAACCTCGAGAACCAGAAGCTATAATTATAACTCTGTTAAGTTGTGATTGCTAGTGGACATTTGGGACTCTAATTTTTAAAAGTGAGCTAAATAAATGCTTATCAATTAATGCATTTATTCCACTAGTTTTGTTTGTGGTAGTAGATATTTATGCATTTTCTAAATTCAGAGAGACTAAAGTATGACGGAAAGTCAGTTTTCAGACTGCTGCAATAAACATACAATATGGTCTTTTCCTTGGGAATTTGCATTATTCAGTTACAGAAATGGCACACTGGTCTTTTTCATGAGAGAAAAGATATGTAATTTAGTGTATCATTTTTACTATTAAGAATATAACAACAATGAATGAAACCTGGAGTCATTATTCACTTACACTTTCTTTTTGCTTAGGTTGTATTATCTATATATAGAATGGCAGAATGTTTTTGTCTGTCTGTCTACTCACACAGGCAGGTTGCATATGTCATTATCTTTATTTAATTTCTTGATATACCGGGCAGGTTGAAAGGCATTAGAGCAGTTTACAAACACTACAAGCATGTATATCTTGTCACATGTGAAGGCAAACCTTAGATGGGACACAGAAAGGAGAATCCAGGTTCACACGTGGAAAATTCCCATTGCATTTTACAAGAGGATCTGCCACATGCAAAGCCTCTTGAGAAATATATGTAAGACTGTCTACTAATTTCTCCCAACACCCATTGTGAGTCAATTTTCTAAAAGCTGCACATGGGGAAAAATATATACAACTATACCCCACATGTATGTGGGGGGCAGCTTTTTAAAATTGCTGCCCTGATCTTTATGTACACCTGATCAGGCAGCAAATGTACCCCCTCTCCCCCTGCAATCACTGCTTCCTGGCATCTGATCTCCCCACCTCTATGAGGTAGCCAATCTGCTTGAAGCATCTGAAATGTCCCCCCCCCCCCACCTTCCTGATTTCCTCCTGTCATGAAAAGTCCCCCCAAGGATCCCTTTGCAGACTCCAACCATCTCCTGATCCAATCTCTGAGTCTTACCAGGGTCTCTGGTCTCTAATGTGAGCAGAATCAATCCCCAATCACCCCTGTTCTGTTGGTCCCAAATTAGCACTATTGACTCCTAGCGGTAATCTTGTGGTACTATCATTAGGGGTCAGGCTACTAAATAAGGACATAATAATGGAATTTGAAAGAAATATAAAAAAAAAAACTGCATAGGCATAGCACCGATTGTAATTTATTTATTTTATTTGAGTGGTTTTTATACTACTATTTCGGGTAATCAAAGCGGTTTACATACTGAACAGCTGTAATACATTGAACATTTTAACAATGTAACAGGTACAGGTGAAAATACAGTCAAAGGTATTTACATGATTCTTACAATTTTAACTTATTTACAATTCTTCTGAATAAAGAAGCCTTAGGATTTGTTTTTTGGAAATGTTCCTGGGTGATTGATTGTGAGTGAAGTACGGTGTCTAAGTGGGGGTAAGGTGGCTAATTTGTAGAGGGTGGCTAGACTGATTGTGGATGCAGTAATGTGCATGCAGTAATGAAACAATAAAAAAAAAATAGCAGCAGCCCAAATCCCAAAAGCTCAAATGTTGAGAAAACTATTACTAATCATTTATATAGCGCTACTCAGCGCTGTACATATAGATGTAAGAACATAAGATATGCCATACTGGGTCAGACCAAAGTCCAGCAAGCCCAGTTTCCTTTTTCTAATAGTGGCCAATCTAGGTCACAAGTACCTAGCAGTTTTCCTAAAGGACACAGGTTCCACAAGGGTTGTATTGGGGCAAGCAGTGGTTATCCCGGGTCCTTTAATAATGGTTTATGGCCTTTCCTCCTTTTTTAATCCTGGCTACACTAACAGCATTTACTGCATCCTCCGGTAATAAATTCCAGAGTTTGACTGCATGTTGAGTGAAAAAATATTTTCTCTTATTAGTCTTAAATAGGTTACCCTGTAATTTCATTGCATGTCCCCTAGTCTTTCTATATTTTGATGGTGTAAACAATCAATCTACATTTACCCGTTCCACTCCATTCATTAATTTATAGACCTCTATCATATCTCTCCTCAGCTGACTCTTTCCAGGTTTAAGAGCCCTAATCTTTTTAGCCTCTCTTCATAGGGATATCTTCCCATCCCCTTTACTGTTTTGTTGACTCTTCTCTGTACCATTTCTAATAATGCTATATCCTTTTTAAGATATGGCGACCAGAATTGCACACAATCTTCAAAATGCGTTCGCACCATGGAATGATTCAGAGGCATTATAATATCCTTTATTTTATTCTCCATTCCTTTGCTTATGATACCAAGCATTCTATTTGCTCTCTTGGCCCCCACTCCACACTGGGCGGAGGGTTTCAACATGTTATCTACGATGACGCCTAAATCTTTTTCCTGGGTGGTGGTTCCTAACATGGAACCTTGCATCGTGTAACTATAGTTTGGGTTGTACTTTCCTAGGTGCGTAATGTTGAACTTGTCCACATTAAATTTCATCTGCCATTTGGATGCCAGGTCTTCTAATTTATCAAGGTCCTCTTGCAATTTTCCACAATCCTTATGGGTTTTAACAACTTTGAATAATTTTGTGTCATCTGCATATTTGATTGCCTCACTCGTTATTCCCATTTCCAGGTCATTTACGAATATGTTAAAAAGCAGCAGACCCAACACAGATCCCTGGGGTACTCCACTATTCATCATTTTGCATTGGGAAAATTGGCCATTTAGCCTTACCCTCTGCTTTCTATCTTTTAACCAGTTCCTGATCCACAACAGTGCACTGCCTCCTATCCCATGAGGGACCTTGTCAAAGGCTTTCTGAAAATCCAGATACATTATATCAGTGAATCGCCTTTGTCTACCTTTTTATTCACACCTTCAAAAAACATAACCGATTAGTTAGACAAGACATTCCTTGGCTAAAGCCATGTTGGCTGTCTCCCATTAAGCCATGACTATCTACATGTTTAGTAATTTTTTTTTATTATGGTTTCTACCATTTTTCCCAGTACTGACGTCAGGCTCACTGGTCTGTAGTTTCCAGGATGACCCCTGGAACCCTTTTTAAAAATTGGCATTACATTGTCCATCCTCCAGTCTTCAGGTATTACAGATGATTTTAATGATAGTTCAGAGATTACTAATAGTAGGTCTTCAATCTCATATTTCAGTTCTTTTAAACCCTTGGATATCTACCATCCAGTCCAGGTGATTTGCTACTCTTCAGTTTATCAAATAGTTGTAATATATCTTCCTGGTGTATCGATATTTCTTTCAATTCTTCTGCAACATCACCTTTAAATACCATTTCAGTCATGGGTAACATCCATACATCTTCCTCAGTAAAGACCGCTATGGCCTTGTCCCCTCTTAGTGCCCCTTTTACACCTCTATCATCTAATAGTCCAACTGACTCTGTCGTAGGTTTTTTGCTGCAAATATACTTGAAAAAATCATTATTAAGCATTTTTGGTTCCATAGCAAGCTTCTTCTCAAATTCTCTCTTTGCCTGACTTATCAATGCCTTGCATCTAACTTGCCAGTGCTTGTGGTGTTTCCAATTTTCGTCATTTGGCTCCTTTTTCCATTTCCTGAAAGATGCTTTTTTAGCATCTGACCTCTCTGACCCCACCTTTAAACCATGTTGACAGTTTTTTGGACTTCCTTGCACTTTTCTTAAGTGGTCTTGGCTTCCAAGATAGTATTTTTAAATGACATCCATGCTTGATTTAAATCTTTAACCTTTACAACTGCTTCTTTCAGTTTTTTCTTAACTATTTTCCTCATTTTATCATAGTCTCCCTTTTGAAAGTTAAAAGGCAGTACTGTGAATTTCCTTACTGTCCTTCCTCCATTTATGAAATTAAACACGATCTTGCTGTGATCACTATTGCCAAGTGACCCCAACACTCTTTTCTCTTGCACCAGATCTTGTGTACCACTAAGGACTAGGTCCAAAATGGCTTCCCCTCTTGTCGGTTCATGAACCAGTTGCTCCAAGAAGCAATCATTTATTTCATCTAGAAACTTTATCTCCCTAGCATGTCCTGCCATGACACCGACCTATTCAATACCGGGGTAATTGAAATCACCCATTGTTATTACTATGCTGTAACTTTTGTTAGCTTCCCTGATTTCCTTGAGAATTTCATCATCCATTTGTTAATTCTGGCCAAGCGATCGATAATACACCCCCACTGCCATCATCTTCCCCTTTCCCTTTTTACATGAAATTTCAATCCATAGAGATTCTAAAGTGAATTATGTTTCCTGCAAAACTTTAGTCCTTTGTGACTCAATGCCCTTACTAACATGGCATGCAACCCCTCCACCATTTTGATCTGCTTTATCATTACGATATAGTTTGTACCTAGGTATTACAGTGTCTCACTGGTTTTCCTTCTTCCACCGTGTCTCTGAGATACCAATCATATCAAATCCCTCATTTAGTGCTATATATTCTAACTCTCCCATCTTATTTTTTAGTCTTCTAGCATTTGCATACAAGCATTTTAGAGGCTGTATTTTATTCATATTAATCTGGCTATGGGTAGGCAGGGGTAATTTGGAATCTTTAAGCTCTGTCTGCTCTGTACTCAAGGGCATTTGGGCTACTTTTGTCTTTATTGGAACCTCTCTGCTGATATCCCCTAACTTCAGTCTTTTGCTAGTATCCTTCAAGGATACATTGTTCAGAACCATGCGTTCTTGGGTGACTGTCAGCTTTCCCCTATTATCTAGTTTAAAAGCTGCTCAATCTCCTTTTGAAAAGTTAATGCTAGTAGCCTGATTCCATCCCTGTTAATGTGGAGCCCATCCCTTTGGAAAAGCCCCTCCTTTCCCCAGAATGTTCTCCAGTTCCTAACAAATCCAAAACCCTCTTCCTTGCACCACCATCTCATCCAAGCATTGAGACTCTGGAGCCTTGCCTGCCTTTTTAGTCCTGCGTGTGGAACGGGAAGCATTTTGGAGAATGCTATCCTGGAAATTCTGGATTTTAACTTCCTTCCTAAAAGTATAAATTTAGCCTCCAGAACCTCCCTACCACATTTTCCTATATTATTGGTACCGACTTATACCAAGACAGCAAACTCCTTCCTAGCACTATCTAAGACCTTGTCTATGTGGCGCATGAATTCCGCTACCTTCACACCAGGTAGGCATGTTACCAGGTGATCCTCACATCCACCAGCCACCCATCTATCTACATGCCTAATGATCGAATCACCAACTAAAACATCTGTCCTAACCCTTCCCTCGTGGGCACATGGCCCTGGAGAAACTCCTCAGTGCGAGAGGGTTTTACATTACCTGGAGGACAGGTCCTAGCCACAGGATCACTTCTTGCCACACCAGGATGATGCTGTCCTGTCACGTGACCTCTCTCCTCCATGGAAACAGGGATGCTGCCAGACTGGAGATGGGACTTCAAGACTATATCCCTGTAGGTCTCGTCTATGTACCTCTTTGTCTTCCTTATGTCCTCCAAGTCTGCTATTCTAGCCGCCAGAGATCAGACTCATTCCCTGAGAGCAAAGAGCTCCTTGCACCTAGTGCACACTTAAGACCCCTCACCAACTGGAAGAAAACCACATGTGGCACTCATTGCAAAAGACTGGAAAGCCCCAATCTTGCTGCTGGACTGCTGTCTGCATCTTAGTTTTTTAAGGCTGTGTTTAGGTTTTTAAGTTGTTTACTTACTTAGATTTGCTGGGGATACTTATACTAATAAAACTATACCTAATATATTTAATGGATTTTGTTCACCTCAAGCTTAATTAATTTCAGCTTCCCTGGGAGCCGTTGCAGCGTCAGGGAGTAGAGCGGAAAGAAGCGCTCCTCCCTGATCGGCTCCCCGAGGCCCAATCAGCAGCCGCCTGCAATTTTAAAACAAAGGCACCCCTTGGCGCGAAGAGGAGACCGGCACAGTTTTTTAAGACTGTGTTTAGGTTTTTAAGTTGTTTACTTACTTAGATTTCCTGGGGATACTTATACTAATAAAACTATACCTAATACATTTAATGGATTTTGTTTACCTCAAGCTTAATTAATTTCAGCTTCCCCTGCAGCTGTTGCAGTGTCGGGGAGTAGAGCGGGAAGAAGCGCTCTTCCCCGATCGGCTCCCCGAGGTCCAATCAGCAGCCACCTGCAATTTTAAAACAAAGGCGCCCCTTGGTGCGCCCGCACTGGCAGGCCCGCGCCTGATGGCCTCGCCAGAGGGCCCTTTAGCATGGCTCTTAGGCGCGGCTCATAGCAAGTTCGACTGACTATCCTAACCAATACTCCCATTCACCATCATAGAACTGGACGACTGACATCCCCAATCTAAGATATCAGTCTATCTGTAAGTTGTATACTATTCGCAATCACAGCCCTCCACCATACATTTACTATGTCCACCTTGCTTCAGAGTTATATACCATCTGTGAATGTTTTTTGTTGTACCTCCTACTGTACTGCATGTATACAAACTAGACCAATATTGATACATTGCCCTAGACTGATATAGCTACATTGTTGTAATATATATACACTGCTATACTGCTATTTGACCTTTAGTATTCAATCCTAGGTAACTCTGCTAATCCTTGCACTTCAACATACCCTCTCTGTTTAAACTCCCTAAACAAGACACTCACCCCCTCTCCCTTTTCACATTGTCTAACCTTGAGCAGCACTTTTATCCCAGTGCCCTCTCCATATTACAACAATGCCTGACATTATTTCACTCTTGCTATTCCTATATGTTCTAGCACATTCCACCATACCTAATGCTGCCTATTATCACCATCATCTCCCCTCTACTGTTCAATATTTTCCTTGCTCCTTTGCCCCTGATTATCCAACAATATCCGGTCTCAACGTACTTTTATGTGGATGACATTGTTCTCCTGTTTCATACCTCACCCTTATCCCCTGATATTTCTCAGTTGAATCTCTGCCTTTCTCACATTGCTTCCGCAATGTGGGTCTCCCTGAGTGGCTCATGTCCCACTCTTGCTCCCTCCATTGGATCAACCAGCATCCCCCTCACATCCTCGTTTCGCTACTTGGGCGTTCTTTTGGATCCTTCTCTGACCTTTCATGAGCACATCTCCATGATCTCCCGCCGCTCCTTTGCTGCTTTACGGCAAATTAGGGCCGTCCGATCCATATTACCCACCAGTTCCCTAGTCACCCTTGTCATTGCTCTCGTCATTAGCAGATTGGATTATTGCAATGTTTATTTAGCCAACCTCCCCAAATATTGCCTTCAAAGGCTACAACGCATCCAGAATGCTGCAGCTCGCCTCATCACCTTTTCTAGAAGATTCGACCACATTACCCCTATCCTCCATTTGCATTGGCTTCCCCTTCATTACCGCTTCCACTATAAATTTCTGATTCTACTTCATCGAGCCATTTACACCAGTACCCCCCTCTATTTGGCAGATTGCATTTCCCTTTACTCTCCCCATCGACAACTCCGCTCCATCCATACCAACCGTCTATCCCTTCCCTCACCTTCCCAAGCCCGTCTGGAACAGACACGGCACTCTGCTTGGTTCTTCCTCGGACCATTATTATGGAATACACTGCCTACTTCTCTTCGGCTAGAATCATCTTACCCCCAGTTCAAGTCACTGCTTAAGACTTATTTATTCCAGAAAGCCTTTGACCTCCCCCCCGAAGCCCCCCCCCTGACTGTCCTTTGTTTTCGTCTGAAATCCCATGAATTGTCTTGTTTGTCTTCCTGTCTGTCCCTATGGTTTATTATGAGTTGGTATTAATGTATGATTTAAATGTATGATTTAAGCCAGACTTACATATAAGTCACTAGTTTTGACCTTCAAGGCCATGAATAACTACCCTCCGACACCAATTAGCAAACTAATACATAACACCCTCGAAAATAGAAACAGAAGGACCACTGCTATGAATACCTTAATAGTTCCCAAGATGATGACATCATGTACTAAAGCTACATCGAACAGAGCTTTCTCTTTATTTGCACCCCTGAACTGGAATTTACTTCCTCACGAAATTCGTTGTATCAAAAACCTTTTACAATTCAGGAAAGCCGTGAAGCATCACTTATTCACAAAATTCTACCCAGAAGTGACCTCGCATGTTCACTCAAACAACAGACCTCCAACTTGCACTAAACACCATATTACCTTAATTCAACCAGAAAATGGTTAAGCTCCACGATAGCTCCACATCCTCTCTGTTGATTCGCGCCTCCTACATAAATTACGCAGATAATCTCCACTTGAGCTAACATATTTATATAGTAAAAACATATACATATATGATGTTGACTGTACATAGTTTTCCCTGTTAATCCATGTTATATATTCCCATGTTCTATGTAAACTCAATGTTACTTGCATACATTGTTGTATATTTTGTTCAATGTACACCGCACTGATCTTAATAGCGCGGTATAGAAGAAATGTTAAATAAATAAATAAATAAATAAAATAAATTTGTTTGCCCTTTTCTGCACCTTCTTTCCTATCTATTTTTTGGCGTTCTATTTCCTGGTTTGCAGTGTTTAATCAGTCTTTATTGTACACCGCTTAATGATTTTGCCGTAGCGGTATATCAAATATGAAATAAAGATAAAGATAAAGATCAGGGTCTAATTTCCACAGTACAAGGAAACGGTCGTAATAGACAGGATGACAGATTCGCATCATCAAGAACTCTCCACATAATAATGTATCAACATCTCATTCACATTACATGCCAGCCACCAACAAAATCCCTCACATGGAAGTCTCCTGAAAACAGACATCTGTCTTGCATGCTCATAAATGCAAGATCAATATGGAGCAAATGGCCGATTATTGGAGACTATGCTGAGAATCACAATCTAGACATTCTATTTATTATGGAATCGTGGCTCACTGATGCTGACACTATCCTCACTAACCAACTCAAGCTCCCCAATTACAACATATTCAACTGTCCAAAAGTGGGGAGAAGAGGGGGCAGTACTCTCATCTTGGCCAGATCTTCACTACAGTTCCAATGCCTATCCTCACAGAACCACAACAACCTTGATACCATCACGATTGCAAACAAACATCTAGCTATTCTACCGTGCACCTTCTAATGATGCAGATGACCTCTCCATAACCTTGGAAGTAGCTTGCAACCACTCTCCGAAGACTAAACCTCTCTGGATTCTGGGCAACTTTAATCTTCCAGCCCTTGCTAAGAAAACTCCACAGCATTTATTGATGCTATGTCTACTCTAAATTAAAATCAACTTATACATACTGCTATGCACATTAAGGGAAACACCTTAGATTTGATCTTTGCTCCTTCCGATACTCTAGAAACCAACAACATTCCCCGTCACAAGTTCTTCCAGTTCCTTGGTCTGACCACATGGCGATCTTATTCCAGATCCCATCCACCCTTCCAAGCACTAAATCTTCCTTCACCATAACAACACCTCCAGCCCGTCGCTTCAGACCTTTCAATAAAGAAGCCTTCCTTGAGGAAACTCTACCTAACCTCAACCTTAACCAAACAACCCCAGAATTAACCGATTTTATTCACAAATGGAACTCCACATTAAGCAAGGCGGCACTGCTATCTCAGCCCACGCAACCCAATAAAAGATCACATACTGCCATCTGGTTCACAGCAGATCTACGCACCTCTCTATGCAGATTGAGGAAGCTAGAGAGGAAATGGCACCACTCTAAGCTCTCCCAGGATCCTGATATTTACATGAAGAACCTGCAAGAACACTGCATTAATATCACCCACTGAAGGAAAGAATACCACACCAACATTCTGATGTGCTCCCTCAACAGACCTCGTGATCTCTTTTGACTAGTTCAGTCTCTCACTAAAGATGCATCTTGTTGACAAACTGAGAATTTTCTGCATCCCCAAGTCCTGGCCATCCATTTTTATAATAAAACTAACATGCTCTCCCACAATCCTGTAAATACGGGAACTGTCAGCCCCGATAGCGGTAGCACCAATATCCCTGCTTTAGTCTCCTTCCACCCATACTCAGCTCAACAGTTTGAAAATGTAATCAAAGGACTCAACTCTACCACCTCACCTGCTGATCCTTGCCCTTCTCACTGGATTAAATCAGCATGTTCCGAATTTAGCCCTCTTATATCAAGAATAGCATACCTCTCCTTCTCTAAAGGCCTGGTTCCATCACCACTGAAGGCCACCACCATCAGACCCCTACTAAAGAATCAAAAGTTGGACCCTCAAGACCCAAATTCCTATCGGCATATAGCTAGTCTACCCTTCTTGGCAAAGATATTGGAGAAGTCAGTCCAACAGCAGATCCAAGACCACATTGATTCATACTCGCCTTTGGATCAACATCAACATGGGTTCTGCCAACAACATGGTGTCGAGACCCTGCTTACCTCACTGATGAACAAACTGGTAAGAGGCAGGACTAAAAATCAAGGCTTTATTTTGATCTTTCTAGATATCGCTTCAGCCTTTGACACAGTCTCTCACAACCTGTTACTTGATCAACTTCAGCAAAAGGGCATCAAGTACCTGGCACTTGAGTCACTCCTATCTAACAGACCGCCAACAACAAGTTCATTTAGGTACTCAAACATCTTCAAAATACCAGCAAACCCAAGGAGTACCTCAGGGCTCCTCCTTATCCGCGTAATTCTTCAATTTTATATATTCAGCCTATCTTCACGATCATCCAGGCCTTTTGGCATGCTCTACCATATCTATGCTGATGATGTGCTACTATATTCCCCATTCTCTACAAACACCCCTAATTACTCAAAAATAACAGAATGCGTCAACGCAGTTACCGACTGGTAAAATGCACATAACCTTAAAGTGAACTGCAAAAAGACTGAGGTACTATTCATCTCAAAGGACTCAACCTTCACACCACCAGCTACAATATAGGTTAGAGACACTGTACTGAAAACGAAGCAGGAAATCCGTTATCTAGGGGTTACTTTGGACCAGCACCTGAATCTGGATGCGCACATAAACAATATCACCAAGGCTGTCTATCTTAAAATTCGCTCCCTCCGTCAACTCAAGCCACTACTTGAACCTACGGACTTCAGATCTGTCTTCCAAGCCCTCATTATGCCCCACTTCGACTATGCTAACTTCATTCTTCATAGTCTTCCTGCCCACACACTCCACCCATTACAAATGGCCATGAATACTGCTGCACGAACTGTCTTTGGGGTCTCCAAATACGAGCATATGACACCTTTACTAATGCAACTTCACTGGCTTCCTATTGATGGGTGCCTCAAATTTAAAACACTCTTGATTGCATTTAAAATCCTCCACCAGCTCTCTGCAACCGCCTTAGAAGACTTCCTACACTGGACACCGGACAACAGAATCAGATCAATCACGGCAAATACCCTTGCCATTCCCACTATAGCCAGTAAAACCTCCCAATATGTTCAGAATAGAGCCTTCACTTTATTTGCCCCTCAGCTCTGGAACTCCCTCCCCGCATCAATTCAGCTTATCAATGACCTATCCACCTTTAGAAAGGAAATAAAAACATACCTTTTCCAGCTATATTTTGACCATGTCACATAACCCACTATAGTCTTGCTACTAGTCAATGATAGATACTTATCCAACACCGACTGTAAATAGATTCTGATGGTAGACACTAAATCTATGTTCATCATGTTTTGATATTAAAACTATGTTATGATTTTGTATTCGGTTACAGTTTTATTTGTTAATTCTGTTATCTACTGTAAGCTCTGTTACGATTACTTGTTCAACGTATGGACGTTCAATGTAAACATGTTCTATGTATCAAGTTGTTCCTCTGTAAACCACACTGAATCTAAATAGTGTGGTATATAAAACCAAATAAATAAATAAATAAAATGATGAGGATAAACAGCTGCACCTGAGAGTGAATATGGCACCTCCTTTCCTTTAAGTGGTTTAAGCACCTATAAAGCTACGATTATCCCAGGGGTGGGTGGGAGTTGGGGAGGGAGGGAGAGAGGGATGGAGGGAGGAAAAGACGACTTATTAAAAGCTAGCTGCTAAACAGTGCCCTGTCCTGTGCTTCTGAGGTAATAAGTGACCAATTTCCTGCGTGATTCACACAGCCCTTGATTGGATAGAGGGAGTCTTTCAAAATGCCCCTTTGATCTGTCACTTAGCTTTAACCCCTATTTAAAACAATTTCACAGGTCTCTTGCCCCTATCTAGAAGGCCTCTTTATAGAGGTCTCTAGAAACAATTTATTGCTCAAAGACTACTGACCCTGTTTTACCTTTTATGCTAAGTTATACTTTGATCTGATTTAAATTAAAGCTTTTTGCTGGTATTAGGCCCTGACTGAGTATTAAATTTAAACTAGAAGTTCTTTGCTGGGTTTTAAATTTAACTGAAAGCTCTCTGCTGGGTTCTAAATTTAAACTGAAAGCCCTCTGCTGGGTTTTAAACTTAAACTGAATGCTACCTGTTGAGTTTTTAATTTAACTAAAAACTCTTTGCTGATACTAGGCCCTCACTGATTTAACAAATACACGGGATTCTAATTTACACTGATTAATCATCTTTAATCTAAATAATTTCTTTATCTCCAGGAACAAGCAGAAATGAGTCTTCACATATGGGTACGTCGGTACCGACGGAGCCTGCACGGGAATGCTCCCCAGCATCCAATCAGAAAGCTTTTGGGAGCATCCCTCGCGCCTGCGCACTGACTTCCCGCCTTTTCCATTGTCTCTCCTCAGTTTTCGTTTTTCCGCTGAGCCGGCAGGACGTCCTCCTGTCACCGCAGAAAATCTTTTCTTTAAATACGTCATTTCTTGTTTTCTTGTGGTCGCGGCTGTTTTTCCCGCCGACACCGGTACCGCCGGTGGTTTTTTCTTAGAGAGATTTTTCCCTCTGTTTCTGTCTTAACTTTTTTGGGCCTACAAGGCCTCTCCATCATGGAGCCTTCTTCTCCTAAGAAGTGCCTTCACTGTGGAAACACAGTTTTCTTTTTAGACTCCAATCACTGGTGTCTAACCTGTTTGGGTCCTGACCCTTTTTCCCCTGAACTATCAGGCTACAATATTGAGAGAAGACCTTCCCTCTTTCGAGTTTCCCTCAATACCGTTTTCCCTCCTGCAGTGAGGGCACCGGGTTTTTCTGCTCTACAGGATCAGGTAACCCACAGTCAGTCTGTTAAAAGACTTGCCAATCCTTGAGTGGTAGGTCTCATGCTACGCATGATGACGGCTCCGGCCTTGCCCTCAAGACCCCATTGGCATTAAAACCCCAGCGGGAGTCTTCGGGCTCCAAAGAATTTCAGGGGTTTCAGGTTGTTCCTGGGGCTCACCCCTCACAGAACATACCTGAGCCGTGCTCGGGGGTGATATCCGCTTTAAGCGGTACCGATACCCCGGCATCGGCACCGGTGTCGAGTGTTCCACTCTTCACCAGGGATCGTCATCTGGCGTCCTCGGTACCTTCGGGACCGATCGATACATTCCGGATTGACTTTCCTGTTTCTAAGCCATGTTCGGTGGTGGTATCCGCTTTGAGCGGTACCAATACCCCGGCATCGGCACCGGTGTCGGGTGTTCCACTCTTCACCAGGAATCGTCATCTGGCATCCTCGGTACCTTCGGGACCGATCGATACGTTCCAGATTGACTTTCCTGTATCTAAGCCATGCTTGGGGGTGGTATCCGCTTCGAGCAGTACCGATACCCCGGCATTGGCACCGGTGTCGCGTGCTCCACTCTTCACCAGGGATCGTCATCTGGCGTCCTCGGTACCTTCGGGACCGATCGATACGACTCAGAGTGACTTCCCTGTATCAGCATCGCCGGTACCACCACCGACGTCGGTGCACTCTAGACATGCATCGATAGACTCGCTCCCTTCGATGCTGAGTCTGGAATCGATATCTAGTCTAGATGACTGGGTACCGACGCGCCTTGGAACCGACCCTTATCGTTTCCGAATACGCAGTACCGAGGATACTCACCAAGACTCTCTGGTTACCTCGGTGCCGCTTGAGCAGCCTCCGAGGACGGCCTCGATGCCATTACCGGTATCGGTATCGATGTCGATTCCTGCAGTTACATCGGTGCCATTGATCCTTTCTATGCCTAGTTTGGAATCAATACCTGGCATAGATGATGCAGTACTAACTGCCTCAAATCGTGACTGCCAGTATCATTATCCATCTAGTAAGGTTCTTTTTCGGCACCAGACCAGTACATCCTCTGGTGCTCAGGCTGCATCTTCAGCCTTAGCCTTCCCAGGGATGGTTCCCATTGGAGATCCTTCTTTTCAGAAGTTTCTCCTTGACATGGCAACCTTTCTTGCTATTCCTATCCCTGGCTGTAATCTTAACCAAGGCTCTCCTGCAGAAAAGGGAAATATAATGTTTCCTTTGCATCATTCTTTGCAGGATCTTCTTCTGAGAATATGGGAATCACCTTTAAGGGTTCCCCCACCTTCTACAGCAACTAATGTTCTGTATCAGGTGCCCCCCTCTCCAGGGTTTCAAAAGAATCAACTTCCCCATCATTCCATTGTAGTGGAATCAGCAATGAGGAAGGTAAAAAGCAAGAAGAAGCATTCTTCTTATCTGCCAGGTCGTGCTTCTAGAGCACTTGATGCCTTTGGACGTCAAACCTTACAAACATCTATGCTGGAATCAAGAATTATTTCTTATATGTTTTATATGAGTCTAACACTCCAGGAGGTCACAAAGAGATGATCTCTTTTGACTCCTTTTTTGTCAGAGCCTAAGGCTGCTGACTATTCCTTGCTTCTTAGTCATAGCCGGAATATCTCTTGGTTTCTTTCTCGTGCTTCTCTAGACTCTTTTGAGTCTGTTAGCAGATCCTCTGCTATTGCCATTGGAGCACGACGTAGAGCCTGGTTCCAAGCTTCAGACTTGAGCAGATGGGCACAACATACACTGGGTAATTCTCCTTGTACTGGAGAAAATCTCTTCAATAAGGAGGCTTTATGTCAGGTTGCTCATTGCTCCACTGACTTCCCTGGTTCTGGAGACCATTCTAAGCCTTCTTCTTCCCCAGGAGGTAGGAAATGTCCTACCAAGCCTTCTTTCCCTAAGAAAAGAAGGTTTCACTCTTCTCCTGCCCATCATCCAGAGGTGCCCAAGCAAGGGACACCTCGTCCTAGTCTGAAGTTTCCAAACTCTAGCCAGTCTCGACATACCCAGCAACCATAGGTTCTGAGGGTTACAATCTACAGTTAACATCTTCTTAACAGAAGTTTGTTCCCTGTTTTTTCTTTAAGCTGTCAGGATATTCTTGTCCATGGGTTACAGAATTCTCCTCTTCTTACTATTAAGAAGGGAGGTTGCAACTATCTCATGATAGTTTCTGGCCCAACATGAACATTTTTTCCCTCAGCTGACTCGCCATATGGGTAAGTCACCCTCCAATTACCTGTTTTCTCTACCCTCTCATCCAGGATTTTCCCTGACTGAGGGGTACCATACTGAAAAGCTTCTCTAGCCTTTCATTCCAGTGTAGATCTTTTTAGTTTTCTTGAATACATTCTCAAGATAACTCATCAGACAGGGTCAGGACCACTGTTCCCTCTAAGCTGTGCACGTGTGCGCGCGCACACACCTCGCCGAGCGAGCACACATACTTTACAACAGAGCACACAAAAATTACAGTTCTGATTCTGATAGAAGACAACACAGACGTCTTAAAATTTAAAAGTTGTTGTGTATTTACGGTTTTCACAAGTTCTACAGTATTTTCTAGTGCAATCAATGTGTTGTACATACTGTATTCTGATGTGTAGTACAATTTTAAAGTATATAACTCCGAGTGTCGTTATGTGGCGCACAAAAATTTAACCTTCCTTCAAAAGCTGCACAGCTGATATTTTATGCACAAACAGCCTACAGAAAATTAGAGGGAACATTGGTCAGGACTATCTCCTCTCCCTTTGTCTGTTCCTCTCTGTTTTGCACAGGAAGATCCTCTCTGCTGTCTTTCAGCTTCTGTACATGCAGGAGTTCCAGTGTTTGAACCACTGGTACTTTTCCACAATTTTTGTCTAGCCTCAGTAGTGATTCCAAGCTAATCCTCATCTATCTTGGACATTCCTACTCACTTTAGGCTTCTCACATTATCTTCTTTCTAGCCATCTCCTTCTCCTAGGATGTGGCAACATGCCTGACTTCAGTCAGTTTTATTTCATAATTCTCCTGCACAATGCTTTCTGCAATCTCAGAGAAGCTTTCTACTATGGGCCCTTGCTACAGAGCATTGTTCTTTGTCTCTGAGGACTATCCTATATAGTAGAAAAAAGCTTATAAATCATTCCCATGACTGTGAGGGTTCTCCACACCCTCTTGTCTCCTGTTATATTTAAGAATATAAGCTTTTTCTGTGTGAATATCCAGGGCTGTTAGTAACGCATGATACCCCTATGTCCCTCCAGTGGATCCTCATGGTATCTTTTCTATGCGTTTCTACCCATCTACCATGTCAGAGTTCTAAAGGACTCCCAACTTGCTCTTTACAGATTGATCTTATCCTCTGTTTTTCACGCAACCATCCTGGTTATTTTCCTGGATTGCATTCCTGCATCCTCTTAGCCCACGGAAATAGATTCTCTATATATCTGTCAAGTGGGTTTCACCCTCTTGTTATTGGATGAATCTTTCCCCTTCACATTCCCCATGTGAATGTTCTTATGGGGCTTAGTGTATCTTCAGACTTATTGTCATGTATGTAAATATCTCTATATATGCCTCTACATACATATGTCTGTAAGCTGTGTGTGCATAATTTATGCCCCCATATGTATATTGTCACAAGGTGGACCTATTGGAGCCTGAGAAAATGGAGATCAGCAGGGATGATCAGGGAAGAGATGACAGTGTAAACAGAAAACTGTCAGATGGTTGCTACAGACAACCAGGGCACACGTGGATAAGGGCTAGGAAGACACACCCAGATAGCGAGCAAAGGGAGTTTGCATTGCCTGATAGGAATCAGCTGGGTGGAGGTGGAGCCCAAAGACACAGATATAAAACACGCTCACAAATAGTTAGAGAGGGAGAGGAGGTGAGCCAACAAGCGTCACAGCAAGAGAGACCGTGGCAAGGGCAGCAGAAACTGTGGAAAGAATGGAACTGGAATGAAAGAGAGAGAGAAAGAGAGAATGAACTATTGGATCAGCAGAAGAACCAACGCGAAGGTCTGAGTGAGTCCCTAGACCTGTGTGAGAAGTGTGGAAATCAGCAGCCAGATACTGTGTGTCTGCGTGGAGGGCACGAGAGACGTAGGAAATCTTCCATAGAAGGTAACAAAGCAGGAAATGCTAATAGAGGCTGTTTCCTACCTGAGTGGGTAAAACCCCAAAGTAACAGGAAAAGCCAACATAAAACAAGCTTAAGAGAAACAGAGAATAACTTCTTCCCTTGTGCTAGAAGCTTTAAAAGAAGAGAAGTTTTCTTACCTGAAGAAGCTTGTGATTTTGCTAGCAAGTTTAAACTCCCAACCTGTGATAAGGTTCCGTCTCGAGCAGTGCAATCCAGGGCAGCTGTGTTGCAAGGGCTAGACCCGAGCAAGCCCAGAACATACCATAAATGCTCTAGTAGCAGAGCTAGTGAAGGTTTGAAATATCCTTTTGGTTACCAACAGGGGCAGAGCTCCTATGAGCCCCATTCAAAACCTTATGGTATTTCCCAGCAAGGCATTTGTGCAGAGGGACAGAGCAACTTCCTGTTTGACGGAGCAAACAAGCCTTATCCCCGTGAAACAGCTGATCCTAGAATTAAGGGTTCAGATGAATATGAATTAATGGAATGTGAGAATTCAGATATACCAGTTGTTCCTGAACCAATGGACTGTTCTTTGTCTGTGATTGACCCAGAGTTCTCTCTAAGGTAAATGGTTGAAGATAACCAGAGTTTAATGCAGCAGAAGTGAGCTGTGCTGTAGCAACAAAAGAAAAGGCTGTATTAGGAACAGTGAGGCTGTTTAATTCTTTTCTTTTGTTTGTATTTAAAAGCTGATGTAAGCTATTTTTGTTACACATTTAATTTATGTTATATGCCCGAAGTGGTCTGTTATTTGTTTTGCCAAGAAAGAGAAAAAACCTCGTGGACGGGGAATAAAGCCCTAATTTGGAATTGAAGTGTGTTATGTGGTTCATATAATAGAAAGGTACAACTACCACTCTCAGAGGGCCAGGCAAGGCTGCCTGCAGTACTGACAGAGCCAAGAGGAGGAATCATCAGGCAATACCTGACCCCACCGATAGGGTCCCTGGGGGTGTGACAATATATATATATATATATATATATATATATCTCCACCTATATATATATATGTTGATACATATTTCTGCATATCTAGATATACATATATATATAGGTATATATATCTCCCTATATATATATATATATATATGTATCTGTTGGGAGACTTTTTATAGATCGATATGTATTACATAATATCTCCTCACTGTCTATGCTATAGCAATTTGTACCTTTCTTAAAGGTTACAGACAGTGAGCTCCTTTTTTCATACTGTTCCTTAGTATGTGGGGACTGTTATGCACACAACCACTACTGTGGTGATAACAGCTTCCGCTTGCTCTAGGTCTCCCTATCCTTGAAGATTCAAGCTTCAATATCTTTCCTATCTCTCATCAGCTAGGAAAGACAGTGTACATCTTCATTGTTTTTAGTACACATTGTTCTCCTTGGGAATATGGGCTTTTTTCCATACCCCTTCTTCCCTCCAAGACTGGGCTAGTTGTCCAAATCGGTCAGTCTTCTTCTTTTAGTCCTCAGTGTTAATGACTCTGTACCTAAAAGAGTTTTCAGCTTTTTCACATAAAGCTTTCCATTGAAGACCTGCCGTTCTAATCCAACCCCAGTTGACACCTGGATCACCTGCTATTCCAGGTCTGGACCTTCACCCTCACTGCTGTGAGGTCACCTTGAGGATTCCGCTACTGCATATCCAGTAGACTCCTTCACACTTTCTACTTCCTACAATCCAGTAGGTAAGCTCCATATTATAACTGTTCATTAAATAATTTAATGGTACTTATCATACATGCCATGGACGCCTCTCCTGTAGTCCTTGGATTTGCTGTTTTCCTTACAGCTCTTCTATTCTCAACTCCTACCCTCCATTCCCTCATGGGATGCCGGAGATTCCTGTGTGGGAAATGCACTCCTGATCCAGGAACATGCATTTTATGGGATCTCCCCCTGGCATCTCTAGCTAGGGAGTCCCCATATGTGAAGACTCATTCCTGCTTGTTCCTGGAGATAGCACAGTTACTTACCTGTAACAGGTGATCTCTGGGAACAGCAGGAATAAGTCTTCACAACCCACCCACCTCCCCTAGGAGTTGTATCTATCTATCTATCTTCCTTTCCTTGTTCTCTCCTTTTGTCTCAGCTATGAAACTCAACTGAGAAGAGACAATGGAAAAGGCGGGAAGTCAGTGCGCAGGCGCGAGGGATGCTCCCAAAAGCTTTCTGATTGGATGCTGGGGAGCATTCCCGTGCAGGCTCCGTCGGTACCGACGTACCCATATGTGAAGACTTATTCCTGCTGTTCCCAGAGATCACCTGTTACAGGTAAGTAACTGTGCTTTCCCTAAGATTTAAAAAAATTCCCAGAAGTAAATACTTACAATTGCAGATCTCTCTCCAGAAGTAGCGGTCCCTTTTTGTAGTCCTTCAAGATGTAAAACACAGTCTCTGCACATCAGAGTTTACAATCTAATCAAGAT
Organism: Ichthyophis bannanicus; assembly: GCA_033557465.1. NCBI lineage: Eukaryota > Metazoa > Chordata > Amphibia > Gymnophiona > Ichthyophiidae > Ichthyophis > Ichthyophis bannanicus. The sequence goes on from CM066036.1 coordinate 189,845,573, forward strand.
GAAAAAAAACCATTGTAAAACTGGAGACTACAGTATGGCAAGATACACCTAAGTAGTGGGGAAGAGAATGAGGAGCATCAGGATTCAAAGGCAACCTGAAAAATGTAGGTCTTTTGCCTGGACTTGAATAAAGCCAGAGAGGGATCCCGACACATTGACTCAGGTAGTTTGTTCCAGGCAAGAATACATCCATATTCTCAATGCTTTTCTGAATGATAGATAATTACTGATATTTCTCAATTCATTAAGAAGGAATTCTATAAAAACAGTCCAGCACAGCTGAACACACGATTTCTGATTGTAGACAGCTGGATTTTGAGCAAAGAAGGCAGATGAAGCAGAGCCAACTGGGAGGAATGTAATTGGCAGGAAAGAGCATAATAAATTAATCTGCTTGAAAGAAACCAAGGGGAATCTACATATAGAGCATTGCGCACCAAGCAAAACAGTTTAAATGAGATCCTAGCATAAATTGAGAGTCAGTGTAGGACTGTGAGCATTGGGGAGATGTGATCTTTTTTCTTCTTCCTAGTTATCAGCCTAGTGGCACCAGCCTAGTTTTGGATAATCCATGATATAATGAATTATAGTAGTAAAGGTGACTGATTATTGTTGCATGAATTACCTTGATCAAATTAGGATAACAGAAAAAAGGTTTCAATTTATGAATCATTCTCATTTAATGTACCATTGAACTAATTTGTGAAGAGAATGAAAGATATCTGTTAGAACGAATTCCCAGACTAATGATTTATTCTCGGGTCGGTAGAGGCTGACCTAATACATAGGATTCAAAATCAGAGGCCTATCCTTTCTTGAGATTCAAGCATTGTGGATTTCTCAGAATTTAGTACAAAGCAATGGGAATTACAGCATTCTTCAGCTTTCCACAATACTGCATTTACTTGTGACATAACCTCCTACTGATTGTCCTTCTAAAATGCAAGCACTTAAGTGTTGTCAGCAAATATATGAAATTCAAGACAGGAGCCTTCAAGAGTCATTGTCAGGGGTACCAAATAACAACTGAGCAATAAAGGCATTAGCACAGATCCCTGAGGAACACCATTCACAATGGTCTTAAAATCAGATAAGGAATGGTTCCATTACACTCCCTTGAGTTTGATCACAAAAGTAAGAGTAGAAACAAATTATAACATTAGCATATAGCCCAGATTTAAAGCCAGAAGACTGCTGGAATAGTAGGTAGAGAAATGGCCAGAAGGAAAAGAGAAGTGATAGTGCCTTTGTAAAAGTCTCTAGTAAGAACTGATTTGGAGTACTGTGTACAATTCTGGAGACTACCTCTTGAAAGGATATAACAAAGGGTACTAAAGTGGTTAGTAGTCTTCTCCATAAAGCACATCGGGATAGATTTAAAGATCTCAATATGTTTACTTTGGAGGAAAGGCAGGAGAGGGGAGATATGATAAAGACATTTAAATACCTCTGTGGTACAAACGCATAGGAGGTGGGCTTCTTAAAATTAAAAGGAACCTCTAGAATGTGGGGTCATAGGATGAAGGTGAAAGGAGACAGACTTAGGAGTAATCTAAGGAAATATTTCTTTATGGAAAGTGTCATGCCCTCATAGCCCTATTGGTAGGAACCGTTATTGCTGGGCTCCCTGAGGGTGGTAGTTGTGCCTTCCTTCGGACAAATCACAGAACAAGTTTAATTCTACGTTTAGGGTTTTATTCCCCGTCCTTTGAGGTTTCTTTTCCTTTTTGGCAACACAAAATAAGAGCCAACTTTGGCATATAACAAAAGACAAATGGTTAACAAAAATAGCTTACTTCAGCTTCAAATATCAAACAAAAGAAATGAATAAACAGCCTTACTATCCTATGTAGGCTTTTCCTTTTGTTTGCAGATAGCACAGCTTACGTCTGCTGTTTGTAATAGAGTGAGAGCAATTAGCACATAAGTTACAGCACTGGTACTTTGGTTATAATCAAGTAATTTATCTCAGAGAAAACTCCTGGTCACTCACAGTTAAAGAACAATCCATCGGTTCAGGAACCACAGACACCTCTGAACTCTCACATTCCATCAATCCTTGTTCACCTGTATTTTTGCTCTTAATATCAGCTGTTGGATAAGGGTACGACTGGCTTGCTTCGTCACACAGGAAGTTTCTTTCTCCCTCTGAGCTAATGCCTCTCTGGGTAAAACCGTATGGCTTTGAGTTGAGCTTGTCAGGGCTCTGCCCCTGCTGGTAACCCAGTAGATAACTCAAATCCTTGTTTGGTTTGATAGTAGAGTAATTACGGTAGGCTCTGTGCCTGCTCAGGTCTAGCTCAGCTGACCTAGATTGCAAAGCTTTAGACGGAACTTTACTAGAAGCTGGGAGCTCACAATCACTAGGGAAATCTTCAGCTTTTTCTGGTAAGGAAATCTCTCTTCTCCTAGGGTTTCTGTAATCAGGGGAAAAGTTATTCTCAGCCTCTATATAGCTTGTCTTTGTGTGGCTATTTCTATGACTCCAGGGTTTTACCCTTTCAGATAGCAAATAGCCTCTACTTTTATTTCTTGCACTGGTACCTGCTATGGCAGTCTTCCCACGTTTCTCTTGTCTTCCAGGCACATACACGCTATCAGGCTGCTGACTTCCAAACGTTGCATTCAGGTCTCTGGCTTCCCTCAGACCTTTATGCTGGCTCCCTTGTTGCTCCGATAACTCATTCTCACTCTCTTTCTCTCTTTCATACCAACTCCATGCTCTCCACGGCTTCAGCTGTGTTCGCCACGGTCTCTATGGTTGTGACCCTTGTTGCCTCAACTCCTCTCTCCTTCTAACTGTTTGGGAGCATATTTTATCCTCGTGTCTCCTGGCTCCACCTCCACCCAGCTGATCCCTATCAGGCAAAGCAAATTCCCTTTCTTTGCTACCTGGGTGTGTCTTCATTGGCCTTGTGCACATGTGCCTGGGTTGTCTATAGCAACCTTCTGACATTACTTTGTTTACCCTGTCATTTTCCCTCTGATCATTCGTGCTGATCTCCATTTTCTCGGGCTGCCCTAGGTCTACCTTGTGACAAAAGATGATGGGTGTCTGGAATCGGCTCCCAGTGGAAGTGGTAGCCCTGGTATTGCTGGCAGGAAATGGCTGCATGATGATTGTGCTCCATTGTGGGACGGTGAAATATATGCTATAAATCTGGTTTAAACTACCTAACTGTAGTTGCAACACTCCCAAAGCATCATTGCATTGAGGCTGGTGCATGAGAAATTTCAAATCTGCCAGTATAGAGGGTTCTCAAAGCCGCTCCAGCCACACCAACTGCAGCCTCTCCCATGTTCCCGGCCGGCGGCCCAAACGGCACAGTGACCGGGCCCAAAGGCTCTGCCTCCTCTCAAGATATCCTTGCTCCGCCCATAGCAAATCATGTGAGGTGTACTTCACTTCAGCCCTGGCTGTCTTCTACTACCTGCTACCTGCGCTCCTGTGCCTGCTCAGCTGAACACATTTGGCTTAAATTCTGCGTCCTTTCTGACTTCCTTCACTTTAAATTCATGCTTATTTCTTTCGAGTCTGCTATTGCACTCACTAAGCAAAGCTATTTTATCCATCTGACTGTCTTGCCTCTAACCCCGGTCATCTCTTCTCTACTCTCACTTCCTATATAGTTCCTACATATGATTTGAGCAATGTAGCGAGCCCTAAACTGCTCTCTTTTCCTTGCTCACATGTAAACCATTTTGACTTGAAGAAAAACGGTATACTAAATTTGTTAAATACATATATAAATAAATTCCCTTCTTAAGGCACCACCACCTCCAATTCCTCCTTCTCTCTTTGCCCAAACCCTAGCCGATTATTTCCACGACAAAGTCCATAAGCTTACTCTTCAATTCCCTACTAATTCTTCTTCACCTCCTCCTTCCCCTCTCCAATATCAACTTTTCCCATCAACTTCCTCCACCCTTTCATCCTTTTCTAAAATTTCTGATGAGGAAACCTCTTTTCTTCTTCCTCCTGTAAACTCACTACCTGTTCTTCTGATCCTATCTCCACCCATCACCTTCTCCGTCATCCCTTCCATCTCACATAGTCTTAACCTCTAACTCTCTACTGCAACCTTCCCTGCAACTTTTAAGCATGCTGTGATCACTCCTCACCCTTCTCTTGACCCTACCGGTCTTTCCAATTATTGTCACATCTCCCTTCTCCCTTTCATTTCCAAACTTCTTGAACATGCAGTTCTCTGCTGCTGCCTCAAATTTCTCTACTCTCATGCCCTTCTTGATCCACTCCAGTCTGGTTTTTGTCCTTTTCATTCTACCGAAACGGCCCTTGCCAAAGTCTCCAGTGACTTGTTCCTGGCTAAGTCCAAAGGCCTTTACTCAGTTTTTATTCTTCTTGACATTTCTGCTACTTTTGATACTGTTGATCACCTTTTCCTCCTCGACACATTATTCTCTCTTCATTTTAGAGACTCTGTGTTGTCTTCGTTCTCTTCTTATCTCTTCAATCACCCTTTCAGTGTTTGTTCTGGTGGTTCTTTATCTTTATCTTCATTCAGTTTTTAATATACCGCCCACACGCGAGTATCAGAGTGGTTTACAATAACAAAGTAAAGGCTGCCAGGAAAGGAAACGGAATGCCAAAATCATACAGAAAAGGGATAGAATAAAGCAGAAAAACAGACCTAGAGCGGAGGGGAGCAAGATATCACTAGGAGAGGTAGGTGGGAGGGGAGTGGTCCTCCTCTTCTGCCATCCCTATTTTAGTTGGTGTACCCCAAGCAAGGGTCTGTTCTAGGACTTCTCCTTTTCTCTGTCTATACCCAATCTCTTGGTGCCCTCATCTCTTCCCATGGTTTTCGGTATCATTTTTATGCTGATGATTCTCATATCTATCTTTCAACACCTGATATTTCTCCATCACTGCAGGACCATATCTCTGCTTGTCTCTCTGACATCACCACCTGGATGTCTAATTTCCAGTTGAAACTTAATATGAACAAAACTGAACTTCTTGTCTTTCCCCCTAACCTTTCCTCTCCCCTTCCTCCTTTCTCTATCTCTGTTGATAATACTCTTCTGCTTCTTGTTTCCTCAGCCCATAACCTTGGTGTCATTTTTGATTCCTCCCTTTCCTTAACCTCACATATCCAACTGATTGCTAAAACCTGTCGCTTTTTTCTCTATAACATTAACAAAATTCATCCCTTCACCTCTGAACACACTACTAAAATGCTTGTCCATTCTTTAATTACTTCCCGTCTCGACTATTGCAACCTCCTTCTAGCTGGTCTCCCTCTGAGTCATCTCTCTTCCCTTCAATTTGCTGCGCGACTAATCTTTTGCCAGCCTCGATTTGCTCATATAACCACTCATCTCAAGTCACTTCATTGGCTACCCTTCCGTTTCCGTATCTAATTCAAACTTCTCCTTCTGACTTTAAATGCATTCGTTCTGCTGCTCCTCATTATCTCACCTCTCTCCTCTCCCCTACACTGCTCTTCATGAACTCCGCTCTTCTAATGGCTTGCTCCTCTTTTTGCCCCTTTCTTCTACTACTAACTCAGGACTTTGGTCCTTTCACCTTGCTGCTCCTTATGCCTGGAACAAACTTCCTGAGTCTGTACATCAAGCTTCATCTTTGTCCCTTTTCAAATCTATGCTAAAAGCTCACCTCTTTGAGGTTGCCTTTGGATCCTGATCACTTGTTTTCTCTGTGTCTTCTTACCCTTCCCTGTTCTATCCTTATTCCTACCTTTTGTCTTATTTGTCTTGTTTAGACTGTAAGATCTAATGAGTAGTGACTGTATCTGTGTTTCTACAGTGCTGCATACAGTATGCCTTGTAGCGTTTTATAAATGTTTAATAGTAGTAATAGTAGTGGTAGAAATGAGAACTATATCTGAATTTAAGAAAGCATGGGATAAGTACAAAGGATCTCTAAGGGAGAGGAAGAGATTGTAGAACTTAATAGTTGTTATGGATGGGCATTGATAGACCGTATGGTCCTTATCTGCCATCATTTTCTATGTTTCTGTAAATGTGATAAAAGCAAATCCATGATGTGCAGTATCAAAGGCTGCTATTAAATCTAATTGTATCCAAAGAGCATCATAGCCCTGATCTGCTTTAACCCTAATGCTATCTGTAATAGCAAGCAAAACAATCTGTGTATATATGAAACATAGAAACATGATGGCAGTAAAAGACCACATGGTCTATCTAGTCTGCCCTTCCATATCAACTACAATCCCCCTTTTAGCTTTAGAGATCTTATGTGTTTGTCCCATGCTTTTTTGAATTCAGATACTGTCTTCGTCTCTACTACCTCCACACATCTAGAACTCTTTCCGTAAAGAAATATTTCCGCATATTACTCCTGAGTCTATCTCCTTTCACCCTCATCCTATGTCCCCTCATCACAGAGCTTACTTTCAGTCAAAAGAGGCTCATAAAAACATAAGAACATAAGAAATGCATACTGGGTCAGACCAAGGTCCATCAAGCCCTGTATCCTGTTTCCAACAGTGGCCAATCCAGGTCAAACGTACCTAGCAGTTTCTCAAAGGTCTCTGAGATATCAATCATATCTAACCTCTCATTGTCTTCCTCTCTCTATGATCTTTTGTATTTTAAGAAGGTCACTTTCTTTTTCTTCACTTTTTTAGCTACTTCTTTTGAGAATCATAGTGGCCTCCTTTTTCTTTTACCTTTATTTACCTTTCTAACAAAAAGGGTTGTTGCCTTTAAGATATCCTCTTTTAGTTTTGCCCATTGCTTCTCTGCATCCCCCAGCTGTTCCCATCCCGCTAATGACTCCTTGAGGTATTTAGTTTTCCAAAATCTAAGACCTCATTTTTGGTTGGATTTTATCAACCCTAGTCCTAATACTGAACCACACCATCTGGTAATCACTGGATGCGAGATGATCTCCTACTATGACATCAGAAACACTTTCCCCATTGGTGAGCACTAAGTCCAGTATGTCCCCTTCACGTGTAGGTTCTGTTACCAGTTGCTGGAATAGTTATCCCTATAGAGAATCTAGGATCTCCTTACTTCTAGATGCCACCGCACAGAGATGTGCCAATCAACATCCGGCATAATGAAGTCACCTATCAGTATTTATTTATTTATACATTTCTTCTATACCGCCCCTTCCAGAGATCAAGGGCAGTTTACAGTTAACAATTGATCGACTTTTACATGGAACAGTGGTATTAACTATTTACAAGGAGCATATTACACAAATAAACTTGTGTGTCAACTTTCTATTTACATACATACAGGAGTCAGCTTATTCTATCAGTAGCACTTCTCCTTTTATGGCAATACTGTGTATGTCTTCTGTTAAATTCCTGTCCACTTCTTCTCCCTGTGAAGGAGATCTGTATATTACACCAATACAAATAAGTTTTCCTTTCCCTCTTTCTGGTTTAACCCACAGTTCCTCCTCACTCCCTCTTCAGCCCTGCAATTCTATAGCTTTAATATTATTTTTTTACATATAGTGCCACTCCTCCTCTCTTTCTTCCAACACTGTTCATCCTTAAAGTATAGCCCGGTATAATTACATCCCATTCATGATGATTCATGAACTACCACTAAATCCAAGTCAGCCTGTTCCATTAAAGCCTTAACATCTGGGCTCTTATTTCCCATGCTACAGGCATTTATACAAACCGCTTTCCAAATGTTGCCCCTTTTACCCATTTCTACAGAGGTATTTAATCTTTCACTTACCTGGGTGCTTTCACTTACTTGGGAGTTTTCTTCACCCACTTCCAATGAATCTAGCTTAAAGCCCTCTTCAATACTTAGCCAGTCAGCTGCAGAAGACACTTCGACCCTTCTTGGACAGATGGACTCCATCATTCCATGGTTTAGGAAACCAAAATGCTCTTGATGACACCATCCACACAGCCATGCATTCATCTCCAGGATGTGAGCCTCTCTGCCTTGGCCTTTACAATCAACTGACAACTTCAGAAGTTCATTGGCATCAACAAATTCAGACAGTTGTTTGAAAACAATGTTTTCTAGTATTTTAACAAGAAGAGACAGATTTGAAATTGGATGAAAATCAGAATAGCTAATCATAACTTTCCTGCCCTTTTTTTAATGAGAGCGACAATAGCTGGTTTAGGTTCAGCAGTACTATGGCATCATCTAAAGATAGATTGATTAAATGAACTAAAAACATGCAACAGGAATATAAACAAGTAAAATAGCAAAATACCCTACAATATTTTCAACTTCTAATATAGTAGCAGGGCAAAAAGATGCCCAGCAGGCTGATTCAGCATTGAAATGTATCTGCTTAGTTGCATTGAAAGTCTGCATAGTCTTTGGAATGGGAACAAACTCAGCCACTCTGGAGGTTATGTCATGAAAGGCCAGTCTTATCTAGCTTGAGAGAAATAGAATCTGTACTCGTAATCCTATTAGAAATAATAGAACTCTTATCCAATATTGATGATGTTTGCTGGGGAAGTCCTTTTAATACAGGCGTTGCCAATTTTCCTTTAAATAGCTTGCAAACTGTTCACTAGTTAAGGACTCATTATGATCTGCAATAAGGCTCATTTAAGAGCTCAGTTTGCATGAGATTTTGTCAGAGTCAGCTAACTTCCTATTTGAGTGCTCAGCTTAGCTCTCGACTGTTTCTTGCTGATAAAAAGCTACATGAGAATGACATCTTTTTTTTGTTATTGTTGGATTTCATTTTGTACCACTTATGTTTGAATTGCTTTAATTGCTGGCGAATGTAGAATTTTATAAGGCGTTGCAGAAAGTTATGTGTCATCAGCTTGTGTAAATCATGTATTTTCAATGACTTATTCACATCGATGGGCCTTTACACCTGTGCTTTAGTCGGTCGCTGTTCTATAAGTATACAGATTAGGTTTATGACATGTAATTTCAGTGTGGGAGTTCAGATAGGCAGAGCTTGATTGGAGCGGGCCTTTATACACCTACTTTATAAAGTACAGATGTGCACGTGTAAGATAGGCATGATCATTTATATCAGCAATAGGGCTAGTGTAAGTGATTGTGCCTAGATTCAACATGCATTTTCCACTAATGGCTCTATTTGATAAAGTATGCATGTGATGCAATTGACATGCATAAAAAAATGCATTAACCTAGGCGTACCTTATAAAATTCCCTTCAGCAAAGGTAATCCATGATGATACCAAACCTTGCCTATTCTTAGAAACATAGAAACATAGAAACATGATGACAGAAAAAGACCACATGGCCTATCTAGTCTGTCCTTCCATAACAACAACTACAACAGTCCACTTTTTACCTTTAGAGATCCTCTGTATTGGTCCCATGCTTTTTTGAATTCAGTTACTGTCCTCATCTCTACCACCTCCACTGGGAGACTATTCCATGGATCCACTACTCTTTCTGTAAAGAAATATTTCCGCATATCACTCCTGAATCTATCTCCCTTCACCCTCATCCCATGTCCCCTCGTAGCAGAACTTGCTTTCAATTGAAAGAGGCTCTCTCTCCCTGAACATTTATGCCACGGAGGTATTTAAACATCTCAATCATATCACCTCTATCCCGCCTTTCCTCTAAGGTGTACATATTAAGATCCTTAAGTCTGTCCTCATATGCTTTATAATGAAGCCCATTAATCATTTTAGTATCAACCCTCTGCACCGACTCCATCCTGTTCACATCCTTTTGAAGGTGTGGTCTCCAGAATTGCACACCATACTCCAAATGAGGTCGCACCAAAGACTTATACAGAGGCATTATCACCTCCTTTTTTCTGCTAGCCATTCCTCTCCGTATGCACCCAAGCACCCTTCTAGCTTTTGCCGTCGCCTTTTCTACCTGTTTAGCTACTTTAAGATCAGACACAACCACGCCTAGGTCCCGCTCTTCTTTAGTGGACAAAAGTACTTCACCTCCTATACTGTATTGGTCCCTTGGATTGCTGCAGCCCAAATGTATGACCTTCCATTTTTTAACATTAAATCCCAGCTGCCAAATTCTAGACCATTCTTCAAGCTTAGCTAGATCCCTCCTCATGTTATCTACACCTTCCTGGGTGTCTACTCTATTGCAGATTTTGGTATCATCTGCAAAGAGGCAAACCTTACCCGACAGCCCTTCCGCTATATCACTAACAAAGATGTTAAAAAGAATCAGAACAAGGACAGATCCCTGGGGCACACCACTGGTAACATCCTTCTCCTCAGAGTGAGCTCCATTTACTTGTACTATTTATCGCCTCCCACCCAACCAATTTCTAACCCAAGCAGTAACTTTAGGGTCCATCCCTAGGGTGCTCAGTTTGTTTATAAGTCGCCTGTGAGGAACAGTGTCAAAGGCTTTACTGAAATCTAAATACACCACATCTAGAGCTCTCCCTCGGTCCAACTCCCTGGTCACCCAGTCAAAGAAATCAATCAGATTTGTCTGACAAGACCTGCCTCTGGTGAATCCATGCTGCCTCGGATCCTGTAATCCGCTGGACTCCAGAAACCTCACTATTTTCTCTTTCAGCAGCGTTTCCAATAATTTACTCACCACCGAAGTTAAACTAACCGGCCTGTAGTTTTCAACCACATCCTTACTTCCGCTTTTGTGTAAAGGCACCACATGAGCCTCTCTCCAGTCCTTTGGCACCACTCCCGACTCCAATGAGGCATTAAAAAGGTCAGTCAGTGGAGTTGCTAGAACGTCCCCAAGTTCCCTCAGTATTCTAGGGTGTATCCCATCCGGTCCCATCGCTTTCTCTACTTTAAGTTGAGCTAGTTTCTCATGAACACAGTCTTCTGAAAATTGTTCAAGATGTCCCTCGCTTCTGTTCTTATTTGTGGGTGTTTTCTGAGGTCCTGCTCCTGGTTCTTCATCTGTGAACACAGAACAAAAATATTTGTTAAGCAATTCCGCTTTATCCTTATCAGCTTCTACATATTCCCCCCTGCACCCTTGAGTCTGACAATACCACTTTTGCCCTTCCTCTTCTCACTAATATATCTGAAAAATGTCTTATCCCCCCATTTTATTGCATTGGCTATTTCCTCCTCCTTTTGAATCTTTGCCTTCTTGACTACTTTGCTAGCTTCTCTAATTTTTTCCAAATACAGATGCCTGTCTTCCTCTCTCTGTGATCTCTTGTATTTCATGAAGGCCTCCCTCTTTTTCTTCACTTTTTCAGCTACTTCCTTCGAAAACCATAGCGGTCTCCTGTTCCTTTTGCCTTTATTTACCATTTTAACAAAAAGGTTGGTTGCCTTTAAAATACCCCCTTTCAGTTTTGCCCACTGTTTTTCTACATCCCCCAGCTGTTCCCATCCCACTAATGACTCCCTGAGGTATTGGCCCATCTTCTTGAACTCAAAGAAACCCAGTGGTCTTCTAGAATTTCATTGGCCAGATTTTTCAAGAAACCAAAGCACTGTTTTGTTCCTTCATGAAGTACAAGAGAAGTATGTCAGTCTACATGTATAAAGGCTTCTATTTACATATGGGGATGCTTCTAAAATAACTACCTTAGTCTCACAGATAATTCACTTTCCCCACCACACAATGGTGTGCCAAGGGTGGGGCAGTGGGTGCGGCCCACCCTGGGGGCCAGCTGGCAGTGGGTAACCCCTGCCATGCCCACACATTGGTAGACAGTGTGGCAAACATACGTACCTTCAAGATGGATGGCTTGCTGTGCTGTCTCCAATCTAGGCTGTCTCTTCTCTCCTGGCCAAAGTCTTGAAGGTATGCTTGCCACGCTGCCTTCAAATTGTGGGGCCAGGGGGTACATACCACACTGTGGAGCAGCACGCCATGGGGGGTGCCAGCTGCAAGGGGGAGTGCCCATCATGGGAACACCACTGCCACCACAATGCTCTTAGTAGCAGAGCCTGAAAAGTGACACTGCTTTTGCAGGTGATGGCTGTCTAACACCACAGTCTCAGTCACAGCTTTTACCCTGTCTGCAGCACAATCTGGTGCTTCTCCAGGTGCACACACTTCCAGTAAAATATCTCCTCTTACTGTCTGTACCTGCTGTTTGAAGCCTCACTGTGCTGCTATTTCAATATCTCAGTTGACATTATTGCTGCTACCCCTCACTCCCAGGACAACATTCTCACACCATTTTGACATTTCTATAGGTGCCAGAGGAGGATCCCTACCTATTTGCCAAATATCAACCACACTATGATGACACATATCTTGCAGTAATGTTGACTGGTTAGCATCCTTTCTTTCCCTTGCCGAAGAGCTCACAGCACAACGCTTCTGAAATACTCACTCGACCCATAGATTTGCAAATAATAAGCTGTTCTTCTTTTGTGCTCAATTGCCAACCTACTGAAGATGGCTCAGGTCTACACTATCAATCTCGGTGACTGTACCCCTCCCTCCCTCCCTCCATTCACTTACCTTACAACCCGTCATTTAACACATCAACCCATTCCCCCTTACCACCTTATATAACTCTACTATTACACACTCTATACTTAGCTCACCCATCACACATCCTATATTCTGTTTCTCATCCAACACACACCCCTATTTCTTCACCCACTGCAGTTAACATCCCCCTCAGCCATAGCAGTGACAATCCTCTCTCTCACCTGACTCCTCACTCAGCCACCACAAACTCTACCACCCACCAGAAAACACCCATTATCCAGCACACTCTATATTCCCTCCAAATAAAAAATACAAATTCTGTCATCCGTCACACAGAATAAAACTCCTCTCTGTCCAAGCACATACACCATACCTTACTCAGTGCACACTTTATACACCCACTCACACAACATGCAACCCACATAGCACTCCTCATCCATCAAACACTTCACATATCTACTCCCAGACACACATTGCACATACCCCCCCCCCACCATAATGTGTAATGCAACAGGCACCCGGTAGAGCATCCTTTACTCTCCAGACATCCTATAACCTCACTTTCACCAGCAGATATCATACACAGTTCCTCACCCAACACAAAGCATGCACATGCAGTAAACCAACAGAAGAACAGGAATGCCGCCAACTCATGGTGGAGGAACTGCTGACTGAACCACATAAAAAAAGATAATAGGAAGCTTCAGGTAGGGAGAATGATTGAATGCAAGAGGGAAGGAAAGAGGGGGAGTGAAAGGGAGAGGGAGGGGAGAGGAGGAAAGGGGAAGAGTGCAAGGGAAAGGAGATGGAGGAAAAGAGTATACAGTATATACAAGGGGGTAGCGAACATTCTAAGGGAAAGAGGGAGAGGGGGGAGAGAAAACCCTTCCAGGCATATACACCTACGCAGACTCAGGTTCCTCCTCTGAGTTTTAGCTGGTTCTACCTGTTAAATGTAGCTTTTAGATTCATTCAAAAATATTGCAATGAAAAAGAGAATGAATATGAGGCTGGCACCTTGTAAAGTTATTGGTCAATACCAGTCGGCAGCATTTGGCATTTGTTTTTGTGGAGATGAGATCTTCATATTTATGCAACACGAGCTTCTTATTTTTCTCATTATCCAAACAAGTCTCCCTTCAGGTATCCTAATTTAGCTATTCCTCATATCATACCATCTGTTCCTCTCTTTGCATCATTTTCCACCAGACTAATTCATGAGTACTGGATAAATATCATATTCACACTGGTATATAAAATCCACATGGAAAAATACTTTGACCTCTGATCTGTGCTAACAAACCTCTTCAACATAGTTGACTTTCTATGCAAATAATGTAGTTAATTAAGTGAAACAGCATAGTAGAAAATACTAACTTAGCCTCTTCCAATGGGAGCAAGAGGAGCGTGATGAAATGTACCTGTACTAGCCTTTTGTTCTCCAGCTTCCATTTCGTCCATTTGACTCCATAAGTGCAAGAGAAAAACGTGATCCCAGAGATATGTGCGCGTCTTCAAAACATTTTTTTGAGCAATTCAGTGCAAATAAAGGTCAGCAAACAAGTTGTAGGTAATTCCTTTTTCTTGGACAGCTAAATATATTCTTGACAAGCTTTCAAGAGTTATAATTTCTTCATCAGGTCTATGAAGGGTTTAAATACTACAAACTCATCTAGGCTTCCAGCTGTCTGCATGTCATTGGATATCAAAGCAAAGTGTGGGATTCAGTGACTGTTAACCTTACATCAGACAAGACCTGTTTGATGTAGTCTGCCTCATGAAAAACAAAAATCATAAAAGGCAAAATAATAGAGAACAATGCAACATTACAAATAAATTGAAGGCCTAAAATAATAGGTTACAGTGCCATTATTAGAAACATATCAATCATAAAAGGGAGGGGGAGAAGGGTAGAGGAAGGTTATCTCTGAGGTGTATCTGACCCACCATCAAAGGCTAGGGAGAAAAAAGTGAATCTTTGGTTCTGATATGAATTGGGTACGGTTCAGTTCTCCTTTCAAATGAGGAGAGAGAGAGTTCCACAAAATGGGACTAAAAGAGGAGAAGGCTGTCTCTGTGGTAGTGTTTAAGAAGTAATTGTATGTTGTAGGTAAAATTAATTGATAAATACAGTTTGAGCAGGCAGATCATGCAGTTATGTGGAATGAGAAGATCAGAGGGATAAAGTGACTTGTTCATATGCAGAACTTTATGAATTATTACACAGACTTTGTATTGAATCCTTGAAGTTAATTGGGAGCCAATGTAGAGATCTGAGAACTGGATAACTTTATTCACCCTGAATATTGTTGAGTTTTCACTTGTATGCTTTTAGATTTACCTTTTAACCCGCTGATTGTCTTTGCAATTTTGCCCCTGATGGAGGCATAACATGCCAAAAAACAGCTGTGTCGGGCTCAATAAAGTTTGTTGCTGATCAATTTGTCCCCTCAATTTTTGCTTTTCTTTTGGTTCTTGTTGCGGGGGTGTCCCTTTTTGTTTTGTTTTTTTGTATTTTAGGAAATCCTGCCCTATTGGATCCTCCTCAGGGTAGCTCCTGGCTCCTTATTCCTTCTGTCATGGGATCAACAGAGTAACCCCCTCCACAGACACTGCGACTCTCATTCCCCAGTTAGAGCTTTGATTACTGATGGGGCAGGATCTGTCAGCCTCATCTCTTAGTGGTCAATCTCCTTTTTGTTTGCACTGAGACCTTGGTGGTACTCAGGCTCTGTGTGGATAAACATTAGAACTGCTCGATAGAAAAGAGACCAAGAAAAGACCCCCTTCCCTCCAAAACTGGGGCTTCAAATAAGTTAGGAAATCCATCTAGCTCCTCCTTTGGACACATTTCAAATGGGATACTCAACTAGAGGATCCTGAGAGATGTTTTTTTTAATGCTTTCTACAGGGAAGTTCTACCCCTGAATGGGCATAAAGCAAGAACTTGCACCACAATGACCCAGGGTCCCAAATAAAAGCAATGAAATAAATGCAGTAAAAAAAACAAAGACAAAAAACAAACTTAAAAAATGTCTGTGAACACCTCTGTCATTCAGTAATTAGAATGACTTACAATTCCTAAAATTCATACATTTTATATTATTTTGTCAAGGACATCACTAGGAATGGGCACATGGGTCTCATGTCTCAGTTTAATTTGACAGTGCATCCAATGCCAAGAGAATCCCCCTCAAAAAGGATTCAAGGCTTAAGCTGTCCTCATAACAGCTTGTAATCCCCTCTGTCTTTTAGGGTATCAATTGAACTGATATGAATGATAGATCATTCAGTTTTATATTCATATCTTCTGAATCATCTTTATTCATGACCTGAAAATAATTATAAGTCAGAAAATCTGAAAGAAATAGCTTGTTAATTTCAAAATAAATATTCATAGGCTTAAAGGCCAGCAATAAATATTTTTCTTAGACTGAACTACTGAAGTAATAATGCTGATTATTTATATAGTATCATTGGTGTACATTGTGATGAACAAGATGCTTTATATGTCAATATTCTTGCCATTAGTTTAACTAGCTCAAGGTCACCATAGGAACTGTAGCATAGAGAAGCTGAATGGAACTACCTCAGTTACAAGTCTGTCTTCTAGCCCCCACCACAGGTTTTGTGTGCCTGTACACATGGAGGGTAATTCTAGACTGTGCCTAGTTAACATGAAGTTTCACATTCCTATTTTATGCTTATTTTATCAAATTAACTATGGGCATACTTGATTTTATAAAATAATATCATAAGTGGAAGAGAACAGGCCTTAAATTAAGGCATGATCACTTACACCAGCATGACCATGCCTACTTTTTGCATATAATATAATCTACATGTGTACTTGCTTACACTGCCCTTGCTTCACCTAAACTCCACCCACATGCCCACAGTGAAGGTATCAACCATGTAAACAGCATCCGTACTTTGCTCTAGCTGTTATTTTAGAAGAAGTGATTTACTCATATAAGTGGCCACTTAAGCAGGCAAATGACTAATATACTGGCATTTATGCATACTGTTGACACAAAACAATAGGCACCTCCTTTTAACATTGTCCCCATTGGGTATCATTTTTATCTGTATGCAAAGCACGTTCTATACATGGAAAGAGCTCTAATAGAACTGCATGTAGTATGTACTCAAAAAATGAGGTGCATGGAAAGTGTGCCTGCTTGTACGCAATCTGAGCATACAAGTACTGGCTTGGGCAGAGTTGTGATGTACTGTGTGTATGTATTTCATAATATGTGTGACCATGCACAGAGTACATGTGTGTAAATTTGTGTGTGATTATTTGTGTGCTACTGGGGCTGGTTTCAGATGCCTATTTTATAAGCACACATAGACATCTTTTCCCAACTGACATAGGTGCCCTGTACTAAAATTAACCAAGTAGGGGAAGTTTTCAAATTGAATAGCTGCAATGTATGAAAGTAGAAGTACTTTGAAAATTGCCTAAGAGAAAAGTATCTGTGCGTATTGGTATCTCTATTTTGAACAGATACTTTTTATCAATTAAAACTTATATTCCACACCAATTCCTTGGTGGATTACAAAAGTGCATACATAATTAAATGCACATAGACAAAAATGTTTACAAATTAAGAAATACAAATTCATAAAAAATTTTAAATTTAAATAAAAAACTGGAGAATATATTCATTCTTAAGCTGGCTGTTGTACAATTAACAAATACAGGGTGGCCCAAAAAAAGTGAGAACATCTCGTAGCATATACGTTATTTAGAAATTCAAAAAGACAGATGTAAACGATTGACAAATTTTTAAAAAAAAGATGGCGACCGGAAATTGTCGAAATAAAGATGTTATATAACTAAAAAAAGGTAAATAAGTAAACTATTTAAGCTTTTAATTTACGAGATGTTCTCACTTTTTTTGGGCCACCCTGTAGGTCTAACCATATAACGTTGGGAAAGCTTGCCGAAAATATATGTTTTTAGCTTTCACCGAACTAACAAATCAGAAATTAAGCACAGTTCTGTTAGTAATGATCAGGGCTGTTTCTTGGGTTTCTGACGCCCCCCCTGCAATCTATAGATTGGCGCCCCCTCCCTCATTATTATTAATGTTGATTATACCTCTCCTCCCCTCCATAAGGAGCCTACCCAAAAAAACAGCATTGTAAATACTGTAGCGGGCCCTGGAACATTCAAACACCTATTTGAAAAGCTGAACAATTCAGATTCCTACAGTACAGATTCCCACATACTACTACTACTACTATTCATCACATGTAAAGTGCCATGCACGCAGCGCTGCACAGCTGACCTAACAAGAGGTAGCCAACATACAAGAGACAGTCCCTGCCCGTCAGAGTCAAGCTCATCGGAGCTTGCAATCTAGTTAGAACAAACATAAGTTAGAACAGTATAGGGCATTAGTCAGTTCTGCGCAAGGTAGAGCATTAGTCAGTTCTGCGCAAGGTACGGTGCGGTCAGTAGTTTGGTCATAAATGATGACGGGGGTTAGGGTTAGATGAGGAAGGAGTCAGGATCTGAATGCAACAGTGAAGAGGTGGGTCTTCGATCTGGATTTGAAGAGGGCCAAGGAGGATGCCAGGCACACAGATGCAGGTAGGCTGTTCCAGGTGTAAGGTGCAGCAAGGTGAAAGGAGTGCAGTTGGGAGTTCGCAGTGCGTGTGAAAGGCATTGATAGAAGTAATTTGTTAGCGGAGTGCAGATTTCGAGAGGGGATGTAGGGAGAGATAAGAGATAAGAGGTAGTTAGGGGCCATAGAGTGGATGCATTTATAGGTTAGCAGGAGAAGCTTGAATTGGATGCGGGATTGGACAGGGAACCAGTGAAGCAACCTGAGAAGAGGAGTAACGTGGGCATGGCGAGGTTGGAAGAAGATTAGTTGAGCGGCGTGATTTTGTATAGATTGGAGGGAAAGAAGGTGGCTAGCGGGAAGCGGGTGGCTACATACAAACTCCATGTTAACTGAACATCTGGCCTTTGTCCCACATTCAGAACACAGACCCTCACCAAGTACAGAATAACTGAATCCAACCTAAAAACAACAATATGTAGATAAAAATTAAACTGCAACCCCAAGAAACCAGATTCTGCATACAATGCAACACCAGAAAAATAGAAAGAGATGCATTTCCGTGTACTGTATAAAATATAAAGATTGAAAATAAAATTATTTTTTCTACCTTTGTTGTCTGACTCTTTTTTTCTCTGATCATGCTGGTCCCAATCTGAGGTTTCTGTTTTCCTCTGTCTTCTCCTAGCTCTCTTTCTATGGTCTCTAGTCCATCTGTCATTTCTTGTCGCCTCTTTTGTTTTCTTCACTTTGTTCCATCTTGGATATTGATCTTTTCCCTTCAGCTTTCTTCCATTTATTTTTCTTTCTGTCTACTCAGACTTCATTACTCTTTCTTTATATCCAGGCCTCAATCCCCCTCTTTTTTGCTCCATCTACCTGCCACTTTTCAACCTTCACCCCAGTTCTCCCATTTCCCACCTCTTTTTTCCTGGTCCATTGTTCGCCATTCTACTCATTCTCTCTCCCCCTCATCCCCCCATCCAGCATATCCCATCTCATTTCTTCTCCCTCTCTCTTTCTTTCCCACTTGGAAAAAATATTGTGCGACACCATCCCCAGCATCTTCTTTCTTTTTCCGAGTCAGCAGCAGAAAGATCTCAGAGCACCATCCCCAGCTTTATCTTTATTTCTTCAAGTTAGCACGCAGCAGCCAGTGCTGCCTGTAGCATTCACTTCCAGAGAATGGCCCCACGCATGGGATGTGAATGCTACGGGCAGCACTGGCTGCTGTTGCTGACTCAGAGAAAGAAAGATGAAACTGGGGATGGTGCTGCACGATGCTGGAGCTGCATGCACAATGAGTTGTGACAGCTCCTGGGCCCACCATCTGAGTCCGTACTTGGTGTCCCCATACCCAGCCAATCTTAGATTCTGTCTTCTTCTTTTCTCCCACCCAATTTTAAAGTTTCCAACTAAGTCCCATTCCCTGCCCTACCCCATCTCCCTTTCCCCAGTACCACCTCCTACATCGCTTCTGCACACTGCGACGCTCCTGCCCCCGCCCTAGGGCTGAAGGACAGGAGTGGCCTATTGTCCCGTGAGGAATGGATTAAAACTATTCCCTTGGAATGATGGGAGATGTAGTTTTGTTCTCCTTTCTCTCACTGATAAATGTAGTTGCGCCAGAGACGGTAAGGCTTTGCAAGAATATTTTATTCGTGTTGGGGAGATTCCTCCAGCGCATCAAAATTCAGATACATGAACATAAATGGTGCTTTAAATGGTAACAGAAGAAACTCAGGAATATAAGACAACGTAAAGTGAGATCAGCTTTTCTTCTATGGAGCTTAACTCAGCTCTGCCTCAAGAGGTGACTTACATATATTGCAGCCTCATGCAATCACTGTTCCATTCACAGTGTGAACTCAAACTCAGGTGCAAACAATTAGGTTTTCAGAGCACGGCAGCAGAAACCTCCACGTTGTATTCTTTTCATACAAGGTACAGGCAAGCTTTGTTATACTGCTATTTCCTTACAGCATATTGAACAGTCCATGCTATTATCATCAGAGTTTATCAAAGGTAAGGCATTTTCCACTTGCATAAAGTCTTCTGACTGCACAGAGCTATTGTCCTCATTCAGCTTTGACTGTCTGCCTGCTTTCAATTCTAAGAACTCTTTAAAGTCCTGAAGGAGCAATTCAGTCTGTTCAGTTCCTGACAAACAGTTGTCAGCCAACACTGAGTTTTTCTCCCAGTCAATAATGTTTCCCCCTTCAGCTCTTGGCTTGAATGACTCAGGGTAACAATTGGGATCTTTTAAAACAGCCTTAAATATAGGAGATGGGACTTTACCTTCTCTATCCAGGTTCCTATAGAAACTGTTGTCTTTCTGCCAGGCTCCTCTCCTTTTAGGTAGCTCAAAAGCTTTGCAGCTGTGAGTGCTTCTGGGTCTCTCCGGTCCAAACTGTATCCACGAGGGCTCTGCCTTTTCCCAAGACTCTAAACCAGGGCTTCGTCCACTTCTCGCAGGACTTCCTTTCCAAGCACCTGTTAAGATCCTTGCATGTCCTCTGCTGCTACCAGGCTCAGACGTGCAGCCAAACTGCTTCCTGGTCAACTGCTCATGGCTTTCCTGTTTCTCACAGCTATTCTGCTTCTGCTTCCAGGCCCTCTGCTCCTGGGAATTCTGCTTCAAGCTATTCTCTCTCTTCTTGTTCTTCTTGATCCCCTTAATCTCCTTAATCTGTTTAGCAGCGTCCTTCACCACTTCATAAAGGGATTCTTTCTCAGACACACCCTGTCCAACCCCTGGGTGTGCCCAATCAGCACTGCTCAACTCCTCCCCTGGGCTGGTCTTCATTCTCAGCTCACCAGAAGAGGGTTTTTTTTTCCTTTTAGGATTGTAAATCCTGTGTAAATCCTGCTGCATTTCAGGATTTCCTTCAGTCTCCATTTCCTCAGGAGGACGCTCTTCACCACAACACCCACCCAGCTACTTCCATCTCTGATATTCATTAATCCTGCCGTTCCTCCTTCTTACCCCAGCAGCCATTCTTATGTCTCTCCCTCTCAACTGTTCCCACTGTATGATCTTTTTTCTTCCCTCCCACATAAAATATCTGTCCCCCTCTTGATCCTCACTCCCCAGATATGTTTTTTCTTCCTCTAGCCCCAGCCCCACCCCCTTCCAGTCCTTCCCAAGCATCAGCTCCCTTCTAGTTCCAGCCCCTCCCAGCATCATCTTCCTTCCAGTTCCAATCTGTCCATCTCCCAGCATCAGCCCATTTCCAGTTCTAGCCCCCCTAGTATCAGTCCCCCTCCAGTCCCAGTCCCTCCCAGCATCATCTCCCTTCCAATCTCCCCATCCCCCAGCATCAGCCAGTTCCAGTCCTAGCCACCCCCCCCCCCAGTATCAGTCCTCCTCCAGTCCCAGTCCCTCCCAGCGTCATCTCCGTTGCAATCCCAGGCTCCCCACCCCCCAGCATCATCCCATGTCGAGTACTAGCCCTCTAGTGTCAGTCTTCCTCCAGTTCCAGTCCCTCCCAGCATCTCACTTTCAGTATCTCCATCTCCCAGCATCATCCCATTTCCAATTCTAGCCCCCAGAATCATCCCACTCCAGTCCCAGCCCCTCCCAGCATTATCTCCCTATCAATAGCAGTCTCCCCATCCCCCAACATTACCCATTTCCCATTTTAGCCCCCAATCCTCTTTCATTGGCAGTGCCCCCCCTCCACATACACACATGGCCCCACACCACAAGGGGCCCTGTTTATGCCTGACCAGTTTCAGAGAGAACCAGTGAATCCCAAAGCCTGGTGCCCTGGCTCACCTCTGCACAGCTGCGGGAGTAAACTGCGGTGTTTTCCTTTACTACTGCGGTTGTGAGAAGTAGCAGATACCAGTGCTGCTGAGTTCCTGGAAGTTAAACAGGGGCATTCCCTGTCTCCTGCGCAAGGCAGGAAGTGCCCCTGTTTAACCTCCAGGAACTCAGTGGCGCCGGTATCTGCTACTTTTCACAGCTGCGGGAGCAGGGGAAAATGCCTCTGTTTACTCCTGCAGCTGTGCAGAGGTGAACCAGAGCGCTAGGCTTCGGAACTCACTGGCTCCCTCTGTAGCTGGTCAGGCATGCGCGAGGCCCCTCATGCCTGCACCTGCCTAGGATCGGCCCTGCTTGGGGGGTGGGCATCTAGCAGCGGTGCCCCCGGAGGACTGCACCCCCCTGCCATGCTTACCCCATTTACCAGGTAGCGCCAGCCCTGATAATGAATTCCAACAAGCAGGAGAACTCATGGAAAATAACCTATTATGCAGAGTTTGAAAATGAATTCTTTTAAAAGGTGGAACATCAAGATTAGATTCCTGGGAATGAAAAGACCTTATAGGACAGTATAACCACAGAAGATCTGAGAGACTTGGTGGTGCTTGCTGATGGATACATTTAAAGGTGATAATAATCACTTTGAATAAAATCCAGAACTTTATTGGAAATGAGTGCAAATTAAACAGTTGCTGTGAGATATCTGCAGATGGATTACAACCAGTTACCAAACATGGTGCTGCATTCTGAACGGACTGCAGAGGACGGAGTGTACAAGCAGGAAGACCAAGAAAGATACTGTTACAATAATCAATGGTGACAGTACTAAAGTTTGAAGTATGGTGTGAAAATTTGTGGCAGACAAAAGCGGTTTTAATTGTTTAAGCATGTACAACTTATAATAAGCTTCTTTTAACAAGTTTTTAAATATGTGTCTGAAAATTTAACTGTGTGTCAATAGAAGGTAACAGACTGTCTTGATAAAAAATGAATTTGGCTCAGGCAAGTCCCAATAAAGATACAGAATCTCAGGATTTTTTTTGTGTCCAATATTTGTTTGTTTCATGACATCCAAACTTTAATAGACGCAATGCAAAAAGAAACATACTTAAGACAGTCTACTAAAGATGATAAAACAGGAACAACAAATTGAACATCGTCAGCGTAAATATGAACTTTCACATTCAAAACATCAAAAACTTTACTTTATGTAATGGAGGCTGGCCATGAAGGGGTTCCAGCCCATAAGTGAACTGCTAGGGGAAAAGGGGGGCTCTTAGGGGAGCGCAAAAGGGGCAGATAACAGGTGCAGAGGTGGCACAAGAGGCATATAAAGGTCCAGGGATCAGAGGGGTGGCCTCCTCTTTCAGGCGGGCCACAAGCAAATAAACAGGACCGAGGCCACCATACTTCCAGGACTGAGCAATCAAGTGAAACTAAGGTCGCTGCACTCCCCCACACTGAAGCCACCGCTGTCTTTCCCAGGCCTCTGCGTAGGCAGACCAGGCGCTCACAGGCTCCTGATTGTAGTGTCAGGAAGGAGCAAGCACCTGCAGCCGCATGAAGTAAGTGCCGAATTGAAGCATGGCCAGTGAGCCACAAGCAGAGGGAGGAAGAAGCAAAAAAAAAAAGCAGCACAGAGGTGGTATGGCTGTGAAGAAGGTGGCAGGCTAACATTCAGTGGCGTGAGGACAGCATGGGATCCGCTTACCTAAGGCAGCTGGTTGTGGCAGGCATCCCCAGGCTTCTCTCCAGCATGAGGACAGAGCTCCCAGCAGAGGTGACAGCCATCTTCACTCCAATTATGTTGCATGAAGTGAGCAGAGCTCAAGCCATAGCCAGATTCTTAAAGGGCCAGGTCCTATACCCCTGCACTTGCAGAATACCTTACTGTGCTTCACATAGCACTAAGGCAGACCTTCGCCAGATAGGGATCCTAGCACAGGGCAGGAGGAATAGCCCCAAGCAGGAGACCAAGGACAAGCAGTTGCCTGCCAAGCAAGGTAAAGGGAAAGCCAGCAAGGCTGGGACCAGGGGACAAGCAAGCAAGAAATCAAAGAAAGTGAGTGGGCTGGCCAATAACAGCAGGAGAGCAGCAGCAACAATAATGTGGTGTGGGACAGGAACAGACAGGGATAGTGTGGCGAGAGCATGGGTGCAAGGCAGAGCACTGGGACTGCATGAAGGCACCTGGATCACAGGATCAGCCCCAATGTTCCCAACGCAGCGCCAATGCTTGAAGATGACTGGCAAGGGGAGCCAGGAGTGTGTGATCTCTTGAACAAAGTCAGAGCCATTGCTACAATCCATGGAGCAGGTCATGTGCAGACTGTACTGAGTTCACTAGAGGAACCACAGGATACAGTGCGCTTGACGCCAGGAGACAAGGGTGTTAGCCCGACACGACACCAGGGAGACATGGACAGAGGGGTGAGTACAAGCATTTTGCTTGCACTATATGGGATGCTGTAGTGTTCATGGGGTGGGGGGAGAACTGGTGGGATTTGGGAGGTGACACAGCTGGGGGGCAGGAGCATGAGGGGGCAGGAAGTCCTGGATATGGGAAGCAAGCCTCAATGCCACAAAGAGGAGGTGATACTGAAGTGGGGAGGGAAGGGGTTATGGTGGCAACACAAGTATGGGGGGCTTGGGGGGAACAGCAGCAGGGCATCCTGGGGTTATTGCAGAAATTGGTTCAAATGGCAGCAGCAAGTGGTGTGAACAGAGAAGAGCTCTAGCAAGGGCGAGTGCACGAGGGGGTCAAGGCCTGACCCAAGAGGGGCAGGGAGGACAGCGATGCAACGGACACCCCATTGGGGGGGGTCATGGGGCACTGTTATTGGGCGGTATGCAAGTGAGCATGGTGGTAAAAAGCGCTTAGGGGGTCATTCTAGAATATGAGTAAGGGATGTCTATGTGCGGTGGGGACATGTTTGTGGTGAAAATCTCCGACCATATTCCAAAATACTGCTGACATGCACGTCCAGGGCGCTAGCATGAACATAAGAACATAAGATATGCCATACTGGGTCAGACCAAGGTCCATCAAGCCCAGTATTCTGTTTCCAAGTGGCCAATCTAGGTCATATGTACCTAGCAGTTTCCCCAAGAGACACAAGTTCCACAATGCTTGTACTGGGTCAAGCATTGATATCTTCGGTCACTTCTTAATAATGGTTTATGGACCTTTCCTCCAGGAACTTGTCCAAACCTTTTTTAAAACCCAGCTACACTAACAGCCTTTACTACATCCTCCGGTAACAAATTCCAGAGTCTGATTACACGTTGAGTGAAAAAATATTTTCTTTTATTAGTCTTAAATAGTTTACCCTGTAGCTTCATTGCATGTCCCCTAGTTTTTCTATATTCTGATAACGTAAACAATCGATCTACGTTTACCCATTCCACTCCATTCATTAATTTATAGACTTCTATCATATCTCCCCTCAGCCGTCTCTTTTCCAGGTTAAAGAGCCCTAACCTTTTTAGCCTTTCTTCATAGGAGTATCCTTTCATCCCCTTTACAATTTTGGTGGCTCTTCTCTGAACCTTTTCTAAAATCGCTATATCCTTTTTAAGATACGGCGACCAGAATTGCACACAATATTCAAGGTGCGGTCTCACCATGGAACGATATAGAGGCATTATAATATCTTTTGTTTTATTTTCCATTCCTTTCCTTATCATACCTAGCATTCTATTTGCTCTCTTGGCCGCCGCTGCACACTGGGCCGAGGGTTTTAACATGCTATCCACAATGACGCCTAAATCTTTTTCATGGGTGGTGGTTCCTAATGTGGAACCTTGCATCGTGTAACCATAGTTTGGGTTGTTCTTCCCTAGGTGCATAACCTTGCACTTGTCCACATTAAATTTCATCTGCCATTTTGATGCCCAGTCTTCCAATCTGTCAAGATCCTCTTTCAATTTTTCACAATCCTCTTGGGTTTTAACAACTTTAAATAGTTTTGTGTCATCTGCAAATTTGATAACCTCACTCGTTATTCCACTTTCCAGGTCATTTATGAATATGTCAAAAAGCAGCGGACCCAGCACAGATCCCTGGGGTACACCACTATTCACCTTTCTCCATTGGGAAAATTGGCCATTTAACCCTACCCTCTGCTTTCTATCTTTTAACCAGTTCCTGATCCACAATAGTACACTGCCTCCTATCCCATGACTCTTTAGTTTTGCCAAAAGTCTCTGATGAGAGGGACCTTGTCAAAGGCTTTCTGAAAGTCCAGATACACAATATCAACCGACTCACCTTTGTCCACCTGTTTATTCACTCCTTCAAAAAAACATAACAGATTAGTAAGACAAGATCTTCCTTGTCTAAAGCCATGTTGGCTGTCTCCCATTAGGTTGTGACTATCTACATGCTGAGTAATTTTATTCTTTATGATGGTTTCTACCATTTTTCCCGGTACTGACGTCAGGCTCACCGGTCTGTAGTTTCCCGAATCACCCCTGGAACCCTTTTTAAAAATTGGTGTTACATTGGCGATCCTCCAATCTTCAGGTATTAGAGATGATTTTAATGATAGTTCACAGATTACTGATAGCAGGTCTGCAATCTCATATTTCAGTTCTTTCAACACCCTTGGATGTATACCATCCGGCCCAGGTGATTTGCTACTCTTCAGTTTATCTAATAGTTGTAAGACATCTTCCCGATGTATCGATATTTTCTTCAATTCTTTCGCACCTTTAAATACCACTTCAGTCATGGGTAACATCCCCACATCTTCCTCAGTAAAGACCGAAGCAAAGAATTCATTCAGTCTCTCCGCTATTGCCTTGTCGCTCTTAGTGCTCCTTTAACCCCTTTATCATCTAATGGACCAACTGACTCTCTCACAGGTTTTTTGCTACGAATGTACTTGAAAAGGTCTTTATTTCGTGTTTTTGCTTCCTCAGCAAGCTTCTTCTCAAATTCTCTCTTTGCCTGCCTTATCAATGCCTTGCATTTGACTTGCCAGTGCTTGTGCTGTTTCCAGGTTTCGTCGTTTGGCTCTTTTTTCCATTTCCTGAAAGATGCTTTTTTGGCAACAACAGCCTCTCTGACCTCACCTTTAAACCATGCTGGCAGTTTTTTGGACTTCCTTCCACTTTTCTTAAGGCGTGGAATACAGCTGGTCTGGGCTTCCAAGATAGTATTTTTCAACAACACCCAAGCTTGATGTATGTCTTTAACCTTTGCAACTGCTCCTTTTAGTTTTTTCTTAACTATTTTCCTCATTTTATCATAGTCTCCCTTTTGAAAGTTAAAAGGTAGTACTGTGGATTTCCTTACTATCCCCCAATGCTTGGAGAGCTAAGAATGTGGGTGGGAGAGGGCAGAACAGGGGCATGGTCAACCACAGAGATGTAGAAAGTGTATTCATGAAAGGGCCATTTACGTATGAAGTGTAACCAGAAGTGTAACCATGTTATTCATGCTGAAACTGTACATCAACACACTGCTGTCTGTGATGGGCAACCTAGGAGATGCATGTTCTACCTGAAGGGCCTGGCATCAGCGGTTACTTTGTGGGGACATGCAGGATTGGAAACGTGTAATGTTTCAGAATACAGTGGGCATGGGGACATCCAAAACCTTTTCCTGCATCCGAGGTATGGGGCTGGCTGAATAGCGCCTGCACGCGCCCCGCAAAAAACATCTAGCTCCTGGATTCCAGCCCCGCAAGCACATGCAGACTCATGGATACGGAATTAGGTGCAATTGGGGCCCGTGTCTGATATAGACATGTCCATGTCCCATACAATCACATTATACAATCACATTATGGTATGTGAATAGGGGAATCCATGTCTACACCGTGGGCCTGCCCAAAATACCCCCTCGTACTGCTCACACCACTCTTCCAGGGAATGTTAATGTGGTAAGCATCCTAAGATGGCATTTCCATGTGTATAGCAGTCTATACATGAAATGCTGATGTCTAGATGTGGGAATAGCTCTGAAACAACCCCCTAAATCTGCCAGGCACTAATAACCCCACTACTAGACTTCTGCAACCCAATCTACCTTGGTCTATCAAAACAAACGCTCAGCCCGCTTCAATTGGCACAAAACACAGCAGCCCGCATAATATCTGGCACAACAAGACATGAACACATCACACCCATACTGAAAGATCTACACTGGCTTCCAATCACCTCACGCATCAAATATAAGACAGTCATAAACATCTTCAAGATCAAACAACAGTCATCGGCCCTCAGCCTACAAACACTCATACAACCTGACAGAAGCACACGACCAAGGAGGAGAGGCACTTCCAATCATATTAACACCCCAAAAGACCTCACCAAGGTCCTTAAGGACACCGCGGAACGAGCCCTTTCCCTGGCCACACCAGCAATTTGGAACACCCTCCCAGACGAACTAAGACTAACAACAGACCTCAAAGACTTTCGGAAGCAACTTAAGACAACACTATTCATCGAACACTATGGTCACGTCACATGATCCATTCACCAAGCAAGAACAAAAGACCACCCCCCTCCCCTGATCCTTGTACATAAGAATGTATAATAGCGCATGATGTAAATAGCTCAACAAGAATCCAATACACACCACCACAAACACACAATATGTATCACTGCATGAACACACTTGAACCACTCTTATGATTGTTTGCTGTGGAGACCGCCTCGATTGAAGGAGAAGGCGGTATAGAAATACTTTTAAATAAATAAATAAATAAAAATCAGCGAAGATGTGTGTTAAGATCCATATATGACTATGTAATAAAGAAATGGACAAAGAGGATGCACATAGATCTAGGTTTGCCCCATAACCATGAAAGTTGCTGGACTAATCATAGTACCAGGTAATATGATTCCCTAGGAGTCGCTCAGTGAATATGTCCGCCAATGTCAGAGACAAGTATATGGGAGGTAGGTCAGCCAAAAGCTACAGTAAAATCATCTGTCTCATAAATCAAGGGGACCTAATGTCTGTTATTCTTCCAGATGGGATATGTTAGTATCTAAAGCAAAAGTGTTTCCCAGATGTAAAGTCACCAAGGCCACTGTAGAAAAAACATGGAATATGTTGAAGCCAATCGCCAATGGTGGAAGAAAGCCCATCATTTAAAATGCCAGCCATGGTTTTAAAGAAATACGCATTCCAGACTGTGATATGGATAATCAGTACTGCTGGATAGATATCCAAAGCGTGACTGCAGCAAGTCAGATGTAGAGTGGCAGTATCTGGCTCCCATATGTAGAACTGTGCATTATAATTTAGCAGGATCTAACTCCACCCAGGCATTATCCAGATAGTGTCATGGTGGTTAGACAGATTAACAAGTGTAATATAACTATTGTATGTGCTTTGAAAACACCAATGGCCCCTTGTGCCCATGTTGACCAGGGTGAATGAGTGCTGCGGATGCAAAGAGCAAGTACAGGGGCTGGCCTGACACAGTGCATGCCTGACCAGACCCAACATCATGGGCCCATGGAAACGCCAATGGCCAGAGGTATGGGAATGGATGCTAGACAAGGCACCCACATACCTGTCCACGAGGTGTAATGCCTGCCAACCATGAGCAGTGTGATGCCTGCAATGCAGGCTATAGCTACTGGCAGCCATGCATATCACATAATGGATGTGTAGTTCACTGGAAACAGCACTACCTAGGAACCTGACAAGCAGGGGTTCACAAGCCACCAGTGGCCAATGCAGTAATGTAACATCCGCAACACCACATCGTGCAGAATATGAGACACAATTGTCTGTCCACTGGAATGCAGCAACCACACCATGCAGAGAAACATCTGCACAGCACAGCCAAGGAGAAACAAATGTGGCCAGGATAGCCACTGATAAACACAAAGAAGAGCAAATACTCTTGCAGTAGAGATCGGGTAACACAAGGAGCAAGCGACATATGAAGGTCACAGGCACTGTTCCCTCTAAGCTGTGCACGTGTGCGCGCGCACACACCTCGCCGAGTGAGCGCACATACTTTACAACAGAGCGCACAAAAATTATGGTTCTGATTCTGATAGAAAACAACTCAGACGTCTTAAAATGTAAAAGTTGTGATTGTAATTACTAGAAATTTTCTGCTTCATTTAGTAATCATCTATTTTCATTTAATTTGATTACAATCAATGTGGTGTACATACTGTATTCTGACGTGTAGTCAAATTTTAAAGTATATAACTCCGAGTGTCGTTATGTGGCGCACAAAAATTTAACCTTCCTTCAAAAGCTGCACAGCTGATATTTTATGCGCACACAGCCTACAGAAAATTAGAGGGAACATTGGTCACAGGAGCATTTATTTTAAGAACCCCAACGCGTTTCAGCAATGCCTTCCTCAGGGGTATGAAGCTTATGTATAATATGCTTTTATTGTATCGATTTTATTTTATAAGCTGCATACCCCCTGAGGAAGGCATTGCTGAAACGCATTGGGGTTCTTCAAATAAATGCACCTGTGACCTTCATATGTCTCTTGCTCCTTGTGTTACCAGGATAGCCACTGGCCATAAAGCAAGACAGGAGCAACCAAATGGGTCACAGTGCCACCAGTTCCCCAAGGCCTGCAGGAGCCCCAGGACACACACACCTGAGCACAGGCACCAGCCCTACACCCTTGTGCTGATGTCTGTCTGGGCAGATGGGGGCCAGACAAGGCCTGCGGAGGTTGCAGAGTCTTGTCACCTGGGGCAACCAACACCCTAGTTGTGGATGGAGCCCCAGGGCAAGCACCTAATTTTATGGCAGTGGATGTGTGTCCAAGCAGATCCAGATGGGAGGAGGGGGTGACAAATGTAACAGTGGTCCCAACAGGGACATGTGCCCCAGGTATGTAGTGATGATGGCAAATGCCCAAGCAGCGACAACCAGAGGTGGCACAGAGGAGCAATAGCCAGCAGACTGATGCCACACATACCAGGAACCAAGGCTGGACAGTGTGTGCCAGCCACAGACATATCAATGTGCGAGTACTGCAGCACCACATGAACATATGTGTCTATTGCCTGCAGAACAGTGTGTCCCTGCACTCACCCAAGGCCAGACCTATGAGGGAGTTCTATCCTGTGGTCCCACTTATGGTTGGTGGTTATGGTTTAGGCACTTGATATACCTTCCTTTACTATGTACATCAAAGCAGTTTATATATATATACACCAACAGGTACTTTTTATTCCCTTATCCCCAAAGGGCTCACAATCTAAGTGTACCCGAAGCAATGGAGGGTTAAGTGTCTTGTCCAAGGCCACAAGGAGTGGCCATGGGACTAGAGATCCCAGTCCCCATGTGGGAATTGAACCCTCCAGCCTGAGGTAACCTGTCCCAACCACTGACCCACTCCCCAAACACCCACGCCCACCTACATGCCACAATGTCACACAGACAGCCCTGGAATGTGACTGACGCTCATCCCACATACCCCTGCCCAAACCTGCACTGCCAGTGCATGCCTATGGGCCCAACCCCCACCCACCATTCATGCCCCCCCAACCCTGGTGCTATAACACCCCCCTCACCCCCCTGGCACCTCCTTCATGCCCCTCCCTTTCCCCCAAGGGCACATGCACCTGTGCCTCGGTCACAACAGTCACAGGTGTGCATGGTGGTGAGTCCTCGAAACCAGAGGTGTCACAGCTCATGCTGCCTGACTCCACGATACCCTCATGGAATGGGGGAAACACGATCTGGGGTCTGCTGCCCGGTGGAACGAGCCCAAGGAGAGGAGGCACCTCTGTGGTTGTCTGGCCAACAGCAGCATGGGCTGTCCAACCATAAAGCTCAACCCACGTGCTAATAACAGAACCAGTCAAAAAACGTGGGTAGCAAGGAAGGAACTTTTTATTAGACCACTCTTACTTAATTAGCCAGGCCCAACACAGACCGTGTTTCGCTTATGCCTTCATTAGGGGCTTTTGGCTATAAAAACATATAAATAATAAATATTAAAACCATAAATAGATAAAAATCAGAGATAAAAACAAATCATAAAAGCACATTAGTGATACAGCTAATAACCATGCATAAATAGATAATATTAAAGCCACCATAAATAAATAAAAATCATAAAGGCACAATATAAGTACAGCTAATAACCATGCATAAAACATTAATAAATGAATAAATACAACTAATAAACATGCATAAAATACAATGCTAAATTAATAAATGTCAAATCATGAATACCATAAAACATACTAAAGGAGTGACAATAAAAACTACTAAATAATACTTAAAGAGTGACAATAAAAATACCATATAAACATACTGAGGGATAATATAATACTTCTTATTCTGTAATTACCTGTGTGTTCTATATCTGGTACCTTGCCACTCTGTATATACTATAATAAGAGAAATAGAGGACTCCATAAGTTGTTACACCTAACACTATTCATTATTATAATTAGAGGAAACAAAAAACAAAGGAAAAGCGCAACAGGATCGATGTGAACCAACAGCAGCATGGGCACATGCAGAGGCCCGCATTTTGACACTACTGGAGTCTGGGTGCGGTGGCACAGTTGCACCTGCTGCAGAGGTAGTTGCAGCTGTGGGAGCTGTTCCATCATGCCGCTGCCCAGACCCCATGGGAGGCACACTAGAATGTGCATAGGGCAGAGTAGGGACAGGCTGCCCAGGGACATGGTGCAACTCCAGCAGGATCTCCACAATGGTAGCCTGTAGGCTGCTGGTAGCCACAGTCAGCTGCTCTGTGGCCACAACATGCCTCTCCTGCAATGCCATAGACTGGTGCAGCAGCTCCAGCTGTTGCTCAGACCATGCCTGTTGGGCGGCGCTGTGAGCAAGCAGATGCTCAGCATAATGAAGCATGTGTTGTTGTACACCCCTGTGCGTGTGCCGCACCAGGTTATTGCCATCAACAGGCTTCTGTGGTGGAGGTGATGGAGAGGGGACCTGGAGCTCAAAATCATCCGGATCAGGACCAGCAGGTGGCTGCTTCAGTCTTGTGACACCAGTGGGGGATGGCAGTAGGGCATCAGGTAGGGCCCTCTCCCCTGTTCTGTGGTATCCTCCCTGGACACTGTTGGCAAAGCAAGCTCTGCTACCTGTGGAGCTACAGAAGGGGCACTTGTGAAGACACAAACAACAGTGAGAGGTCAGACCCATTAACTGCTA
The DNA here is from genome assembly GCA_033557465.1 of Ichthyophis bannanicus. Taxonomy (NCBI): domain Eukaryota; kingdom Metazoa; phylum Chordata; class Amphibia; order Gymnophiona; family Ichthyophiidae; genus Ichthyophis; species Ichthyophis bannanicus. The sequence goes on from CM066036.1 coordinate 189,878,406, forward strand.
CCACAGACAAAACAGGGTGGCAGTGTGGCAGCCATGCAGATTGGCCAGTAGGCTGCACAGGCACAGAAGAGATGCTGACACAGTTGAGAACATACTCTGACACCAGTTGCAGATGTAGATGGCCACAGAAGCATGTGCAAAGACACCCACCCCAGTACCCTGTGCAGCTAGCCCTGCCACCACCAGCTGGTGGGCATGCTGTCAATGCTCCTGACACACAGACCACTAATGGAGCAGGCACACACAATGTGTGTGCACCTGGCAGAAGCAACACGGATGGGACAACATGTCAACCAGCGGTGGTGGCTCTGTGCATGCACACAGTGGGAAGGGTGTACATGGGGTAAAGGACAGGGACACACATGGCACTCATATACCTTGCCCCTGGGATGCCTGAGATGTATCGAGAAGGCCTATATCCTCCGAAATGGCTGGGTCAATTGTAGCAAGGAAGTGCTGTTTGAGATCTGAGAGCTGCTCCCCTTGCACACCCTGGGCCCAGTGCTGTCACTTCCAGGCAGTGTCACTGTGCACCTGCCACCACCTGCACTTGACATCCTCAATGTCATGGTTCCGGTGATATATGGCATTGATGTATCTGCACACATCAAGCTACTGCCGTTGCTTCTCATAAGCACCCACATATGTGGATACCTCACCCATAAATTGTGGCAGCTGCTGGAGGATCTCCTCCAGCATGAGGGTCACCTCACCCTCTAAGAATTTTGCCTTCCTGGTAGTGATCTTAGGAGCCTTAACCTGTACTGTCTGTGACACACTGGCAATGCTCGGAGGTCAGGGACGGGCCCGTTTGGGACATGCATGGCAGAACATGCCAATGTATATGTCCCTGCATAGATGTGCCTACGCACACGTGCACACTTATCCACGACTGTACCAACCCCCCTCCTCCCAAGGGAATGCAACTGCACAGAGTAGTGGGGATGGCAATAGCATGGAATGCAGAAAATCAGTAGTTCACCTCCCGTAGCTGGTGCAATGGATAGAAATGCAAATGGACCAGCAGCAGTCTGCATAGATGAAACAGCCATATGTGTGTATGAAGAGGATAGAGGACATGGTACAGGTTGGGCACATGCAGACAACTTTTATGCTGCATAAATGGGCCTGCTCATATGCGGCAGCATGGCTCTACGTGTGTGAGTGTCGTGCACATGCCTGGGAATGTGCACCTCTGAGCATGTGCCATAGGCACATCCATGCACCCTGGAGACTGAACAGTTCTAAGGCAGGACTGTCACAGTGCGGGATAGTGCCCGTGCCACCTGCAGCTCTCTGGGAAACACAGACACCCATGACCAATGGGTGTCCAACATTGTGCAGCCAGCTGGTTGGAATGGGACAGCATGTATGACATTCATGGATGGTATGCGCTGGCTCTGCTGTACAGCTCTGACCATGGTGGCCAGGACGTGGAGTGGAGGAGCCCACATGCTGATGTCCAAAGGCAGAGGGTCTGTATATGGACATGACTGATGCAGCCTGCGTGGCAAGGTACCGATTTGACAGGGCTGCCATACATAACCTCTGCCAGCAGCTGCAGCCATGGCTTTTAAGCCCCCACGCAGAGGGGACAACTAATACCAGTACATCTGAAGGTGAGAACAGCGCTGGCCTTCCTGGTGACTGGCTCATTCCAGATGGTGCTGTTAGCTGCTGGGGGACTCAGCCAGCCTGCAGTATCATGGTGCCTAACTCAGTTGCTGCACGCCTACCTGCGATTCATGGTGTAGACCATCTGCTTCCCAGACACACAGCAGCAACAGCACTGGACCATGCAGGACTTTCACACTGCTGCAGGATTTCCATCAGTGCTAGACCTGGTGAACAGCACACACATTGCCCTCCAGTCCCCGCGATGGAGTGAGGCTACTTACCAGAACCGCAAGGCCTTCCACTTGGTCAACATGCAGGTGGTGTGACACACGCATGGGGAGATCACAGATGTCTGTGCCAAGTACATGGGATCACATCCTGAGACAGTCAGGGCTCAATGCATGGTTTGAGAGGGGCCACATCACAGACAGATGGCTACTAGGTGGGCGCACGCACAGACACCCTGGGACTGTGAAGCATGGTGCATCACATGGAGGGCATGCTATGGGCCCACCCTCTGTGCCCCTGTGCACCATGTGTGGGCTCCTTGGCTCCAGGGGGACTGCTGGACATATTCAGGGGGCAGCCTGCTCCTATGCCATCTCAGTGGTAGTATGGGCACTGCCCCAGGGTTTGGGGGTTCAGGGTCTACCCTGCCAACATTCTGGCAGCCTTATACCAGGGATGCAGGGTCTGTCTGCCCATGTGCCATGCCCCTCCAGCTGCCACATGTGCCATACCATGTGACCAGTGGTGATTTCCAGTGGTGCTGTGCATGGGAGCCTATGCAGCCAGACATATGCATCCATGGCATGGCGCCTACAGCAGTCACAGGTGGGACACACACATCGCACAGTCCACCTTGCCCTTGAGCATCTTTCACCCACCTTTTACATGTGGTGGCTGTAATGGAGGGCAGAGCATGCACCTGGTGCATGGCATGCATATAGTACCCCAGCACAGGTCCATCCAACTGCACAGGATGTGCATCAGACACCATAGCCCCAGACCCAGGGCTGTTCCTGTCACCATGGGGTGGTGAGGCCACTGCCCAACTGGTCCCATACATGGGCTAGTTATCTGTGGCAGCATGTGGCCCCTGCCTCTGGCTCCTTCTGTTTCCAGTACTTCCATGCCACAGCTGGCACCCCTACAGCACACTGGCTCGCATAGTCTACATGTGTCACATGCCTGAGACCCTCATCCACCCAACCATCACCTCCCGCCATGCCTATAGCGCCGCTAACGCTGGTGGACACTCCCAAAGCCCCCTCTCCCCCTTCTATCTGTTTGATGCTGAACATTGCTGTGGATTAATTGCAAGGCCCCATTGTGCCAATCACCGTGCACAGCATGCAGCACGTCTGGCTCCCAGTACATTTCCACATCACATGCAGCTCTGTCCATATAGTCTGTCCACTGTGTCTCCCTACCTTTCCTGTAATGGGTCCCTCCAGATCCCTCCTCAGGGAACCCGCACATCTGGCCCGCTGCCGTGATCTGTGTCTGACACATCCACGGTTGTTTCTGGGCCGTGCCCCTCTCCCCATCCTGCCCCCTCTGCCTTGCACACACAACCAGCATACTGTATGTGCAGCAAGCAGCCTCCTACACCCTAGGTCATGGCGCAACTATGGACCGCTGGCTGTGCTGCTGCCACATGTTCATGGCTCCCCTCCACTCCTATGTGGCTTCTTCCCATTCCCCCTGGGTGTTTGCTCTGTTTCTTGCCACTGTGTTGGCTATTCTGCCTGGCTGTTTGTCTCTGGCTTGTATGGGCTATCATGAACGTGTGGCATTGCAGCACTGCATCTCCCCTGTAACGCTACACATATGTCCTGGTCTGGTATTGGTCAGTGTTACTGTGGGTCACAGCCATATAGGCACATAAGGCACACATGTAGAACAGCAGAAAACTTTATTTGCCTAGCAAACATGCATGGGCCAGACATGGACTATGGGCAAACAGTGCCCACTGTGACATAGTGGGTCCCTCCAGCCCTTCAGAAAGAGCTAAAAAGCAGGAAACAGGAGTAGTGCTGAAGCATAAACAAAAGCACATGGCTAATGGTGGCCATGGAAACCAAGCACAGGGGAAAGAAATACACCCGTGCTGCCAATTAGATAGGGAGTCACGAGCTAATTCAGAACACCTGTTAGGGGGTGGAGTTAAGCACTACCCTAGAATTCAGACTCATAAAGAGGTCCCAGTAGAGGAAATGGAAGGTGTCGAGGAAAGTTGCCATGGTATTAAGGAGAACGGAACAAGCAGGGTTATCCCAGGGAGGAGAAGGACAGAGTCTCCGTGGCAGGGAGGAACCAAGCTTCCTTTCAGAGAGAGGACAGAATCTCCAAGAGAAAGATACAACAGAAGCAGACCAGGTTATCTGCAGTACCCTGAGGATTACAGAAAGGAGAGAAAGCCAGGAAGGCAGTTTAAACCTTCTGTGCACAAGTCAGGTTTGGAACCTGCAGCCATTCCCACGTCTCAGAATAAACCTTTGTCAGCCAGGTCTAGAGGTAAGCCTAAAGGCTGGGGTTTTAATAATCACTGTGATTTTATCTACTCGGAGGGTTGGGGCTGTGAGGAAAGTGACTGTGATGAGAATGCTTGTTTAAAGCAGTACCTGATTCAAGAGTATAGCCAGAAGCCTAAAGCAGTGAGGAAAGGCGTGGCACAAGATTTAACGTTGCAAATATTTCCTGCCTCAGAAGAGGAATTAATGGAGACAGAGTCAGAGTTTGTAAATACGCCAGAGGAATTAATGGACTGTACGATGCCACCCACCCACTCCCTGGACCTTGAGGGTTAAGGGAGGGGCTGGCCTTGAATGCCCTTGAGGGTTAAGGTTGTAGTTGTGTAGGTGCTCAAGTAGTAAGGCAAGGCAAAGAAAATTTCTTTTGTGAGGTTTATTTCTCCCGCTCCGGAGTTCAAATGCAGCAGACGTAAATGAAATAATGTAGCACAAAACAAGGCTGAGAAACTTAACTAAACAAGGCTTTTTACTGCTTGGCTAAATGTCCATTACTGATCACATTTGGTTGTCATGTGACCTCCTTTCATTAACGTAACAGAAAACTCTGGTAACAGCAATGCTTCTGAATTGCACAGAATATGCGTTCACTTATTCTCTTCACATAAGCTTCTTTTAGCATAGCAATCAGTGAGGTAACTTTTCTATATTCTTTCATATAACATTGGCAAGCATATCACTTAAATGTCCTTTTGAATCACACATGTAGAGCAGTCCATCGGTACTTCCTGCTCTGTAGACGGCAGAGAAATTAAAGGCATTTCTTCCTCACAGCTGCTCATAGGCTTTGCTACGTCATGAGGAGAAACTGCTCTACTTTTAAGGAACTCCCTGAATTCAGTGAGAAGTAATTCAGCCTGTGTATTTTCTGAGCTAGGCTGAGAATATCCTCCTTCAGGTAAATGCTTGTTTAATGTTCTTATCTCTTGGCAATTATCAGTGCTTTTACTTGGACAACAGTTCAGCGTGTAAGCATTTCCCTTCCCCCACCTATCTCCAAATGAAAGTGCAGGGTAAAACGCTTCAGCTGTGCTTGGAGAGTCTCTCGGAGTGTTAAAAGGAAAACAGTCAAGCTTCTCTTGGCTTAACCAATTACTATCAAACTTTCTGCCTTTGTTCTGTCTTTCACAATTAAAGTTCACTCTTTCTGGCTTCCCACTGTTAAGCTTGCTAGCCGTTCCAAACCCACCAGATACCTTGTGCTGGGGCTTCTTCCAGGGTAATTCTTTCTCCTTCTGCCTCCTGTTCCAAGGTTCTGCTTGGTCCTTTAAACTCCTGAGCTGTAGCCTTGGGTCTCTCAGTGCCTTTGAATTCTTCTGGTAACAGAAGTCTTTCTCTGCCCCTGAGTCTCCCAGGTCCTGTCTGCTCCTTCGTGGATCACAGTTGCTTAATGGTTCTCTCTCCAACGGTTCCTGTTCCTGGTCATCTGACCTGTCCTCGTCCAGGTGCTTGTGTCCTGACTCCTCCTCTTCGTCTTGCTCCTGGTGCTCATGCTCCTCTAACTGTTTCTGTTTCTCAGTTCTTAACAAGCTGGCTGAGTACTGTACTGCCCGCCTCCTGCTTGGGCGTGCCCAATCAGGGACTTGGCTTCTCTCCTGCCTTGAGGTGAGGTGTGGTTCCTGATTAGCTCTGTGTTTTTTTCTCTCAGAAGAGAAAATCCTGCATTCCGTTGCAGTACCGGTTCTCTCCACCGGATCACTATCAGTTTCCATTGCTTCATAAGAGTCTCCTACGTCACAGATCCCCCCCCCTTAAGATATCACGGGCTGGCTTAGTCTTGACGGCACAGCACGTGATTCTATATATGGGTTCAGTGCTGATGAGCTTCTGTTGAGGCTGTTGTCTCAGAGAGGCTATTGTGGCTATTTGGGCTAAAGCTACTCTGTCATGCCATGGCTTTAAGATGTTGACATGGTAGACTTGCCTGCGACCTTTCCTATTCTCGACCAAGTAAGATACAGGTCCTACAGCTTGTATTACCCGACATGGGCCTTTCCAATGGCTCTCAAATTTCGGTTCTGTCCCAGCCACCATTACAATAACTTTCTCTCCTACGTTTAGTTGCCGTTGCTTTGTGTTCCTATCATAATAGGCTTTTTGTTTGGCCTGACTACGCTTCAGATTATCCACTGCAACTTGTGAAGTCCGGCGTAGCCGCTTCTTTAAGTTTCTCAGGAAGTCGGGCACCTCTACTTCCCTGGGATCGGGTTCTACCCACTGTTCTCTCAAAATATCGAGAATGCCTCGGGGAGACCTCCCGTATAGTAGCTCATAGGGTGCTGTTCCTAATGAGGCCTGTTTTCTCTCTCGGCACGCATAAAGAACAAAGGGAAGCATTGTATCCCAGTTGTCCATTTCCCCCTCCAAACTCCTACGTAACATCCTTTTAAGAGTCTGGTTTTGTCTCTCGACTAAACCGTTCGTCTGGGGATGATATGCTGCCATCTTAATGTGGTGAATACCAAAGGTATCCCACACTTGTCCTAAGTATTTTGACATGACGTTGCTCCCCCTGTCGGTGAGAACTTCCTTAGGGAAACCCACTTTACAAAACAACTTAATAAGTTTGTTTGCTATTACTCTGGCAGATATGGTGCGTAGTGGCATGGCCCACGGGAACCTTGTAGCGTGCTCTACCACCACTAAGATATAGCGGAAACCTTGAGGGGTTTTAATCAGAGGTCCGACAATGTCTACACCTATCCTCTGGATGGGATCCTTAATCACTGGTGATGGTATCATGGGGACATCCCTGGGATGGGCCGCTGAAACTCTTTGGCATGTGGGGCAAGCCTCACAGAACTTTGCTGTCTCTTTGAAGACACCCGGCCAATAGAATCTGGATAAGATTTGATCGAGGGTTCCCTGAATGCCTTTATGCCCCCCAATGGGATGGTCGTGTGCCAAGCGTAACACTATATTTTTAAAGATCGTTGGCACAACCAACTGCTTTCTGCTATCTCCTGTGAAAGGATCTTTACTCTCTCTATAGAGTATTCCTGCAGTCAGGATAAATCTAGGTAAGGTATCCCTATTAGTCTGAGCCCATTTGAATGCCTGTGTGAGAGCGGGCTCCGCTTGCTGCTCATTTGGGAACGTGGGAAACTTATTCATTAGCTCCTCTGGTACCCATGGTAGCTCTTGCCCTGCCTGTACTTCAGACTTGTTCTTAGAGCGAGACTTTCTCCTTACGCTTCTCAGATTTAGGCTTCCTGACCTTAGTGTCTGGAGTATCTATCAACGCATCATCAGAGGGGAGAACTTCTCCGAGATCCTCTGAGGTATCTTCTTTATTTTCTAAGGCTGAGGACTGGGCTCTTGTGGAGACCATTGCACCTTTCACCTGCAACTCTCTTTCCATCTCCCTAAAGAACTGCGGCCAATCCCTGCCTAGAATTACTGCGTGGGGAAGTCCTGGGACAACTGCTAAGGGGACAGTCCTTTGTGCACCTAACCCAGCTATGCGTAACTTGTATACTGGGTAGGTAGAAGTTCCTCCATGGATGCACCTTATTTTAACTGAACTAACAGGCTGAATTACTTCCTTGCCCTGCATGGCTTCTATTCTCTGCCAAAACTCTTCAGAGAGCATGCTTAACTCCGCTCCTGAATCCAGCAGAGCTTGAGTGGTAATTCCCTGTACTTCAATAGCAAGAAGAAATCCGGGTCTATCTTCCATAGGACTACCCGCTATCAAGGCAGTTTTAACAAAACAGTGTTTTTGCAAATGTCCCTCTTGCCCACATTTGTAACATCTTAGCTTATTCTTAGAGCTTTTCCACAAAGGCATGCACATTTTTATAGGGTCCTTGTGCACCCTTCCGTCCCTTTCTGATCTGCGACTGTGTGACTCCTGGGAAGTAGTGCCCACTCTCTGGGCAGTTAGCTCTGCCTCTATATATCTTTCAGAGAGTGCAACAGCTTCTTGGGGAGTTTTGCAATTCTGCAAGATTAGGAAGGTGCGGATTCCCTGGGGTAGAGCGTTCATATATTGCTCTAGTATCAAGTCATCAAGTATTGACTCCACCGACCTCCCTTCTGGAGTTAACCACTTGTCAATCAAGCTACGAATCCTGTGACACAATGACTTAGGAGTCTCACTCGGCCTCATTCTCACACTCCTCAAACGCGTGTGGTAGACCAAAGGAGTGAGCCCTAGTCTCTCTCTTATCACCTTTTTTTAATTCATCATAGCTGCCGGCCATGGCAGCAGGCATGGCGCGGTAAGCGGCCATCGCTTCCCCAGTAAGGGATGCTGCTAATCTTAGCGCCCAGTGTTCTTTAGGCCAGGAGCTAAGGTGAGCTACTCTCTCAAAGCTCTCGAGAAAGTCATCCACATCATCCTGATTAGTAAGCTGACCAAAGTTAAACAAAGTTCCTGTCTGTAGACCAACAGGGTGTACAGCGGCTGTTAGAGTGGAACCTGTTGTAGATGTTGGTTGTCCAGTAGCTTGCTTCCTCTCCTTCATCCATCATGGTCAGTAGAGGCTGCTGCTGCTCACGCAAACTCGCGTTGGCTTTTTCCTGTGCCTCTAACGCAAGATCTCTCTGGCGCTCCAGCTGCGTCACCATCCAGTGAAAAATTTCCTTGGCATCCATCGCCATCTTGGAATACCTGAAATAAAGCAAAAAGACAGACCCAAGTGCGGAATCACAGTACACTTGTCTATCTGCGCTTTTATTCCCTTTTTTTTTTTTCTTCCTAGTCACCACTAGGCTGCACCCTTGCCCTGGTATCCTGGTTACCCGGGGTGGATACCCTTTACCTGGCTCAGGTGGTATACAAGCACGTCAGGAACAGAAGATCCTGTAGTCTCCTGCAGTTTCCTTCCTTGTCTGGGCTCGTCAGCTCTTCGGCTGGGCACCTTCTGGAAGTCAGCTTCTGCAGTTCTTGGTATGGCTACTTCTTGCGCCTGCGCAGTATCCTCAATACTACGCCACTTTGCCACCTACCCACTCCCTGGACCTTGAGGGTTAAGGGAGGGGCTGGCCTTGAATGCCCTTGAGGGTTAAGGTTGTAGTTGTGTAGGTGCTCAAGTAGTAAGGCAAGGCAAAGAAAATTTCTTTTGTGAGGTTTATTTCTCCCGCTCCGGAGTTCAAATGCAGCAGACGTAAATGAAATAATGTAGCACAAAACAAGGCTGAGAAACTTAGCTAAACAAGGCTTTTTACTGCTTGGCTAAATGTCCATTACTGATCACATTCGGTTGTCATGTGACCTCCTTTCATTAACGTAACAGAAAACTCTGGTAACAGCAATGCTCCTGAATTGCACAGAATATGCTTTCACTTATTCTCTTCACATAAGCTTCTTTTAGCATAGTAGTCAGTGAGGTAACTTTGCTATATTCTTTCATATAACATTGGCAAGCATATCACTTAAATGTCCTTTTGAATCACACATGTAGAGCAGTCCATCGGGACTTCCTGCTCTGTAGACGGCAGAGACATTAAAGGCATTTCTTCCTCACAGCTGCTCATAGGCTTTGCTACTTCATGAGGAGAAACTGCTCTACTTTTAAGGAACTCCCTGAATTCAGTGAGAAGTAATTCAGCCTGTGTATTTTCTGAGCTAGGCTGAGAATATCCTCCTTCAGGTAAATGCTTGTTTAATGTTCTTATCTCTTGGCAATTATCAGTGCTTTTACTTGGACAACAGTTCAGCGTGTAAGCATTTCCCTTCCCCCACCTATCTCCAAATGAAAGTGCCGGGTAAAACGCTTCAGCTGTGCTTGGAGAGTCTCTCAGAGTGTTAAAAGGAAAACAGTCAGGCTTCTCTTGGCTTAACCAATTACTATCAAACTTTCTGCCTTTGTTCTGTCTTTCACAATTAAAGTTCACTCTTTCTGGCTTCCCACTGTTAAGCTTGCTAGCCGTTCCAAACCCACCAGATAACTTGTGCTGGGGCTTCTTCCAGGGTAATTCTTTCTCCTTCTGCCTCCTGTTCCAAGGTTCTGCTTGGTCCTTTAAACTCCTGAGCTGTAGCCTTGGGTCTCTCAGTGCCTTTGAATTCTTCTGGTAACAGAAGTCTTTCTCTGCCCCTGAGTCTCCCAGGTCCTGTCTGCTCCTTCGTGGATCACAGTTGCTTAGTGGTTCTCTCGCCAACGGTTCCTGTTCCTGGTCATCTGACCTGTCCTCATCCAGGTGCTTGTGTCCTGACTCCTCCTCTTCATCTTGCTCCTGGTGCTCGTGGTCCTCTAACTGTTTCTGTTTCTGTTTCTCAGTTCTTAACAAGCTGGCTGAGTACTGTACTGCCCGCCTCCTGCTTGGGCGTGCCCAATCAGGGACTTGGCTTCTCTCCTGCCTTGAGGTGAGGTGTGGTTCCTGATTAGCTCTGTGTTTTTTTCTCTCAGAAGAGAAAATCCTGCATTCCGTTGCAGTACCGGTTCTCTCCACCGGATCACTATCAGTTTCCATTGCTTCATAAGAGTCTCCTACGTCACAACGATTACATTATCTAATGATATATTATCCCTGCGTTGAATTAATGCTTTGAAGAGAAATACAGAATTGTTGGGATTTAAAAGTACAAAGCTGTGAAGAAAACAGAACTGTTTACCTTGATTGCTGGAAGCCATGTTTTTGTGCTGAAGTAAGCTGTTTGAGTTTGAAAGTTTTATTTTGTCCTTCTGCCAGAAGCACCTGTTTTTTGTACCTTATTTTCCTTGTTGAAATCCACCCCGGGAGGGGAATAAATCCTTTGTTGCTTTAACCACGTTTGAGTCACACTACCCTTTATTGGACGGTAAAAGAGAACTACATTTCCCAAAAGGCTTTGCATCAGGAAATAGTGGAATACCTGTTCAAGAAGGAAACAAACCCCTTAAGCCCTACATGCCTTCGCTGGGGGCATTAATAGGGGGTCACACCACACATACAAGCAAATATGTGTGCCCCACGGCACCCAACCACTGCCCCTTTTGAACCTACAGAGCCAATACTGCTGCAGGGTGGTTTGCCCTGGTGGCTGTTCCTGCATCAGCGGGCACTGGCATGGCTCATGCCGCTTCTTGACATGGGTGTGTATGTGGGGCTGCAGATGGGCCTCCAGCAGCAGTTGCAAGCCCTTGATCTCACCCCTCAGGCCCCGCACCTCACCCCTGAGGCCCTCCACATGGTGTGAGAGGTGGAACAGGAGCTTATGCAGCTGGGCAAGGCTGCATACAAGCATGTGCACGAGTCGGTCCATGGCTGGTGTGTCCTCGGGGCCCCCACCAGCCTCTGGGGCCCCCTCATTGGGCCCCACATCAAATAAGAGTGGGGTTCATGGTTCTCCAACATGGACATACCGCTCCCACATGCACTTGGTTGCAGGCACCTGTGCCGCATCCCTGCCCTGATCACTGTCATGATCTAACACAGCCTAGCACACCACAGTCTCCTGGCATTCCCAGCTTCAATACCCTCGGCCCCCCACTGCCTCCTTCCCATCCACATCCCCCTCCGGCTGCACATCACTTGCCACCCCTCCTCCACACTCAGAACCCCCATTCACTCTGCACACCAACCCTCGCCCACATGCTCCCCTTGCATGCACTCCATCCCCTCACCCTCACTCCTTCCCTCCAGCCACTCACCCCTCTACATGCTCCCCCTGCATACACTACATCCCCCTCACCCTCACTCCCACCCTCCAGCCACTCAGCCTTCCCCACACATTCCCCCTGTGTGCACTCTGTCCCCTCACCTTCACTCCTGCCCTCCAGCCACTCACCCCCACACACGCTCCTCTTGCATACACTCCATCCCCTCACCCTCACTCCCACCCTCCAGCCACTTACTCTCCCCCATGTGTTCACCCACTGCCCCCTCGCTGCTCCTGCTAGTCCCCTCGCCCCGTGTCACTGCGACTTCCCCCACACCACTCCATGGGGTCTCCCCATCACCCTACCTGACATACCACACTCTCCCTCCATGAGGGACTAGAGGATGAGTGTCCAGAGGTTACCCCCCTGTCTCTGCAGCATCTGCACATGCCACCAGTGGGACCTGGCCTCTGTCCTGCTGCCCCCTATCCCCCATGTGTGGTGTGGGACATAGGCCCCCCTGCCCACTGCCATCAGCTCTGCCCCCTTCAGGGAAGGTGGAGGGGGAGAATACAGCCTCCCCTACCTGGCCCTCCTCATCTTCCTCATTGTCCACTTATGGTATTGGGCTGGACAGGAGGATGGGACTTGGTGGTGCGCTACTGCTGCCCCTGCTGGTGGTCATGCTGCTGCTCCCACTGGGGCTAGATGGCATATCTGCCCCAGTGTCCTCCATGGTGTCAGGGGTGGAGCCATCAGGGGACGGGGTAGGGAGTCCTCCTCCTGCTGTGCTGCCACTGTGGGGGACAGAGGTCATGATTAGCTGTATGGCTTTGGTGTCTCTGCTGCATGTCTGATGGGTCATCCATGGGCAGCACATTTCCTGGTGTGCCAGAGGCACAGGGTGCTGTCATTCTAGGCCCGTGGGTGGACCTCATTAGGTATGTGATTCCTGTGTCAACCTCCGGATAGTGCTCTTGTCACTGCCACTTTGGTGGGGCAGGCAGGTAAGCAGGCCTCTTTGTGTGCCCATTGTCCCTTCCATCTGTCTCTGTATCCCCCTGTGTCTCATACAAAAAGTATTACCAACACTATATTAAGAAAGACAAATATGTATTCAGCAAGATTCTATTGCATGTGGCCTTGTATCAAAAGAATTATAACCTAATCATGTATATATCTGTGATTGAATACTTTCACACCTGCTACTTGTAATTGTTTACAACGTTATAATGTGTTACTGTTGTTTATAATGTAAATCACCCTGATTACACAATGCAATGCAAATGCAATGTGTGCCTTCGAGTCAGTCCTGACTCCTGGCGACCCAGAAGCCCCTGGGTTTTCTTGGCAGTGTCACTGGAAGTAGATTGCCAGGCCTTTCTTCCAAGGCAATGGAGGGTTAAGTGACTTGCCCAAGGCCACAAGGAGTGCTAGTGGGAATTGAACCCTGGTTGCTTGGTTACCAAGCCAGTGTTCTAACCACTAGGCTACTCCTCCACTCCGATTACACAATAGGGTGGTATAAAAGACACCTAAATAAATAAATTGTGTTATGTGGGACATCGTTGTGGATATCTCCACCCTGCTGTTCCTGTTGCAGCACTACTGTAGTTTCTGAGGGGGGCAGGACTACACACAGGGTGATCCAGCATGTTCCAGCTCTGCAGGGGGTGGGGCAGTGCAGGCCAGGACTATGTGATGTGGAGCCATGGGGTGGGGGCATGATGCTTCTGTGGTGTCTATGTCACAGCATTGTGTGCTGTTACATGTGGTGCCCTGCCTCTATGTTGGAGGCCTGTGAGCTGCTGCTCGGATCGGGTATCTGCATGGTTACTTACCCTGCTCCTCCTGCAGCTGTTGGCAGATGATCCTTATCAGCCACGGGCAAGTGTGGTGAATTGTGCAGAATCACACACGGTATGTCTCCGTTTCACGCAGGATCCGGAAACGCTGTGGGGAAGAGACACACATCATTCCTCCATGCCAGGGCATGGGCCTGTCTACTCATTGGACGGGTGCTGCTGGCACTATGCACATGTGCCCTGTCCCCATCTGCTATCAGTGGCGTGTCATCCTGCGATGTCATGCCTGGGGGGAGCACCTGCTGGTCATTGCATTTAGTGCACATGCACAGGGCCCAGAGCTCTCACTTCCTGGGGTCTCAGAGCCCTCTCAACTCTAGCCTTGTAGTTCTGTGTCTGACCCCCAGTGCTCAGGATGCTGGGTTTGCTTCCCACCTGGGGGCCTGAACTACTTCATTTTGCACCCATACCATTCACACTATGTCTCCCCTCTGACTTGCTCTGTTCTCGCTTCCTAGGGCCTGGGAGCCCTCTCAGCTCTGTCCTGGTGGCTCTGTGCCTGACCCCCCAGTGCTCAGGGTATTGGGTTCACTTTCTGCCTGGGGGCCTGTACAGAGACATTTCATTTGGGCTCCTTAGGGTGCATCTTTGTGACCTGGGGCTGTGGTTGACATTGTGGGACTGCTCTTTGTTATATGTGTCCCTTCCATATGTCTCTGTGTCCTCCTGTGCCTTCACTGTGGGCCTGCTTACATCATGTTATCCCTTGTTTCCTGGGCCCCTGCTGTGGGGCTGCTCAATCTGAGCAGTGCTGTCACTGTGCAGCCTGCATGCGTTCTGCCAGGGGTGGGTCTTGGCTTTCCCTGCCCTTCCTCTCCACCTTGGTGCATGCCTGTCTCTGTATCAGTTTATGTGCCGCCCAAGCCTGCCACTTCTCTCTGCTTCCAGATTTGTCTGTCTGTGTTGTATTATACTTACTGAGTGAAGGTGGTCCTGATGTGTTGCTGTGTGGGCTGGCCGCCTCTGCCTGGTATGGAGGAGAGTCTCCTCCTGCTCCAGGACCATGGTCACCAGCAGCTTTGTCTTTACCTCACTGAAATTAGGCTGCCTGGTAGCCATGTTGATATGTGCATTATGAAAGGGGGGGGGGGAGGCCTCTTCCTGGTTATGGTTGTACGTGGTCTGCAGGACATGGGGTTGGGGATGTTTATAGGGTTGCAGGTGGATAGAGCAGCAGCAGCAACATGGGCAGTGAGCGCACGGCCTACACATGTGCGTGGCTCAAGATGGCCAGTTAAGGGTGCTTCCCCAGAAACGGCCTCATGCTAATTCTACATCCCTTTATGCATGTTTACATGGGGTTGTGGAATCAGTGCTGTGCATACACATCCTCTCTGGGGATGTGCATGGGGCAAGGAAACGGGCTCCATGTGTCCGAGGCATGGCCAGCAGAGTACCTCTGCCTTACTAGCGCCTTGGATAGTCACATACCCATGACCCAAAAGGAGAAGATATGGAAGGACAAATACATCAATATATTCTCCTTACTGATTAGACAGGCCGACAATTACTCTGACTGCACAGGATGCTGTGCCAAGTACAAACTGATCATCAAAAGAGCACGCAGTAAACCAAGAACAATTGCGAATTAGTGCACTGTTTTCCATAACTTAGCCAATATCATAGAATACAAGTACTCCAAACAGTGTAGGGGGCCTCTTCAAATACTAAGACAGTATCTGCGAGGCCTACAGATTATACGGGGGGAATGCTTGGTTGGACTATGATGAGCATTTCTGGGGGAACATGGCTGGGGCAAAAGGGCTCAGCGGGGATAGAAAGGACATTAATTTGCAGATTAGACAGATGATTCAAGGCCAGCAGCAGGGCTGGCCCAACCATTGTATGGGAATGATGCCTGCACATGGCCCTGTGCTTCAAGAGGTCCTGCACCTACCTGACCAGCTTCAGAGGGACCCAGGAAGGACCAAAGCCCGGCATACCGGCTCACCTCTGCGCTCTGAATGTCAGGAGGTTAAGTGGGGGCATTTCCTGTCTTCTGCCCCCACAGGAAGACAGGAAATGCCTCCATTTAATTGCCTGGCACTCTGCACACCAGTGTGCTGCAAGTTAACAGCCGCAGTAGTGAAGGAAAACACTGCTTTTCACTCCAATGGTTGTGTAGAGGTGAGCCGGGGCACCAGGCTTCAGACCTCGGGCCTCTCCGGCTCCCTCTGAAACAGGTCAGACAGGCACAGGGCTCTTCTTGTGTGGGGCCATATGGGGGTGAGGAGATAGCTGCTGGCCCTGGAAGAAGACTGGAGGCTAGGACTGGAAATGGGCTGATGGGGGGAGAGTGTTGAGGACAGAGCTGCTGGCCCTGGATGAAGACTGGGAGCTAGGACTGGAAATGAGCTTGTGTAGGGGGATGGGACAATGGGACTGGAAGGGAGCTGATGCTAGGGGAGGACTAGAAGGGGAAGGGGCTGGGGCTGGCGGGAGAAAAAAAGAAGCTGGGGGAATCAGGATGGAGAAGGGGACAGAAATTTTGTGTGGGGAGGGAAGAAAAATCTATGATTGGCTGGGTACTGGGAGAGTAAGTGGGGATTGAGGATAGAGGGGTGAAATTTGAGTGGATGGAAAAGGAATAAAAAAGAAATGGAGGAAAGAGCAAAAGGAGAAAGATCAGTATGTTAGAGCAGATGTAGAGAGAGAATGGAAAAAACTAGAAGAGAGAAGAAAGGGCAAATGGACAGCAGAAAATGGAGAGTTAGCAGAAGACACAAAGCAAGCAGAAGGAAGTGACTGGGGCAATTGTGACTGAAAAATAAAATGCCCAAACAACACAAAATAGAAAAATACTATTTTATTTTGAATTTATTAACTGGACTGTGTCAGCTTTGGGAAATGTGCATTACTAACGCCTTTACATTTTGTTTAGTACAAGAGGAAATAAATGTTATAGTTTTATTTCTCCACTGTTGTACATTCCAAGTTTGACTTTTGAGGTTTCCAGTTTAATTATTGTCTTCCTATTTCTAAACTGTGATCCCTTTTTCTTTGTTTGGTGACAGTCTATGTTCTGCATGTGTAACCAAGCTGCATTATTCTGTTCATGTAGTTTTTATGTGACAGTCCCACTTGTTCTTTTTCTCCAGTAAGGGATGTATTGGTTTAATATTTGTATTGTTGCCTTTTGAAAGGTAGGGTTTGGTTCTTTGTGAGTCCTGGTATGATACAGTGGGTTTGCTATGGGTTCTAAATGAACAGGTTTATAGTACTTCCTAATGTGCCTGGCAGTTGGCACTGGAGTATACAGTAGTAATGTAGAAATCTGGTAATCTTTCTTTATCCTCACTGCCCATGCAAATGGTATTCAGACACTCATTTTATTATTTATTTATTTTTTTAAATTTATTTAATATGTTTTTTATACCACCTTATCATAGAATCAAAGTGGTTCACAGTACAGAGAACTCATGTAAATGTGAGAGGGGGTGACATGCCAGAGATGCTCAGGAGCATAACTATTCAGGAGCATTATTTACAGTTAAACATATGTACATCGGTCAAATTCTATCTAGACATGTGTCATGAGGGGGGAGGGCTAGGTGTCTTCTCTGAAGTAGTCGGAGAATAGGAAGGTTTTGAGTTGTTTCCTCAAGTTCTTTATGTCTGAGGTTGTCCTTACTTTCTCTGGCAGTGAGTTCCACATGGCAGGTGCTGCTAGTGAGAGCGCCCTTTTCGTTGTAGACTTGTTAACTTTGGTGTATGAGGTAGGAGTTGGAATTGTGTCTCTAGTGCTGTCTTTTAAGTCTTTTGTGCTGCAGCTCACACTCGACAGCCGGCGGCAGATAAGCCCCCCTCCGGATTTTATGGTGCTGCATTTAGGTGGCAATGATTTGGTTTCTACCAAGGGTATGGATTTAATTATAAAGATACAGAGGGACGTGGCTTGGATACATGACATGCTGGGGGCGGGCATCATCTGGCCCCAGATCATTCCTCAGCAAAGAACCAGGAGGCCGGAGGGAATACAGAAGTGCAGAAAAAAGTTGAACGCAGAGATAGGGAACTTCGTGCATGCATTGGAGGGATGGTGCTCAAGCATGAGGGCATTCTGGCAGGTAGGGCAGCAGTTTACAGAGGGAATAGGGTCCACCTGAATGAAATTGGCATGGACATTTTCAGTGCGGACCTGTAGAAGGACATTGGTTTGGTTCTCACGATGGGGGAGTCAGAACGTGGCCCCTCCTCAGTGGCAGGACCTCACTGACAGAAGGAGGGTACCACATAGTGAGAGGAGCACAGGTACTTGCTGGTGGTGCCTGGGCCTGGCAATGGGGAGTCTTAGCACCAGGGATGAGGAGCCTGACTGCGGATACAGGGAGCATTCGAAGCAAAAGGGCCCATCCAGGCGTCAATACGAAACGGTTGGAAACCAGAAAGGGGTCTCCATGGTCACGGTGAGGGCCAGGGGGACAAAACAAACAGTGGTGTGTTACCCCTGCATGGTGGGGGGGGGCATCATTTAGGGTTAAGGTTATCAGAAGTATTGTTTTTGTTGTGATTATTAATATTTTTGTTGTTAATAACACTGTTGTTATTTCCTAATGGGAAGGATCCACAAACCGTGCCAATCAATCCCACTATTAAAGCGTGTTGTACTAAAACAATGGTTTGGTTTATGATTCAGACAGAGAGAAATGTGGGTAGGAGGGGGGGAGGGCACTACCAGAGCCTGTAGGACTCCTTGCAGCATGTCCTGGGTTATGAAGCAATAAAACACTGAACAACATCACCAATAAAGCCGATCTCTATAGGACACCAGGCATTAGAGAATGCCTTGAAGATAATTTGCCAGGAGACCTAACTTGAATTTGTCTATTCTGTAAGAATGACGAAAACCAAGACAGAACAAGATTCTGAATACCAAAATCATTCAGTATAGAGATTAAAAACGAATGGTCAATAGTGTCAAAAGCTGATGAAATGTCTAACATGACCAACAAAAATGCTTTACCTTGATCAAAACCATGGAGGAAATCCTCCATCAAAGATAACAGCAAAGATTTGGTTCCATGGTTACGTCAAAAATCAAATTGATAATTGGAAAGAATATTGAATTGCTGAAAGTGCAGTAACATAAGGTTTTCTAATATTTTAGCTAAGCACGTTAAAGACGAGATCAAGTGATAATTTGAAGGATCTTGTTCATCCCCATTCGAATTCTTTATTAGAGATAAAAACTGATGTTTTTAAGAGAATTCAGAAAAACATCCTGTGTAAAAGAAGCATTAGCAATAGCTGTAATAGATCTTCCTAATGATTCCTTTAAAGCTTTGAATAATCACTGTGTAACAAATGTTTACTTTTTTCTTGTTCTGATATCTTGTGTCTCAAAACCATAGGAAATGGTAATTATGGCCCACAAACTTTGCTTTTGGAACCAGGAGAGTGATATTTTTGAAAATTGCCTATTTTGCAGGACATTCTAGATAGATTTAGTGCAAAGTAAGGTTGGAGTACCTTTTGGAAAATCCTAGAACTTTCTAGAGCTTTCCAGAACTTTGCAAAACTTTTGGAACTTTGTATAACTTTTGAGAACGTTTAATAAAAGCCTTTTGGTGACCATTATAACGTCACTTCTTCCTTGCGTCTATATAAACAACGAATTTGTACAGAGTGAGCAGAGTCATTCAGCAGCCTCCTTACTTACTGACTGGAAACCTAGGAGTGAGCAGCAACAACACATGTCTTAAGCTCAGCAGTTTATTTTTATTCTAGCTTCTTAAGTGGACTGACATGGCATCAAGAGGCTGTAAGCATCCAGCAGACGCATTTTGCTATGTCTGTGGCGATTTTATCAGGACAAGAGCAAAAAAGTACTCCGTGGAAGCATCTGTCAAGATGTGTGAAGCTTACAAGGCATATTTCGGCATGCCTGTTGGGGATTAGGACAAATCCTGGGTGCCTCATTTCACCTGTGAGCACTGCAAGAAAGCTCTGGAAGGTAAGATGGACAATTAATGCTGGCTTAGACTGTGGCTTTTTATGTTATAAAATCTTTATTGTTACTGCATTTTTACATAACGTATGAAATATTTTAGCAAGAATATCATTAATTCAAATTAATTTTATCATCATAATTATATATATATAATTATTTTAGTTTTACATTTTTATTTTTTCTTTGGCAGGATGGTACAGAGGGGAAAAGAGAGTCATGAAGTTTGCTATCCCAAGAATTTGGCAGGAACCCACTGACCATTTGAGCAATCGCTACTTCTACATAGTGGATACTTCCAAAAGTTGAACTGGCAAGAATGCTCCTTCTGTCATGTATCCGAGCATTCCTTCATCTATTGCCCTGGTGCCACACTGTCCAGAGCTCCCTGTACTCACTCCTCTGCAGAGAAAGCAGCGGGTCTTCAGAAGAAAGCAGCAATTCACAAAACGAAGAAGACATTGCAGATCTAGATTACAATATCAGAGGTGGAGCTGAGGAGAGAAACCCTTACTACCTGAACCAAAATGACATCAACACTTGATCAGAGATCTTGGTCTCACCAAATCCAATGCTGAGCTTTTGACATCCAGGTTCAAGCAGTGGAACTTGTTGGATGAAAGTGTGCAAGTCACAGGTCAAAGGAAGCATTACCACACTTTTTCTAGCTTCTTCACTAGTCAAGATGGGCTCTGCTTTTGCCAAAATGTGACTGGTCTGTTCGACATTATCGGAATTGCATGTAACCAGAAGGAGTGGCGCCTGTTTATTGACAGCTCTTCCGGGAGCCTCAAAGCTGTGCTGCTACATAATGGGAACAAGTACCCATCTCTTCCCCTAGCTCACTCAGTGAGTCTCAAAGAAGTTTACAGCAGCATCAGGACCTTGCTATAAGCCTTGAAGTATGTCGAGTACTCGGAGACTTTAAAATGGTGGCATTTCTGATGGGTTTCCAAAGCGGTTTTACCAAGTTTCCCTGCTATCTTTGTCTTTGGGACAGCAGGGACACTGTGGCACACTACAACAGGTGGGACTGGCTAAAGCAAACTGAATTTTCTGTTGGGACAAAGAACATGAAGTGGGAGCCACTGGTGAAACCACAGAAGATGCTGTTGCCACCTCTGCACATCAAATTGGGCTTTATGAAACAATTTGTCACAGCTCTAGAGAAAGAGTCGACATCCTTCAAGTACCTTTAAGACTTCTTCCCTAAACTGTCTGAGGCAAAGGTAAAAGTTGGTTTCTTTGTTAGGCGACAAATAGAAAAGATTCTTGAGTGCTTGGAATTTCCCAAGCTGCTTACTAGGAATGAGAAAGTGGCTTGGAACAGCTTTGTTGCAATGGTTCATGGTTTTTTGGGAAATCACAAGCCGAAAACTATGTAGAGCTGGTTGAGACTCTGGCTAAGAATTACGGCAAAATGGGCTGCAGGATGTCTCTCAAAGTCCATATCCTTCTTGTTCATCTTGATAAATTCAAGGAGAATATGGGAGCTTACTCGGAGGAGCAAGTGAACGTTTCCACCAGGATATACTGGAATTTGAACACCGCTACCAAGGACAGTATAACAAGAACATGATAGGACACTACATCTGGGGACTTATTCGTGAAAGAGATTTACAATATAATCATGAATGTCGAAAATCCACTCACTTCTAAATGTTTTATGGTCTTTCTTGAATAGCTTAAATATAAGTAAATACTATATGTTGTGTTTTTTTATTTTATGTGAACAAAAAGTCACAAATAAGCCTGTTTTAACAATGGGAATACATAAATTTCACAAATATCAATCTCCACAAAAGCAAAGTTTAATGAGAATAATAACCATTTTCTATACTTGTAAGTTATAAGCAATTTGGAAATAACAGTCACTACCCAGGAACAAAAATTGTGTTACACAGTGAATTTAATTCAACAGGATTCCAGAGGATTAAAGTTATTGTCTAGTGAAGACAAAACTTTGATAGCTTGTGCTTCTTAAATAGTCTCAAAGGACATCCAAAGCTGAAGCTGTTCAATAATAGTCCCTGAGGATACAGAAGAACCTTGGGGTAAAGATTTGGATAAAGTAGCTTGAATGGTATCAATTTTGTTACAAAAGAAATCCAAAAGCCTGTTCTCCTGTTTGCTGCTCTTCATTGCCTGTTCCTGCTAGTCATTCAAGTCCCGCCCCGGAAGTGACATAACCGCGTGCAACACGGTCGCGCTCCCAGCACTCTGCAGTTAAAGACGCTGCCTGCCATGTCCTGAAGCTTGTTCACCTGTTTGCTGCTCTTATATTGCCTGTTCCTGCTAGTCAGTCAAGTCCCGCCCCAGAAGTGACGCAACCACATGCAACGCGGTTGCACTCCCAGCACTCTGCAGTCAAAGACGCTGCCTGCCGCGTCACCCACCAAAGGTTGGGGCAACAACGGGGGCATTGGACACCTCTCTAGAAGACACCCCTCTATTCCCATGACACACTGTGACCCTGTGCCTAGGACAGCCTCGCCCAGCATTGGTCCTGTACAATTTGCCTTCATTTGCTATCTTACACGTTGGGCTTCCCTCTTTCTCAGCGTGTTTCTCATTTCTGCCAGCATTATGACTTCCATCCCAGTTCACTGGGGTCATCGTCCCCCTCCTTTCCGTGCCCCTCTCTCTGGATTTTTCTCCCATCATCCAGAAAATCTCTTGGATTGCCGCACCGTGCACCCAGTGCCTAGCTCTCCAGTAGCCTCATCTGTGGTCCTCCCTTTGCTTTCCCTTTCCCTAGCCCTCCTGAACTGTCGCTCCCTCCGCACCAAAACTCATTTAATCCATGATCTCATAGTTCACAACTCTTTGGATGCCCTCTTCCTTATGGAGACTTGGCTCTGGGAAGGTGAGGATGCCATTCTTCATCATTGTCTCCCCCCTGGCTACTCTGCCCGCCATCAATCTCGCTGCAATTGCAGTGGCGGGGGTGTGGCAATTATTCATCACTCTACCCTTCTCTTTACAGCCGCTGTTTCTCCTCCCTCTTATCCCAAGTCTCTCCTCCTTCATTATGGTCCCCCACCTTCTACTTCCTTCCTCCTCCTCTATGTTCCCCCATCTATTCGTCCTGACCTCTGGGACAGTTTGCTAACTGCACTCTCAGAAGCTTCCTTTCTATACCCAAACCTTGTTATTCTCAGTGACTTTAACACTCATTTTGAGTCCCCCTCCTGCCAAAAGGACAGAACCTTGCTGTCCTTACTGAAGGACCTTTCCTTTGTTCAACATATCTTCTGCCCTATTCATGTTGCCGGTCACACTTTAGATCTGGTCTTTACTTCCTCAAACTCCCCACTTTCCTTAGCTCATATTTCATCCCTTACTCTGCCTTGGTCCGATCATTTCTGTCTTTTCTTTTCATTATCCCTTCCACCTCCTCAGTGTCCCACATGTCACCCCTCTCCACCTCCCCCTAGGTTCTGGCACCATATTATTCCTCTGACACTCCAGCAATTCCCTCCCGCAGACTCCCTTTTTCCTCTATCCTTCCCTTCTCTCCCTGTGGATGAACAAACAGACCTCTGGGCAGCCACTCTCACTGCTGCTCTGGACCAACTTGCTCCCTCCGTCCTCTCTCTTCCTCTCGTCCCTCGTCACATCACCCCTGGTTCCATCCTGGCCTCTATCTTCAGAGAACCCACCTTCGCCATGCAGAACGAGCATGGTGCAAGCATCCTACTCCAACTTCATTAACTACCTTCCACAGCTTACAGGTATCTTACCGTAAAATGATCACGGACACTAAGCGGTCATACTACACTGACCGTTTCACCTCTTCTTCCTGTTCATCACAACAACTATTTAGGACCCTCCATTCTTTATGGCCTTGTCCACTCCATCTACAACCTCTGTTCCCCCCCCCAATGCACCCGATTCCAATTGTCTAGCCTATTTTTTTTCCAAGAAAATAGAATTGCTTCGTGCTACCTTCCCAACATGCCCTCCACCTCTGTCCCCAACCCCTCTTTCACCTCCCGCTCACTCATCACCCACCATCTCTTCCCCTCCTCCTAACAGGATCTTCCCCCACACCTGGCATACATTCCGCC
This sequence comes from Ichthyophis bannanicus, assembly GCA_033557465.1. Classification (NCBI taxonomy): domain Eukaryota; kingdom Metazoa; phylum Chordata; class Amphibia; order Gymnophiona; family Ichthyophiidae; genus Ichthyophis; species Ichthyophis bannanicus. The sequence goes on from CM066036.1 coordinate 189,901,965, forward strand.
CAGTCACCGCTACCGAGCTTTCCAAGTCTATTGCCACCTCCCACAAAACATTCTGCCCACTCGACCCTTTACCCTCCTCTTTGTTATTGGACCCATCCCTCACCTTGCTTCCCTACATATTTCACATCTTCAACAACAGTCTCTCCTCTGGTGTTTTCCCTTCGGCCTGGAAACACGCCCTTATCCGTCCACTCCTTAAAAATCCATCCCTTGACCCATCTGTTCCAGCTAACTGGCGTCCTGTATCCAACCTTCCCTTCTTGTCTAAAATCTTGGAAAAGCTTGTGTTCTCCCAACTCTCTGCTCATCTTGACTCCACTCTTTCCTTTCACCCACGCCAATCTGTTTTTTGTACGGGCCATAGCACTGAGACTGTGCTCACCTCCCTCCTGTACGGGCCATAGCACTGAGACTGTGCTCACCTCCAATCCCACGACAGAGGTGATCTTTCTCTTGTGGTGGCTTTGGATCTATCCTCTGCTTTTGACATTGTAGATCATCGTACCCTCTTAGCCCATCTGGCTGACCTTGGGATCCATGGGTCCGTTCTTTCCTGGTTCCGTTCTTATCTCTCCTCTCACACTTTTTCAGTAAAGACTAGCTCAGCTACCTCTCCTCCTCTACCTCTTCTCTGTGGTGTTCCTCAGGGTTCGGTTCTTGCTCCCCTCCTCTTCAATATTTTTCTCGCCCCCCCCTGGCACTTATTGTCCAACAGTCAGGTATTTGCAGTTACTTCTATGCTGATGACATTCTTCTCGTCCATCACACTAGTTCCCTCTCACCAGATCTCTCCACCCTTAACCTCTGCCTCGCCCGTGTTTCTTCCTGGATCAGCAGTAATTTCCTTCACATTAACCCCTCTAAATCTTCTGCACTTTGGCTTTCCTTTAACACACCTCCCCCTACTTGCTCCCCTCTCTTCCTTTCTACCCCTATTCCTCTGGTCTCTTCCCTTCGCTACCTTGGGGTTACCCTTGATTCCTCCCTCTCCTTTCACCACCATATTCTTTTGCTTATCCGTCGTTCTTTCTTCTTCCTATGCCAGATTTGTGCTGTTTGTCCCTTCCTCCCCTCTTCTTCCCTTACTTCACTAGTCATTTCGCTTGTTCTCTCAAGACTGGACTATTGTAACACCATCCTAGCAGGTCTCCCACAATATCAACTCCGGCATCTCCAACTGGTCCAAAACACAGCTGCACGCCTGCTTACCCGCACGAGATCACATCACTCCTCTCCTCTTCCAATTGTACTGGCTTCCACTCCACTTTCATTTAATTTATAAAATTCTCATTCTCACCCATAAAGCGCTACACACTGGTTCTCCCCAATATTTAGCTGACTCCATCCGCCTGCAACCTTCTCCTCGTCTCCTCCGCTCTGCACATGATAATTGCCTCTTCCTTCCCTCCCCCTCCTTTGCTCATTTGGAATCTATACGTCATTCTGCCTTCTTCTTCCTAGCCCCTGCACTCTGGAACTTCCTCCCCCTTGCCCTTCATATCGAATTGTCTTTCCAATGCTTCAAAAGCTCACTCAAAACTCACCTTTTTCAGCAAGCTTTCAACATCCCTAATCCCTAAAGTTATCCACCCCACCAGTTTCCCCCTCAGGCCTTTCTCCACTCTTACCTATTCTACCTAGCTATCCTTTTGTCTTTCCCTGTCCCTGATGTGGTGTGTGTTCGTTCTGTATGCAGGTGTACCTATCTTGGCATTTGTAGCAGGTCACAGGGTGTGCATACCCTGCACATGTGCTGCCTCTTGGGTGTGTGCCACACTGGGGCACAGTTGCTCATGTGTGTGAGTGTTACTTCCCATTGGGGGAACAGTGGAGGGATGGCCATCTTGACTTCACATGTGCCCTTGCCTTAGGACAACAGCTGTATTCTTCAGCAGTGTTTCTGTTGAGCAGCTACAGTACTATGTTTCCTGTTCATTACGTACTGCATGTGCACCACTGTAGGCAGGGTTTAGGTGTGGCGTAACCACGGTCTCATAATGTAGCAAGCACATTGTTTCATGTGCCTGATTACACCAATTGCTGGCAGAGATCTGTGGTCTCTTTAAGTCCAGGCCTTGTCAACCATATGGAGGCATAGCCTAATGGTTAAAACACTGGCTCCATAAGCAATTGATGCAACTTCAATTTCCACCTGTTCTCTTTGTGGCTGTGGGATACACAGGTCATTTTGATGGCAGAAAAAGATCAGGGCCAGCTTTGACTGGTGGACACACTTGTATGCTTTTTGATGTGTTCAGGGAGCACATTGGGTCTGTGCACATGCTATTTGCGATCATGGCCTTCTGAGAGCATGCCTTTATTGGCTCTGCTGCAGGCTATTGCAGAGGGTCTGACATGTTCACACTGCAGATACATGTTACCCAAGTTGAAGTGTAACCTAATGGTTCAAGCAGTGGCTTGGGAACCAAGAGACAGGAGCCACGTTCACACTTATGCGACTGGTGGGAGCATTTTACAGAGGCTTTTTATGTGTGTATAATCTTTATGTGTGTATAATCTACTCCTTGTGGCCTTGGGCAAGTCACTTAACCCTCCATTGCCTCAGCATAATCCAAGCTATCACTGCCTCTGTTTGTAATGTACTTTACCATGTTATTGCTACAATGTTAACTGCTATGACTGAGTTGATACAGTGATATCCCAAAAACTATTTATGTAACTAACATACATAGAAACATGATTTGAGTCTTTCATCATCACTGCAACTGCACAGCTTCGGTTCCATCACCGCTATGCATAGCATTCTCCCACATCTTACCTCTAGGATGGTCATCTGCAGGGCTAATCACACTTCCTTAACTGCTCCATATGACTAGTTTGAACAACTTCTTCCGTTGTTGTATAAACATTTGTCTGGGGTGTTGTATGGTGGTTGGGAGGCTGTGCAGCCAACATAGCTGGTCTTGTGGATTCCACTTGGCACAGACACACTTTTGTCTGACACACTACGACTGCCTTAGTAATGTCACTTCAGGTACATCGGTGCTGCAACCCCATACCACCCTTTTTTCAGCACATCTATATGCCTCTGCCAGCTATGTGCTGTGATGTATTCTCCTGTCAGCTGCTACACCATGGATCACATAGGTACTTCTTCCTCATTTCAATGTTGATGTGTCTGATCGACCATCAACACTCCAGCTCTGTCTCTTTTTGATGCAGACATCGTGGTGATTATGGCACCACAGGGGGTCACGTATTCCCCATCCAACACTTTTCCATTAACTTTTGCTGGGGCTCCCTTATCCAGCATTCAGATAGGTGCCGCTTTTGGGCGTTAAGGTGCACTCTTGGCACCTTAACACCTGGTGTCCTGTTAGCGCACGCTAAGTGGTCCCATGTATCCTTACCACCAGAATACCACTCTGAGCCTTTATCGCACGCAAACACCCTTAATCCTGCCATTATTGCTTGATATCCACTGCTCCGTTAATGCTCTTTAGTAAGCATACCCCTTAGTCTTCAAACAAGAAGAAAAGACATAAACAAAAATGTTAAAAGAAAATCATCTGACCAAGGAACAGCTTTAATCGCTAAAAGTTCAGCACTAATATAAAATGAATGAACAAAAAATAAATCTAAAACCCCACCAAACTCATAAGTAGATTCATTAAAACTAACTCTCGAAAATCTAAAGATAACATAGCAGATAAAAAAGGATCACAAATATTCTTAGAAACAATCTTTTCCGCAATGAAAATAAGATCACGTAATACAATGTTTGGCAATGACTTTAAAGGCCGATTAAGAAAGAATTCAGCCAGCATGAATGAATCCAATTCTAAAATACCCGGAGGACAATACATCCAGCAAATTGATAATTCCAAAAACTTAACTAATAACAACTCACAATTTTCCAACGAAGATATATCAACCAAAAATTATTGCAAACCAATTTCTTTCTTAAATATTACAATTAAGCTACAACCCACACCAGACCTAGAAATCCAAGCATAATTAGATGGACGCATCTGATTAATTGTATCTGTTTCTAATAACTAAGATTCAGTGATGATAAATAAATCTGATTGATCCTCAATTAAAATATTATGAATCACTGAAATCTTGTTTCTAACAGACCTAGCATTAATAAGATACAGAGAGCGATTTCCAAAATATAAAGAATCATACAAAACAGAAGAAGATGATTCAGAGAGTAATGGCCAAAGAACTAGTTCAGGCCTGATAGAAGGCTTTCTAAAGGATAACTGACCGAAACAACCTTGACCAGTAATAACAGAGATAGCTTGCCCTAAACACATTTTAAACAACAAGTTAAGCAAACAAACAGACTAACAGACTATTCCCCTTAGTCCACACAAAGGAGCATGCCAAGGAGTTCCTTGGTTGTGCTCCTTCATCAATGCAATGGAGAAGGCGTGCACAACCTCTGGTGTGTCATTCCTCCATCATGGACCCTGGTTCTAGTTCCTGCTGCCCCAATATCATCAGTGAGGGGCAGAGCTAGATGTCAGTAGCACTGGGCACAATGCTAATGAATAGTCCCAACAGGACCCCAAACCCACGCGCAAGGATGAAACAGACAGTGTTGAGGATGTTCCGGGGCAGCAACCAGCACAGCTCTCAGTTCTCCACGTGCAACCCGGCTCTTTAACTCCTGCTGCCCCGATTACGTCACTGGGGGAGTGGAGCTAGATGTCAGCAGCATAGGGCACAATGCTAATGGATAGTCCAAAAAGGAGCCCAAGACTAACGGGAAAGGATGAAACAGACAGCATTGAGGATGTTCTGGGGCAGCAACCAGCACAGCTCTTAAAAATACAAAATACTTGTGTTGTTTCGCCACCCACCTCTTGTGAGCAAAACTGTGTGTGTTGTTGCATTCTGTTCATGCTTTAACTTGCATACAGGGTGGGCAATTTTCAGTCAGTTTACAATGGCATAGTGCCTTATACCTATGAAAATCACTTTGAAAATAAATTGCTTCTATATGGCAACTAGCTTCTATTCACTTCCAAATAACTATGAAGCAGGGCTTCTCAACTCAGTCCTCGGTATACACCTAGCCAGTCAGCTTTTCAGGATAACTATCATGAATATGCATGAGAGAGATTTGATTGCAATGGAGGCAGTGCATGCAAATCTCTAATTATTGCACATTGGGCCCTATGTATGAAAGTGTGAAAGCACATCACAGAAATACACTGTGTGAAAAACACCACAAAAATATCTGGAAATGCTCAAAAGCATCAAAGTGCAGGCACTTTTTTTGTTATTTTTAATTCAAAGAGCATGTTTACGCAATCAGCTTCCCAAAAGTAAACTTTGCAGCAGTAAACCTTTGTATGAAGCATGCTTCATGCAAAGGTTTATGCAAATTTTGCATTAATGAGCTGCTGTGATGCACAATCATGCCAAACAGCTCATTACTGCAAAAAAAAATGAGCATGTGAAAAAGGCTCTGTGGATCCATTTTCGCAAAAACAAAAAAAATTCCACAGCTTAAGAACTATAGTTATTTTTTTCCAAGGGCTGCCAGAAAACAAAGCACCCTTCACATGATTGTGAATTCAACCAGCCTGCCATCATTAAAGGGCCTGCTGGCATGAATGGGAGGCCACCTGATCCCCTCCGCTCCCGCCTTTCCCTAGGAGATCCCACTTCTCCATCAATGAGGGTCGGATTGGGTCAGCCCAGCCTGGCTCTCCCTGTCACTCTTATATTTTCTTCATCGCTCCCCAAGTAATCCCCACTTGCATCTTCCCCAGCAGCTGCCTTCTCCAAAATGGCACCAATGATAACCTTGTGGTAGTTTCATGTGCTACCACTAGAGGTCAAATTACCAAATAAGGCCAAATTAGTAGTTGTTATCAAGTTTATTCACATCTGAGAAACCCTCATGCAATATAGTTCTGGGCACAGCTCTGCTATATTGTTTAGTTCCTGTACAGCTTTTTCCTTAGATATAAATATCTATCAAGGTCATGGAAACACAATGCTGAGTAAGCTGTGTCAGTTAATTCAATTGCATAATAGCATCTGTAAACCATAGTGATTTGTGACCAATGGTAGGTTTAGCAAATCCAGAAGGCTTTATTTCATAATCCATGTCTCTTGGTTCAGACACAGACATAATAGGATTTTTAATGTAACCTAGGCTGATTTCTACATATCGTGGATGCTACTAGCAGCTGGTGAAAACATTCCAAGGCTGGTATAGTATGGTCCCTAAATTTTACCTTGACAAGATATAAGTTGCTGTATTTTCAATAAGCTGCAATAATCTATAAGGTGGTAATCAGCATGAGTTATCATAGAAACACAAACATGATGGCAGAAAAAGACCACATGGCCTATCTAGTCTGCCCTTCCATATCAACTACTATAATAGTCTCCTTTTTTCTTTAGAGATCCTCTGTTTTTGTCCTATGATTTTTTTGAATTCAGATACTGTCTCATCGCTACCATCTTCATTGGGAGACTATTCCACGCATCTACTACTCTTTCTGTAAAGAAATATTTCCGCATATTACTCCTGAGTCTATCCCCTTTCACCATCATCCTATGTCCCCTCATAGCAGAGCTTGCTTTCCATTCAAAGAAGCTCTCCTCCTCTGCATTTATGCCACAAAGGTTTTAAACGTCTCTATCATATCCCCTCTATCCTGCCTTTCCTCTAAAGTATGCATATTAAGATCCTTACGTCTGTCCTCATATGCCTTATAACGAAGATCATTATAGTAGCCACCCTCTGCACTGACTTCAACCTGTTTATAGCCTTTTGAAGGTGTGGTCTCCAGAATTGCACACAATACTCCAAATGAGGTCGCACCACAGACTTATACAGAGGCACTATCACCTCCTTTTTTCTGCTGGCCATTCCTCTCTCTATGCATCCAAGCATCCTTCTAGCTTTTGCTGTCGCCTTTTCTACCTGTTTAGCTACTTTAAGATCATCAGACACAATCACGCTCTATTTATTTAGACAGTAGTACTTCAACTCCTAGACTATACCGCTCCTTGGATTTTAGCAGCCCAAATGAATTTTAGCATTTAATCTCAACTGCCAAATTCTCGATCCCTAACTAGATCCCTCCTCGTGTTATCTATTCCTTCCTGGATGACTACTTTATTGCAAATTTTGGTATCATCTGCAAAGAGGCAAACTTTACCCGACAGCCCTTCTGCAATATCACTAAAAAAGATGTTAAAAAGAATCGGACCAAGGACAGATCTCTACGGCACACCACTAGTAACCTTCTCCTCAGAGTGAGCTCCATTTACCTGTACCCTTTGTCGCCTCCCACTCAACCAATTTCTAACCCAGTCAGTAACATTAGGGTCCATCCCTAGGGTGCTCAGTTTGTTTATAAGTCACCTGTGTGAACGGTGTCAAAGACTTTGCTGAAATCCAAGTACACTACATCTAGGGCTGTTCCTCGGTCCAGCTCCCTGGTAACCCAGTCAAAGAAATCAATCAGATTTGTCTGACAAGATCTGCCTTTGATGAATCCTTGCTGCCTCGGATCCTGTAATCCATTGGACTCCAAAAACTTCACTATTTTCTCTTTCAGCAGTGTTTCCAATAATTTACTCAGCACAGGTGTAATATGCACAGGCAACATATCAAGATATGCTTTGAAATGTCTTTTTTATCAGGCCAGTGGTGCCCATTATATTTGGAACAATAGCAGTATTTTTCTGCCACATTTTCTTGGTCTCTGATTGCATTTGTTGGTACTTGCAGATCTTCTCTTTCTCCACACATAATTCAAAATAATAACTTTGTACTGATTCTTTTGTTTGTAATCCTGTTCTTGTTTTCTTTTCTTTTACCACAATGTCTGGTTTTCACGCATCACATTTTTAAAATTTTATCTGTGGAGATTAGGAATGTTGTAGGTAATCACAATGTCTTCATTCTCTGTAGTTCTGTCAGTGTTTTGAAGGTGCAGTGTTTTTCTGGTACAGCAATGATATAGTGTTTACCTGGAGGCCAATTCCAGTTTGGGTGTCCCCGGTATGATCCAGCATTGCACCCGATTCTGCTCCTGCCAGGGCTAGATGTGCTTGTGGGAGCAGAATCGTGTGCAACCAGCTGAACATGTAGGCTGTGCCCTGATTCTGGGCTCCCAGACATCCCGCCAACTCCCGGGTGCTATGGTGGACCCAAAGAAACTCCTTTCCCCACCGCCCGACCCCACAATTAGGCCTGCCGTGGCCAGGGTCAGGCTGTGAGGAACCACCTCCACCCCCTCACTTTCTTTTCCTGGCCCAGGTCTTCCATCCTCCTCCATCCAGGGGGAATTATTCCACCTCCGAGGTGGAATAAGTTCGCCAGGCAAATGGCCGACCCCGGATGTATAGGGCCAATCTCAGAATCAGCCCTGTATGTCTGGGGTCAGGGTGCCACCCACTCCCTACCCTGGCTCCTTCTCCAGCCAGCCCCTCCTGCCCATGAACAGAGATCCCCACATAACTAGAATTTACATGAGAGGAGTTCCGACAAAGGAATCGCCACACCAGCATTTAGCGGGGCTGAAGTTTGGATCAGACATCCAGCTCCGCTAAATGCGGCTCAGAATTGGCCCTATAGCTTCCAGTGGATGAGATATGCTACTTTATTGTGCCTTTCTGTGTACAGTTTTAATTAATGGCAGTTTTTCCCACTTCCTCCCTTCTCCATTTCTGCAAATAACACTGCCATCCTCTCTGTCTCCTTGGCTCCAACCTTGGGGTTACCTTTGACTATTCTCTCTCTTTCACTACACATGTCCAACAGATAGCTAAAACCTGTCATTTTTTCCTCAATATCAGCAAAATTTGTCCCTTCCTTTCTGAACACATTATTAAGACCCTTATCCACTCTCTTGGCACCTCCTCTTGTCTAGACTATTGCAACTTGCTCCTCGCTGGTCTCTCATTGAATCATCTGTCTCCCCTTCAATCTGTTCAAAATTCAGCTGCACAGCTAATCTTCTGCCATTGTTGCTGTCCTCACATAACCTCTCTTCTCTGGTCATTGCAGTAGCTCCTTATCTGGTTCCACATCCAGTTCAAACTTCTCCTATTCATCTACAAGTACATTCATTCTGCAGCTCCTCATTACCTCTCCTCAGCAACTTCTCTCATCAAGCAAATTGCTTTTATCCATGCTCTTCTCTTCTACTGCCAATTCCAGATTGTGTTCATTCCATCTTGCTGTGTCACCTGCCTGGAATAGACTACCCACGTCAGTACATCAGGCTCCATCTCTTGCCCAGTTCAAGTCCAGGCTAAAAACACATCTCTTTGAAGCCGCTTTTGGATCCTGGCCCAGTTATTGTCCTGTGCATTTTAACCATTTCCCTTCAGAATTACCCTAGTCCCCTGTTTGTTCTGTTTGTCTGTCTCTTTGAAAGGAAGGGACTGTCTCTTATGAGTATGTGTACAGTGTTGCATATGCCTAGTAGAGCTAGTAGTAGTAGTACTGACCAGGGCCGGATTTACCTTGAGTGAGGCCCTACACCAACAAAAATTGTGGGCCCCCAGCAGGGGCGGCCCAAGGGGGGTGCGGACCTCATTTGCATAAGGGGCCTCATTTGCATAAATATTTGCATAATGTTACCATATACTAACTTTTAGTAAACGTGCCTCTTAATGAGTGTATGGATAAAGAAAGACTAAAAGATTTCTACATTACTATAATCCAGTGCCAACTGCCAGACACATTAGGAACTACTACAAACACTGCCCATAGTAAACCCGCCGTATCCTAACAGCACTACCAGGACTCACAAAGCACCATACTCTACCAATCAAAAGGCAACACTGCAAATATTAAACCAATACATTTCAGAGAACAACAATACATGACCTACTGGGGAAAGAGAACAAGTGGCAATGTCAAATAGGAATTATATAAACAGAACACCTCAGCTCAGTTACACATGCAGAACATAGACCATCACCAAACAAGTAATCACAATTTAGAAATAGGAAGACAATAATTAAACTGGGAATCCCAAAAGCCAAACTTGGAATGTACAACACTGTAGAAATAAAACAATACATTAATTTGCTCTTGTACTAAACAAAGCACAGATGTTAATGATGCACATTTACCAGAGCTGACATATTCCAATTAATAAATTCAAAATAAAGAGATATTTTTCTACCTTTTGTGCATTTTTTTTCAGCTGCAATTGCTCCAGCCACTTTCTTCTGGTTTCTTCGTGTCTTCTGCTAACTCTCCATCGTCTGCTGTCCATTTGTCCTTTCTTCTCTCTTCTAGATTTTTTTCCATTCTCTCTCTACATCTGCTTTAACATACTAATCTTTCTCCTTTTGCTCTTTCCTCATTCCTATTTCATCCACTCAAATATTACACCTCCATCCTCAATCCCCACTTACTCTCCCAATACCCGGCCAATTGTAGATTTTTTATCCCTCCCACACAAAATATTTTTCCCTTCTCCATTTTACTCTTCCAGCCCCATCCCATTCTAATCCTCCCCCAACATCAGCTCCCTTCTAGTTCCAGCCTCACCCAGCATCCATTCCCTTCTAGTCCCTGCATCAGCCCATTTCCAGCCCTAGCCATCCATCAGCCCATTTCCAGTCCTAGCCCCCCCATCACCCCACTTACAGTCCTTAACCCATCACCCCATTTTCAGTCCTTAACCCCCCATCACCCCATTTTCAGTTTAAGCCCCCCCTATAACCCATTACCAGTCCTAACCCCCCATCAGCCCACTTCCAGTCCTAACCCCATCAACCCATTTCCAGTCAGCCCCCCATAGCCCATTGCCAGTCCTACCCCCCCCCCATCAGCCCACAGCCCATTACCAGTCCTAACCCCATCATCCCACCTCCAGTTTTAACCCCCCAGCCCATTTCCAGTCCTAGCCCCCTATAGCCCATTACCAGACAACCCCCATCAGCCCACAGCCCATTACCAGTCTTAACCCCCCCAAAGCCCATTACCAGTTCTAATCCCCCCCCAACAGCCCATTACCAGTCCTAACCCCATCAACCCACCTCCAGTCTTAACCCCCCAGCCCATTTCCAGTCCTAGCCCCACCCCATAGCCCATTACCAGACAGCCCCCATCAGCCCACAGCCCATTACCAGTCTTAACCCCCCCCAAAGCCCATTGCCAGTTCTAAGCCCCCCCCCAACAGCCCACAGTCCATTACCAGTCCTAACCCCATCAGCCCACCTCTAGCCTTAACCCCCCCCCAGCCCAGCCCATTTCCAGCCCCAGCCCCCCAATAGCCCATTACCAGCCCTACCCCCCCAGTCCATTTCCAGCCCCAGCCCCCCCAATAGCCCATTACCAGTCCTACCCCCCCATAGTCCATTACCAGTCCTACCCCCCCCATAGCCCATTACCAGTCCTACCCCCCCCATAGCCCATTACCATTCCTACCCCCCCCCATAGCCCATTACCAGTCCTACCCCCCCCCCACATAGCCCATTACCAGTCCTACCCCCCCCCATAGCCCATTACCATTCATACCCCCACCCCCCACAGCCCATTACCATTCCTACCCCCCCCCCCCCATAGCCCATAGCCCATTACCAGTCCTACCCCCCCCCCATAGCCCATTACCAGTCCTACCCCCCCCGGCCTAAAGTAAAATTTAATTAAAAAAAAAAACCTGGTGGCTGCCGCCGCGGGGCCCCCTCTGCTGCCGCGGGGGCCCCGTCTACAAGCTGGTCGGGTCCGGTCGGGTCTCTCTCCCTCCCTCGCTGCAGGCTGCAGGCTGCGAGAGACGCATCTTCGCGTCTCTCGCAGCCTGCAGCGAGGGAGGGAGGGAGAGAGACCCGACCGGACCCGACCCGACCCGACCAGCTTGTAGACGGGGCCCCCGCGGCAGCAGAGGGGGCCCCGCGGCGGCAGCCACCAGGTTTTTTTTTTAAATTAAATTTTACTTTAGGCCGGGGGGGATAGGACTCCTACCCCCCCCCGCCTAACGTAAAATTTAATTAAAAAAAAAACCTGGTGGCTGCCGCCGCGGGGCCCCCTCTGCTGCCGCGGGGGCCCCGTCTACAAGCTGGTCGGGTCGGGTCCGGTCCGGTCGGGTCGGGTCGGGTCTCTCTCCCTCCCTCGCTGCAGGCTGCGAGAGACGCGAAGGGAGAGCGTCTCCTCGCGTCTGTGTTAAGCCCGCAGGGGCTGATGGGAAATCCCATCAGCCCCTGCGGGCTTAACACAGACGCGAGGAGACGCTCTATCTTCGCGTCTCTCGCAGCCGGGAGGGAGGGAGGGAGACGAGACCCGACCCGACCCGACCAGACCATACCATCTTGTAGACGGGGCCCCCGCGGCAGCAGAGGGGGCCCCGCGGCGGCAGCCACCAGGTTTTTTTTTTAATCGAATTGAAAAAAAAAAAACCTGGTTCTATTTTTTGTGGGCCCCTGCCGGTTGTGGGCCCTACGCCATGGCGTACATGGCGTATACGTAAATCCGGCCCTGGTACTGACATTAAGAGAATCACATCCAGTGATGAGATCTATGACTGTTTCCAGTTCAGTGCTGAAAAATTAGCATTTTTCTGTTTTATCATTTTTTCTATGCAGGCTGTGAATCATCTTGTCCTTAGTCCACTATGCTACACTGCAGTTATCAGTCTCTCTTTAGGTTTAAATTCACCTCTCTATCCATTTCTGCATTAGGTTTTGCTTTATTCATGGTTTCTGCAGTCCATTGCTGTATTTCCTGCAGTATTTCCACTTGAGCCAATTGTTTATACTCATTCGCTTTTTCCTCTTGTTTTGCAAGTTCTGTTGCTTCTTTCCTTCCAAGTGCTCCCTCATTCTTTCTGTTTGTTATAATTGCTTGTACAGGGTTAATGACGAAGATTGACTCCAGCCCATTTTGGGTATTTAGGAATGTTGATCCTGAATGGTAGCTCCACAGGGGAAATTTTCTAAGGATGTGCCTATTTTTAGGTGCTATAATACAAAATAGAATTTACCATAAAACCCGTCCCCAAATTTTTTATATTTTTTGTCGAAGCGTACCGGAGGAGGAATGGAACTGAAATCCACCCACACCAAGCGGCAAGCTACTTTTATTTAAATTTAGGTTCTCCACCTTACAAATCTCATAAAAGATGTAACTTATCTGAAAAAAGTCCACGTTCCATAAGTGTATGCCACACCGTTGCCCAAGAAAATTGCTTTGCACGATGTGCACGTTTCGGGATAGAACCCTGTCTCAAGTGCCTGGTAGTCGTATTATCCAGCAACTGTGGTTGAAAAAACTGTGGTTTGCACAGTTGCTGGATAATACGACTACCAGGCACTTGAGACAGGGTTCTATCCCGAAACGTGCACGTTGTGCAAAGCAATTTTCTTGGGCAACGGTGTGGCATACACTTATGGAACGTGGACTTTTTTCAGATAAGTTACGTCTTTTATGAGATTTGTAAGGTGGAGAACCTAAATTTAAATAAAAGTAGCTTGCCGCTTGGTGTGGGTGGATTTCAGTTCCATTCCTCCTCCGGTACGCTTCGACAAAAAATATAAAAAATTTGGGGACGGGTTTTATGGTGAATTCTATTTTGTATTGTATCTTTCCATTCACTATATTTGGGTTTTGGTGATACTACTATTATTTTTAGGTGCTAGCAATGCATGTAAATGTTGTTATTTTATGCACATAAATGACCCCTGCTAAAATACTAACCAGCATATAAGTTGTGCATATTGTTTGCTGGGCATGTACTTTCACTGTGGGCATGCGCATGAGTGGAGCTTGGGCGAAACATGAGTGGTATATGCAAGTACACATGGAGATTATAAAAGGCAATAAATTACACCGACCTAATGCAGCTAGTCGTTGCTGATGAACTTTATACCCAGATATTCAATGCTGAGGCCCTATCCGCGAAGCTAACCAGGAAGTGGCGATATTCAGCCGCTGCCCAGTTAGCTTCTGCGGTGAACATTAGGCCAGTATTTACTGTGCCTGACGTTCGACATGTGTCACTAACTGAGCAGCTGCTCAATATTGCTACTGCTCAATTAATGATGGGTGCTACCTCAGAATGCCCCTGGCATGACCCGGTGCTGACCGGTTATCATTGTGGCTGCAGCGGCGGCACTTTTGGATATCCCGCTGAGTGACATTTACATGGTTTGCAGGTCTGTAAACCATGCAAATGCCATTTACACAGCTGCAGAGCTGGTGTGAGTGATTGCGCCTTAATTTAGTGCATTCTTTGGCACTCATGCTGTTATTTTAGAAAGATAAGTAGGCACATACTTGTCTTTAAAGAAGAGGTTAATTTAGGTGCCTTAAACATTGCTTTAACAAAGCTCCCTGTTATAAAATGACCCTCCATATGTATAATCTATTTCTAAAAGGCCCATACCACTTTCCCATCTTGTAGTAAGTGTTATACAATCACAGCATATATTGAGGCTTATAAATTATCGGATAGAGAAGGTTTCTTATTCTTGCATCCATTTTTTCACAATTTTTATCAGGCCAATTCCAAAGCTGTATCAAAGCAGAGGGACTAGACGCCAATCAATAGCTTGTATCCTTTTCCTTGCTGTTAAAGGGCTTTTCAATATCACTTTCAGCTTCTGTAGTTTTCTTTGCTGATCTTGTCTCACTAACTTGTGCTGGATTGTTACCTCTTTTTTTATTCTTATTTATATATAATCCACTATCTCCAGGAACAAGTAGGAATGTAGTCTTCACATATGGGTATCGTCAGTACCGACAGAGCATGCGCGGGAACGCTCCACAGCATCCAATAGGAAGCTTTTAGGAGCATCACACAGCGCCTGCGTGCTGCCTTCCCACCTTTCCCAACTGTCCCTCTCCAGTTCTTCATTTTCCACGGAGCTGACAGGTCGCACATCCTGTCACCGCAGAAAAAAATCCCTTCTATTCTTTTTTGTAGTTGCGTCTGCCTTCCCTCGACGCTACAGTGGTACCGCCGGTTCTTCTTTTTTTTTTTCTTCTTGAAAAAAAACAAAAAAACCTTTTTTCTGGAGTCTTTCCAGTAATTTTCTTTGCAGGCGCCACATGCCATTTTGGGCACTAGGCCCAATTTTTTCCTTCAAAATGGAAAAACCAGCTTTGGGTTTTAAAAAGTGTTCTAAGTGTGGCGGTACCATCTCCGTCACCGACACCCATGAGTGGTGCCTCAAATGTTTAGGTCCTGACCACTCTATCTCTGAGTGTGTTGCCTGTGGGATGATGTTGAAATGGGGCCGGCAAAACCGAGCTGCTAAACTAAGCACCCTTTTTCCCTCTGATGCAGCCTCCATGGCATCAACGTCTTCCAGGGCTTCGTCTTCCTCCCATGGATCTCTGGTAACTAAACATAAATCTAGCAAGTCCTCAAAGGGTAGATCTCCTTCTAGACATTGAGATGCCTCTGGCATTGCCCTTGAGGGACTTTCACAGGAAAAATTGCCCCGGCGGGAGGCTTAAGCTTCCAAATCACTAACGGGGCTCAGGATGTTCTCGAGGCTTCAACCTCGGCAGAACTACTGGTGCCATGCTCTGGGGTACTGGCCGCTTCATCCGGCACTGATACCCAAGAATCGGCAGCGTCGATAGACCAGAGATTCTTGGCTATTGAACGCAGTCTGGTGGCTCTTCTCATGGCCTCGATGCCCCTGAAACTGCTTCAGACAATTCAACCGGTACCGGCACTGACTCCGGTGCCGGCACGGACTGCATTGACATCGGCAGGTATTCTACGGGGACCGAGTCATGCTTGTCTATCCGGCATCGACAAGTCGGTACTGGACCACTCCGATGACGACTTCGATTGGTACCGGTACCGTGCTTTGCACGATCACCCGGATCAGAGATACTTCGAATCCTCGGATGAGTCTGAAGACTCTGAAAGCTCTGCCGATACCAGAGTACTTCTTCCTGAGGATTCTTCTTCTCCTCAGCATAGGATGTCTCCACCAGAAGATATGTCCTTTCAGGATTTTTTCCGAGATGTGGCGCGAGGTCTTTCCATCACAGTGGCTCCTGAAAAAGAGCCTAGGGCAAAGGAATTAGAAATCCTGCAATACCCTAAAGCTCCCAAGGAGGCAGCTACCTTACCTATTCATGAAATCTTGCATGATCTCATGTTAAGGATGTGGGAAACACCTATAGCCACATCTCTACACTCTTGAAGACTCGACACCATGTATTGAGTTCCTCCTTGTCCTGGGTTTCAGAAGACTCAATTACCACACCATTCCATGGTGGTGGAATCTGCTATGAGAAGGATAAAGCGTGCAAAAAGGCATGCATCTAATCCTCCAGGATGTGAGTGTAGGACTCTTGATGCCTTTGAACGTCGAACCTTCCAGGCTTCCATGCTTTCTGCTAGGATCGGTTCCTATATGTTATATATGGGGATGTTTCTTAAGGAGGTTACACAAGATTTAGAGCTTATGAGCCCTCGCCTTCCTGATGATCAGAGGCAAGATTACCTCGCTCTTGTCAAACATGCCCAGGATGTTTCCAAGTTTCTCAATTGTGCAGCCTTTGACTGCTTTGAGTGCATAAGCAGAACCTCTGCCATTGCCATAGGTGCACATAGGATTGCCTGGCTCCAGGCATCTGACTTGGAAATTTGGGTACCGGATAAACTAGGGAATATTCCTTGCACAGGAGAGAATCTCTTTGGCAAGAATTGGCAGAAAAAAGCTAATGAGATAGATGCTGACAATATCACTTTGGATAGATTATCTAAATCTACAGCTGATCCTGCCAGGAAAAAATCCTATAAGAAACCATTCTTCCGTAAGAAGAAGAAGTTTTATCCCTCCTATACCCAGCAGGGACATCGTTTAGGTCAGTCTGCCCAAAAGGGACAGCTACAAGAAATCTAGTTTGGTCTTCGTGGAGTACAATGAAATCACATAAAATAAAGAATTACTCCATACAAACATTCATCAATGTCCAAAATGGCTCGGTGATATACTAGGATTCTTTTTAAACAATTAATAATCCCAATTGTAGTCTCAGACCTCAGTAGCGCTCCAGACCATTGACTTAATGGAAAATCAAACAGCGCTTTGATAGCATCAATGACTACTGTGGGAACAATTTTTTTGCATATTTAGATGTGTAAATATCACCGATTCTCCACCACCATCGTGTGTTTAGCTATTGAAAAGCTTATCTTAACTGAAGTTTTCTTATTTGGTCTCTACGCCTCCCACGGCACCTTTTTGAGCGTTTCACTCCACACCGGAGTTTCTTCAGGAGGGTCTGAAAATGAAATAATGCCATAACAATAGCTCTGTACTTACAATAAAAACGCTTTTGCACATTGATTGTGACTGTGATTTAAAAGTTAAAAAGATTTTATTCTCCCCTTGTCAATTAATGAAAAAACCTTTTTGCAAGGTCACTACTTATTCAAGAGCTGCTGCCCGCGTTCATCTATGGCTTCTTATGATTTAAAAAAACGCCGCGCATGCGGACTTGACCTCCTACCTAATTTTTATATGGGACAGCTCGTGTCCTTCTAGATCACTGCGCAGGTACACCATGATTTGCTAGCTGTAGACTTGCCACTCTATAGAAGAGTTCAAACCAAAAGGTTTCACTGTATTGATAGTGAAAATCCAGCGTTGTTCAAAAAAGACAACAGGGACAGCAGCAACAACCTAGGCAAAGAAAGACAAAAGCAGCTAAGCCTCAATCGGCTCAGCAGACTCAGCCTCCACAGGGGCTTTGACTCCTATCTAGAGAACTTTGCTTTCCTGGCCCTGAACGGCCCAGAACCCTCCACCATCCCAGGAAGGTTATGTCATTTTGCCCCCAGATGGGGTCAGATAACAGCAGAAAATTGGACTCTGTCTATTGTAAGAGAGGGATACAAGCTTCATTTTCTCAACATGCCCCCTCCTACAATGGTAAGACAGTTCAATTCTCAGACCTCTCTCAACGACCAGTTAGGTCAAGAGGTCACTGTGCTCCTTGCTCAAGGGGCAATAGAAGAGGTACCCATTCCCCAACGGGGTACAGGGTTTTACTCCCCCTATTTCCTTATTCCAAAGAAAACAGGAGGACACAGACCCATTTTAGACCTCAGAGAATTGAACAAATTTCTGTTCAAAGAGAAGTTCAAAATGATTTCTCTAGGAACTCTGCTGCCATACCTTCAGAGTCAGGATTGGCTTTGTTCTCTAGATCTCAAGGATGCGTACACTCATGTTCTCATCCATCCAACTCACCGAAAGTTCCTTCGCTTTCTGTTTCAAGGGAAGCACTACCAATACAGGCTTCTTCCCTTTGGCCTGGCCTCTGCACCAAGGGTGTTCACAAAATGCATGGCTGTGGTGGCAGCATTTCTCTGCACCCTGGGACATTTGTCTTCCCTTACTTAGACGACTGGCTCATTCGAGCCCCTTCAGAGCCAGAGGCCAGAGTTGCCCTCTCTCGCACAATGCGCATCCTTCAGTATTTGGGACTTGTCATAAACTTCCCAAAATCCAACCTTGCTCCCACTCAGTCCCTAGAGTTTATAGGAGCTCTGCTGGATGCCAGACAGAAAAGGGCCTACCTTCCACAGCCCTGCTGCCTTCGCATTATGCAGTTAGCTTCCCAAGCAGGGCTAAAACCTCTCCTCACTGCTCTGGAAATGTTACAGTTGCTAGCCACATGGCATCCACCGTGCATGTGGTTCCTTATGCTCGCCTCCATATGAAGGCAGCCCAGTGGACTTTATCCACTCAGTGGACTCAGGCGTCAGGTTGCCTGTCAGACAAAATAGCAAACTCAGATCACCTTATTTTGTCCCTCCAATGGTGGCAATCACCCCAAAACATTTGGTGGGGTCTCCTTTTCAGCAACCCCCACCCCAGGCCACTCTAAACAACAGATGCTGGGGGCGGAGCCTGATGTCCAGCGGGTAAGACGCTTCGCGCTGAAGCTCCCGAGAGGCCTACTTAGAATCCTGACTTAATACCTATACAAACTTACTATTTCGCTCCGGGCTGACCGGGGTACCTCGGGGGGGATGGCGGCCCATAAACCAGCGCGCTTGGACTTCGGGTCTCCTTCTTCTTCTCACGGAAAACGCTCCAAAACAGAGGTGTCCTCCCCACAGAAGATGGTTCCATTTCGTGAAAACCCCGAAATACACCTGGAGATTTTGGAGGAACTACGCGGCGTGAAGGAATTGGTGCAGTCCAATGGAGAAGCGCTTAGAGCCATGCGAGAAGACTTTGGAGTGCTCCAGGACCGACTTGAAAGTCTCTCATTACGGCAGGACAATATGGCGGGGGTCCTCGACTCGCACGCGGTGCGCTTGGGCGCACTGGACAAGGCTGAGCGCCAGATACAGAATCTTCAAAAGGAGTTAGAAGATAGCAATAATCGAGCCCGTCGCAACAATGTGAGGCTCATTGGAATACCGGAGGGGGTGGAAGCGGGAGATATGAGAGAATTCCTGCTCAAAACTCTTCCCTCCTTGCTGAAGATCACCTTTCATAAAGAACTGGAAATCGATCGTGCACACCGTGTTCCTACCCACATGGCGCTCAACCGAACGACCCCCCGGCCTATTATCTTTCGCTTGCTACGATATCAACAAGTGGAACAAATTTTAAATGCTGCCCGGGCGAACCATCATTTGGAATTTGAAGGTCATAAAGTCTCCTTCTTCCCTGATTTGGCAAAGCCTACCGTTGACCGACGGAAGAAACTCCTTGCTTTTCGCCCTCGACTTCAACAGCTACAGGCTCGCTTTGGCCTGTTGTATCCCGCGAAGCTCCGAGTGACTCTCCACAACCAAACCAGGACATTCGAAGATCCTGATCTACTATCAACATTTTTAGACTCCAAAGAAGCAGAGCAGATGCGCTAATCCAACGACGTGGACTTTTATTTGCCGGCTCTGTCCGCCATTTTGAAGGGCCCGATGCGGCGGTCATAGTCAAGCACAGAGACTACCTGGACTTTCTTTCTTTCTTTCCATGACTTTTGTTTTGTGGTCTCCTATCCCTCCATGATGTGTGCCTCGGTCGGATTCGGAGCACGCACAGTCCTACAGGTTATGTGTTGTTTCAATTTCGGCCTTCTCTGGGGCTTCTCCCCGCAGACACATGGTCGCCAGTAATTTTTGGGGTTCTGCTTCTTCTCTACCGCGCTGCGGTTTTCTTTTTTAATGTGGGGCGCTTCATTGTATTATCTAAGCTTATTTTCTTTTATGCCATATGTACAGCCAGATACAGTCAATATGAGGGACATTGTGAAATTAGGTGCGCTATCATGCTCAGAATTTTTAACTTGTCTGAATGGCTTTATGTAAAATCTTATCACTCAACGTAAAGGGCATTAATAGTCCCATCAAGAGAAAGAAAATCCTTAGCTATCTTAGCCATGAGCATGCTGATTTAGCGTTTCTTCAGGAAACGCACTTAAACTCTGCTGAAACACTGAAACTCAATGTTAAGCCTTACATGGTGGCTGCCTATTCTCCCGCCGTTTCCAAACGGTGCGGGGTAGCCATTCTGGTTAAGAAATCTTTGCAAGCTACTGTAATTGATACTAGCGCTGACAAGGAGGGTAGATGGGCCCGAGTACATCTTAAGGTTGGAGATAGTGAATTTACATGTATTTGCATTTATGCCCCGAATGTGGACAACCCTGCTTACTATGCAAGTATTGCGCAGTTGGCACAGGCCTCTGCCAATACTCCATTAATACTTGGTGGTGACTTTAATCAAGTGTTAGACCCTCTGATAGATAGACAGCCGCCTAGAACGAGTAGTCCACCCAAGAGTCTTGCTACCCTTACAGCTCTGATGCAAGATCTTGCGCTGGTAGATATATGGAGGCTGCTTCACCCCTCCGACTTAGAGTTCACTTTCTTTTCTGCCCCCCATCACTCCCAATCTAGAATAGATTTCTTTCTCATTTCCAAAGCACTGATTTCTCAAGTAGACACGACTAGGACTCATCCTCTCCATATTTCAGATCATGCTGCCATATCTTTATCATTACGTGTCACTGCGCGGGACGATTCTCCCCGAGCTTGGTTTTTTGATAGATCCCTACTGGGTCAAAAAGATTTTCAGGTTAATACACTATTTACCATACCACACTCTCATTCACATGATGATTATAGATTTAAACTAACAATGTATATATCTTCTAATATGTTATATCTGTAATGTTACAACATTCCTTGTAAATTATAATTATCTGTTCTATGTAAACTGACTTGGTATATTACATACCAATTAACATACTGTTCCATGTAAACCGCACTTGATACTAGGGAAAGAGCGGTATATAAATAACTGTTAAATAAATA
The DNA here is from genome assembly GCA_033557465.1 of Ichthyophis bannanicus. Taxonomy (NCBI): domain Eukaryota; kingdom Metazoa; phylum Chordata; class Amphibia; order Gymnophiona; family Ichthyophiidae; genus Ichthyophis; species Ichthyophis bannanicus. The sequence continues at coordinate 189,923,231 of CM066036.1, forward strand.
AATTAAATAAATATAAAGGCCGCTATCCAAGATTATTTTCATTTTAACTCACCCCATGACACAGCGGGCTGGGCTTGGTGGGAGGGTTTTAAAGCATCTATCCGTGCCACTATAACTAGCTATCAAATTCGGCAGGGGAAACAAAGAAAGCAGCATTTACTGATTCTAGAGCAGCAGATACAAGCTGGGGAGCGTCTCCTCACGTCCCGTACTGACCCATGTATTTTACTCCGTTTACAACGCTTGCGTTTTCAATACAATCAGCTTTTGTACACTGCTGCTGTTAAAAATATTGAATCCCAACAAGGGCTATATTATCGGGAAAATAATCGTGCTGGCAAATTATTAGCAAATGCCCTAAAAGGTCGAAAAGAAGCCAAGCGTGTTACCGCCCTCCGTAATCCGTCGGGGGGGGGGCTTGGTCACTAAAGATACCGAAATCTTAGAACTCTTTCGTGATTTTTATACTCGGCTTTATCAATCTGAATGTGATTTTGAGCCAGATGTATTTGAACGCTTACTTTCAGGGGTACAAAGACCGACCCTATCTGACGAAGATAGAGTGGCCTTGGACACACCATTTACTGTCTCAGAAATTCATTCTGCTATCAAGAAATGTGCCTCAGGTCGAGCCGCAGGCCCAGACGGTCTCCCTGCTGAATTCTACAAAACCTTTCACGCTGACTTAGCTCCAGTTTTGAAAATTTATTTTTCTGCTCTGGCCGAGGAGGGTTCTCCTTCTGGGTCCTTTTCAATGGCAAATGTAGTAGTTTTTGAGAAAGAGGGGAGAGACCCGCAACTAACAGCTAATTATCGTCCAATTTCCCTCCTAAACGCGGACTATAAAATCTTTGCCACCATTCTCTCTACCCGGCTCTCGGATAGGATGCCTACCTTAATACACCCAGATCAATGCGGTTTCATTCCTGGTAGATCAACTGCTGACAATGCTCGGACTCTATGCCATGTACTGACTACCGCAGTTAATCTTGATCGCCCCTTTGTTGGCCTCTCACTTGATGCTGAGAAGGCCTTTGATCGCTTAGAGTGGCCCTTCCTGTTTGCAGTCCTCCGCTGGTACGGATTCGGGGAAGGTTTTCTCCGTTGTCTTCGCACCATGTACGCACAGCCTACAGCCAGTATATGTGCCAATGCTTTAAAGTCTCAGCCTTTTCCCCTTCAACGCGGCACTCGCCAGGGATGCCCACTGTCTCCACTTCTCTTCGATCTTGCACTCGAACCCTTGGCTTTACTAATCCGGCAATCGGAGGAGATTCATGGAGTCCCCTTCACCCATAGGGAAATCAAAATTTCAGCGTATGCTGATGATCTTATGCTTTTTGTCTCTATAGACTCAGTACCGGCTGTCCTAGAGCAAATTGGTAAATACTCACAACTGTCCGGTTATAAGATAAATTGGACCAAGTCGGTAGCCTTTCCATTAAATCCTTTGCTTCATCAGGCAGATATGCAACCCTTCCCCTTTTTATGGCAACCTCGCATGGTCAAATACCTTGGGGTTCACTATTGTTCTCCTTTGGAAGACACTATCTCCTTTAATGCCAAAGACTTAACCTCTAAAGTCCGGGCGCTTACTCACCGTTGGACTCCTTTAACACTTACCTGGTGGGGTCGATTAGAAACCATAAAAATGATGATTGTTCCGAAAGTGAATTATATCTTAGAAATGTTGCCCTGTCTCTTCCCTCGACGTATATATAAAGATATAGAGGGCCTTCTGACTAGATACTTGTGGCAAAACAAGACACCTAGGATAGCGAAACATAAGCTGCAAGCAGATAAGGAAAATGGGGGTGTCAGATTCCCTGATTTTCTGAAGTATCATCAATCTTTTCTTCTCAAACAAGGCGCTCGTTGGCTGGAAGATCCAGTACCGAGTAGACCTGTGTGGCTAGACATAGAAGAGGACCTTTGCAAACCGATTCCTCTTACTTTTCTCCCTGGTATGACTCTCCCATCAGACTCCCACTTTCCACCAATGCTTTTAGACACCTTAGGTGCCTTTAATAATCTCATGCAATCTTTAGACTCCCGACTCTGTCCGTTAGACAAGCTCCCACTTTGGTACAACACTCGATTTCGAATACAAAATAAGCCGATGGCGTGGAGCCCCTGGTACACTAGGGGCATTTGGATTCCTAGTCAGTTGTTCCATGAAGGTCGCTGGAAAACTTTTAGTGAATTGCAAATTGAATTTGGTCTCCCAGCGAAAGACTACTTTCAGTTGGTGCAACTTCAGCATTGCCTTCGGAGTGCTAAGGTGCTCCCGCCATCGGCCTCCCCTACACAAGGTTGGTTGGAGACTATCCGATCTATCGGTAGTTCACCGGGTGTAGCATCCAATTTTTACAAAACCTTATGTAATGCTATAACTAGGGATACCCCTATAGCGCAGAAAGCATGGGAGAGAGAATTGCATGTGACTTTGACCCCGGAGCAATGGAGCCTTGTCTGGAGTAGAGTGACACGGGTCTCCCGATCCGCCTCACTCACTCAGACACTCTTCTTTCTAGCCCACCGGTGTTTTTACACTCCTGACAGATTAGCCAAATGGAACACTACTCAGGGCAATAGTTGTTGGACATGTCATGCGGCCATTGGTTCACTACCTCATGTTATGTATGAATGTCCCGCACTACAGTATTACTGGCGTCGGGTCTGGGGTCGTATCCAGTCTATTTTGCACTTTCAAGAGCCCCTTTCTTGGAGGATAGTGGGACTTCGCTCAGCTGCGGGGATCCCCTCTCTTCCAAAAACGGCTTACTTCCTTTTGGACTTTATGCTTGGCATTGCTATTTCCCTAATTACGAAATACTGGAAAAATAGCTCCCAGCTGAGCCCCAATGAATGGTGGAATCATGTCTGTCTCTACAGTAAATATGAACAAATACCTCGTATGTTTGCTTCCCCCATTCAGACTCCTCATCATCGGTCTAAATGGAAGATGCTCCATGACTATGTACATTCTGCTCAATGCTCTCATCTGACTGTCTAAATTTGTATATATCTTTGTCCCATGATTATTCTGTATCGCAGATACTCTTTTGATTGTTTTGATGTATAATCACTGTTGTTTGGAAGCGCTCACATGCTGACATACTCAGCTAGAGAAGAAGCGTGGGGGTGGGGGGTAATTGGGTTTACTTTTCTTTATTGTATAATTGTTTTGTCTCCTTTGGTGTGTTGTTTCTTTTGTTTGTTGCAAAATGAAAATAAAAGTTTAAAAAAAAAAAAATAAACAACAGATGCTTCACAGGTGGGTTGGGGAGCCCACCTGCAAGGCCTCTCTACCCAGGGTACCTGGACTCCACAGGAGACCTATCTACACATCAATCTCCTAGAACTCAGCAATTTTCCTTGCTCTTCGAGTATTCCACACCCAGCTCAGCTACAAGACAGTCCTAATTCAAACAGACAATGAAGTAGCTATGTTCTGTGTGAACAAGCAGGGCGGAACAGACTCTCTGTCACTCTGCAACGAAGCTTTGCGACTATGGGCCCTCGCCAGAGAGCATCAGATTCATCTCCTTGCGGTGTATCTTCCAGGCATTCAAAGCTCTTGGGCAGACAGACTCAGTCGAGTTCTGCTTCCACACGAATGGTCTCTCCATGCAGACCAGGTGGCCAAAATTTTTCAAATTTGGGGAACCCCGGACATAGACCTTTTTGCAAGTCCGCTGAATGCCAAACTTCCCCGGTTCTGTTCCAGAATTCCGGCTCAGGGTTGTCAGGCAAGGGATGCTTTCCTCCTCCATTGGGGTCAGGACTTCCAGTATGCCTTTCCACCCATTCCCCTAATTCCCAAAACTCTGTTCAAGCTTCAGAGAGACAGAGGTCATATGATTCTCATAGCTCCACATTGGCCACGGCAAATGTGGTACCCCCTGCTCCTACATCTTTCTCAAGCTCCGCCTCTGGAGTTAGGATCTGCTCCAAATCTCCTTTCTCAGGAGGACGGGATGCTGTGGCATCCCAATCCCCAGTCTCTGCATCTCAGGGCCTGGTTGCTGAAAGCCTAGACCTTCACGGTCTTAACCTTTCCCAGCAGGTAAAGGATATCCTTTATGCTTCCAGGAATCCTTCCACAAGGCGCTCTTAAGCATTTAAGTGGAAAAGGTTTACCATATGGTGCTCGCAGAAGGGTCTTAACCCTCTTGCAATACCTCTGGAATTATTACTGGAGTATCTCCTTCATTTATCAAATCCAGGGCTTAAGACCAATTCAGTGAGCGTTCATTTGAGTGCTATTGCAGCTTCTTTCAAGCCTCTAAATGGGCAACCTATTTCCTCTCATCCTCTCATAGCGAGATTTATGAGAGGCCTTCTTTAAACTAAGCCTCCCATTAAGCCACCACCGGTGACATGGAACTTAAATCTGGTTTTTGGGCAGCTCATGAAACCGCCTTTTGAACCATTAGCCACTACCTCTTTGAAATTCCTTTCCTGGAAGGTCATCTTTCTTATTGCAATTACATCAGCGCGTCGCATCAGTGAATTGCAAGCATTGGTGGCTGATCCTCCTTATACAAGGTTCCATCATGATAAGGTAGTCCTTAGGACTCATCCACACTTTATGCCAAAGGTGGTGTCACCTTTTCATTTAAACCAAGCGGTTTACCTTCCTGTATTCTTCCCAAGGCCTCACGCCTCAAATGCAGAAAGGAATCTTCATACTTTGGACTGTAAAAGGGCTTTGGCTTTTTACTTGCAAAGGATACAGCAACATAGAAAGTCCTCTCAACTCTTTGTTGCTTTTGATCCTAGTCATTTAGGACTTCCAGTCTCCAAAGGAACACTGTCCAGCTGGATTGCACAGTGTATATCTTTTGCCTATGAGAGTAAAAAACCTTCCTCTTGAAGGCCATGTCACAGCTCACAATGTGAGGGCCATGGCAGCTTCTATGGCTCATCTTTACTCTGTGTCTGTCGAGCAGTTACTTGGGCTTCGGTTCATAACTTCACAGCCCATTACTGCTTAGACAAGGACCCCTGCTGGGATGCCTTGTTTGGTCAGGCTGTTCTTCAACACCTGTTCCATACTTAATCAACTCCTACCCACCATCCCTGGTAGGATGCCAGAAATCCATGGGGGGAAGTGGAGCCCTTTCACAAGGGCACACAACTTCTGGGGCTTCTCCCTGGCATCTGCAGCTAGGGAGTCCCCATATGTGAAGACTACATTCCTGCTTGTTCCTGGAGATAGCATAGTTACTCACCTGTAACAGGTGATCTCCGGGAATAGCAGGAATTTAGTCTTCACAACCCACCCACCTCCCCTAGAAGTTGTATCTCTCTCTCTTTCTCTCTTTCCCTCTCTCTTTGTCTCAGCTTTAAACTCAACTGGGGAGGGACAGTTGGGAAAGGCGGGAAGGCAGCACGCAGGCACTGTGGAATGCTCCCAAAAGCTTTCCTATTGGATGCTGGGGAGCGTTCCCCCACAGGCTCCATCGGTACCGATGATACCCATATGTGAAGACTAAATTCCTGCTGTTCCCGGAGATCCCCTGTTACAGGTGAGTAACTATGCGTTCCTGCTCAAGCTCTTTCATAATACTGTCAGAGATATTTAAGTTTTTCATTGTGTAAGGTTGCCTTGGCACATTTGTCCTGACCAAAAGTCATTTGGATGCCATCTGGGAAACTCTTCACTACTTGTCTAATACTTGTCTATCTTCCTTCTTCCTTTTGTTTCTAAACTTCTTGATCAGACAGTCCTCCACCACTGTCATTTTTTTCTTTCCTCTCAAGCTCTTCTAGAACCTTTTCAGTCTGGCTTTCACTACTTAAATTCCTTTGAAATGCCACTAGCCAACATCTCTAGTGATTTGTTCTTGGCCAGATCTAAGGGTCTCTTTTACATCCTTATCCTTCTTGACCTTTCAGCTGTTTTTGATACTATTGACTACCTCTTTCTCCTTGAAACCTTATCTCTTGGTTTTAGAGACTCTGTCCTGTCCTGGTTTACATTTTATCTTTCCCATCGCTCTTTCAGTGTTTGTTCTAATGGCTCCTCCTCTTCCCCTATTCCACTCTCAGTTGGTGTTCCCCAAGGATCTGTTCTGGGCCCTCTACTTTTCTCTCTCTACTTCCAGTCCCTCGGTTCTCTCCTTTCTTTCCAAGGATTTCAGTGCTATTTTTATACTGATGATTCTCAAATTTACCTTTCTACTCCGGATATTTCTCAGGCACTGCAGGCCTGTATCTCTGCCTGTCTTTCTGACATTGCCACCTGGCTGTCTCACTGCCAATTGAAACTTAATATAAACAAAACTGAACTACTTATTTTTCCCCCAAACCCTTGTCTCCTCTTCCTCTTTTTTCAAACTCTGTTGATATTACTCTTCTTTCACCAGTTTCATCAGCCCAAAACCTTGGTGTCATTTTCGATTCCTCCCTTTCCTTCTCCTCACATATACCAAGACCTGTCACTCCTTTCTCTATAACATTCACAAGATTTGACCCTTCCTCTCTGATGACACTGCTAGAACACTTGTCCACTCTTTAATAACTTCCCGTCATGATTATTGCAACCTCCTACTTGCTGATCTTCCCTCTGAGTCTTCTTTCTCCTCTTCAATCTGTTCAAAACTCTGCTATGCAATAATTTTTTGCCAGCCTCATTTCGCTCATATAATCCTTCTTCTGAAAACACTTCATTGGCTTCCCTTCCTCTTCCGCATCCAATACAAACTCCTTCTTCTGACCTTTAAGTGCATTCACTCTGCTGCTCCTCCCTATCTCTCCTCTCTCCTCCCCTCTACACTCCTTCTCGTGAACTTCGTTCTTCTACTGGCTTGCTGCTTTCTTTGCCCTTTTCTACCTCTGCTAACTCCAGACTTCAGTCCTTTCACCTCGCTGATCCTTATGCTTGGAAGAAACTTCCTGAGTCTGTGCGTCAGGCTTTATCCCTGCCCCTTTTCAAATCTAAGCTAAAGACCCACCTCTTTAAGGCTGTCTTTGGATCCTGATCCCTTGTTCCTTATTTCTCCTTACCCTTCCCCTATTCTATCCTCTTTATTACTTTTCTCTTGTTCATCTGATTAGATTGTAAGCTCTGACGAGGAGGGACTGTCTTTATTTTATCTTTGTTTGTACAGTGCTGTGTATGCCTAGTAGCACTTCATAAATGTTTATTATTATTATTATTAATAATAATAATAATAATAATGATAATAACATATAGAAACATAGTAGATGATAGTAGATAAGGACTCAGTGGCCCATCTAGTGTACCCTTTTGTGTGACTCTACTATCCTCTCTCCTCCTTCCTTCTGACGCTCCCCCATGTTGTTCTGTCTCGTCCTGCCTCCTCTCTTCTACTATTCTTTAAAAAAAAAAAAAATTGTACATTTCTTTTCCTTCTCGTTGGCCTTTGGCCTTCTTTTACTAAAATTGTTTTAATTGTACACCGCCTTGGTTATTTCAGAAAGGCGGTTTTTATCAAATAAATAAACATAAACATACCCCCTTAGCCTTCATTTAGGATTGTAACTATCAATCCATGCAGGTTACCCCCTGTTTTCTTAGAAGCGCAAAAAGTAATTTCACTGTTGCTTTGAACTGAGGTATGCGGTTCTGAATTTCCATCCTCTTGCTGTTAAGGAATCCTCTGTGTTTATCCACTGGAATCTGTCATGAATAAATTAAGCAGGGGGAGCAAAGAAGTGGCATGTTTTTGTCCACTTCCCAAAGAGAGAGGGTTGAATCAGCTGGGAGGAGAACCGAAGCAGCTGTGACTGGCGGGGATCCTCACTTTTCCTAACTTTTCAGTTATTGGCTTTATTGAGAAGACTGCAAACTAGGGTACCGGGTTTTTTTAGCGTAAACTGTGCCTTTTTTCAGGATGGTCTCTAGGACTAATGTTGAAATCTCCAACTCTAACAATTATTCAAAAGTTAGAAAAGCACATGAAATAAAAGTTGGAAGAAAACCCAGTAAAAATGCATATTCAGGACCATATTGGTTGCTTTATATTTTACTGCTGTACAGACACTGCGCATGCATGAAACCTTCAATGGGGAGCTAGACTGGAAGATAGTGTCATGGCAACTTCCAATGCAACGTACACAGATAAGCAGTGATTTAAAAGTAGAGACAGACTGAAAACTGTCCTCCCTCAACATGGTTGAAAGTTCATGTCTGTTTATTGTTGCATTAAGATGAGGTGCTCTTGGGGCATGATTAGGCTAGGAGAAGAAAATAATGCCATAAATCGCACTTGCACGTCTATGGGCTATATTTACTAAAGTGTATTACCTCATTAGTGCATGCTAAAGCCATTAATATGCTTTATTAGCAAATATATCCTATTGCATAAAATGGGATCTGTGGTAAATAATATGAATGGACTACTTTATATTATTAAGCAGCTCTTCACCTGTTTTTCACAGCAAGCATGGCCAAATTTGCAAATGAAATGTTTCAAATGTTAAAAATTGCTGATAGAACACCTTATTGCACTAATATGCATTATCAGCAATTTTAGTGCATTGGCCTCACAGTGAGAGAGTTAAAGATTGGGCAAAGGTCCTGCAACATGTTTTATGCTTTTGACCAGGGGAGCATTTGCTTGAATTTTAGCCTTTGGCCAGATTTCTGCTTTAGACAAAATGTCTGCTGTTTTAATATTTCCAAGTTGAGGCATACTTGTGCAATTTCATAATACAGAATGGGGCCAATATTCAGCTGGCCCCATCACTGCACTGTGTTAAGTGTTGACTCTCATGCTTAATACACATTCTCGGTGCCACTCTCCACACAGGTAGTAGTCCCGCCTCTAAACAGAGAATTTCTGGCACCACCTCCACTCCAGTCCAGCCCATTATTATACACATATATTTGACAATTTATATAGCCCAATATTGAAGTGTTACAATATACAGCAAGAAATGCAAAAAGAAAATATATATAGGGGGCATTTATAAAGGCACGGTTAGTGCCCCTGAATATCCCCAGGTGCTACCACTACATGCCCTGATGTTAAACAGTTAGCATCGGCGTGTTATGGGACGGAGGGGAAGCGACAGCAATCGCTAACTGAGCTATTGATCCGCTACTTGGTTAGCAATGTGTGGTGAAGGTCAGGTGCATGTAACCCTCAGTATTGCCACTGCTCAGTTAGCCTAGTAGCAATCCATCTGGCAAACCTGGATATTCAATACCGGGGCTGGATATGACCCCAGCATTGAATATCCAGGTTTACCTTTCAGTGCCGGCAGCTAGCCGCATTGACAGCGCTAGCCACCGGTGCAGAATATTCCCCCTCCCCCATAATTCTTAGAAATGAAAACAGCAGGAGAAAAATGCATCCTCAGAAAAGAAACCAGCAGGGGAAAAATGCATCTTCAGAAAAGAAACCAATCTCAGTCAAAGCCCATATCATGCAGAGAGAAAATAAAATCCAAAAGCAATAACGAAACTAAGGCATTAATATCTAGCCATTATATGCACCTTCAATATTTAGTTTAGCCCTTCTTAACCAAATATCAAAACATTAAAGAAACTTGAATGACAGTTAATTAAACCTAAACCTTCTTTTCTTGCAAAAACTGTTCCAACTGCATGAAATAAGAGAAAACATAATCACATCCTTGATACAAAATTAGACATTTCCATGGAGAATGCAGGATCGGCGCAACCCACTGTGCAAGCTGTGCAGTTGAACAGGATGGCAGCTCTCCTAGGGTGGCAGTACTCCAGCAATCCAGAAAGTGGTTGAGATAAAAAGGAAGCCAACATTTGTGCTCTTCGTTTTCCTGTTTTGCAGCTCTAAAGGTAAAATAGAAAAAAAAGCTGAGGTTTGTGTTTCTGTTCATTGGCCATGAAAGGAAGTTAGTGGATTTGAGGGCAAGGCCACCATGTCCACTAGGTGGGCTAGGCAGCCGCCTAGGTCAGCAGACTTCTGCAGTGGCATGGCACCCATAGCAGGCCATGTGCTTCGGTACACATGGATGCCACTTCTGACCCCCCTCTGACAGGAATTTGTGTTGGAGGGGCTTCAGAAGTGACGGGCCATGTGTGCAGAAGCACAAGGCTTGCCTTGGGCCACTGTTGCCACCGTGCTACACCAAGCCTTCCCCTCTCAACTGACCCCACTGACAGAATCAGAAGCAGCGGAGGGATGGCGGGGGGCAGCACGGCTGAGGCTTCTGCCAGGGTTGGCAAAAACCCTTGGGCTGGCCCTGCTGGAGAGGAGGGTGGAAATGTATGATGCTGACTGGAGGGAGACAGGGGAAAGGAGGTGATGCTGGACTAGATTGGACAAGGGCAGGAGTTCCCAAACCTGTCCTGGGGCCTCCCCAGCCAATCAGTAGATAACATGAGGAGGGATTTAGCTAAGCTTGAAGAATGGTCAAGAATTTGGCAGTTGAGATCTAATGCTAAAAATTGCAGGGTCATGCATTTGGTCTGCAAAAATCCAAGGGAGCTGTATAGTGTAGGGGGCAAAGTATTTCTGCCCACAAAAGAAGATCAGGACCTGGATGTGATTGTTTCTGATGATCTTAAAGTGGCTAAGCAGGAGGAAAAGGCAATGGTGAAAACCAAAAGTATGCTTGGGTGCACAAGGAGAGGAATGGCCAGCAGTAAAGAGGTGATAGTGCATCTATATAAGTCTCTGGTGTGATCTCATTTGGAGTATTGCGTGCAGTTCTGGAGACCACACCTTCAAAGGATATAAATAGGATGGACGGTGCAGAGAGTGGCTAGTAAAATGGTTAATGTTCTTTGTTATAAAGCATATGGGGGCAGACTTAAAGATCTTAATATGTATACTTTAGAGTAACGGTGAGATAGAGAAGATATAATAGAGACATTTAAATACCTTCATGGCATAAATGCAAGAGGAGAGCCTCTTTCGATTGAAAGCAAGCTCTGCAACAAGGGGACATAGGATAAGAGTGAAAAGGGATAGACTCAGGAGTAATATGCAGAAATATTTCTTTATGGAAAGAGTAGTAGATGCATGAAATAGTCTCCCAGTGGAGGTAGTATCTGAATTCGAGAAAGCATGGGACAAACACAGAGGATCTCTAAAAGAAAAAAGGGACTATAGTAGATGATATGGAAGGGAAGACTAGATAGGTCGTATGGTCTTTTTCTGCTGTCATGTTTCTATGTTTTCTTTGTTTCTCTGTTAATCTGGACAGGACTGGGGTGATGCAGGGTAATGGGATGCTGGACTGAAATGGACTGGGAATAATGATAGCAGGGGAAATGAGATAATGCTGGACCTGACTGGGGGAGGAAGGGGAAAAGGGGAAGGATAGGACTGAGAGTAGAAAAGGTGGGAGATATTAGGCTGGGCTGGACTGGGCTAGGAGGAAAGAAAGGGGGAAAACCATTGGTGGGGAACTGGCAAGTAGATGAGTTGGAGAATAAGGAAATAAAGCTGGGGAGTTGGTAAAAGTGGTCAGTCAGAGACTGGGTAGGGGATAAGAGACCAAGAAAAGGGGCTGGGGAGAATGAAAGATTGGGAAAGAGCTGGGGTTGGTGAGGGGATGAGAGACACAGAATAGTAAATGTTGGCTGAGAAGAGAATGAGTACAAATGGTGGAAGTGAGCGGAAGTGGAGTAGGTGAAAGACAAAAGGGGAAAAGAGGCTGGGGAAGGAGTGAGATAGAGGGAATGGGGGGAGGTCTTGGAAGAGGGCAAGGGGGGACATGGGCTGGAAAGCAGATAGAAAACTGATAGGTGAAAGATAAAAAGAGGGAAATTGAGGACAGGAGGATGTGGTGTGAGTGGATAGGCAGCAAAGACAGAAAGGGAAGAAGAAAGTGAAAGAGAAAGACTAATGTCAGAAACAGATATGAGGGAGGAATGGATGAGCAGAAGGAGAGAGAGTGAAATGGCAGATGGGCAGCAGACCCTGAAAAGAAAGGTAGGAGAAAACAGAAAAAAAGACACCAGGACCAATGACTGAAAAAAAATAAATTCTTAAATGAAAAAGGTAGCAAAAGTATTTTATTTTGAAATTATTAATAGAATATGTCAACTTTGGGACGTGTTCATCTCTGATGTTTTTGTATTTTGCTTAGTACGAGAGGAAATATGTTTGTTTCTATTTCACCACTATTGCAATGCATGCAGGTCTCAGTTAAATTGTTGTGTGCATATCTCTAATTTGTGGTCCCTTGCTCTGCATTTAGTGAGGGCTGGTCTGTGTTTTGCAGATGCAGCATTCTCCTAGTGTTAGGTTTCTGTGTAGTGCTGTGTAGCAATCCTGCTTGTCCTCCTTTCCCAATAGTGCTATTCTAGGGCCCAATAGTGCAGTGTTGCCCTTTCATAAGTAATGTTGGTGCTGTGTGAATTCTGAAAGTGTTGGTATGGTATGGCAGGTTTGCGATAGGCCATGAATAAGCAAGGATTTGTAATATTTCACAATGTACATGGCAGTTGGCACTGGAGAAAAGTCATGCAGACATTCGTTAGCCATCCTCTTAACTCTACTGCACATGTAAACAGTGTTCGAACACTTAGGAGTATGTTTACTAAACTGCGGTAATGACACCCGTGTTAGGTTCCACGGTAAAGGTACAGATTGCCAAATAAAGGCGTGGGCAGTACATCGTTACAGCAAGCCGTATCAGCTAACACACGTTACAAGGTGCCTTAGACTAACGCGCGTTACAAGGCGCCTTATAAGGCACCTTACAAGGCACATTACAAGGTGTCTTGTAAGATGCCTTATAAGGTGCCTTATAAGTAAGATGCCTTGTAAGGTGCTTTGTAAGGTGCCTTATAAGGTGCCTTGTAAGGTGCCTCATAAGGCGCCTTGTAAGGCACCCTATAGGGCTCCTTAGGCTAAGCGCCGTATTAGGCACCCCTGGACAAGGCACCATAGAAGGCACCCTGGGCTATGGAACCATAGGTTAAGGTGGCTTAACAAGGTTACGGTGCCCTAGGTTAGTGTGACCTAAGGGTTGCAATGTGCTTCAGAATGACATGCATGACCTGGGAGGAACAGAGACAGATGTAGCCCTAACACTAGATAGAGCACTGAGAAAAGGCAATGAACAGGTGAGTGAAGGAGGGAGAGCTGGGAGCTGCTGGACCTGCCATATCTGCGGGCATCCCATGTGGCTGCCAGTACTGTTGACAAACATGGTGGGGGCAACTGTACCACAGCACAGGGTGTTGGCAATGTAAAGTACTGGAAAGACAGTTGGTGGCAGATGATGGGAATACGTGTTCCCCAGTGGAGGCGGAGGTGGCAGGATAGTTACAATGATGGGTGGTCAGAGGAGTGGTGGTGCCATGCAGATCAGGCACAGGCGAGGCAAGCATGAAGAGGCGCAATGCAGGAAAGGGTACCAGCTCAGGGCATGGGGTGGCAGCCTGCACATGAAGACAGGACTCTACACAGCTGACAGACGCAGAAAGATGGACCGAAGGATTGTTGGCAACAGTGGTGAGGGTAATATGGGCTTGCAGCATGGATCTGCAAAGATATGACTGTTACAGCCATGCAAAATATCTGAGTTGGACAGGCGTGAAAAGACAGAACAATGAGGAATCAAACCAATGACCACTGTTTAGAACATCAATGTACTAACCAGTAGGCTATACCTCTATGGCTTGTTGCACAGCAATGGCTGGGTACAGAAGGACTGCAGGTCACCGCACAAACCGTCTGCTCTGTGTGCCAAGATAGGGTAACCCCACCAGCACCCATGATGCAATGTATATGCAGAACAGCGGTCTGCAGCTGATCACCAGATGGGGTCTGCACCTCTCCGGTACTGCAGCATGGTAAGACAGACTGACAGTGCATGATACTGGCACAGAGTAGCTAAAGACCATGCCATTGTGCAGGTTCTGTGTTCACCCTGCGGGTTAGGATAGGCACCCAGCACTAGGTCTGCAGTACATGTGGTGCTAGAGAGGTCCTGCTGCACATCCCCAGCACTGCCAGTGTGTGCCAGGTGCTCCTAGCAGTGCAACCAAAAGTATTTCTGTGTCCATCTGTGTTGCAGTCACGTGTGGCCCTGTGGGGCCAGACACCACCCAGTGTTAGGGTCTGGCTGTCATGGGCACCTGTTATCAGGGCAGAGGGGTGTCTAGACTCACATGAGGTGGATGTAGCACTGTCTCTATGGGTCAAAGTGGTATACACTATATACCCCAAATGACCCACAATCACTCATTTTGTAGGTGAGGGAGTGGAGGGACAGGTGCCTGAGCTTGGCTGTAGGACAAGCAACCGCAATCCTGCTGGCAGAGGACAGCCCTCCAGGGCTGGTGGGCCAGAGCCATCCCTATGACTGTGGCAGTGGCAGACCAACAGTAATGCTTGGGATAAGCTGGGGAAACCTCAACTGCCCCACACCACAGTCTGCCATTCACCAGCAGACGGCACAGTCAAACTGCATCTGCAGTACCCTACAAAGTGTTCCAACCATGCACAGACTAACTGCAGACAGTCCACTAGCCAGTTCATAGTGCATGCTCACAGGGAAACCCTGTGCACCCAGAGATGGAATGTACAGCACAGACACCAAGCAGGTATCTCAGTGATTGGACCCCAGAAATGGGAACACACAGGTATAACTGAAGACAAATAGTGTTGAGCACTATGTGGGAGCATAGACATGCCATGGTCACTGCTTGGTCAGGGTGAGAGTGACCTCACAGCATGCCATGTTGTGGCCACCCTGTCCATGCAGGTGGTGGTTGGGCACTACAGTGTCCCAGCCATTGCTCTACAACCTGTGCAGATGCATCCTACCAATCTGCCCTGTCCAGGCTATACCCACAATACCTTGCTCTCATTATGCACATGTAGGCTAACGCTGGTAACAGTGGGACATTGTGGGCCCAGAGTGGTGTAGGCAGCCACAAAACAATTGATAGACATACACACACACACACACACACATCCCTATTGCAGCATTGTGCAATGATATGGGTGGTTGGCAATCCTGCTCGCCACACTGGTCCTGATCACAGTGCCGTCATTGCTAAACTGTGCAGGGAGTAGTAGTAGTGCTCTGCTAATAACTGCAGCTCCGTGCTGGGGCCAACAGCCTGACTCTCCATGAAGCTTTGGATAGTGGAGCCTTGTGAGTGGGTGTTTTGACCCCTGTTTGACGCGGCTTTAGGATTTGCACATGTTGATGTTGTATCTGCATTGTAGGGTAAAATGTGGGGAGATGCTCTGTAGGATCCACAGCTGGGACTTGAGCTTGTGACCCTCTGTTTCTGGACACATTGGCTGTGTGTACTGCACCACACTATTGCCACAGAGGAGTAGTGGTCCCTGGGGCTACTCTTGCTTTCCTCAGGCAGACCTTTTCTGTTGCACTGCACACCACGTACTGGTACAGAGCATGGCCTAGGTCCACTGCACGTGGGTGGCACTGCTCCCTCCAGCACAAGCACAGCCCCCCTGCCATGCCAACATGACCATATGCTGTCAGTGCTGGTCGTGCACGGTCCCAGGCCATCCACTGTGCAGGTAAGTGGGTGCCTAGGGTGTGGGGTCTGGGGTGGCAAGGCATACATGGACATCCACACATCTCCCCCATCATTGCCTACCAATGTTATGTCCCTTCCACATGGGGGAGTAATGGCTGGGGGGATGTCAGGCTGGTGCTCTAGCAACTATTGGCTAGGGTAGACCGGGTAGATGTAGGTGGAGTGTGTTGTTACTGCCCACTGTGGACAAGCTAGGGTATGCACCTCAGGTATGGTGTACCCAGTTTGGCCTACTGGGTGTATATATGTTTCTGACAACATATGGGCACACCCTGCAATGCCTTACTAGGAGCTGCCGTAAAGTGTGTTCAGTTAGCAGGGTCTATGAACTGTTTGGGACCCATCCCGGGTGTGGTCTATGGACCCTTGTTAGTGTGGCCCCAGATGTGCACTGCTTGCCCTATTACAGGCATAGTGGTACCTGTGTGACTTTTGGGGTACTTGCTGGGTAATGTCCCCTGGATGGGACACTGTGGAACACGGACTACTGGGCATGTTTGGCCCTGGTCAGCTGCTGTCCTGCTGATTTCCAGTTTCTATGTTCCTATGTGCCACCTGGGCGACGGCCTAGTTCACCCTGTGCCCCAGCTGCCCCCACTGCATGTCCCGCCTGCAATCCCCCTATGCCCCATTTGCACCATCACCATAGTGGCCTTTCATACTTGGCTACTATACTGTTGCTGCAAATGGAGCACTACTATCATCTTTCTCGGGCTCCCTGCTTAGGTTATACATTGCTGACACTGAAATGGTTTCTCTCTCCTGCAATTGTGCATCTAACGCCAGGTTTTCACTCGCGGTAGTTTCCAGCACTTCAGTTCCCCGCATTGGTGTCGTGGGAGCCTCTCCCCACCCACTCCCTGCCCATTGACCCCTTCTCTCTGCCCTCTCTCCACCCTCTGCGGTGTTTACCACGGCCGGGAACGCTAACGTGCGTTTGGTTATCTTAATGCGTGTTAACACGCGTTAACGTTAGGTAATGTTAATGCGCGCTATGTAACGTGCGTTAATGTAGCTGCTGCTACGTTACCGCAGTTTAGTAAACATACCCCTTAGAAACTTATTTTTGTAAAACGGAGAAACTTGTGAAGGACGCCACTGGAACCTGATGGGGGCAGACATGGGGTTACGGGTGGGGGGCACAGGCACAATAATCATTCACACAGGGCAGCAAAAAAGGTAGCACCACCCTGAGAAACAGGTCACCCCCAAAGAAAGCCCAGCTGACTTTATGAGATTTTTCTTCCTAGCCTGAGTAGCCCTAGTAATATTTGGAAAAATCTGTACTGGTTTATCATAATAGGGGGAATCCTTTTTCTTGAAATAACTTTTAAAAATTTGACTTTTATCCAAAAAATTAACAGAGTTATTTTAGAAGCCTTGTTCATGCTTTGTATATCTGAAAAGTGGCATAGAGATGTCCAAAGCGTGGAGACATCCCTGGAGCCATTTTGGAAGATGGGTCTGTAGATGTCTCCAGCACAAGGATATTCAAGACAGAATGGGGGCGTGGTGTCAATGTGTCTGGAGTATTCCCAGGAGCGTGGACATCCTTACCTGATTCCAGAAACATCCTGGATGTTCAGAATTGTTTCACAACTTATACCTGCTCCAGGTATGAAGAGACATCGGAAAAGTGCTCACTTTTGTCAGCCAAATATGTGGAACTTGTGGAGAAGGGAGTACACTCATCACCCCTATATTGTCCGGAGTGGCAATGAGCACTTGCAAGGGACTGTGGTCTCATGTTTCCATTTTGCCACAGAAATGGACATCCCCATATGCAGTCTTATATTAGATGGGTGCCCCCACCCCCATGGTTTCATAGTGCAGGCATCTATGTGGATGCCAGTGTAAGAATCCACATCAGGGGCGTCTAAGTTTCTAAAATCGGGCCATAACATAGATGTCCTCAGCATTTTTCCTGAATGTTCTCTCCTGGGCATCCCAGAGTGCAGTTAGACACCGTTTATAAAATGCCACTTTAGACAAGGTCACCATAGTCTCAAAGAAATCCATATAATTTTCAAAAATGCAAAACATTGATGATAATCCACAAAGCACTAACTGGTCTCTCTTCCTCCTACCTTCTCAGCCTCCTTCCCCCCTTTCAATCCAAAAGAGCCAGCCATCAATCCAACAGAAACAGCCTGATCATCTCCCACTCAAAAACAAAGAGCACCCAGCAGGCTTGCTCAAGAGTATTCAAACTATATGCACCAACCCTCCCTGACACATTCAAAAGCATCAAAGACCTTTCAATATTTAGGGAGCATCTGAAGACCCATCTGTTCATTGAATACTATGGACCTGTAACATAATCCCACCCAATCAAGCCACCACTCTATGCTTCACCTTAACAAAGCTTCAACTCATACATCCATGCACCCCAACATATACAAATCAATGTAAATAGTTAAGATATTTGTACATAGTTAATGTTTATACTCCGTGTTTTTATCGTAACTTTGAGTTGTTTGTAAACCTCTTTGACCCGGTGAAAAGCGGTATAAAAGCACAGCTAAATAAAAAAAAAAATAAACAGATAGGGGAGTTATGTGTTTACCATCTGCCGGCAGACACACAAATCCTGCTGAATATTGGCCTGAATAATTTTAAGGAGGATCGACATATATAGCGTGATGGTAAAAAACAGAAGGATTTTCTGGCTCCCTTTCATAGAGCAAATATTTAAATAAGATTTAAGCCTTATGCAAATAACTGAGCAGCCTGAATTTTCTCCTGCTTTATGCCCTTTGCAAAAGATGGTACAATTTGACAGTTCTTTAGGAAAAGAATGAATTTTCACCATGAAAAAATACTGTGCTAGCTAGAAGCCAGCGTTACTAATCCAGTTCCTGTTAACTCACAATGTACTGTTGCATACTAGTCACAAAATATTGTGACATGTTTATAATTAGTTCTTGTTACTGCCGTAGAAGTTTAGAGAAAGCCTTGACTTACTTCTTTTATTAATACTAAATTAGGGAGCATTTGCAATGGATTATTTTGAAATGCAAAGTGTGCCTTTGAGTCAATGCTGACTCCTGGTGACCCAGCAGCTCCTTGGTTTTCTTGGTAGTGTGACTGGAAGTAGATTGCCAGGCCTTTCTTCTGAGGCAATGGAGGGTTAAGTGACTTGCCCAAGGAGGAATTGAACCCTGGTTTTCTGGTTACCAAGCCAGTGCTCTAAACATTAGGCTACTCCTTCACTCCATGTATACAGTAACTTTAATTGAAGACAAGTGGGGTAATATTTCAAATCTGCAGTTTAAATAAAACCTGGATTTTGAACACTGGTGTCTGGATAGTTAGTGGTGCTGAATATTTGGATTCAGCATTGGCCATCAAGTGTTATTCAGATAGTGATGATTTTTGGTTCACTTGTTGGATTGCTATCCACATTGCTGTTTCACTGTCCTAACTTATGTAGATAGTTATTTGGATAGCAGTGCTGAAAATTGCCATTATCCGGATAAGTTCCCAGTCCACCCTGCATCTCCCCCCCAGACCACCCAGCACAATGTGTATAGTGCTGAAGTGGCCTGTGGTGATATTCAAAGGCACTATCCAGTATGTTCTGCTGAATATCATGGTCAGTGGGGCTTATCCAGTTAGCTTGGTGCACTTATTTCCTCACATAGTTTTCAATACTATCTTTATGCTGACGACTCTCAGATCTACCTCTCTGTGCCTGAAATCTCTCCAGGAATCCCGTCCCGGATCTCTGCCAGCTTATCCGGCATTGCTGCCTGGATGTCTCACCATCTGATATTGAACATGGCCAAAACTGAGCTCCATATCCTTCCCCCTAAACCCAACTCTCCCCTTCCTCCCTTCTCTATTTCTGTGGATAACACCACACTCCCTGTTTCCTCAGCCTTGAGGTCAGTCTTTGACTCTACTCTCTCTTTCTCTGCGCACACCCAATAGATAGCTAAAACCTGCCACTTCTCTCTCTACTGTATAACATCAGCAAAATTCATCCCTTCCTTGCTACTCACACTACTAAAACTATTATCCACTCATTAGTCACCTCCCGCCTTGACTAGTGTAAGTTGGTCTCCCTTTGAAACATCTCTCTCCTCTTCAACCTGTTCAAAACTCTGTTGCACGGCTTATCTTCCTCCAGAGTCACTATACTTATGTAACCCCTCTTTTAAAATCACTTCGCTGGCTTTGCCTATCAGTTTCCGCATCCAGTTCAAACTTCTCCTACTAACCTACAAGTGCATTCATTCTGTACCTCCTCACTACCTTTCCTCTCTTATCTCACTCTATACCTCTCCTTGGGAACTCCCCTCCTCTGGCAGATACCTTTTATCTGTACCCTTCTCTGCCACTGCCAATTCCAGACTTTGTTCATTCCATCTTGCTGCTGCATATGTCTGGAAGAAACTATCTGAGTCTGTGCATTGGGCTTCTTCTCTAGCCCTATTCAAATCCAGGCTAAAAACCCACCTCTTTGAAGCCGCTTTTGGATCTTGATGCTCCTCACTCTTGTCCACTACTTATGTGTATCTTACCATACTCTAGTCCCCAGTTTCACTATGTGTTTTGTCTTGATAAGATTGTAAGATCTGATGAGCATGGACTACACCGGGAAGATGTATTACAACTATTTGATAAACTGAAGAGTAGCAAATCACCTGAACCGGATGGTATACATCCAAGGGTGTTGAAAGAACTGAAATATGAGATTGCAGACCTGCTATTAGTAATCTGTGAACTATCATTAAAATCATCTGTAATACCTGAAGATTGGAGGATGACCAATGTAACGCCAATTTTTAAAAAGGGTTATAGACCGGTGAGCCTGATGTCAGTACCGGGAAAAATGTTAGAAACCATAATAAAGAACAAAATTGCTGAACATGTAGATGGTCATGGCTTAATGGAAGACAGCCAACATGGCTTTAGACAAGGATGATTTTGTCTTACTAATCTGTTATGTTTTTTTGAAGGTATGAATAAACAGGTAGACAAAGGTAAGTCAGTTGATATAGTGTGTCTGGACTTTCAGAAAGCCTTTGACAAGGTCCCTCATCAGAGACTTTTGGCAAAACTAAAGAGTCATGGGATAGGAGGCAGTGTACTATTGTGGATCAGGAACTGGTTAAAAGATAGAAAGCAGAGGGTAGGGCTAAATGGCCAATTTTTCCAATAGAGAAAGGTGAATAGTGGAGTATCCCAGGGATCTGGGCTGGGTCCGCTGCTTTTTGACATATTCATAAATGACCTGGAAAAGGGAATAATGAGTGAGGTTATCAAATTTGCAGATGAAACAAAACTATTTAAAGTTGTTAAAACCCATGAGAATTGTAGAAAATATCTAGAGGATCTTTTGATAAATTGGAAGATGGCGCATCCAAATGGCAGATGACATTTAGAGGTATGTTTACTAAATTGGGCTAATGGTTAACCCGGGCTATCTGCAACTAGGTCCCATTGAATAATATGGGACCTGGTAGCAGATAGCCCGGGTTAACCGTTAGCCCGGTTTAGTAAACATACCCCTTAATGTGGACAAGTGCAAAGTTATGCACCTTGGAAAGAACAGCCCAAGCTATGGTTATACGATGCAAGGTTCCACATTAGGAACCATCACCTAGGAAAAAGATTTAGGCGTCATCGTGAGTAGCATGTTAAAACTCGCCACCCAGTGTGCAGCAGCGGCCAAGAGAGCAACTAGAATGCTAGGTATCATAAGGAAAGGAATGGAAAATAAAACAAAGGATATTATAATGCCACTGTATTGTTCCATGGTGTGACCACACCTTGAATATTGTGTGCAATTCTGGTCGCCGTATCTTAAAAAGGATATAGCTTTAGTAGAAAAGGTACAGAGAAGGGCCACCAAAATGGTAAAGGGGATGGAAGGATACCCCTATGAAGAGAGGCTAAAAAGGTTAGAGCTCTTCAACCTGGAAAAGAGACAGCTGAGGGAAGATATGATAGAGGTCTATAAATTAATGAATGGAGTGGAATGGGTAAATGTAGATTGATTGTTTACATCAAGCAGTGATATCCCGGGTCCCTTTTAATAATGGTTTATAAAACTTTATCATATTTCCCCTCAGCCATCTCTTTTCCAGGTTGAAGAGCCCTGACCTTTTTAACCTCTCTTCATAGGGATATGGAGTGGAATGATACAAAGGCATTATAATATCCTTTGTTTTATTCTCCATTCCTTTCCTTATGATTCCTAGCATTCCATTTGCTTTCTTGGCCACCCCTGCACACTGGGCAGAGGGTTTCAATTGTTTCATATTGAGGGTTTCAATATGTTATCCACAATGACGCCTAAATCTTTTTCCTGGGTGGTGGTTCCTAATGTGGAACCTTGCATTGTGTAACCACAGTTTAGGTTATTCTTTCGTAGGTGCATAACTTTGCACTTGTCAATTTTTAGCTGCCATTTGGATGCCCATTCTTCCAATTTATCAAGTTCCTCTTGCAATTTTTCACAATCCTCATGGGTTTTAACAACTTTGAATAATTTTGTGTCATCTGCAAATTTGATTACCTCACTGGTTATTCCCATTTTCAGGTCATTTACGGATATGTTAAAAAGCAACTTACCCTCTCTGTCGGACATCCACAGGGAGTCCTTCCTAAACTCCATTGACAAGATGGACTACATCCAAATTATTAATAATAATACCCACCGTAAAGGCAATATACTAGACCTTGTATTCCTACCCACCCACCTCAATCATGCATACAATCCCACAACACTAGAGATCCAACCCATCCCCTGGTCAGATCATCGCCTTATAAAATTCCAACTTCCTCATCATCACACCTCCTCCTACAAACCCACACATACTCACCAACTCAGTAGATTCAAAAAATTGAATAAGGAAGACTTTTTGAATCAAACATATCAAAGCCTTATCCAAGACCCTACAAACTTGACGACTTCTATGACAAATTGGAATATCGCCATTTTAAATGCAGCAGCTTCAAACTCCCTTCACATCCAATCAACAAAAAGACAAAATGCACCATGGTTCCAACCACAAATAAAATGTCTAAGAGCAGAGCTACGCAACGCTGAATGTAAATGGTGTCAACCAAAATCCAATACCCACCAATCTATCTACTTAGATACTCTCAAACAATACAGAGAAACCATTAACACTTCCAAGAAAAGCTATTTCTCTAAAACACTAGCCAAGTCCTTAAACCGCCCAAGAGAACTATTCTGTATTATTCAATCCCTAACTAATAGCACTACTAACAAAAGCACCACCAATAATGCAATATTTCCACAGATACTAGCCAACCACTACAAGAATAAATTTAAGCAACATGCGTTACCCGTAATATAGAAACATAGAAACATAGAAATATGACGACAGAAAAAGACCACATGGCCTATCTAGTCTGTCCTTCCATATCAACAACTACAACAGTCCCCTTTTTACCTTTAGAGATCCTCTGTGTTTGTCCCATGTTTTTTTGAATTCAGTTACTGTCCTCATCCCTACCACCTCCACTGGGAGACTATTCCATGGATCCACTACTCTTTCCGTAAAGAAATATTTCCGCATATCACTCCTGAATCTATCTCCCTTCACCCTCATCCCATGTCCCCTCGTAGCAGAACTTGCTTTCAATTGAAAGAGGCTCTCTCCCTGAACATTTATGCCATGGAGGTATTTAAACATCTCAATCATATCACCTCTATCCCGCCTTTCCCCTAAGGTGTACATATTAAGATTCTTAAGTCTGTCCTCATATGCTTTATAATGAAGACCACTAACCATTTTAGTAGCCACCCTCTGCACCGACTCCATCCTGTTCACATCCTTTTGAAGGTGCGGTCTCCAGAATTCCACACTATACTCCAAATGAGGTCGCACCAGAGACTTATACAGAGGCACTATCACCTCCTTTTTTCTGCTATCCATTCCTCTCTGTATGCACCCAAGCATCCTTCTAGCATTTGCCGTCACCTTTTCTACCTGTTTAGCTACTTTAAGATCATCAGACACAACCACGCCTAGGTCCTGCTCTTCTTTAGTGGACAAAAGTACTTCACCTCCTATACTGTATTGCTCCCTTGGATTGCTGCAGCCCAAATTAATGACCTTACATTTTTTAACATTAAATCCCAGCTGCCATATTCTAGACCATTCTTCAAGCTTAGCTAGATCCCTCCTCATGTTATCTACACCTTCCTGGGTGTCTGCTCTATTGCAGATTTTGGTATCATCTGCAAAGAGGCAAACCTTACCCGAAAGCCCTTCTGCTATATCACTAACAAAGATGTTAAAAAGAATCGGACCAAGGACAGATCGCTGGGGCACACCACTGGTAACATCCTTCTCCTCAGAGTGAGCTCCATTTACCCATACTCTTTGTTGCCTCCCACCCAACCAATTTCTAACCCAAGCAGTAACTTTAGGGTCCATCCCTAGGGTGCTCAGTTTGTTTATAAGTCGCCTGTGAGGAACAGTGTCAAAGGCTTTATTGAAATCCAAATACACTGAAATCTCAGTACACCACATCTAGGGCTCTCCCTCGGTCCAACTCCCTGGTCACCCAGTCAAAGAAATCAATCAGATTTGTCTGACAAGACCTGCCTCTGGTGAATCCATGCTACCTCAGATCCTGTAATCTGCTGGACTCCAGAAACCTCACTATTTTCTCTTTCAGCAGTGTTTCCAATAATTTACTCACCACCGAAGTTAAACTAACCGGCCTGTAGTTCTCAACCACATCCTTACCTCCGCTTTTGTGTAAAGGCACCACACGAGCCTCTCTCCAGTCCTTTGGCACCACTCCCGACTCCAACGAGGCATTGAAAAGGTCAGTCAGTGGAGCTGCTAGAACATCCCCAAGTTCCCTCAGTATTCTAGGGTGTATCCCATCTGGTCCCATTGCTTTGTCTACTTTAAGTTGAGCTAGTTTCTCATGAACACAGTCTTCTGAAAATTGTTCAAGATGTCCCTCGCTTCTGTTCCTGTTTGTGGGTGTTTTCTGAGGTCCTGCTCCTGGTTCTTCATCTGTAAACACAGAACAGAAATATTTGTTAAGCAATTCCACTTTATCCTTATCAGCTTCTACATATTCCTCCCCTGCACCCTTGAGTCTGACAATACCACTTTTGCCCTTCCTCTTCTCACTAACATATCTGAAAAATGTCTTATCCCCCATTTTATTGCATTGGCTATTTCCTCCTCTTTTTGAATCTTTGCCTTCTTGACTACTTTGCTAGCTTCTCTAACTTTTTCCAAATATAGATGCCTGTCTTCCTCTCTCTGTGATCTCTTGTATTTCATGAAGGCCTCCCTCTTTTCCTTCACTTTTTCAGCTACTTCTTTCGAAAGCCATAGCGGTCTCCTTTTCCTTTTACCTTTATTTACCATTTTAACAAAAAGGTTGGTTGCCCTTAAAATATCCCCTTCAGTTTTGGCCACTGTTTTTCTACATCCCCCAGCTGTTCCCATCCTACTGACGATTCCCTGAGGTATTGGCCCATCGTGGCAAAGTTAGTCTTCCAATGAGCACCCTACGAATATTACCCATTGGTCAATCTTTTACCCTACATCAAAAGGTTCCCTTAAAAACATTATCTCCAAATTTAACACTACCACGTCCTACCTTGATCCATGTCCAGTAAGCTGGATAAAAGCTGCAATTCCTGAACTCTCCTCATACATCCTCCCCATCATCAACCTCTCACTCAAGAATGAATATCTACCAGCCTCCCAGAAACATGCTAAAATCCACCCCATACTGAAAAACAATTCCAGTGACAAAAATTCTCCCACCTCATACAGACCCATATCAAACCTCTCTTTCATGGCTAAGCTAATAGAGAAAATTGTTCAACTCCAACTACAGAATCACATGGATTCCTGTGCCCCCCTAGACGATCAGCAATATGTTTTTCGCCCATTCTATGAAGTGAAAATGCTTTTCACAATTCTAATTGACACACTTGCAAGAGGTATTGACAACACAAAGCAAGCATTTCTTCTTATTTTTCTGGATATCACTGCTGCGTTCGATAGCGTTATCCACCAAATACTAGGTTACGGAAGATAGGGGTCAATAATGCATTACTTAAATGGTTCTCTTCATACTGTAAGAATTGAACAGGAATCTCAGATCCATATGAACAAGAACAAGATCTCCCTCAAGTGTCCGCTCTTTCCGCCCTACTATTTAATATTTATCTTCAACCCAACTGTTCCATCTTTAAAAGATTCTGCATAAATTATCATATCTACGCGGATGATATAATGATATATCTCCCATTTGACACTTCAAACCCTTCACTTCAATCACTCACTGATTGCTTCTCAGAAGTTATGAAATGGCTGGAGAACCACAACCTCTATATTAACATTTCAAAACTAGAGACTATGTAAGTGACCAGAAACCAGAACTTCTCCCCCCCCCCCTTCAATACTGATCAATGACATGAACATTGCAGTTAAAAATCAAGTGAAATACTTAGGTGTAATCATTGATCGCACCCTCAGCATGACATATCATATAACTCAAACAACTAAAAAGATATTTTACAAGCTCAAACTCTTAAAGCAACTCCGTCCTCTTCTCTACCAACACGACCTTAAATCAGTCTCCACGCAATGATTACCCCACAGTTTGACTTTGCCAACACCATCCTACAAGGCATCACAAAACAGAATTTAAAACTAACACAAAATTTGGCTGCAAGAATAACTATGAACATCAATTCAATGGAACACATCTCACCTACATTGTATGCGCTCCACTGGCTACCCATTCAAAGCCTATAAATTACAAAATACTTGTAACAACCTTCAAGCTCATCAATAACATTGCACCTTCCCACTTATCCACTCTCATCTCAAAAGAAAACAATCGTACTCAACGCAACCAGAACAAAAATAAACTTACTATACC
Organism: Ichthyophis bannanicus; assembly: GCA_033557465.1. Classification (NCBI taxonomy): domain Eukaryota; kingdom Metazoa; phylum Chordata; class Amphibia; order Gymnophiona; family Ichthyophiidae; genus Ichthyophis; species Ichthyophis bannanicus. The sequence continues at coordinate 189,949,635 of CM066036.1, forward strand.
AATAGACTTTAGGAAATCTAGAAAGATAACAAATAACAGAGCATTCTCTCACACTGCCCCTTATCTCTGGAACGCTCTCCCTGACAACTTTAGAGAACTAAATTATCTCCAAACATTCAGAAAGAACCTTAAAACCCATTTATTTACCCTCCATTTTGGCACTCAAGACCAACACAATACACTTGATTCATGGACACCTTCTTCCCAAACTTAACCCAGTTCATACTACTTCACCACACACAAAGAATTGTATATTGTTATTCCTTAATCTACCTCATCATTGAATGTTCTCTAACTTGTTCATGTATATAGTTAAATGTTTATTTTACCATTGTAAATAGTTCTACATTGTTCCATGTAACTGAGTACATAACTGTTTGGTATTACTCAAATTGTTGTTACTTGTAAGCCACGATTGATCTTCTGGAAATCGTGGTATAGAAATGTTAATAAAATAAATAAATAAAAATAAAGTGAACTCTACTACGAGGGGACATAGGATGAGGGTGAAAGGGGAAATATTTGTTTATGGAAAAAGTGGTAGATTCATGAAATCGTCTCCCAGTGGAGGTGGTAGTGATGAGAAAAAAAAACAAAACCAAGGAGCGGCAGGTTCAACACCCAACACCTTTATTGAACAACGAGCGGTTAGTGCTGTTCCCTTGCTGGTCCGGTGGTAGTGATGAGGACAGTATCTGAACTCAAAAAAAGCATGGGACAAATGCAGAGCATCTCTAAAGGAAAAAAAGGAATTGGGTTAAAAATGAATTGTTGTAGTGGTTGATGTGGGGGACAGACTGGATGGGCCATATGGTATTTTTCTTCTGTCATGTTTCTATATTTCTCTGTGACCTGGCTGTGAAGTCATATACTATTTTCATTTTGAAATATTTGAATATGCTTTAATTTATCATAGATAGAAACCTCAAAATCAAATGAGTTCTCAGTCATAGAAGCAAAACCTATAAGAATCTTTGTAATAATTGGCTGCTCAGTTCATAACTGCCCCTCCCACTGCTCTTTTGTTACTGTATTTGACAATCACCACCACTAAGCCCTCCAACAAAGCTGATTTGACATTGTCGTCCACTCAGAACTCTAATATAGATTTTTTTTTCCTTCTCTTTCTGTGATGCTCAGAGTTCTCTCCAGGATATAAGAGCTTCTGATCATTTTCTTCCTAGAGCCTATTTTAATATTTTAAACAGAAAATTCATGATCACAGTGGGTAATTGTCCAGGCAAGTAAGAGTGTTGCCTGACTGACAAAATTAGCTTTGGAACGAAAGGGATTGGGAGTTATTCTATCCTGAAGAGAGCTTTTATTGCAGTTGAGAGTGTGCTAACAGCAGCTGTAGTATAGGGCTATCTGAAAGTCCTTTATATTATAGGCTATAGAGGTTATTTGGCATTACTGAAGCTATAGCTGCCAAACCAAGAGAGATATTCAGAAAACCATCATCCCGATATTGCACTAGTAGCTCTTCAGTAGGGTCACTTTCTATTTCAATATGTCCAGCAGTAGCACCTTCTCTTCTTTATGAAAAGGTGTAATTGTAAAAGATTTATCTGTGTATTTACAGTTTATCTCACACCTGTCCAGTAGTAGTTCAAGGCAAGTTAGAGTCAAGTACAGTAGGTATTTCCCTGTCAGGCTTACAATCTAAGGGCTTCATTTTCGAAGGTATTTACACGGGTAACTGCCCTAGTTACCCATGTAAATGTCTTATCTGGGATTTTTCAAAGGCATCTACACAGGTAGTGCCTTTCAAAAATCCCAGATAAGTCCCTAACGCGTCTCTTGTATCATTGGTTGCCAAATATTTTGTTAGTTTTCTTGTAAATTCCTGTAAATCGGTAATTAGTTGAAGCAAATGAAGGTTAGGGGCAGGAGAATACAGTAAAAGCTGTTACTGTAGCTGGATTTAAAAGAGGTTTGGACGAGTTCCTGGAGGAAAAGTCTATAAACCATTATTAAATTGGACTGAGAAAATCCACTGCTTATCCCTGGGTTAAGCAACATGGAATCTTTCTACCTTTTGGGAATCTGAAAGGTACTTGTGACCTGGCTTGATGGACCTTTGGTCTGACCTAGTATGGCATTTTTTATGTTCTTGAGTCTAAAATGTTTTATTCAGCCTGGAAGGGCTTTCACCTGGCTGTACAATGTCGTACCTTGAACTGTGATCAGGGTGTTCCTCTAAGACAGGGATTCTCAACCCAATCCTTTGGACACATCTAGCCATCAGGTTTTCAGGATAAGCACAGTTATTATGAATAAAAGAGATTTGCATGCACTGCCTCCATTGTATGCAAATCTCTCTCACGCATATTCATTGTAGTTATCTTGAAAACCTGACCGGCTAGGTGTGTCTCGAGGACTGGGTTGAGAACCGCTGCTCTCAAATATTTTTTAAATGCTCTGCTTTCTATTTAAGGCAAGCCGGTACTACTGTAACTTGTTTGACTGTCTGGAAGGCAGGGTTCCCTCAGGGACAGGTCAGCGAGACGGAGAGCAGTTCTGAATCCAAGAGTAAGACAAATTAAAAACGATTTAAAAAGAACTACCACTCTTAAAAGAAATAATATAGCTGCCAACTCCAGAGCTTGGATTTCTGAGCGGAAATACAGGCGAGGTACCTCATAGACCATCTTCTTTCAAATAGCATCCACAATGTATATTAAGAGTTTTAAAAATATTTATCGATGTAAAACAATTCATTCTAAAACATTCAGTAGCTAGGCTGCATATTTCTCCTGAAAGGAGAGCATAAGCAAATGGAGTGGGACTTGGCAAGATTATTACTTGTTTGAACTGCGATACATTTCTTTTTTGTTGCACATTTTGTTGTTATTTTTGTATTTGTTAGTATACAATATATGCGTATGGGGCGTTAGGATTATACACTTCTTATAGCATGCATATTTTAGCCTATTAGCATAAATCTCATGCCCCACCAAGTTAGCTATACTCAATCCTCTATTACTAAGGCCTGGTATTGATTTAGGATGGCTATGTGCCGCTACGGTGCATAGCCATCGCCGCCGACACTTAACCCTGTATTTTCAATGCTGGGGTCATATGCAGCCCCTGCATTGAATATCCAGGTTGCCCTATAGCTGCCACAGCCCCAGTAGTTAACCGGGCAGTGCCAATATTGCATGCTGCCTGGTTAGCTCCTGCGGCTAAAAGATAGGCATGTAGGAGAGAAGATCTGGAATATTTGTTGAATATCCTGCTAAGTGGCATTTACATGGTTTGCAAGGCTGTAAACCGTGTAAATGCCTTTGAAAATGCCGCCCTTAGCAATCTTCAACAGAAAATAGGGGAACCAACTAAATCGAGCAAGCATCACTGCAGAAACATGTCTTTGTGACGGATGAGCTGTCAAGGGGAAGGACTACTCCTCACCCTTGAAACAGAACCTCCTTTTTAAAATATTTTTTAATTCAAGGAATCGATAAAACTTTCACTTATCTGAATAAGCACCAGAAGCCATCCAAGAATCCAGCCATGTTGCATGACACATTTTGAGCCTGCAATGGCCCTGCTTCAGGTGTTTTAGGGACTCTTGCTCTAAAACAATGAAAATCCCTTAGTAACCTAGCCACGTTTTCTCCCTCCCTCTTCCCATTGAAGAACATGAATAGCTTGCACATCCTATGTTAGCATGTTTTCAGTTCCTTGTTTCAGGGTATAGAAAAATAGTCAGATAAATAAATGATAATGTAAATGCTCCTTGCTAAGCAAAGCCTTGGTGTGGGAGGAGGAGGGATGGTAGGGAGCTACAGAACAGCTGGACCTTTAAGTTGGGTTTGGCAGGGCAGGGTGAGCGATGAGGGTCAGTGGTGCAGTGGCAGAAGCAGATTTGCCTGGGCATCCTGGTTCTGTTTATCTCCCAAGCTTTTGATGAGTGAAGTAACTGCACACACCACATCAGGACTAGCTTACCATAGGTACTCTTACTGAGATCAAATGCACACACTTTATTTAATTCTACGTGCAATTTTTTCTTTTACATCACTCGCCCATTTTTATCTATGCCATTTCCTTATTATACCTTATCTTGTCTGCCTGTGTGTCCTGTCTCAGGTCTATTGAGATGTTTTTATGTGTAATACAGAAACGTGAGTATTATGCCTGTTATATGAATGTTTTAATATAGGGCATGTTAACTAAGGTTACCAAATCGCAATGATTTTTGGATTTTGCCCCTAATTTTGAACTGATGTCTGGCTCCATGGACTAAAACCTCCTCTCGTCCCCGCAGACATTTCTGCTCCCACAGGACCCTCCAGTGGAGTGCAAGTGGCCTATCAAGTCATCTCGATCTTTCCCCCTCCCTCGCTCTACATCGACAGCAGGAACAGTACTCAATAGCATGTCAGCTTCCTGTGCCAGTATCCTCTGTAAATCTGGGGACTCCTCCATCCTCCTGCTCCTCCGTCTCTTAGCTCCAAGTCACTTCCTTTTCTTCAAGTCTCCCAGATTTGTCCTCCAAAAATCTGGTAACCTTAATGTTTACAAAAGTGCATAAGCACTTAACGGAGCTTTAACATGCGCTAACCTGTTTGCGTTGGCGTGCTCTAGCACTCTGCATCGAAAAAGACTTCATTGTAAAAATCTGCACTGTGCTGAACATGGTTCGGGTAGGATTGGAGTGGTTCTGGGCAGAGTTCAGGCATGGCCAGCAAGGACAGCTATCATGGCTGCTGCCCTAAACGTAAGTAAAAATAAAATCATGCCCAAGGTTCCTCTCCAATCAGTACCTACCCCTGATCTACCATTGCACTTTAGTAAACATCCCTCAATGTTTTAATGTGCACCAGGCTGTCACTGTGTCTTATATCATTACTGTGATTTAATTTGCCAATTTCTAAGCTTATCTTGCTATTCTAATTGTTTTCTTGGCTGACGTTTGAGCATTTTATTATGGTCACACTGTCGCCATAATTGTAAATTGCTTAAATCCAGTTGGACTTACTGTACACTGCCTTAGGTGAGTATCTTCAAAAAATGAAGCAGATAAATCTCAGTAAATAAATAATAAATAAAAGCCAGAAGATGCCATTTTGTATTCCTGTGTTCTACTGCTCTTGGGCTATAGTGTTAGGGTTGAATTTATCTTTTGGGCGATCGCGATTTTCTGCATCTCATATTTGACTGTCATCTTATTATTTCAAGGCAATAGCAAATACACCTATACAGTAGGAGAATAAGTTATCATTTTAAGGGCATAAGTATTTGTGAAAGTCTCCCATTAGTGAAAAGCGGTTGTTTTTTTCTGATAAAAAAAATGAGTAGTTTAGATTTAGGAGCCCTTTCACTAAAACATGCAAAATGGTTAGCGTGCATAAGAGCTTGTGGTAACTGTTTCACACGGGCATGACTGCTACCAGCCACTAAAATATGTATTAATTGCCCATTGCATAAACGGATGGGGAATGGGAGGGTATGAGTGGACTGTGGCAAGGAGAACAGACTGCAGTTAGAACAGTGGTACACAATCTCCAGGAACAAGCAGGAATGAGTCTTCACATATGGGTACGTCGGTACCGATGGAGTCTGCGCGGGAACGCTCCCCAGCATCCAATCAGAATGCTTTTGGGAGCATCCCAACATGCCTGCTTGCTGCCTTCCCACTTTTCCCAACTGCCTCTCCTCAGTTTTCATTTTTCCACGGAGCCGGCAGGAAGTCCTCCTGTCACCACAGAAAATTCTTCCTTTATTTTTGTTTTTTCTTGTGGTCGCGTCTACCTTCCCTCGACGCACCGGTACCGCCGGTGTTTTCTTTTTCTTTTCTTCTACAAATATTTTCTTTTGTAGGGAATTTTTTCCCTGTTTAGTGCCTGACGGGTTTCGGCCTGCTAGGCCTCTCTATTTTCCCTCATGGAAATGCCAGCCACTAGAACATGTTTTATCTGTGGCGCTACCAAATTAGTTTTAGACACCCATAACTGGTGCCTTCCATGTTTGGGACCTGACCACCATCCGCTGGAGTGTCCCTCCTGCACTACTATTTCTAAAAGAAGTCTTCAGCATCGAGCTCAACTCGATACGCGGCTCCCTTCAGACTTGAGGGTGCCAGCTACATCTTCTTTTTCGCAGGATCAGGTAACCAAACAAAAGTCTGTAAAGACTAGCCAGTCCTCGGGTGGTAGATCTCATGTATATCATAGAGATGCCTCTGGGCTTGCCCCCGAGGACATATTGGCTTTAAAACCCCGGCGGGAGGCTTCCGCCTCCAAGCATTAATGGGGTTTCAGGTTGTTCCCGGGGTTTTTACCTTGGTGAACATACCTGAGCCATGCCCGGTGGTGGTATCTGCTTTGAGCGGTGCTGGTACCCCGGCATCGGCAATGGTGCTGGATGAAACATTCCACACCAATGATCGTAGTCGAGCACTCTCGGTATCTTCGGTGCCGTTAGAGTCGCTACCGACCGATCTTCCCGCATCGGTCCCAGCACCGATGTTGGTATCCACGTCGGTACCCTCCAGATATGCATCGATAGACTCACTTCTTTCGATGCCGAGTCTAGAATCGATCTCTAGTCTGGATGACTGGGTACTGACTCGTCTCGGTACCGACTTCAAACGGTACCAAAGACATTCTACCGATGATCAGGGTCTGCCACATTCGGTTACCTCGGTACCGATAGTGCTATCACAGACTGATCTTCATATATCGGTATCAACGACAGTACCGGTCCTGGTACCGGTATCGACATCAACATCGGTGTCGGTACCTCCCATGTTCCTTTCATCTGGCTCGCTTCCTTCCATACCAAGTTTGGAATCGATCCCGAGCATGGATGATTTCCTACCGGCGAGTTGCGGTACCGGCTTTCAGCGGTTCCGACAACTATCTTTCAAAGATACTCCGATGCTCCACCCTTCCAGATCTTCTATTCTACAGAATCTCAATGAACCGGTGGGTGCTAGAGCTAGTTCTTCAACAGATCTAGTTCTTCCTCCTCTTCCTCGAGGACTCCCCTCTGGGGAGATTTCTTTTCAGGTTTTTCTGCTTGATATGGCAAAGTTACTTGCCATTTCTATGCCTGGTCAGGACCCTGCACCAGGGGAGCCACAACCTCTACACATCCCCTGCAATCCAAAGGAAGTCATTATGTTTCCTTTGCATCAGACCTTGCAGGATCTCCTATTTAGAGCGTGGGAAACTCCTTTAACGGTATCCCCACCTTCTAGGGCAACTGATCTTCTATACAGGGTGCCCCCTTCTCCAGGGTTTCAAAAGCCTCAGCTCCCTCATCATTCTCTTGTTGTAGGATCAGCAATGAGGCGTGTTAAGAGTACTAAGAAGCACTCTTCTTATCCGCCAGGTCGTGAGGCTAAGACTTTAGATGCCTTTGGACGTCAAACTTTCCAGGCATCTATGTTTTCAGCAAGAATCCTTTCATATATTTTCTATATGGGTTTATCTCTTGAGGAGGTCACAAAGGATTTACTACTTTTGACCCCTTTTCTCCAAGAGCCTAAAAGGGAAGACTTTTCTATACTAGTCAATCATGCTCAAAATATTTCTAGGTTCCTTACTTGTGCTTCCCTGGACTCTTTTGAGTCTGTTAGCAGAACTTTTGCTATAGCCATAGGGGCACGATGTAGAGCCTGGCTCCAAGCTTCAGACTTGGACAAATACGTACAAGATACAATGGGAAATACTCCTTGCACTGGAGAGAATCTCTTTAACAAGGATTCTTTATTCCAAGCTGCTCTGTTCACCACTGACACTATTGCTTTCAGAGGCTTGTCTACGCCTTCCTCTATCCCAGTTTGTAGAAGATCTACTAATAAGCTTCGTTCCCTTAATGGGAGAAGGTTTTATTCATCTTCTACCCATCATACAGATGTTCCCAGACAGGGGAAACAACCAACCAGGCTCAGGAAACCACAACCTCAATGGGTTCAGCAAACCCAGCAGCTGCAGGGTTGCTGATAGATTCTTCACTGAATCCTTCTTCCTATTTGAGGTTTAGATCCTGTAGTTTGCTTTTTCCCATTAAAAGCATCTACTTGGTTCCATCTTAAATTTTACACAGGTCTCTCTTAAAGAGACAGCTGAACTTTTAGCTCAAAGAGCTTCTTAAGATGATTATGCTTTACAGGTAGTAAAGTTACTCCTCCTCCTTTGGAGGACACAGAGGAGTAACACCTGTCAATTAGGTAGCTATGCCTTTACCTTTGACTTTTTCTCCTGTATAAGCATCTCTCATATTATTTTTTCAAAGATTTACTCCTCCGTAAGTCTTTCTTTTCAACTCTGTCCTTCTTACCAAGACATTTGGTCTGTAAGAGTGATACCACTTACTGAAGGCTTATCCTTAAGCCTCTAAGTTTTCTTTCAGAGTTGTCTCCCCCTTGCATTCTTAGTTTTTCTGGCAGCTTCTCAGACAATAACGGAGTCTCACCACTCCTATTTATGTCTGTATGTCTTTTCCAATCTTGAGACCTAAGATTTCTTCTGCTGCCCTACCAATACTTATAACTGCAGGGGCTCTTACTAGTTAGACCACTGATTTGCTGACCAAGCAACCAGGGCTTGTTCCCCAATTTCAATTATTTCTGGCCTTACTACTAAGTCCCAGATGGGTTAAGAACCTTTTCTGCCTATTGTTGCAGGCACATCACCTTACCTTCTATCCTTAGCCTTCCCCAGTCCTTGGGCTTAGCGGAGTAGTTCAGGATACCTACTGGCTCTTAAACACCAGTTTTTTCTTCTAATTAGCCTGCAACATGCTCTCTGCGTCTCTACAGAGCAGCTCTTCACTATGGGGCCTTGTTTGAGAGCACATAATTCCAGATGGTTAGGAAGGGCTTTACCTAGTCATGGCTTCTGGGTTCTCTCTGCCCTTGCAATTTCCATTAAAGTCTTCTTAAATAAAGGACACAGGCCTTCAATTAATTGAAGACCTAAAGAATTATCCAATTCCCTGGATTGCTTCACTTCTCCAGGGGACCCCTTCACCAGGGATGGTTTTCTTCCAGTATAGCCAATCCTTGTCTTGTTTTTTCCTTCCATATTGAACGAAAATGCACCATACTCATTTTATCCTCATAAAGGGTACTTATGGTATTTTTAATTCATTGCATCTTTTTCTCCAGCTGCCTGCTGGAGTTATGGAAGGATTCAGACTTACTGTCTGCAGATTAAAAGCATCCTCTGCATTGTTCAGGTAGGTCTCCATTCCTGGCTATTCAGGGGCTAGAGTTCTTAGAGGACTCTAGACTTCTCCTTACCAGTGAGAGAACTCCCTTGGTTTTCCCACTCATAACCAGGGAGTAGAGATTCTCTAAATACCTTCTCAAGCAGGTACCCCCCTTCTTGTTATTAGATGAATCTTTCTCTCTCCACATACCCTAGGTGCACTCATGGGTATGTATATATATATATATATATATATATATATATATATATATATATGTTTACATGTATATGGACATCTGCATGTCTGTGCCCATATATATATATATATATACATATATAATGCATATATCTGTACCACCTATCTATATACATGCTGCAATATATGATAGTGGGTAGATATATGTCTATATACTATTTCTGTCTGTCTGCCTACATATATATATAGATATAGATATTTATAATTATTCCCCTTCGGACCCGACAGATAGTCTCTATCCCTTTCCATGCTGTCCCAGCATACTTAGGGTTCTCCATAATTAACCACCTCCTGTGGTACTTGAGGGGTTTTTGTACCATGACCTCCAGTTTAGGTACACCTGAAACCCTCCATATACTCTCTTTTTCCTACGTGATTTCAATTAGGAAGGACTTTCTGAATCTTCAGAAGATGGGAGGCTACAATGCCTCATGCTCCTATCCTTCCCTGTTGTCAGACATAGGGATCTTCAAAGCTCCCTTCTCCTATAAGAACTATGTCTCTTTAAAGTCAAAAGAGCTTCAGTCTTATCTAATAGGGACTTCCGCGTTTTTCCCGCAAAGTCCTGCCTCATTGTACTACCCCAGTTCCACTGGGATTGTTTCTTCTCACCCTAAGGGTTCTAACCTCAACCTGTTTTCTTACACAGTTATTTACCTCTTCTTACATTGAGGTACTTCCTGGGTATATTCTGCTGGTTCATATTAACAAATCCACATGAACCTCCAGATACCTTTTTACAATACCATCAGGTGAGGTCCATATTGATTATTGCCCTTCAATATTACCACTAAATATCACCTGCACAGAGACTCCTATCTAGGCATCCTGTTTGGTCCATCTGTTCAACAGCACATCTCTTTAGTTCAACTCCTACCCTCCATCCCTGCGATGCCTGGGGATCGATACTATAGCATGGCTCTCAGATCCGCAACATGCTGGGACTCCTCCAGGCATCTTAGCTTGGGAGTCCCCATATGTGAAGACTCATTCCTGCTTGTTCCTGGAGATAGCACAGTTACTTACCTGTAACAGGTGATCTCTGGGAACAGCAGGAATAAGTCTTCACAACCCACCCACCTCCCCTAGGAGTAGCATTTTTCTATCTCTATCTTTCCCTTTCTCTCGCTCTCTCTCTTTGTCTCAGCTTTAAAACTTAACTGAGGAGAGGCAGTTGGGAAAGGCGGGAAGGCAGCATGCAGGTGTGTTGGGATGCTCCCAAAAGCGTTCTGATTGGACGCTGGGGAGCGTTCCCACGCAGACTCCGTTGGTACCAACGTACCCATAGGTGAAGACTTATTCCTGCTGTTCCCAGAGATCACCTGTTACAGGTAAGTAACTGTGCTTTATACGCTGTCAATGTGGCACCTAGCGATACATCTATGTGTGGCATTTATGGTTAAAGGTTAGGTCTCTTTAACCTGGAAAAGAGGAGGCTGAGGGGAGATATGATAGAAGTCTATAAATTAATGAACGGAGTGGAACGGGTAAACGTAGATTGATTGTTTATGTTATCAGAATATAGAAAGACTAGGGGACATGCAATGAAGCTACAGGGTAAACTATTTAAGTCTTTTTTTTTTTTTAAACTTTTATTTTCATTTTGCAACAAACAAAAGAAACAACACACCAAAAGAGACAAAACAAGTATACAATAAGGAAAAGTAAACCCATTACCCCCCACCCCGTTGCTTCTTCTCTACCCGATTATATCAGCATGTGAGCGCTTCCAATTAACAGTGATTATACATCAAACGATCAAAAGAGTATCTACAATACAGCATGATCATGGGACAGAGATATATACAAAGTTAGACAGTCAGATGAGAGCATTTAGCAAAATGTACATAGTCATTGAGCATCTTCCATTGAGACCAATGAGAAGGAGTCTGAACGGAGGAAGCGAACAGACGAGGTATTTGTTCATATTTACTGTAAAGACAGGCATGATTCCACCATTCAATGGGGCTCAAATGGGAGCTAATTTTCCAGTATTACTTAATTAGGGAAATAGCAATGCCAAGCATAAAGTTCGAAAGGAGATAAGCCATTTTTGGGAGAGAGGGGATCCCCGCAACTGGGCGAAGTCCCACTATCCTCCAAGAAAGGGGCTCCTGAGAGTGCGAGATAGACTAAATACGACCCCAGACCCGACGCCAGTAATACTATAGTGCGGGATATTCATGCATAACATGAGGCAATGAACCAATGGCCGCAGGACGTGTCCAGCAACCATTGCCCTGAGTAGTGTTCCATTTGTCTAATCTGTGAGAAGTGTAAAAACACCGGTGGGCTAGAAAGAAGAGGGTCTGAATGAGTGAGGCGGATCGGGAACCCGTGTCCCTCTACTCCAGATAAGGCTCCATTGCTCCGAGGTCAAAGTCACATGCAATTCTCTCTCCCATACTTTCTGCGCTATAGGGGTATCTCTAGTTATAGCATTACAGAAGGTTTAGTAAAATTGGATGCTACACCCGGTGAACTACCGAGAGATCGGAAAGTCTCCAATCAACCTTATGTAAAGAATGCCGATGGCGGGAGTACTCTAGTGCACCGAAGGCGATGCTGAAGTTGCACTGACCAGAGTCGGGAGTCTAAAGATTGCATAAGAGCATTAAAGGCACCTAAAGTGTCTAAAAGCATTGGTGGATGGTGGGAGTCTGATGGGAGAGTCATACCAGGGAGAAAGGTAAGAGGAATCGGTTTGCAAAGGCCCGCTTCTATATCTAGCCACACAGGTCTACTCGGTACTGGATCTTCCAACCAACGAGCACCTTGTTTGAGAAGAAAAGATTGAGGGAACACTTGAGTAAAATCGCCACCAAGTATTAATGGAGCATTGGCAGAGGCCAAGGCCAACTGCGCAATACTTGCATAGTAAGCAGGGTTGTCCATATTCGGGGCATAATGCAAATACACGTGAATTCACTATCTCCAACCTCAAGGTGTACACGGGCCCATCTACCCTCCTTGTCAGTGCTAATATCAGGTACAGTAGCGTGCAAAGACTTCTTAACCAGAGTGGCTATCCCGTATCATTTGAAAACGGTGGGAGAATAGGCAGCTACCATGTGAGGCTTAGCATTGAGTTTCAGTGTTTCAGCAGAGTTTAAATGCGTTTCCTGAAGAAACACTAAATCAACATGCTCATGGCTAAGATAGCTAAGGATTTTCTTTCCTTTGAGTGGACCATTAATGCCTTTGACGGTGAATGATAAGATTTTACATAAGGCCATTCAGAAAAGTTAAAAATTCTGAGCATGATAGCACACATAATTTCACTATGTCCCTCAAACTGACTGTATCTGGCTGTACACATGACATAGGAAAAATAAGCTAATATAATACAATGAAGCGCCCCACATTAACAAAGAAAACCGCAGTACGGTAGAGGAGAAGCAAAACCCCAAAATTACTGGCGACCATGTGTCTGCGGGGAGAAACCCCAGAGAAGGCCGAAATTGAAAAAACACATAACCTGTAGGACTGTGCGTGCTCCGAATCCGACCGAGGCACACATCATGAAGGGATAGGAGACCAAAAAACAAAAGTCATATAGAGAAAGAAAGAAAGTCCAGGCTATTTCTGTACTTGGCTATGACCGCCGCATCGGGCCCTTCAAAATGGCGGATAGAGCCGGCAAATAAGAGTCCAAGATTTGGGATTAGCGCATCTGCTCTGCTTCTTTGGAGTCTAAAAATGTTGATAGTAGATCAGGATCTTCGAACGTCTTGGTTTGGTTGTGGAGAGTCACTCGGAGCTTCGCTGGATATAACAGGCCAAAGCGAGCTTGTAGCTGTTGAAGTCGAGGGCGAAAAGCAAGAAGTTTCTTCCGACGGTCAACGGTAGGCTTTGCCAAATCAGGAAAGAAGGAGACCTTACGACCTTCAAATTCCAAATGATGATTCGCTCGGGCAGCATGTAAAATTTGTTCCACTTGTTGATATCGTAGCAAGCTAAAGACAATAGGCCGGGGGGTCGTGCGGTTGAGCGCCATGTGGGCAGGAACACGGTGTGCTCGATCGATTTCCAGTTCTCTGTGAAAAGTGATCTTCAGCAAGGAGGGAAGAGTTTTGAGCAAGAATTCTCTTATATCTCCTGCTTCCACCCCCTCCGGCATTCCGAGGAGCCTCACATTGTTGCGACGGGCTCGATTATTGCTATCTTCTAACTCCTTTTGAAGATTCTGTATCTGGCGCTCAGCCTCGTCCAGTTTGCCCAAGCGCACCTCGTGCGAGTCGAGGACCCCCGCCATGTTGTCCTGCCGTAATGAAAGACTTTCAAGTCGGTCCTGGAGCACTCCAAAGTCTTCTCGCATGGCTCGAAGCGCTTCTCCATTGGACTGCACCAATTCCTTCACGCCGCGTATTTCCTCCAAAATCTCCAGGTGCATCTCGGGGTTTTCACGAAATGGAACCATCTTCTGTGGGGAGGACACCTCTGTTTTGGAGCGTTTTCCGTGAGAAGAAGAAGGAGACCCGAAGTCCAAGCGCGCTGGTTTATGGGCCGCTATTCCCCCCGAGGTGCCCCGGTCAGCTCGGAGCGAAATAGTAAATTTGTATAGGTATTAAGTCAGGATTCTAAGTAGGCCTCTCGGGAGCTTCAACGCAAAGCGTCCTACCCGCTGGACATCAGGCTCCGCCCCCCCTAAACTATTTAAGTCTAATAAAAGAAAATATTTTTTCACTCAACGTGTAATCAAACTTTGGAATTTGTTACCAGAGGATGTAGTAAAGGCTGTTAGTGTAGCTGGGTATAAAAATGGTTTGGACAAGTTCCTGGAGGAAAGGTCCATAAACCATTATTAAGAAGGGACCCAGGATTTCAATGCTTGACCCAATACAAGCATTGTGGAACCTGTGTCTTTTGGGGAAACTGCTAGTTACGTATGACCTAGATTGGCCACTGTTGGAAACAGGATGCTGGGCTTGATGGACCTTGGTCTGACCCAGTATGGCATATCTTATATTCTATGTTAACTGTGTCACGCATTAGGGTATGCACCCATGCAATAATTGCCAGGAACATGCTGCCCACACCTCCGACAGTTACTGCAGTGGCTTTACACTTAACACACATTAGGTTTGCACTAAATGGACGTTAAGTACAAAACCCTACTGGTCTTTAATAAAAGGGCCCCTAAGATTTACTAGATTCCTATCCTTCCCTTAAAAATATACTCAACTTTCCACTGAATAGACCTGTTTATACCGAGTCTCTTTCACAACTCCATAGCACAATGACTGAGGGTAACGTCAGAATAAATGTTGTATGTTTTGTACAATGTGAATTATACAATAGAGCACATTATTTCATGCTCTAGTGCTAATACTGTAGTGATTATAATGCAATTTCTACTAGATAGTTCTTGTAAAATGCTAAAATTATATGATTGTCGGCAGAAATGATTCCAGAAATTAGGCCACTTTAAGTTCAATTGTCTCTTATTCAAACAGAGTATTTCATTTCTGCATGAGCCGAGCATGTGATTACTGTCAGTGCTTGGTTAAAACCTCAAGGTCTCCGGTGCTATGGAGAGACAAGATGAGAGTGCCTGATTTCAGCAAACAACTGATCTCCCTAAAGACTCGCTGTTCCTCACAATATTTTCCATCCCATGGAGCACTGTTAAAACTTTCAGTGCTAATACATTGGTTGTTCCCTTTCTATCATTGCTCCTTGCTCCTTCTTCCCACCTTATTGCCAGTCATTTTCACATTAGCAGTATTGCTTCTGGATTTATGGGAGACAAATATTTTTATTTGCTTTATTAATTCTGCTTTTCCTAGTGGGAAACTAAGGAGTTATGGTTACTGAAGTACGCAGGGTTTAGTGTGCAGTAAGAGCAGACTGTAAAAAGTAGCAACGGACTTGGAGCTAAAAATTCCATGCTAAGTGAGTAGAGTGATGGGGCGGGGACTGGGCAGTTTAGGGGTGAAATGTCGGTGGTAATTTGGGGTTAGCATGGGTGTTAGTAGATCGTACTAACTGCACTTTCTTTCATTAGAGCGGGTGCACTTAACCCCACCTCAATGGATGGCATTAAGTACTCCATGTACTGCCTTTTTGCACCATGCAAACTGAAGGGGGGTGGATGCACACACCCCCTGAAATTAGCATGCCCCCCCCCCATGCTGGGAAGGCAGCCCATATGCATATTACTGGCCTAGGCTTTAGTGCAATGCTCTGAATCTATTAATCTGAACTGATAGATGGAAGTTGCATCAGAGAGCTCAGTGGTTAGACCGGTGTAGAGGCAGATTTATCCTTTTACCCTTAAAGGAATTCCTAATCAGACCATCGATGCTTGGAATGACGAGGCTTGCATTTGAGACTGGTCATGTTCTTTCATGTCTATGGTTGAATCATGATCTGCACTTCTGGTGCTCTATCTCCCCAGCAAAGCAAATGCTAAAACATGCAACATTGTTCCACACCACGTTCCCACAGGCACAAACTTTTCAAACCTTCAAAATGCCCTCCAAAAAGATGTCATTAAACTTGTGTGAAACTTGTTGTCATTTAAAAATACGTACAGGGCCTGGTTCCATCCTGAATGTCCTGGTCCTCTGTGCACCTGGCTGGAACCGGACACACAGAGGGAGCCGCGATTCTTATCCCGCGGGGCACATCTAGCCCTGCGGGATCAGAATCGCAAACAGGCCTGTATGGGACCCCAATTCCGTCTGACCTGCATGTACAGACCTTCCCCAACTAACTCAGTCAGGGCTGTTCAATGGAGCTGCGTCACCATGGCACCTCAGCTCCATTGAAAAGCCACGATACCCGGCCGCCGTCTGCAAAGGTGCTTTCCCCGCAGCCCGATCCCTGATATAGCCTCCTAAGGCCAGGGTCGGGCTGCGGGGGAATCTCCTCTGCCCCCTCCCGCTGCTTCCCAGCCCTGGGCCTGCCATCCTCTGCCGACTAGGGAGTTGGAATAAGTTCCCTGTGCAAGCCGCCAGCCCTTGACGTAAAGGGCTGACATTGGAATTGGCCCTGTACCTCCAGGGCCGAGTGCACCCACTGCCCGCCCTAACTCTGCCCCCAATCCACCCCTTTCCCGCTCCATCTACCTTCCCCATACAATGCGTGGGGAAGGTAGACGGGAAAGGAAAAGGGTCCGAATAGCAGGGATGGACATCCTAACAGGACATCCATCCCCACTATTCGTGCTTTTGAATGTCCCCTACAGTGAATATCTAAAAACTGAAAAACTCCAAGTATGTAAACCCCATTAGGAGGTAGAATACCGCTAAAGAAGTATTTTTCAACCACTGGAGGATATATTTTTTTAGGTAAAATAGTTTTCATTCTTATTCTTTTTGATGGAGGTTGGATTTCTATGCTTTTGAAAAATTCTGTTTTATTGAATCAGGACATTTCCCCTGAAATAGAGCAAAATAGTATTACAAATTACCCCATATTTAATGGATCTGACTAATTAGTGAGACGTGTGATAAAATCTAAACATCATATACAATATGAGCCTATGGGATCCAATTCTATGTAATATCATTTGTGAGTCTCTTCCAACATCTGTCTACCTTTTGGGAACCTGAGAGGTACTTGTGACTTGGATTGGACACTGTTGGAAACAGAATACTGGGCTTGATGGACCTTTGGTCTGACCCATTATGGCCTATCTTATGTTCTGATGTTGTAACATGACTTCTCTCAGGCGTTCAAGGGAATAATGGGAGTTCACTATGTAGAACATAAACTATATAGACAAAGTAAAAAATTGTTAACTAACATACATACTCTTGAAATATTTCTTAGGGGAATGTTCACTAGCTAATTTATTTATTTATTATTTATTTGACTGTTTTTTTTATACCGCTTTTTATCGAGGCAAAGCGGTGTACATTTCAACAACAGATTGTTACATGAAACAGTGGAACTTATATACATAGCTGATCATTTTCAACAGCTAATTGAAACATAGAACATTTGATCTTATATACATCATAAGTCACTTAGTTGAAAGAAGATATAAGAGTGTATGAAGGACAAGTTATATACATGATCAATTGCTGTCTAGTTTATACAGAGAGAGGGTGGAAAGGAGAGTTGGGAGGGAGTAAGGTTGGGTTATGTTACTCCACTTGTTAACGTGGTAGATAACACGCGTTAACAGAGAAAGCAGGGAAATGCAGACAGCATCACCTCAGTGAGAGGCATTATCTGCATCCACAGTGCTGTCGTGCCATGCTTGTGGTGCTCCTTGTGGTCTTGGGCAAGCCACTTAACCCTCCATTGCCCATGTTCCCTGTAAGTATTAGTGTATGTCTCTCATATCCTCTCGTGTTAAATGTATCCCCCAACCGCTTTGACCCAGTGAAAAGCGGGATATAAATGCAGCTAAATAAATAAATAAAATTTGCACAAAAACGCTGTTAGCTGCAAAAGCCTAACACAGTTTAGTAAACATGCCCCTTGGTGATAACTGAGTGCACAGCCTTCTTTTAAGGTAAACTTGTACATGGAAACAAATTACTGTTGAGATAAATATTACGGGGTCAATTTTCATAGTAAGTTATATGCTTACCCAGGCCTATATGTGCTGACTTATCACAGACATGCCAAGTCACATGCATTCGGCGTGTGACACATGCATTTGGCCCCTCTCACACACTCACACACCATTACCCTCCTCTCACGTATTTATCTTCCGCCATTGAACTCCTTCCCCAGCTAATGGCCATCACTGCTGCGGCAGCGGCAATAGAACACAAAAGAAGATCCAATCCTGCAAGTACAGAGCTCTGCCGGTCCAGCCCTTCAGAAACAGGAAGTTTACATTGGAAGGGGTGGGATCAGCGGAGCTGTCAGCGGCACTCTGAACTTCCAAGCTCAGCACTTCTTTTATATTTTATTGCCACTGCTGAAAGTCCCAGTGGGGTGGGATGAGAGGGCCAGGGAGAGGAAAAGAGATGTAAAGCTGTACGTAGATGCAGTAAAAAGAAGAGTGAAGTCTGAGTGTATAGACAGAAAAATAAATGGAAGAAAGTTGAAAAGAAAAGATCAATGTCAGAGATTGATATAAAGGAGGAAGATAAGAGGAAAGAGAAGTGGGCAAATGTACTGGAAACCCTAGAGAGAAAGTTAAAAGAAGTGTCGGAAAGCAAAATCCAGAGCCTTGGACCAACACGATTAGAAAAATAAAATGACCAGACAACAAAGGTAGTAAAATAATTTTATTTTAATTTAGTGATTGGAATATGTCAGTTTTTGGTATTTATAGCATCTGCTATTTTAATATTTGGGACCTACTCATGGCATCCTATTATAAACTTGCCCTCCACATGCAGGCCGGAGAGCATAGACACATATGTTCATTCTGTGACTTAAGTTGTACAGTATGAAAAAGTGTCTGGGTAAAGATTCTGTGAGAGAAGTGGCAAAAAGGTTAACAAGAAGCATTTGAAATAAGATTTCCTTTCCTCTTTGTTGCATACAGTTAATCACATGTATGCACAAAACACAGACACACTCCAACACAAACATGAAACTCCTCATCACTATCAGTCTCCTACTTATGCTGGCAACAATAAGCAATGCACTCCAAACACAATATCCAATTTATCAAATACCCATCATACCTCACCATTATAGAAACATTCAAAACTTTAGCTTATTACACATCAACTTCCACATCCCAAACACACCCTTAACACAGACTTATTTATATTACACCCACACAGAACCACTCTAAAATCTTCACCACTCATACCACCCACTCTATGAAAATAACACTCCTGAACTGCAGATCCATTAGGAAAATTTCAGTAATCATAGATCTTATCAACGATGACAAACCCAGTATTCTTTGCCTTACAGAAACTTGATTATCTACTGCAGATACAGTCACTATTAACCAACTAACAGTCCCCAATTACAATTTATTTCACTGCCCAAGATCTGACAAACGGGGAAGGGGCGTTCTAATTTTAGCCAAAATTACTCCTCCACTTAAGCAAAAATATTGAAAACATGGAGGAGATCATCATCAAGAATAAACATACCAAAATCAGCCTATTTAACACTAGAAGCCCCAAAAGGCATTTTACCTAGAAAGCCCAAAGTGCGTCAATTGATGCATTATCACGACTGCGTTTAGCATGAAATACAGATGTGAATTAATGTGAAGTTACTTATTTGTTAAATACGTGCAGTATGTGATGTCATTACATGACGTCATTGTGTGTTTATTGTTTGTAATGTCAGAGTACCAGGAGTCAAGACTGACTCAAAGGCACACATTGCAATGTCGGAGTAAAACTGTAAACAGTGATTGAGATGTGCCATCTAGCTGGAACATGAATTTATACCTAGAAGCTCCAAAGTACGTCAGTTGACGCATCCAAAACAATTGAGTGTGTCAATTGACGTACTTTGGGGCTTCTAGGTATAAATTCATTTTCCTGCTAGGTGGTGCATCTGTCATTCATTTTCAATGCACATAATTGAACATCTTGACCTTGCTAACAAAGTCATGGAACATGACTGACATGGTTCTAGCAGCGGCGCTGGTATACAACTTCGAAGATGCATTTGCATCAATTGACACACTTTGGGGCTTCTAGTGTTAATAGACCACCCTCCCCCAGTCCAGGCAACCTTTCTTCTATTCTTGAAACTGCCTGCACCTCAACATTAAACAAACTCCACATCATCCTTGGTGACATTAACATGCCATCCCTCCAACCTACACACACACCACATTTCTTAAATGCTATGCAAGACCTAGGGTTCCAACAAACAGTCCAATCACCTACCCACAGAAAAGGAAGCACCTTAGACCTCATTTTCCTGTCATTCCATATCTTACAAGACGAGCAATACTCCCCCTCCCCCACTAAGGTGCTTCCCCTTCCATGGACTAATCATTTTCAATTGGACTTTACCACCCCAGCCATGCTCACACATCTCAAAACCAATGAAACATCTTGCTTAATAAACAAGTTCAAAACATTTAACAAGGAAACATCCCTCAAAGATACCATCCCATACATAAACACTAAAAGCTCAAATCTAGATGATATCATCACCAGCTGGAACACTAATATTTTGAAAGCAGTGCAATCCAATAAAACACAATTTAAGAAGAGCAAAAGGAAACAAAAAACTGGTACACCGTTGAGTTAAGAAAATTAAAAACTAAGAAAACATGAGCACAAATAGCGAGCCTCAAGAAGTGACACTGATAACCAATCATACATGGCTATGTTAAAATCATACAAGGATGCTATAAATAGCAGGAAAAAAAGAGTATCACTCTAACCTACTACTCAGTGCCCTCAATAGACCAAGAGAGTTATTCTCCATTGTTAAACCTCTCACAAAAACGCCCGACCCTGAGATGGACAACACCGTCGTGGAACCACAAGACCTAGCCTACTATTAAATAGATAAGCTCACCCCACTGCATACTTCTGTCACTCCCATTAATCCCAATGCTCAAATCCTAATAAAATTATACACAACAATCAAACCACCTGGACTTCTTTCTTCCATACTGACATTAAACAATTTATAAATTTAATTACAAACATAAACACTACCACCTCCCCATCAGATCTCTGTCCAGTCAGCTGGCTAAAAATCACCAAAGACACTTTTTTTCCCTATCATCCTAGAGATAGTTAACCAATCCTTAGACACTGGACATATGCCTTCTGCACTAAAACTGCATGCATAAGACCGATTCTCAAACCCAATGCTATAGACAAAACTCTCCCAAATCATACCGAACTATTTCCAGTCTGCCCTTTTTAGCAAAGTCATTGAAAAAACTGTACAAATACAACTGCAAGGCTTTATTGACTTAAACGCCCTGCTCGATGAACAGCAACACGGCTTTAGGCCACATTACAGTGTCAAGACACTCATGTTATCTCTCATGAACAATTTCCTCTGTGGTTTAAATAACAGTAAACAAGGATACATGCTTATGTTTCTTGACATCGCTTCTGCTTTTGATAGTATTAATCATAAAATAGTAATTTCCAGATTGCAACAAATTGGTCTCCAAGGAATATATTACAATGGTTTAAGTCATACCTTGCAGATCGGACCCAATAAGTAGAGATAGGCACAAATTCTTCCTCAATCTTCATACAGTCTCAGGGTGTCCCACAAGGCTTCACACTCTCCACCCTACTATTTAACCTTTACATGCAACCCATATGTGACATCTTATTTATTTATTTATTTAGCTGTATTTATATCCCGCTTTTCACCGGGTCAAAGCGGCGTTACATAGAGGGGTGGGGAAATTAAGTATAGGGCGGGGCCATCACCGAGGAGGCAACATTGATGATTTTGACATGGGACAGACTTTGGACATAGACAGGATAGTATAGCCTTGATTCAAAGTTCATGGTGGGCGAGGTCAGTGGTTAGTGCGCTGGTCAGTGGTTAGTGCATCTTCAGAAAACACAAAATATTCTATCATCTCTACGCAGATGATATTATGTTTTACCACCCCATTGACACATCTGACCCTTTCTGCTACCAAATACAGGCATGCCTCTCAGATATAACTGACTGGCTCATTTCTAACAGCTTAAAAATTGATTTAAAAAAACCCAGAAATGCTTTACATTACACGTAACCAGAACTTCAACCCCCCTGCCAAAATCGACATAAACAATACTGAGCTGGAAGTAAAACAGGAAGTCAGATACTTAGGAATTATCCTTGATCTATCCTTAACTATGATCTCACACATAAAATCTATCTCCAAAATCATTTACTTTAAATTAAAAATGATTCAGCATCTCAGACCACTCCTAGAAAGCCATGATTTCCACACAGTTCTACAAGCCCTTATAACTCCACATTTTGATTACTTTAATAGTATCCTTCAAGGTCTACCCAAAAAAATACCCAGCAACTTCAAATGACTCAAAACCTTGCGACCCACATGATTTTCATTGCCCACCACAAATGATCACATCACCCCTTTACTATAAAACCTCCACTGGCTTTCTATTGCAGTCAGAAACAAATATAAATATATTGTGATAGTATATAAGCTATACAACAAACTTGCTCCCTCCTATCTATCCTCCCTTCTACATCTTCCTGATCACACCAGAATTAGAAGAACTACCTCTCAAAATACGCTAACCATAGCTACACACATCCGTAGCACCAGGACATTCACCTGTGTCGCCCCTACTGTCTGGAATGGCCTTCCTGACAATTTAAGTTGATTAAGGATCTTCTAACTTTTTGCAAAGAACTCAAAACTCACCTATTCATCCAATACAATGGCCTTACTACCTTGAATCAACAGTGAAAAACAACTTAACCCAGCACCTACTCAACATAACCATCACAATCTATCATACCACTTCATATCTCCTAAGAACTACTCAATTGCCAAGATGCACACCATCACTTAATTGTAAATAAGTTACAAAGTTGATACAATTTTCGTTACATTGTTACTCAACATTGTTATTTGTATATAAGTTCATGAATGTTATAATGTAACTTGGTTGTGTTTCATTGTAAACCGCCACTGATCTATGGAAGTAGTGGTATATAAAAGCTTATAAATAAATAAACAAACATGTAATCCTACAGGCTGGAGTCAAATTTTTTAAACAAAGTGACGCAGGTGTAGCCCATCATGGGGTATGAGTTGATACCCTTTTAGAATATAGCAGTATCGATTATACAGGATATAAAGTAGTAATAGTTTGTAAGTTTGTATATTACCATGATAGTTATTGATACATATAGGACCCCATAGAAAGCTAAATATCATTTTTTGGTGCTCCTTTCATTTGCAAGACAATACAACATGCAGATCTTTCCAAATTTATATTATGAATGTGACGTGAGAAAAACCTCACTCATTGATCTTCACTCTCACTCATTGGATTGGTATACTGTATCTCAGTCTTTGGCCTTTAGTCTCATTCATTGGATTGGTATACTGTAACTCAGTCTTTGGCCTTCAGTCTCACTCATTGGATTGGTATACTGTATCTCACTCTTTGGCCTTCAGTCTCACTCATTGGATTGGTATACTGTATCTCACTCTTTAGTCTTCACTCTCACTCATTGGATTGGTATACTGTATCTCACTCATTGATCTTCAGTCTCACTCATTGGATTGGTATACTGTATCTCACTCTTTGGCCTTCACTCTCACTCATTGGATTGGTATACTGTATCCCACTCTTTGGCCTTTAGTCTCATTCATTGGATTGGTATACTGTAACTCAGTCTTTGGCCTTCAGTCTCACTCATTGGATTGGTATACTGTATCTCACTCTCTGGGGTGGGCCGCTCTTGGCATCTCTATTATCAGTATGTTTCCAGCTGTTGTAAAAGACAAATAAGGCAGCTTGATTGTACTTCTTTGACATACAGGGTCTAATATAGTGATATAAGTTTTTCCAGTGGTACTCAAAAAATTCAATGTACAAATTGCCAAAGATAACCAATTTTTTGCAAGACTGCTTTTTTTATTATTTCAATTCTGAAGATGTGTAAACTATCATTTCAATAGTTTTTTTTCAATAATAAAACCAGAAAACATTATTTTCTTGCACTTTTGTGCAATTATAAATCTTTTAAGTATATGCAGAGCTTAAGTATACCTGTACTAAAATAGAAATTATTGTAGTTTTCTTTTTCCACATGCATAATCTGTGCCACAAGTTGACATAAAGCATTAAAAGGAGGAGGAATGAAAGAAAGATTTCAGCTGGGTCAGAAACCAAGAAAATCCTATATGTTATGGGCTTTCTGTGGCTGTAATATGGCTAGTTCCACCTTTAGGGGTTGATTTTTTAAGATATGCACATAAACGTTATGGGCAAATTATGCATGTAAGTCACAATTTTAAAGAACTTGCATGCATGAATGAGGACTTACATGTATGCTTAGGTGTTCACCATTCTGTAAAGGCGCACGTAAGTCCCATTACATATACTTTCAGTTTGGGTGTTCACAGGGGCAGAGCATAGGCGGGGCCTAAATGTACGAGTTTAACATATAACATTATAATGTACGTGCATTTCTGAACGATCTAGGAGCAGGTGTACTAGTGCAACTAGGTTAAGGTGTGTCAGTGCACTCCTCTTTTATAAAATAGGTCCCAAATGCGCGATTAGTAATGCATGTTGTGCGGAAGCTTATAAAACTGTCTTCTATATCTCTGAATTAGTTGTTGTTGATTGCTTCTTGCAAAACATTTTGTAAAAGTGATGTATTGTCCGTGACTTGAGTTAGGACAGTAGGATACAGGGTTTAAGGTGGGATCTGCTCGTTTAGTCTTTTACACAAGCTCTTTCCCAAAATACATCCAGTGGATATTCAGCATAATGAACTGTCATAAGAAAGGAACTGAAAGGAATCCGAGGAAAAGAAGGTTAAATAATGACAGACTAGGAGCAGGGCTACGCAGATCAAATAGATTGCAGTAATAATACAGAAGGTCTTCATTTATTCATTTAAAAACACATTATTAGAAGTGTTATTTTGTAGCCACAGCCACTAGACTATACTGCTAGCCCCATGGGCACATGTAAACACATATATTTAGCCATAACAATAGGTAAATTCCTCCTTGGTAAACCTAGAATTTCATCACTTGTTTGGAAATTCTGTACTCACACAGAGTTATTTTATGACTGAAAAATAAATTCGAGTGATCTCAGTATATAGTTGAAAATGTAGTTGTCAGACAATGAACATGAAGGAAACTGTTAAACAACTGGGTAAACATTTGTGTAAGTCTAGTGATTTAATTAAATACCATGAACTTTGATTAGTTTGTTCGATGCACTCAGCTGGCTTCAGTCCCTCTTCATCAATCAATTGTACCACATTGCCCTTTTCTTCCTCGGCTATTGATCTAACAGTGCTGTGAAAGGAACTAACAGTGCTCTGAACTATAGCATGATGGAGGCTTATTGGAACCTTTGAGCATCCACAAGTTCATTACATAGGGTTTGCTTCTTTATCTTTCAGGAAATATTGAAGCATCAGTCAGGCTTCACTCCTTCCAGCTTCATGAATAAAGTAGTGTCATTGATGTGTCAGAGGTAGGATTGATAATTGCTGTGGTAAAATAACATATTTTACCAAGGCAATATTTACCGCAGGAGTCACTAACCTGCGTAAGTCAGTACCATAGGTTAATGACTCTTGTGTAATATCTAGTATGCGTTGCTGCAGCCGGGATCACATCAGGGCCCTAAGTCAGGCCGGCTATTGTTTAAAGGAGCCTACAGTGGTTAAAATACCACTTCCCCCCAACCTTGGGGGTGCTGGTATGATTGCCCTCTTAAACCCCTCCATCTCCTCTACCGCTTTGATACCTCCCCTGGAACCTCCCAGGGGTCTCCCTGGTGTCTAGTGCTGGGTGAAGGGTGAGCAGAAGTCACTCGTAACTTAATGGCACCTATCTTGAAATGACACCTCTCGCCCCTAGTGGTAGTCTTGCAATTCTACCAATAGGAGATAAACTGCCAAATAAGTGTGCATGACAATCATGTCAGGACTGTTGAGGTGGGGAGGGGGGGGGGGTGGTTATGTCGGCAGGACCCAGTCATGCTGTGAATGTTGTTGAGGGTTCAAAGAGGGGTCTTACCTTTTTGAAACCATTAGGGGTGGTGGGGTACAATGTGGGGCCTGATCATGCCAAGACATCAAGGGATGAGGCTTGGAGAAAAGGTTTAAAAGGTTAGGGCTCTTTAGCATGAAAAAGAGACGGCTTGAGGAGAGATATGATAGAGGTCTTTAAAATAATGGCTGGCATGGAACAGGCAAATGTAGATCAGTTGTTTACCCCTTCAAGAAGTAGAAAGACAAGAAGATACACAATGAAGCTACAATGTAGCACATTTAAGACTAATTAGAGAAAATATTTTCTCCGGGAACAAACAGGAAGTCAGTCCTCACATATGGGTGACATTGGCACCGACGGAGTCCTCATGGAAGTATCCCCCCAGCTTTCAAAGGGCATGGTACCCCTCCCACCCAAGGGAGCCATCTTTCTCAGTCTCCTTTTTTCTGCAGAGCCCTTCAGTCATCTGAATGGTTTCCTCCGGAATAAGTTTTATACTCTCTCTGGTTGTGCAGCTGGCAGCACCATGGGTCATCGACCCCACTGGGGTTATTTTTTCCCCCATGGGGTTTGGCAGTGCGTATATACCCTGATCTTTCTAGGGAGACTCAAAAGCGTCGTAGAGATTTTTTACTACTGCGCCCTGGAATTTTGCAATTGGGGGGGTTATTTTTTCTCAAGCACCCTTGTAAATGTCTGATCAAATATTGTTCACTTTCTTATGTGTTTTTTGAACCCTCGCAATTGGTTACTTTTATTAACGCCAGACGACTGGAAGCTTCCATTGTTTCCTCTTAGAGCTCCTGTTAAATAGTATTTCTGGATTTGCGATTATGATCTATTTCTTCTAAGCTTTGATGTTAAATTTCTTTTTCTCTGTGATGCTCCCACCTCTTTTTGTGGACTAGAGAGGGTTAACACTGTATTTCTTTGCTTGTTCCTATTACCTGATATATGAACATTTTTTTGTGAAATGTTAATTTTCAAGTTGTAGCCCTGTTTCTTGAGTAAGGCTTTTTATTAAGCACCTTCTCCAATTTATTGTAAATTGCATAAACAAATAAAAAAAAAAAAAGTGTGATTGGTGTTCTAAAATCATGTCCCTTACCAACACACATGATGCTGCCTTCATTGCCTGGGGCTGTACCATGACCCCGCTGTATGTGGATTTTGTAAAAAGATGTCCACCAAGGCCCTCAGCAGCAGCACGATAAGTTTTTCCCGGAGTACCCTGGCCAAGGCCTCCTCTGGAGCAGTGGAATCTCAGGGCAGCCTCAGACCCCGAACGATTCTGCAGCTCTTCAGAAAGGGGGTCTCCCTCAAGGGAACATAAAAAGAAGAGGAAAACCTCTAAAGCGGCATCACTGGACAGCTCCAACAGGCCAGGTAAGCTCCGAGCCAGGTCCCGCAGTCCTAGATGCTCATCCGAGGGATCGGAGAAGGAGCGGCCTACCAAAGTCTCCCGTAAGGCCTCAACTTTGGACCAGCCTCAGTCGCCAGAACCTATCCTCGTTGAGGCCTCCCCTCGGGGGAACCGGCATCAGTCCCAAGTTCCTCAGCACCCGCACCGATGTCTGTGGAGCCTTCTGGACTTGAATCCAGAATGGTGGTCCTAGAGCTCAGTCTTTCTGCTTTCATGGACTAGCAGTGGGTACTGTTGTCTGGTACCACCGGCTCCTCCGCCCATACCTCTGGGCCATTACTGACATCAAAGATGTCCCCGGAGGCCGAGCCAATCCCCGAGGAACATTGCTGCCTTACCTCCAGCAGGGAGATTAGCTCTACTCCTTGGATCTGAAGGATGCTTATACCCACATCCTCATTTACCCCAACCCACAGGCATTACCTGAAGTTCATGGTGGGGGCCGGCCACTACCAGGAGAGGGTACTACCCTTCAGCCTGGCTTCTGCCCCAAGGGTCTTCACCAAATGCCTGGCAGTAGTGGCCACTTTCCTCCGCCTCCAGGGGGTGTTTGTCTTCCTCTGCCTTGATGATTGACTCATAAAATATGTAACAGGCAACCGCATGCATCATTCAGGTCCTGCAGCATCTGGTGTTTGTAATAAACTACCCCAAGTCCCACCTCCTTCTAATGCAAGGCTAGATACCCTCCAGACAAAAGCCTTCCTCCCCAGAGACCGAGCCAACTGTCTCAGGTCACTAGCCCCAACACTTTGAGATGGGGATGCCCTTCCAAACTTCAAACCTCTTAATGGTTCTTACTACGGATACCTCTCTGTTGGGGTGGGGAGCCTACTGTGAGGAACTCTGCACCCAGGGCAGCTGGTCACATAACGAGAGCAATGAGCAGATCAACTTCCTGGAGCTTCAGACAATATATCTAGCCCTCTTGCATTTTGCCACTGCCTGCGGCACCAGCTGGTGTTGATCCAAACAGACAACCAGGTGACAATGTTCTATGTGAACAAGCAGGGGGGTCATGGGGTCTCGTGCCCTCTGTCATAAGGCGATGATGCCAGGCCAGGACAACTCCCTTTTGGACAGATTGAGCAGGGTCCTCCAGCCGCACAAGTGGCAGCTGGACCCCAGAGTGGCCAACTGGCTTTTCCACCTCTGGGGGACACCATGGGTGTACCTTTTTGCCTGCCTGGACAACTACCAGTTGCCTCACATCTGCTCCTGACAAGCCCACCCCACCTGGGTAGTGACCGATGCGTTTCTCATTTCGAAGTCAGAAAGTCTCATGTACACCTTCCCACCCATGCCTCTAATTGCCAAAACACTGTTCAGGACCCTCCGCAACAAGGCCTTCCTGATCCTGATAACCCCTCGATGGCCCAGGCAGCTATGGTTCCTGCTACTTCTCCGACTGTCAGTAGAGACTTCCATCCCATTGGGTAGCTCCCCAGGGCTCCTGTCTCAGGAGGGGAGCTCTCTCCTGCACCCCAACATGAGATCCTTATCATTGATGGTGTGGCTGCTGAAAAGGTGACCTTAGCCCTCTTCAACCTCTCAGAAGTGGAGGAGATCCTGCTGGTCTCCCATAAGACTTCCACCAGGAATGTGTACACCTTCAAATGGTGCAGATTTTTGGTTTGGTGCACGGAGCAAGGGGTTAACCCGTTCTCCTGCCTGGTGCAGCTGGTGCTGCAGTACCTTCTCCATCTCTTGCAATCTGGGCTCAAATCGAACTCTGTCAGAGTGCACCTCAGTGCCCTGGTGGTGCATCCGGTGGATGGCAAACCACTCTCAGTCCAGCTGCTGGTGACCAGCTTCTTGAGTGTGACCTTAATGTATTATTGGTGCAGCTCACTCGCCCATCTTTTGAGCCTCTGGCTACCTGTCACTTGCGATTCCTCTCATGGAAGGTGGTGTTTCTGGTAGCGCTCACCTCTCATTGCAGGGTTAGTGAACTCCAAGCCTTAGTGGCAGAGGCACTGTATACCAGGTTCTATAAGAACAGGGTTGTGCTCTGCACACACCCAAAATTCCTTCTGAAGGTGGTATCTCCCTTCCATCTCAACCAGGAGGTGGTGCTGCCCACCTTCTTCCCAAGGCCTCATGCCAGTAGGCAGAGACTGTCCTCCACACCTTGGACTGTAAGAGGACCCTGTCCTTCTACATTCAGCATACCCAGGACCACTGAAAAGCTGCTGTTTTTCATTTCCTATGACCCCATTTAGCTGGGGGAGGCGGTGACCAAACAAACACTGTCTACCTGGGTGGAGGACTGTATCAACCTTGCCCATGAGCAGGAGAGGCTCACACTGGATGGCCAGGTCATGGCACACTGTGTCAGGGACATGGTGGCCTCTGTGGCAAACCTGCGCTCCGTCCCGATGCTGAACATCTGTCGGGCTGCCACCTGGTCTTCAGTCCATACCTTTGCAGCTCATTACTGCCTGGAAAGGGAGTCCCGATGGGACAGCGCCTTCGGCCAGGCCATGCTCCATAATCTTTTTGGGGTCTAGGCAACTCATACCCTCCAAACCTTCTGTGTTCAGGCTACCAGACTGCTGGTTTCCATCGGACACATGGGTCCTACTGCAGTCTGTATCTGCAGACTCAATTGCTGCTACTCACAGCTCCCCTTGAGGGTGACCATGGCTTTTTCCTATGGGCTTGCGGTAGCCTGTAGCTAGGAAGTCCCATATGTGAGGACTGGCTTCCTGCTTGTTTCCGGAGAAAGTGTAGTTACTCACCTGTAACAGGTATTCTCCAGGAACAGCAGGAATCAGTCCTCACAACCGTCTCTCCTCCCCTTGGAGTTGCTTCTTTACCATCTTTTATTTTTGCCATCTTTAGATTTGTTATCTGACTGAGTGAGATGGCACACTTGGGTGGGAAGGGTACCACACATGCATGGTGGCATCTCCCAAAGGCTTTCTTTGAAAGCTGGGGGGATGCTTCCCCAAGGGCTCCATCAGTGCCGATGTCACCCATATGTGAGGACTGATTCCTGCTGTCCCTGGAGAACACCAGTTAAGGGTGAGTAACTATGCTTTTTCACTCAAACTCTGGAATTTATTGGCATTAAAGTGGACTGGGGAAATCTGCTGCTTACCTCTGGGATAAGCAGCATTGAAGCTGTGTGTTTTTTGGGACCCGGACTAGGATACTGGGCTTGATGGGCCTTTGGTCTGACCCAGTATGGCATATCTTATGTTCTTATGTTCTAATCATGCTGGGTCCGTCAGGGGTGGGAGGTTGATGTTTAAGTTACTAATCCCTTGAAAAAGCCACCCTGTGAGCATCAGGTTGCTCATTAGCAGGCCATTGATTCTGAGGAGGAAAGGTAATGCCAGGAATAATGTAGCTTGCAAAGTTAAATACAGGGCGCATTATTCACTTTGCATAATTATAAGGTGCTTTGCTTGCATCTGTATGTTTTCTATCTCGTTATGATGCAGCTCATGCTGCGGTATACTAATATGCATTAAGGCTAAAATTGTATGTTATTCCCTTAAAGCATATTAGCAACTGTCCCTCTTAGTCCACTTGAAAGAGTAGAAATAAAGTGAGTCAGTATTTGAACACTGCGATTAGCATTTCTTTTTAATGCCAGCCATGGCTTTTAAATAGTAGAGTGGAGGAGTGTCCTAGTGATTAGAGCTGGCTTGGTAACCAAGAGACCAGGGTTTGATTCCTACTAGCACTTCTTGTGGGCTTGAGCAAGTTACTTAATCCTACAGTGCCTCAGAAAAATCCAAGTTATCCATGTCCCTATTTAATGTACATTACCAAGTTGAAGTTACAATGTAAACTGATTTGAATAAATGACAAAGCGGTATAAAAACCTGTTAAATAAAATAAATAATTCATGGATATTCAGTATCACTCCTTGGATTTCAGCCACTGCTGAATATCTGTGTGGTGCAGTGATTGCCAGCATTATCTGCAGAGCAGTGATATTCAGCTCACCATCCTAAGTCATCTGGATAGTTATCTTGATAGCAGAGTGAATATCGCCACGCTCTGAATAACTTAGCATGCTGCCCATCCACCACCTGGCAGTGTTCGGATTGCACCAGTGCATATCCGCGGAGAGCAGAAGCTAAGGCATATATCCGGATAACTACACACAGTACCTCGAATGAGATCTCACCAGAACTTATAAAGAGGCACTGCTTCCTCTCTACTGCTGGCCAGTCCTCTCCCTATGCACTCAATATTCCTCTTGCTTTTGATCTCACTTTATCTACTTGTTTGGCCACTTCAAGATCATGATAAGATCATCAGCAGATCCCACTCTTGTTCCATGCATAGAACTTCATCATCTATACCACTTTCTTGTTTTTTTGCAGCCCAAATGCATGCCCCTGAACTTTTTAGTTTTAATTTTTTTGCTGCTAAACACTTACTCCTGCTGGAATCCTTCACACAATAATTCAAAATTGCACTTTTTCGTGATATTGAATTTCTGTATTGTATTTTAAATTAAAGATGTTTATGTTTATTAAAACTTGATATACTGGAGATTGGGGAAGCAGCAAGATGGCGACAGGAGGCTCTAACCTGTGAGGCTGCATTTCGACAGTGCTCTCTGCTTTGGGCGTGCTTCTGAGTCTCGAGTATGAGGCTGAGGAAATGCAAGCAAGCTGTCCTTCCTCCTGGAGCGGATCTGCCTGTCCCATCGGTTCAGTGAACACTCACTGATTGTGGCTTCGCGGCTGGAGTTGGAGCAGCGACCTCGGCGGCGCCGGCAGGAGGAGTGTCGGTGCTGAGTGCATCTGGGGTTTGGCTTTCACCAGAGGAGTGCGCCCCCCCCCCATCGCGTCCCGGAAGTGTTTCCCCGCTTGGAGTTGCTCTGCCTGCCGGCCTGCCTGTGAGCACACCAGTGAAAGCAGAGTCAGGAAGCTCTTCGGTGGGGAGTTTTCCCTCGGTGGGAGCCATGGTACGCCAGATGGCAGCAGAGAAGGTCGCTACATCAGAGGGTCAAGCTGTAGTCGTGCCTGGCCAACTTGAGGACCTCCTGGGAGTATCTGCGTTGGAAAGGCCGGTGGTGATTACGTTGGAAGCACTATGGGATGGACTAGCTGCTTTAAACACCTCCCTGAAAACTGTTTTGGGTAATGTGAGTACAGAGATAACTGAGGTGAAGTTAACTTGTGCCACCCTCTCTGCTGTTCAGGATGGTCAGGTTCAGAGACTTTCTAGGTTGGAGTAGGATGCTGGGCAGCTCCAGGACTTGGTGGCTGTCCAGGTTAAGGACAGAGCTGTTTCTGCCAGAAAAATGGAATATCTGGAGAATCAGGGCCGCCGGTGTAGCCTGCGGTTCCTGAATTTCCCACGTTCTCCTTTATTATCATCAATGGAGATGGTGAGGAAGTACTTTGGGGAAATTTTGAAGAGCTCCCCAGAGCATTTCCCACCTCTGGTACGGGCTCAGTATTTGTCCTCAGGGCCGCAGGATCGTGGCTCCACCACTTTCTCTGCCCCATCTCCAGGATTGGGTGACCTCACAGGGTTTTTGGAATCTTCCCTGGAGGTCATTACTGATAAGGCTACTCTCCTTGAAACCCTGGCACTGGAGTCGGATAAGTTTTATATTCTTAAAATGTAATTCAAGAATTTCAATGAAATGTTTCTAGGCTCTAATGTGCATATATTTCCTGATATATCTTGTGTGACGCAGCTGAGAAGGAAGGACCTTTTAGCCCTTCACCCTAGGGTTTTGGCTCTGGGGGCAACTTTCCAGCTTAAATTTCCTGTAAAGTGTTGTGTGGGTTTTCAATAAAAAATTTATATGTCTTTTGATCCTAGACAACTTCAAGAGTTCTTGGAGGTTAGGGAGGTTGTGGTAGTTGAAGTAGCTGGACCATCTCATACGTCTGACGCCTAAGTCTCCACCTGTTAGCATTATATGTTTTGGTTAGCTAGGATAGTTTAGGACTATTGTGGTCTTTACTTTCTGTTTTATTTTAATTTCCTAGTGCTTCCTCAATTTCCTTATTTTGTTGTCTAATTTTAAATGGGTGTATATTTTTTCTTGTAGATGAGTTGTTATCTTCTAATCTCCAGGTAGAAGCAGGAATGAGTCTTCACATATGGGTATCGTCGGTACCGATGGAGCCTGCGCGGGAACGCTCCCCAGCGTCCAATAAGAAAGCTTTTGGGAGCATCCCACAGCGCCTGCGTGCTGCCTTCCCGCCTTTCCCAACCGCCTCTCTCCAGTTCTTCTTTTTCGCGGAGCCAGCAGGTCGTGTTCCTGTCACTGCAGAAGAAGTTCTTTATTTTTCCTTTATTCTTTTGTCGCGTCTGCCTTCTTCGACGTCGGACCGGTACCGCCGGTCTTTCTTTTCTTTCTTTCAAAAAAAACAAAACAAAAACGCTTTATCTCTACTGTGCATTTTCAGTTTTTGGGCCCTAGGCCTAACAATTTTTTCCTCATGGAGAAGTCCACTTCTGGGTTTAAAAAATGCACAAAATGTGGCGGTACTATTTCTGTCACCGACACCCATGACTGGTGTCTAAAGTGTTTGGGACCTGACCATTCCATCACGGATTGTATGTCCTGTACCATGATGTCTAAAAGAGGTCGGCAGAACCGAGCAGCTAAGCTCAGTACCCTGTTTCCCTCTGATACAGCTTCGGTAGCATCGACGTCTTCCAGGGCCTCCTCTTCCTCCTATGGATCTCAGGTAACCAAGCATAAATCTGGCCGGTCCTCGAAGGGCAGATCTCCCTCCAAGCATCGAGATGCCTCCGGGCTTGCCCTCGAGGATTCCGCACCGGCAAAATTACCCCGGCGGGAAGCTCCGGCTTCCAAAGCATTATCTATGGGGTCACAGGTTGACATCGATGGCTCGGCCTCGACAGATCACCTCTTGCCGTGTTCTGGGGTACCGGTGGCTCCCACTGGTACCGACATCCAGACTCTGGTGGCATCGATGGATCAGAAGATTCTGACCATGCAGCGCACCTTAACGGCTTTCATACAGGCTGCGACGCCTCCGGTACCGCAACAATCCCCATTGCTGGTACCGGCTCCGGTACCGGCATCGCTCTCGGTACCTGAACAGATTGCATCGACATCGGCTTCGGTGTCGACTGCAATGGTACCCTGTCCTATGATGCCCATCGGTACCGAACCGGTACCGATTACTCCTGATGTCGATCCCACTCGATACGGTTATCGGGCTTTACAGGAGCATCCAAACAGGCGATACTTCGATTCCTCTGAGGACTCTGATGAGTCTGAGGGTTCTGTAGAAGCATCAATACTTCTTCCTCAGGAGTCTTCTTCACCTAAACGAAGAATGTCTCCTCCAGAAGACTTGTCTTTTCAAGACTTTGTTAGGGAAGTAGCTAGGGGCCTCTCTATCACAGTGGCCCCTGAGTCAGAACCCAGAGCCAAGGAGTTGGATATTTTACAATATCCTAAAGCTCCTAAGGAGGCAGCTACTTTACCTGTTCATGAGATTCTGTATGATCTCATGTTAAGACATGCCATACTGGGTCAGACCGAGGTCCATCAAGCCCAGTATCCTGTTTCCAACAGTGGCCAATCTAGGTCATACGTACCTAGCAGTTTCCCCAAAAGACACAAGTTCCACAATGCTTGTACTGGGTCAAGCATTGATATCCTGGGTCCCTTTTTAATAGTGGTTTATGGACCTTTCCTCCAGGAACTTGTCCAAACCTTTTTTAAAACCAGCTATACTAACAGCCCTTACCACATCCTCCGGTAACAGATTCCAGAGTTTGATTACACGTTGAGTGAAAAAATATTTTCTCTTATTTGTCACCACCTCTCCTCATTCTCGCAGGTTAGACACCATGTATCGTGTCCCTCTTTGTCCTGGCTTCCACAAGACTCAGCTTCCTCACCACTCTATTGTGGTAGAGTCTGCCATGAAGAAGATAAAGAGTGCAAAAAGACACTCATCTAATCCTCCAGGGCGTGAATGCAGGACCCTAGATGCTTTTGGCCGAAGGGTTTTCCAAGCTGCTATGCTAGCTGCTAGGATCAATTCCTATAGTCTGTATATAGGAATGTTTCTAAAAGAAGTCACAGATCATCTGCAGACTTTAACCCCTTTCATTTCAGAGGATAAAAGATAGGAGTTTCTCACTTGGCTCAAACATGCCCAAGATGTCTCCAAATTTTCCAACCGTGCAGCCTTTGACTCTTTTGAGTGTGTAAGCAGAGCTTCGGCTATTGCCATAGGGGCACGCAGAATTGCTTGGCTACAAGCTTCTGATTAGGAGCTCTGGGTCCAAGATCAATTGGGAAATCTCCCTTGTACAGGTGAAAACCTTTTTGGTAAGGATTGACAAGCAAAGGCCACTCAGATGGATGCTGAAAACTCTGCTTTGGATCGACTTTCAAAGTCTACCTCTGCTCCTGTTAAGAAAAGATTGTTTAAAAAGACATCTTTTTCCAAAAAGGGAAGATACTATCCTGCTTATGGTCAGCAGGCATCTTCTGCAGGTTGTTTTGCTGCAAAGCGTCAGCAACCTCCTAAACAGGCCAAGTCAAAGGCAGCTAGACCTTCCACGGCCCAGCAGCCTCAGCCTCCTCAGGGCCTTTGACTTGCAACTAGAGAACTTAGCCTTTCTAGCTCTGGAAGGATCAGAGCCCCTTACCATCCCAGGAAGGTTGACTTACTTTGCTCTCAGATGGGAGCAAATCACAGCAGAGCAATGGACACTCTCCATCATAAAGGAAGGGTACAAGCTTCATATCTTAAGCCTTCCCCCTCACACCATGGTGAAACAGTTCAATTCTCCAACATCTCTCCTCAACCTTCTAGGTCAGGAGATTGCCATCCTTCTTGCCCAAGGGGCAATAGAAGAAGTACCTCTTCTTCAACAAGGCACAGGGTTCTACTCCCCTTATTTTCTTATTCCAAAGAAAACAGGGGGCTACAGACCCATCTTAGATCTCAGAGAATTGAACAAATTTCTATTCAAGGAGAAATTCAAGATGATTTCTCTTGGTGCTCTGCTTCCATACCTTCAGAGTCAGGACTGGCTTTGTTCTCTAGATCTCAAGGATGCGTACACCCATGTCCTCATCCATCCAACTCACAGAAGGTTCCTTCGGTTCCTTTTTCAAGGAAAGCACTACCAGTACAGGGTGCTTCCTTTTGGTCTGGCCTCTGCACCAAGGGTGTTCACGAAATGCATGGCAGTAGTAGCTGAATTTCTACGCACTCTAGGAATATTCATCTTCCCATATCTGGACGACTGGCTCATTCGAGCTCCATCTCAAGCAGAGGCCAAGACTTGTCTAACCTGCACAGTGCGTGTCCTTCAGTATTTGGGACTAGTAATAAACATCCCAAAATCCAGTCTCACCCCTACTCAGTCCCTCGAGTTTATAGGGGCTTTGTTGGATACCACAACTGCAAGGGCCTGTCTTCCTCAGGCCCGTTGCCTACGCTTGGTGCAGTTAGCCTCCCAAATACAGTCAAAGCCCCTTTTAACTGCTCGAGAAATGTTACAACTCTTAGGCCACATGGCATCCACTGTGCATGTGGTTCCATATGCTCGCCTTCACATGAGGGCAGCTCAATGGACTTTGTCCACCCAATGGACTCAGGCATCAGGTTGCCTGTCAGACAAAATAGCAAACTCCAGTCACCTTTTTTGGTCTCTCCAGTGGTGGAAGTCCTCTCAAAACCTGTTGCTGGGGTCCCCTTTTCAACAGTCACTTCCCCAAGCAACCCTTACAACAGATGCCTCTCCAATGGGTTGGGGAGCTCATCTGCAAGATCTATCCACCCAGGGCATCTGGTCTCCACAGGAGACTTCACTACACATAAATCTCTTGGAACTCAGAGCAATTTTCTTAGCTCTCAGAGTGTTCCACTCCCTGCTCAGCTACAGGACAGTCCTCATCCACACGGACAATCAAGTAGCCATGTTCTATGTAAACAAGCAGGGAGGGACTGGCTCTCTGTCGATTTTCAACGAAGCTTTGCGACTATGGGCCTTCACCAGAGAGCATCAGATTCATCTTATGGCAGTTGTCACACCTCATCCGCCCCAGCCGTGACTGCTGGTATTGTTGGGCTATTATGAGGGTGGTAGTTGTGCCTTGCTTCTATATATAAATCACACAGAAGAACTTTCTTTTCTTTTAGGGTTTTATTCCCCGTCCCTTGAGGTTTCTTCTTTTCAAACAACAGAAATTAACAGCTCACTTGGCTTCAAACAAAAGATATCTATGTAACAAAAGTAGCTTCCTTCAGCTGATAACTTTAAACCAAAAATAAATAATAAACAGCCTAACTGACTGCTTGGCTTGGAGAGAGGGAGAGAGTTGCAGCTCTGCCACTTGTATACTGGAATTTAAGGTTACACAAATCACATTTACCTTAATGATATCTCTGGCTCTATCACAGAGAAAGAACAGTCCATCAATTCTGTATTTGTTAATACTTCAGAATTCTCATATTCCATTATTTCTTGCTCATTGGTATCTCCACTATCCACTTCCAACTTGGAATAAAAATATGGAAGGCTTGCCTCGTCAGTCAAGAAGTTTCTCTTCCTGTGAACAGCACTGCCTCTCTGGGGAGTATCACCAAACTCTGAGTGATGACTTTCAGAGCCCTGCCCCCGCTGGTGCCTCAATGCATAGCTCAGGTCCTGGTTTGACCTGCTAGCTGGGTAATTTTGATAGGGTCCCTGCCGGGTCTGCCCTAGCTTTCCAGGCCCAACTGTGCCTGATTGCAGCCGGTGTAACGGTGTTTCCCTAGAAACTGGGAACTCACCGTGAGAAGGGATTTCTTCAGCTTTTCTAGGTAAGTGAAGCCCTCTTCTTTTAACACTTCTATAATCAGGAGAAAAGCTATTATTAGCCTCTGAATATCTGGGCTTTATATGGCTATTTCTAAGCCTCCAGGGCCCTTCCCTTTCAAATGGCAAATAGCCCTTGTATCCACTCTTTGCCCCTGTACCTGCTGTTGCAGTCTTCCTGTATTCTTCTTGCTTTCCAAACACATTCACGCTGTCAGGGTGTTGCCTTCTCCCAGAACCACACAGGTCTCTGGACTCTTTCCAACATTCACACCGGCTTCCCTGCTGCCTTTCAGCTTGTGACCTCTGCTGCTTTAATTCCTCTCTCAGGGATTCTCTCCTCGGCTCATCCCTCCAGGATTCCCTCCTTGACTCCTTTCTCCAGGATTCCCTCCTTGGCTCCTCTCTCCAGGATTCCCTATCTCCAAATGTTTGGTAGTCTGTTTTATCTGTGTATTTCGTGACTCCACCTTCCCTCAGGTGCACTCTATTAGGTAAAGCAGACTCCCTTGCTTTGCTCTCTGGGTGTGTCTTTCTGGGCTCTGTGCACGTGTGCTTAGGTTGTCCCTGGCAACCAATAAACATTCTCCTGTTTATTCTGTCACTTTCACCGTGATCATTCACACTGCTCTGCACCTTCTCAGGCTGCCCTATGTCCACCCTGTGACACAGTATACCTTCCAGGAATCCAAAACTCTTGGGCAGACAGACTCAGTCGAGTTCTGCTTCCACACGAATGGTCCCTGCACATGGACCAGGTACTCAGAATCTTTCAAGAGTGGGGAACCCCGGACATAGACGTATTTGCAAGTCCGTGGAATGCCAAACTTCCCCGGTTCTGTTCCAGGATTCCGTGTCAGGGAGTTCAGGCCAAGGATGCCTTCCTCCTTCACTGGGGTCAAGACTTCCTTTATGTCTTTCCACCCATTCCCCTAATTCCCAAAACACTGTTCAAGCTTCAGAGAGACCGAGGTTCTATGATTCTCATAGCACCACATTGGCCACGCCAAGTGTGCTACCCTCTACTTCTGCATCTCTCTTAAGCTCCATCCCTGGAGTTGGGCTCTGCTCCAGATCTTCTCTCCCAGAAAGACGGAACGTTGTGGCACCCAAACCCACAGTCTCTCCATCTCAGGGCCTGGTTGCTGAAGGCCTAGACCTTCAAGTTTTCCATCTCTCTCAGCAAGTCAGAGATATTATTCATGCTTCTAGAAAGCCTTCCACTAGACGTTCCTATGCTTTCAAATGGAAAAGATTTACCATTTGGTGTTCAGAGAAGGGTCTTAACCCTCTTGCAATACCTTTGAATTCTTTACTAGAGTATCTTCTGCATCTATCCCATGCAGGCCTCAAAACGAATTCGGTAAGAGTCCATTTGAGTGCTATTGCAGCGTCCCTCAAGCTTCTCAATGGACAGCCTGTTTCCTCTCATCCTCTTATAGCAAGATTCATGAGAGGCCTTCTTTTAACTAAACCTCCCATTAGACCACCTCCAGTGGCATGGGACTTAAATCTGGTTCTTGGCCAGCTTATGAAGCCACCCTTTGAACCTTTAGCCACCACCTCCTTGAAATTTCTTTCTTGGAAGGTTATCTTTCTCATTGCAGTCACCTCAGCACGTCGCATCAGTGAGTTGCAAGCCTTGGTGGCTAATCCTCCTTATACAAGGTTCCATCATGATAAGGTAGTCCTCAGGACCAATCCACACTTTATGCCCAAAGTGGTATCGCCTTTTCATCTGAACCAGGAGGTATACTTACCTGTCTTTTTTTCAGGACCTCATGCATCAAGTGCAGAGAGGAATCTTCATACTATGGATTGTAAAAGAGCTCTCGCCTTTTACTTACAAAGAACACAGCAACATAGAAAGTCTTCTCAACTCTTTGTTGCTTTTGATCCTTCCCATTTAGGACTTCCAGTTTCTAAGAGAACACTGTCCAACTGGATTGCTCAGTGTATTTCTTTCACCTACCAGAGTAGGAACCTTTCTCTGGAAGGCCATGTCACAGCTCACAATGTGAGGGCCATGGCAGCCTCAATGGCTCACCTAAACTCTGTGTCCATCGACCAAATCTGTCGAGTGGCCACCTAGGCCTCGGTTCATACCTTCACAGCCCATTACTGTTTGGACAAGGACTCCCGCCGGGATGCCTCGTTTGGTCAGGTTGTTCTCAAACACCTGTTCCATTCCTAATCAACTCCTACCCACATACCCTGGTTGGATGCCAGAGATCCATGGGGGGAGGTGGAGCCTTTTCAAGGACACACAACTCTGGGGTCTCTCCCTGGCCTCTGCAGCTAGGGAGTCCCCATATGTGAAGACTCATTCCTGCTTGTTCCTGGAGATAGCACAGTTACTTACCTGTAACAGGTGATCTCTGGGAACAGCAGGAATAAGTCTTCACAACCCACCCACCTCCCCTAGGAGTTGTATCTCTCTATCTATCTTTCCTTCCCTCTCTTTCTCTCTTTGTCTCAGCTTTAAAACTTGAACTGGAGAGAGGCGGTTGGGAAAGGCAGGAAGGCAGCACGCAGGCACTGTGGGATGCTCCCAAAAGCTTTCTTATTGGACGCTGGGGAGCATTCCCGCTCAGGCTCCGTCGGTACCAACGATACCCATATGTGAAGACTTATTCCTGCTGTTCCCAGAGATCACCTGTTACAGGTAAGTAACTGCTTTTCTTTTCTTATTGGATATTTGTTTGTAATACCCATTTTTTTTTTCATTCAATATACTTTTTGGATGTATCATTTATTATAATTTGATAAATAAATAAAATAAATTAAAAAACTTGATATACTGGCCTTTGGAGGGACATCAGAGTGGTTTAGAATAAAAGAAAAAAAAATACAGCATTTAGAAGAAGAAAGCAAACTCCAATAAAAAGAAAGGAAAGCAAATAGTACACATGGACGATGGGGAGTAGAGGAGATGGGGGGGGGGGAGGAGGTATACACAAGAGGGCAAGGGAACAGGCAAGAGTAGAGGTGGGGTGGGCAGGGTTAAGGGTGGTCAGGGTGGGAGGTCAAAGGTTTTACAGAAGAGATGGGTCTTGAGCTGGGCCTTGAATTTAGGAAATGAAGGTTCTAATTGGAGGTCTGGAGAGAGACTATTCCATAGGGAGGGGCCGAGAAAGTAAAATTCAGAGTGGAGGATAAATTCCAAATGAGCCTGTGATGGGGATGGGAGATGGAGCCACTTCATGTGGATGGAGCAGAGGGCACGATGCAGGGTATGCAGTAAGATAAACGCAGAGAGATATTGTGGTGGACCAGAATGGAGAACTTGTGACTCAATCAACATAAACATAATCATAAACTTTGTGAACCAGAGTGAGGAATTTAAATTGAACATTGTATTGAATAGGGAGCTAGTGTAAATGGATTAGAAAGGAGATGGCATGATCAGAATGGGAGGCATGAAATAGCAGTTTAGCAGCAGTATTTTGGACAAGTTGCAACCGTTTCAGTTTGTATTAAGGGAGGCCGGTGAGAACAGAATTACAGTAATCAAGGCAAGCAAAGCAGAATGGTCAGAGCGGATGTGAGCAGAAAGGAGCGGACTCCTTTGATGTGATGCAGAGACAAAAAAGATCATTTTACACTGGAACTAATGTGCTGATGAAAAGGCAAAGAGGAATCTAGGATGACACCAAGATAATGGACTGAAGATGTGAGCAGAATTTGATTGCTGTTGAGCAGGTGTGAGACAGAAGGAGACGTCAGGGGACCAGAGAGCCAGTGGCCATCATCTTGGAAGGATTGAGCTTGAGATAATGTGAACTTAACCAGGAAGCGATGTGAGCAAAATAATTGTTGAGAGGGGCGAGGTTGGGGGGGGGGGAGTGATCAGTATGGTGAAGCAGTAGGATATCATCGGCATAATAGAAAGCTGAGATGCCAAGTTGCAGTAGCAAAAGTGTGAGGTGTCCGATGAAAATGTTGAAAAGAACGGGGGCTAAAACTGAGCTGAGAGGGTAGGGGGTGGAGGAGAGGGCACCCATGGTGACCTGGAATGAGGGGTGAGAAAGAAAGGAGTGAAGCTAGTGTAAGACAGTACCACAAAGGCCAATTTCATGCAGATGGGAGAGAAGGAAGTTATGATTTATAAGGTCAAATGCAGAAGACAGATCCAGAGACACCGTGATGGTGATGTTCTCATGATCCAGTGAATGGTGGACTTCACTGAGAAGAGACAGAAGAATAGTGTCTGTGCTGTGACCAGGATGAAAACCAGATTGGCAGGGAGGGAGAGCATTAGTGGTCTCAAGGTGAGCTGCCAGTTCTGAAGATTAGTTTTTCTAGGTATTTAGATAGAAAAGATAAGTTGGAAACAGGTCTGTAATGGGATGGAACTGATTTGTCTAAAGAAGGGTTCTTCAGTAGTGGGTATACTGTGGCTTGCTTCAAAGCAGAGGGGAACACGCCAAATGCAAGACTATTATTGATAATGGAAAGGGCAATCGGGCCAGGGAGTTTACGGGAGCCAGGAAGAACGGATAGGGTACAGGGGACAGGTGGTCTTATAAGAAGTGGAAATAAGTTTGGTCAGGGCTATGGAAGTCACCATG
Organism: Ichthyophis bannanicus; assembly: GCA_033557465.1. Lineage (NCBI taxonomy): Eukaryota > Metazoa > Chordata > Amphibia > Gymnophiona > Ichthyophiidae > Ichthyophis > Ichthyophis bannanicus. The sequence goes on from CM066036.1 coordinate 189,992,431, forward strand.
TTGAAGGTGTCCCAAGTGTGGGTTAGTGACAGAGAAAGTGGGAAGGGGTATATTGAACCTAAGGCAGGGTGAGTGGCGAGAAATTCCCTTTGGAGTGAAGCATTATTTTCATGGAAAAAGGAGGCCAGCTGTGATGGAGAAGTTTGGTCAGAAGTAACAGAGAAATGTTTTGGGAGCTGAGATAATTTAGAGAGAATGGAATAGAGCTGTTTAGACTGGGAGGATGAGACCGTGATAAGAGATGAATAATGATCCTTCTTGGTTATTACAATGGCATTGTTGGAACAGGTGAGAGTGTCAGGAGTCTGGTGCTTTCTCCAGTGTCGCTCCATGTGATGAAGGTGCGTGCGTGTGAGCCGGAGGCCAAGATGGAACCAGGGATGTTGGTGTTGAAGTCTAGAATGTACTAGATAAAGAGGGGCAATATGGTTGAAGGCTGAAGCAAGGAGGGAATGGGAGGGGATGGGTTTGTTCATCAATGGGGAGAGTGTGAAATTAGTTGGAAAGATTGCATCTAATGGCGGGAAAGAAGTAAGAGTGTCAGGGATAACCCTGCAGGCTTGTCTGAGTGAAGGGGCTGTAGAGATGGATGTCTTAATCAGTATGACATGGGGAGGAGAGTAAAGGAAGAGAACACAGTAATGGTCTGTCCAAGGAAGAGGTAGGTTGTAGACTTGAGTAGGAGGGGAAGAAACATTGGGTGAGGAGATAATCAAATCAAGATATAACCTGCAGTATGTTTGGGAAAGGGAGCATGCTGGGTAAACTGTAGGTCAGAGAGATGAGTCAGGAAAAGCTTAGCATGAGATTTAAGGGGAAGATCCACATGGCTATTGAAATCACCCAGGATAAAAAGATTAGAGTCGTCAAAGGAAGCCTCAGATATGTTGAGGAGAATCCCAGAGCGAAAGAGACAACATAATAGGAGAATATATTAAAAGGAAATAAGTGTCAGGGTGGGCGCGAAGGTATAGTAGCAAAGACTCTGGGTAATGAAGAACATGGGAGGAGATCTCAATGAGGTTAAGCCTGGTGCAGTGCAGAACAGTGACCCCTCCACCTGTGCAGATAATTCAGGGGTGGAGAAAGTTAAAAAGCTGACTGGGAGGCAGCAGGTAAGAATTGGTTTGTCACCTGGTTTGAGCCAGGTTTGATTTAAAAAGAAGAGGTCAAATGAATGTTGCAGAATCAGGTCATGGAGTAAAGCTGTTTTGGCACGGGGTGATCTATAGTTAACTAGTACACAATGGAGGTGGATCAAATGAATGTCTACTAAGGAAGAAGGGCAGGAGAAGGAGCTGTCAGGGATAAAGGGGCAGTAAGTAAGGTGATCTATGTTTTGCGTGGTAGACTGAGTGGGAACATATGGAGGGCAAATGGTCCAGTGGCTGGAAATTGTGCTGATTGTTAGAAGAGTGAGCAGTAATGCCCACAAATGTACTGAGCCAGGAACAGGTAGTGGCTGATCAAGGAGATGAATGGGAAGACAGCTCAAAAAGAATATGCTTGGCTATTTTGACAAAGAAAGCATGCAGAATTTTGCATAGTACAGACCTTTTGACACAGAATTTTGAATTTTGTGAGCAGAATTCCAGCAGGAGTAAATGTTGGAGCATCCCTCAGGCTTTGCTAGATCTTTCTTCATGTTAGGCATTCCTAGGGATGAATAAACAAACCAGGTAAAGAACTGAATAAGTGAGAAGGTCAGATAACAAGGAATAAATCTGACAAAGGCCCTGGCAAATGGTTACAAACATGGCCATACAAAAGGCCAACAAGAATGGACATGCAGATATGACAGGACAAAGGAAGGAATGGAAGAGAGAATCCAGATGCCTGGAATTAAAACGAAAGGACTAGTTTGAAAAGAAAACTATATAGCGGGACAGAACTTTTAAAGATCGGGATTTGCACCCTATCTTCCAAAAAAAAAGGTGGCCTGCAAATCCCCGCTGTATGTCTGTTAACGAGTGAGTGTGTATGGTTCTGGTTTTTTGTGCTGTGTGCATCTGTGTGATGAATGTGTGAAAAGGATTTCGTTAGTTTATCTTTGAGTGTAGCTAGGAACCATATATCCTTCTCGCTCTGTCAATGGACAGGAAATCTCTTAATCACTTTATAGCTGTAACAGAAAAAGCAAAAAAAAAGTGTTTTACTTGTAAGGAGATGGCGAGGGAAATACTCCAAATTACTTTGTATTTAGTTAGTTTTATTATGCTTTCTGTATGCTTGCTTCTGTGATATAAGAAAAAAATAATAAAGGATCTTTTTGTAAGGAAAATCTGTGAGAATATTGTGCCAGGTATGAGTATAATCTGCAGAAAGGTGTGGTCTATTGGGAGATGTGGTAAGTCCTCCCTATGTGTGTGTGAGTTTGTTCCCCTCTTGCACGGAGAAGGTGGTCTGGTGATTCCATCTGGCCAATGGAGTCAGCATCCCCTTGGTCCGTACAAAGGGTTTTTGGTACGTTTTTAAAACAAAGTTACATTCTTTTTGGTGCTTTAGTTCAAAAGGGGAAATATTTTTTTAGTGGTGTAGGTTTAAAACTCTACTTTTAGTATCTTTCTCAGCTCTTTGAAGCTACTGACACCTCATCATGTGTTAGTTCCCTCCCTACCCCTCAACTCCAACCCACCCCATGTGAGCAGTCTTGCTTTATCGGGTACCTCCCCAATTAGCTACACAGAGGGACTTGGAACAGCACATTTAGAATACACTTAAAAGAGGTAAATTGCTTTTTCTCTGAAAGGACAGCTGGGAAACAGGCTGGTACTTTCGTAGGTCTCTCTCTCTCTCTCTTTTGCTTCAACAGGTACCTAAGCTCTGCCTACTGAACAATGGATGGGAAAATTGTATCACCAAAGCTGTTGCTCCCATAACATCTTCTGCCTATGTCCAGACAGAGATCCCAAAGCCATTTGAAGGACCTGTTCCATGTGCAGGATGCCTGTATGCTGAACTCTCAGGAAACAAGTGGAGGAGCTCAGAGAAGTGGTGGCAAGGCTGAAAAGCATTCAAGACAGTGAGCAGTATATTGATGAGATGCTTCTTTAAACATCCAAGCTCTCCAGCAGAATGTTGAAGATTAGACATGAGTCACCATGGCCTGCAGTATCACCAATCCAACTCCTCCAGCTCTTGAATTGAAGAACCATTACGCAGCTCTGGAAGTGGAGTAGTTGAAAGCATCCCAGGAAAGGGAAGAACCATAGTTCAAGAACCCCAAAGTTGCAGAATCAGTGACCACAAGGAAGTGAAGGGTAGTGGTGGTTGGTGACTCCCTTCTGAGGGGTACTGAGACATCCATCTGCTGAACAGACTTAATGTCCAGAGAGGTACCACACTTTGACTTTGCAAACGCCATCTTTCAAGGTCTCCCCCAATCCACACTAACCCCCTTACAGTTGGCCATGAATTCCGCAGCAAGGGTCCTCTACGGAGCCTCCAGAGGCGACCACGTAACTCCCATTCTCAAACAGCTTCACTGGCTACCTATCCATGGGAGGATCATCTTTAAAACCCTACTCCTATCATTCAAGGCAATCAAAGGTATTTCATCCTCCTCACTCACAGATCTTATTCACATGGTCCCCCCCAACAGATCCAGAGGAGCAACAGCCGTAAACCTTCTAACAACCCCAAAGGCATGGACAAAGTGCAACATGATGACCACAAGCAGGGCGTTCAGTTTCTATGTCCCCAAATGCTGGAATGCTCTACCCCCTGACATTAGGGCCATTGCCGACCTATATCAGTTCAGGAAGGCACTCAAATCCCACCTTTTCCTCCAATACTACCCAACCAGCAATTGAACCTAGATATCCCCTCTGAAGAAATGACCCACTCAGAAAGACCCTTACATTTGTTATGTGATTTTTACCTAACCTTGTTCCGTGTAAATATCTCATGTATATAGTTAACCCCTGTTATCCAAGTTTGCACTCCTGTTCGATGTAAAACCAGACAGCTTGTTGTTATGGTCATTGTGTTATGATGTAAACCGCGCTGATGCCGAATAGCGCGGTATATAAGAAATTGTAATAAATAAATAATAAATAAAAAGGTATGCTGTCTGCCAGGTGCCAAAATCCAAGATGTTACAGAGAGTTTGCAGAGACTCATCAAGCCCACTGACTATTATCCGATGTTGCTCATCCATGTCACACAAATTTATACTGCCAGGTATCCCTCTGAGCATATCAAAAATGACTTCATGGCTCTGGGACAGAGGGTGAAGCAGATAGATGCGCAGGTGGTGTTCTCTTCAATCCTCCCTGTTGATGATAAAGGCCAAGGCAAAGGTGCTCACATCCTGGAGATAAATGCATGGCTGTGTGGATGGTGTCATCGAGAGCGCTTTGGTTTTCTAGACCATGGGATGTTGTTACAAGGGTTCCAGAGCAGAGATGGCATACATCTGTCCAAGAAGGGTCAACGTGTCTTCATTAGCAGACTGACTAACCTAATGAAGAGGGCTTTAAACTAGATTCAGTGGGGATGGGTGAAGAAAGCCCCCTGGTAAGTAAAACATTAAATACCTTTGTGAAAATGGGTAAAAGGGGCAACATATGAAAAGCAGTGTGTATAATTGCCCATAGCATGGGAAATAGCATAGAGTGGAGGAGTGGCCTAGTGGTTGGGGCAAGGTACTTCAGGCCAGAAGGTTGGGGGTTCAAATCCCACTAGAGGACAGCAACCTTGGGCCAGAAGGACTGGGGTTTCTAGTCCCACAGGTGCCCCTTGTGGTCTTGGGCAAGCCACTCAACCCTCCATAGCCCATGTTCCCTGTAAAATAGTTATCTCCAAGTTATAATGCCCTGTTCAATGTAAACCGCACTGATGCAGAATAGCATGGTATATAAGAGAATGTAAATAAATAAAATAAGATCCCAGATGTTGAGGATTTAATGGGAGAAGCTGACTTTGATTTAGTGGCAGTAACAGAGACATGGTTCACGGACAACCATGACTGAGATGTAACTATACCAATCTATACTTTATTCAGAAAGGATAGAGTAGGAAGAAGGGGAGGCGGAGTGGCACTATATGTAAAAAATAATATCAAAGCTATGAAAATACAGTGTTTAAAAGGGAGAGAGGAGGCACTGTTGGTTAAACTAGAAAGAGAGAAAGTGAAATAGATTTGCATTAGCGTGATATACAAACCTCCCTCATAGGAGGATGGGGAATTAATTTAAGACATACGCAAAATTGCCAGGAAAGGGGAAGTGCTACTGATAGGTGATTTCAATATGTCAAATGTTGACTGGCACATCCCTGCTGCAGTATCATCTAGAAATAAGGAGATCCTGGATTCTCTACAGGGAGAACTATTGGGCAACTGGTAACAGAACCCACATGTGAAGAGGCCATACTGGACTTGGTACTTACCAATGGTGAAAGTGTTTCTGATGTTATAGTGTGAGATCATCTCACATCCAGTGATCACTAGATGGTATGGTTCAGTATTAGAACTAGGGCTGATAAAATCCATTCAAAAGCAACAGTCTTTGACTTTAGGAAAACTAACTTTGCCAAGATGGGCCAATACCTCAAAGAGTCGTTAGTGGGATGGGAACAGCTGGGGGATGTAGAAAAACAGTGGGCAAAACTGAAAGAGTATATTTTAAGGACCATCAACCTTTTTGTTAAAATGGCAAATAAAGATAAAAGGAAAAGGAGACTTCTATGGTTTTTGAAAGAAGTAGCTGAAAAGGTGAAGAAAAAGAGGGAGGCTTTCATGAAATACAAGAGATCACAGAGAGAGGAAGACAGGCATCTATATTTGAAAAAACTTAGAAAAGCTAGCAAAATAGTCAGGAAAGCAAAGATTCAAAAAGAGAAAGGAATAGCCTATGAAATAAAATGGAGGGATAAGATATTTTTCAGATATGTTAGTGAGAAGAGGAAGGGCAAAATTGGTATTGTCAGACTCAAGGGTGACGGAAGAATATGTAGAAGCTGATGAGGATAAAGTGCAATTGCTTGACAAATATTTCTGTTCTGTGTTCACAGATGAAGAACCAGGAGCAGGACCTCAGAAAACACTCACAAACAGGAACAGAAATGAGGGATATCTTAAACTATTTTCAGAAGACTGTGTTCATGAGGAGCTAGCTAAACTTAAAGTAGACAAAGTGATGGCACCAGATGGGATACACCCAAGAATACTGAGGGAACTTGGAGACGTTCTTGTTGCTCCATTGACTGACCTTTTCAATGCCTCTTTGGAGTTGGGAATGGTGCCAGAAGACTGGAGAGAGGCACATGTGGTCCCTTTACACAAAAGTGGAAGTAAGGATGTGGTTGAAAACTACAGGCCGGTTAGTTTAACTTCAGTGGTGAGTAAATTATTGGAAGAGCTACTGAAAGAGAAAATAGTGAGGTTTCTGAAGTCCAATGGATTACTGGATCTGAGGCAGCATGGGTTCACCAGAGGCAGGCGTTGTCAGACAAATCTGATTGATTTCTTTGACTGGGTGACCAGGGAGTTGGACTGAGGGATAGCCCTAGAGGTGGTGTATTTAGATTTCAGTAAAGCCTTTGGCACAGGCGACTTATAAACAAACTGAGCACCCTAGGGATGGACTGTAAAGTTACTGCTTGGGTTAGAAATTGTTTGAGTCGGAGGCGACAAAGGGTACAGGTAAATGGAGTTCACCCTGAGGAAAAGAAGGTTACCAATGATGTGCCCCAGGGATCTATCCATGGTCCGATTCTTTATTACATCTTTGTTAGTGATATTGCAGAAGGGCAGTCAGACAAGGTTTGCCCCTTTGCAGATGATACCAAAATCTGCAATATAGACACCCAGGAAGATATAGATAACATGAGGAGAGATCTAGCTAAGCTTGAAGATTGGTCTGGACATGCCAGACATGTCTCCATTTTAAAGCATGGATCGAGCACCACCTCAGCACTCCTTTGGGGAGCTGAATGCGCAATAAACTAACACATTTTAGTAAACATGCTCTACATTGCATAGCATGTTAAGTCCCATTCCAACGTGCATGTAAAAAAATTACCAATTACCAAGCCACATGGTAAAACATTTCAGAGAGAATTTTATTATCTAGGTTGCTATATCTAATATATCAGTTCAAGAAAGAATTTAACTATTGGAAAGCAGCCTAAACCTCTCAATTCACATTGCTCTTCAACAACTGAATATGTGTAAAAGTAATTTTTGACCAGTAAAGTAGGCAAATATAGCCAGGGAATTCTTCCAAAAATCAGATTTTTTTTCATGGTAATCCATGGAACATGACATTATGCAGGTATAAATCTGGAACTGTAGATGGACTAGTTTTTTGATTCAGAAAACATAGTCCAGATTTTTAGCACTTCTCAAGTTCATATTGAGCTTTGACTTCAGAACTCTTTTTTACTGTTGTTGCTATCAAAATTTTGTTTAACAATTTTGAGATCATAATCATCATTAATTAACCTATAACAAGCTCCTCTTCTGCATATCATATGCTAATATCCCTTTCGCAGTGATTATATTCATCTCAGTACAACTCATCACTGTGAGTCTAGCTGTTCTAGCTTGTTTGTTTTTCTTGCTATATGTGAAAATATCTCAAAGCTTGTGATACTGCGGACCCTCTGGCACAAAGAAAAAAAGTTTTAAATCTTGAAAAAAACAAGATTTACATGCAATTTCCTGAAGGTCCACATAGAGGGAGCAGGAGAGCAAGCCTGGAAGCAGAGGAACCACGCCTCTATGGGCAGGACCTTGAATCAGTTAGTCCCGATTTAAGCAGGGACAGAGCGGAATCATGCAGTGCAGCTCGGAGAGACAGAGACGGAGCCAGAGTGAGCGTCAAAGCCGGACTGTAAAGAGCAGCTCGGAGAGTTGGAGTCACTGTCAGACCCAGAACAGCTCAAGGAGTTGAAGCAACTTGGAGAGCAGGCCAGAGAGTAGGCCGAGAAGCAGACCAAGGAATAACTCATAGAGCAGGCCGAGGTGAAGGCCAGACACAACTGGAAGGAGCAGCATTGCAGAGAGCAGCTAAGGAAGGAGGTGCTCTCCCTTCCAACCTGAAAGGAAGCCCTATCCAGGGAGAAGGACTGGAATACAAGCTGAGGAAGAGATATCCGGTTGCAAGGAATACCCAAGGAGAAAAAGGTACTTTTAAAAGTTTTTATAAAAGTAACCTGAAAGAGGAATGGAAAACTCAGAGGCCTGGGGAACAGGGAAGTGCTGAGAGGGCGCGGCCAGTAGCCAACTGCCACAGGGGTGGAAGTGGAGGACAAGCGCCTCAGCAGCAGCCATGCCTCAGAGGAGTTACTCCCCATTCTAAAGGAGGAAAGACACCCAGGGAACACTTGAGCCTGCAAGAAGTGGAGGACATTCAGGCTAGGCCTCAAGCCTTTCCCAAAAGAGACTGCAGGAAGTTAAAAGGTGAAACAGTGGTTGCCTGCAAGTGCTTACCCAAGCCTAGCACAAGAGAGAAACAAAGGAATAACTTTTATCTGTATGATAAGGACACTTTTAGGCCAAAAGTACCAGATAAGCTCTCTAGGAAAAAGGCTAGTAATATTAAAAGCTGGGATAAGCGAACTTTTAATCCTGTAGCAGAAGAAAACCCAGGGTTCTACACTATAGCTAAAAGCCGACGCCCCAAACTGACAAGCCAACATTGGAACACAGTATGGCATGCTTTTAGAAAGCCTGAATCCAGCCTTCCTGAGGTTTCAGATTCGGACCCCTCAGAGATGGAGTGGATGCCAGGGGAATCTGAGGTTAATGAGGCCGTGGAACCCATGGATTGTAATTATTGCACAATAGGAAAGTTTTAAGTTATTTGGAGCCACCAAATGTATGAAGAGAATACAGTATGCCTTATGTTTTGAGTTTGTGAAGATTAACAATGTTACTTTGAATGTTTTTGTGAATTGCACTTGATACAAGAAAGGATACAGCCCTGTTATTTTTCTCAACTGCATATTTTGAACCATTTTGCGTAAAGGTGAAATAAATGCCTTTTTCTTTTTCCCTACCCTTGGCTAAATGTTGCTTTATTGGGAAGTTGACCACGAGGCTGACACAGAGGGCCGCTACCTCATGACCCTCGCAACAGGTCAACCCTAATACCCCTATTCTTATGAGCTCCCCAGCCCCGTGGAACCACTACGCCGCCACCAGAGGGGGCTGCGGGGGACAAGCTACATTTTTACATTTTCGTTGATATATCTCTGGTCCTGTTTTGTGCAATGGAACCTTCTTTTTGCCTAGTCACGTCGTCTTACTCATTGGATTTCTAGCTCAGCTGGTCTTTGTTGGGCTATGGTGCCATGGACATTCATTAGCAACTGCTCAGAAATCCCTCTCCCCCTCCCAATTTTGATATCTGCTTTTCAGCTCAGTCCTGTTGTAACAATGGTCCTTAGCTATGGGTCACAAACTGAAGCTCCCTCTGAAATCCAACCTAAGTGGATCCTAAGTCTGGCCACCTAGATGTCGCCATTGAGTGATAGCTGAGACTTCCTTCCCCGCCCCCACCATGGGCCAAGAACACTGCCTCTGCGGGATCCTCAACTCCATTCAATTTAAGGAACAGAAATCTGGTCCAGGAACCGAGCTCAAGTCTTCCACATAGCAATGAGCAGCACATGCCACTAAGCCACCAGGCTGACCATACATTGAAATGTTATTGCTGTCTTTATGATTTTTCTTATTGTTCATCTGTCATGGTTCTTTTCTATAAAAGCAAAATGAACTGTGGGACTCATTTGTCATTCTGGCATGCTGCTTGCCAGTGATGTAACTATTCAATGTGTGCTCGGTCAAATATTTTTGTACACGGTCAAATAATGAGGATGGGCGCATCCAAGTACATTTCTAAAAGAAGTCGATTCAGAGACAGAGGCTTTGCATACAAAACAGGAAAACAGAATGTGTAGAGAACTGTCCAAATCTGCAGAACTTTGTTAGGTAAGACTCAGACTTTCAAAATAAAACATATTTCAAAGACAAGAAGGTCTTCAAAATATAAAATGGTCTAAGTTGGCCCTGGGCTTGACAAGAAGTTACTGGTAGTGTTAAATTAAATTTATTTTCCAAGAACTCTAGGGCTGCCGATGGTCCCTCTTCCTCCCAATTTAATTCACTGTAATACTTAATGCAGCTTGCGCCGCCTTATTTTGTATGTGATAATAATGGTCACAGGGCAGCAGTCCCAAAACAGGCTCACGTTGAAATAAGATAGCAGCAATGATCATCTCCTAGTAGGAGGGGTGATTTATGCAAAATGAACTTCTATAAAGTCCTGAGACCCCTAGACACATTATCATATTTAGAGCCCTTCTAAATTGTGGCAAGCAGTTACTGCATGAATTAATGCATAGCAACAGTGCACAGCCATGGTAATTGCTAACTTGCTGGCATGACATCACACATTGATTGACATGGAAACTGCATGTCTTGAAATGGGCAGGAAAATGGACAGGCTGCACTTACTGTGTAGTAAAGGTTTTTGTGTGAAGTATTTGTATAGTAAACAAAATAGAGCATGCCTCTTACATGTGTTACAGAGGCTGTGCAGTAATCACACAGTAATTTGAGCACTTACACACAGTGCAAAACCTCAGCACACATTAGTAAAAGGGCCCCTAAGGGTTCTTGTAGTTTGAATGATATTCTCAAAGGAACAGCAGGGGGGAACCGCCTATGCTAACTAGGACTCCGGACATCTTCTCTCAGAGTGAATCTCAGCTTATGATATCTTGAGAGATCAGGCTTCAGCTTCCCAGTGTCCCACTGTATCCAGATTCACTAGGGGTGTTTTTCATATTAACCCTCCAGTTCGGAAGCCTTCAATTCAATGTTACCTGAATATTATGCTCTCTGTTATTACAAAACCACAGTTTGAGCCAATGGAGTCTTCTTCATCGCTAAGAACATACTATGCAAAGTACGTTTTCTACTGGCTGTCACTTCAGTTAGTAGAATCAGTGCGATTCAAGCCTTTATCAAATACAAGTCTTTGCATGATGTCATCCTAACAAAGTAGTCTTATTAACCTATCCTAAGTTCCTACCAAAGGGAGTCACACTGAGTCATACTAATGAAGAAATAGTACTGTCTGCCCTTTTTACTAAGTCTTATAAGCACCAATCCTCCATATTCTTAACTATAAACAGGATCTTATTTATTCCTTGAAAAGGACGGAGTCCATCAAAAAAATCTGTACAGCTTTTCATCTCCTTCCACTCCAACAGACCTGGTATTCCAGTGGCAAAGCATACACTAAGGGGTTGATTCCACTCTCCAAATAGCAGGGTTGTACGTCCGGGTTGGACGTGCAACCTCCGCTAATCGCAGGGACCATATTCTGCTCCTCTGGCTTCTCGCATGTACAGAGCCGTTGTGCGGGGAGCACTGGATGGGATGGAGACGTAGTGAGGGAGTGGCAAGGTGGCTGGATGTACAGGGCCTTTTCGGGTCAGGGCCCTGTATGTCCACCGGCCTTTTGCTGCACGCCTGGCTTATTCCATCCCAAAGGGCTGCGGTTCCGATAGTGCACGGCAGCCACTACCGCTGCTTAGTAAATATACCCCTTAAACTAGCTGAGGAGACTGAGGGTTCTGCAGCATTCAGAAAAGATTGAGCTGCATGCATGCTCCGAACTTTTCCTGAGCTCTGGGAGAGCAGTTCCATCCTGACGCCTTCAGATGATATCACTCATTTGTGCACTTAATTCAGTTCCAGTTGTGTTCCTGATTAATCTTGCTGTTTACGGAGGTCACCTGTTAGCCGTAATTAACTTTGCTTTGTCCCATCATCTTTCAGATCTCTTAATTTACAGCTTAGAAGATGAAACACATTCTCTATCTGTGTGCTCTAGCATTCTATGTGTTGACAGGAAACTAATAATGGAAAAACATTTGTTTCTGGGGTGTTTATTTCCATCCAGAATTTCCATATCCTTCTGATTTCCTGTCTTCTAGATTGATGAGGTGTTTCATATTTGCTTGTGTTGTTCTCCCTTTAGGAATAGTCCCGCTTTATGGTTTTAGAGTAGCCAAAAATGATTTGTGACCAAATTTGCTTTCCACTTTTTTAATTCTCTCTTTTCATGACATATCAATACAGTGGACAAATCATTAGGGGGATATTCAGTGGCAGCCGTCGGCGTTTTTAAAGCACCTGGCTGTCGCTGCTAAAAGTAAAACCGGATATTCAGTGCTAGATTCTATCCGGTGACTGGAGCTGAATACTTAGTTGTGCCACCCTGGTTAGCAGCAAGAGTTGACCACTAACCAGATAGGAAAAACCATGTCAAGTTAGGATAGCCATTGACCTGTCCTAACTTTATGCAGTTTGTTTATCCAATTTGCGACTGAATATCGCCACTGACCGGATAGGCACCAGGACTGCACCAGTTCTGTCTGTAGAATGTCGTGAAACCAACCGTATGTTTCTAAGGTTGTCTGTGGAGATACTCAGAGGCATTAACTAGTTAGTGCCATTACGCTTTTTCATAAAAGATGTTTTTATAATCGTTATCTTTGTCTGTGATTTGTATTTCCATTTGTCTATTCATACTGATGACAAATGATCTTTATTGATGAAGCCCTCCCTAAGTTTTGTTAGATGAAAGGCCGTGGGGCAGGGTCCCGGCATCCGCGTGTAACCGGGTGTTCGGCCGGTGCGAGGACCCTAGCAATTCCATTTGAAGACCCTATTCCTTAAAAGTATTTTGTGAAATGAGCCACTATTTTTTTCTGGAATGTGATAGCAAATGTTGAGGTTCCAAACAGACAAAACTGCAAGGATTTGCTATATTAGATTTAATTACTAATTTTCCAAATCTGTGCTCAAAGTAAGTTACAATTCAGGAAAAATGGGCAGGGTTTATAATGTAAACTGGTTCCTGGTCAAGTGAAGGGCAAAGTAATGTTCCCAAGGTTGCAGGGCCTGTGCTAGGGTTTCTAGCACCCCCCTGCAACCTATAAACCTGGAGCTCAGACGTTAGCACAAAGATGGAAAACAGTATTACCTGAAGGGGGATTCATTTTTTTCCCTTCATTCCCCTCTTGAATCCCACTTCAGGTCCCTTCCACTGTCCCCATAGTGTGCCCTTCTAAACCTGGCCATCCGGAACCTCCAGTGACACTCACTGAGGAGATGGAGACATGACAAGACAAGGTTGCCACATGAGATCTGAATCCCATTAATTCTATACCTAACAGGGAATTTGAAAGGAGAGGAAATTCATATAGGGTAACTTGTTACCTGAATATTGGACCACTACCAAGTGGAACCCCTCTGGAATAAGAGGATGGGCATCAGACAAGTTACCATTTACATTAGTAACTCTAGGTCTACGGGCTAGGGTAGTATATTCATTTGCCTGATTTTTGGAAGTATGAATTAGAGTTGTGGTAGACACCTTAGTCAAACACCTTCTACAGAAAGCTAGAATAAATGAAAAAACACAGCAGCCAACTAATAAGGCAATGAGCAGACCAAACAAGGCTACAAGTAAGCTACGTAGGCCAGAGCCTAGGCCTGTAAACCAAGAAGTAACATCATTCCACCACGCTCCAACCTGAATTCCACCCTTGAAATCATCCAGATGTAATTCTGATAAGTGTCTAATTCTGTCCATTGCATTAAGTACAAAAGTTGTATGGTTTGCAACTGTGCAATAATTGTTTCATTAATGAATTTACATGCCCCTCCCTCAGCTGCTAACAATAGATCTAAAGCTCGTCTATTTTGCAGAGTGATTTGATTGTTTTGCTCAAGGGATTTAGCTAGGAGAGTAATGGAATCAGTGACAGAACGCATTTGGACATGAAGCAAACATTGCAACCTACGTACAGCCATACCTAGTGCAGGGGTCTGAAATATAGGAATCCAAGAGGTATAGCTCAGGGCATCAAGCCGTGTTTTAGTGAGCGGATAGGTTGAATTAATATATTCATAAGAGGCCATGAGAGCATCATCTTCGGATTTATCATACCAGGGGGAGGTGTCTCTTTTGTGTCTGTGGGTGCTTGTGTGATAGTGACTGACATTGAGAGGGATTAACACTGAATAGGCCTCAGCCCTAACCAGAGCACAATGAAAGTGAGTCAGGCCTATAGCCTGATATAGAAAACCCTGACAATACCAATAATGGTCTGCAAGAGTCGGGAATCGAGTATTTTTGGTCCAGGTCCAGTTCATATTGTTTCCCCATGCAAATGAAGTATGCCTTATGATAAATTGATCATTATGGGGAAAATAACAGGAGGAATAAAGGGTACCAGTTCTGCGTCCAGTTGTCTGGACTGCTGAACCATTTCTATAAATAGGACCCACTGTGTATGTGTTGTGCCAATAAACAGTGATAATATTCAAAGATGCATTAGTGATAACAAACCAGTGGTCCAAGCTATAAGGAGCCGAAAAGTTATAAGGAATTATGGAACTGGGGGAAACAGAAAATCGCTGTTGTGCAGGATAGTAGGTAATATTACACTTCAGCGAAGGGCATGAGTCAGAATGGGCTAGCCCCCCATTACCAATACAGTATGGATATATCAAATGAGAAGGGGCATAGACTTGGACTGGGACCGGGTCAGATAAATTGAAATGCTCCCAAGTATGGGAGCAGTTAGGGAGGCCCAGCATGGAGTAGTGTAGTATTCAGTAGGGTTCTGGCAAGCCAAGTTCCCCGAGTACTCCACTGGTTGTACTGGTACTATATTGACTGGTGCATACCCAACTCCCTTTGGCAGTGGGTGCATATGATACAGTCCGAGAGATTCATTAATTGAACAACCTCAAGGACTGTGGATTTCCAAAGATTAGGTCCTGGTGTGGACCGTCGGGATCGTAAGGGACTACCCTGGGAAATATTAAAAGAACTATTAAAAGAACTATTCAGGTTCTGGGTAGAGAGCTTCAGAGGAGCAGGTTGAAGAATATATAAGTATGGAAGGAAAAGAACTAGAAGTGATCTTACCCAGGGGCGGCCCAAGGGGGGTGCGGGGCCATGTGCGGAGACTCGGTGCGGGGCCTCATTTGCATAAGGGGCCTCACTTGCATAAATATTTGCATAATGTTAACATACACTAACTTTTAGTAAACATGCCTCTTCATGAGTGTATGGATAAAGAAAGACAAAGATTTCTACATTACTATAATCCACTGCCAACCGCCAGGCACATTAGGAACTACTACAAACACTGCCCATTTAGAACCCATAGCAAACCCACCGTATCCTAACAGCACTACCAGGACTCATAAAGCACCATACCCTACCTATCAAAAGGCAAAACTGCAAATATTAAACCAATACATTTCAGAGAATAACAATACATGACCTACTGGGGAAAGAGAACAAGTGACAATGTCAAATAGGAATTACATAAACAGAATACCTCAGCTCAGTTACACATGCAGAACATAGACCATCACCAAACAAGGAATCACAATTTAAAAACAGGAAGACAATAATTAAACTGGGAACCCTAAAAGCCAAACTTGGAATGTACAACAACAATGTAGAAATAAAACTATAAATTAATTTCCTCTTGTACTAAACAAAGCACAGACATTAATGATGCACATTTCCCAGAGCTCACATATTCCAGTTAATAAATTCAAAATAAAGAGATATCTTTGTACCTTTTGTGCATTTTTTTTTCAGTTGCAATTGTTCCAGCCACTTTCTTCTGGTTTATTTGTGTCTTCTGCTATCTCTCCATCGTCTGCTGTCCATTTGTCCTTTCTTCTCTTCTAGTTTTTTTCCATTCTCTCAATACATCTGCTTTAACATAATAATCTTTCTCCTTTTGCTCTTTCCTCATTCCTATTTCATCCACTCAAAATTTACCCCTCCATCCTCAATCCCCACTTAGTCTCCCAATACCCGGCCAATTGTACATTTTTCTTCCCTCCCACACAAAATATTTTTCCCCTCTCCATTTCACTCTCCCAGCCCCATCCCCTTCTAATCTCCCCCAACATCAGCTCCCTTTTAATTCCAGCCCCACCCAGTATCCGCTCCCTTCTAGTCCCCACATCAGCCCATTTCCAGTCCTGGCCCCCCATCAGTCCATTTCAAGTCCTAGCTCCCCCATCCATTTCCAGTCCTATCCGAGTCCCTTCATCAGCTCATTTCCAATACCAGCCTCCCATCAGCCCATTTCTAGTCCTTTCCTAGCCCCACCATCAGCCCATGTTAAATCCTAGCTCCCCTCCACTCAGCCCATTTCTAATCCAAGCCCCCCATGAGCCTACTTCCAGTTCTAGCCCCTCCATGAGTCCATTTCAATCCAAGCCCCCACCACAGCCCATTTCCAATCTTAGCTCCCCCCAACACCCAATTCCCAGTCCTATCCTAGCCCCTCCATCAGCCCATTTCCTGTCCTAGCTCCCTCCCCTAAGAGCCCATTCCAAGCCCCCATTCCCATCAGCTATTTGCAGTTCAAGCCCCCTTCCACTCAGCCCATTTCCATTCCAAGTCCCCCTCCCCATCAGCTATTTGCAGTTCAAGCCCCCCACTTCCCCTCAGCCCATTTCCATTCCAAGCCCCGATCCCATCAGCTATTTGCAGTTCAAGCCCCCCACTTCCCCTCAGCCCATCTCCATTCCAAGCCCCGTCCCCATCAGCTATTTGCAGTTCAAGCCCCCTTCCACTCAGCCTATTTCCAGTCCTAGCCACCCCCCAACCCATTACCAGTCCTAGCCCCCCATAGCCCACTCCCAGTCCTAATCCCACCAGCCCATTTCCAGTCCTAATCCCCCATCACCCAATTTTTAGTTTAAGACCCCCATAGCCCATTCCCAGTCCTAACCCCCATCACCCAATTTTTAGTTTAAGCCCCCCAAATCCCATTACCAGTCCTAACCTCCCCATCATCCCACTCCCAGTCCTAATCCCACCAGCCCATTTCCAGTCCTAATCCCCCATCACCCAATTTTTAGTTTAAGCCCCCCAAAGCCCATTACCAGTCCTAACCCCCCATCAACCCACTTCCAGTCCTAATCCCACCAGCCCATTTCCAGTCCTAATCCCCCATCACCCAATTTTTAGTTTAAGCCCCCCCATAGCCCATTACCAGTCCTAACCCCCCATCAACCCACTTCCAGTCCTAATCCCACCAGCCCATTTCCAGTCCTAATCCCCCATCACCCAATTTTTAGTTTAAGCCCCCCCATAGCCCATCACCACTCCTAACCCCTCCCAGCACCCATCACCACTCCTAACCCCCCCAGCGCCCATCACCACTCCTAACCCCCCCCCCCAGCGCCCATCACCCATCACCACTCCTAACCCCCCCCCAGCCCCGCCCAGCCCAGGGAAAATTTAAAATAAAAAAAGCTGTCTGCTGCCGCTTCCGGGGCCGCCATGGCAGAATCGAGTGTGCCACGGGGCCCCCCCTGTGCCCGGCAGAGCCTGCCCTCCCCTGTATCTGCTCTCTCTTTCCAGCGGCAGTCACACGCGCCGGCTTTCAGAGCGCAAGGGGAGAGTTTCTCCCTCGCTGCTCTGTTAAGCCCGCGGGGGCTGATGGGAACTCCCATCTGCCCCCGCGGGCTTAACTGAGCCGCGAAAGGGAAACTAGTCACACTCGATTCTGCCGCGGCAGCCCCGGAAGCAGCAGCAGACAGCTTTTTTTTTTTTTTTTTCATTTTACTTTTGGATTAGAATGTTTTTTGCGCGGGGCCCCCTGAAACGCGGGGCCCTGTGCAAAAAACATTCTCACTCAATGGACGGGCCGGCCCTGATCCTACCAATGCTCCATAAAGAATTGCCCATACCATGGAAGGGGAGGGATTCAATGGGGACTGGTGGGCCTTATGCATTATAAAAGCAATCTAAAAAGCAGCAATACTAAGCAAAGTACAACAAATATGATTATTTATTTATTTATTTATTTTATTTAAACAGATTTGTATACCACCTTATCCTACAATCAAAGTGGTCACATCATAATTGGAGGGTTACATTTAACATAGGGGAACTTAACAACATATAGACAGTACAATTGGAGGGTTACATTTATCATAAGGGTAACATTTAGAGAGTACGAGGTAATTAACAATGTTATATTATGTTTGTTTGGGGTGAGTGGGTATTGAGTTGGTGTTATGTCATTGTCTTGTATGCCTATTTGGGATGAGTAATTAATACTAACAGAATGAAAATTACAGGAGGCAGATCTAACACAGAGGGACTGACAGGAGATAAATAGGCTTCAGATAGTATACACATTAATCAGTTATACTAATATCTTAAACAGGCACTAGGTAAGTGTCTTTATAGTGGGTCCAAGTGGAGCTTCTCTTTTTCCAGATCTCTCAGAGAAGTGTCCATCACAAATGATATCACTGTTCTGTACCCACAGTTTGTTGAACACTACTGGTGGTAGGGGCTGGAAAAATATCTTTGCTGTGTATCCACGAAGTGCCGTTATTAAGCTGAACAGCGGTTGGAGTTACAGCTGTAACAGTATGTAGTCCAGAGTAGATAGGATGGTACCACTTGTCCCTCACTTGGATCCGGCGGTATACAAGATCACACAATTCAAAAACATATGGGACTAATGCTGTTGGTGGTATGCAGGAAGCCAACTTCTGTTGAATCAAGGATACACTGGTCTAAAGTCCTGTAAGATAAGCAGAGAGCAAGTCGGGCAGATTTTGGGTACCTGAATTCATAACTGGACACATGCTCCTTCTTCCAATTATAATTTCATGAGGAGTTAGGCCTAACCGCTTGATAGGATTATTTCTCAATAGATACAGGCAAAGAGGTAATGCTTGCAGCCAGGTCTGGCCACTCCCAATCATTAACTTACTTAACTGTGTTTTAATAAGACCATTGCACCTTTCTACAAGGTCATTTGAGGTTGGAGGATAGACAGCAACATAGCGCCATCTAATGGGCAATTTTTCAGAAAATTCTTTGACTAATTGATTCTTAAAATGTGACCCATTATCTGATAAGATTTGGGCAGGGATCCCATACCGGGGAATTATATGTTCCATTAATACTTTTAGGACTTCAGCAGTGATCTCTTTCTTACATGGAAATGCTTCAACCCATTGTGAGTAAGGACAAACCAGAGCCAATAGGTATCGTCTGCCCTGACATTTCACCTGCATATCAGTGAAATCAATGTGCCAATGCAGAAAAGGTCCTTGTGGTCTTGGTATTGCACCCCCACTTGGTTTAAGATGTGCATGGGGAGTGCTAGTGATACAGGTGTGGCAGCCACTAACTACTGCCTGAACCAACTTACGCATATCAGGACACCACAATGTATCCCCAAGATGAGAGACCAGGGCTGTCACACTGCAATGATCTGCATAGTGCAGCATAGTTGACAGATTTATCAAAGCAGCAGAGGAAACACACATCTTCCCCAAAGGGTGCATCCATACTTTGTGGATCTTAGTACATCCAGCATTTTACCCATCACTGTAATTCATTCTGTAACACATTTTTCTTGTAAATCTTCAAGTTTGCAAAAGTCATGCTGGCTACTCTGCTGATGGGTTACTACCATAGTCTTGGGGACTTCAGGACAGGTGGTTTCTTGTACTAGGCTGTCAGCTATTGAGTTTCCGTACTGCTCCCATGTCTTAACTTCCTGAATGTGCTGCAGCCCACTCACATGCTGTCAAATAGCCCTGCTCTGCTCTTTCTCTGAGAATTTCAAAAACTTCCATTAGGATCTCAGCTTGTTGGAGAGGCTGGTCTTTAGCTGACAAATATCCCCTCTTGGCCCAAATGGTACTATATATGTGTACTGAGCTGCTTACAAACTGAGAATCGGTGTAAATTACTAGATGTTTATTTTCATTTTCTCTCAGGACTTGTGCTAGTGCTGCAATTTCTGCACTCTGTGTGCTGTATCCTAGGGCATCTCATACTGTGCTATGGATGTAACTGCTCCCTGTGGGGTTACTCTACAGATAGCAAAACCTGCTCTGCCTTCTCTCTGGGATCCATCTATGAGCCAACATTCAGCCTCTTGAGGCACATCTGAATGTGGCACTATCCCTAACATGGGTCTGACATCTTCTACTTGCTGCAGGCAGTCGTGTGTGACAGTAGATACCTGGAGGAGGTTCTGTAAATCCCTAAATGGATTCTGCTTTGGTACCAATTGGTGTCTAATATGGCTGCGTAGCAGCGCAGCTACACACCTACCCTGGCGGGTAAGAAATGAATGGTAATGGACTTTAAAAGTGCATGCAGTGTGTGGTCAGTATATAAGTTTACCTGTAAGGGAGTCATATAACCATACAAGTTTTCAATTGCTGCGCTGGCGGCCACTAATCCCTGTTCACAATTTGTGAGTCCTTGCTCTACTAGAGAAAAAGATACTGACAAATGTCCCACTATTTTACCATCTCCCTGTGTGGCAACTGCTACCCAAGCAGTGGGGCTGTGAAACACATAGACATCCACTGGGAGGCTGTGATCAGGTAAATAGAGTGATGGCAAATCATTCAGATCCTTCAATAAGGTTTGCAAACATAACATTTCTTCCTCACTGTGAGTTATAGGCTGGGACCCTTTCGGGTTCCCTTTCAAATGTCTCCTGAATATCTGAGTCCTCACAATATAACCTGGCACCCAGAGACGGCTATAGTTTAACAGTCCCAAGCATGCCCGTAACTCTTTCACAGTGCGAGCACAGCTTCCTGAAATATGGGTCCTAATAGTTTTTCCTTTTCACTGAATGTCATTCCAAGGAATGTCACCTGCAATTGACAGTACTGAAGTTTCCCCCTGTTCACTCTGTAACCACCCTTAGCCAATAACACTAACAATTCTCTGGTATATTGTTTACACAATTCCTCAGTGTCTGCTGTCAAAAGTAAACCATCTACATACTGGAAAAGTGAAACTGAGCCAGGCAGCTCGCATTTGAAAGGAGCTAGCCTCAACCAGCCCACAACAGAACAACCAGACAAACCACCAACAACTCCCTCGTCATCCCACACAAAAGAACGAAACACAACCAACGGACCTGCAACAGAGCCTTCGAACTATATGCACCATCCCTCTGGAACTCTCTACCAAATCACATCAGAAGCAACACAGACCCCTTATCTTTCAGGAAGCAACTTAAAACTGCACTATTCCAAGAATTCCTCAGACCAGAAACAAGCACCCAACATTGACTCCCTCCCAACCACCATATTTCATTCCCCTGAACATATGTCCTATGTAACCATAACACAATGTCTATGTCTATGTCCCAATTAATTGTTAAAAATCACTATTGTTGGCCACCTGGTGACGGCCCCAAACCCTTGTAACTGATTATTGTATGTTCTACCGCTTTGACCCGGTGAAAAGCGGGATATAAATACAGCTAAATAAATAAATAGATCTTTGTCTAAACATCGAGTGAAAATTGAGGGACTATCTGTGTATCCCTGAGGTAATCTAGTCCACTGAAAATGTTGTTCATTATATTGAAATGCCAGCAATGGCCTACTATCAGGATGGACCGGGACCCCAAAAAATGCATTTGATAAATCTAAGACAGTACTATATTTCCTTGCTAGGTTTTGCTGTAACAATGTAGCTGGGTTAGCTACAAGAGGGAACTCTGCCTCCACCACTGAATTAAGACCTCTCAAATCATGGACCACTCTCCACTTACCATTGGGCTTTTTAATAGGAAACAGGGGTGTATTAAATTGAGACATGCTGGATTCTGTAATAGCATTTTGCAATAACATATCAATTTCCTCACTTGCTCCTGCTACAGCTTCTGGTTGTAGGGGATATTGAACAACTCTTGGACCCTGACAGTTTACTTTTAATGTAATTCGGACAGGTGATGCAGACCTTATTAGGCCAAAATGGTTTTCTGGGGTAGCCCAAACTTCAGGTGGGATTTTAGCAAAATTTGGCTGACTCTCTGTCTGTAGGAGCAAGATAGATGGTGTGCTGCTAAAGGTCATCTGTACCTCAAAGGCAGATAGTAGATCCCATCCCATCAAATTAACTGGACAGTGTGGGGCATACAATAGGGGTTTACAAATATGTTGCCCCATGAGTTCTACCTCAATGGGTACTGTCATTTTGGTAGTAATTGGGTCTCCATTAAACCCTGTTGTCACAGTAGTTTGATGAGAGAGGTTTACGCCTGGGGGTAGGGAATTCAGTACTGATGTTGCGGCTCCAGAATCCAACAGCATCTGCACTTTATACCCATTTAGACGGACTTCAATTATTGGCTCACGCTCATTGAGCATGGCCCGCATCACCATAGAGAGTCATTGTGGTCCCCCTTGAGGAGGCTACCACTGGGGAAACCTGCTCTGAGGACCCTGGTAGGCATTGGGTGGCCCTTGTGGTTTTGCTGATCCTCGGGCTGGGGGGCTTCGACATTCACGCTGAAGATGTCCCCTTCTGCCACAGTTCCAGCAACTGAAGGCGCTTCTCTGAAATCGCTGTGACTGAGGTGGTCCTCTCCGTCCCCCTTTCCAAGTACCCCCACCATTTGGTCCTGTCTGGTTCCAAGCCTGAGCATATAAACCAAAATTCTCCCAGGGGTCTTCTTCTTCAATGTCATACTGTTCTAAATCTCTAATAATTTCATTTTTCTGTTTTATAATGGCCCTAAGTTTTTGCTTTTCTGCCTCATGCTGCTTTTCTGTTTTATTTAAACCTTCTCTTTCTTTTTCCTTCTCATCGTCCTTTTCCTTGTCCTCTTTAACCTTACTTTTATCAAAATCCTCCTGCAACTCTCTGCCATTAATGCCATTAATCCTCCTGCAACTCAATGCCATTAATTTTCTCTGCAAACTTTTCATATCCTTCTCAGGTTTTACCTGTTCTTCTTCAGCTAATTTGACAAAATGGTGTATATGTGACTGCTGTCTTGCCCAGGACTCATCTTCTAACCCCACAATCGTGTCAAGTCTTGATTGAACTGATTTAGCAAAGTATTGCTAAGTGTTTGGAAAAATAGGGGCAGGAAACCTGGGTCAGAATAAACCATCCCGGTCTGGGCTTCCCACAAATCTTGAAATCGGGCAATATATGCACTAATATCTTCTACTGTCTTAAAATGCATTTTCAGTAGTGGCCCTAAAATTCTTCTGGGTGGAGTATAGTTCTTTTATAGAATTCCAAACTCTGGGTCTGTGCTCATTAAACTCAGATCCATCATATCGTGTTTCTGCTACAGTAACTTGGGGTAAATTAGCTCTGGCAAAAACTTGATTTGTTGCATGAGTTCCCAGGAGTTTTGCTAAAAGTGCTTTAACATCCCCTATCCCTAAAGTATACCCTACCATAACCCGCTCAAATTTTTGAATACAGGAAGCTCCCCCTCTACTAAGAGGAGGTAAGGCACTAGCTATATTATCCATATCAGTAAAATTCCAAGGGACATATCGAATAGTTCCTCCTCTTCAATGCAAGAGGGGCAAGCACAGTTTTTCTTCATATTTTTCCCATATTTCTAATCCTGTCTTCATGTAATCTAAATCCCATTGTGGGTCTCCCGCTCCCCCATGAATGCAAAGTCTAGCAGTATTCAAATGTGCAGTGTCAAGTGCTCCCTCGTGAGGCCATTGCAACATTTGCGGCTGGTTCTCTAATGTCCAGCCATACATATTTTCATTCCATCGGTCGATGAAGTAACGATTTTCCTCACCCTCAGCTACTGTTTCCTTAGGCATTAGTGAGGCTCCAGCCTGACTGTTATTTCTTGCAATCCCAATGTGCTTTCTAGTACTGTCCTTGTTTTCATAGCTGGATCTCAAAGAGTCCAATCTTTCTTGAGCTGAGTTTAATTTGTCCCACTCCTCTTTCATTCTGTCTGTCTCCTTTTTTATATGCTTTTCCCACTCCTCCAGTTCTGACTTCCACGTCTCCCAATCTTTAATTCATGACTCTTCTAATTTATTTTGTTCCTGTTCTTTACATTTATCCTGTTCTTCCTTCTCCTTAACTTTCTCTTCCCACTCAGCCTGCTGATTTTCTAGGCTTATTCTAAATTGTTCCTCTTGTTCTTGATGAGCCCTTTTCCATTTCTCAGTACTGGCTTCTAACCCTGCTTTCCATTGTGCTAATTTGTTCTCACAAATTGGCTGCTTACAATATCCTAATTTAACTGTCCCTGTTAATTTTGCCCACTCTTCTTTCTCTCTCCCTATATCTTCACATGCTGCCCTCATCTCAGGATCTTCTATCACTCCTGGGGGAATTTGGTTATAAAATCTCCTTTTGGGTGAGGTCTCCTTCAAGTTACTGTGGAGGGCCCCCTTGGATTGTTTAGGTTCCTGATCTATAGGAATAGGGTCTTGGTATCCTATAGCTGCAACTGCAGTTAAGGTAGGATGTAGTCCTGTTTCTCACAGATTATGTGTGGGGTTATAAGGAGGAGGCTCCTTACCACGTTCTCTTGCTACCTCCATCCATAATGTAACATGTTGTAAGTGTTCCACTAATTTCTGTCCTGTTTTGTTCTTCTCTATCTTAGTTTGCAAGTCATGTAGTGAACGTGGGTCTAGGGTACCGCTTGCTGGCCAGGCAAAAGCGGAGTCTCGTAGTGCCCAGTTACGCCACTTCTTGAAGAACTGTTCTAAAGTTTTAGCAGCAAGTGGATATCTCGTAATAACTTTCTTTCTGTAATGCAATCTGCTCTTGTACATCCACTTTTCTAGTGTCAGAATCAGTTTCTGTTGTCTTTTTCTTAAACATCCTAACTAGTCTACAATATCCTACTTATGCAATATTTCCTACCTATGCAAAGTGAAAAACAACAATATATATATAAGAAAAAGGTCTCTTACCCTCTCGACGTTTCTTGTGCAGGAATTCAAAATCACGCTTACCTCCTTCTTGACCTGTGCTTCGTCCAGCGAACATGGGAGAACACTTCCCGGTGACATCACTGCGCTGTGAGTCACCAAAATGGCATCAGGGTCACCAAGATGTTGGGGGTTTTCTGGGCTTCCCCTACGATTATTTGGGGAGTTTTCTATTTTTGGATTATGGCTGCAATGTCTGCCCCAACATCCATGATATATATATATACATACCTTAAACAAATTGCTCGTGCCACCGTAAGAGCATGGAACATTTTTTATTTTATTTTGCCAGTTCTGTAACATCACAAGCTTTGGTTTTTATCTTATAAGTTGCAAATTTCAATATCAATCCATAGCATCAATACATCTATAACAAGCAAAGCACCTGACTTAAGTGTAAAAAGGTCCTGGAGACAGAGATAGCCTTACTCCAATGAGATCAGCTAATGTCTGTCTCCCTATCAGAATTCCTCTGCTATATTTATATCCACTTTTAAGCTTGAGACAAATCTACTATTGATATGCAGATTTCCTTCCTTTCGTATTCCCTATTTTTTTCAAGCAAATCTGCTCCTAAATCTCTGCCCTCTATTTTTCCCTTGGGGCATCCTGTCTCAATCATTCTCATGGTAATCTTCATAGCTGTGCTGACCCTGGTTCCTGTAGATAAAGTTCTTCGTTTTCCGCTTTGTTCATTCAAGGGGCCCAGGTGACAGTTTTGTCACTAGCTGTGTAGTTCTCATTGTCATTGTCTCAGCCAGGTGACAGGTTATTAGCTCATTCCGTAGCTCCAAACTGCCAATTCTGCAGTTTTAGTGTGAAAAAATGAAAGGGTCAGCAGGCTTTTTTTTTTCTTAGGCCTGGAGCTCAGACGTTAGCACAACGATGGAAAACAGTATTACCTGAAGGGGGATTCATTTTTTCCCTTCACCCCTCCCTCATTATTATTTTTATCTGCACCCTACCCTCCTTTTTCCCAAAACCGCTTTGTGAACTCTTTCAAGCGATATTAGTATTTCTCCTTCAAATCCAGCGTTGTAAGAAAATTGAAGCAAAAGAGCAAATGCATAACCAAAATAAAATTACTTAGCAGTAAATACTTAGCATCAAAAAAATAAAAAATAAAATCTGATGCTGGTCATCTCACTACAACAACATAAACATTTCCAGTGCCAGGCATAGTGTGAACTAATATAAAACACTACAATACTCACTGAAAATCTACAAAGTCAAATCTACCATACCATACTAGCATACACTTCAAAACTCATACAATAAGGGACTTACCCAGAAAAAAACAGCACTACAAATACAACAGTGGGCCCCAAAGCTGTACAGTACAGATCCCTACATACAAACTCCATGTATAACAGAACACCTGGCCTTGGTCAGACACTCAGAACACAAACCCTCACCAAGTATAGAATAAGTGACCACAGCCTAAAGTGAAATAAAAATATGTAGACAAAAATTAAAATGAAACCCCAAGAAGCCAGACTCCACATGTGGTGCCACACCATATAAGAGATGTAGTTCCACATACTGTTTGAAATATAAAGATAGTGCAAAGTCCAATCACGAAATTGAAAATAAAATTATTTTTTATACCTTTGTTGTCTGGTGATTTTTGTTCATGCTGGTCCTGATCTGAGGTTTCTGTTTTCCTCTGTCTTCTCTTAGCTCTTTTTCTATGGTCTATAGTCCATCTGCCATTTCTTGTCTTTCCTTTTGCTTTCTTCATTTTCTTCCATCAGCCTTTTTCCAGTCCCAGTAACGCTCCCCAGTATCAGCCCCCTTTACAGCCTCCCCTCCCAGTACCTTCCCGTGTCAACCCCCCTTGCATTCCCAGCACTGCCGCTGATGTTTATTCCCTTTTATGCCCCCTCCTCCATCGTCCAGCCCCTTCTAGTCCAAATACCATCCCAGGTATCAGCGAATGACCAGTCCCAGTGCCCCCTCCTGTGTCAGTTCCCTTCCAGTCACCCTCTCCTCTGTCCATCTACCTTCCGGTGCCATCCCTGGGTGTCAGCTCCCTTCAAGCCCCCATCTTCCCTCCAGCCTCCTTCTTCCCCTCTTTTCTGCTCCCTTCCAACCCCCCATGTGAGCTCCCTTCTAACCCCCACCTTCCCCCCGTCAGTTCTCTTCCAACCCCCCTCCTATTACCCAGCAACCTTCCAGCCCCATTCCCAAGTGTCTGCTCCCTTCCAGCTCCCCCCCGTGTTTGATTCCTTCCAACTCCCCAGTATCTGCTCCCTTTCAGCTCTCCCCCTGTGTTTGCTCCCTTCCAGCTCTCCTCTGTCTGCTCCCTTCCAGCTCCCCCCGTGTCTGCTCCCTTCCAGCTCCTCCCGCCCATGTCTGCTGCCTTCCAGCTCCCCAGTATCTGCCCTCTTTCAGATCCCCCCCGTGTCTATTCCCTTCCAGCTCCCCCCCATGTCTGCATGTCTGCTCCCTTTGAGCCCTCCCTCTCCCCCCCCCCCCGTGTCTGCTCCGATTCATCCTTCAAAAAAGAAAGCAGCCATGGGAACATTTCTGTTCCCATGGCTCTGCTAATTTTTAAACTGCTGGGTCGCGGAGTTTCTAAAGACAAGGATAACCATTTCCTGTTTCTCGTAAAAAAAACCTCTTGCCATTATAAACTATGCATCAAAAACAGTCCATCATGTAACGTAAACCCAAAACCAAATCTTAATCCTTTTTGTCGAAGCCTGCCGAGGGAGGGCTAGAACTGCATACCTAACCCCCTCCAGACGGTAGACTACTTTTATTTTATTTACACCCCAAAAATTGTGAAATTAGAAACTTATCTTAAAAACTTGTCTTGAAAACAATTCGACACTTCTCATTATTTCATAAGTTGCATGCCAAAAAAGTTGTGTCACGACGTGCACGTTTCGGGTAAAACCCTGTCTCAAGTGCGCCAGTTCTTTTTTTCAATCGTGCAACAACAGAAAACGCCGTCTGCACGGGCTTGGGTATTTCATGTTCCAAGCCCGCACAGACGGCGTTTTCTGTTGTTGCACGATTGAAAAAAAGAACTGGCGCACTTGAGACAGGGTTTTACCCGAAACGTGCACGTCGTGACACAACTTTTTTGGCATGCAACTTATGAAATAATGAGAAGTGTCGAATTGTTTTCAAGACAAGTTTTTAAGATAAGTTTCTAATTTCACAATTTTTGGGGTGTAAATAAAATAAAAGTAGTCTACCGTCTGGAGGGGGTTAGGTATGCAGTTCTAGCCCTCCCTCGGCAGGCTTCGACAAAAAGGATTAAGATTTGGTTTTGGGTTTACGTTACATGATGGACTGTTTTTGATGTACTAGGATTTTCCATCAATGGTGGGGTTATTTTGTTTTAGTGTTTATTATAAACTATGCAGCAGGAACAGAGAAATGTTCCCACGGCAGCTTTCTTTTTTTAAACGGTGGGTGGCAAGTGGCTAGCAACAGCGCCCTCACCCCCTGCCGCCAGTGCCCTCCTGCCACACTTACCCAGCTTACCAGGTAGCCTCAGCCCTGCAAGGTTACAGGAAACATCAGTTTGATGAGTATAGTTTGCATCCTGGCTTCTTGGTTTCTCAGCCCATTATACTAATCAGTTGGCCACTCTTCTGCTCCATATTTACTTGTGAGATGAAACTGTCCATGCACAATTAAATGCCAGCCACACCAATGGATACAGAAAATGTTCTGCCAAGTGCCTTGTGAAAGAAGTATACATCTCTGTGTAACTGTATATCTTGTATTTACATATGTTATGCCCAGGGCCAGTCCTATGCAGTGCATGGGTGGGAATGTTTTTTTGCACATGGCCCTGCTCTTATTGGTAGCTCCACTCCCTCTCTTGCTGCTCCCAACAGCAGGACTGGTGCAAGAATATGAGGCACCCAGGGCAAACCTGATTCCTGATGTCTCCCTGCTCCCACCCCATTGCTGTCGCTGCCACCCCTCTTTGGGACCAGCAGCAGTGCAATGCCTTTAAAATGGCACAGCAGTGCTTACCAAAACCTCCAGTGCTGCGATGCTGTTCCTGCTTCCACCCCCATGCAGACAGGAAGCCAGTGCTGCTGCTTCCAAAGGCAGTCTTGCTCTCTCTTCCAGCCCCTACACTCTGGCCTCCCACCAGCATGGGACATCAGTGAGCAGTGTTCACTACCTGCTGCTGCTGCCAGCTTCCATCTGAAGTTGGAACTACATGGGACCATCAGTTCTCTCATGAGACTAGGGGAGCCCTGCATGGTTCTTAATTTAGAAAGAAGCCAGCAGAGGAAGAGGGTGCAGCAGGTAAGGATCACTAATCATCCATTCCTCTTGCTGGCTGGAGTTTGGGGAAGAGAATATAGGGGGTAGGCAAGGACTGATGCCGGCAGAGTAAGAAGAATGAAGCCGTACTTTGGCTGTGCACATGGTCTTGCATCCCCCACAGTCTGCTGCTATTTATTCAACATTGATGATGTCATAAAAACATTTCTGTTCCATAAACAGAAAATGAACAAGCACAGATAGACTACTGTATGACTTAAGGTACCATGAGAAACACAGTGCATTTGATTTGCTAAGAAAATAGTCAATAGATTTGCATTATTTGAAAAATGCTGGTGGAAGCATTGAAATATTGGTGTTTGTTAGCTTGCTGTCCATTTTTAAATTCATAGAATGTGTCTTCAGCTTTCAATTACTCTCTTTTCCCTGATGTCTGTGAATAGTATTTGCGCAATTACAAGTCATTTTTTTTTCATTTGGTGTCTATTACATATCATTATAAAAATAAATATTCCATTTCTGGAGATGCCAAGACAAAGATATGAATTTTCTGGATGCTCTCAAGCTGATAGGAATAATTTCCCAGGGAAACACATACTGTATCGACAATGTGCAAGAAAGCTTAAGGTCATGAGCTTAGGGCCAGGCATAGTGTCTCTCTGGGTCTTTTCACCACAGGCACATTGAGCTGGAGAATAATTCTCAAACTACAAAATGCAATCCTTAGCCACAAGTTAAACTAATGCTTCCATACAAGTAAGGAAAATAAGGCAGGGATGATTTGGGGATGGAAGCAGAGAAGCTTCATTTTGTTGGGGGTTTGTTGAAGAGAACTGACAGTTGTAGGTATCCTGAAACATCTGGTAGATTGTAAAACCCTTCCTGAGAATGCAGTGTTACTCCCTCTAAATGCTGGATTATCTCATTGTCCATGAGTTCAGTTGTGCCTCTGTTCTTTGAATCTGGCAGTATCCTCCTTCTCCTTTGTACTTCCAGCTCATTCAGAACAAAGGCTGATATCCTAGTACCATAAACCCTCATTTGCAAGTATGCATGAATGTTTCTCCTATTTTATACTCCCAACATGTCTAGTCTGGTCATTGCAGTGACAGTCATAGGCCAGAGGCTAGGTACGAGGTTTCCTCCTGGAACTCTGCAATCATGAGCCCTGAATCTGGACATTAGGTGTCATCCTCCCCCTAGGAGCTCTTAAAACTCCCTCTGCAGCATCTGTAGCCTTGGGTTCACAGTGTTGAATATAGATTATCCTGTAACTGCCTGACCATCTTCTTTCAAGCTGAAATAATAAAAAGGTTCCTCTCGGGTATCACTCTTCTACCCTTGTATTTATCTCAGTAGCAGTTTAAGGCAAGCTACATTTAGGTACAACAGGTAGCTCCCTGCCCCTGGAGGGTTTATAGTCTATGGGGGACTATTCCGCAGCAACAGTTATCACAGCTGAACTTGTAACCTGGATATTCATCTGCTGCCTGGTTAGCTACAGCAGTGAATGTTGGGCCATCCTTTAAAGTCTCTAGGGTTCACTGCCATGAGATAACTAGCTAGCAGTTGAATATCGTTGTTAGCCTGTTCTCTGTTCCCGAATGCTCTGATGCTAGCCGACGAGCATCAGGGCTTCGGGGGGGGGGGGGGGGGGTGGGTTAGCGGCAGCACTTGGGGATATTCAGTGGCATCCACTGTGATTAACGGGGTTAGCAGCTCATCACTCTGAATATCAGCCCCTAAGTTTATACGTGAAGCAGTGGAGGGAAGTGACTTGCCCAAGATCACAAGGAGCAGGAATGGAATTTGAACCTTGACTTCCCTGGTTCTAAGCCTACTGCTCTAGCCATTTAGCCACTCCTCTGCTTGATCAAGCATTGTAATGAAAAGGATGCACCACTGAATGACACCATGAAACATCTTTGTTGATTTTATCCTTTCTTACTGTAGTCAAGAAACTGAAGCTATTTTTCAGACCTGTCTGCACACATTAAATGCATGTTATATGCAGCATAAATGTAGATTTGTTCTGTCATTTCACATCACTCGGTTATTTTTTAAATATTTCCTGACACAACATGCATATAGCATTAATTTAATCTGGATAGTTTCTAGTTCGAAATAAATTTAATCTTGGCCTCTAGTCTGTGCAAGAAAATGCAGACATGTTTAAATCTCCACAATACAGTTGAATATTCCCCAAGCCTGCACAATTTTTCCTGCAGAAGAATAAAATAATATTAGTTTTATTTCTCCTGATATTTGACCCTTATACAGTTCGTGAATTTTATTGAACTGATACCTGCAGAAGCACATATGGCTTAATAAGCTCTGTGTGTATTTATATAAACTTTGGTTGAGGCACAAACAGGAAGACCATTGGCAGTAGGGATGGGTTTAGTGTCTAGGATAAACCTTTCAATAAGTGAGACACACTGCTGACATTAAGACTGAAAGGATTTTGATCTCTCCAGAGCATGCTTACTAAACTGTGTTAGATGTTAATACGTGTTTGAGTGTGCGCTATTGGGCTGCGCTAATAGTGCATTTGCTAAACAGTGCAGAGTTCATTCTGCGCTATCTGCTTAACATGCAATGGAGAAGGCAAATGGGTGGGGTAGAAGTAAGCGCAAGTGTGTGCGCACATTGTGGTTAGCATGGGGATTGACAGCACACATTCACCATCAATGGGTGGTGTTAACTGCATCCAGTGCGATATCTGCTAGGGCCATAGTGTACACACATCCAAAAGGTAGCATATGACTTTTGTACTACTGTGCATTGATTCCGACCCTCAACATGCGATATCTGCAAATTCCTAGCACACTTTAGTAAATATGCCCTAAGAGTGCAAGAAAATGAGATATGAAGATTATGTTTTTCTATGAAAACTGAATGCAACTTGGCAGACATTAAAATGTAAGTGTAGGACTGTGATTCCAAAGAACACTTATGAGTGTTACTTGTACTTTAATGCCATTTCCCTGTGTTTTTATGCTGCTGCTGAAATGATAAAACTGTTTCTCATTTGAATTTTGATCTTGCAGTGACTTGCATTTTGTTAATGAATTTCCACAGGATTTATTGTAGTTTGTTTTCTTTAGTTTAAATCACAGTGATGAAAGAACAATTGAATGTCTTCAAACGATTCTTGGAGTTCAGTGATGTCATAGTGAAGTCCTCCTAAATTTCTTTAATTTTATTGCATTTCAGAATTACGGTTTGGAGACAGAAAACCTGAGAACACTTTCTCACAAGCTGAATGCCTCAGCCAAAAATCTTCAGAATTTTATAACGGGTAGACGGAGGAGTGGCCATTATGATGGCCGAGCCTCCCGACGACTGCCAAATGATTTTCTTACCTCTGTTGTTGACCTGATTGGTGCTGCTAAGAACTTACTAGCATGGCTGGACAGGTAAGCTAGAAAATGCTCTTTCTAGTGATATATTTTATACCAGGTTTTTTTTATACTGCTTTATCATTTCAATCAAAGCAGTTTACATTGTAACTTAAACTCAGTAATGCACATTAAACAGGGACATTGATAACTGTGATTTTTCTAAGGTAATGGAGGGCTAAGTGATTTGCCCAAGGCCATAATGAGTGCTAGGGTGAATTGAACCCTGGTATTTTGGTTTCTAAGCCAGTGATCTAACCATTAGGCAATTCATCCATTCCTACTGATAGCTTGCTTTCCCTGTTTCTTACTCAAAATGGATTTAATTTTATTTATTTATTTAGCATTTCTTACATACCGCCTTTCAGTTTTATCAAGGCAGTTTACATTGAAGACAACAACAATTTTACATGGAACGTCTAAACACAACAACAGTTTTACATGGAACAACTAACAATACAGTTGTGTATATTACAATTTAAACTGTACAACCTTTCAATAACTATTTACAATATTTAATTAAAATGTTGCAGCCAAGCAGCTGAAAATGCTCTCATTCTCTCACTCACCCACAGAAGGAAGCACACAGACAGGCTGGAATGCAAACAGGATCTTTTATTTTATTTAGTATACATTTTGTATACCGCTACTTCCAGCGATCAGCAGCGTTTTTTGATTACAAATTGGAAATTGTCAAATCATGACAGGAAATTTTTGAGGTATAAACACATTGATTAGACAGGAAAGCACAGCACACAGAGAACTATTTTACAGGGAACATGGGCTATGGAGGGTTAAGTGGCTTGCCCAAGACCACAAGGAGCACCTGTGGGACTAGAAACCCCAGTCCTTCCGGCCCAAGGTTGCTGTCCTCTAGTGGGATTTCAACCCCCGACCTTCCGGCCTGAAGTACCTTGACCCAACCACTAGGCTACTCCTCCACTCCGTGTGCATACATTGTGCACACAGGTTCAGACAGAGAGCCGGTACCCTCCACAAAAATCTGAGCCCCGAAGGACGTCCTACATTGCCTTATATACAGTACATTTTTAAACTCATTCTACAATCTCATTCGTCTCAGGTATTTTCTGTCCACCAATCAGCAGCCCCTGGAGAAGGTGCCTGGGTGACCTGTCCAAACCGGTATGCTCTGGTCTGCTGATTTCTGGGCAAGGGGGTATTGTGCTCAGGCCTGGAGGGGGGGGGGGGAAGGATGCCTACTGAAACCTTTATGTCTTTTCTTAGCAAGCTGATCACTATGTAAAATCCTCATGGCTTGGGGGGAAGGGTTACCCACAGCTAAACCTTATGGCTGCCTCACTCCCCCCTTTTTAAGTGAGACCTCAACCGCTAGGAGCGGTAGAGGGCAGTATTACTGGAGGCAAGCCGCAGAGGGGTGTATTGGGTCAGGGCCATGACAGTGGTAGCCGCCTTGCGTTCTACCAGGGTATCAAGGGTGGTGGTAATGAAGCGGTAAAGAATGGGGATACAACATGGCAGAATGGCACATAGCAGTAAAATAAAAAGAACCCTTACCACTAGGATTTTTAGTCCCCCTAGCCAACTGAACCACTTCATAAACCACCCAGGACCCATGGACGGATCAGTAATATGATTAACTAGATCACGTAGGTCTTGGATAGAGTGTTCAATGGAAACACTTGGGTCAGTGAGTTTAAAACAACACATACCCTATACCCTCTGTAGCAACTCCTGCACAAAGGTTTTGTTCCATGTGCAAAAGTTGCTGTACTGTCTGTAAAAGGTTGTAGGGTCTGCAGAGGCCTCTTTCCCTGGGATCCACCCTTATTAACATATTAATGGCTTTTATTCTTGCTAGTGTTAAGTCATTCTGGCTACACCCTGCCATCCCCTTTGTTTCATTAATCACTGACACTGTAGTCTTCAGGGCTCATGAGCACTTTGTATCACCAGCTTTGTTTGGCCTGTTTAACTTGTCCAGGCTTGCCCAGCTTGCTCAGGCCTGTTCAATCTGTTCAGGCCTGGCATGTCTTTTCTTAGCTGGGTCCATTTTCTGTGCACTTTCAGGCCTGACCTGTTTCTTTGGGTCCATTCTCTGTGCACTTCTGTTCAGAATATGGTTCCCCCTGGCTTTACTCTTGTTGTGCTGGGCTCTGGGTACTCATTTTCTTAGCCCACATGTTTTTTTCCATGCCATCATAATGTATTACAGCCTCAGGCAAGGATGCAGCCATACTAGACATACCTATCAGCCAATTTCCCTTCATTCTCCAATTTTTCTTTTTCTTTTCTTGTGAATAGGGCAAAGGTAATGCCACTAAGGGCAATGGACAACAACCATTTGAGACAGATAGGGGGCATCAGAAAAGCAGCTTCTGGTACTGTTCCCTAGAGATAACATACATTGTAACATCATTTTCTTGCAGCAACTCAATAATATTGAAAACACATAACATGAAAGTGTATCAAAAGCAGCAGTGCTTAATAATGTGAGAAAGCTCTGAGAATAGTACAGCAAAACTTGAGCTGGTGTGGGTATTGCAATTGCTGAAGCCGAAATGGCGTGTAGATTTCAGTTACTTTCTAAGAAAACAATATTAAAAGGATAACAATACAATCATTCACAAAAGCCCCCCAAAACCCCCAGTCAGTCCAATAGTCCTCCTCCCATTCTCAGACAATGTGGTCCTGCCTCTCAGCAGTTCCCCAGGACCTCGCAGTGTGCTTCACCTTTCTCTGAAATTTAAGTTCTGTTTCTCTCAAAATTTGAACCTCTCATTCTCATAGGCAGATATCTTGGCCCTTTTTCAATGTGACACACTGATCCAGATAGAGACTTCTTCACACATTTCAGCGGTGGGTAGTTCTGAGTTCTTGGGATGGTCGGTTCCATCTGGACTCTGGCCAATTTCCTCTGCTGGACTCTCTGGATTGCAATTGGTGACATGGCTCCAGGCCTTATTCAGAAAAGCAGCACCAATATTGAATGAAAAAAAACAAAATATGCTGGATTAGATTTCACAATGATATAAACTTAATTTCATCCATATTTACTTAAGATCATAACTATCTCATATGGTGTCAACTATGTCTCTCAGTTTGATAAACTCTTTGTCTCTTTACCACTGGAGATTCCTTTGCAGGTAAGAAATATTCCATTATGCCCTTGACTGATCTTTACATGTTTATAGATCAGACAAGTTGCACACACATATTCTGCGATTTCTGGCAAGGGTTTTTAGAATTATACCAATTTTTGTGAGAATTTGTCATCAAATCATCCCTCTTTTGCCCATGCGTGCCTGGCCAGGACATACAGGGGCAAAATGAGGCAAAAAGCATCTGGAAGTACCATATGGCCAGTGTGGGTTTTCCAAAGCTCATCAGGGTGCAAGGTGCACCCAGCCTGTCTCCAGATGTCTATTTCTAATTGTTGAGTATGTGTTGGGGCTTAGATGAATTCCTAAATTGAAGATTCTGGAGACGGCATAGTTGAATAAAGTGCTCATCTCCTTTTTTTTTTGTTTACATATTCATTAGCCAGATACATCACTTCAAATTACCTTCATCAGTTTAATGTCCATCAAAGTCCTTCTTCTTAATATCCCACTTCATCCCTCACAACACTCCCCCATCACCTGCATCATTCCACCAATCACATACATAGGTCCCTTTCATGTTTTTATACCATACTAATGTATCCTTATTTGGCAAGGCTGCTAAGAATATCAAACAATTGTTTAAAAACTTAGTATTGTTTCTTTTCTCTCATTCTTTTTCTCAAACCTCTCCCGGATCATTGCTGACAAGCAAAATTTGGTTTTGTCCAATCAACTCAAGTTAATTAATTTTACAAATATTTCCATATTTTCTGGTGTAATTGGCACCTATGGTGTTACTGTCCTGTTCAGCAGTCATCAGCACTGAGCTGCCTTAAATCTTACAGTTCAGAAAACAGGCATTCAAATGATGAAACTGATACTTTTGCATGAAAAGGTTGGGGGATATCTGGAATGCAAACACTTCTCCTAGTATATTTTTAATGCAGAATATTCTTTTTCACATTTAATTTAAAATCTAACAATACCTGAGACTGGCATCAAACTGATCTGAAAACCCTCTGTGAGGTGCTTGCCACAGTATATAAAATCCCTTTTAACTTTTAATTTTGTATATGCAGTCAAAACCAAATATATGTACCAGAGATAAAAATTCAAGCTGGATTACCCTTTTTATTCAGAGCTCTTAACCTCTACTTTGAAGGTCAAAGGAAAACAGAAACAGTTTCCTTCGTTTCATGCCTTGTTTGTTTGATCTAGCATCCAGGGGCACTTGGCAATGAACAGCCAGCAATGAAAGAAAAACAATATTTACTGTAGATTAAAACATTTAAACACAAGACTATTAGTCTTTTAAGTATAGCAGCTAGCAGCCTATCTGATTGGAATAAGAAGGTTTTCTTGATAAATTTCACTAAACCCTCCCCCCTGGGTAGTTCTGAAAAGTAACATGCTTTAA
Source organism: Ichthyophis bannanicus (assembly GCA_033557465.1). Classification (NCBI taxonomy): domain Eukaryota; kingdom Metazoa; phylum Chordata; class Amphibia; order Gymnophiona; family Ichthyophiidae; genus Ichthyophis; species Ichthyophis bannanicus. The sequence continues at coordinate 190,029,388 of CM066036.1, forward strand.
CAACATCTTGGGAAAAACAGGGACCTTAAAAAAGTAAAAAAGTCTTTATTTCTTCATAATCTTATAAGGATTTTTCTCTCTCTTTTTATAGGCTGTAACAAATGGTTTGCAGGCTAGCTCTTACACATGAGCTTTGCCTTACAGATATTCCCCACCCTATACATCTTTGCTAATAGTAATTTGACCAGCCTTTGTTTGATCCCACCCTTACACAATCAAGATGCTGGTCAGACATCTGAGGATGCTCAAAGGAGGCACCCCCCCATGGTTCTAGAAGCTTAAACTCTACAATTAAAATTGATGACAAGAGGATTGTTTGGAGGCTAGGTGAGGCTAGGTGAATTGGGGGTTTTTTTGTCCTCTTTAATGGGTTTCCATTTGTTTGCTAGGAGAAAGACTCCTAGGTGATTTGTCCTTTTGTCCTCTCTAATGGGCCTCCATTCATCTGCTAGAAGAAGAAACTCCTCCCTGATCTTCCAGTATCTTTCTATAGCTATGCAAACAATTTCAATGGTTTCATTCCTAGTATCTTTCTGTAGTTATGCAAACCATCTCAGCAGTTCCAACCACCCCCCACTCACCGCTGAGAGGTATGACCAAAAAACCTGGTTCCCTGACCACTGATCATGCATGAAACATAGCAATGAAACTGGATATGCATTAAACAAAGCAATTGTCTTCCTTCACTGCTACACCAGTACAACAGTCTACGTACAGTAAACCCTACTCTCCTTTTATTTACAGGGAACAGTCCCTTTACTCTTTATTTTCAGAGGTTAGAGGAGAAGCTATGAGGTTGGGGCCGGATTCAGTCCCCTTTTTCATTATCTATCCCCTTCTTGGATTTCTTTTTTTTTTTTTTTAATTGGTTTCAAAAAAAAGCATTTACATAATACAATCAAAAGAAAATCAGAATAATACAAACCAAATCAGATGCAATAACATCAAACAGGAAAACACCATTGATATAGCCCACATCAAGGAACTTAGCTGGATATAAAATAAAAGGCCATATTCAGGAAAATAAGACACAAGGCCCACAAAGGGAGGCAACAACTTATTCTGGGACACTCTGTACTTCACTAAGTGCCTTCCGCTTCTCAATCAAAAAACTTTCCAATTGGGTGACATCAGTAAAAATATAAGAAACATCCTTCCAGGTAATTACACATTTGCAGGGGAAACGTAGAAAAAAAGAGGCTTCTCCTAAGGACAAAACCTGTGGCTTTAAAGCCAGAAATTGTCTACGCCTAAGCTGGGTGCTACGAGAAACTTCAGGGAAAACATTTACAAGATGACCACAGAACTTGACAGTCTTGTGTTTAAAAAAAGCACGTAGCACACTCTGCTTAACATCCTTAGTCAAAAATGTCACCAATAAAGTGGAACGAGAATCAATTGTATCTAGGGAGTCCTCTAGAAAGGCTGTGAGGTTAGTAATAGTAGGTTCAATTACATCAAACTCCCCCTCAACCGGATTAACTCTCTTAGAGTTAGGGGAAATATAATACAGCTGTACTACTGCAAAAGATTCCGTAATCAGTAAGACTTCCTTAAGGTACTTATCTAACAACAACTTAGGAGCGAGGAGTCTAGAAATGGGAAAATTTAAAAAACGCAAGTTACAAGAACGTGCAGAATTCTCCAACGCTTCAATTTTATTATGGAGAGTCAGTGAGTCCTTAATACCAGCTGCCTGAGCAGCGTGTACAGTCCCCATCTGACCCTCCAATTTTGAAATAGCAGTATTAAGTAAAACCGTCTTACCATCTAACTGCCGTAAAGAGACAACAGTCTCTTGAGAAAATTTAGCCAAAGAATCAAAAGTACCAGTGATCTTACTATCTATAGATTTTAGGACTCCCCAAACATCTTTTAAAGTAATCTCAGTATCAACAGATATAGTCGGGAGTGCAGCAGCACTACCCGACTCAGCAGAGAGAACCGGTTTAGGTAGGGAGAAAGAATCAGTTAAACCTCTTACCTTATCAAGGGACTCCCCAGTAGAAGCGGGAAGCTCCATAGTGAAAGGGCACGGTGGAGGAGATCTGCCCCCTGAACTCAGGGAGGCGCCCTCAGGAGACGAATGGGCTATTGGAAGCAAAGAAAAATGCTTATCCAAGGGACCCGTCAGTTTGGTAACACCGGCAGGGTCACTCCCAGAAGCACCACGACCTTTAGCCTTCTGTTTCCCCATGACACGGGGGAACGAATACTAAATTAGCAACGTTAAAACAGACTGATAAACAACAAATAAACCTGCCTTCCTTCCGCATCCAAGAAGCATGTAGCCACTAGATGACGTAACACTAGCATCGCAGTGGCGTCGAAGGGGCGTCAAAGGGGCAGAACCTGCCACTTTGAACACGCCCCTTCGAACCACGCTCCGCGAAACACGCTCCGCGGAAAGGAAGGCTGACTATAAACAAGGACAGAGCAGAGGGGTCCTCTCACAGCTGTGGGTTCTCTCTCCCCTGCCTGTCCAGTAGTCCGGGGAAGGTCCAACGGCCACACAGCACGCTGCACTCAGCAGCAGTCCCTGAGGCCAACAAAATGACCCCAGATGCCTCCAACACACTTTCCAGCCAAGCTCAGGTAACAAACAAGCTGGCAGCTTTTATACACGCAGGGGGGTCCTCTCACAGCTGTGGGTTCTCTCTCCCCTGCCTGTCCGGTAGTCCGGGGAAGGTCCAACGCCCACACAGCACGCTGCACTCAGCAGCAGTCCCTGAGGCCAACGAAATGACCCCAGATGCCTCCAGCACACTTCCCAGCCAAGCTCTTGGATTTCTTTTTTAAACATTTTCTAAACTGTCCCTTTCCCTGCAATCAGTAGACCTGGTGTTTTTCACTGTTTGGGGACACAGGGGTGATTTGTTAATAACTTCACCTTTTACTGAAGAGTATCAAACCTCTTTATCTACAGAGGTTGTGATAAGGAAGCTTATCATAGCTCAGGTAGGAGCTATAGAAAAGATGATGTGACTCTGAACAAGCAACCTGTCAGTTCTGGTAGAAGCAAGAAAACAGAGTTTTCACGTAAAAGACTACCAGTCCCAGAATGCACCAGGTTTCCAGCAGCCATGAGAGGGGCTGAAGTGAGAAAATGTGTGTGCAATCAAGAGAGCTATGAGGTAATCCCTAAGCACTCATCTCAAAGGGCAGGGCCTGATTCAAGACAGCTGCGCTGTGTTAGGGAGCAGCACACATTAGAACAGGATAAGAATAGAGCTTATGCTTCAGATAACAGTTTTTCAAGAACAGCTTCAGGAAGAGATACAGAGGGGAGAGCTTCAGCAACGGCTACAAGCACCAGTATCACCTGGAGAAACAGAAGCCAAGCCAAGCAGATAGAGAGAGAAGAAAACTCTCTGGAAGGAAGAGAAGAAAGGCCATTGGAAGGTCTGGGAGATTCCAAGGCAGTACTTATACTGGGAGGTATTCCAAAAGCCAGCAGAGTCCATTGGACTGGATTCAGCCAGAGGAATGGAGTGGCAGAGATAGGAATCACCAGTGGCTACCTGGAAGAGAGAAGACTGCATGTGGAAGGGACTTTCAGACCAAGGCCAGAAGGTATGTGAGAGGAGATCCAGTGTCCAGGGATCAAGATTGGAAGGCTGGACATCAGAATTGGGTTACATATTGGCCAGGCTATACAGAGAGGAATAATGATAGCAGGAGAGGCTCAGGTATGAACACTGATCCAGACCCTATCTATAACAGAGAATGGCAGCCAGGGAATAAGCATTCTCATGATAGTGCCTTAATGAAAGACTCGTCTGTGCCAATGTATGATAGTGACCATATGCTGATTGATGAAGAGGGAGATACAGCAAATGAAACTATTTATATGGACTGTTCTCTATCTAAATGCTATTGCTAGCTTTCTCTGAGCAAACACATCAGCCATCACAAAGAAACCTAACTTTGTTCTTTATTTCCACTGCAAACAGCTCTTAAAGCAGGATTTGGGCTCACACAGTAGCAGCCAGCCAGCTAAAGGCTTTCAGCTGGTCCATTGATAGTAATTAGGGCTGCACCTGATTGTGTGTGTGAGCAAGGGAGAATCACTGCTGAGATCGGCGTGGAAAATAAGCAGAAGTTAACCTAACCAGCAAAGTTTATTCTTTACTTTGTGCCTTTGTATTTGGTAATTACTTGCTAAGAAAACATTAGCTAATTGCCTGACAAGCTGAAGGTTGTTTTCTGGTTTACTTTGTGACTTTTTGTTATCCCTTTAAACACTGCAAGCAAGTAACCTCATTTATAGTGCTATCAAGCATACATGTGCTGGGTGAATTAAACCCCATCAATAAAAGAAGTATTTTATTGATCTTACCACTTGGTTTCACAACTCAAATTATTGTCATCAGCTGTGTTTGGGAGTGAATGAACTACAATATCCACAATACCTTGCAAGAATCATATGAATATATGCATCGTCAAGATTGTGTAAGTTCTCACCCTAGGCAGCCGTCTGACAAATGGCGTAGTTTTTCGGATTGCTCTTGCACCAAGAGGATTTACTTGTTGTGGATTACAAATAAAAGTCAAGTTTAAAGCTGTAAGAAGATTTTTTTCCCTCGTCTGCACTTTGGAGGAAAAGTGGTTGTTCCAGGAAGCTGTCCCAGAGGAAAAGACCCTGTGCAAAGATGGATTCATCACTGAGACAAGGTAATATGTACCTGGGCATGTCTAGTGGTGGATGTGTGTAAGCACAGGGGGTAATTGAAAAAAAGTTGAAAAAAAAAAAAAAACCACACCTGGTTGGAAGGTGCTGCTCTTGGGTTTTTCTTTTTTTCTTTCCTTGCAGGGGTCAAGATGGATCCGACGGAGATGGCTCAGTCGATGGCAGCCCAATTTTGCAAGCAGCAGGAGCTATCACAGCAGGCCCAGGACACTGCTATGAAGGCCTTAATGGAACAGCAGAAACCAGTGCTTGATCTGGTGCAAGCTCTAGTTCAGCTGCAGAGCCAAAGTGGAACAGATGCAAGACCAGCAGTTAGTACTGGTGCACCACATGTGAACACTGTGGGACTCAATCAAGGGATTGGGGCATTTAATTTTGGGAAATTAACTCCAGAAGATAATGTTGATGATTTTCTAGAGTCTTTTGAAAGAGTGGCACAGGCTTTAGCATGGCCAGAGACCCAGTGGGCAGTAAGGCTGGCAGCCTCATTAACTGGTGAGGCACTAGCAGCTTACAGAGCAATGCCAGCAGCCCAGGCTTTGATTTATAAGGATGTAAAGGCAGCTATTAGAGATCGCCTAGGGTTGTCTATTTCAGAGTATAGGCGAATGTTTAGAGCTGTTACATTGAAAGTGGGTGAGACACCCAGGGCTCTGAGTCAGAGAATTAGAAGTCTAGCTGTAAAATGGTTAGAGCCTGAGCAAAAGACAGTAGAAATGTTATTAGATAGTATAATGCTGGAACAATTTATGCTTGGGGTACCTAAAGATTTGAATGTTTTTCTTATACAGCAAAATTGCCAAAATCTTGGAGAGGCAACCATGCTAGCAGAGAGATTCTTGGAAGCCATGCAGGCTTGCCATAGAATGGGTGGCCCTCTAAAGATGGATGCTGAGGCTAGATGTGCTGTATTAGAAAAGAGAATAATTAAGAATGTTTCAGAAAATGAATGTACTGTATCAAACCAGATGACACAGTGGAATAGAAAAAAATGTTTCAAGTGTGGAAAAGTGGGACACTTAGAGAAGAGATGCCAGACACACACTAGTTTAATGGGTCTGGATTTAAAACAGCCCAAGGAAGGATTTCTTTTGATGGTTGATGTGCAGGGAATTACCACAAATGCATTATTAGACTCTGGGGCAGACCAGAGTATGATGTCAAAAAGGCTTTGGAAGAGGATAGAGGCCCAAGAAAGATTTGTGCCTAGAACCCCTGAAAGCCAAGTTCACATCAGATGCGTTCATGGTGCTGCAACATCATATCCCACCTAAAGGTTTAAGGTTAAGTGCCTGGGGGAACAAGAGGAAGTCCTATTAGCAGTGGTGCCTAGGCTACCCTTTGATTTGGTCCTAGGAAAGGACTGGCCAAGATTTAAGCAGGAACTAGTGAAAGGGCTAGGAAAGAAGGAGGGAGAAGGTTTAATAATGAAAATAGCTCCCGGGCCTTTCTTTGGAAGTCCTCAGTCCCTAGCTAAAAAGATGGTTAAGCTTCCAGAAGGCCAAACTATGGGTAATAAGAGGAGCCTTGTATCCACCCGCTCGCAGGCTAAGTTAGAGAGTCAGCAGAAGGAGGAGGGGGAGCAGGCAGAGTTATTAGGAGATTTACCCTCTCATGATGATTTAATAACCCCATCATCTGGTAAAATAAGAAAGTTGAAAGCACAAAAGAGGCGTGAGAGACTTTGCAGAGCACAGGGTAGGGCTGAGATGTTAGCTGGTCAAAGTTTACCCTGGGTGCCAGCTGAGTTGGTGGCAAAGTTTCCTAACTTTCCACAAGAACAGCGAGCTGATCAAGCTCTCACCCGAGCTTTTAAGTATGCTCAGGAGGTCAGGGAGGAGTTGCCCAGATTCAGACTAGATAATGACATATTATATAGAGAGAGTCAGGACCCCAGAAATGGTGCCATACGTAAACAATTGGTGGTACCCACAACTTTCAAAGGGCTAGTACTTAGACTAGCACATGATCATCCAGTGGGAGGTCATAAAGGTATGCAAGGAACGCTGGATCAAATACTTGTGCGTTTTTACTGGCCAGGTATATTCAAAGAAACTGCCCAGTTTTGTGCTGCATATCCAGCATGTCAGCGAGTTACAGCGGCTCACCCACCGGTGGTGCCATTGATCCCCATGCCAATCATCACAGACCCAATTGGTCGCATTGCCATGGATATTGTAGGCCCATTAGTTAAAATGCCCCGAGGTTTCCAATACATCCTAGTTATGGTAGATCAGGCAACAAGGTTTCCCTGGGCCATACCATTGAGGAATGTTTCTGCAAAAACAATAGCTTTAGAGCTAGTAAAATTGTTTTGTGAAGTGGGATTCCCAAGAGAGGTGTTGACTGACCGAGGGTCCAATTTTGTATCCAAATATTTGGCCCAGGTCTGGGATGCCTTTGGCATTCGTCACGTGAAAACCTCAGCCTACCATCCACAATCAAATGGTTTGGTGGAGAGATTCAACCAAACTCTCAAACAAATGTTGAGAAGGGGGTTAGCAGGAGAGGTAAAAGAATGGGATATGTTATTACCCTTTGCCTTATATGCCTGCAGGGAAAGAATTCAAGTGTCCCTAGGTGTAACTCCGTATGAGTTGATGTATGGTAGGGCTCCCCGGGGTTTGTTGGATATTTTGAGGGAACAATGGATTGATCCTGAACCAGGAAGTCAGGAGGTGCCACTGTTTCTACGTGACTTGAGAGCACGTTTGAAAAGGACGTCGCAGGTTGCTGAGAGGAACCTGCAGGACAGTCAAGTTCGCCAGAAAGGGTGGTATGATAGAAAGGCCAAAAGCCGCCAATTAAGCATTGGTGAAAAGGTTTTGGTTCAAGTAGCAGGAACTGCTCCAAAATTTGAGGTACAGTGGAAAGGGCCATGGGAGGTTGTTAAACAAATAAGCCCAGTGTCTTATATGGTAGAAAATGCCAGAGGGCGTAGGCAGACCTACCATATTAATGTACTTAAGTCTTGGAGGGAGAGGCCTGTAGATAATGACCTTGAACCCAGTCAGGAAGTAAGTGAGCTTCAAGAAGATAACACTCTCGTAGGTATTACGGACTGTAGAGAAGAAGTTTCACCAGTAAAACCAGTCCGTAATAACTTAAGCAGGGGGGTATGTGATAAGGAAGCTTATCATAGCTCAGGTAGGAGCTATAGAAAAGATGATGTGACTCTGAACAAGCAACCTGTCAGTTCTGGTAGAAGCAAGAAAACAGAGTTTTCACGTAAAAGACTACCAGTCCCAGAATGCACCAGGTTTCCAGCAGCCATGAGAGGGGCTGAAGTGAGAAAATGTGTGTGCAATCAAGAGAGCTATGAGGTAATCCCTAAGCACTCATCTCAAAGGGCAGGGCCTGATTCAAGACAGCTGCGCTGTGTTAGGGAGCAGCACACATTAGAACATGATAAGAATAGAGCTTATGCTTCAGATAACAGTTTTTCAAGAACAGCTTCAGGAAGAGATACAGAGGGGAGAGCTTCAGCAACGGCTACAAGCACCAGTATCACCTGGAGAAACAGAAGCCAAGCCAAGCAGATAGAGAGAGAAGAAAACTCTCTGGAAGGAAGAGAAGAAAGGCCATTGGAAGGTCTGGGAGATTCCAAGGCAGTACTTATACTGGGAGGTATTCCAAAAGCCAGCAGAGTCCATTGGACTGGATTCAGCCAGAGGAATGGAGTGGCAGAGATAGGAATCACCAGTGGCTACCTGGAAGAGAGAAGACTGCATGTGGAAGGGACTTTCAGACCAAGGCCAGAAGGTATGTGAGAGGAGATCCAGTGTCCAGGGATCAAGATTGGAAGGCTGGATATCAGAATTGGGTTACATATTGGCCAGGCTATACAGAGAGGAATAATGATAGCAGGAGAGGCTCAGGTATGAACACTGATCCAGACCCTATCTATAACAGAGAATGGCAGCCAGGGAATAAGCATTCTCATGATAGTGCCTTAATGAAAGACTCGTCTGTGCCAATGTATGATAGTGACCATATGCTGATTGATGAAGAGGGAGATACAGCAAATGAAACTATTTATATGGACTGTTCTCTATCTAAATGCTATTGCTAGCTTTCTCTGAGCAAACACATCAGCCATCACAAAGAAACCTAACTTTGTTCTTTATTTCCACTGCAAACAGCTCTTAAAGCAGGATTTGGGCTCACACAGTAGCAGCCAGCCAGCTAAAGGCTTTCAGCTGGTCCATTGATAGTAATTAGGGCTGCACCTGATTGTGTGTGTGAGCAAGGGAGAATCACTGCTGAGATCGGCGTGGAAAATAAGCAGAAGTTAACCTAACCAGCAAAGTTTATTCTTTACTTTGTGCCTTTGTATTTGGTAATTACTTGCTAAGAAAACATTAGCTAATTGCCTGACAAGCTGAAGGTTGTTTTCTGGTTTACTTTGTGACTTTTTGTTATCCCTTTAAACACTGCAAGCAAGTAACCTCATTTATAGTGCTATCAAGCATACATGTGCTGGGTGAATTAAACCCCATCAATAAAAGAAGTATTTTATTGATCTTACCACTTGGTTTCACAACTCAAATTATTGTCATCAGCTGTGTTTGGGAGTGAATGAACTACAATATCCACAATACCTTGCAAGAATCATATGAATATATGCATCGTCAAGATTGTGTAAGTTCTCACCCTAGGCAGCCGTCTGACAAGGTGCGAAATTACAAATCCAGGACTCATACAGACATGCAATCCTTGCGCTTCGTCCAAACCCAGCCAATCCCCTCGCGGGGGTATGGAAACGTGGATAGGGACACACACCCGCTTCATACCAATGTACGTACAGTCTCAAGTATACACCAATCAATCCTGAAATATAAAGACCTAATGTCTGGACAAAAACTTTCTTTCCCTAATCTTTCCCTAATGTCACAACTAAACACAGAGACACTCTAACATTTACAGAGACACTCTAACAGTTTCTACATAACAGCACATTAACTATATGGACCAGCCATGAATCTATATAGGGAAACTGGTCCGGATGCTCCTTCACTACAATTTAGCCTCCGGACCCCATGCTCTAATCACAATTTACAGTGTAAATCTTCTAATCTCAATTCAAGGAATGCAATGTTCAGTGTAAATTTTCTAATCACACTTCTGGGAATACAATATACAATATAATCCAGGTAACAGGCAGAGTTTGGTTGCGCAAAACACACAGGACCACAACGGGAAAAAGAAAGAGGGAAAACAGAAAACAGAGACGTCTCAGCAGCAAATACTCATACACTCTCTTTCCTCAGTAGTAGCTGTTACAAATACACATTACACACACTCTCTCTAGCTGTAGCATAGGATTTAACTTTTACCATGAGGATAATAGTAATATGAGAAATATAGCTAGTTATTTTTCTAATGTCCACTAGATGGAGCTCCAGGATCACTAGCACAAAAGAAACCCCCAACTCTAGAAGCACATGGCAACACAAAAGAAGCCCCCAAGTATGCTTCATCAGAGACAGCGTGTGTAGGCTCTAAATAAATCGCCCCGATCATCGGAGAATTGCGATCAGCGCAATTATTAATAAACAGCTTGAAAGGCACACTTAAGGGGGACAAGTGCTAATGTTTTTGGTCATTTTAAGAAGCTTTGGCAGCGCTTTAAAGTACCCGAGGTTACTGCAACCATTTTTGGTGCTACCTCCCCCTCCCCTTTTTCCCCACAGACTGGACGAGCAGTGGTTTCAGGGATTCTGGGGCCCTTACTCGGACTGCTCGTTACGGGTGATCATGCCGCTACAGGTTCACAGAATTTACCAGATTTACCAGAATTTCCAGATACAGAGATACAGAACTACCCAAACAGTAAAACAGTAAGGCAGTAGTACTCACCAGACCTCTGATCAGAGAGAGTTTGGATGCCAGTCTATCCAGCCGGTTTTCAATCGGGGGGTCAGCCGCAGGGACCGACTGACCAGACAAGTCAAGGTGTCCTTCTGGAGCACAAAGGGGCCCGGGGTGCCAAGGACCGTTAATCACCTGGAGGGGCCGGTCCCTGACCGGTGGAGGCCCGATGCTGGAAGAGCAGAAGTCTTCCCAACGTGGGTGTGATGAGAGAGGCTTTTTGTTTAATTTAAAAGGGTCCCACCTGGGGTGCCAAATGTTGCAGCCAAGCAGCTGAAAATGCTCTCATTCTCTCACTCACCCACAGAAGGAAGCACACAGACAGGCTGGAATGCAAACAGGATCTTTTAATGTGCACACAGGTTCAGACAGAGAGCCGGTACCCTCCACAAAAATCTGAGCCCCGAAAGACGTCCTACATTGTCTTATATACAGTACATTTTTAAACTCATTCTACAATCTCATTCGTCTCAGGTATTTTCTGTCCACCAATCAGCAGCCCCTGGGGAAGGTGCCTGAGTGACCTGGGGAAGGTGCCTGGGTGACCTTTCCAAACCGGTATGCTCTGGTCTGCTGATTTCTGGGCAAGGGGGTATTGTGCTCAGGCCTGGAGGGGGGGGGGAAGGGTGCCTACTGAAACCTTTATGTCTTTTTTTAGCAAGCTGATCACTATGTAAAATCCTCATGGCTTGGGGGGAAGGGTTACCCACAGCTAAACCTTATGGCTGCCTCAAAAACAGAGTTGTAACATATATTAACTGAAAATTTGCACTGATTTTTTGTGACATGCAATTGTGGCATATCTCAAATTTACATGCCCACACACCACTTTCCTCTGTGAATGCAGACTTAACTCCATGTACCATGTTTCACAGAATAGCATGCAATATACCAAAATGAAATATCTGCTGACTCATGCTGCTACCTCTTTCAAGAAGGAGGCCCTAGCTGTCAAGTGGGTGCTTGAAACCTTCAAATACTACTTCCTCAGCTGCTGTTTATGCTAATAATGGGCCATCAACCCCTCAAGTGGCTGGCTTGACATGAGGATTTGAACAGCCATATTATGCGGTGATTTTTGAGTCTTCAACTCTACCGGTTCCAGGTCTGCCATAGGGGGTAGTCGGACTTCCTTTCCTGGGTGAGGCAGGTGTTCAACATGGTGTGGTTGACCTGAGAGGGAGGGTGTGTGATGGGGTGTATAGAAAGTTACCCGTCCCTCTCAAAAGGAATTAACAGGAGGTATCTTGCCCCAACCACAAGGAACACTGCTGCCATGCTTGAAATACTGGCAGCTTCTGAGTACCAGACGCCTCAGCCCGAAGGGAAAGAGAGCTGTTATAGGTGAAGGTGCACTACCTAGGTTTTTGGTATTTTCCTAGAGTGGGAACAACTGTGACAGTACTGTGGGAAGTAGTCTTTTCTCTGGTGTTTATCCAATAGGCACTTATTTAATTTCTTTTTTGCAAGTCACTTTACCCTCGGAAGAAGAGGCCTGGCAATCTACTTTCAGTGATACATTGCCAAGAAAGCCGAGTCAGCTGCGTCACCAGGAGTCAGCACTGACTTGATGGCACTAAAAAAACTAATAAATTGTTGTTTATTGATTAAAAGCTTAAATCATAAGCTCTAGGTGTAATACAGACCACACACAATTTTGGTAGTCATTCTCTGGATTAGCTCAGCTCTGCCAATATTCAGTTTTCAAGGTGGGGTTTCATCAGAGACACGTAGAAAGGTAATATTCCTTCCTTCTTTCTATGAGTGATACCTCTTTTTGGCACCCAAGTACCCTATTAGCTACCTCAAGGTCATCAGAAAGGATGAACCCCATATTTCTTTATTTTTTTGGTTGCTGCTAGATTTTCTCCTCCAGAAGATATTTGTTCATTGAATTTCTACATCCCAAATGCATTGATTTTGCTGTTTTGGGTTTAAGTTGTAGTTGCCACACCTTTTGAGAGTTTTTCAGTTTTTTTAAATCATTTTTAATTTTATCTTTTCTCTGTGGCATGTCTATTCTGTTGTAAATTTTCATACTATCTGAAAAAGGCACTATTTTCTCTTTAACCATCATAAGAACATAAGAAATGCCATACTGGGTCAGACCAAGGTCCATCAAGCCCAGTATCCTGTTTCTAACAGTGGCCAATCCAGGTCATAAGTACCTGGCAGGTTCCCAAAAAGCACACAGTTTCCACAATGCTTGTCCCAGGGTAAACAGTGGATTTCCCAGGTCCTCTTTAATAATGATTTATGAACCTTTCCTCCAGGAACTTGTCCTAACCTTTTTAAGCCCAGCTACATTCAGTCATTGATGCCATATATAGTTTCATGGCTTCTAAAGTCATATCCTTCCTCTTTCTCTCTGCCACAAGGAAGTGGGCAAATACTAGGAATTGTACATTTAAACAAGTTTATGTGCAAACAATTGCGTATAAAGTTAAGCTCTATTTGAGCAGCCATTCATTACTGTATTCCACTGCATCCAGGCGCATAGGTAACATAAGCAACTGGTGTCAAGTTCTGATAAGTGCCAGAGCGTTGCTGTCATTAGCTTAATTTGATCAGGGCCTTGGTACAGCTATGCCACAGATTGACCCATAGAACAACTCTTCTTTGGGACTTTCCTGCAGTTGCACTTTGACAGGTCCTGTGGCATCTGCCCCCTCACATATATTTTCGTGGTGATAGGAAGCACATGCCAGATGATGGGGTGGGGCACTGCAGGGCTTGTCAGTGTGTGAGTGCAAGAGCTACTTGCACAAGAAGAGTTGCTGCTGCAGAGTAATCTTCAGCAGAGGGGCAAGTTTAATGGGGACTCTGGGATAAGGAAGATCCGAACAGGGGCGATCAGGGAGGGAAGAGACAACTCCACTGATTTCAGAAGGAGGTCCACTCTCCTGCTTTTCTCTTCCCCAATCCTCCCAACATGCTTGTGAGTACACATTGCTAAACTCCCAGCCTTGACTGTGCCCTCAAAGAAATCCTAAACCTAATGTGTCTGTAAACTGCCATGTATTCAGTAGCAAAGTGCATCCTTCCAATATGGCATTGGGATGCCTTAAACCTGGCAAGCTCCTAGAGGTTTTTTTGATGATATGCTGAAGGATTACTATTATGGGCTGTTAATGTTCACAACTTTTCCCAAGAGATTAATTAGCATTATATTGACATTGGGTATAAACTGCAGTGGGAACACCATATTGTATCATAGATTAATAGGAGCTTTTAAAAACCTGTTGTCCCTCTTTGACAGGTCTCCGTTTGTCAGTGTGACAGAATACTCACTGCTGAAAAACAACATTGTTCAACTGTGCCTGGAATTAACAACCATTGTGCAACAGGTAAGAGGCTGTACGTTGATTGTGATGGAAATGTGTTACCCATCATAAGGAGTTCAGAAAGTTTTCTATTGCAAAGAGGGACTGCAAGGTTCATAATATTGTAATGAAGTTGATACTGTATTGCATGATTTCGAGAAAAAGATCATCTAAAATAAAAAAATGACCAAGCAGTTTTTCAAAACACACAGGCCCAGAGATGCTAGAGAGTTTGCTACCAGGTGGGTGTCTAAAATCTGCTCTATGAAGAGCAAGCCCAAAACTGCCATATCATGCAAATAAAATTGTTGATTTTTCCAAATAATTGTCCTGAGAAAACTGTCATAACCCATAGTAAAATGGAGAGCAAAGAAACAGTTTACATCATGTGACATGGAAACAAAGGGGGCAAGTTACTAAGCTGTGGTAAAGTGATGCATTTTATCACAGCGATATTTAGCAATGGAATCAGCCTTTGGTAACTCAGTACTGCAGGTTAAGAACTCCTGCGGAATATATAAATTTGCTTTACTGGAGCTAGGGACATCACGTATTGTTGGCAACAGTAATGGGCCTATTCTCAGAGTGCCAACTAGTGAAATAAATTACCCCATCCCCGAACCCCCTCCAAACATAAAGCACAAGACCTCTTACCCTCAGTCCCCCAACTCAAAGCATAATTCTCCCAACCTCCCCAGCATTTAGTAGGGGGATTCACTGGTGCCTAGTGAGTGGGTAGAAGTAACCCCCAGTTGCTTCTGCCTCATCGAGCGCTTGCTTTTAAAATGACACCAATTGACCCAATCACTAGTCTTACTGTACTTACTACCTGTACAAATCCAGCTGCTTAAATAAGAGTTTACGTGCCCATATTTGTCAGCTTGACCTCTAGCGGAGTCCTTTCTGCCAAATCTACTGGAAATTTAGTTTATCAAGGACTTTGGGATTGGAAGAGTGCATGTAGGCCCACATTTACTAGCCTGTATGAAAGTTTTGAAATTTAGGGTGTAATTTCATCAAGTTTCTACATATGCATCTGGCCACATACTGGCATAAAAGCCTCTTATAAAATGCCAGCTGGCATAAAATGCATGCATTGGCATCAGCACATGTACTTTCCTGGTAGGCTTAGCCAGGGAGTGTGGTCTGAGATGAGTGCAGGTAAAATTTGTAAATACAAGCGTTGATTATGAAATACCTTAATCTACATGTGTACTTGCACAGATCTACTGAGAAATATAAAAACAAGGTTTGGATCCCCCTTTCCATTAAAGATGAAAGTCACTACGAGGATCATTCTAAAAGATTTAGTAATGGTTTGGACATCTGCAGACATGCACATGGGCGTCAAAATCACAAACATGTTTCCTTAACCACAAATACCGTTTGCAGATGTTTCCAGTATGGGGATGTTCATTTAGGCATGGGGGTGTGGCGGAGGTGTGTCTGGGGAGGGGTAATGCGCTTATATCATCACAGTTATTATTTTCTGTCCAAAGAAACCCAAGCATAAATACTTACTCCAAACATGATACTGACCTGCACTGCACATCTGAGCATCTGAACTGGCAGGCTGGGACATGCAGATCTCGTAGCGTAGTCGCCCACCTTCTGAAATACCCTTGCCAGCACGTCCAAGTACCTGATTTGGAGGCCGGGCGATTTGGGACATTCACATTTTTGAAATGGTCTACAGCCATGCACACACCTCACCTTGCAACCTGCACAGGGCTTGCCTCCATAACTGGTTACAGGGGCATTCATTATTCAGGGTGGAGATGGAGTGATTTCAGAAGGCATTTGTACAGTATGTGCTAGACATCCCTCCATAGCGAAGTTTCACAGAAATGAGCCTCTAAACCTTTAGAAATCCTATGTGTTTGTACATTAACTCTATGATTATTATAATCCTGAAGCAGGAGAAAATCAGAGAATACATGAATTTTATGTACTGTTTTCCAGGTCAAGAGGATGTAGAGTTGATATTCAGAACCTTAGTCAGTCGGTCAATGGGAGGTTAGCTGGCTAGGGTGCTGGCCGTGATATTCAGTGGTGACTGAATAGCTCCACAAACTGTTCCTTATCGTGCCTCCAGCTTAGTCCTCCACTTCTGGGTAGTGCACCTCCTCCTGCAGCCTGGAGACTGGACCAATCAGAATTCTGCCATCACTGGATGTAGCCTGCAGGCATTACCCATCAACCCCAGTGTGTCCAGTCTCCAGGCAGCAGGGAGACGTAGTGAGCCTAGCTCTGGGCTCACTTTAGCATAGGAAGGGCAATTTAGGCAGGGTTTGGGAGTTTTTCTCTTAAATCAACTATTTTTCTTTTATTTTCAGTTGCTTTCATTGATTTGTTTTGTTTCTTTTCATGCCTGTTGGCTGCAGATTTTGTATTATATAGTTGCTTTTTGGGAGAGCTGTTCCTTTCAGGGAACTAAACAGTTCTGCCCCGGGGGTTGTGTGAAGCTGACTTCTCCCATTTTTTGTTTGAATCACTGGTGTGAGAACTTGCCAGTTTGGATCTCTCCCCCTGGACAGTACGGGGGAGAGCTCCGCATGTCGTACCAGCGCTCTGTGTGGGTGGCTCGGACGACGGCTTGCCATGGCTGCAGGATGAGACCCTCAGCCTTTCAGTTGGCAAAGCGATTCTCTCCACGACAACCGCTCACGCCGGAGTTGAGTGACATCGTGAGGTGAGAGCCTATCTCCTTGTGCCTTAGCCGGGCCAATTCCTCCCAGTGGTCAGCACCGCTGGTAAGGTCTGCGGACATGGAACTTAATTCAGTCAGTTTTAAACAAGCGGAGCTTTGGGCGGGCCGGCTCGGGCTGGCGCCATTTCCTCCCTTGCGGGGGCCGCATGGCAGCGGTTCGTAGCGTGCCGCGTTCGGGGAAGAGGTCCTATTCTATAGAGAGGGCATTTTCTTTTACTTTGATTATTTTATTTCATCTGTTTGTTTAAGTTACTTGCTTAATTATTTACTTAATTAATTAACTTATTTTGTTTTTGGGTCCCTCTCTATTTTGCAGAAGGTTCCCTCGAATAAGTACACTAAACTGTTTCTAACAGGGCCTCCCTTCGGTCTGTTTCTTACAGTTGGGCACAGCTCTCACAGGGTTAAGCGTTTAGCTCCACAAACTGTTCCTGCACTATCTGTCATGCAGAGGTGGTATGTGAACAGAAAGAAGGCATGTCAGCACCAACTGAATAAGTGGCAGCATTTATCCGGGTAGCCTAATAGTCAGCCGGGACTTCGGTGGGCAACATGGCTACCTAAAGGTTGCTCCAAGTTGTTACATGCAAAAGTCCCAGCTGAATATTGTACTAAGCAGATAAGTGCTGGTTTATCCACTTAGTGCTGAAAAGCTGGGGAATTCAGCGACAGCTCCAGTTCAGATAGTGCTGCTTAATACCTCCCTGATATTTAAGTGCCATGGCCAACCGCTGTGGTGTTTAAATATCCGCCACTCTGAATATCAGCCCCTATAAGCTCAATTTTATACAGGTTTCTAAGTCAGAAAAGGGACATCCATGTCAGGATGTTCACAGTTTGTAGTATATTTTACAAAAGATCTTCTGAACACGGAACCATTTGCAAAATACCTATAAAGCAACAGGAAAAGTATAGAGGAATCAGCAATTTTACAACGAAACACATACAATAAAAGAGCGTCGTCACTCAGGGCATTATTTATGTAAGTGCTGACACATGTGTAAGTAGTGGAGTTTATTATCTACATGTTTAAATGTCAAAGTTTGAAAATTTGCACATGCCAAGGGAAGCCAATTAAGAAGCTAAGCTTCAAAAGTTACAATTTTTGTTGTCCAGGGTGATTTTGAAGACCAGAGAGGTAAGCATGGTAACCCCTTCCTCCAAAGCTCAGGTCTAAATCAGCAGTTATCTGGCAATATAATCTTTTATGTGATAATATTGTGTGTGCTATCATATTATAATAAAAGTTGCAGTAAGTATCTGAAAGACCCTGGAAGAGCTAGTGTTGGTTCATGGAAGCTTGTATAGTTTGACTATTTCGGATCTACAGGCAGATGTGTCATTGTGGAAAATTTATTACGTGTGACAATTTACAGTAAAACCAACATGGAATCCTGTATGCTTTCATGCAATGTGAAAATCTTTCAAAGAATTCCTGTAGAATGGAATGGGTATGCAGAGAATGCATTATCGTAATCCAACTCTATATGGAAATATTGCAGTTATATGCTGATACATCATTTGACTTTAAATGTGAACTAATGAATATTGGTGAACATTTAAAATGGTGGTACTCTTCCAGGTCTGGTATTAGGTCAGGGCCTAGGGCAGAAACTTGGATGGGAGCCCCAAAGCTCACTGGCAGGTTGTACCACCTTCAGCTTTGTGCAGGCTTGGGGTCCCCAGTGGCATAGGCACCTGGGGCATTTTCCCTGGCTGCCCCCACCTCCTAATGCTTGTCCTGTTCTCATCTTTAAGGATCTAAAGAGGCTACACCCTAGTTATCTCATAACCTGGTGAGTTAGGTGCCAGGATGCCAGCTTCCCTCTAGGGGCAGTATTGTTGAAAGTGCTGGAGAAAGAAGAGATGTGTCTGGAAAGGACTAGAAGAAACACTTTTTCTAGAATTAACCAATATGGTGGAATACACTGCCTAATGACATAAAACAGTATAAAGACTGCCTCAGGTTACAGAGGTAATTAAATATCTATCCCTCTGAGTAGGACCAAGGCCAAAGAGGATTAGAAGAACTGGAGTATGGGCATGGTTATAGACAGAGTTTACTGTTAGTTAGATGGTCTGCAGTTTATCTGTGGTGTAGTTTATCATTTTGTAAAGCCTTTAGTTATTTATTAAAAAAACTATAAAAGACCTTTTAAAGACATTCTTTTAGAATATGATTTCCCTTCCTCACAGTGTTACCAGTTCTAACTTAAATCCTTAACTACGCCTCTTAAAGTGCAGTTAAGGCATTGCATTGGTGATTTTTGTCTGATTATTGCATTGATGCTGGCATTAACATGGAGTCAATATTTTTAAGAGCTGATTAGGATATATTTTCATTTTGTCATCTGATTTATGAATGTAGAGGTCTATGCGATAAAGCTTAGCATGAATAACAGCTTTTAGTGTGCTATCAAAATAATGAGCCTTGCAATAAGCCTTATTGTGCATGCTAAAACATGGAAAAAGAAGGAGATGAAAGAGGAA
This sequence comes from Ichthyophis bannanicus, assembly GCA_033557465.1. Lineage (NCBI taxonomy): Eukaryota > Metazoa > Chordata > Amphibia > Gymnophiona > Ichthyophiidae > Ichthyophis > Ichthyophis bannanicus. The sequence continues at coordinate 190,048,472 of CM066036.1, forward strand.
GAAAATAGTTTCCTTCTGGGCTGACATCGTGGAGTGATATAACCAGAGAAATTAGGGAGATTCACTGGGTGATGGCCTAAGAGAAGGAAGGAGAGATCCTACAAAATAATCCCAGAAATAGTCCCCCCCCCCCCAGTTCTTAATTGAGATAAGCCACAATCTTGGCTTGCCTTCCATTCTTCAGTGTATCATGTATGACGAGATTGTACAAGGTTTACAATAGATTGGGTGTTCAAGGCTTTCCTTCTAATATATGAGGGACAATGTTCACTAATGCTAAAAACTAGCTAATAGCCCTTACGTCAGTGCTTTGGTGATGGCCTGCTGAGCAGCAGCAGGAAAGGAGGATGGGCTAGCTTCTTTTCATCTGTAGCTGCTGCTACTGCCTCCATTTGATTTGTTTGTCTGGAGCTTCAAGTGGTTTGTTCACACCCCTTTGTGACATCACGACTGGCCAGGTATTTTTTCAGGCCCACTGAAGTTGGAGGGGCACCACCAATGGGATGCCAAAGGAGCATGCTCTTCGGATAGCCCATTTGAGAATCCTCAGAAGTGGCTCTGGGGATATGGAAACCAGTGTTGATCTTGGGTCCTTATTTTTTATTCATTTATTTATTTATTTATTTTATTTATTTGCATTTCTTATATACCGCACTATTTGCGATCAGCGCAGTTTACATAAAACAAAAGGTATCCGACAATGAACAAAAGTCAGGTCATTACATTGAACAGGAACAAGTAACTTGGAAAACAGGGTAAACTATATACATATGCGTAGCATTGAATAGGTAACTGTATATATGTCAGATGAAGTTACTGGGTATAGATCATACTTGGTGGCTGGGGTTCGGGGCAGTCAGTGAGATATTTGATAAAGAGGAAATGTTTTAAGGCCTTCCTGAACTGGCTCAAGTTAGGGATTGCTCTGATGTGTGGTGGTTCTACATCCTTGCAATGAGCGTTTGAGTCAGGTTTTAAATGTGGTATAGACTAATTATGTGGAATTACTATATATAAACTTGTACATTTGAGTTTAAATATTTATAGATTATTTAATTATTAGTGCATTTTATATTTGTTTTTTGCATATTCAAGCTGTTAATCAAAAGCATTTATGCAGGTCAGTTGCCAGGCTGCTGAATATTGACTTAATAGAAATATACATGAAATCTGAAAAGCTTTACATCATTATTTATCCATAGTGCCGTAACTGCAATCTTTATATTGTGTCATTAGGTAGATGTGTAGTGTAGTATGATATTCTTCCAGACAAATTAATGTGATGCTCACTAAATGGAAGTTATTCTGCTGAATTCATTAACAATGTAGGAATACAAACAGGGTCTCTTATAGATACCCCTCTGCTCGGTTATCTTGTCCAGGCTCCTGAAGATACATTCCAGTTTCCAATCACAAAGTGTGACTACCTACACGATTTCTCCCTATTAAGAGTAATATTTTGTCTTCCACTTTATATTCCACCATCTTGGGTGGTTAATCATACAAGATCTTCACTTAGTAGATCTACCATATCTATGTGCAAAGTTTTGGTATAATCCAAACAAAACCAGCAATACTATTGTAGCTGCTGCCTGAACATCAAGCCTCCTAGATCACCCCGTGTTAACCTACTAAAACAGACCCGGCTACGTGTTCACTTGGATTTCTGCTAAAGCCTCTATGGGCCGATATTCAAAGCCAGTTCTACATTCACCAGCAGCCAGTGAATGTATAACTGGGTTTTCATGGATTTCCAGCCCTATACAGATGGTACTGACATGAGAATCTGACTGAACGGCCTGATGCTATCCATATAATGTGGGAATTGGTTTGGAGCAGAGTGAAGGCGATCTTTCAAATTATCTGGATAGCAGTAATCTGGATAAATTTATACATTTCATTTACGCCTACTGAATAACAGGCCTAAAGCAAATGGATAGCACTGGGGCAGTGAGCATATTATCCAGGTAATCAGCACGGCTAATTGTATGTATTGTGGTGCTCACTATCCCTATGAAGTTAAATGCCATCGCTGGTCTTTAACATAAGCTGGTCACCACATCAGCTAAAAAGTGAGCTGGGGCAATGAAAGGTTAGGTGACTTGCCCAAGCCAAAAGGGGCATCAGTGGGATCTGAACCCTGGTTTCTCCTCCAAAGAACTTATAATCTAAGTAGGTACCTGAAGCAATGGAAGATAATGTGATTTGCCCAAGGAAATTCATTGGTAGAAGTGGGATTTCAACCCTGGTTTCCAATCCGTTTTCTATTCATGCAGGAGGAGAGGCCTAGTGAAGTGTTTTTCATCCTGGTTCTCAAGGTCCAACTGACCACGCTGATTCTCAGGACTCCCACAATGATCATGTATGAGACATATCTGCATACCATAGAGACAGTGTGTACAAATATCTCATACATATTTATTGTGCTGCTAGATTATGCTTTCTGTTTTCTCCACTTTTAGCAGCTACAAATGTCTATTCTTTTGAAAGGACATGGGAAATATAAACATGTTGTTTCATAGTTTTTCACCTGAAATGACAGGAGGAAACACAAAATTCTGTTTTGATTTAATTCCAGTGTCAGTAATAGTTAACTTTGGCTGGTCTTGAACCTGTGATCTTTGGGTGAAAGGTACCAGGCTGACTAGGAACGATTCTGCCTTCTTAAAAGCTAGCTTAACCAGCCTCTTCTTAGCTGTGTCACCCAAACTTTCTTCACCATGGGGCTGAACCATACACAGATCTGATTGCAGAGGGGAAGTGTGCACTATACCATTTTTCAACAGCTTTTCATTTGGCGGCTGTTACCTTTCTAGCTATCCTGGCCCACAACTCATCTTCCACTGTCAGGGGATGAGATCCTAACCGGCTGCAGCTGTCATTCAATACCTCTTCTTCTGCAGGTGGAGAAACTAAACAGGAGTGGAGGAGTGGCCTAGTGGTTAGGGCAAGGTACTTCAGGGGAGAAGGTTGGGGGTTCAAATCCCACTAGAGGACAGCAACCTTGGGCCAGAAGGATTGGGGTTTCTAGTCCCACAGGTGCTCCTTGTGGTCTTGGGCAAGCCATTTAACCCTCCATAGCCCATGTTCCCTGTAAAATAGTTATCTCCAAGTTATAATGCCCTGTTCAATGTAATTTCAGTTTGTTCAATGTAAACTGCACTGATGCAGAATAGCATGGTATATAAGAGAATGTAAATAAATAAATAAGATGCATACAGACAGACAAAATCATCAACAACAAAAAAAAATGAACCCTCCTCAATAGGCACTGTTGCTTATATGAAACATGCCTGTGATGCAATATATAGAATGCTACCCATCCCTCTCCAAAGGGATTATCAAGTCTATTACAATTCCGCAAAGCCGTAAAGCATCACTTATTCACAAAATACTACCCAGAAGTGTCCATGGACACCCACACAGCCAACAGGCCTCCCACTCACACCAAACACCCTAGCACTTTAATCCAACCAGAAAACGGGTAGTCCCCACGAAAATCTACCTTACTACTATAGACTCATCCTACCCATGAATACATGTTCAATATTCACTCGAGTTTAAATATGGTACATAATTAAAGCATATAAATAGTATATTGTTTATTGTACATAGTTATCCCTGTTATTCCATGTTTTATATTCCCCTGTTCTCTGTAAACTCGATGTTACCTATACCTTGCAGTATATTTTGTTCGATGTACACCGCGCTGATTTTAATAGCGCGGTATATAAGAGATGTTAAATAAATAATAAATAAATAAATACTGCTTAAGAGAATCTGCAGCCCAGAGTTCATGGCTGGGATAGTGTGGCTCACAGAAAGAGGTTAAGAACCCAGCAGGCTGCAGGAGGAGGAAGAGGCCTGTGGAGCTAGAAATCTTTCCAAGGGAAGCCATGCAGAGGAGTTCTGAGGTAGGAACCTTTGCTGGGGTTGGAGGAAGAGCTGAGAGAACCAGCTTGTGGAAGTTTAACAAGCTGAGACAGAAGTAAAGTAGATTTTGTTTTCCCTGTTCTGGATTTAGCTTTGTGGAGGTTTAACAAGCTGGGGTAGAATAAAAACTACTTTTGTTTTCCCCGAATTGCTGTCTGGCCTGTGTTGTACAGAAAACCCCTCCCCCTGCCCCTACCACAGCACTTCATAGAATGAAAAAACCTGCAAATGACATAGGAAACTGACAAAACAATTTCCGTTTGTATGCCCACCCCTATTAGCAACTGAAGATCCCCTATGTTATCTCATGCAGTTTTAAATTCTGATCTCCAGAAACAAGCGGGAATGTAGTCTTCACATATGTGTATCGTTGGTACCGACGGAGCCTGCACGGCAACGCTCCCCAACGTCCAATAGGAATGCTTTTGGGAGCATCCCTCAGCACATGTGCGCTACCTTCCCACCTTTCCAACTGTCCCTCTTCAGTTCTTCATTTTCTGCGGAGCCGACAGGACTCATACGCTGTCACTGCAGAAAATTTCTTCTTTAATCTTGTTTTCTTGTGGTCGCGCTTGCCTCCACACGACGCCTACCGGTACCGCCGGTTCTTTTCTTTCTTTTCTTCTAAAAAAAAGTAATTCTGAATTGTTTCTCTTCAGAAACGTTCTTTTTCGGTGCTAGGCGCCATTTTGGGCACTAGGCCCCATTTTTCCTTAAAGATGGAAAAACCAGCTAGTAGTTTTAAAAAATGCACTGTGTGGCTGTACCATTTCCGTCACCGACACCCATGAGAGATGTCTTAAATGTTTAGGCCCTGACCATTCTCCATCTGAGTGTCTCTCTTGTATGGGAATGACTAAAAGAGGAAGACAGAACCGGGCTGCAAAGCTCGGTACCCTCTTTTCTTTGGATACCAGGTCCATTGCATCGACGTCTTCAAGAGCCTCTTCTTCCTCTCTTGGATCTCAGATAACTAAACATAAAAGCCGGTTCTTGAAGAATACTACCAAAAGCAGAGAGGTTCCAAAAAAGAGTAAAGTAGCCCAAATGCCCTCGAGTATGGAGCAGACAGAGCTTAAAGATCCCAAATTACCCATGTCTACCAATAGCCAAATTAATATGAATAAAATACAGTCTCTAAAATGCTTGTATGCAAATGCTAGAAGTCTAAAAAATAAGATGGGAGAGTTAGAATCTATAGCACTAAATGAGAGGTTAGATATGATTGGAATATCAGAGACATGGTGGAAGGAGGACAACCAGTGGGACACTGTGATACCTGGGTACAAACTATATCGTAATGATAGAGCTGATCAAATTGGTGGAGGGGTTGCGCTCCATGTTAGAGAGGGCATTGAGTCAGAAAGGATTAAAGTTTTGCAGGAAACAAAATTTGCTGTAGAATCTCTATGGATTGAAATTTCATGTAAAAAGGGGAAGGCCATGGCAGTGGGGGTGTACTATCGATCGCCTGGCCAGAATGAACAAATGGATGATGAAATTCTCAAAGAAATCAAGGAAGCTAACAGAAGTTACAGTGCAGTAATAATAATGGGTGATTTCAATTACCCCGGTATCGACTGGGTCAGTGTCACGGCAGGACATGCTAGGGAGATAAAGTTCCTAGATGACATAATGACTGCTTCTTGGAGCATCTGGTTCATGAACCGACCAGAGGGGAAGCCATATTAGACCTAGTCCTTAGTGGAACACCAGATCTAGTGCAAGAGATAAGGGTGTTGGGGGCCACTTGGCAATAGTGATCATAGCATGATCGCCTTTCATTTAATTAATGGAGGAGGGATAGTAAGGAAATCCACAGTACTACCTTTTAACGTTAGAAAGGGAGACTATGATAAAATGAGGAAATAGTTAAGAAAAAACTAAAAGGAGCAGTGGCAAAGGTTAAAGACTTACATCAAGCTTGGGTGTTGTTGAAAAATACTATCTTGGAAGCCCAGACCAGCTGTATTCCACACTTTAAGAAAAGTGGAAGGAAGTCCAAAAAAACTGCAGAATGGTTTAAAGGTGAGGTCAGAGAGGCTGTTGTTGCCAAAAAAGCATCTTTCAGGAAATGGAAAAAAGAGCCAAATGACGAAACCTGGAAAAAGCACAAGCACTGGCAAGTCAAATGCAAGGCATTGATAAAGCAGGCAAAGGGAGAATTTGAGAAGAAGCTTGCTGCGGAAGCAAAAATGCGAAATAAAGATTTTTTCAAGTACATTTGTAGCAAAAAACCTGTGAGAGAGTCAGTTGGTCCATTAGATGATTAGAGGAGTTAAAGGGGCACTAAGAGGCGACAAGGCGATAGCAGAGAGACTGAATGAATTCTTTGCTTCAGTCTTTACTGAGGAAGATGTAGGGATATTACCCATGACTGAAGTGGTATTTAAAGGTGCGGAAGAATTGAAGGAAATATGTATTACAACTATTAGATAAACTCAAGAGTAGCAAATCACCTGGGCCGGATGGGATACATCCAAGGGTGTTGAAAGAACTAAAATGTGAGATTGCAGACCTGGTAATCTGTGAACTATCATTAAAATCATCTCTAATACCTGAAGATTGGAGGATCGCCAATGTAACACCAATTTTTAAAAAGGGTTCCAGGGGTGATCCGGGAAACTACAGACCAGTGAGCCTCACATCAGTACCAGGAAAAATGGTAGAAACCATCATAAAGAATAAAATTACTCAGCATGTAGATAGTCATGGCCTAATGGGAGACAGCCAAAATGGCTTTAGACAAGGAAGATCTTGTCTTACTAATCTGTTATGTTTTTTGAAGGTGTGAATAAACAGGTGGACAAAGGTGAGTCGGTTGATATAGTGTATCTGGACTTTCAGAAAGCCTTTGACAAGGTCCCTCATCAGAGACTTTGGCAAAACTAAAGAGTCATGGGATAGGAGGCAGTGTACTACTGTGGATCAGGAACTGGTTAAAATATAGAAAGGAGAGGGTTGGGCTAAATGGCCAGTTTTCCCAATGGAGAAAGGTGAATAGTGGTGTACCCCAGGGATCTGTGCTGGGTCCGCCTCTTTTTGACATATTCATAAATGACCTGGAAAGTGGAATAACGAGTGAGGTTATTAAATTTGCAGATAACACAAAAGTTGTTAAAACCCAAGAGGATTGTGGAAAATTGCAAGAGGATCTTGATAAATTGGAAAACTGGGCATCAAAATTGCAGATGAAATTTAATGTGGACAGTGCAAAGTTATACACCTAGGGAAGAACAACCCAAACTATGGTTACACAATGCAAGGTTCCACATTAGGAACCACCACCCAGGAAAAAGATTTAGGCGTCATTGTGGATAACTGTTAAAACCCTCCGCCCAGTGTGCAGCGGCAGCCAAGAGAGCAAATAGAATGCTAGGTATCATAAGGAAAGAAATGGAAAATAAAACAAAAGATATTATAATGCCTCTATATTGTTCCATGGTGAGACCGCACTTTGAATATTGTGTGCAATTCTGGTCGCCGTATCTTAAAAAGGATATAGCATTATTAGAAAAGGTTCAGAGAAGAGCCACCAAAATGGTAAAGGGGATGGAAGGATACTCCTATGAAGAAAGGCTAAAAAGGTTAGAGCTCTTTAACCTGGAAAATAGACGGCTGAGGGGAGATATGATAGAAGTCTATAAATTAATGAACGGAGTGGAACGGGTAAACGTAGATCGATTGTTTACATTATCAGAATATAGAAAGACTAGGGAACATGCAATGAAGCTGCAGGGTAAACTATTTAAGACTAATAAAAAAATATATTTTTTCACTCAATGTGTAATCAAACTCTGGAATTTGTTACCGGAGGATGTAGTAAAGGCTGTTAGTGTAGCTGGGTTTATTTATTTATTTATAGATTTCAAAATAAACAGCAAGAAAAACAATCAAGCACATCTTGCTTAGAAAATGAGATTACACATGGGAGCATAAATATAAACAAGAACGCATAACAGAAAGAAAATAAACCTATGATTCCCATGCAGGCCAACGTTGTGAGGGGAAGGGAAAGATTCTAAGACCAAACAAATAGAATGGTCTAGATTAATAAGAATAAATAAACAAAGATACACAATATGGCTGTGAGGTACTCCAGACATCTCCATTAAGCAGAAAACAACTATCCCGTAGCATCAACAGTAGAGATCCTAGCATTTATAAATGTTAGAAGATCCGTAGGATTAGAAAAATAATACCGGATAGATTTATAAACGACTAGGCATCTACATGGATATCGGAGGAAGAAGGAACCTCCCATTTGCAACACACCCGATTTCAGAAGTAAAAACTGTTTACGCCGTTTCTGAGTTTCCCGAGTTAAGTCAGGAAACATAGAAATAGTCAAACCCATGAAGGACTCCAACCTCTTTTTAAAGAACATCTTAAGAAGCCAGTCCTTATCAGAGATCAAGGCACATTGAACAATCAAAGTAGCCGGTACACAGCCCCCACCCCCGGTATCCTCCAACAAATTAGAGACATTGAGAACTTCAAAATTAACATTAGAAACATTAGAAGGAACCACAGCATCTTTTTTGCCTCGAGGAAGATAATAAGCTTTTGTCAAAGGTGGAAACAGTTCAGCAGGAACTTTGAGAACTTCGTGAAGATATTTCTTAAACATATCAATCGCTGTTACACTCTGAGATTGTGGGAAATTTAAGACCCGCAAATTAGCGGCTCTAGCAGCATTTTCCAATATTTCCATCTTATAACGAAGAATCCCATTATCCTTAGCGAAAGCAGAAGACTGATCACAAAGAGAATCCAGCCGGGTTCCATGATCGGATATCAAATTCGCCAAAGAAGCACAGGTAGTTGCAACTGTCTCAATTTTGCCAGTGTTCTTAATTATACGCGAAGTATTATCCTGGATACTCAGGGCTAAGGCTGCGGTTTGAGATTGGACTGCTCCAGACAAGGCAGCTATAGCGTCCCAGATGGATTTGAGTGTAAAAGTCTTTGGTCTGGATAAGAGAAAAGGTGAAGTAGAAAGCGGAGTAGACGCAACCTGGGAGTTCCGTTCCCCGTATGATAGCTCAGGGAGTTCCGCCGAAAATGAATCATCCACCGCCTCCCTGCAGTCTGCAGGGGACTGTACAGACACCACCTCACGCAGCTTCCCTCGAGCGGCAGGCTCACCCCCCTCCATGGGAGGAGCAGATGTCGCAGCTACCGGAGCAGGGCTAACAGAAGCAAGGTGAATCGGCGGGGTTCTCTGTGTGGGGGAGAGAGATGTTTCCACATCCGACAGTGGCGAAGCGGTCTCTGTCCCACCCACCGCCAAGCCGGCTCGCACCTCCGCTCTCTGATCCGGAGTTAAGGTAATGAAACGGTCCATAGGACCGACAGAAGGTAGCTGAGGCTCTGAGGGAAGAGCCCTCAGCTTACCCTTTCGTTTCGGCATAGATTCAGAGAAAACGCTCAGCAGCCATCTTGAAAGAGCTCCACCCCCCTGTAGCTGGGTTTAAAAAAGGTTTGGACAAGTTCCTGGAGGAAAGGTCCATAAACCATTATTAAGAAGGGACCCAGGATATCAATGCTTGACCCAGTACAAGCATTGCGGAACCTGTGTCTTTTGGGGAAACTGCTAGGTACGTATGACCTAGATTGGCCACCGTTGGAAACAGGATACTGGGCTTGATGGACCTTGGTCTGACCCAGTATGGCATATAAAAAAGTAAAAAGTAAAAAAAAAAAAGGGTAGCTCTCCTGCAAAGCATCGAGAGGCCATTGGCATTGCCCTTGAAGGAACCACACCGGCAAAAAAGCCCCGGCGGGAGGCTACGGCCTCCAAAGCATCAACGGGGTTCCCACAACTACTGGTGCCATGCTCAGGGGTGCCGGCCGCCTTCACCGGTACCGACATCCAGGCATCGGCAGCATCGATGGACCAGAGATTCCTCACTATCGAACGCAGTATTGCAGCTCTCCTTACAGCTGCGGTACCGTTGACACCGATGGTTCAACGGGCACCGGCACAGATACCGGTACTAGCACCGACGGTACTGGCCCCGGTGTGAATTCTTCCCATGCCGTCTTTGCCTTGCATAGAAAGATCGGTACCGGATCAACTCGGTACCGACTTTGATCGATACCGGGACCATGCCTTACATGAACATCGTGATCAGAGATACTTTGAATCCTCTGATTCTGATGACTCTGATAATTCTGCTGGTACCAGAGTTTTTCTCCCGGAAGACTCTTCTTCTCCCCAATGCAGAATGTCGCCTCCAGAGGACATGTCCTTTCAGGATTTTATTCGTGATGTTGCCAAAAGCCTTCAATCACGATAGCTCCTGAAAAGGAACCTAGAGCAAAGGAATTGGAAATTCTCCAATATCCTAAGGCTCCAAAAGAGGCAGCCACTCTACCCATTCATGAAATTCTTCATGATTTAATGCTCAGAATGTGGGAGACACCTTTGACCTCATCTCCTCATTCTAGGAGGCTTAATACCATGTATCACGTTCCACCATGTCCTGGATTTCAAAAGACTCAGCTGCCACACCATTCCATGGTAGTGGAGTCAGCCATGCGTAGGATGAAAAGTGCAAAGAGACATGCATCCAATCCTCCAGGTCGTGAATGCAGGATTCTTGATGCTTTGGGGCGTCGACCTTTCAAGCTTCCATGCTTTCAGCTAGGATCAGCTCATATATCTTATATATGGGTATGTTCCTCAAGGAGGTCACAGGAGATTTGGAGCTTATGAGCCCACTTTTCCTACATAACAGACAACAGGTCTTCCTTACGCTTGTCAGGCATGCTCAAGATGGCTCCAAGTTTGTCAATCATACAGTCTTTGACTGCTTTGAATGCATTAGCAGAACCACTGCTATTGCCATTGGTGCACGACGGATTGCCTGGCTTCAGGCATCAGACTTGGAGATTTGGGTACAGGATAAATTTGGCAACATCCCTTACAGAGGAGATAATCTCTTTGGCAAAAATTGGCAGGAAAAGGCTAATGAGATAGATGTTGACAATATCACCTTAGATGGATTGTCAAAATCTACAGCCACTCCAGCCAGAAAGAAACCCTGTAAGAAACCCTCTTTCAGCAAAAAGAGGAAGTTTTATCCATCCTATACCCAGCAAAGCCAAGCTCACAATCAAGTTGCCCAAAAGGGACAACAGCAGCAATTAAAACAGCAGAAGAAGCCAAAAGGCCCGAGAGCTCAACCAGCTCCGCAGGTTCAGCCCCATCAAGGGCTTTGACTCCTTCCTAGAGAGCTTGGCCTGCCTGCCTCTGAGGAGTCGAGAACCTCTAAATATTCCAGGCAGGCTGTGTCATTTTGCCAACAGATGGCACCAAATAACAGCAGAAAATTGGACTCTGTCCATTGTAGGAGAGGGGTACAGGCTTCATTTTCACAGCATGCCCCCTCCTCCAATCTTAAGGCAGTTCAATTCTCAGACATCAGCAGACAGTCTGTTGGATCACAAGGTCTCAACACTTCTTGTCCAAGGGGCAATAGAGGAGGTACCCATTCTCCAGCAGGGTACAGGGTTCTACTCCCCCTATTTTCTTATTCCAAAGAAAACAGGAGGACACAGACCCATTCTAGACCTCAGGGAATTGAACAAATACCTGTTCTGAGAGAAGTTCAAAATGATTTCTCTAGAAACTCTTCTGCCATACCTTCAAAGTCAGGATTGGCTTTGCTCCCTAGACTTAAAGGATGCATATACTCACATTCTGATCCATCCAGATCACAGGAAGTTCTTACAATTCCTTTTCAAGGAAAAACACTTCCAATACAGGGTTCTTCCCTTTGGTCTGGCTTCTGCACCAAGAGTATTCACGAAATGCATGGCAGTAGTAGCTGCATTCCTGCGAAGCCTAGGGATTTTCGTCTTCCCTTACTTGGAAGACTGGCTCATTCGAGCCCCCACGGTTGCAGAGGCCAGCTCTGCACTGTCTCGCACAATGCGAATCCTCCAATATTTGGGATTGGTAATAAACTTCCCAAAATCCCAACTTGTTCTTTCCCAGTCTCTGGAGTTCATAGGAGCCTGTCTAGATACCAGACAGTGAAGGGCTTTCCTTCTACAGGCCCGGTATCTTCGCATAGTGCAACTAGCTTCTCAAGCAGCAGGAAAATCCTCCCTAACTTCTCGAGAACTGCTACAGTTACTGGGACACATGGCATCCACAGTCCATGTAGTTCCCTATGCTCGCCTCCACATGCGAGCAGCCCAGTGGACCCTATCCACACAGTGGACACAGGCCACGGGACGTTTGTCAGACAAGATAGCAAACTCTCATCGGCTGATCTTGTCCCTTCAATGGTGTCAGTCACTGGATAATCTTTCAGTGGGGTCTCCTTTCCAGCAACCCCTATTCCAGGCCACCCTAACAACAGATGCATCACAGGTGGGTTGGGGAGCACACCTGCATCATCTCTCTACCCAGGGAACCTGGACTCCACAGGAGGCTTGTCTTCACATAAACCTCCTGGAATTAAGAGCAATCTATTTAGCTCTTCGAGTATTCCATGCCCAGCTCAGCTACAAGACAGTCCTAGTCGAAATGGACAATCAGGTAGCCAATGTTCTATGTGAACAAGCAGGGTGGAACAGGCTCTCTGCCATTATGCAACGAAGCTTTGCGACTTTGGGCCAGAGAGCATCAAATCCACCTTCTCGTGGTATATCTTCCAGGCATTCAAAACCTTTGGGCAGACAAACTCAGCCGAGTATTGCTGCCTCACGAATGGTCTCTCCACCCAGACCAGGTGACAAAGATATTTCACATCTGGGGGACTCCAGACATAGACCTCTTTGCAAGTCCACTGAATGCCAAACCTCCCTGGTTCTGTTCCAGGATTCCGGCTCACAATTGCCAGGCAAGGGATACATTCCTCCTTCACTGGGGCCAGGACTTCCTCTATGCCTTCCCACCCATTCCCCTCATCCCCAAAATGCTTTTCAAGCTTCAGAGAGACAAAGGTCGTATGATCCTTATAACACCACGGTGAACATGCCAAACGTGGTATCCCCTGCTTCTACATCTCTCTCAAGCTGCACCTCTGGACTTAGGATGTGCTCCAGATCTCCTTTCCCAGGAGAGCAGGACGCTATGGCACCTGAATCCCCAGTCCCTGCATCTCATGGCCTGGTTGCTGAGAGCTTAAATCTTCAGGATCTCAACCTTTCCCAACAGATAAAGGATATCCTTCAGGCTTCTAGAAAACCTTCCACAAAACGTTCTTACGCCTTCAAGTGGAAACGTTTTACTATATGGTGTTCCCAGAGGGGGTTAAACCCCCTGGTGATATCTTTGGAGTCGATACTAGAGTACTTTATCAAATTCTGGTCTAAAGACCAATTCAGTAAGAGTCCATCTTAGTGCAATTACAGCTTCCTATAAGCCTCTAAATGGACAACCAATTTCCTCTCATCCTCTCATATCCAGATTTATGAGAGGTCTTCTTTTAACAAAACCTCCCATCAAACCACCACCGGTGGCGTGGGATTTAAATCTAGTTCTTGGGCAGCTCATGAAACCGCCTTTTGAACCTTTAGCCACTACTACCCTAAAGTTTTTGTCCTGGAAGGTCATCTTCCTAATTGCAATCACTTCTGCACGTCGCATTAGTGAATTGCAAGCCTTAGTGGCTGATCCTCCCTACACTAGGTTTCATCATGACAAGGTTGTCCTCAGAACTCATCCACACTTTATGCCAAAGGTGGTTTTGCCTTTTCATTTAAATCAAGCGATTTATCTTCCTGTATTCTTTCCGAGGCCTCATGCCTCTAATGCAGAGAAGAACATTCACACTTTGGACTGTAAAAGAGCCTTAGCTTTTTACCTACAAAGAACACAACAACATAGAAAGTCTTCTCAACTTTTTATTGCTTTTGATTCTAGTCATTTGGGACTTCCAGTCTCCAAGAGGACTTTATCCAAATGGATTGCACAATGCATATCCTTTGCTTATGAGATTAAGAGTCTTCAAGGCCATGTCACAGCTCATAATGTGAGAGCTATGTCAGCCTCTATGGCTAACCTTCACTTTGTGTCTATTGATGACATTTGTCGAGCAGCCACCTGGGCTTTGGTACATACATTTACAGCCCACTACTTCCTAGATAAAGCCTCCCATCGGGATGCCGCCTTTGGCCAGGCTGTTCTTCAAAATCTCTTTCAAACCTAATGCAACTCCTACCCACCAACCCTGGTGGGATGCCAGAGATCCATGGGAGGAAGCATGGCCCACCTCACCATAGATGACAGCTTCCTGGGGTCATCTCCCTGGCATCTTTAGCTAGGGAGTCCCCATATGTGAAGACTACATTCCTGCTTGTTCCTGGAGATATTGTAGTTACTCACCTGTAACAGGTGATCTCCAGGAACAGCAGGAATTTAGTCTTCACAACCCACTCACCTCCCCTAGGAGTTATCTCTCTATCTCTTTGTCTCTTTTCTCTCTTTCCGCTCTCCCTCTATCCTGTCACTCAGCTACAAACCTAACTGAAGAGGGACAGTTGGAAAGGCAGGAAGGCAGCACGCATGTGCTGAGGGATGCTCCCAAAAGCATTCCTATTGGACGCTGGGGAGCATTCCCGCACAGGCTCCGTCGGTACCGACGATACCCATATGTGAAGACTAAATTCCTGCTGTTCCCGGAGATCACCTGTTACAGGTGAGTAACTACGATTTACTGTTTAACCTTCTCCACCCACTTCAGAAGGGTGATTTACTCCTTTACCACATTCTCCTGATGTTGCCCTCACCTATTCCCTTAGATCCTCATATCATGATTCCTTGCTTTAAAACATTCCTTCCCTTCAAACAGGTTTGCTTCTTTTGTATTAATGATACCTTAAGAATGTTTTATTAATGATACCTTTAGAGTGTTTGAATGTCTCTAGTACATTTCCCTTGTCTTTCCTCTCCTCCTGAATATAAATATATAGATTTCTAAGGTTTATCTCATAGGGTTTCTGCTATAGAGTCTGCACCACTGTGATAGCCAGTTTTATTTGTGAAAGTCAGCCACTATCTGAGGGCAAACTTTCTAAGCTGCAAATTTGTTTGACATGTGATCCTTAGTGTTAGATTTTCTTTGTTTGCGTGTTGTGTTATACAAGACTAGAGGACATGCAATGAAGCTACAGGGTAAACTATTTAAGACTAATAAAAAATATATATTTTTTCACTCAATGTGTAATCAAACTCTGGAATTTGTTACCGGAGGATGTAGTAAAGGCTGTTAGTGTAACTGGGTTTAAAAAAGGTTTGGACAAGTTCCTGGAGGAAAGGTCCATAAACCATTATTAAAAAGGGACCCAGGATATCAATGTTTGACCCAATACAGGCATTGTGGAAAATGTGTCTTTTGGGGAAACTGCTAGGTACATATGACCTAGATTGGCCACTGTTGGAAACAGGATACTGGGCTTGATGGACCTTGGTCTGACCCAGTATGGCATATCTTATGTTCTTATGTTCTTAAGTATTTTAGACTTGCAGTGCGTGCTCGTCAGGTGCAGATGACTATGAAGATCCTCAGGGCAATTACTTGACTAGCATGGCAACTCCACTAAGATCTGTGAAGTCACTGTAAGATTTATGTGTTCTGTAGCCTCAGGGGTGTTTGGTAGAATCTCTGTGACTACCATACTATCTCACATAACAGTGATTTTGTTTATCCTTATATAGTAAATCCCGATTTGGAGCAAGATGGTCTTTTTTTTTTCAGACACTTGCATAAAATGCAGAACATTGGAGCAAAAATAAAGCTGCTTCTCTTCCTAGTGTAATTTTTTTTGTTTAGTGAAAAGATGGCATGCTATAACTTTTTGCTTAAAGAGAATTTTTTCTTTTATTTTGAAATGTGTATGGGTTCCATAGTATTTTTGTTGTAATTAATTTCTCAATGGATAGGGACTTCAGCAAAAAATATCTTTACTTCCCTATAATAAAAAAAAAGTTAGCAGATAGTAGGAAGCTGAATCTCATCAGCTAAGAAAGATGAAGTCATAGAAGGTTTTCTGTTTGCCTTTCATGGCCAAATATTCCTTTGATGTCCCGGCAGAATTCATCCTTATTCCTTCTAAAGTATAAGAAGTATTCAATTAGTCTGCTGGGCTGGATGTTTAACATAACTCTAACAGAGATGTTCAATTTATTGTACACAATCTCCTTTTAACCCTCCTTGCTCAAGGAAAGGCATTTTCAAGTAAGTCTGATCAGATAACTGCAGCCCATTGCTAGACTATTCCTTTAATTTGGTTGTCAGAACTGTCTAGGCATGCATCATCATATAAGATCAAAGAATGAGAAACTCATCCATATATAATATATTTGAAATTGCCTAGTTTGTGGAACAGATTTTATTGGTACTATTCATCGATGGTCCTCAGGGTCCACAAACAGGTCTAGTTTTCAGGTTACCACTAATGAATATGCATGAGATAGATTTACTTGCATGCTATCTCCATTGTTTGCAGATCTATCTCATGCATACTCATTAGGGATATCCTGACAATCAGACCCATTTACAAGTCTCAAGGGCTAGAAGTCAGAGCCGCAAACTTATCCAGTTTCGAGAGGTAGATTTTAGCTGAGTTTCGCATTTCTGACACCCTGATCTTGATGCATTATGGGATCTGCATCACCAATTTCATGGATAGAATCAAGGACCTCAAATACCACACTGCTTTGGAATGCAACTTCAAACCCAGGACCAGGGCCAGCCCGTCCATTGAGCAAGAATGTTTTTTGCACAGGGCCCCGCGTAAAGAACATTCTGCTTTTTTAAAAATTAAATTTAAAAAAAAAAAGCTGGCTGCTGCAGCTGCCGCCACGGCAGTAGCAGAATGGAGTGTCCCGCGGGGCCCCCTCTGCCCGGCTGAGCTCTCCCGGCCCGGCTGAGCCCCTTTGCGCCGGCTTTCAGATACGCGAAGGGAGAGTGTCTCCCTCGCGTCTCTGTTAAGCCCGCAGGGGCTGATGGGAAGCAGGGGCTGCGGGCTTAACAGAGACACGAGGGAGACACTCTCCCTTCGCGTATCTGAAAGCCGGCGCAGAGGGGCTCAGCCGGGCCGGGAGAGCTCAGCTGGGCAGAGGGGGCCCCGCAGGACACTCCATTCTGCCGCTGCTGCGGTGCCAGCGGCAGCAGCCAGCTTTTTTTTTTTTTTAAATTTTCCATGAGCCGATGGGGGGGGGTTAGGACTGGTAATAGGCTATGGAGGGGGTTAGGACTTGACTTGAGGTGGGCTGTGGGCTGTTGGAGGGGGTAGGACTGGTAATGGGCTATGGGGGGGTTAAGACTGGTAATGGGCTGTGGGATGATGGGGGCTGTCTGGAAATGGGGTGATGGGGGGTTAGGACTGGTAATGGGCTATGGAGGGGGGGGTTAAGACTGGTAATGGGCTGTGGGCTGGTGGGGGCTGTCTGGAAATGAGGTGATGGGTTAGGACTGGTAATGGGCTATGGGGGGGTTAGGACTGATAATGGGCTATGGGGGGGCTATGACAGGAAATGGACTGATGGGGAGGGGTTAGGACATGAGGTGGGCTGATGTGGTTAGGACTGGTAATGGGCTGTGGGCTGATGGGGGGGTAAGCCTGGCAATGGGCTATGGGGGCTGACTGGAAATGGGTTGATGGGGTTAGGACTGGAAGTGGGCTGATGGGGGGTTAGGACTGGTAATGGGTTATAGGGGGGCTTAAACTGAAAATGGGGTGATGGGGGGTTAGGACTGGAAGTGGGTTGATGGGGGGTTAGAACTGGTAATGGGTTGGGGGGTTGCTAGGACTGGAAATGGGCTGAGTGGAAGGGGAGGCTTGAACTGCAAATAGCTGATGTGGAGGGGGCTTGGAATGGAAATGGGCTGTGAGGGAAGGGAGCTAGGACTGAAAATGGGCTAATGGAGCAGCTAGGATAGGACTGGAAATGGGCTGTTGGGGGGAGCTAAGATTGGAAATGGGCTGTGGTGGGGGCTTGAATTGAAATGGACTCATGGAGGGGCTAGAACTGAAAGTAGGCTCATGGGGGGGGCTTGGACTGGAATTGGGCTGAGTGGAGGGGAGCTAGGATTTGACATGGGCTGATGGTGGGGCTAGGAAATGACTAGAAATGGGCTGATGGGGGGCTAGGATTGGAAATGAGCTGATGATGGGACTCGGACTGGAAATGGATGGGGGAGCTAGGACTGGAAATGGGCTGATGGGGGGCTAGGACTGGAAATGGGCTGATGCAGGGACTAGAAGGGAATGGATGCTAGGTGAGACTGGAACTAGAAGGGAGCTGATGTTGGGGGAGGATTAGAATGGGATGGGGCTGGGAGAGTAAAATGGAGAGGGGAAAAATATTTTGTGTGGGAGGGATGAAAAATCTACAATTGGCCGGGTATTGGGAGAGTAAGTGGGGATTGAGGATGGAGGGGTAAAATTTGTGTGGATGAAATAGGAATGAGGAAAGAGCAAAAGGAGAAAGATTAGTATGTTAAAGCAGATGTAGAGAGAGAGAATGGAAAAAAGCCTAGAAGAGAGAAGAAAGGACAAATGGACAGCAGACGATGGAGAGTTAGCAGAAAACATGAAGAAACCATAAGAAAGTGGCTGGAGCAATTGCAACTGAAAAAAATGCACAAAAGGTAGAAAGATATCTCTTTATTTTGAATTTATTAACTGGAATATGAAAGCTCTGGGAAATGTGCATCATTAACGTCTGTGCTTTGTTTGGTACAAGAGGAAATTATTTTATAGTTTTATTTCTACAGTGTTGTTGCACATTCCAAGTTTGGCTTTTGGGGTTCCCAGTTTAATTATTGCCTTCCTGTTTCTAAATTGTGATTCCTTGTTTGGTGATGGTCTATGTTCTGCACGTTTAACTGAGCTGAGGTATTCTGTTTATGTAATTCCTATTTGACATTGCCACTTGTTCTCTTTCTCCAGTATTCTCTGAAATGTATTGGTTTAATATTTGCAGTGTTGCCTTTTGATAGGTAGGGTATGGTGCTTTGTGAGTCCTGGTAATGCTGTCAGGATATGGCGGATTTGCTATGGGTTCTAAATGGGCAGCGTTTGTAGTAGTTCCTAATGTGCCTGGCGGTTGGCACTGGATTATAGTAATGTAGAAATCTTTTAGTCTTTCTTTATCCATACACTCATTAAGAGACATGTTTACTAAAAGTTAGTGTATGGTAACATTTTGGAAATATTTATGCAAATAAGGCCTCTTATGCAAATGAGGCCCCGCACCGAGTCTCCGCACATGGCCCCGCACCCCACTTGGGCCGCCCCTGCCCAGGACTGGCTAAAATATCTTCCTTCTGGAAATGGGTAACCAATGCACTACATTACCTTGAGTTTTCTTCATAAGTGCATGCTGAAAATCCAGTTTAAGGCAGTTCTATGGCAATTATTTTCAACTTTTACCACTTTCATTTCTCCCAGCACATACAGTTTCAAGCAGACTCTGAGCTATCCCCACCCCCACTTTGTTTTGTAAGTTTAATCATTTCAAGCACTCACATTAAAATCACCACTAAAAGGAACAGAGCATATAGAAAACCTTTCTGGACCCCACTCCCTCTCACCAGTTGGGGGGAAGATAACTTTCCTCTTTCCTGATTAAATTTTCATTTCATGGAGGTAAAGCAGGTAGCTTTCTTCTCTTTCGTGCCCTCTCAACATTGCAGCAAGTGCAGCAGTGACAGGTCCTCTTTCCTTTGCCGATGAAAAATGTAGGAGTAGAGGGCAGGGGTGGCCCAAGGGGGGGTGCGGGGCCATGTGCGGAGAATCGGTGCAGGGCCTCATTTGCATAAATATTTGCATAATGTTACCATACACTAACTTTTAGTAAACATGCCTCTTAATGAGTGTATGGATAAAGAAAGACTAAAAGGTTTCTACATTACTATAATCCAGTGCCAACCGCCAGGCACATTAGGAACTACTACAAACACTGCCCATTTAGAACCCATAGCAAACCCGCCGTATCCTAACAGCACTACCAGGACTCACAAAGCACCATACCCTAACTATCAAAAGGAAACACTGCAAATATTAAACCAATACATTTCAGAGAACAACAATACATGACCTACTGGGGAAAGAGAACAAGTGGCAATATCAAATAGGAATTATATAAACAGAATACCTCAGCTCAGTTACACATGCAAAACATAGACCATCACCAAACAAGGAATCACAATTTAGAAACAGGAAGACAATAATTAAACTGGGAACCACGAAAGCCAAACTTGGAATGTACAACAACACTGTAGAAATATAACTGTAAATTAATTTCCTCTTGTACTAAACAAAGCGCAGACGTTAATGATGCACATTTCCCAGAGCTGACATATTCCAGTTAATAAATTCAAAATAAAGAGATATCACTGAGTTTTAAAAGTTATTTAACATTTGGGAATGTAGGATGTGTAATTAGATTTAAAATACCTTTTAATTTATTTGATGTTGTCAATGACTTGTAAAAGGTCTACAGTTTGTCTGTTGCTAAAATCAAGGCTTCTTATTTGGGGATACAAATTCCTACTTGACTCTTGTCAACAGTTTTCTTACTAATTCCTTAATTGAGATAAAGGTCTATAAATTAGGCTGTGCCTGGAGTGGGTGGAAAATATAGCGGGAGGTGGCAATTAAACACTACTGACCACTACTCAATAGGAAAAGCTGTCATACCACCTCACGGCAAGAAAATACCCTTTTTGCAAATTCTTTCACACAGCAAATCCTCTATCACTCTGCACCCAGAATTAAACTCACAGTTCCTCTCCCTCTTTTCAAGATTTCAAAAAGACACACACACACAACTAATCTTGCTCTTTTAAAGTCCTGCTCACCCACCAGCAGAAGCAGCTTCTGCTGTAAGCTCTTCCTCAGGATTCCTGAATAATAGCTGCATCTTAAAGAACTAGTCCAAATTTGTTGCATTAGACTCTCAATGGCAGAAATTAATTATATTTAAATAGTGCTACACATTGAAAAGAAGTATTTTAATCAGAATTTCCGTTTAGACTACCTTCTACATATGAAAGATGCAACATTAAGCGTAAGTCTACCTAATGTTGTATTCCTTCCAGATTTTGATGAAAGCTTAGAAAAGTTAATTCTCAAAGCACTATTCTAGGTAGAATGGTAAGGCTTTTGTTTAGTTTACAACTTAAAAACATACATTTTCAATCTATAATGGCAAATAAATCTAGAGTAAAGAAGTGTGTTAATTTGCCATATATGATTCCAGTAGTTGTATTTGTAAGTCATTCTGTCCCACACAATATGGCATAATTGCCCTTTGTCTTATAAAACCCCAAATGGATTTTTTTATAGAAAAGACATTAACCCATATAAACTGGTATCTTGCCCTTTTCAGATCCACAGTACATGCTTGTTTCATGCGCATGTGGCCATTTTATTTTTCTTTCAAATAGAAAGTGACGTATCCTGATAAAGAAGACAAAACCTTGCCAATATTGCAAGTTTGACCTTAGATAATTCTATTCGCATGTATGGATTGCTCTTGAACAATAATTTCATTGATCCAATTGCTGCTTCTGTTTTCACAGGTTTGCAGCTTTTGTCCTCTGCCACTTGTCACATAAAAGTGTGGTTAGACATAATCTATATGTGCCACTGATTAATACTGCTTTTAATTCTTCTAGTTTCCCAGTATTTTTTGTATCTTTCACGCGTAGAAACACAGTATTTTCACTTATTACAACACACAAAATCATTCATTGATTCAGTTCTCTTTTTGGTCTCATTGCAAGCTCACCATGGTAGCTTTCTCTTTTTAAAGTCTTTTTGTTTGCATTCCAAAACTCATTTTTCTCAATTCTTTAAAATTGCTTTGAACCAACTGGTGAAAATTCAAGTCTTTAAAAGGTTGATTTGAAACCACTCAGAGAGCACATCATTTGCAACGTCTAACTTAGATCGCTTCAAATCACACATATATTCAGCAGTGCTGTCTGTTCAGGTGGCACCACTGATTAGCTACATATAACTTAAAATGTCGATGTTGGACAATTCATGTTATACTTGCTATTTGTGTGGGCTCTCTAGACATATAACACCATAGGTGGCTTATAAATATCTGAAATATATGCACAACCTGCAGATAAGCATGTTAGGAGGGCATAATTTGGATGGAGAACACATAGAATCACAAAGTAAATAGAAACATGACAGAAGAAAGTGACCACATGGCCTATCTAGTCTGCCCTTCCATATCAACCACTACAACAGTCCCCTTTTTCCTTTAGAGATCCTCTGTGTTTGTCCCATGTTTTTTTGAATTCAGATACTGTCCTCGTCTCTACCACCTCCACTGGGAGACTATTCTATGCAACTACCACTCTTTCTGTAAAAAACTATTTCCACATATTACTCTTGAGTCTATCCCCTTTGTGCCTATATTTTATAAAGTGCATGGAATAGACCACACAGTTTACAAAATGCGCATTTACGCCCTCCCGAAATAGGCACCATACATCTCTATGAGCACATTGTACATGCATGCTTTTATGTAAAGTGCAGGCTGACATTGCAGGTGCGAGAACATTGGCAAAATGTCTCCCAGGGCATGCAAACACGTGAGCTGGCAGAGGTAAGAACATTAAAAATGCCATACTGGGTCAGACCAAGGTCCATCAAGCCCATTATCCTGCTCCAACAGTGGCCAATTCAGGTCACAAGTGCCTGGCAGGTTCCCAAAAAAGGTACACAGATTCCATGTTGCTTATCCCAGTGTAAGCAGTGGATTTCCCTGGTCCTTTTTATTAATGGCTTATGGACCTTTCCTCCAGGAACTTTTCTAAACCATTTTTAAACCCAGCTACACCATCAGTTTTTACTACATCCTCTGATGAATTCCAGAGTTTGTTTACGCATTGAGTGAAAAAATATTTTCTCCTATTAGTCTTAAATGGGCTATATTGTAGCTTCATCACATGTCCCTAGTCTTCCTACTTTTTAAAGGAATAAACAACTGATCTGTGTTTACCTGTTTCGTTCCATTCATTATTTTATAGATCTCTATCTTATCTCCCCTCAGCCATCTTTTTTCCAAGTTGAAGAACCCTAACCTTTTAAGCCTTTCCTTGTAGAGCTATCCTTCCATCCCCTTTACCATCTTTGAGGCTCTTCTCGGTATCTTTTCTAATTCTGCTATATCCTTTTTAAGATATAGCAACCGGGATTGCACGCAACATCTCTACCCCCAGCCAGAAGTGAGGAAGGATTACAAGTCAAGATGGGCAGGGCTGGAATGAGGATATAAGGTGCCCTAGGATCTTGCTGCCCATCTCCAGGACCTGCAGCAGGAGAAATGACATCAAAACACAATGCTTACCCAAAGCCTCCGGTGCTACACTTTCACCAGCTGCTTCTACCTCCTTTGATGAAGACTTCCTGTATACATGAGGGCTAAAGGGAGCAGTAGCGATGCCCATGCATTTGCCTTTCAAAAGGCACAGATGACCCACCTGCTGAGCAGGAGTGAGTGGGCCTCTCTCCTGCTCCAACTGGCCACCATTGACCCCAGTTTGCCATGGGCTGGCATTTGGAGTGTGAGGGGGTCCCAATCTGTCAAGGAGGAGGATCTTTGAGGGGGATTGAAAGATTGTTTAAAAGAAGTCGCTTAGAATACAGCACTACCAACGGCTGCAAAGCCTGATCAGGGATGAGACACAGTCAGAGCCAGCATCTCCCCCACTCCGATTCTTCAGCTGATCGAAATCTATGGTTCAACCCAGGCAGCATAAATTAAAAGGAGCTGGCGGGTGCGCCCATGCCTTGTGGGCCTGTGCCTGAGGGCCTCGCCAGAGGGCCCTTTGGCATGGCCCTTAGGCGGGGCTCTGAGGCGGCGCTTTCAAAAACCTCGAAGTGGATAGCATCAAACATTAAAATCTTGAGCAAAGACTTCAGTCAAGAACGCAAACCCAATCTGAATTCTCGTGCAGAAGTGACTTCATCATAGACCAAGCCGCGATCCTTCTAACATACTACCTGTTAATCAGCCCACCTACCACGGCTCTTCTACACACCAGGTGAGCTCAACAAGATTTGACCGCAAGCAGGCAACATATCCAATCCAACCGTATTACAGACTAAACACAGACAAAGTTATTTACATAGTTAAATTCCTTCTGGAAAGCAGACATGTCTCTCACTTACCAATATTTCATAACATACATCACTTTACTACTACTGATGCATCAAACTCGACATAACTTTCACTTACCACCTCAGACGTTCCTGCCTTCATATGTACTCTATATGCTCTGGATTACTGCCCCACAGCTCCACCTGCGAGCCAGGCAACAAACATCACATAATAAAAACAGGGCGGTTAAAATACTATCAATTTGGAAAGCGTCCAGTAACCCCATCCTTACTTCAGTGATTAACTGTGCATTAGTAAATGCCAGATCAATTAAAAATAAGCCATATTCCATCCATGACTACATCCTAGACCAAAAGCTTGATATCATATGCATTACGGAGACATGGCTTAAAGACACAGATCAAGTCATCCTAAATCAAATTACTCCACCAGATTTCACAGCTTTTAGTTGCCACAGAACATGCAAGAGAGATGGAGGGGTACTAATATTGACCAGAAAACACTACAAATTTAATGTTATTTCCACGAGCAACTCAGCTGATTCAAACACCTTGATTATTTCAAACCATTATGTCAGCTTTTGCCTCACATACAGCCCCCTAATACTAAAACTGAACACCTATTGGTGATACTTCAATCAATTTGCGCTTTCAGCTACAAGCATAAACTGCTTATAGCCCTGGGAGACTACAACCTTACCTCTGCACTGGGCAAAGATACTAAAGCGTTTATTAAAGCACTGGAAGCACTCGAGTACAGACAGATGGTCAATGCTCCCTCTCACATCCAGGGGACTACACCAGACCTTATCTTCATTCCAACTCAACTCACTAAATTGAATCAATTCTCGCACTTAATTTCCACACCAGTCCCTTGGTCAGACCACCATACCCTTACATTCACCCTACACCTAACAACCCAAATCAACCCATTGAAGAAGAAAACCATACAAGAAGGTTCAGAACCTACAATATTCTTAGAGCAAATAATACCGCAAGTGTTTCAGAATTGTGAAAATCTAGATCAATCAATAGATATATGGAACCACACCATATCTAAAGCAGCTGCAGCTCCAAGCAAAATTAAATCATACACGCATAGAAGTAATGCCCCTTGGTACTCCAATCTAATTAGAGAAGCCAAGCGCATACTTAGATGACTAGAAAGGAAATGGAGACGAAATAAATCACTAAAGAACTTACATCAATAAAGAACTGAACAGCAAAAATACAACAAATTTATAAATGATCACAAACAACATCATCATACTAACCTCATCATGAAAGCAACAAATAAACAAGCAATATTGTTCAAAAACTCACTAAAGATAACCATCAACAAACAACCAATCAACTTGACCCCCAAGAATTTGCAAACCACATAATAAATAAACACACCAATCAAACAATCACTCACTTTCCATATGCTATTCTAATTGGGCAGAGATCCATCACTCCTGGAACAACTTTAGTATACCAACAGTCAAACACATAGTGGACATTATTGATACTCTAAGCCCAACAACATCTCCTTCTGACCCCTGTCTGGTGGAATGGATCAA
Organism: Ichthyophis bannanicus; assembly: GCA_033557465.1. NCBI lineage: Eukaryota > Metazoa > Chordata > Amphibia > Gymnophiona > Ichthyophiidae > Ichthyophis > Ichthyophis bannanicus. Next base: position 190,074,079 of record CM066036.1, read on the forward strand.
AGATGCTAAGGACCAACTAGGTCCTCACATTCACAAAATTGTAAAGGAATCCCTACAACAAGGATACTTACCACAAACACTTAAGCATGCAATGGTACGGCCTATCCTTAAGAACTCAAGGCCAAGCACCACTGACTCAGTCATACTGCCCCATCTCTAGTCTTCCATTCATATCGAAGATCATTGAAAAAGTAGTACAAAGACAACTACAGGATGATATCGATCTGCCTTCCCCATTAGACCCCATCAACATGGCTTCAAGCCACAACACAATGTTGAAACTCTACTCACATCCCTCTTTGACAACTTACTCAAGGGCCTAGATAATACAAGAAATGGTTTCCTTCTAGTTTTCATGGACATATCTGCAGCTTTCGACACAGTGTCCCACTCCTTATTGTTGAATCGCCTTCAAGAGATAGGACTACATAATAGCACACTAAAATGGTTCACTTCCTATCTGACAGACAGAACACAAGTCAAATGTGAACAAAGAAAATCTACAGTTCCCCATCACTCAGGGCATACCTCAAGGATCAACACTCTCGTCCATCCTATTTAATTTATACATTCAGCCCATATGTGATGTCATCAAAAGTCCTGAAATATATTACCACTTATATACTGACGACATTATGGTATATGCACCAATAGATGTATTTGATCCTGATATAACCCAAATTACTCGGTGCCTTGAAGAAATGATTAAGTGGCTCGCTGACAACAACATGAAAGTTAATTTTGACAAAACAGAGGCTATTTTCATTTCCAGTAGCTAACTGCAACCTGCCTTCAGCCATTAGTATTCTGGACAGAACAATATCTCTAAAAGATGAAGTGAAATACCTGGACGTTATCTTGGATAAAAATCTAAACCTGCAATCACATATAAATAAAACCGCTGCTAGGGCGTATCAGTGATTGAAGCTTGTCAGGAGACCTCAACGGATCCTCAGCCATAATCATTTTTGCACCATATGTCAAGCGGTCATTATCCCAATTTTAGACTACGGAAACTCATATCAGGGTCTGCCCATAAAATCTATACACCAACTTCAATTAGTACAGAACACCACAGCACGCATCATTATGGGCATAGCCAAGCATGAACATATTACACCTATACTCCAACAACTGCACTGGCTACCAAGAACTGCATGGGTGAGATTTAAGACATCCATGAACATATTCAAGATTATTAACCTATGGTCAGCAGATGTCCTTTACGGATTGTTGTCCAAGGACTCAACTATCAGGCCCAGACGATCTAAGAGTATGAACAAACTTTGCCTACCTTCAGGGCACCATAAAATTAAACAAGCTACCTCCAACAGAGCCTTATCATTCTCAGTGCCTGCACTCTGGAATTCTCTTCCGGATGAATTAAGAGCCATAAAAGACATCAAGGATTTCCGCAAATCCCTCAAGACCTTATTATTCACAGAAGTCTATGATTGTGGGGCATAAAGAACTCATGCTTCACTGACGTATGAGATAGAGCAAAGAACTAATTAAACTATGTCTATATGTATGTCTTTTAAGCCCAGGAGGTTCAAGGGGGCCCTTTTTCAGTAGGGCTTCCTTGATCCTTATATGGGCTTGATTAACGTCACTGAAGATCCCTGTTGGCAATTGGATAATCTTCAGCATTTACGTCACGAGTTGGCCTTTAAACACGGAAAGGCCTTTTCTTTCAGTTGGTATAGCTGACTTTACCATTGGTACACAATTTTACCTCATGCAGGGTCATGGAGAACTGACCCGAAACGTGGCATGTCGACCAATCCTGTGTACTCTGTGGCGTCCAGCTTGTGAAGAAAGCGGGTGAATCTACCCTGCAGTTAAGTGTTTTATATTTACTACTTGGAATAATTAATAAAAGGAACAATCACAGCGAGGGTGAGGACATTTTTCCTCTGTCCCCTTTTGATTGAGAGTTCTGACAAAAAGATAGTTTGGAATTATAGCCTTTCCGTATAAGTGCTTCGGGGTTTATTGTTGGAGTTGTTTTGTTTACCCTGAGGGGTTTTTTTGTAGTAGGGATCTATATGTATGTCTTGTCACCCCTTCCCTTCTGTTCTATGTAAATCCACAATTGTATCGTTAACCACTTTGATTGAAGGATAAAGTGGTATACAAATCTGGTTAAATAAATAAATACATTGCTATTGTGTTGGGGGGGGGCCTTTCGTGGCAGGAGAATTGACTGCTGTGAAGGTGAGGATATTGACTGTCTCTTTCAGGAGCGAGTGGAAATTAGAGGTATGCTTTGGGGAGAAGGAGGGGAAATTGGAAGTATACGTCAGGGAGGGAAAAGAGGGGTGATTGGAGGGGGTTATCAGAGGTATGCTTAAAGGGGGAGATGGGGGATCAAAGGAATGCTTTGGAAGGTTTGACTACTGGGTGGGGGTACATATTGGGTCTGAGGGCAGCCAGGAAAGGGGTTCCTGGGGTCAGGTCTGCAACAAGGGGCGCCCATCATCGGCATGCAAATCTGCACCTGTCAGTTTTATTTATTTATTTATTTATTTAACTGTATTTATATCCCGCTTTTCACCGGGTCAAAGCGGTGGGACATATAACAGGGGGGGGGATCAATAGTGGGGGGGGCCATCACCGGGGGCTCAACAGTGATGATTTTGGGATGAACATAGAGACTGACAGGATAACTGACAGGATAACACAGGATAACTGACAGGATAACATAGAGACTGACAGGATAGCACAGTTATTGGTATGGGGTTCTTGAAGAGAAATAGAGGGGATTCCTATTCAGAGATGTTCTTGGAATAGGATGGTTTTTAGCTGCTTTTTGAATGATGGGAGATCATCGTTGTTCCTGATGTGGTTTGGTAGAGAGTTCCAGAGGGATGGGGCATAGAGTTCAAAGGCTCTGTTGCAGATCCGTTGTGTTGCCTTGGTCCTTTTGTGGGGGACGGCAATGGAGCTGTTGGAGGTTTGTCTGGTTGTTCTGCTGTGGGTTGGGCGAGGCAGTAGGGTGCGGAGTGGGGTGCCTTGTGTTTGGTGGATGGTTTTGTGGGTGAGTAGAAGAGCTTTGTACTTGATTCTTGCTTCGATGGGGAGAATATGCAGGTGTCTCAGAATTGGGGTGATGTGGTCCCGTTTCTTTCCATTGTGAATTATTCTCGCCGTGGTGTTTAGGGCAGTTCGGAGGGGATTGGTTTGTGTGGCAGGTAGGCCATGGTAGATTATGTTGCAGTAGTCCAGATGAGGGAGTGTCAGAGCTTGCATTACTGTCCTGAAGTCTTGTGGTTCGAGGAGAGGTCGAAGACGTTGTACCGTTTTTGCCTTGTGGAATACTGTGCTAGTGGTCTTGTTGATTTGCTGCTTAAGGGTTAGGGCTTGGTCAATGATAATGCCGAGATATCTTATGTGTGGTTGTATTTGAATTTGCGTGGTTCCCATGATGAGGTGGGTGGGTGGTTTGAAGTCTGGGTCTTTTGTCACTATAAGAGCTTCGATTTTCTTTATGTTAATGGATAAGTTGTTGGCACTTAGTTATGCCTAGGGGCAGATGTAAATGTCGACATCTACATTTTTAAATTCAGAAGTGGATTCCTTATATAAAATGGGTAATCCATATCTGCATTGTAGGTCCTGTCCAAACCACTCCCACTCCCCACCCCCACCACTTCCCCTGGCAGGGTAGATGTGAACATTTCCACATTTGCAAAAAGAACGTTCCAAACTGGCAATGAGATGTGCAGTTCAGCCTACATGTGCCAATGCTGGTTTTTTTGACATGGGAATGCTTTTAAAATGGCCCTAGTAGACATTCCCTGAGGGCATAGTTTGGGCAGAGCAAGAACAGAGTTGCAATATGCAAGTGCACTTTATAAAATACACGTGTAGCATACACTGGCATATTTATGTGTGCCTTGAAGAAAATGTAAATATGTGCAAGAGCATTTTGAGGATAATTCTGCATAGTTAATATGCATTCTTACATGTGTTAACAGCGCCTATTCTATAAAGTCACCTGGATATGACCCTATAAAAATTTACCTGGATATGACCCTATAAAAATAATAGGTGTATGTGTACTAAAGAGTGTTAGCTGTCATCGTGGCAGTAATGTGGAAAATCGCACTGCACTGACGGTGCAGGTGGGGAGGATGAGGGCAGAGAGTGGGCATGCCTGTACCGCGTGGTTAGCACAGGCATTGACAGCGTGCATGTTTTTACAGACATCACAGATACAGCTAACACCACCTTTATGGGTGACAATGGCTGCATTAGTGATGCTGTCTTGCCACAATCCCTGCATTTTCTCAGCATTATCTGTTGGGGAAATGCTGAGCACGGTCTCAACAGATAATGCGCAATTTTGCAGCTGCCATGGAGCTTTTGCAACTAGTGCCCGACAATAACTGCAAAAAGCAATCATGCTTTCATAAACATACCTCATAGCGTAAGTGCCTGCTGAAATGCATAAATTTAAGGGCAGATACTTCCAGGAGGGGTGTAAGGGGGAGTGGACACTTACAATACTTACAGGAGGGATGTCAGGGTGCATGTTTGGAAATTTTGTAGGCTCCACATGTATTGAACTGTGTGAATGTGCATATTAAGGATGTATTGCATGTTACAGTTTATTGTATAAGGTTCTCCCCATCCCTACCTGTATAATAAGTGGAAAGCAGAAAGGCAATTATCATTTGTAATTTTTTAAAATTTTTGGAGTGTATTCTTCTGGAAAGATTCTAAGAACAAATGGAAAAGTTCAGCAATGTGAAACTAAATGATATCTACAAATGAAGACAAATAACAGCGCAGAGATAATTATTAGTTACTGTGAATGATTCTGATATAACAGCTCCTCTATACCCTTTGCTTCTGCCAACCCTACACATGTACATACACAAGCTGTTTTTAACATTTTTACAGAAGTGGCATGGGAAGTAATGATATTGTAAATCAGAAGAAGTTTCATACCACTCAATGAGATGCAAACACATAATAAATGTAATATATAGTACAAATAACAAATCATTATAAATAATGAGGCAACGTCCATCCAGATGTCAAATGCATACATATCTTTAATTGTATATTCAATCAGCCTATTCATATGTCTGACTGCTAAATATCTGCTCCTAACTTTATATAATTAAATTGTCCATAGAGGTGGTAATTTTATAAGGAGGTGTCTAGTTTTAAACTCCAAAACTGTGTGTGAATAAGTGGGCACTTAACATGCCTCAATGATCTCTTATAAACTATGGAATAACAGGAAAGCAGGCGTGTTGTTTGCCTCACGCATAATTTCACTGTGGGTGTGCTCAGGGAACAAGAGCAGCGTGAGCAAGTATGTGTGTTGATTAGAAAATACCATAAACTGTATGCGTACTTGCAAAAAGTAGATGTGCTTACTTACGCCAGCCCTCGATCTAGTGTGAGCCATCATGCGTTATGTGAAGGAGCGCTGTCTGCCAGTTATGCTAGTATTTTATAAAGTTCAGTACATGCATACTTGACATTATAAAACAGGCATGAAATACACATGTGAAAACGTGCATCAATTAGGCGCGACTTTATAAAATTATGCTTATAAAGTTAGGACTACTATGTATGCATTCAGATTTATACAGATACGTTTTCTAGATACTGGCTGAATATGACCACCTTCTAGGTAACCTTTTGCCCTGCTTCCAGGATGCCTCTAATTCCATCATTTTATGAGGATAATTTTAGAACAGGTACAGTGGCGTCAGTTACAATGAGGGGTCCTCAAACAAAATTTTGCTGAAGGCCCCCCCCATTGTATCAGCTGTGGCATGCCCCCCTGTCTGGGCACTCCCTCCTACAGCGGGCCCATCATGCGGTGGTGGCAAACTTACTTCACTGTGTTTGCTGCGCTGCGTCCGCTCTTGTCAGTTTGCCACGGACCCAGCAGCTGTTCCCCACCGGTCTGAAGTCTTGTGGTGTGGGCAGGACTGGATTTAATTTGTTGGCACCCATAGGTAACAATGGGGGGATTCTCTCTACACCCCCCCCCCTCCCCCCACCGATCGGATCTACCCATTGTCCTGCTTACTTTGCAACCTGGTCCCCAAGCGGCGGCAGCAAGTTCATTAATTAAATTCAGCCTGGGGCTATCCAGGCCTTGAAACATCCTTTCCTGTTATTATAGAAACCCTGCAGGGGGAAAGGATAAGGTGGGATGCTACAGGGCTTGGGCAGCACCGGACTGAATTTAATTAACGAACTTGTTCTGCTGCTGCTCAGGGACTGGGCTGTGCGTTAAGCAGGACAACGGGTAGAGCCGTTTGGGGGGCAGAGCCGATCAGCGACGCGAACATTGAGCTACAGCATCAGGCTCAGATCGAGGCATGGCAGTTGAGGCAGTACTCTAGCACCTATCAAAATTTGGCACCGGAGGCAGTTGCCTCCATTGCCTATGCCTAAATCCAGGCCTGGGTGTGGGGCTGCTTAGGCGGAATTTATGCCACTGAGAGGACACCTAGGTTAAGAGGGTAAGAAGAAATCTATTTCTAGCCTTTTTTTATACAGGCACAATAGTGAAAAGCCCAGGTTTCAATGACATCACTCCATGCCTCAATCCGCCTCAGCCACCAGAGGTCTCTACAGTATTTGTCTTCAGCAGATGGTGGATGGATTTTCTCCACTCTGAAGAAAATCTGAATAATTTTTTATTTATTTATTTATTTACAATCTCTTATATACCGCACTATTCATCATCAGCGCGGTTCACATGGAACAAAATGCTCAGTACATTTAACACGTATGCGTTTACAGGTAACAGGGCATAAATAACTTGGATAACCGGGGTAACTATTTACAAAACATACTACATGGATCATATGCACAGAGGTTTCATAGGAAAACACCAGCCCACTATAGGATTGAATATCAAACTTGGTGTGTTGTTGAAATACCATAAATTTATCTGGGACTGGTATCAGTGGGTGCTATTGAGCTCTAGGTGATGCCATTGGGTTCTATAAGGTACCTGTTGAAGAGGTGGCATTTGAGGGCTTTCCTAAACTGTGTTATGCTCTTAATAGCCCGGATATCAGGGGGTAGTGCATTCCAGCATTTTGGGGCACTGAGACTGAAGGCTCTGTTGGCTGTCGATTTAGTGCAAACAGTAAGTTCCTTCGGGATTTTTAGGGAGTTTATAGCCATGGATCTTCTTGCTCTATTTGGAGATGTGATATGGATGAGGGAGGATAAGGATGCAGATGTGAGATGATTAACAGCTTTAAAAGTAATTATCAGGGTCTTGAAAACTATTCTAGCTTGAATGGGTAGCCAATGTAACTGTATCAGCAGAGGCGTCACGTGGTCGTTCCTGGAGGCTCCGTGGATGACTCTTGCTGCCGCGTTCATGGCTAGCTGAAGCGGGTTTAATGTAGATTGGGGAAGACCTTGTAATATGGCGTTGGCATAGTCGAAATGAGGTATAACCAACGCCTGGAAGATTGTACGGAAATCAGTTGGATCAAGAATGGAACGTAAATGTCTAAGTGAGCGGATCTTGTAGTAAACTGATCTTACTATGTTTCCTACGTGGGCCTTCATGTCAAGGCGTTGATCTAGGGTGACTCCCAAATATCGTATTGAGGATTTAGATTGTAACTCCGCTTCTTTTACTTTAAGATATTGTGGGGGGGTAAAATTGGGATTCCTTGTAATGAAGAGTACTTCTGTTTTCTTATGTTGTATTCTGAGGTTTTGAGACAGGAGCCAGTCAGATATTGCATTGAAGCAACTCGTCAGTGGGGAGAGGTCCAGATGCTCGGTAGAGAAGGGAATGTAAAGCAGGACATCGTCTGCGTATAACGTGCAATCAACATTGAAAGACCGGATGATATTACAGATTGGCTGCATGTAAATATTGAACAGGAGCGCAGAAAGGGAGGATCCTTGAGGGACTCCTTGGCTTTGGTGGAAAGGTTCAGACTTTATCCCTCCAGAACGAACATGCTGCCATCTTTCGGACAGGTAGGATCTGCACCATTCAAGTGCTCTTCCATTAATGCCTTTGTCAATCAGACGTCCTAGTAGAAGCTCATGATTTACTGAATCAAAAGCTGCAGCGATGTCCAGAAAGATGAGTGCAAATCCTTGACGGGTGTCGTCAATGCCAGTGATTATTTTGCAGAAGAGAGTGTTAAGGAGGGATTCCACTCCATGAAATTCCCTAAAACCATGTTGGCAGGGGTCTAACGGTGCAGCGGAGTCAATGTGATCCTGCAATTGCCTTTGGGCCTCCTTTTCAATGATCTTCGCAAGTAGTGGAATGCTAGATATGGGTCTGTAGGATTCAACCTGTTGGGAGTCAAGCTTGCAGTTTTTTAGCAGAGGTCTGATAGAGGTGTGTTTAAGGGCTGAAGGGAAGGAGCCAGTTGAGAAGGAGAGGTTCATTATTTTGGACAGTACTGAGCTGAAGTGACTGCAGAGCTCCTTGATCCAAAAGGCTGGGCATGGGTCGGTCTGAGCAGTGGTGGTGTTAAGAGCTGCAATAGTGTCTTCAATTCCTCTCTTGGAGGGGGTAGAAAACATGGTAAGGGTTGTTTGGCAGTTTTGCTCTGTGGTAGAGGTTGTAGTAGAGGTTTTGTTGGTCTGGCATATCTTGGATTGTAAATAGGTTGCAAAATCTTGTGGGTGTAACTCAAATGGAGGTCCAGAGGATGGTTCCTTCGATAAAGTCTTGACCAGGTCGAAGAGGTCATGTGGTTTATTAAGTGATCTCTTTAAGATGTCAGAGTAGTACTGCTTCATCGTGTTGGTAATTGAGAGGAAAAGATTGATCTAAGCTCTTGTGACTGACCACCTTGAGGGAGACTCTCTTATTTGAGGCTCCACTAGACTGTGATCTTTTTGGTAGCCATAGGAGGAAAAATTGGTTCAGCTCCATGCTCTTACCATGATAAGAGCCAGTTGAGCAGCCAGAAAATTGGAAGGATTTGGAAGAATTCAGCAGCCTCACACAACCTCAACACCCCTTCTTTCCTTCTCTGTCCCCCCTGCTCACTCCCGAAAGATTGCAGAAGGCTCTCAGAGGAACCTGCCTGCTAGCCACCTTAAACACACTGCCTGCAAAGCCAGGGAAACAGTTTCAGGGGAGTAGAGTTGAGCCCAGCATGGATTTCTGCCTTGGGCTCTCATGAGGTGAGTATCAAGGATTGACCTTGTCATTGTTCCTGATTTAGTCCATCTGGGGTGCAATTCAGGGTGGACTGCTGGTGATGGTCGGAGCAGTGTGGGGATTTCTCACCCTTTCCTGCATGCATTAGTAGGGTTTTTACTATTGTGTGCCTGGCAGTTGTGTGGTCCTTGCAAGTGTTCTGCCAAAATGGATGCAACCCATGTTCCTACCCAAGCACCCGTAACACACATTGCTGTGTAAGCATTGTTAACACACGCCTTCTGGGCTACCATGGCCTTAGTGCACACTGTTATGATTCTTGCCTTAACTCTGTCTTCTTCCAGGAAACTTTGTTTGGCCTGTGGCAAGCAAGGTGCCTCATCTCTGGCTTCTGGATTCTGCTCTTCTTGCATGGCGGCTCTTGAGTTGTCCCTGGATAGATTGCTCCTATTCTCTACGCCGGTGAATGTGTTAGTCTGGTTTTGTCAGCCTTAGGGCAAGAGGTAGCGGATGGCTCTGTGGGTAAGAATAAGCAGCCGGCTCGAGGTTCTGGCAACTGTGCTTTGCACCACTTCCTATTCTCTAAGGAATCAATGGTAATTATGTCCCCTGGTGTGTGGGGTCAGTTCTGCAAGGAGAACTTCCAGAGTCCAGATTGTCCTCCCCAGAATTCTTTTTCTTTTTATAACAGACCTGGTCATTCTGGCATGAAAATTCAGACCCTGCAGCCTCTGGGTTCCCCCAAGCGCAGTCTCGTGAGGGGCAGGCTGAAAGTGGAAACTCTGTTCAATTGCCTATGGCTAAATTACCCCAGAAAAGGGTGCCCCCTGTTGATGGGGATCAGCTGGGATCTGTCCGAGATTTGGACTGTGGCTTTGATTCGGATGTCTGATATGCATAATGAAGTACTCTTGCCTCCAGAGGACTGTGAGGAGGCCAATGTTTTCTGCCTGTTCCGGGAGGAGGAACTGGAGACATTGATTCCCAGGATCTTATCCATCTTGAGCTTAGCAAATGCTCCAGGCACAGAGTAGAAACTGAAGATTCATCCACTCCGATGGTGCTCAAGGACCTGTTCAGTCGGAGTAGAATTCCCTCAACTTCCTGCCTAAGGGGCTAAGGATGTATAAAAAGATGCACGCTCTCCCGGAGAAGGAGTGTGTTGTGTGGTTTGATATTTCCAAGGTGGATACGCAGGTAACAGCGGTTATCAGACGGACCACCATTCCTGTGGAAGGCGTATCAGCCGTAAAGGATACTCTGGACCAAAAGGTGGATTCGTGTTGAAGAACCAGTTTGCTGTGGCAGCTGCTTTTCTTCAGTTGGTGGTATGTGCAGGCCTGATGTCTCGAGCCCTCCTCCAGTGGATTCAGTCTCTTTCGCCAAATGATTTTACCCCTCTTTTGGAGTCTGCTACAGCCTTCCTTTCTGATGTCATGAATGGCCTGGTACTTCTAGCGGCCAAGGATTGTGCCCTGTTGATGGTAACATGGCATTTGCTTGGCTCTGACACAGAGCAGCGGAGTCATCTTCCAAAGCCCGATTGTCCATCTGGCCTTAGAGGAGTGCTTATTTTGGGTCCAATTTGAAGCAAATGATGAAGGACCTTGGAAATATGAAATCTTTCTGAGGGACCTGTGAAGTGGTCAGGAGCCCCTTTTACTTCAGCCTCCGCCCACTCCTTGCAGGCATGCTGGTTGAACTTCCAGGGGTCTCGGAACTCCCATCACTACCACTCTGAAAGCGTTTCTTCCCCTCTGCTTATGGACTTTGGACTCATTCTTAGTCCCCTCGTGGAGTGCTTGGGCCCAGGGACCCAGTCCCATCCAGAGGAGGATCCTTCTGGGCTGTGCAATGAAGGTTTGGGGGCTCATTCTCTGGTTCCTCTGGTTGGGGACATGCGCGCTTCTGGATGGAAACTTTGTGATCCATGATTCAAGCAGTGCACTGAGGGAAGTTCCTGACATATCTGGATTTGTTCAAGGCGTATTTTCATATCCCGGTCTGGGGGACCAGCAAAGTATCTGTCCAAGGACATTCTCCAAGGTTATAGTCATGGTGGTGAACTACTGGTTCATCCGAGCCCATTCTTTTTCAGAGGCATCTCGTGTAGCTCCCCAAGTGGTGTCTTTTCTGATAAGCCTCAGCTGGGTGACCAACTGGGGAAAGAGCCAGTTGTTGTCTTCCTGGCCCCTGGAGTTCCTAGGAGCACATTTTGATTTGTGAGTGTGCAGTCTTCCTTCCAGAGGAGAAAGTCAAAGGCTGTTGGATTGCCTAGTGCTGTTATGTTCTGTTCGCAGCAGACTTCCAGAGTCTGTGTTGATCTTCAGCACCTCGGATTGATGGTGGCGACAATTGAGATGGTGCTGTGAGCACACGCTCATATGCGGCTGCTCCGACTCAGTGATCCTCAGATTCTCCGTGGTTTGAGCTCAGGCGCCTACTTCTACTGATAATGATGGCCAACCTGCAGTGGTGGCAGCAGCCCAGTCTTCTGAGGAAGGGCGTGCCGCTGGACAATTGCTCATGAATCCTTTTAATGATGGATGCCAGTCTCTCGGGCTGGGGAACCCATTGCCAAGGCTGAATGGCTCAGGGCCATTGGAACCTCAGGGAGGCAGTGTGGTCCATCAACTGCATTGAGGCAAGGGTCATCAGGTTGGCTCTTTTGAGTGTTCTCAGACAATGCCACAGTGTTGGCTTATATCAGTTGGCAAGGCATGCCACGGTAGCATGGAAGGTGGCTCTCCTGTTTGCCTGAGTGGCAAAGAACCTCCTAGTTTGCCATCCCTGCACATTGCTGGGGTCAATACTGTGGAAACAGATTTTCTCTGCTTCCAGGAGAGTGAGAGTTGAGTCAGGAGGTGTTTCAGTTGTTTCTGCACCTCTGGGGTTGCCCCGAGAGGGATCTGATGGCAACCCGCTCCAATGACAAACCACTTCTTCAGTCACCTTACGGAGATTGGCTCCAATGATGTCAGTGCCCTGGCTCAACCATGACCAGGTCAATACCTGCTGTATGTGTTTTCCCCTGTGGCCCCTGGTGGGGCTTGTGATTCAGCATATGGAGCGGCACCTGAGAAGGATAATTCTGGTGGTGCTGAGTTGGATGAGGAGAGTGTGATTTGGAGATCTGATGCGGCTCCTGCAATCACCATTTGCCTGTGTCTCGGGGCCTATTGTATCCAAGGCTGCTTGTCCTGGAAGTCCTGGCTCCCTTTTCATATATGGCTTGTCTCCTGTAAGGACAGGCTACTCTCCAGCAGTAGTTGCCACTCTTCTCAAAGCCCAGAGGAGGTCTACTAATCTGGCATAAATATGGGTCTGGTACCTTGAGTGCTGGTGTGGTGCATGGCAGCTGGCTTCTGAGGAAGTCAAGTTGCCATCTCTTGGTCTTTTCTGTAGGATAGTCTGGAGAAGGTCCATTTCTCTTAGCTCCCTGAAGGTTCTGATGACTGAATTGTCCTGTTTCAAAGGTCAGTTGGCTGGTAAGTCTCTAGCCTTACACCCAGGTGCTTCACACCTTCTTCAGGGGATTAGGCATCTGCGTCCTCCCCTCCAGTCTGTGGCCTCTTCCTGGGATCTGTGTCTGGTATTCGGGGCCCTGATGTTGGAGCCCTTTCAGCCATTGAAGCATACCACTATGAAGGATTTCATGCTCAAGACAGTCTTCTTGCTTGCTATTTGTTCCACAAGGAGGATTCTGAGCTTCCGGCTCTGTCTTGCCAAGATCCTTACCTATCTTTTTCTGAGGAGGCCATTTCCCTTCGGTCTGTGCCTGTCCTCCTTCTCTAAGGAGTAGTGTCCGGGGAATGGTAAGGATCTTCGCCTTGTGGATGTCCAGAGTCCATGGAGATTACAAATTATTTTTGTAATTTTATTTATTTATTTATTTAAACATTTTTCTATATTGCTTTGTCCTTCACTCAAAGCGGTTTACATTATAGCTTGAAACATTATACATAGAACAGTTAAACAGTAGCTAAAGATGTACAAAGAATAGGTTATAATGGGTAAAGGTAGTGTAAAAACTATGTACAGTATTATGAGAGTTGAAACATAACTTTATACAGTTTAATTATATTGCGTATAGCGTCTACAAGTCCATAGCAAAAGTTTATATTCCTAGATGGCTTAGAACATGTTAACTTCAGGTGATTATGTAATATGATCAAAGTGATTCTTTCTAAAATCCTTAATGTCTGAAATTGCACGTATGTCATCTGGGAGGGAGTTCCATAAAGATGGAGCATAGAGTGAAATTGTGGCCAAGTCTGCATTGGGGTGCTGGGTTAAGGAGGCCATTGCCTTGGCGGATCTGTTGCAGAGCCGGCCTGTTCCAGAGGGTTTGCATGCCTATTCTATCTGAGTGCAAACGTCCTCATGGGCAGAGTGGAGCTTGGTAGTCCCTGCAGACATTTGGCGGATGGCAGCATGGGTATCACTAAGGTTGTGCGAGCTGCTGTGTCTTTTTCCCACCCAGTGGAGGCTTAGTTTTGGTATGTCCCACTTGTCTGGACTGGTCTAGCAGGATGATGTGGAAGGTGACATTTTACTTATCAGATAATGCCCTTTCATTGAGTCCTGCTAGGCCAGGCCAGGGCCCACCCCCTAGTATTTTGTTTGCTCTTTTCTTCTGCAGTGGTACCCTTGGGTCTGCTATGATTTTATATTCTTGGCTCTGCAGGTTCATCTTATACAGACAGACTTCTGTTTATGCTTTCCTGTACATAGTTCTCTATTGTTTGACTCATTGTCACCCAAGTTGAGATTGTGTGAGACTTGCCAATTTCTCCCATATGCCTTTGGATGGATACTGAAGAGACCTCTGGTGGCTGAGGCGGATAGAGGCATGGGAGTGATATCATTGAAACTTGGGCTTTTCATTGGTTCTTTGTCTCCACCAATATGCTGGTAATGTCACACAACCCACTTGTCTGGAGTGGTGAAGCAGGACTCAAGGAAAGGACAGTATCTGGTAAGTAAAATGTCACCTTATGAACATGCATACTTTATAACTCCACCAGTGCTCTGCCGAGGCTACACCCTAGGCAGTACCTATAGTGAAATTGCATATGTTCATGTTATTGTGCATACTTTCACACCTGCTTCAATTTTATAAGATAGTACCCCAATACCTAGATATACACAAACAAAACATTTTCTGTAAAAGAGACCTCAGAATGTGTCACCTGAAATGTTCAGGCTTGCCACCATGGCGTGCTGCCATAAAATATCTTTCATCATCATTCTGTGGTGGGAATTCAGTACTGAGTCATTTCAAGGAAGGCGAAACTCAAGTCTAGCAGGGAGTAGCCCCAGTTATGGATTTCCTGTTATGGAGCGGAATACAGAGCCATTGAGCTAAGTAACCTTCACTAAGCATGCGTAATGCTGGGTGTAAGTTTCATTACATACACTGAGACATTGAAAAATAAAAAATAAAGGGGCTGATGAAAGATATTTTACAGGAGTACGATAAGGCGATAAGCCTGAATGTTTGGAGTCCCCCATTCTGAGGCCTCTTTAACACAATTTTTTTATTTGTGTATATCTAGGTGTTCAGGTACTACCTTTTTTAGTGTGGTTGTAGCAGTTAATTATTATAGACACATCAAGTTTTAGAGTTTTTGGAGTTTGAAATTTTATAAGAGTCATTTTATCCATGTATATTGCCACATATATGCTGAGAGGCAAATTTTCTATAAAGCATACACTAAAATGTATGTACCAGTTACATACATAAGTCTTAGAACTGCCCAGTCTCTGCCCCACCCCGCACTACTCAAGTAGAATGGTGTTTTTAGCATATGGTACTTTTTACTGAGGTTCACTTGGAACATATTGACCCCTTTGCTATACAGTAGTGCGCTTTAGTGAACATGCCCCTAAATGCATGTGTGTCATTTTTTCCTGGGGCAATTTTCAAAGTGAAAGTAGGCATTTACCTTTACATTGAAAATCCTACAAAGCATGCAGATGAAAAGTATGCACTTATTTTTCAATCTCCAGGAACAAACAGGAATGTAGTCTTCACATATGGGTATCGTCGGTACCAACGGAGCCTGTGCGGGAACGCTCCACAGCTTCCAATAGGAAAGCTTTTGGGAGCATCTCACAGCGCCTGCATGCTGCCTTCCCCCCTTTCCCAACTGTCCCTCTCCAGTTCTTCATTTTCCACGGAGCCGAAAGGTCGCACATCCTGTCACCACAGAAAATATTCCCTTTTATTCTTGTTTTTTGTAGTCGCGTCTGCTTCCCTCAATGCTACACCGGTACCGCCGGTTCTTCTTTCTTTTTTCTAAAAAAAAAAAAAAAAAAAACTTTTCTTCTGGAGTCTTTTCCAGGTATTTTTCTCCTCAGGTGCCACAAGCCATTTTGGGCACTAGGCCCAACCGCTTCGGGTTTTAAAAAGTGTTCCAAGCGTGGCGGTACCATCTCCGTCACCGACACCCATGAGTGGTGCCTCAAATGTTTAGGTCCTGACCACTCTATTTTGGAGTGTGTTGCCTTTGGGATGATGTCGAAGAGCGGCTGGCAAAACCGAGCTGCTAAACTTAGCATCCTTTTTCCCTCCAATGCAGTGTCTGTGGCATTGACGTCTTCCTCCCATGGATCTCAGGTAACTAAACATAAATCTGGCTGGTACTCAAAGGGTAGATCTCCTTCTAAGCATTGAGATGCCTCTGGTGTTGCCCTTGAGGGACTTGTACCGGCAAAATTGCCCCGGCGGGAGGCTTCAGATTCCAAAGCATTAACGGGGCTCCAGGATGTTCTTGAGGCCCCAACCTTGGCAGAACTACTGGTGCCATGCTCTGGGGTACCGGCTGCTTCATCCGGTACCAATACCCAAGCATCAGCAGCGTCGATAGACCAAAGATTTTTGGCTATTGAATGCAGTCTGGTGGCTCTTCTCACAGCCTCGATGCCCTTGAAACTGCTTCAGACAATTCAACCGGTACCGGCACCGACCTCGGTACCGGTACCGACTGCATCGACATCGGCAGGTATTCTACCGGGACTGAGTCATGCTTATCCATCTGGTATCGACAAGTTGGTACCGGAGCCCTCCGATGCCGACTTCGATCGGTACCAGTACTGTGCCTTGCACGATCACCTGGATCAGAGATACTTTGAATCCTCGGATGAGTCTGAAGACTTTGAGAGCTCTGCCGATACCAGAGTACTTCTTCCTGAGGATTCTTCTCCTCAGCTTAGGATGTCTCCTCCAGCGGATATGTCCTTTCAGGATTTTATCTGAGATGTGGCTCGAGGTCTTTCCATCACAGTGGCTCCTGAAAAAGAGCCTAGGGCAAAGGAATTGGAAATTCTGCAATACCCTAAACCTCCCAAGGAGGCAGCTACCTTACCTATTCATGAGATCTTGCATGATCTCATGTTAAGGATGTGGGAAACACCTCTAACCACTTCTCCTCAGTCTCGAAGGCTCGACACCATGTATCGAGTTCCTCCTTGTCCTGGCTTTCAGAAGACTCAGCTACCACACCATTCCATGGTGGTGGAATCAGCTATGAGAAGGATCAAGAGTGCAAAAAGACATGCATCTAATCCTCCAGGACGTGAGTGTAGGACTTTTGACACCTTTGGACGTCGAACCTTCCAGGCGTCCATGCTTTCTGCTAGGATCAGTTCCTATATATTATATATGGGAATGTTCCTTAAGGAGGTCACGGGAGATTTAGAGCTTATAAGCCTCTCCTTCCTGATGATAAGAGGCAGGATTACCTTGCCCTTGTCAAACATGCTCAGGATGTTTCCAAGTTTGTGAATTGTGCAGGCTTTGACTGTTTTGAGTGCATAAGCAGCACCTCTGCTATTGCCATAGGTGCACGTCGGATTGCCTAGCTCCTGGCATCTGACTTGGAACTTTGGGTACAGGATAAACTGTGGAATATTCCTTGCACAGGAGAGAATCTCTTTGGCAAGAATTGACAGGAAAAAGCTAATGAGATAGATGCTGAAAATATCACCTTGGATAGATTGTCTAAATCTACAGCTGATCCTGCAAGGAAAAAATCCTACAAGAAACCATTCTTCAGTATGAAGAAGAAGCTTTACCCCTCCTATACCCAGCAGGGGCATCGTTTAGGTCAGTCTGCCCAAAAGGGACGGCAGCAACAACCTAGGCAAAGAAAAACAAAAGCTGCTAAGCCTAAACTGGCTTAGCAGACCAAGCCTCCACAGAGCCTTTGACTCCTATCTAGAGAATTTTGCCTTCCTGGCCCTGAACGGCCCAGAGCCTTCTACCATTCCAGGAAGGTTATGTCATTTTGCCCCCAGATGGGGGCCGATAACAGCAGAAAGTTGGACTCTGTCCATTGTAAGAGAGGGGTACAAGCTTCATTTCCTCAGCATGCCCCCTCCTACAATGGTAAGACAGTTCAATTCTCAGACCTCTCTAAACGCCCAGTTAGGTCAAGAGGTCACTTTGCTTCTTGCCCAGGAGGCAATAGAAGAGGTACCCATTCTCCAACAGGGTACAGGGTTCTACTCCTCCTATTTCCTTATTCCAAAGAAAACAGGAGGACACAGACCCATTTTGGACCTCAGAGAATTGAACAAATTCCTGTTCAAAGAGAAGTTCAAAATAATTTCTCTAGGAACTCTGCTGCCATACCTTCAGAGTTGGGATTGGCTTTGTTCTCTAGATCTCAAGGATGCGTACACTCATGTTCTCATCCATCCAACTCATCGAAAGTTCCTTCGCTTTCTATTTCAAGGGAAGCACTACCAATACAGGGTTCTTCCTTTGGCCTGGCCTCGGCACCAAGGGTGTTCACAAAATGCATGGATGTGGTGGCAGCATTTCTTCGCACCCTGGGAATATTCGTCTTCCCTTACTTAGATGACTGGCTCATTCGAGCCCCTTCAGAGCCACAGGCCAGGATTTCTCTCTCTCGCACAATGCGCATCCTTCAGTATTTGGGACTTGTCATAAACTTCCCAAAATCCAACCTTGCTCCCACTCAGTCCCTAGAGTTTATAGGAGCTCTGCTGGATACCAGACAGACAAGGGCCTATCTTTCACAGCCCCGCTGCCTTCGCATTGTGCAGTTAGCTTCCCAAGCAGTGCTAAAGCCTCACCTCACTGCTCGGGAAATGTTACAGTTGCTAGGCCACATGGCATCCACTGTGCATGTGGTTCCTTATGCTCGCCTCCATATGAGGGCAGCCCAGTGGGCTTTATTCACTCAATGGACTCAGGCATCAGGTTGCCTGTCAGACAAAATAATAAACTCAGATCGTCTTATTTTGTCCCTCCAATGGTGGCAGTCACCCCAAAACATTTTGGTGGGGGTCCCCTTTCCAACAACCCCCACCCCAAGCCACTCTGACAACAGATGCCTCACAGGTGGGTTGGGTAGCCCACCTGCAAGTCCTCTCTACCCAGGGTACCTGGACTGCAGAGGAAACCTATCTACACATCAGTCTCCTGGAACTCAGAGCAATCTTCCTTGCTCTTCGAGTATTCCACACCCAGCTCAGCTACAAGACAGTCCTAGTTCAAACGGACAATCAGGTAGCCATGTTCTGTGTGAACAAGCAGGGCGGAACAGGCTCTCTGTCACTCTGCAACGAAGCTTTGCAACTATGGGCCCTCGCCAGACAGCATCAAATTCATCTCCTTGCGGTGTATCTTCCAGGCATTCAAAACTCTTGGGCAGACAGACTCAGTCGAGTTCTGTTTCCACATGAATGGTCTCTCCATGCAGACCAGGTGGCCAAAATTTTTCAAATTTGGGGAACCCCGGACATAGACCTCTTTGCAAGTCTGCTGAATGCCAAACTTCCCCGGTTCTGTTCCAGAATTCCGGCTCAGGGTTGTCAGGCCAGGGATGCTTTCCTCCTCCATTGGGGCCAGGACTTCCTGTATGCCTTTCCACCCATTCCCCTAATTCCCAAAACCCTGTTCAAGCTTCAGAGAGACAGAGGTCATATGATTCTCATAGCTCCACATTGGCCACGGCAAATGTGGTACCCTCTGCTCATACATCTCTCTCAAGCTCCACCTCTGGAGTTAGGATCTGCTCCAGATCTCCTTTCTCATAAGGACAGGATGCTGTGGCATCCCAATCCCCAGTCTCTGCATCTCAGGGCCTGGTTGCTGAAAGCCTAGAACTTCATGGTCTTAACCTTTCTCAGCAGGTAAAGGATATCCTTTATGCTTCCAGGAAGCCTTCCACAAGACGCTCTTATGCTTTCAAGTGGAAAAGGTTTACCATATGGTGCTCGCAGAAGGGTCTTGACCCTCTTGCGATACCTCTGGAATCATTACTGGAATATCTCCTTCATTTGTCTAGTACAGGGCTTAAGACCAATTCAGTGAGAGTTCATTTGAGTGCTATTGCAGCTTCTTTCAAGCCTCTAAATGGACAACCTATTTCCTCTCATCCTCTCATAGAGAGATTTATGAGAGGCCTTCTTTTAACTAAGCCTCCCATTAAGCCACCACCGGTGGCATGGGACTTAAATCTGGTTCTTGGGCAGCTCATGAAGCCACCTTTTGAACCATTAGCTACTATCTCTTTGAAATTCCTTTCCTGGAAGGTCATCTTTCTTATTGCAATCACATCAGCACGTCACATCAGTGAATTGCAAGCATTGGTGGCTGATCCTCCTTATACAAGGTTCCATCATGATAAGGTAGTCCTTAGGACTCATCCATACTTTATGCCAAAGGTGATATCACCTTTTCATTTAAACCAAGCGGTTTACCTTCCTGTATTTTTCCCAAGGCCTCACGCCTCAAATGCAGAAAGGAATCTTCATACTTTGGACTGCAAAAGGGCTTTGGCCTTTTACTTGCAAAGGACACAGCAACATAGAAAGTCCTCTCAACTCTTTGTTGCTTTTGATCCTAGTCATTTGGGACTTCCAGTCTTCAAAAGAACACTGTCCAGCTGGATTGCACAGTGTATTTCTTTTGCCTATGAGAGTAAGAACCTTCCTCTTGAAGGCCATGTCACAGCTCACAATGTGAGAGCCATGGCAGCCTCTATGGCTCATCTTCACTCTGTGTCTATCGACAACATCTGCCAAGCAGCTACTTGGGCTTTGTTTCATACCTTCACAGCCCATTACTGTTTAGACAAGGACTCCCGCCGGGATGCCTTGTTTGGTCAGGCTGTTCTTCAACACCTGTTCCATACTTAATCAACTCCTACCCACCATCCCTGGTAGGATGCCAGAGATCCATGGGGGGAAGTGGAGCCCTTTCACAGGGACACACAGCTTCTGGGGCCTTCTTCCCTGGCATCTGCAGCTAGGGAGTCCCCATATGTGAAGACTACATTCCTGCTTGTTCCTGGAGATAGCATAGTTACTCACCTGTAACAGGTGATCTCCGGGAACAACAGGAATTTATTCTTCACAACCCACCCACCTCCCCTAGGAGTTGTATCTCTCTATCTCTCTCTCTTTCCCTCTCTCTTTGTCTCAGCTTTAAACTCAGCTGGAGAGGGACAGTTGGGAAAGGTGGGAAGGCAGCATGGAGGCACTGTGGGATGCTCCCAAAAGCTTTCCTATTGGACGCTGGGGAGCGTTCCCGTGCAGGCTCCGTCGGTACCGACGATACCCATATGTGAAGACTAAATCCCTGCTGTTCCCGGAGATCACCTGTTACAGGTGAGTAACTATGCTTTACTGGGGTCAGTGCTGAAATTACTTCCCAAAGTGTGAGAAATTTCTCACATGCCCATTTGTAAGTAAAGGAGCACCACATGTGGATGCTTCTCCTGTTGGGAAATATGCATAACTGTCAAGAGATGCCTTTCTTGCAGAGAAGGGAATGCCTCTTTTTCAGGGGCAGAGCCTCATTGGCAGGAGAGATCATAACCTGGGGGGACTACCTACTATCTGCTTGGTCTGAGGAAGGTGTTCATGGGGTGGAGGAAGGGGCCGAGGGACCTGTGGCTCAAGCTACAGCATTCTTCACCACACCATGGATAATTTCAGATGCAAATCCTCCATCTGGCTGAGCCTTTGTGCACCATGGAGGTGTGACCTTCAGGCTTAGGAAAGGAGGGAAGATGGCTGCCACTATGATATTGATCCCTGCATGACAATAAGCAATATTGAGGATGTACTTCCAAGGAGGTGCTCTTCCAGACCACAGGCTTGCCTCTTTGGGATGTGGTTTGAAAAGAGCATAATGTGTGTGGGGGCGAGGGGGAGACTTTAAAGTATCTATGGGGTATGTTTACTAATCGGCGGTAGTGGCCACGGCTCCGATATCGCACGGAAGCCGCTATCGCCGATTAGTAAACATATCCCTATATCTCTATCCTGGCTAAGAAAAGGTATATTAATATGACTTAGTTGCTAAGGTCTATTACAGCTTGTAAAATTCTTTAGGATAGATTTGAGGTGGCATGAATCGCATGAAACCAGCATTCTTTCTATTTAGATCTTTACCTCAAATGCTAAGTATAAATAATCAGACTAAGATGTTTGTAGTTTGCCATGAGTATTCATAGCTTAGCTTTGTAAGAATCACAAAAATGCCTTTCTGAAGATACACTTTCATTATAAAAGTTATTACTATACCATTTCATAAGAGATTCGTTTAGCAAGAGAAGCAAATATCAGTATATATATTCTCAAAGAAGGTGTGAATGATTCCAAGTAATCTGCAGAGAAAAACTATGGAATGCAACTATGTTAGGTCTGCCTCTATTCTAAGGGAAATTAGTCTCACTAATGGCATAGCAGTCATTTTCCTTGCAGGCATCAGGACACATTTTCAACATTTCCTCAACAAATATAGCCTCTTTAAATTCAGCAGATAGACATGTTTTTTCTTCATTTAAATCTACTTTAATAAAATTAGCACTGGGCTATTATTATCATGGATTACTTTTGATTAGCTTTTGTAACACCCCTCCTCCCCTTCCCCCCCCCCCCCTCCCCTGCCTGCTTGTAGCCCTTGCAGCCTCTGCACTCACTTCTTGGCAGACAGTGATTACAAGCATACAAAAGCAATGCAGTCTTTCAGTCTCTACACTTGGGAAAATTTAGTGAATTCTTTGAATGGGACCAATATACAATGGGAGGTCTAAGACACTTAGAAATCCATTCACTCTTCTTCCCTTTTCAAAATAAGAGTCCAGACCATAAAGTGTGTTCTTCACCAAAGAATTTACTTAAAGAACTGAGAGTCACCGATAACAATGGCAAAAATACAACTGGCAGAGACAACAAAACCAGAACTATGTTAAAAACAGTTTAACTCCTCTCTTTTTCCTCAATTATATTGCAAGCATTTTGATCCTTTTTACTCATTTCTTGGTGCTGGAAATTTATTCCAAGCGCCTCTCTTTTTTACTTTCCTCAAGCTAGCTATGGGAGCTCTGAAAGAGAATCTTTTCCTCCTGCACTACTTAGGGGCCCTTTTACTAAAGGACGCTATGGTGTTGCACCAAAAGTTCCCATAACATGCATATCCATAGTGTGTTAGGGCAAGACCATAGCACTAACTGTTGGAGCATGGAAAGCATGTTCCCAGCAGTTACTGCAGTGCTTGTGGCCCTGCCACGGCACGACAATAGCGCAGGTGCACTCAATGCCAACTATGGAGGCGGCGATGAGTGCACTCGCAATATTTGCCCACCATGCAGATGTGCTGCCTGCATGATCACTCCACCCACTCTCTACCTCTAACCCTCCCACTTGCAATCCTAACACACCATGGATAGTTAGCACCAAAATACAGTAGCGCTTTCATGGCCCCATGCTAGCTGTCAATGCATGCCCAACGTGTGCAGACCGATGTTGACAGCTAGTGCCCTTTAGTAAAGGGCTCCTTAGTTTTACCTCTCAGTTGATGCCTTCTACAGATACAGGTCTCTGATGCGACGCTGCAGGAGCTCCAGATTCTGATGTCGCCCTGTTTCTGAAATTTTGCTTTACTCATCTGGATCCTCTCTTCTTCCCTCCTGGAGTAGGTGCCTCCCTTCAGCTTCTGTGTTTCTTCCCTTCGCTGGGAGGGCTGTTCTTCTCCTGAGCTAGCGGGGGTACTGGCAGGGTTTATAAGTTGTGCAGGGTTTTACAGGTGTCCTTTGCAGTATTTTATAAAGGTGACATATGCTTGGATATGCCTTCATAAAATAGACTCGCAAAATTATCCCCTATAGCACACAAGTGTCCTCAGAGTCGCTACAACTATGGGGCATGTTTACTAAACTGGGCTAACAATTAACAAATGCTATTTGTAACTAGGTTGCATCAAATAACATAGGACCTAGTTACAAAGAGCACATGCTTTTAGCCCAGCTTAATAAACATGCCCCTATCTATATGCATTTTATGTTGGTAGATATGTATGTTAGAAAATATGTACATATTTCCCAGCTGAGTTCCCTGGAGCACCTATGTGCAGATCACATAAAGGTAGGTATGCTTTTGTCTATATGTGTGTTTTTACATGTATAGATACCCCCACAATTTTATAATATCCATCTGTCCAATGCCAATATTCTTTATACACAAAAAATGCTTCATCTAATTGCCACCATTGTGTGTGTGTTTATATATATATATATATATATATATATATATATATATATATATATATATATATACTTTGGACACATCATGTGAAGAGAGAGATCATTGGAGAAAGACATAATGCTTTTTAAGGTAGAAGGTCACCGTAAAAGAGGAAGGCTGGCAATGAGATGGATCGATACAATAATGGCAGCTATGGGTACCACTCTATCAACAATGAGCCGCTTGGCTGAAGACTGAACAAAGTTTAGGTCAGCTATCCAGAGGGTAGCCAGGAGTCAACACCAATTCGATGGCACTTAACAACAATAACATATATTAAACAAAATTTAATATTTAAAAATATGCAAGCTGATATTCAGAAGCACTTGTACATTTAGCACTGTACCAAACCTATAAGTGCTCTTTTAAAAATTAACTGGCATTATATGTGTCAGGCCAAACATATAATTTATTATTTGAATGGAATTATATTTCAGACTAAGAGTGCATATCCAGTGCGTTCTGAGGGTAGGGATGCTGTTATGTACAATCTGTACATACAGGGGCGACTTAAGGCAATCTGCTGCCTGAGGTGAGGGATGAGATGGTGCCCCCCCCCCCCCGGGGGGGGATCTTTCGCAAAACTCCAGTCAGAGACTGAACCAAACTAAAAAGATGATTATATAATATGGAGGAAATGCAAGATGTTTGCACCCCAAGGAACTAAAAGAATAAGCAAGAACCACAGCACACCTTATAAAACTAAATTATAACTACTTGTAATTTTTTATTTTGTTATAAACTGCGTTATAGTTCTTGTTTTTTCTTTATGAACATATTTTGCATCCACTGAATCCCCTTCCTCAACAGTGGGTGCAGAGCAGAACCAGGACATTCACCCACAGAACTCAATATCTTTAAAAAAAAAATAAAACAACTAATTCTGGTCATCTCACTAACAAACATTTTGGGAACTAATAGAAAACCTACAAAAGTCACCAAAGATCTACAAAGCCAAATCTACCATACCATTACCAGCAGTGGCAGACTCGCCCTCTCCTTTCAGTGGCAGCTGCGGCTCCTGCCTCTTAGAGAGTCACGGCTGTGTTAGCGGTATTAGTTTAAATAACAAAGAAAACCAATGTGCAGCCTTCCTGCCTCCGTGAACGAAGCCATGCAACTGCGTCCCGCCCCCAAAGGAAGCTAATGTAATGTAACTTCCTTTGGGGGAGGGACTTCCTTTGGGGGCGGGATGCAGTTGCAGGGCTTCTTTCACAGAGGCAGGAAGGCCGCACATTGGTTTTCTTTGTTATTTAAACTAATACCGCTAACACAGCTGTGACTCTCTAAGAGGCAGGAGCCGCGACTGCCACTGAAAGGAGAGGGCGAGTCTGCCGCTGCCGAGAAGCGGCCTCTGCAGTGGCAGCAACTTCTGAACTTCTGCAACTGTTTTTTGTTTTTTTAACTTTTAAAGGTGGAGTGAGGTGGCTGTTTTGGGGGCATTTTTGTCACCTTCAAAACTTTGCCGCCTGAGGCAGCCGCCTCACTTCGCCTCATTATAGAGCCGCCCCTGTGTACATATGTGTCATTATTCGGCTATTGCACCTATAGGGCCATTTTTACTAAATGTTAGCATGTGCAATCCACTACCATACCCATAGTAATAACATGGGCGCTGAAACAGCACACGCTAACATTTAAAGACACATTTTAGAAAGGACGTGATGATCAGAATTGAGGCATTAAGGTTACCACATTTACACATGTGCTGTTATAGTAGAAACGGCTCTGCTAGAGGTAGAGCCATTTCTAATATACAAATTAGGAGATGCAGGTACGCAAGGGGATGTATATCCATGTGCAGCAGGAGGGGCCTTTTCAATCCAGCAACTTATATGTCTAAGTGCCAGCATTTCACAATACACACATGCAATTATTGGTGCTTACATGTGTATCTGAACTATTATGCAAACACGGATGTGCAGCCACTCTTAATCTCCTACAGAGGCCTCTATTTTTACCTCATTTCAATTTTGGCCAGATCCTGTAAAGGGCTTGCCAAAATGAGCATTTGTTAAACACCTATTTGTTACAGGGAGTAGGTGTAAATCCAAACGTGGATAACCTTGGTCTTACATGTGCATTTCTTATATGAAATGGGAATACTTGTGTAGATTTTTGTTGACTTTTACTGTAAACTCTTTTGATTTTATGATAAGGGGTATAAAAAACCTGTTAAGTAAACTAAAAATAAATAGTATGGACAGCCATGTGTAAATTGAACCCTTTCTAAAATGGCCATTTACATGTGGATGCAATTTATATGTGTATATGCCTGATGATACACATGTAAATCGGGAATACGATTTCTAAAATAACCCCCTTAGTTAATATAGCCCATAGATTATACGTCTCACTATGCAGCCAGAAATTCAGGTATAACTTGGGAAGTATGGTGAAATATATAATCTAGACATGTAGTTGTCAATATTCTGCTCTTATACATATAGATAATATATATAAATGGGACTTCTACACTGACTTTTATATTCAGTGGTTCTGACTAAAGGTCTGGCGTGGCTCAATATAGCTATAAATTTGAGCATCTAGACTAGAAATTTCAAATTATTTCTTGGATATCCTGCTAAAAATTTAGCCCATGATGTCCTAATCTGCACTTTTACAGAAATATTCTAGAAAGGGCGGTGTTGAGTGATTGTAACTATTGAGTTGAATTATCAAAATCGAGGAGGAAGCCTAGGGGCCTGAAAGTTAATTGAGTAGATGCAAGGCCGGAAGTTCCCATAGCGCAGCCATTTACTGTGCACCAACTCTGACTACAGTTGATTACAACTGAGCTGGAATCCCTGAGAAAGAGGAAGAAACAGCCAGCCTCCTCCTCCTCTCCCCTCAAAGAAAGAAAGTATCTACCCATGAGTAACACAACAGGAGTTATGTCAGTTGAGGCTGGTTCTTTGGCAGAACTGCGTTTAATTGCAATATGCTGCCTTGGCAGTGGTATTACTCTCATTTTTCACAACTGTAAAGTATCTACATAGTTGTAATTGCAGTACTCATAAAAATTCAGCACCATTTGTGCCAACACTAAGTAGGAAATAAACATTAATATAATCTACTGAAAGTCATAAAGTCTGGGGCCATTTACTTGAAATAATATAAAACATCCTGTCTACAAACTCGGCAGAGTGGAAATTCTTCCTGGGAGAGTCTTACACGAACGGGCTCGGTTGCACTTTTAAGTTCTGCATGTTGCAAAAATTCTGTGCTTCTAGACCTATAAGCATTGAAAATGAAAATAATATAACTAAGTCTTAAAACAGAGCCACTTTTAAAAGCAATAGTTACACATTTTTGAAGTAAAATACCTCTAGATTCAGTATCATTGAAGTCTTGCTGTAGTAAACTCAACAGATTTAGCTATGCTTTAGTGAACTTAACAGGCACCATACCATAAATCATTTTATTATTTTGATATATTGCCTTCTAAAAATACTTAGAAAATGTGCTCCAGGTAATTTCTTCATAGATAAAATATATGATGCACAGACTAGTGGAATGAGTAAATGGTACCTTGCAGCTAAAATCAGATAGCTCATTATTCCATGCATTTCTTATTTTACCTTTGTCAATTTAGCTGTAATTTATGAATTCTTCCATCTCTCCAAAACTGCCTTTATTCCACACTAATGGATATGGCTGAGCTTCCACCTTACTCATCTCATGAAGATTTCTGCTTAGCTGTCATATGAAGTATTTAGAGACCCATTAGTTCATAAAGCTAGCAGTATCTCTGGCTTTCTCTCAAATCATTTGCAGATGACTGAGCTAAACTTCAAAAGAACAAAGTGCCCAGGCCTGCATTTGGAATTGGCAACCTAAGAAACTGCCTAGGGTGCCAGATTTTGGGCTAAACAGAATCATAATTCCCCTTGCTTTAGGAG
Source organism: Ichthyophis bannanicus (assembly GCA_033557465.1). Classification (NCBI taxonomy): domain Eukaryota; kingdom Metazoa; phylum Chordata; class Amphibia; order Gymnophiona; family Ichthyophiidae; genus Ichthyophis; species Ichthyophis bannanicus. Next base: position 190,101,685 of record CM066036.1, read on the forward strand.
GGTGCTCTGTTGTATTTGGGGAAGAAACCTCCTTTCTCCACTGCTCTCCGGTCTTGCCTATAGACACCAACATTTTAAATCCGGCCCTATGGGGGTAATTTTATAAGAAGACATGGAAAGTTATGTGCCATATACATGCAGGAATCATGTATTTTCAGTGATATACATGTGTCAGTGGGCCTTTACTTGTGTAACTTAGCCGATTGCTATTCTGTAAGAATGTGCATAAAGCCCATGGTACATACTTTAACTGTAGACATTCACATAGGTAGCGCTTGGGCAAAGCAAGCATTTATGTGCATATGTTCTAAAATATGGCTGTAGACATGTAACATACATGGCTGATGTAAGTGATCATGCTAAGATTTTGCCTGTATTATGCACTTTTTTAGGTAAAGTATATACGTACAGGCGTGATTGGCATGGGTAAAAATACACATTAACCTAGGCGCCCTTTATGAAATTATTCTTTAAGCATAGGACAAAGAGGATAACTTCATATAGGTTGTTTAAGTGGAGAAATGGATGTGAAGGTCTACCTTTGTCACAGTAGGCTGAGTCTTTCATAAAATACATATATAGGGTACTTTTATAAAGTCCTCCTTGTTAGTGCAGCATTTTCTGTGCATACTTCATACCTCTTTTATAAAGTACATGCATACTTTCACTTAACCCATCTCTGAGGCTGGTGTAAATGCCCATGCCTAGATTTGTCAAGAACACACTATTACTACTAATACTGAGCATTTGTATAGCTCTACAAGACGTATGCAGCACTGCACAGACATGTAAGAGACAGTCCCTGCTCTTCAGAGCTTACAATCTAGTCCAGACAGACAACATAGAACATGTAGACAGGGATACATCTAGGGGGAATGGTAAAGAAACAAGATGATCAGGTGAGTCAAGATCCAAAAGCAGCAGCGAAGAGGTGAGTTTTCAACCTGGATTTGAAAAGGGTCAGAGAAGGCGCATGGCGTACAGACACAGGGAGTTTGTTCCAGGTGTAAGGTGCAGGAAGGTGAAAGGAGAGAAGTCTAGAATTAGCAATAGAAGAGAAGGGGACAGATAGAAGCAATTTGCTACAAGAGCGGAGTTCCCAAGGGGCGGTGTAGGGAGAGATAAGAGAAGAAAGGTAGTGAGGAGCTGCAGAGTGAATGCACTTATAGGTCAGCAAGAGAAGTTTGAAATGGATGTGGAAATGGATAGGGAGCCAGTGAAGTGATTTGAGAAGAGGGGGTGGTAAATGTTTGAGCGCGTGTATAGGAGTGGTGGAGTGGGCGATGCGTGAAGTTGGATGCCTGTTGATGGAGCCCAGGGAACACGGGATAGGCTGCAGGGGGAGGGTTTGGTGGGTTGAGGTTGAGGGTAGGGATTTCTTGTTGAGTGTCATAGGGGTTGTGGCCTTTTGTTTTAATTGCTGTACCCGTTTCAAGTGCTGTACTTGTCTCAGTTGTTGCACTTGCTTCACTGTTTGAATTATTGTATGGGCTTTATAGCAGCTGGTGGGGTGTTAACTGCTGTTGATGTATATGGCACACTGCTATTGTTAATATTGTTGTTAATAATGATTCTAATAATTATAAAAACAATAAAAATGGCACTAACTCTAATAAGAGAAAATATTTTTTCACTTAAAGCGTAATCAAACTCTGGAATTTGTTACCAGAGGATGTAGTGAAGACTATTAGTGTAGCTGGGTTTAAAAAAAAAGATTTGGACAAGTTCCTGGAAACAAAGTCTATAAAATATTATTAAAGAGAATCTGGGAAATCCAATGCTTGCCCTGGGACAAGCATTGTGGAACCTGTGCACCTTTTTGGGAGCCTGCCAGGTGCTTGTGACCTGGATTGGCTACTGTTGGAAAAAGGATACTGGGATTGATGGACCTTGGTCTGACCCAGTATGGCATTTCTTATGTTCTTATGAAATGAGCCACAGATGGGCACGTATACCGGATATAAACATGCATGGTGACCATTGTAGAAAGGGGGAAATATGTATAGGTAACTTGCCTGTTTTCCAATGCAAAATAGCCAGCTTATGGTCAGCAAGTGCGATGCTGCTTCCAATCCAGCGGTGACAAGGGCCCACTTTTATGAGGGGTGCACTCTTTGTCATGGGCTGGTTTGTCACCTAAATGTGCCATACCTGCATCTAAGCATAGGAGGCTGCCCCCTCGCAAAGGTTGGCTATGTGTTGGGGGAGGTGGTTGGTGAGAGAGCTCTGTGTGGCAGTGTCAGGCACCAGATACTAACAGTTGTTCCTTTCCTTCCACTGCAGGTGGCGAGCTGAAACAAGAGAGAATGGGACTCGAGGGAGGGATGGGAGGGAAAGTATAAAAGCTGATGAGGGCCCATTTTACCCTGTTGATAGGGTAGGAAGCATCATTGTTTGACCACTCCCATGTATACTGTGCACTTACGTCATCCATCATCATGTGGACCTGTCTGCGTCTGTATTGTGCATCCAATGTGAGACTATCTTTATTAAAGATGTCACTTACATTCTGATCCTGTATCCCACCCCCCTTCTTCATGTGTGCATGTGTGGTGCATGCTACATTGCCATTCCCCGAACATGATGTGCTGGTGAATCCCTCTCCACATGCTGTGGGTACAGAGGCTACCCAATGGGAGTCCAGTTGCTGTAGGCTGCTGCAGGGTTGATGGATAACACAGGTACACTAAAAACATTTTTTTTAAACTGCCTCTAATGTTTCGATTGATTTTTACGTTTTTTGGTGCGCTGAATCCAAATCTGGTAACCAATTTGCTCCATCACGTACAGATTTTTTGCTACATTGGGTTAGCAGTTTGAGGTGAACGTTTCAGATTGAGTGCGATCGAGATAAAAGTTTCTTGGTTGAATTCTTTATACTAATTGTTTAGTAGTTATTCAAATAAGAATAAAGAAAATTGTAACAAGGCAGCACATAAGAATAGAGTAATGTCAACAAAACACACTGTGATGGTAGCAAAATTGTCTGCACTTAAAACAGCCACATACATGTGCACAAACATTGAGCATATAAGAGCGAGGTTAGACACAAAGCAAAGCAAAGAAATGTGCAAAAAATGTTGTACAGGTATGTATGTAAGAATAGAAAACGCAAACCGCACCATTGCAATACATGAAGACAAACACCCGATGGTGTGAAAATAAAATTCTAATAAATGAGATCCGACACTGTGGTAATAACTAGCAAATTTTTATTTCAAAGTTTAGTAAAAACACGATATTTGTCAACACAGTTTAGATTTTAAAGTCATTCTTGGGTCAATCAATCTCCTGGTGGGCCCGTTTCTTCTTCCCCCGAATGCTTCTCTTGGTGCGCTGCTTGGCGTATTTTTCATCTGGGGTTTCCCGCAGCAGCAATCAGCAGAAATCAGCCATCATAGTGGTGTTCCATCTTCCTTGGTACCTTCTCTCTGCGTCCTTGATGTCCTGGTGAAACCTTTCACCTTGTTCTTCACTGTACGCCCCCAAGTTTTCGGGAAAGTAGTTCACATGGGAGTGCAAGAAATGGACTTTCAGGCTCATGTTACAGCCTTGTTCTTTGAAGGCATTGAGCATCCTGGCAACAATATCCTTATAGTTCTCATCCTGCCTGTTCCCCAAGAATTTGAGAACAACATCCTTGAAGGAATCCCAGGCTTCTTTTTCCTTCTCAGACATCGTTTCAGCGAATGCTCCATCTGAAATGAGTTTCCTTATATCAGGGCCAACAAACACTCCTTCCTTTAGCTTTGCTTCAGAAAGTCGGGGGAACTTTGAGCAAAGGTACCGAAAGCACTCACCATCTTTTGGAAGGGACTTGATGAATTGCTTAATGAGACCCAACTTAATGTGGAGAGGTGGTAATAGAATTTTATCACGAGGTACCAAGCTCTCATGAAGAACATTTTTCTCACCGGGTCTCAAATACTCCCGAATTGGCCAGTCTTTTTTCCCCCAGTGTAGGTCGCGGGCCCGGCTATCCCACAAGCAAAGGAAGCAGGGATATTTGGTGAAACCGGATTGCTGCCCTAATAGCATGGATAGAATTTTAAAGTCTCCACAAATCATCCACTTATGCTCATCATAACGAATCTTCTGAAGAATCAGGGCCAAATTCTCGTATTTTTCTTGGAGAATAACAGAGTGAGCAATAGGAACTGAAGCGAATGTGTTGCCATTATGAAGAAGAACACCTTTTATGCTGTCTTTTGACGAATCAATGAACAGCCGCCATTCAGCAGGATCATACTTGAGTTTAAACTTTTCCATCACTCCGTATATATCGTTGCAAAATACCAAATCTTCCTCTTTGCTGAAATACTTCAAAAATTGTGTCTCGCGGTTGCGGTACCAATAAAAAGTTGTTCCTGGTGACAATAGATTTTTCTGTTTAAACCGAGAACCTAGCAGTTGGGCAGCATCTTTTGGGAGTCCTAAATCCCGGACTAAATCATTCAATTCAGCTTGAGAGAAAAGTTCAGGTTTCGGATCTGGTTCAGTTTCAAACTCGGAAGTACTGGACTCATCGGGAAAAGCCATCTGATGAGTCTCATCATGATCAGAACCGTCCACACAAATATGATCCAAAGATTTTGGTGGTTCAGGCACAGGTACTTCATTGCTATGAGGCATAGGCCTAATTGCTGAGGGAAGGTTGGGGTAACTTATTACGTTCTTATTTTTTAAGTTGTATCCCTTCACAATGCAAGAGCAAAAATAGCAGTCATTGCTGTGGTCTCTTTGTTCACGCCACATCATAGGTATTCCGAAACGAAATGCTTGTTTTTTACCTTTCATCCATAAGCGTAGATCTTCCTCACATGTCTTGCACACTTTGTGAGGAGCCCACGGTTTGTCTTGATCGCCTAACTTCAAACCGAAATAGGCGAAATATACTTTTTTAATAAATGCAGAAATGTTCCTCTGCCGCTTTTTCACGGTATATTCCCCACAAATAAAACAAAAACTGTCCGGAGAGTTGACGCAACCTCTGGCTCTGTGAGCCATCACAAATACACAGCACTGCAAACTACAACTGTAATGAACCACTTTGGAATAAAGCTGGATTACGACTGAGCAAACAAAAGGTAATAATGAACTTGCAAGAAACTGAAATTTGACAGGAACGTTCATGTCGCAACCACCGTGTTTGAGCGAGCGAACGAGGCGAGGCGAACAGGAAAGAACATGCGCCAGCGCGAGTACTGGATTTAGCCCCCCGCCTCCCAATTGTCCTGTTAATGTATAAAATGAATACAAAACACTCTAAAATATCATGAGGGAGTGTTTCTAGTTAGTTAACCATTACAACCTCTATTTTGGGCCAAGAAAATAAACTGCAGTCGGCTAAAAAGAAATTATGTGAACATTCCTTATATGGGTAAGAAATCTAATTTTGCAAGAAAACGTGACGTGATGGAACATTTTGGCTATTTTTCCTGGATTCAGCACCCCAAAATCTATAGGAATCAGTTGCAAAACTGGAGGCAGTTTTTTGGTAGTGTACCTGTGTAATCAGGCAGTTGTGGTTAAGAACATACAACTATGAGATATGCCATACTGTGTCATACCAAGGTCCATCAAGCCCAGTATCCTGTTTCCAGCAGTGGTTACAAGATTCCACATTGCTTATCCCAGGGTAAGCAGTGGATTTCCCTGGTCCTCTTTAACAGTGGTTTATGGACTTTTCCTCCAAGAACTTGTGCAAATCTTTTTTAACCCAGCTACACTAACAGCTTATACTAAATCCTCTTAATGAATTTCAGAGTTTGATTATGCGATGAGTGAAAAAAATATTTTCTCCTATTAATCTTGAATGGGCTACATTGTAGCTTCATTGCATGCTCCCTAGTCTTTCTACTTTTTGAAGGAATAAACAACCGATCTACATTTACCCATTCCACTCCATTCATTATTTTATTGACCTCTATCATAGCTCTCTTCAGCCATCTTTTTTCCAAATTGAAGAGTCCTAACCTTTTAAGCCTTTCTTCATAAAGGTACCCTTCCATCCCCTTCACCATTTTGGTGGTTCTTCTCTGGAGCTTTTCTAATTTTGCTACATCCATTTTAAGATTTGGTGACCAGAATTGCACAGAATATTCAAGGTTCAGTCGCATCATGGACCAATACAGAGGCAATATAAAATCCTTTGTTTTAGTCTCTATTCCTTTCCTTATGATTTCTAGCATTCTATTTGCTTTCTTGGCCGCCGCTGCACACTGAGCAGAGGGTTTCAATGTATTATCTACGATGATGATTAAATCCTTTTCCCGGTTGTTGGTTCCTAATGTGGAACCTTACATCGTATAACCATAGTTTGGGTTGTTCTTTCATAAGAACATAACTTTGCATTTCTCCACATTAAATCGCCACTGCAATTTTTCTGTATATACATGTGTATTCAGGGGCGGAGATGTGATGATTTTAGAAGGCCAGTGCTCATGAACTGCACCTTTTCTGAAGTCAACATTGATTTTCACAGGTTTTGCTTTGCACATTCACACCACTGGGAGGGAGGAGTGGCCTAGTGGTTGGGGCAAGGTACCGAAGGCCAGTTGTTCAAATCCCACTAGAGGACAGCAACCTTGGGCCAGAAGGACTGGGGTTTCTAGTCCCACAGGTGCTTATTGTAGTCTTGGGCAAGCCACTTAACCCTCCATTGCCCACATTCCTTGTAAGCATTAGTGCATGTGTCTCATATCCCCTCACATTAAATGTATCCCCCAATTGTGTTGTGACCACCTTGATTGAAGGATAAGGTGGTATACAAAACTGTCTAAATAAATAAATGGCATTTCTAAAACATGCCCTCACATGTAGTGCCATTTTGTAATTAGAGGCAATATAAGTATATGTGACAATCTTTTTAAGAATATGTGCACAATAGCCATGAAGAAAGAAGCCTTCCTCAGAAAATCAAACTTGTCCCAGGGGAGGTAGATTTGTGACTGAGAGGTGAAGGATGAAAATTGCCACTTACCGGATAGATGCCGGGACCATCCCAACGCCACCCATGGACTATCCTATCCGGATTCTGCCAGATGTTCAGTAGCACTGGCCAACCAACAGCTGTTGAATATTGGGCTCAGCATAATTTATGTAGTTTGCAGGTCCTGCAAGCCACTTAAACCCTTTTGAATTTCAGGCCTGTAGATTATAAAATACCGCAATCTATTCACACATGCTTGTTCATATACACTTTTTGTGCCTACATTCTAGGCACATTCTATGCCATATAAACTAATTTTTATAAAGACATCTACAGTTGTGGTCAAGATTATTGGAGCCCTTGCATTTTAGGTATGTTGTGTACAATATCTTGAGAAATAATTGGAAATGTTTCAATTGTATGTCATCATAATATTTTAATAGTATGTTCAAAGGTATATAACAAAAAAAAAGATGTCTGTGCAACTTGGATGTAATAATTTCTGAGAAAACAACAAAATATGGCCTGGACAGGATTAATGGCACCCTGCACTAATATTTGGTTGCACAACCCTTGGCAGTGATGACAGCCATCTATATGTTTAATACAGCTGTCTGCTGGTAGTTTCTCCCACTCTTCAATTGTGATTTGTTCCAGTTCATGACTTTTTTCCAGGATTCCTTTTATTAATGGCAGATTTCAGTTCTTTCCTAAGGTTCTCGATTGGATTGAGATGAGGACTCATTGCTGGCCAGTTTAAAATAGTCCATTTGTTCCTTTTTAACTATTCTTTTGTACTTTTGGATGTATATTTTGAATCATTGTCCTGCTGGAGGACCAATGACCTTCGACCCAGACCTAGCTTTCTGACACCTAGGTAGCACATTTCACGCCAAAATAACTTGGTAGTTCTCTGACTTCATATTACTTTAATGTGTTCCAGGACTCCAGTTCCTGAGGCAGCAAAACAGCCCCATAGTATGGAACCTTCACCATATTTAACTGCAGGAGGGTGTTTTTTCCCTTAAGAGTCATTTCTTTGCCTGTACTGTAAATATATTGCTGGTCTGCATTGCTAAAGAGCTCAAGTTTGGTTTCATTTGTCCACAGAACATTTTCCCAGAAGGATTGTGGTTTCTCAAGGTGGGTTTGGGCAAAGATCAGACATGCCCTTTCATGTCTGTCTTTGAGCATTGGGGTCTTCCTTGGCCTTTGCCCATGAAGTCCTTCTTTGTTTAGTGCATGGCATATGGTGCTAGTTGAAACCATCACTCCAGATTTCTCCAGGTCAGCCTTAAACTGTTTGGGTGTTGTGCATGGTGGTTTTCCAACAGTTCTCACTAACTTAATTTTCCTTTTCCCATCACATCTTGGGAGGCTCTTGACAGTTCCATGAGCAGAAAACGTCTTAATTACATTGCGAACTGTAGATACAGGAATCCCAAGGTCTTTTGAGAAGGTCGTTTATCCCTTGGCTTGCCTAGTTCTGGCCATGGACGGCTAACTGGATTGCGTTCCAATATCACCACTACTTGGTTAGGCTCTGCAGGTGAATCCCCTCGGTGCCTAACCCGGATATTGAATGCCGTTGCCGCGACTTTGAAAATCTGGGTTTAGAGGTCAGCGCACAGGGCTATGTGCTGACGCAGTGCATAGCCCGTCCAGCTGAATATGGGGCCCTAAGGGTTTGAACTGCAAGAGTGCCAATAATGTTGATCACAACTATAGACTGACTCTTTTCCTGGTCTCATAGATTGTAATGGATCTAAAAACAAATGATTTTAAGTCATGAGGCCATTCATTTCATTTGAAGGAACTGAACCAAAAATGACCTAATTTGTTATAGTTTATGCTTTGTTGTTAAATGAATGCACATCGCTAGTGGCCAGTCCAGTTCACAAGTTCTCTTCAGATCCCAAAAAGTAGATCTACTTCTCATAGCTCATTTCTAAGAAATAAACCGTCACTCTACCAAGTCTACCTGGCTAATAATTTTTTATGGGCTTTTCCTTGAGAAACCTGTCTAAAACTCTTTGAAATCCCCCTATTTGTAATCTAGCTCCAATTTATGACTTGGCCTGGATTTTTGTTTGTAATTATTTTTGATCAATCACAACGACATTGACTATAATGAAATATTTTCAACAATTTTGAAAAAATTTCAAACGTTTATGAATTATTGTTTCTTAGAGGGGAGATCCAGTGTCTCACTGAACCCAGTTGAAAACAAGGCTTTTGCTTTTTCCAGTTCTTCTGGTCATAATAATTTAAATAACGCTACTGTATGCCTGACCTGGAATTGATATGACTTATAACTACGAATGGCTAGATTTGTTCCCTTGCTTAATAAGGCCTCATGAATTACGTTTATTATTACATCATGTGGTAGATGTGGCTAGCATGAGGCACGACACAGGACTCCACAGCCAAGAGGTTTAAAGAAAATATACTTTAATTGGGGAGAAGCATCCAGACAACTGCCGTGGCCCTCCTTGGGTTTTAGGCACATGTAGAGTCAAACCCTCTGTTCTCCTAGGACAAGCAGGATGTGTCAGCCACACCTGGTGGTGTCGTCCCCCGACGGCGCCGTGACGGAAGTGCTCTATAGCTCAGAGACTTCTGAGCATGTGTGAGGTGGTCCCACCTCCCCAGCCCGCCCCTAGCCGGCCAGTTTTTTTCGCTTCCGCCTTTGCCTCAAGACGGATATTTCAAGCTCTCCTACACTTTCCACTAAATATGCCAAAACCAGGTTTCAAAAAGTGCCTTACCTGCAGCAGGAAGATGAACACCTCCGACACCCATCAGCACTGCTTAAAATGCCTGGGGACTTCCCACCAGGTGGAGAACTGCGACTGCTGCGGCCGGATGTCCCCCAGAGCAAAAAGGCACCGCGAACACTCCTTGAAGGATCTTCTCTCTCCCGCAGTCGCCTCCACGTCCCGGGACCCGAAGCCTTCTAGCAACAATAAAGCAAGGTCTGTTGCCTCCTTGAATCCTTCCCGGGGCTCCGACGCTCACCAGCGTCCATGCGCGGCCCCTGCAAAAGCGCCGCACAAGAAGATCGCTGCTCCTCTGGAAGAACACACTGTAAATCCTGCCCCCGGTGAGGCCTCTGCCGTTCCGGTAAGCCCCTCTCCGGCGCGCAGCAATCCCGGATCCTCCAGCACACGTGGCCCCCATGCCGGCCAAGATGGCGCTGCCCTCGTGGCCCCGCCTGGCCCCGCCTCCGGAAACGCCTCCTCTAGCCGGATTGGCTGCTCGGACGATTCGCCCTCCCCCCGGCCCAGCACGTCACGACGCGCTGATAGGGAGATCCCCCGGACTTCAGCAGCCAATGGAGCCATCTCTGCCTCTTCCCCGGCGCGGGACACACAAGCTCGGCGCGGTGAGTCTCTGCTGAGCAGTAAGTCGCCAGACCGCGCTGATCCTCAGCGCCGACGAGATGGACAACACTCCAGAGCGGACAGCAGGAAATCCTCCTCACGCTCCACAGACCGCGCTGATTCCCAGCGCCGACGAGAGAGCTGCAATCCACAAGATGGGCACAGAGAATCTCCGGGTCAGCGCAGCGCCAGTGAAAACCACAGGAAGAAGTCTGCCAAGCGCAGACATCTATCCCCCTCCACAGCAAGAGATCACAATGGTGGTTACTCCAGGGACAGAAGGAGATCCATCTCTCCTTGTCACAAGAGACACAGAAGCAGCAGATCTGAGTCCACCTCTTCTGCCATCCTAAGCCTCCTGTCTCGCCTAGTGGAACAGACCGCCCCACAGCAACGCAAGGCTACCAGTCCCCTTCTGAATCCTTCGGAGAGGGGCCACTCCCCATTATACCCCAGACTCTCGCCCAGGGAGCGGACTCCCTCCCCCGCTCCCTCCAGAGCGCGTTCTCCCTCAGCGACTCAACTGGAACCTGACGTCGAGGAATTACAGCCTTGCTCTGAAGGAGAAGAACCAGATACAGGCTCCGACACCCCCAAGGACACTAGCGAGCCAGTCGAGCCCCCGCCAGTGCCTGAGGACCTTACCTACCCAAAATTCCTACGGAAGGTGGTCTCTAAACTGGGACTGTCTACGGAGGTAACATCAGAAGAACAGGAGCCGGAGGTCATGAAGTACTTGAATGGCCCCAAGCCAGCAATGGCTCTCCCCCTCCACCGCAAACTGAAGGACAAGCAGCTGGCACTTTGGCAATCCCCAGCATCTGGTCAAGCTTTCTCCAGGCGCTTGGACACCAAATACATTATCCACTCAGGACCTGGATTTACCAAAGCACAGTTGCCCCACCAGTCTATCGTGGTATCATCAGCTCTCAAGAGGTCCAAGTCCACGCGTATCCAGTCAAACCATCCACCAGGTCGGGACCCCAAACGCCTAGACGACGTTGGGAGAAAAGTATTTCAAGGGGCTATGCTTAACGCCAAAATAGCTTCCCACCAATTCCAGCACGTCCTCTTCCAGGACGCACTACTGGCCGACCTTAAGAAGCACCTACAGGACCTTCCCAAGGACTCACGGACAATGGCTTCAACCTCTATGCAGGAGCTAGCTGAATGCAGCAAGCACCTGATGTGCACGGCCTTCGATGCATTTGACACTGCCGTCCGAACGGCAGGCACGGCCATTTCGGCACGGCGCTGGGCATGGCTCCGGGCCTCAGGACTCTCCGACAACACCCATGACCGTATTGCAGACGCCCCCTGCTCAGGTGAATCCCTGTTCGGGGACAAGGTAGCCGACACTGTAAAAGACCTCAAAGAGGACTGCGCCACTCTAAAGACTCTAGCAGCAGACGGCCTGGAGCGCCCCTCTTGGACCCAGAAAGGGGGATATTTCCGTAAACCCTTCGCCCCTTCGAAGCAATACTATGCATCCAACCGTCAGTGGCAGCCGCCAAAGTTCAAGCCAACTTATCAGAAGGCGCCCTTTCAGCGACAGCAACCGCGACAGCGAAAGCAGAAGCAGTCCAACGCTTCCCACTCCGGGAAAGAACCCTCCTCCTTCTGACTATGCCCCGGTGGGGGGTCGTCTGTCGCTGTTCCTCTCGGCCTGGCAAGAGATTACCTCGGACAAGTGGGTCTTGCAGATAGTCCAGTCGGGCTACCGCTTGCCCTTTCTCCTCCCCCCCATTTCAGCACAAGCGACCTACCAGCCAGCCTCCGCAGCACCTGGAACAGCCGCTACAGGAGCTCATACAGCAACTCCTCCAGGCCAAGGTGATAGAGCAAGTGCCCCCGGGAGAGGTCAGCACTGGCTTCTACTCCCGGTACTTCCTTATTCCCAAGAAGAAAGGGGGCCTACGTCCCATCCTGGACCTCCGGAAGCTGAACAATTTCATAATCAAGGAGAGGTTCAGGATGTATTCACTCAACTCCATCCTCCCCCTAATCCGGGCGGGGGATTGGTTAGCGACGTTGGACCTCCAGGACGCCTACTCCCACATCCCGGTCCACACTTCTCACAGGAAATTCCTCAGATTCACAGCACTGGGGGGCCATTACCAGTACCGAGTCCTGCCATTCGGCCTATCCCCAGCACCCAGAGTCTTCACAAAGTGCGTGGCAGTGGTCGCTGCACACCTCCGCAAACAAGGCGTCGCCATCTTTCCCTACCTGGACGACTGGCTCCTGTCGGCGGATTCAGCCTTCGGACTCCACAGGGCAGTACGCCTGACTACAGACCTGCTGATCAGAGTGGGATTCCTTCTCAACAAGGAGAAGTCCAGGCTGGAACCAGTCCAGCGCACAGAGTTCATCGGGGCGATAATAGATACCACGGTCTGCAAGGCCTTTCTTCCACAACTACGGATCAATACCATCACCCGCCTAGCCATGGAGATGTCGTCAGAGAAACGCACCTCGGCCCGCGCAATCCTCCGTCTGCTAGGCCACATGGCTGCAACAACTTCAGTCCTCCCATTGGCGAGGCTGCACATGCGTACCCTGCAGTGGCACCTACGGACGCACTGGAAGCAACTCTCCCAACCACTCAACACGTGCATTCAGATCTCTCCCCGTGTGGTCCAGGGCCTGCGCTGGTGGACACAGCCATCCAACCTTTCGGTGGGCAAGTGCCTCCACCCACGCACACACCAGCTCACCCTCACCACGGATGCCTCCTCCTCGGGATGGGGGGCCCATCTACGGCACCTCAGCACCCAAGGAGCATGGACCGCAGCGGAACAAACGCTCCACATCAATCTTCTGGAGCTCAGGGCCATCAGATATGCCCTGCAGACTTTCATGCCCAGACTGAAAGGGAAAGCAGTCTTGGTACAGACAGACAACCAGGTCGCCATGTTCTATATAAACAAGCAAAGGGGGAACTCGCTCCCATTCGCTATGCAAGGAAGCCCTCGACACATGGGCTCTGGCGCTGCACAACAATTGCACACTCCAGGCGACGTACCTCCCCGGGGATCAGAACGCTTTAGCGGACAGACTCAGCAGGCAACTTCAACCTCACGAATGGATGCTCCACACGGAAGTGACACGCACCCTCTTCCAGCACTGGGGAAACCCCCAGATCGACCTCTTCGCGACCGAGGAGAACGCAAGATGTCCCTTGTTCTGCTCCAAGCACCCATCACAGCAGAGGGTAGCCTCGGATGCATTCGCCATCCCCTGGAAAAGCTGGGATCTGGCTTACGCCTTCCCTCCGACACCTCTCCTGACAAACACGATACAACGTATCATCCAGGAGAAAGTACAAGTGATTCTGGTCGCCCCTTATTGGCCAAGACAGATGTGGTTCTCACTGCTGTTGCAGCTCGCTCAAGAGCCACCAATCAGACTACCTCTGAGACCAGACCTCTTAACCCAGAACGGGGGTCTAACCTGGCACCCCAATCTCCAGACGCTAGCTTTGACAGCCTGGAGGCTGAAAGGTTAACCTTCAACGGCTCACGCCTTCCTCTAGATGTGCAACAAATTGTCCTGGCTTCACGGAGACCATCTACCAGGAAGGCATATGGCCTCAAATGGAAACGCTTCACTATCTGGTGCAAGGATCAAGGATTCGAACCAGCCTCTTGCCCGATACCCACAATCCTTCAGTATCTGGCCCTCCTCTGCAGATCGGGGTTACAACCACAATCCATCAAGGTCCACCTAGCTGCCATTGCTTCTCTGCACGAGCGCACAGATGACACAACCTCAGGCTCCATTGCCACCCTTCCTATTGTTACCCGTTTCATGAGAGGGCTCCGAAATCTAAAGCCCCCGGTCCAGAAACCGGTACCTTCCTGGGACCTTAACATAGTTCTACAACAGCTTACGCAGGAGCCATTCGAACCATTAGCCACAGCCGAAGGAAAGTTCCTTGCCTGGAAGACCCTTTTCCTTGTCGCCATGACCTCTGCCAGGAGGGTTAGCGAGCTACAGGCCCTTGTGGCGCACCCACCATACACGCAATTCTACCACAACCGGGCGTCCCTGCGGACTCACCCCAAATTTGTCCCGAAGGTTGCCTCCGCTTTTCACATCAACCAGGCAGTAGAGCTGCCATCCTTCTTCCCAGCTCCTCATTCATCCCCCGAGGAGCAACGTCTTCATTCTCTAGATTGCGTGCGCGCTTTACGCACCTACATCGACAGGACATCTGCCACTCGTCGGGGGTCACAGCTGTTCGTCTCCTTTGACCCGAACAAACCTGGGAGACCTGTTACCAAACGTACACTATCACTCTGGATCTCAACCTGCGTGGCCTATTGTCTGCAGAAAGCTGGCGCACTCCCATCAAACAAGGCGAGTGCACACCAGCTCCGCGCAATAGCAGCTTCCCTGGCCTGCGCTCAGGAGATTCCAGTGAGCGATATCTGCAGAGCCGCCACCTGGTCCTCTCACCTTACATTCCAGAAACACTACTGCCTCGACGTCCAATCCGAGACAGACGGCTCATTTGGCCGAGCGGTCCTATCCGCAGCCCTTGCTCCAGGGAGGGAGAGCGCTGCACCAGACTGAACTTGACCACTACGGCCCTGAATAGATTGCACTATTGTTCTTGCACTATTGTCACTATTACTCTGCACTGTTCGAAATGACCACTGCACTGTTCTATTTGCACAGTTATGCCTTGTTCTTGCACTGTTGTTGTTGCACTGTTCACGATTGCACAATTAACCTGTGGTACTTAATAAACGTTTGCATCTTACGCATGCCTCCCTCATTCACCTCAGCGTGTACTTAGCTCGGGAGACACCAGGTGTGGCTGACACATCCTGCTTGTCCTAGGAGAAAACAGAGTTACTTACCTGTAACGGAGTTCTCCGTGGACAGCAGGATAAGTCAGCCACACCATCCCACCCACCTCCCCTTCACGAGGGTGGCCTGCGCACCGCACCTAGCCGTAACGGCATAGCTAGTCAAATACTGGCCGGCTAGGGGCGGGCTGGGGAGGTGGGACCACCTCACACATGCTCAGAAGTCTCTGAGCTATAGAGCACTTCCGTCACGGCGCCGTCGGGGGACGACACCACCAGGTGTGGCTGACTTATCCTGCTGTCCACGGAGAACTCCGTTACAGGTAAGTAACTCTGTTTTGTCCTAGGTTTCTCCCCAGCTGTAACAAGTCCTTAATTGCTCTCAGCAGGGCTACTCTGCTGAATAGCTGAATGCTGCTCCAGCACAGACAGCACTTCCAAAACAAAACTGGCTCCTCAAAGTTTTGTCACTTCCAGCAGCACAGTCCAGCAACAGTCTCTCCAAATGAGTAGAACTCCAGCACAACTCAATAATCTTCCATTCCTTAAAAGCAGGATAGGATACTCATAAATGAAACACAGCAGTTCTCTGCAGCACAGGAGTCCTCCAGTTGAGCAGGACTTCAACAGCAAGGCTGTGTGCACAGTAGTAGATTCAAAAACGTTTCCTACCTTCTTAGCAGGCACCCTTTTAAAGGTAACTAGTTCTGTTGTATGCTCTAGACCTCCGGGCTCCTCTTCACTCCCACCCCCCCAAGGTCTCCTGCTCCCTGGTTTAAATCTTGGGCCCTGGCCACACCCACCCTAGGCATTCTCCATCCTAAAGGGACAAGGGTTTTAGCTCTTACCATGTGGCAGGTGCAGGCCTGTGACCCACAGTGTCCGAACATAAGCAGGCCAGCATGGCTAGCTTGACCTGTAAATGAGGCCTGTGGAGAGGCATATAGGATTGCACATCCCCCAATATGCTGCTATTGTAAGATAGAACTCAGTAGAAGTATTGAATTAGCTTAGGTAAGCAGAACTGCAGTATTGAAAGATGGAAAAATACAGAAAAACATGTTTAAAAGTTACTGATAAGAAAAAGTACATCTGCAAAGAAATAATTGGGAGTGCTGACAGATGAGTTGCAGAGCCCAGCTCCTCTGCACGTACAAATTGGTTCTATAACCTTGAAAGTGTGAAAGTAACAAGTTGATGAACTGACCATTGTAATTGGGACTAGAAGGGGGGTATGCAGGTGTCATGCCCACTGGAGGGACATAACTGGATAAACTTATCAGTACCGGGACCAATAGAAGAGGTACGGGAGGTACGGGAGGTTACCGGGACCAATGAAATGTTTTTCTATACCTAGAATGGAACAGAAGTCTATAAAAGTTGTTGTAATGCTTGAAAACTTTGCTCAGCCATTTTGAAATTGATTGGTTCGAGACTTGTGCACAAATAAATGATTTGGACCTTCTGAACAGACTCCTGGTATCATTGGTTTGTCTGCGCTTTGCTGCTACAACCAGAGCAATATCTCAGCAGTTCTGGCCTTGGCTGGGGAGAGTCCCTGTGGGGGATGGGGAGTTTCCCATACACTCCATTACACATCAAAATTGTGTTTTACATAGAAGCGTTAGGTGCTATTTGCACAAATTAAATGAGGATTTATACATGCAAAATATGGGCCCAATATTCTGCCCCCGGCGGTCAGCATGTGTAAAGAGCCTGGTTGCCATGAGCAAAAGTGAAACGGGATATTCAGCTCTGGATACCAGATATCCTCCGGCGCTGACTATTCGGTTGTAGCGCTAACCACCACTGCTGTCTCATTGCATGATATTCAGCCTCTGTTTGTATAGCAAAACAGCATAAGGTTAGGACAGCTATTGATACGGTTATATAGTTACCTATATGGTTAGCAGGCTGAAAATAGCCATTAACTGGATATATTCTGGAGATGCCCCAATCCTGCCTTCAGACCATCCCAGCACTATCCAGATAGTGCCAAGGTGGTCTGTGGTGATATTCAGCAGCAGTTATCAGTTAGTTCTGCTGAATATCCAACTCAGCAGATACCGTGAACCAGCTAAACCCTTTTCAGTATTGGGCCCCATATACATAAAATGTGATTTTATAAAAGGCATTGGGGGGCACATTCAAAAGGGTTCAGCTGGTTTGCAGGACCTGCAAACCGACTAAACTGCAGCGATCCCAGTATTCAGTGGCACTGTGTGGACAGAGGAACTGAATATCTCCACACCCCGCGGAAAAAATGCAGAGTTAAAACTGGGGCGGTCTGTGGGCAGATCAGAGACGGTCCCTCCATCAATCCAATTAACGGATTTCTAAACCATATAAAGTTAGGATAGGTTAATGGCTGTCCTAAATTTATGTGTGTGTGTGGGGGGGGGGTTCTATCTAATTATCAGCTGAATGTTGTTGTTAACCGGATAGCAACTACGCTGTCTGGTGAAACTGGATATTTAGCACGGGGCAAGCTCTGGCGATGAATATCTGGTTTAATTAAAGTGGCGGCAGCCAGGCGATTTCGTTGCTGATGAAAATCAGCCCCATTTGCTGATGAAAATCAGCCCCATTACAGCCCCATTACAGCCCCATTAAAATCAGCCCCATTACAGCCCCATTTGCTGATGAAAATCAGCCCCATTTTCTGATGAAAATCAGCCCCATTACATATCTGTATAGACAATAGAATGCAGATTTTTAAAGATGGCATATTCTGGGTATAGGTATATTCTGTATTTTAGAATGGTAATGCGTGTATACCTCAGAAATTTTACTTGTCATTTACACCTGCTTGCGGTGATGCATAATGCAGCCAACTTCTCTTTTGGACTTAGGACATGAAAGAGTCATGAGAAGAGAAGTGCATTCACCTCTCTGACATTGAAAACCACCTCCCTTGGGACAAAGTTAGACTTTCAAAGGACAACTACTTTCTTAGCTGCTCTCGTATATGCAGCTTTACAAAATCCACGAGATGTATGTATGAGAGATAGTACATACATGTCTGTGTCATAAAATCGTGACATGGATGTTTGTATCTCCAGGAACAAGCAGGAATAAGTCCTCACATATGGGTACGTCGGTACCGACGGAGCCCGAGCGGGAAAGCTCCCCAGCTTCCCAGAAGGAAAGCTTTTGGGGCCTCCCACTGCGCATGCGCGCTGCCTTCCCGCCTTCCTGACCAACTCTCCTCAGTTCTTCTTTTTCCGCGGAGCCAGCAGGTCGTGTTCCTGTCACCGCTGAAGAAGTTGTTATTTTAATTTATTTCTTTGGCCGTGTGTCTGCCTTTCCCGATTCCAGACCGGTACCGCCGGTCTTTTTTCCTTTATTTCTTTAAAAAAAAAAAAAAAAAAAAATCTTCTTTTTTCCCTCACTTGGTGTGTTTGTTCTGTGAGGCCTTTAGGCCTTCACTAATTCTCCCTCATGGAGAAACAAGCCTCTGGGTTTAAAAAATGCACCAAGTGCAGCGGTACTATTTCAGTCACAGACACCCATGAATGGTGTCTTAAATGTTTGGGGCCTGACCATTCCATTCCGGATTGCCCATCCTGTTCTTTGATGTCTAAACGTGGCTTACAAAACCGGGCAGCCAAGTTTCACATGCTGTTTTCTACAGATACTCCAGCATCGACATCTTCCAGGTCTTCCTCTCCTGATGGATCTCAGGTAACCAAACATTCCTCTGGCAGGTCCTCAAAGGGCAAATCTCCCTCTAAGTATCGAGATACCCCTGGGCTTGACCCTGAGGACCCTGCCCCAGCCAAACAACCCCGGCGGGAAGCTCCGGCTTCCAAGCTCCTCCTATGGGGTTACAGGTTGACATCGATGGCACGGCCTCGACCGATCACCTGTTAGACGTTTCTGGGGTACCGGCTCAATCATCCGGTACCGACATCCAGACAGTCGTGGCGTCCATGGATCATACAGTTCAATCCATGCAGCAGGCCATTTTGGCTTTTATTAAGGCTGCGACGCCCTCGGTACCGCACCCTGCGGTACCGACTTCGGTTCCGGTACCACAACCGATACCGAAACCCAGGCCATCCACATCGACCAGGATACCGATTCCGGTTCCCGGTTCTGGGGTTTTTCCCGATACCGATCCGGTTCCGGGTACCCCCGATGTCGATTACCGGTCGATACGCTTATCGATCCCTGGAAGCAAACAGACGATACTTTGAGTCTTCTGATGATTCTGATTCATCAGATGACTCTGCTGAAGTATCCCTTACTCTACCTGAGGAGCCCTCTTCTCCAAAGAGGAAAATGTCTCCTCCAGAGGATTTATCCTTTCAAGACTTCATCATTGAAGTAGCTAAAGGTCTTTCTATTTCTGTATCCTCTGAAAAAGAACCTAGAGCAAAAAAGTTAGACATTTTAGGATACCTAAGGTTCCCAAAGAGGCAGTCACCTTGCCCATCCATGAAATTCTTCAAGAACACATGATGGACTTATGGGAGACTCCTCTCACCCTATCTCCACATTCTCGTCGTCTGGACACCATGTATCGTGTCCCCCCTTCTCCTGGGTTTCAAAAAACTCAGCTCCCGCACCACTCCATTGTGGTGCAGTCAGCTATGAAAAGGATCAAGAGTACTAAAAGACACTCTTCTACTCCCCCAGGAAGAGAATGTAGGACTCTGGATGCTTTTGGAAGAAAAATCTTCCAAGCAAGTATGCTTATTGGCAGAATCAACTCATACAGCCTCTATATGGGCATGTTTTCTGAAGGAAATTGCATTAAAAATACGCCATTTTCTCCCCTTTATCCCAGAGGATAGAAAGGAGGAGTTCCTTCTTTTGCTAAAGCATACCCAAGATATTTCAAAGTTCTCCAACAGAGCAGCCTTTGACTCCTTTGAGGGTGCTAGCAGAGCCTCAGGTATTGCCATAGCGGCTCGCAGAATTGCTTGGCTCCAGGCCTCTGACCTAGAACCCTGTTTCCAGGATGGGTTGGGAAATTTGCCCTGTACAGGTGAGAATCTGTTTGGTAAGGAGTGGCAAATCAAAGCCACTCAAATGGATGCAGAAAATGCTGCTTTAGATAGACTTTCTAAGTCTACCTCTACCCCTGTCAAGAAGAAATCTTTCAAAAAGCCTTTCTACAAGAAGACCAGATTTGCCACAAATACTGGCCAACAATCTTCTGCAGCTCGCTTTGCTGCCAAGCGTCAGCAGCCTAAACAGGCCAGGGCAAAACCTGCAGGGGCTGCTACAGCCCAACAGTCCCAACCCCCTCAGGGTTTTTGACTTAAAACTAGAGAACTTAACCTTTCTGGCTCTAAAACATCCAGAACCTCTCACCATTCCAGGAAGGATAACTCATTTTGCTCCCAGATGGGAGCAAATCACATCAGAACAATGGACCCTCTCTTTCATCAGAGAGGGTTACAAACTACATTTCTCCAACCTTCCTCCCCATACCATGGTGAGAAGTTTCAATTCTCCCCCATCTCTCCTAGACCTGTTGGGTCAGGAGGTGACCACTCTTCTCGCCCAAAAGGCAATAGAAGAGGTTCCTCTTCCTCAACAGGGGTCAGGTTTTTACTCCCCTTATTTTCTCATTCCCAAGAAAACAGGGGGGTACAGACCCATTCTGGATCTCAGAGAATTGAACAAATTTCTATACAAGGAGAAATTCAAGATGCTTTCTCTAGGTACTCTCCTTCCATACCTACAGAGTCAGGATTGGCTTTGTTCTCTAGATCTCAAGGATGCGTACACACATATACTCATCCATCCATCCCACAGAAAATTCCTACAGTTTCTGTTCCAGGGAAAACATTTCCAATACAGAGTACTTCCCTTCGGTCTAGCCTCTGCTCCAAAGGTATTTACCAAATGCATGGCAATAGTAGCTGCATTTCTACGTGCCCTGGGAATTTTTGTCTTCCCATACCTGGACGACTGGCTCATCTGAGCTCCATCTCAGTCCGAGGCTCAGACTTCCCTGGATCGCACCAGGCAAATTCTACAGTATCTGGGACTTGTGATCAATCTGCCAAAGTCCCAACTCACCCCTACTCAATCCCTAGAATTCATAGGGGCCTGGTTGGATACCACCACTGCAAGGGCCTATCTACCTCAGGCCCGTTGCCAACGTCTAGTGCACTTAGCCTCTCAGACTCAGTCCTGACTGCCAGAGAGATGCTACAACTATTAGGCCACATGGCCTCCACAGTGCATGTGGTGCCTTATGCTCGCCTACATATGAGAGCAGCTCAATGGACTTTATCCACCCAGTGGACTCAAGCATCAGGAGCTCTCTCAGACCAAATAGCAAACTCCAATCATCTCTTTTGGTCTCTCCAATGGTGGATATCCACTCAAAATCTGTTGTTGGGGGCCCCCTTTCAACCATTGTTGCCCCAAGCAACCCTCACAACAGATGCCTCCCAAACAGGTTGGGGGGCTCATCTCCAAGATATCTCCACTCAGGGCACTTGGTCTCCACAGGAGACCACTCTTCATATCAACCACTTGGAACTTCGAGCAATCTTTCTGGCTCTCAAAGTTTTTCATACCCTCCTCAGCAACATGACAGTCCTTAGTCACACGGACAATCAAGTAGCCATGTTTTACATAAACAAACAAGGAGGGACTGGCTCTCTGTCGCTTTGCAACAAAGCTCTAAGATTATGGGCCTTCGCCAGAGAGCATCAAATCCATCTCCTGGCAGTATATCTTCCAGGAATCCAAAACTCTTGGGCAGACAGACTCAGTCGAGTTCTGCTTCCACACGAATGGTCCCTGCACATGGATCAGGTACTCAGAATCTTCCAGAAATGGGGAACCCCGGACATAGACCTCTTTGCAAGTCCGTGGAATGCCAAACTTCCCCGGTTCTGTTCCAGAATTCCGTGTCAAGGAGTTCAGGCCAAGGATGCCTTCCTCCTGCATTGGGGTCAGGGCTTCCTGTATGCCTTTCCACCCATTCCTTTGATTCCCAAGACTCTGTTCAAACTTCAAAGGGATCAAGGGTCCATGATCCTCATAGCTCCACGCTGGCCACGCCAAGTATGGTACCCTCTACTTCTGCATCTCTCCCAAGCCCCCTCCCTGGACTTGGGAGCGGCTCCAGACCTTCTGTCTCAGGAGGAGGGGACTTTGTGGCACCCAAACCCCAAGTCCCTTCACCTCAGAGCTTGGTTACTGAAGGCCTAGACCTTCAACACTTCAATCTTTCGCAACAAGTGAAGGATATCCTACATGCCTCTAGGAAACCTTCCACTAGGCGTTCTTACGCTTTTAAATGGAAAAGATTTTCCATTTGGTGTGCTCAAAAGGGTCTTAACCCTCTGGCACTCCCATTGAATTCTCTTTTGGAATATCTCCTACATCTCTCCAATGCAGGACTCAAAACGAATTCAGTAAGAGTCCATTTGAGTGCTATTGCGGCATCACTTAAGCCCATCAATGGACAACCTGTTTCCTCTCATCCTCTTATCGCAAGATTCATGAGAGGCCTAACTTTAACTAAACCTCCCATTCGACCTCCTCCGGTGGCATGGGACTTAAACTTGGTTCTTGGTCAGCTTATGAAGCCATCTTTTGAACCCTTAGCCACTACCTCCTTGAAATTTCTTTCCTGGAAGGTTATTTTTCTTATTGCAGTCACCTCAGCTCGCCGTATCAGTGAACTGCAAGCTCTAGTGGCTAATCCACCTTATACAAGGTTCCATCATGATAAGGTGGTCCTTAGGACCAATCCCCACTTTATGCCCAAAGTGGTCTCCCTTTTTCATCTTAATCAAGAGGTATATTTACCTGTCTTTTTTCCAGCTCCTCATGCATCCAGTGCAGAGAGGAACCTTCATACTCTAGACTGTAAAAGAGCTCTTGCCTTTTACCTCCACAGGACACAGCAACATTGAAAGTCTTCTCAGCTTTTTGTTGCTTTTGATCCTTCTCATTTAGGACTTCCAGTCTCCAAAAGAACACTCTCCAATTGGATTGCTCAGTGTATCTCTTTTGCTTACCAGAGTAAGAACCTTTCTCTGGAGGGCCATGTCACCGCTCACAACGTGAGGGCCATGGCCACCTCTATGGCTCATTTAAACTCTGTGTCCATTGACCAGATCTGTCGAGCAGCCACCTGGGCCTCGGTTCATACCTTTACAGCCCATTACTGTTTGGACAAGGACTCCCGCCGGGATGCCTTGTTTGGTCAGGCTGTCCTCAGACACCTGTTCCATTCTTGAACAACTCCAGCCCACCTTCCCTGAATGGATGCCTGAGATCCATAGGAAGATGAGGAACCTTTCAGGGTCTCATGCCCTTCAGGGGATCTCCCGGGCATCTTAGCTAGGGAGTCCCCATATGTGAGGACTTATTCCTGCTTGTTCCTGGAGATAGCACAGTTACTTACCTGTAACAGGTGATCTCTGGGAACAGCAGGAATTAGTCCTTACAACCCACCCACCTCCCCTAGGAGTTGTATCTCTCTCTCTCTTCCTTTCCTCTCTCTATTGTCTCAGCTATAAACTCGAACTGAGGAGAGTTGGTCAGGAAGGCGGGAAGGCAGCGCGCATGCGCAGTGGGAGGCCCCAAAAGCTTTGCTTCTGGGAAGCTGGGGAGCTTTCCCGCTCGGGCTCCGTCGGTACCGATGTACCCATATGTGAGGACTAATTCCTGCTGTTCCCAGAGATCACCTGTTACAGGTAAGTAATTGTGCTTTCTCCCCACTTAGACATAGACATCCCCCTTGTGAGGCCACTCTTTTTTGAACATATACATTTCTAACCTAGCCTTCTCAGTTGTATGTGGTGGCATGTATCTCTGGCAGTGCAGTAAGGATTTTCTAACATACTTGCATGCTAGTTTTAAAAGGGAAACTTTGGTGCCCTTTTTCCCACCTAGATAACCTATACAAAGTTACTCTCTCTGTGTCCACACTGTACGCATAGTCCTGGGTTCATACATCTCTTCCAGTACTGCAAAGTGCATTTAAACTGCCTGTAGTATTTTCTCTTCTGCTGCAAAAAATATATCTATTTATAGTAGGTCCATCTGAATGATATTTGATGTTTTCTCATGGAAAGTTACAATTTATGCATAATAGCTTTACCATCAAGCAAGTAGTTTCAATTGAGAGATACATTTAAGAAATCCATTGTGGGCACTGTTCCAGCTTTATGGATTATGTAAGCTTTAATGATTTCTATGCTAGCTGATCATGTGCATTTTAGGAAGGCCTTAAAAACATGGCTATTTCAGACATTTTAACTGCTATTGTTCACCTCAATTAACTATGTAATGGAAATGCTGTCAACCAATTTATGATATACTATTTGTGACTGGCAGCATTTCCGTTCTACTGTATATCTATTTGTGATATACTATGCTGTGTATTACTCTTTGTGATCCACCTAGAGCTCCATTGAGTTCTCTGCAGAATGTAAGAATTTGTAGTAAATTAAATTAATTTATTACACTCCTGCAATTTTTTAGCCTAGAGGCCATAGCAGTGACAAGCAGAAGATTTGCACAGAAAGATAATGAGATGAGATTTTTGATACATAAGACCATGCTCAACTTGAAAGCTTTAGGATCCAAATACAAAAACCTGAAATTTCCCTACCTAATTTAAGGTTCCGGAAATACTAAGAGGTCTGTTTACTAATGTACATTAGTTTCTAACATAGCAATTAGCATCAGGCCCGTACCAAGGGCTGTGCGAATGGTGCGGCCGCACAGGGCGCAAGCATAGAAGGAATGCTAATATAATCACTGGGCTTTCAGGAAGCCAATAAGAGTGAGATAATGCATATGGCAGGGGGGCTTCAAGTTTATGAATTGCACAAGGCCCATTTCGAGCTTGGTATGGTCTGATTAGCAATGCAGAACCTGAGCGGGTCATACTCACTTTGCACCACGTTAGTCGCTAACACAGAACGAGACAAAAATGGGCAGAGAAAGGGTGGGAACTGTGCCTTACCATTAAGGCAGAGCTAGTTTCAATGAGTTAACTGTTAACGGAGAATATAATGATGCACAGTTAATGCCATCTGAATTGCTGCAGTTTAGTACATTGCATTATCTGCAATGCAGTTAACACATAGTAATGATATTTCCTCTGCCTTGACGAAAGGGGAAACTGCTGGGAACATCCACAACAGTTAACATAGAGGTACTGCAATTACTGCACATACATTTCCCAATTAAAATGAACATTGGTGCCTATGCATCTTTGTAAACTGCTAACATGAATCCTGTGGAAATGGCATCTAAGGTGAAGCTTTAAGTCTGTTCAGGGGCAACTATAAATGTGAGCATATGTATTGCCACTCTTCCTACCCAAACTCCTCCCCTGAACATACCTATACCCCAGTCACATATACATGTAAGTATGCACATTGTTGTCACTGCATAATTTAATGCATGCGGGAACTTAATAATTTAAAAGGAGGCCTTTTGCATGTATACACTGGCATATACTGTGGAAAAGGGCGCCTTAACCCAGGCTCTAGAACTAAACTGGAGACTATAAAAGAAATTGATGAGTTATCATGTAATAAAATAACCTATACAACAATGGATCACCCTGTCTATGGCAATTTGGATTTAGAAGTGGACAGTGACAGTGACAGTGAATCTACATATGGAATACTGGACATAGGTACTAGCAGTGAATCTACAGAAAATCACGAAACAGGACTGTAAAGCTAGCTATAGGTGAAACATATGCTTATTGGAATTCACAAGCTAAACTGCAATATTAGAGTTTTTCTCTGCTAGATTGTTCTTCTGTACTGATAGCAATTGCATCAGAGAATTAGCTAACAGACCTCTGTACATAGTTTGGGTCACAGGCCAGCTTCTCTAAAAATCAATGGTTACAAATAGTGCTTCCCCTTTATCTCTGCAAGATGATTGGTTGAAGAGTAGTAACTAGGTCAGCATGAACTTTAGAGAATCAGACCTTAGGTCAACATATAACTGGAAATTAAACAAAGCTTGAATAAATAACAGAAATTCAGCAAATATTATAAGAGTAACTAATCAGCGTTTGCTTCATGGAGGAATTACAGCGACACCTGCTGTGTCTAGTGAATATAGTCATAACCTTGTAACTTCTGCTTTCACATGTTGCTTGGCAAAGATATTAGCAGATTCTATTTCAGATTTGTACTTTTGTAATATGAATATCACCAGATGTTAATTAAAAATTAACTGTGTCAGTTGATAATCCTCAATAAAAGCTGGAACTCTGGCTGAGAAATCTTTGAAGGAACTCAGATGGAAAGGCCTACTTTTGGCGCCCTGATCCTTCCTTACAGAGAAATAATTTTGTCTCTTGTTCTTTTCCTTCCTGTTAGAAGGTTTCAGATAATTAACTAAAAGAATCCAGGTTCATTGAAGGAGGGCAGGTCCTGAGAGAAAGGGTTCAACATATACATGTGAAAAAGAGCATATAAAATTATCCTCTGATATCACAAAAGATTCTGGCTAGTAGTGACTTTTTTCCTCATTCTATGGGAACTGAGTTTGTGATTCAAGTCCCCCACAAGTATCAGCTTATCTACTATGTCATGTTCAGTGAATTTAGCAAGCAAAGCAAAAAACAAAACAAAACAGTATACTAATATACTCCCCATTGCTAATGAATTTTGATTTGTTTTATGAACATATTTCACAGCATATATTTTTAAGTATAAAAAAAGTTTTGTATAAATTACAACAAAGTAGACTATTAAGGACCCTCTATAATGACTATGATAATTTGAAATGCAACCAAAATTCACAACAAATTTGATTTTTCAATTCCTTATACTCGTATGAGGCATGTCACTAAGTGGAGTAGTTACTAATGTGCATCTAGAGAATAACACGCAATTTTGCTTTTTAATGTGTATTAAATGGCAATCATGTTTTATTTTCCTGTACTGCAAGTTAATACAACGAAAAGTGAGTTTGCAAATAATGAGATGCAAGACATGCATGCAAAACACCATGGGGGCATAATCAGAAGGATTAATGTGGTTTGCAGACCTACTATCTGCATTTATCCCAGTGTGTGGGATATTCAGTGCGCCTGAATATCCCTTCATGATGTAACTGCACAGCCTCATGCTAACCACATAGCATCAGGGCTTACTGCTGACGGTGTGCCAATTAACCAGGCAGTGGTGATAATCAGCCGCTGGCTGATTAACTTAAACCAGATAACTTTAGGCTCATAAAAAGCTGGCCTAACTTTAGATAGTTTAGTTAACTGGGCAGCAGTTGAATAGTCCCGCTCCCTGGTTGGCTAAATGCTATTCTGGCAGACAAGATATTCAATGTCAGTAAATATCTGGGTCTGATTTAGAACAGCAAGGGCCAGCCGCTTTACTCGGGCTGGCAGCCACCATTGAACATCAGCCCTCTCATTATTATGCTAATTGAATAACACAGCTTGCATACTACTTTATTCCAAAGAAAAATAGCCCCAGGTCAAAGCTGGCATTATTTTTCTGACTGGGAGCATTAGGCTGCTTACATGGGTCTGATGCTCCCAGCCACAGTCTTAAAGGGGTCGGTACAGTCTTAAAATCTTAAAGACCCCCCCCCCCCCAGCAGATTCCAAGTCCTGACTCTCTTTCCCATAAGTCACCTTTCTGGCCCCCCTCCCAAAGATCCTCCTGGAAGAACCTCCCCACCCCCACTCCTGTAGCCCCCCTCCCCCCAAGTGTACCTGCCAAATCCCTGCTGGTCTAGGGTTTTCAGGACAGAAGTGATACCCAGTTGCTCTTGTCTTCTGCATTGCCGTGTTCAGAAGGGCATTGCTTGTACCCTAGCAGTAGGTTTGTAGACTTCAGCTCGGGGCCTAACCGCTGTGGCATTATCTTTCCCTGGAATAATGCAGTTTGTGAGGTTGCTTGCATGTTGTGTTTATATCTTTACCATGGGAGTTACTAACCTGTGGTACTAAGTTACTTCAAGTTAGGGACTCCTGTGTTAAATTAAGCCTTGGTAAAATCAGAGTTTAATTATTCCCCACTAAGTGTTCCAATCATTTAAATCATAGCTCTTAGTGCTCCTGAATACTGCTGCTGTATCTAGAAGGAATACCCACTAGGGTACCACTGTCATCAGGTTGAGTTTATGTAGTTGGCTCTCCTCACTAGGGAGGTGGCCAAGTGATGAGTGATAGGCTACTAAGTCTATAAATAGAGGTATTTTTGGAAGGAAGCGGTAAGGAGCATAGAAACATGACAGCAGATAAAGACCATATAGCCTATCCAGTCTATCCTGCCAAACCAACAACTACAGTTCCTGTTGTAGTCAGTATGGAAGGGTTGGGAAAAAGAACATGTTTCCTCTTTTCTTCCTCCTAAAAGCAGACCTGGTGTTCAAGCGAAAGAGACTCAGGTCATGTGGAAGATGGACCATTTACTACTAGAGTCCCACCAGGAAGCAAAGACTCACACTCGCAAAGGGAGATACCTACCAGTCTGGAGCGAGGTGTAAGCCAAGCAATATATTTGTTATTATCACAGAGAGAATTTCTAACTGCCAACTCAACACAACCATGTTTCGGCACCGCCTTCGTCAGGGGTTTGGCCTATACAAGAAGGGCATTGCGGCAATCCGAACATCCAGCCCCGCTAAACACTGGGGTGTCGATTCAGATGTCAGAGCTCCCCGCACGTAGATCCGAGATGTGCAGAGAGCTATATTCTTGGGCAGGAGGGGGAAAATCGGAGGTGGGGTGAGGGCAGGCAGTGGGTGGGAACCTGACACGAGACATTCAGGGCCGATTCTGGGGTTAGTCCTGTATATCTGGGGTCGGCCATTTGGTCTCGGAGGTGGAATAAGTCCCCCTAGACAGCAGCGAATCAAGCATCCGGGGCTGGTAAGAGGTGAGGGGTGCAGGGGGTTCCCCGCAGCCCGACCCTGGCCATGACAGGCCCGATTGGGGATCAAGTGGCGGGGAAAGGAACATTTTGGAGTCTGCCAGGGATCATGGCTTCTGCATTGAGCCTGGCTGGGCTTGCCGAGTACCTGTCTGGAGTCCAGTAGCCCAGAATCGGCACATGGCTGGCCCAACCAGGCCAGGTGCACCTGTTCCGATCCCGCAGGGACATCTAGCTCCCATGGGATCAGAATTGGGTGTAAATCCAGCCCGTCTGGATTTTGGACGTCTGGATGGGCTGAAGGCACCCAGACCTGAATTGGCCTCGAAATAAATAGAAAACAATAAGGAATAATATAAAATAGATAAATCAGTTAATAGTACACAATAGTGGAATAATAAGTTCTAAAAACAATAATAAAACATAAAACAGACAGAATGCCATCCTGTGTTGTGGAGCCCAACCACAATAATAAAGGACACAGTTGTTCTCATAGAAAATCATAGTGATAAAAAATGACAGTGTATTAGGATAACTAAATACTATGTACAATAAGTAAAGGTAAATCCTCAGGGTAATACATAAATACGTGCACTAAAAACAATTAAAATGAATGAACATGAAATTAAAAGGTATACAATCAAAGCATCCTCCATATTTGCTTTTAATAAGCAAAGGCAATCATGAAGGAAATGGGGAGAAAAAAGAAGGAAAACACATGTGGCTTATTATAAATACCAGTTGAGCCATGCTGATTAGTTTAATGCATGAATCTGAGGTTTGATTCTCACTGTATCAGGAAGAGTGTGTAACCGGTGATATTAAATTGATAGAGTTGCACAAAGACCCTCCCCCTCCCCTTCCCCCTCCCCTGTTCCCTTTGCACTCCATTAGAAATGCATGGGCAATATTTCCCTCATTTTTAGAAGTAATATAAAGGTTGTCAGACGGCTGCCTAGGGTGAGAACTTACACAATCTTGACGATGCATATATTCATATGATTCTTGCAAGGTATTGTGGGTAATGTAGTTCTTTCACTCCCAAACACAGCTGAAGACAATAATTGAGTTGTGATACCAGTGGTAAGGCCAATAAAATACTTCTTTTATTGATGGGGTTTAATTCACCCAGCACAAGTATGCTTGTTAGCAATATAAAAGAGGTTACTTGCTTGCAGTGTTTAAATGGATAACAAAAAGTCATAAAGCAAATCAGAAAACAACCTTCAGCTTGTCAGGCAATTAGCTAATGTTTTCTTAGCAAATAATTACCAAATACAAAGGCACAAAGAAATGAATAAACTTTGTTTGTTAGGTTAACTTCTGCTTATTTTCCACGCAGATCCCAGCAGTGATTCTCCCTTGCTCACACACACAATCAGGTGCAGCTTTAATTACTATCAATTGACCAGCTGAAACCCTTTAGCTGGCTGGCTGCTACTGTGTGAACCCAAATCCTGCTTTAAGAGCTGTTTGCAGTGGAAATAAAGAACAAAGTTAGGTTTCTTTGTGATGGCTGAGGTGTTTGCTCACAGAAAGCTAGCAATAGCAATTAGATAAAGAACAGTCCATGTAAGTAATAGTTTCATCTGTTGTATCTCCCCCTTCATCAATCAGCATAGGGTCACTATCATACATTGGCACAGACGAGTCTTTCATTAAGGCACTATCATGAGAATGCTTATTCCCTTGTTGCCATTCTCTATTATAGATAGGGTCTGGATCAGTGTTCATACCTGAGCCTCTCCTGCCATCATAATTCCTCTCTGCATTGCCTGGCCAGTATGTAATCCAATTCTGATGTCCAGCCTTCCAATCTTGATCCCTGGACACTGGATCTCCTCTCACATACCTTCTGGCCTTGGTCTGAAAGTCCCTGCCACGTGCAGTCTTCTCTCTTCCAGGTAGCCACTGGTGATTCCTATCTCTGCCATTCCATTCCTCTGGCTGAATCCAGTCCAATGGACTCTGCTGGCACTTGGAATACCTCCCAGTATGGGTACTGCCTTGGACTCTCCCAGACCATCCAATGGGCTTTCTTCTCTTCCTTCCAGAGAGTTTCCTTCTTTCTCTATCCGCTTGGCTTAGCTTCTGTTTCTCCAGGTGATACTGGTGCTTGAGCTTGTAGCCGTTGCTGTCTCTGTGTCTGAAGCTGTTCCTCAAGATTTTGCTGAATCTGTTATCTGAAGAATAAGCTCTATTCTTATTCTTTTCTAATGTGTGCTGCTCCCTAACACAGCGCAGCTGTCTTGAATCAGGCCCTGCCCTTTGAGATGAGTGCTTAGGGATTACCTCATAGCTCTCTTGATTGCACACACATTTTCTCACTTCAGCCCCTCTCATGGCTGCTGGAAACCTGGTGCATTCTGGGACTGGTAGTCTTTTATGCGAAAACTCTGTTTTCTCACTTCTACCAGAACTGACAGGTTGCTTGTTCAGAGTCACATCATCTTTTCTATAGCTCCTACCTGAGCTATGATAAGCTTCCTTATCACAAGGTGCAGAGTAATTCAGTCCCTAAAGAAATTTTTTTTAATATAGTTTGACCCTCTACACTGTGTCCTTTTGGCATCGGACAATCAACTGTTCTACTGTGCTTCTGACCTCCCATTCAGTCACTGTATTGACAGCTTGCTCAAGCTTCAGGGAGGTTTTGAATGGCTCAATTTTTAAACATTACTCTAAATACAGTTTCTAACATGCCACCTGTCATTTTTATTTTAATGTGGATCCCTTTACATCTTACTTTTTCAATATCGACATTGTTTACATGTTTCTATGTGACACCGTGCCAAAGCACAGGTATAAAAATTGCTGAAGCTGCGGCTGCTCCGTTTTTACAAATACAGCAGAAGCTTTGATAGTGTGCTGCGTTTATAAACTATGTTTTTTAGGATTTATTTAGTGCACAACTTTTAATCTACTACTACTACTATAGTGTTACAAGACATACTCAGCACTGCAGAGACACATCTAAAAGACAGTCCCTGCTCATCAGAGCTTACAATCTAGTCAAGATAGACAACACAGTAGCTGTAGACGTGGGATACATCTAGGGGGAATGGTAAGGAAAGACCAGGTAAGTCAAGATCCGAAAGTGGTAGCGAAGAGGTGAGTTTTCAGCCTGGATTTGAAAAGTGCCTGACGTACAGACTTAGGTAGTTTGTTCCAGGCATAAGCAGCAGCAAGGTGAAAGGAGCAAAGTCTGGAGTTAGCAATAGAAGAGAAGGGCACAGATAGAAGTGATTTGCCTGAAGAGTGAAGTTCCCGAGGAGGGGAGTAGAGAGAGAAAAGAGAGGAAAGGTAGTGAGACACTGCAGAGTGAATGCACCTATAGATCAGCAGGAGAAGTTTGAACTGGATGTGGAAAAGATAGGGAGCTAATGAAGTGACTTGAGAAGAGGGGTAATATGAGCATGACAGGGCTGGCAGCAGATTAGCCGCACAGCAGAGTACTGAACAGATTGAAGGGGAGAGAGATGTTTCCAAGGAGATCAGCATGGAGTAGGTTACAATAGTCTAGTCGGGGGGTGTTTAAAGAGTGGATAAGTGTCTTGGTAGTATGTTCAGAAACGAATGAAGGAATTTTGTTGTTATAGAGAAAAAAACGGCAGATTTTATCTATCAGTTGGATGTGTGTGGAGAAGGAGACAGAGGAGTCGAAGAAACAGAGAGGAGTAGAAAGTTATCCACAGAGATTGAGAAAAGAGAAAAGAGAGGATGGTTAGGGGGAAAAATAAGAAGCTCAGTTTTGGCCATGTTCAATTTCAAGCGGCGGTGAGACATCCAAACAGCAATATCAGAAAGGCAGGCAGAGATCCTGGCCTAGATTGCCAGAGAAATTTTAGGTGTAGAGAGGTAGATCTGGGAGTCATCAGCATAAAGATGGTACTGAAAGCCATGGGAAGAGTTCAGTGCACCAAGGGACTGAGTATAGAGAGAAAAGGAGTGAACCCAAAACAGATCCTTGGGGTGCACCAGCTGAGAGTGAGATAGCAGCAGAGGAGGATCCACCAGAACAAACACTAAAGGAGCGATGGGAGAAATAAAAAGAGAACCAGGATAGAACAGAGCCCTTAAAACTAAGTGAAGACAAGGTATCGCAGAGAAGGTTGTAGTCAACAGTGTCAAAAGCAACAGAAAGGTCAAGAAGGATAAAGATTGAGAAACAGCCCTTAGATTTGCCAGGGACAAGTTGCTGGAGACTTTGGCAAGATCCGTTTCAGTAAAATGTAAAGGATGAAAGCCAGATTGTAAAAGATCCAGGAAGCCTTGACAGGAGAGAAAGTCGAGGCAGCAGTGCTAAACCACACATTCAAGTAGTTTAGAAACGAAGGGGAGGAGGGAGATGGGTCAATAGTTAGAAGGACAGGTAGGGTCTAGTGAGGGTTTCTTGAGGAGAGGCTGCAGGGACTTTCACATATGAAAGGTTGAGAATATGAAAGATGGAAGGGAGAACTGTGGAAGAGATGGGGCTTAGGAGATAGGCGGGAATAGGATCAGAGGAGCAGGTAATGAGTTTTGAGAAGGAAAGATCGTTGGTCTTGCAGAATTCTATTAGTCTTTCTCCAGCTTCATTTCTGTTGCCAAGTCCATATTTTCCAACTACTTTGTCGTCTTCTTTGTTGCCAACTTTTGTGTTCCAGTCACCCATGACTTTCATCATATCCTGTTTGCATGTTCTGTGAATTTCAGCTTGCACTTGTTCATAGAACTCTTCAATTTCATTCTCTTCTGCAGCTGTTGTTGGGGCATATACTTGAGTTATAGTTGTGTTGATAGGCATTCCTCGTAGACGAAAAGAGATTAAGCGTTCGCTGACTGCATTGTATTTCATTACAGTTCTTGCAAGTTTCTTCTTTATTATAAATGCAACACCATTTCTTCTGTGTCTTTCATTTCCAGCATAGTAGACCATGTGATCATGTGATGAAAAGTGTCCGATGCCAGTCCATTTCAGTTCGCTGACACCCAACAGATCAAGTTGTACACGTTCCATTTCATTCTTGACCACCTCCAACTTCCCTTAGTTCATGCTTCGTACGTTCCATGTTCCAATGTGTAAGACATCTTTACAGCTTCTGACTCTCATTTCATGCGCAGCTACATCAGCAGTCAGATGTCCCGAGGGCTTTGATCCAACCACATCATAAATGCTGGCTTTACTCTGAAAAGTCTTC
The DNA here is from genome assembly GCA_033557465.1 of Ichthyophis bannanicus. Classification (NCBI taxonomy): domain Eukaryota; kingdom Metazoa; phylum Chordata; class Amphibia; order Gymnophiona; family Ichthyophiidae; genus Ichthyophis; species Ichthyophis bannanicus. The sequence continues at coordinate 190,135,852 of CM066036.1, forward strand.
AGCTCTTCCCCAGTAGCTAGTTGAGTGCCTTCCGACCTGGGGGTCTCATCTTCCAGCACTATAGCACAATTTGTTTTGTTGTAACTATCTATTGGGTTTTCATGGCAAGATACAGAAGTAGATTGCTGGACCTTTCTTCCGCGCAGTTTATGTTTGGTGTTGTTGCCGTTGTCTCAGAAATGTGATCCTCCGCCGTCAACACTATCCCATTCTGCTGCTGCCCAGATGGGTGGTTTGTCTTGGTCTGGCACCTCAGCTGAGACCTGTCCATCTTGGGAGACCCTGCCAGTAGTTAAACTACCGATAGTTTAGCTCTCAGCATCACTGATGCACACAAGCTCTCACAGCACGACAAGCTGCAAACCAAGTGACTTCTTTTTATATCAGATCAATCTTTTCTCTCTTCGTCCTCCATGACAACTTTGTTATTAACACTTGTCATGTCCCGATTGCACTACTGCAACATTGTTTTCACAGGTCTCCCACATTATCAATTACACTGTGTGTAACTTATCTAGAACACAGCTGTCAGGATACCCACCCATGCCTCATGCTTCGATCTTGTGACCCCACTCACGGTCAACTATCGCATTCAGTACGTACAAAATCCTCACCCTGGTTCATAAAGCCTTTCACACTGGCACCCCTCTTTATCCTTCTGATCCCCTTCACTACACTCGCCACACAGGGTGTTCCATTCCATCCATGCCAACCGCCTTCACCTCCCTCTTGTCACATGGGCTAGATTAGAAATTACCTGCCACACAGCTTTCTACTTCCATGGTCCATCCCTCTGGGATACTCTACCCCCTGACCTCAATCTAGAATCATCCTACATCAAGTTCAAGTCATTACTCAAAACCCACCTCTTTCAGAAAGCTTTTGAATTACCACCTTCCTGACTCCCTTGACTCCCTACTCCTCTGACCATGGCCCCTTCCCTGTATGAATGCTCTTGTCTTTCCTGTCAATTATGGTGTTCCTTTCTTTCTCTTTCTATTCTACTTTTTATTGTACACTGCCCTGCTACATACATGAAGAGTGATATATCAAATTTAATAAACATAAACAACGCATAGAGCAATGTGGTTGGCAGATGATCTGGAGGTAGCCCACATTCCCCCAGGGTTTGAAGTTGAAAGAGGAATGGTAAGCCCATTTATTATTACATCATTGCCTACTATGAATTTTCCTAAATCTAAGCTTAATGCACCTACAATCATGAGCTCAATTTAAAGCATTGAAAGAGTTAGGGGCTGTTCTAACTCTAATTGGAAGTTATTAGAGCTTCCCTCTGGTATAACCCTGCAATCCAGATAAATAAGCATAAGATATCATGGAAAGAGTGGCAAAATATAGGAATTCAGTGCCTTGGTCACCTGTTTGACGGTGGTAGGGTTATTTCTATTCCTCGCATCAAGGAAAATTTTCACTTATCGCAGGCTCATGTATCCAAGCTTAATCACTTGAGTCCAAGTTTAACGCAGGACCAATTTCACTTTGAGAATCTTTCTCATGAACCATATCTAACCTTGGTAAAAAAGTAAAAATGTTCTTGTAAATGATTGCTGAATTTCAGGGTTCTGCATGCTCCTAAGAACATTTAAGTGTCAATCTCTTGTGCACTGTACATGCGAAAATGATGCAGAGATGCAACAGGGCGATGTTAATTGGAACATCTTTAGGGGCTCCATTGTACTCCCAGTGATGTCAAGTGGACTTTCTCAATCCCTCTGTTTCTTAGCTCATCAGGCTGTGTGGACTCCCCAAAGGATGCAGAGGGCCAGCCTTGTGAAAATAACTCGTTGGCACTGCTCTACATTAATAGGGACACTATTTCTCATGCTGTATGAATGCTCTTTTTTAAAGGACTTCTGGGATGTTGTTTGGTCTTATATTAAAGTCATTCTTAATCTAAATGTTAACCTATCGCTGTAAATAGTCCCGTTCCGATCCCTTTCAAACCCTGTGGGGTTAACAAATATGAAAAAAAATTGCTTGATAATACTTACATCGCTAGCAATGCAGAATTTATTGCACAGTTGGAAAAATGTGTTGTTTAAATGTTGCTTTTTGGTGGAACATATATGTATGGTATTCAGGCAAGAGGGAGCTGCTTCAGTTCAAACTAATACCATGTCAAAAATTGCAAAAATTTGGAAGTCAGTGTATGATTATTTGCACTCAGTATAAGCATCACCCAGTCTACTACCAATAAGTCATTTATTTTAACTCTCTTCCTAGGGTAATGTCTTAGTTTCATTATAATTAATTGTGTTAAAGTAAGTTATGTTTCCATTTTTGTTACTGTACTTGAAAATGCAAAAATAATAGATTTAAAAAAACATTTTCTAAGGTAAAAGCGCTGGTTCTGGTGCCACACTCCACTTTTTTATATACATGGAACATGTTCATGACTGTATCCATTTTCAAGTCCAAACTCAAAATCCATCCTTTGCTATGGATAAATTAAGGGACATACCATACACTCCAGATACAGTACAATATGTGTGTCCATCAATTGCTTAATGAAGACATACCAAAACAAGATATACTAATGTTAAATTTTTATTTGTCATATTTCTTTCGCTATAGGATTGCACAGTGTATGAAACAGAAAATAAAATTCTTCATGTAGTAAGTAATCTCTGAACTTTTATTACTTTACATTGTATAAAGATCTGATAAAATAAGGTTGTGACATCTTTGTTCCTATGTGGTGAAAAGCAAAAATAATCCAAATAAGTTCCAAGGATATTAAACAGTGATTCATTACAAATCAAGTCAGAATGTGCACTGGATCATAGCCTTATCTGAATGAATCCCATGCTTTATTACTGGCCATATATTAAGGATCTGAACATGCAACAAAATGGGTTGGGCTTTTTTTATTTTAAATTTGGCTCTTAGCCCTTATTTTCATTAAAGTTCTTGGCTTGTTTCACATTTATGTTAATACATTTTTAACCCCCATTGGAACATTTTAATGCATAGAAATTGATTGTGTGCACTTCAATTTGTAAGTTAATGGGCATTAAATATGATTTTGTGCACATTAAAATTGTTAAGTTGCCTTAACAAACCAAATGCATGCTATCAAATGCATATTCCTATAATATGTACTGTAGACAAAAATGAAGACTTACCCAACAACAAACATGTAGAAAAAATCATGCATGTGCCATTGTTTGCATTAAGTCACTGTTAGAACTGTAACCCAGGTCAGACTGATTCGTCTCTACAATAGGCTTTTATGATGTAATGGTTCATCCTGACACTTCTGGTCCATTTAAACCTAGGTAGTTAGCGTTGAAAATCAGCAAGGGAAAGACTGTTTTAAAGGGTATTTCGGCATTTAAGCAATGATAAGCACTCAGATTACTCATCTGATTTGTGCATAAAGTTGTGTGTGCAAGCCTTTATATTGGGAATGATTTTTTATTCTTGCATTTATTGTATAAAATATGCACAAATGCGCTTAAAGTGACCTAGGAAATATGTGTGTACCAAAGAGCATGTATAAATGTCACTGCAAAATCAATCACTCAGGGTAATTTTCATATCAGAAGTATACATTTACTGTTACCCCATAGGCGAACTTTGGCATAGTGTCAGTGGATCAGAAAAAGGTACAATAGGTAGTTAGCTGGTCATCCTTCAGGAGTGTTGGTGTGTGCCATAGTGCTCTTGGAAGAGGTGAGTCTTTAGGTGTTTGCTAAAGGCTTTTCTTGACTGGATATTTCGCAGGGTGGGTGGTAATGCATTCCATAGTGTAGGGGCAGAGAGTGAGAAGGCTCATAGATGGGCATGTTGGGTGCACTTGCGTACCTGTGGTGGCATGCGGAGAAAGTTCAGTGTGCTCTCTCTGTGTGGCCTGGTGGTTCTGGGGGTGCTGATAGATGTTTGGAGGTGTGAGGCCATTTTGGGCTCTGTGTATGATGGCGAGGACTTTGAATTTCTTCCTAGAAGCGATGGGGAGCCAGTGGAGGGATTTCAGTATGGGAGTGATGTGGGAGTGTCTGGGTACTCTGAGGATTGTGCGTGCTGTGGTATTGTGTACTGGCTGTAGCAGTAGGATAGTGTGCTTGGGCAGCCCTTGGTATATGGAGTAGGGGGCGTAAGCTGTGTAGCGTCCTGAACTTATAATAGACTGCCCTGGTAGTGTTTTAGATATGTGCTTGAAAATTGAGTTGCTGATCTAGGGTGACTCTAGATACTTGACCTGAGTTTTGACTTGGAGGTCCATGTCATCAGTTCTGATGGTTGAGGGAGGTGTGAAGATGGGATCTCTGATGTGTAGGATCTCAGTCTTTCTGAAGTTGACTGTCAAGTTGCAGTGCTACAGCCATTTGACTATTTCCTTGAAGCAGGCTGAGAGGTTGGAGTAATTGGGTTCAGCTGTGGAGAAAGGGATATATATCATTATGTCATCAGCGTAGATCTGGTAGCTGATGTTGAACTCCCGGATGGTTGTACATAAGGGTCGGAGGTAGATGTTGAACAGCAGTGTGGAGAGTGCCATTCCCTGTGGTACTCTTTGTGGCAGGGTGTATGGGGATGACATGCACTGTCCTATTTTTACCTGTTTGGTGCACTGGGAGAGGTAGGAGCAGGGGCGGCCCAAGGGGGGTGCGGGGCCATGTGCGGAGACTCGGTGCGGGGCCTCATTTGCATAAGGGTCCTCATTTGCATAAATATTTGCATAATGTTACCATACACGAACTTTTAGTAAACATGCCTCTTAATGAGTGTATGAATAAAGAAAGACTAAAAGACTTCTACATTACTATAATCCAGTGCCAACCGCCAGACACATTAGGAACTACTACAAACACTGCCCATTTAGAACCCATAGCAAACCCGCCGTATCCTAACAGCACTACCAGGACTCATAAAGCACCATACCCTAACTATCAAAAGGAAACGCTGCAAATATTAAACCAATACATTTCAGAGAACAACAATACATGACCTACTGGGGAAAGAGAACAAGTGGCAATGTCAAATAGGAATTACATAAACAGAATACCTCAGCTCAGTTACACATGAACAGAACATAAACCATCACCAAACAAGGAATCACAATTTAGAAACAGGAAGACAATAATTAAACTGGGAATCCCAAAAGCCAAACTTGGAATGTACAACACTGTAGAAATAAAACTATACATTAATTTGCTCTTGTACTAAACAAAGCGCAGACGTTAATGATGCACATTTCCCAGAGCTGACATATTCCAATTAATAAATTCAAAATAAAGAGATATTTTTCTACATTTTGTGCATTTTTTTTCAGCTGCAATTGCTCCAGCCACTTTCTTCTGGTTTCTTCGTGTCTTCCGCTAATTCTTCATCGTCTGCTGTCCATTTGTCTTTTCTTCTCTCTTCTAGTTTTTTTCCATTCTCTCTCTACATCTGCTTTAACATACTAATCTTTCTCCTTTTCCTCTTTCCTCATTCCTATTTCATCCACTCAAATTTTACCCCTCCATCCTCAATCCCCACTTACTCTCCCAATATCCGGACAATTGTAGATTTGTCTTCCCTCCCACACAAAATATTTTTTCCCTCTCCATTTCACTCTCCCAGCTCCATCCCATTCTAATCCTCCCCCAACATCAGCTCCATTCTAGTTCCAGTCCCACCCAGCATCCGCTCCCTTCTAGTCCCCGCATCAGCCCATTTCCAGTCCTAGCCCCCCATAAGCCCATTTCCAGTCCTAGCTCCCCCATCTATTTGCAGTCCCATCCAAGTCCCTCCATCAGCTCATTTCCAATCCCAGCCCCCCATGAGCCCATTTCTAGTCCTTTCCTAGCCCCACCATCAGCCCATGTCAAATCCTAGCTCCCCTCCACTCAGCCCATTTCCAATCCAAGCCCCCCATGAGCCTACTTCCAGTTCTAGCCCCTTCATGAGTCCATTTCAATCCAAACCCCCACCACAGCCCATTTCCAATCTTAGCACCCCCCAACAGCCAATTTCCAGTCCTATTCTAGCCCCTCCATCAGCCCATTTCCTGTCCTAGCCCCCCCTCACCCATTTCCAGTCCTAGCTCCCTCCCCCTCACAACCCATTTCCATTCCAAGCCCCCGTCCCCATCAGCTATTTGCAGTTCAAGCCCTCCTTCCACTCAGCCCATTTCCAGTCCTAGCCTCCTCATAGCCCATTACTAGTCCTAACCCCCCATCAGCCCATTACGTCCTAACCCCCCATCACCCTATTTCCAGTCCTAGCCCCCCATCAGCCTATTTCCAGTCTTAGCCCCCCTCCCATAGCCAATTACCAGTCCTACCCCCCATCAGCCCATTTCCAGTCTTAGCCCCCCATAGCCCATTACCAGTCCTAACCCCCCCATCACCCTATTTCCAGTCCTAGCCCCCCCATCAGCCTATTTCCAGTCTTAGCCCCCCCCATAGCCAATTACCAGTCCTACCCCCCCCATCAGCCCACTTCCAGTCTTAGCCTCCCCCCCCATGGCCCATTACCAGTCCTAACCCCCCCCCCCATGGCCCATTACCAGTCTTAACCCTCCCCCCCATCAGCCCATTACCAGTCCTAACCCCCCCCCCCGGCCCATTACCAGTCCTAACCCCCCCCATGGCCCATTACCAGTCCTAACCACCCCCCCACCATCAGCCCAATTCCATTCTTAGCCCCCCCCTAGCCCATTACCAGTGCTATCCCCCCCCAACAGCCCTTTTCCATTCCTACCCCCCCCATGGCCCATTACCAGTCCTAACCCCCCCCCATCAGCCCAATTCCAGTCATAGCCCCCCCATAGCCCATTACCAGTCCTAACCCCCCCCCATCAGCCCATTTCCAGTCCTACCCCCCACTTCCAGCCTTAGCCCCCTCCCCATAGTCAATTACCAGTCCTAACCCCCCCATCTGCCCATTTCCTGTCTTAGCCCCCCCATCAGCCCATTTCCAGTCCTACCCCCCCCACTTCCAGCCTTAGCCCCCTCCCCATAGCCCATTACCAGTCCAAACCCCCCCCCATCAGCCCACTTAGCCCCCCATAGCCCATTACCAGTCCTAACCCCCCCCCCCATCAGCCCATTACCAGTCCTAGCCTCCCCCCCCCCATGGCCCATTACCAGTCCTAACCCCCCCCCCCAGCCCCCTTAGCCCCCCCCCCATGGCCCATTACCAGTCCTAGCCTCCACCCCCCATGGCCCATTACCAGTCCTAACCCCCCCCATCAGCCCACTTAGCCCCCCCCATAGCCCATTACCAGTCCTAACCCTCCCCCCCCATCTGCCCATTTCCAGTACTAGCCTCCCCCCCATGGCCCATTACCAGTCCTAACCCCCCCCCCCCCTGCCCCATTACCAGTCCAAACCCGCCCCCCCCCCCGGCCCATTACCAGTCCTCACCACCCCCCCCCCATCAGCCCACTTCCAGTTTAGCCTCCCCTCCCATAGCTCATTACCAGTCCTAACCACCCCCCCCTATCATTCCAAATTAAAATAAAAAAAAAACCAAACTGGCTGCTTCTGCCGCGGCAGCATCAAGAGCTCTGCCGCGGCAGCATCAAGAGCTCTGCCGCGGGGCCCCCCCCTGCCCGGCAGAGCCTCCGTGCATCCTCAGCAGCTTTCTTCATGTCCAAAACGCGGGCTTCTTTCAGAGCCGCGAGAGTTTCTTTTCTCGCGGCTCTCTTAATCCCGCGGGGCTGATGGGAAATCCCATCACCCTCGGCGGGATTAACAGAGCCGCAAGAAAGGAAACTCTCGCGGCTCTGAAAGAAGCCCGCGTTTTGGACATGAAGAAAGCTGCTGAGGATGCACGGAGGCTCTGCCGGGCAGGGGGGGCCCCGCGGCAGAGCTCTTGCTGCTGCCGCGGCAGAAGCAGCCGGTTTGGTTTTTTTTTTTAAAACTTGGGATGCTGAAGAATGTTTTTTGCGCGGGGCCCCCTGAAACGCGGGGCCCTGTGCAAAAAACATTCTTGCTCAATGGACGGGCCGGCCCTGGGTAGGAGTGCAACCATTGGAGAGGTTTGCCCTGTACGCCGATCTCGTGGAGCTGGTCTAGCAGCATTTGATGGGACACTGTGTTAAACATTGTGGAGATGTCTAGGAAAATTAGTATGAATCCACTAAACCTGGTCTCCATTCCTACGATGAGTGTTAATAGTAGAGATTATTCTCCATTATTTAGAGGCTCCCGGTGCGGCGTTCCGCCGTGGGCGCGCGCCAAAGGAGCGCACCCAAGGAGCAGGACGTGCTCCTTGGGGCGACGACCGGGGCGACCAGCACCGTCGGTCTCCGTGCACCTCCTCTCTCTGGATGCGTCCCCTTCTTGTAACCATTGTCTCGCTCCTGCTGTCCACCCTGTGCACTCCCTCATGCGTGGTTCCTTGTTCTGTTCCTGCTCTAGCCAGCCTCAGCCCCGCCTCAGCGGGCATGGCCGCTATTCCCGTTATCTGGGGCCACCGGCCACTGCCGGTTGCTCCCCCCCCCCCTGGTTTCCTTGCGCGTAGTCCCTCTAATCTCCTCCCTTGCAGCTCCCGTCTCACCCCCTTGATTCCTGCTCCCCCTTCATCCACACCTCCCCCAGCCAGTTCCTTCCTTACGTTCTCATTGGCCCTCCTGAACTGTCGGTCCATTTGCTCGAAGACCCATCTTGTCCACGACCTTTTGGTCCAACATTCCTTGGATGCCCTCTTCCTCATGGAGACTTGGCTCTGTGAGGGGGAGGACGCCCTTCTCAATCAGTGTCTCCCTCCCGGCTATTCAGCGTTTCACACACCCCGCCTCCGCCGCTCATGGGGTGGGGTGGCGTTAATCTTTAGGTCCGCCCTCTCATTCTCCCTAGTGTCGCCCACCCCCAGTTTATCCCGAATCCCTTCTAGTTCGCTCCGATTCTCCCTCCCCAATCTATTTCCTCCTTCTTTATGTTCCCCCTTCCCTGCGCCCAGACCTTTGGGACTCCCTTCTGCTTACCCTGTCCGACTCCGTCCTTTTGTCTCCTCATCTAGTCACTTTAGGGGATTTCAATGTCCACTTGGCCCCTCCGTTACGTTCTCGTGATAAGACTCTCATTTCTCTATTCTCCGATTTGTCCCTTATTCAGCACGTTGCCTGTCCTACACATGCTTCTGGTCAGACACTGGACCTTGTTCTCACCCTTGATTCATCCCCCCATCTACCGTCTAATATTCTTGCTGTTCCTGTTCCCTGGTCAGATCATCATTGCCTTCTCTTTTCCTTCCCTTTCCCCTCTCCCAGTCCGCTGGGTTCCCCCCCTTGGCACCCCCATCTCAATTTTCAGATGGCGCCTTACCCCCCATACCTTACGCTCTTTCCCTCCTGCCAGTTCACTCTTCCCCTCAGATTTTTTCACTCTTCCTGTTGACCAACAAGCTCACACCTGGTCCTCCACCCTTTCTGCCGCCCTTGATGATCTTGCTCCCCTTCACCCTGTTTCTCTCCGTCCCTCTTCTTGCCACCCCTGGTATCACTCCGGACTCTTCCTTCACCGCTCCCACCTCCGTCGGGCAGAACGCCTGTGGAGGAAACGTCGCACTTCCGACTCCCTCTCAGTCTTTCGGCAAGCTCACCTCTCCTACCGTTCTCAGATAACATCGGCTAAACAGTCTTATTACTCCCAGCTCATCACCACCTCCTCTAATTCCTCTCGATGTCTCTTTCTCATCCTCAAATCCCTCTCCTCCACCTCTTCTCTCCCTCCTCACTCTCCCCCATCGGCCCCTAGCCCGTCTACCCTTGCCTCCTTCTTTACCGACAAGGTCCTTTCTCTCCGCTCCTCCTTCCCCGCCTGCTCTCCTCCTCTTTCCCCTCCCCCTGCCTCCCCTTCTGCTCTCCTTGTTGCCAGCTCCCCACCCCCCTCTCTCGCCTTTCCCCACACTTGGCGTGCCTTTTCGCCCGTTTCTGCCCCTGAAGTCCTCAAAGTTGTCTCCTCCGCCCATCGGACCACCTGTCCCCTTGATCCCTTGCCCTCTTCCTGGTTGCTTGACTCTGACCTCGCTCTCATGCCTTAAATACTCTCCATCTTCAACACTGGACTTTCCTCCGGTCTCTTCCCCTCTAGCTGGAAACACGCCATTGTCCGTCCCCTCTTGAAGAAGCCCACTCTTGACCCCGCCACTCCCGCAAATTGGCGTCCTGTCACTAATCTCCCTTTTCTTTCAAAAATCCTCGAAAAACTGGTGTTCTCTCAACTTGCTACTCACTTGGATTCTACTTTCGCCCTTCACCCTCGCCAATCCGGATTTCGAGTAGGCCATAGCACTGAAACCATCCTTGCAGCCCTCCTTTCTGAACTGCACTGTGCTCACGACCGTGGTGATTTCTCTCTGGTGGTGTCTTTGGATCTTTCATCCGCTTTTGATATGGTTGATCACTGCACTCTTCTGGCTCGTCTGTCTGATTTTGGTATTGGAGGGACCGTTTTGCAATGGTTCCATTCCTTTTTGTCTGCACGCACCTTTTCTGTGCACTCCTCTCACTCCGCCTCCACTCCATCCCTTTCAATTTGCGGCGTCCCTCAGGGTTCTATTCTCGCCCCCCTACTTTTCAACGCTTTTCTCGCCCCATTAGCCTTACTTATCCAACAATCTGGCATTTCCTTTTACATTTATGCTGACGACATCCTGCTGCTTCACCACACCTCTTCTTCCGCCCCCGACCTTGCCCCTCTCAGCCATTGTCTTTCCTCTGTTTCATCATGGTTTGGCTCTAACTTTCTACACGCTAACCCTGCCAAGTCCTCCGCGATTTGGTTTTCTTTTGGACTCTCCTCTCCTAGCTTGTCGCCTGTTATGTCTTCCCGTTCCATTCCTCTGGTCTCGACCCTTCGTTATTTGGGCGTTACCTTGGATTCGTCCCTCTCTTTTCATCAACACATCTCTTCTGTCATCTGTACTTCTTTTTTCCACTTACGCAGGATTCGGGCTGTCCATTCATGACTTCCCCCTCCCTCAGTTGTTACCCTCGTTTTGTCCCTAGTTATGACCCGGTTAGACTATTGTAATGTCATCTACGCAGGTCTCCCCTCTTCCCAGCTTCGCCGCCTTCAAGTAGTACAGAACACTGCCGCCCGCCTCATCACCGGCTCCCCGGCCCGTTCCCATGTGTCTCCCTGTCTCCTTGCCTTGCACTGGCTCCCGGTCAAATTCCGTTTCATCTTTAAGGTTCTTATCCTCACACACAAGGCTCTCCATCCCAGCACCCCCCAATACCTGTCGGATGTTATTCGTCTCCAGCCCTCCCCACATCTTTTCCGATCCGCCTTCAGTAACCGCCTCTTTCTCCCCTCCCCCTCCCAGGCCCACTTAGAACTGACCCGCCACTCCGCCTTCTTTTTCTTGGGCCCTGCTCTTTGGAACTCACTCCCTTTATTCCTTCGTCTAGAACTTTCCTACCCCCGCTTTAAGAACCTCCTCAAGACGCATCTCTTCTGCCAAGCCTTCGACCTTCCCCCCCCTGACGATGGTGCCTTGTCCCCTGGCCGTGCCCCCCACCCCCATGATCATCCCCTTGATAGTCCGCTCCCCTTCCCCTTCCTTTTCTCCCCTTCCTGCCCTACTGTCCCTCTTGCCCCTACTGGGCTCTTCCCCCTCTCTGTCTTTAATCTGTCCCCTCCTTTCCTATCAGTTTTTGGCATTCTTTTCTGACTTTGTTTCCAGTAGCCTGTTGTTGTACACCGCCCTGATGCTTCAGCCTGGGCAGTCCATCAAATTCTGTAAATAAAGAATAAATAAAGAATAAAGATGTCAGTAGAGTTTCTGCGCTATGACAGGGCGAAAGCCATGTTGGTGTTAGTCAAGTGGTGTGTGTTGGTCGATGTGTTCTTGCAGCTGGATTTGGACTGTTTTTTCAATGATTTTTACCAGGAAGGGTATGCTGGCTATGGGTCAGTATGATGTAGGTGATCTAGGGTCTAGGTTGGGCTTTCTTATGAAAAGACAGATAGAGGCCTGTTTGAGGGGGGTGGGGGAGATAGGTATGGGAGAGGGATGATTGGACTGTTGTCAATATGAGTGGTAGGAAGTGCGTTCTGGTGGCCTTTATCCATGATACCAGGCATGAGTCCAGCGGACAGGTTGTTGTGTTGATGTATGAGATGATGGTATCCAGCTCCTCTGAAGGTGGTCCAGGGCTGGGTCGTGTCTGCCATCTTGTTTGCAGGTGGTATGGTGAGAGTGTGTGGGATGATGGAGCCATGCTTGGTCTGCAGGTAGTCAGCCATGTCTTGGGGGTTGAGTGTGTTGACATGATGTGGTTGGGTGGATCCTTTATGAGAGATCTGACCAGGTCAGTGAGCTCTCTGAGCTTGTTGAGGGCTCAGAGGAGGGTGTTGTAGTATTCCTGTTTGGCCTCCAGTGTGCTGTTTCAGTAGGTTTTAAGCTTTTCCAAGTATATGGTGTGCTGTTTGGGGTCCTTGGATTTCCTTCATGGCGTTCGATGTGGCGGAGTGTTCCTTTCTGCTCCCTTAGCTTGGCAGAGTACCGTAGTGCATGTTTCCGCTATCTTGAGGAGTTGGCTCGGAGGGGTGCGGCAGCAGCAGCAGAGGTGGTTGAATGCCAAATACTGATTGCTGCTTCAAGGTCTGTTTCTGTTTCCATTGATAGGTCTTTCAGAAATGGCAGGATGTTCTGCAAGAATGAGTGTTCATTGAAGGCTGTAAACCATCTTGTTATGGGGGCTGCATCTCATGACGCATATGTGATATGCTGCTGGGGCAATGTGAATGTGACAAGATGGTGGTCAGACCAGGGGACGGGGGTTGTAGCTAGAGGGATGTACTTGGGCAAAGTTAACAGGGGGTCAGGGACAAAAACCAGATCAGGGATTCCACCTTTGGCATGAGTTGATGTGGAGATGAGTTGCATGTATTGCAGGTCTCACATGGCCTGGAGGAAGACGGTGCTTTGATTGTTGGCGGCTGATGGTAGGTTCAGGTCTCCAAGGAGGATAAGGTGTTTCTGATGTGATGCATGGGAGCAGACTGTATTAAGCAGGGTGTCTAGTTCTTCAGCCTTGTTGAGTGGGGCCTTGTACGCAAGGTGAAGTGCTTAATCGCAATTGTGAGGTTGTCTAAAGATAGTGTGGAAATGATGCTGATGACCTCGAATTCCAGGATTTTACTAGAGAGGATGCAGACGCCCCCTCCTCTGTTGCTGTTGTATGGGCAGTTGTGAATATTGTGGGTGAGGGTGTTAAGCTGGTTGAGAAGGACATCATTGCCATCAGAGAACCATGTTTCAGTGATGTACCTGAGGTTAATGCTGCTGTCAGTAATGTGCTTGTGCAGAGTCTGTGTTTTGTTGTGGGTGGAGTGTGCATTGATCAGGGCACATCTGATGGGGTAGCTGGAGTGTGCATGGAGGAGGGTGGAGGTTCTATCATGACTAGAAGCAGGTGCCTGGGCCTTCTGTGATGGTGGGCATTGTGATCAAGCCAGGGTTTCGATGGCCTCAGCCTGATGGTGTGGAAATATATGTTAGAATTAGAATTAAATGTATGAATGCAGCTCGTTAATTTAAAAAATTAATAAAGTGGCTTGCATTTAGCCTTGCAAGCTGCATTATTCATGGAAACATAATGCCACCTTTGAGGTCTGATGTTCCCTCAGAGCCTCTTAAAGGGGTTGATGTCTAATCAAAAAATACATCCATCCTGCAGACCAACCTGTGGTTATTGAGTAGAAACGCCCCCCCCCCCATCCCATCCTCCTGATATCACTCCCCCATCCCACCCCAACCTTATTGGCAGTCTGGCTCCTAGCAGTTGGACCACAGCACTAACACTAGGAGGCTAAGCAGTGCCATATTCAATCCAGGATTCATCAGGTAGAAGTGTCTAGGGCTCGCTCTTTCACACCCCCAACCCACCAGTAAGATCCAGGGTAGATTATGGGGATTGAAATGGGCGGGTTGAGGATTTCTACTTGATGCATAGATGGGGTATTCAGAGGGTGGAGGGATTTCTACTTGATGCCAAAGGGATGGATGGGGATGGGGGATTTTTTTTCTGTCTGGGTTGCTATGGCTAGGAATGTGTAATAATCTCAGTTGCAACAACACATAATAAAATTTGCCCCACAAGTTGCTAACCTGTACTACTGAGGTACCACAAGTTACTGATTCATGGTAAATTTTGCTGTGGAGAAAATGCAATATTTTATTGCAACTTTGTAACTACCACCCTAAGTTGTAAATCTGAACCAGGATTGCTCTTACAGTTTCCCCTTATTTGTCTTCCTGAGTTTGCCCACGTTGTGAACTGACAAGTGTTAAATTTACCTAGTCAGTGGGGAAAACTTTTAAATATGATGTTTAGGGTCATGTTTACTAAGCTCCGTGCTGGTATAGCCATCTCCCTGAAGTTACCGTGGGTCACCACAATAAACTCACCACAGGAGTAACTAATGCCACCCATTGAGATGGCATTAGTTGCACCCATGCTACCTGTGGGGAGTGCAGGTAGCATGGGCTTCAAACTCCCATGCTAGCCGTGGTGCACCGGGAATGTTCTCGTCCTACCCAGTTATATGCTATCTGGGTAGCGCAGGCTTTTTAGCACAGTGCCCGTCCTATGTTTTAGCACGGTGCTGATACTGTGTGCTAACCTTGCACTACCTGGGTAGCGCATGTTAGTAAATATGCCCCTTAATTGGCTAATTTTCAAAATTAAACAGTTAGGGCCCGATATTCTTCGCGGCAGGCTAAGCACCGCTATGGCGCATAGCCCTGCCCGCAGATCCTTAAGCACAGATATTCAATGCCGGGGTCATAGGCGGTCCTGACACTGAATATCCGGGGATCACTGTGCACACTGGAAGCCGCTGAAGTTAACCGGGCAGTAGCAATATTGCATGTGGCCCAGTTAGATCCTATGCCTTAGAGATTAGTGAGGGTTTTCCTTGCCTATTTTTTCGGCACAGATCACTAACAGGGCAGCATGCAATATCTCTGCTGCCTGGTTATCTCTTGTCGCTGCCCCCGCTCCACCCTTGATATGCCCCAATGCTCACCGGATAGCATCGGGTGCGTAGGAGAGTTAGAAGAGGATATTCAAGAGCACTAACCATGTAAGTGCCATTGAATATCCTGATTTAAGGCATTTACATGGTTTACTGGGCTGTAAAGAGTGTACATGCCTTTTGAAAATCGGCCTTTAAATCTTTTGAAAATCGATTCCAAACTGCAAGAATTAAACTGCAAAGTCTAAATTACTTGTGGTTTTATTTTTTTCTGTGTTCATCAATTGACTCTGCAAACAAGACTATGTCATAGTATCAAATCATGTAGTGTAAACAAGCCCATCTGTCTAAAAAGCTTTGCACAGAAAATTATCTCTTATACATCCATCTACAGTGTTATTAAAAGAAGGTACTTATCCACTGAAACTAACAATTATAGCAGAAGCGAATCCCAGCAAGTCCTCACAACTAGCAGCTAGTACCTTTGCAAACTGGAAGCAAAATCCACTGCATAAGCACTATGCAGCTCTCGGTGACAAACGCTGTGGATCACATTACACAAAATCGGTCAATCTCATTTACTAACATATAGGAAAGTCTGCCTCCAAAGCCTGCTGCAGCTCAGAGAGGATTGTAGAATCTTTTATCTTATTTGTTTCAAAAGCCCTATTCAGGCAAATGCTACTCTGTTCCCTAGAGAGAAGGGTGACAGATGTAAACCCCATGAAGTCTATTTAATATCATTACTGTGCTGCCTTATTTGCACTGGCATTCTCTTTGTGGCCATGAGCTGGATTAATACAAGTACAGATAAAATGACGAAAACTGAGACCAATCGCTATTAGACAACACTGATCAGGCCACTAGAGATTTTCCATTCCCTTGGATCCTACTCCTAAGCTCTGTTTGCTGGGCTTTTCGGGGGAAGTGTGAAATCTAAGAAAGTAAATAGCCAACTGCTGTTTGCAACAAGATTCGCTATTATAAACCCTGGAAATTTCTGTTACTGGGGATTGACAAATACCCATTTGATGTGACTCACATAGGAAAGCTGACCTGTTTCATATATTGGATTTACAGACATACTCCTCTATATGGAGCATATTTTGGGCATATCATTCCATGATGGCATTAAGGTTGCCACAAATGAATCCAGTACTATTTCAGATCACATTCTCTTTATCATGGTCTTCTGTTTGGGCTTGGGACTTCATTATTGGAAATATGACAAGTTGTATAGGACATAGAAAACAATGGCAGATATAGACCATACAGCCTATCCAGTCTGCTCATCTGTGTTGTTGTTGTTAAGTGCTGTTGAGTCGGTGTCGACTCCTAGCGGCCCTCTGGATAGTTGACCTAAATTTTGTTCGGTCTTCAGCCAAGCAGCCCATTGTTGTAAGAGTGGTATCCATAGCTGCTGTTATTGTATTGATACATCTCATTGCCGGCCTTCCTCTTTTACGGTGACCTTCTACCTTGCCAAGGATTATATCTTTCTCAAATGATCTCTCTCTTTGCATGATGTCTCTGAAGTATGAAAGTCGAAGTCTTGTCATCTGAGCTTCTAAGGAAAGCTGAGGTTTGATCTCCTCTAGTACTGACTGTGTTCTTCGGGCAGACCATGGTATACACACTATTAAATTCTACAATCCCTTTCTCTCCCTCAAATCTTCTGTATTTGTCCCATGCTTTTTTGAATTCACTTATAGTTCCGTAAAGAAATATTTCCTCAGATTACTCCTGAGTGTATTCCTTTTTACCTTCATCTTATGACTTCTCATTCCAGAGCTTCCTTTCAACTGGGAAAAGGCCACCTCCTGTGCATTTAAAACATGGAGGTATTTAAGTGTCTGCACCTCCAAAAGGATATAAAGACTATACAGTCTCCAGAACTGTACACAGTACTCCAAATGAAGTTTCACTAGAGATATCTTCAAAGGCACTATTACCTCCCTTTTTGTGCTGGCCAGTCCTCTCTCTATGCAGCCAAGCTTTTGCCATCACCTTTTCTACCCTTTTGGCTGCTTTAAAATCATCCGATATAATCACTCCCAGGTCCTGCTCTTCTTTAGCGCACTAAAGTACCTCACCTCCTATATTTGCCAAAGTCTCCAGTGACTTGTTCCTGGCCATATCCAGGGGCCTTTACTTGATCATCATCGTTCTTAACCTTTTGGCTGCTTTTGACACTGCTGATCACCATCTTCTGCTAAATCTTCTGTCCTCGCTTGGTTTTATGAGCTCTTTTCTGTCCTGGTTCTCTTCTTATCTTTCCCATCACACTTTTCATGTATGCTCTGGTGGATACACCTCTACTGCTATCCCGCTCTCAGTTGGTGTACCCCAAGGATCTGTCTTAGGGCCTTTCCTTTTCTCCATCTACAGACTCTTGGTGCACTCATCTCCTCCCATGGTTATGAGTACCATCTTTATTCTGATGACTCATATCTACCTCTCTACATCTAAATATCTCCAGGAACAAGCAGGAATGCAGTCTTCACATATGGGTATCATCAGTAGCAATGGAGTCCTCACAGGAATGCTCCCCAGCGTCCAATAGGAAAGTTTTTGGGAGCATTCTATATTGCCTGTGCATCTGCCTTTCCACATTTCCAATTCCTCTCCTCGGTTATTCATTTTCTGTGGAGTCAGCAGGAAGCTTTTTTCTTGTAACTGCCAAAAAAATTATATTTTCTTTTTTGGTATGTGTGCTCTGCCTTCCTCAATGCCAGTACTTTCCCTAATACCGCCCCCAATATTAATTCTTTCCTTTTCCTATTTTTTTCTTCAGTTTAATTTTTTTTTTTTCTCTGAGGCCTTTGGCCTCAACCTAATTTTTTTCTGTTTGTCACCATGGACAAACACATCAGTGACTTCAAAAAATATTTAAAGTGCTCCGACATTATGTCAGTCACTGATTCTCATGGCTGGTATCTAAACTGTTTGGGCCAAGACCATATACCAGACAGTTGTTCATTGTGTAAGTAAATGACCAAATGAGGCCTAAAGAACAGGGCCAAACAGTATAACTCATTGCCCCGGACTCAGTTTCAGTGGCCTCGGCATTGTTGAGGACATCTATCTTCAGCTGGTTCCCAGGTCTCCAAAAAGTCCAAACATAAATTAAAGCCGAGAGTCGCCCAAGAGCGCATGGTTTGGAACAATGTATCTTTGAAGGATACTAGCAAAAGACTGAAGTTAGGGCATATCGACAAGGAGGTTCCAATATAGTCAAAAGTAACCCAAATGCCAGCAGACGGAGCTTAAAGTTTCCAAATTACCCCTGCCTACCGATAACCAGATTAATATGAATAAAATACAGCCTCTAAAATGCTTGTATGCAAATGCTAGAAGTCTAAAAAATAAGATGGGAGAGTTAGAATATATAGCACTAATGAGAGACTAGATATGATTGGTAACTCAAAGACATGGTAGAAGGAGGACAACCAGTGGGACACTGTGATACCTGGATACAAACTATATCACAATGATAGAGTAGATCAAATTGGTGGAAGAGTTGCACTCTATGTTGGAGAGGACGTTAAGTCACAAAGGATTAAAGTTTTGCAGGAAACAAAATACACTTTAGAATTTCTATGGATATGGCTGTGCTGTCTGGATTCTGTTTTTTGTTTCCCCCTTGGTCTCCGATGTACTCTTGGCGTCTTTTTAATTTAGATCCCCGCTACATGGGCAACACATTTTAATTATATTAGGTCACTAAAGGTTAAGAAATAGCCTATCACTAAATATAAACATAAAAGCATATATATATGGCAATATATCCTAAGTACAATATTTCTTATGGATATATTATAACCCATGAGTTATGTATTATCAATATATCCTCTCTGTTCTCCCAGTGGTTGGATTATTAAAATATTTTTTTATTTTTTAACAGTTTCTCAACAGTTTTATACATTTCCCTTTTAGCTATACTGCACATGTTGATACAATCGATCATTCTCTACTTAACTGCATGAATGTCCTCGTTATGGTGAGTTTAGATTTTCCTCTGAGAAAGCGATGTCTATAAGATGATTCTGTCCTGGTGGATGGTTTTCTCTCTTTTTATTTGCTCTTTTTAATTTCTCCTATGGTTTTCCCTTTCTTTTTATTATATGTTTTTATGTTGAGTTTATTATCATTTATCACCTATGTATAGCACATGTTTGATCTGTTGTGTTTTATTGCTCTTATCTGCTATTTATTTATTTATCAATTATACGTTGTCTTAATTAATTCCAAACACATTATGACAGTTTTCAATTGGTCTGTTTTATATTTATACCCTTTATTAGTTAGAGACGAGTCGTCAAGGATGATAAAACGCTGTTTATTAAACCAAACCCCGACGAGTTTCAGCGTGACCGCCTTCTTCAGGGGGTATGCAGCTAAAAACATATAAAACAGTAAAATAACATAAACAAAGAATTATACAATAATTAATTGAACAAAAAAGCCCCAAAGGAGGATAAAACTATAAGTAATACAGATTGAATAAAAAGGACTAAAAAGCTTTTAGAGACTATACACTTGTTTAAAAAGTGAGGGTTTGGTTTAATAAACAGCGTTTTATCATCCTTGACGACCCGTCTCTTGCTCTTTGTGCATCCCTTGTCTCTGCAAGAGCGCTGCTCTTCGTTGTGTTTGTCCTTACCCTTTATTAGTTAACATTTATCATTTTTATGTTTTAATTTGATTTTTGTATACATGGTTGATGTATAATTTTAATTTTTCTTGTATGTATGGCTATTTATATATTTTTATATGTATGGTTATTATTTCCTAAGGTCATTAGCTTAGCTAGATCTCTCCTCATGTCATCCACACCTGTGTCAGACACTATACATGAACAACATTCTGGGAAGGGGGGATTTTCTGAAAAGATGGGCTTCACCTTAACCAGGATGGAACCAGGCTGCTGGATAAAATTAGGAAAATGGTTAAGAAAAAAAATGGAGCAACTGCAAAGGTTAAGAGTTTAGATCAGGCCTGAGCATTATTTAAAAATACTATCTTGGAAGCCCATACCAGATGTATTCCACACTTTTAAAAAAGACAGAAGAAAGGTCAAAGAGCTACCATGGCTTAAAGATAAGGTCATAGAGGCTGTTATACCTTAAAGAGAATCTTTTATAAAATGGAACAAAGAGCCAGATGACAAACAGGAAAAAGCATGTGTCTTGGCAAGTTAAATGAAAGGCATTAATACGGACGGAGGCAAAGAGAAAATTTGAAAAGAAGCTTACTGTGGAAGCAAAAGTGGATCATAATAGAAAAATTTTCAAGTATATTCTTAGCAAAACAGGGAGTCAGTTTGACAATTAGATGATGGAGGGGTAGAAGGTGCACTGAGAGAGGACAAGGCCATAGCAGAGAGACTGAATGACTTTTTTGCTTCAGTCTACTGAAGAAGATGTAGGAAACTTGCCCATGCTAGAAATGATATTTAAAGGTAATGTATCAGAGGATTTGAAACAAAAATCGATAGATTGGGAAGATGTACTATAGCTAATTGATAAACTAAAGAGCAGCAAATCGCCTGGACCAGATTGCATATATGCCAGAGTGCTGAACAAAACTGAAATATGAGATTGAAGAACTACTATTAGTAATCTATGATCTAGCATTAAAATCATCTGTAGTATCTGAAGACTGGAACGTGGCCAATGTAATGGCAATTTTTTAAAAGGATTCTAGGGGTGATCAAGGAAGCTACAGGCTAGTGAGCCTGACATCATTTCTGGGTAAAATGGTAGAAAGATTTAGCTAAGGAAAGTCTTGTCTTGCCAGTCTTAAAGGTGTGAATAAACAAGTAGATAAAAGTGAGGCGGCTGATATAGTGTATCTCTGTTTTCAGAAAGCCTTGGACAAAGTCTCTCATAAGAGACTATTGGGGAAATTAAAAAGCCATGGGATAGGAGGCAATGTACTATTGTGAATTAGGAACTGGTTTAAAGATAGAAAACAGAGAGTAGGGCTAAATGGCCAATTTGCTCAATTGAGAAAGGTGAATAATAGAGTACTCCAGGGATCTGTGGTAGACCTGCTGCTTTTTAACATCTTCATAAATGGTCTGGAAATGTCAATAATGAGTGAGGTGATCAAATTTGCAGATGATACCAAATAATTCAAAGTTGTTTAAACACAAGCGGACTGTAAACTTCCAAGAGGACCTTGATACATTGTGAGACTGGGCATCAAAATGGCAGATGACATTTAATGTGGGCACGTACAAAGTTATGCACTTAAGGAAGAGCAACCCACACTATGGTTACAAGAAGCAAGGTTCTACATTAGGAACCATCACCCATGAAAAGGATTTAGGTGTCATCTTGGATAATACTTTGAAACCCTCTGCCCAGTGTGCAGCGGCCAAGAAAGCAAATAGAATGCTGGGAATCATAAGTAAAGGAATGGAGAATAAAACTAAGGATATTATAATGCCTCCGTATCACTCCATGGCGCAACCACATCTTGAATATTGTGTGCAGTTCAGGTCAGCATATCTTAAAAAGGATATAGAAGAATTAGAAAAGGTACAGAGATGAGTGACAAAAATCGTAAAGGGGATGGAAGGCTACCCCTGCAAGGAAAGGCTTAAAAGGTTAGAGCTCTTCAACTTGGAAAAGATAAGTCTGAGGAGAGATATGATAGAGATCTAAAAAATAATAAATGGGGTAGAACAGGCAAATGTATATCGGCTGTTTACTCCTTCAAAAATTAAAAAGACTAGGGGACATGCAATGAAGCTACAATGTAGCATATTTAAGACCAATCAGAGAAAATATTTTTTCACTCAATGCATAATCAAACTCTTGAATTCATTACCAGAATATGTAGTAAAAACTGTTAATGTAGCTGAATTTAAAAGAGGTTTGGACAAGTTCCTGGAGGAAAAGTTCATAAACCACTACTAAATGGGGAAATCCACTGCTTACCCATTGGAGAAGCAGCATATAATCTGGCTACCTTTTGGGAACCTGCTAGGTACTTGTGACCTGGATTGGGAAACAGGATACTGGGCTTGATGGACCCTTGGTCTGACCTAGCATGGCATATCTTATGTTCTTATTCAATAGCATCATTTAAGCTATACAGCTGCAGCGTATGAGCAGTTTTCTTGTGTCCTCTTTGATTTTGGTGTTTAGATATGTATCTTTTTTTGACACATCGCTATCTAATTTTTCTTGCCTGTATGGTTGGGTTGCTTGTAGAATTTTTAATGAAGCATTAATTTTGTTTAATATGGTTGGGTAACCACTGATTATACACTTTGACTTGTGTTTACCCAGGTTTGTTTTCCATTCACAGCACTATACCTGACATTTGTAATCCTGGTGCCCAGTAGAGCCTAATATTACACAGGTACACTAAAAAAAAATTGTTTTTAAACTGCCTCTAATGTTTCGATTGATTTTTACATTTTTTGGTGCGCTGAATCCAAATCTGGTAACCAATTTGCTCCATCACGTACAGATTTTTTACTACATTGGGTTAGCAGTTTGAGGTGAACGTTTCAGATTGAGTGCGATCGAGATAAACGTTTCTTGGATGAATTCTTTATACTAATTGTTTAGTAGTTATTCAAATAAGAATAAAGAAAATTGTAACAAGGCAGCACATAAGAATAGAGTAATGTCAACAAAACACACTGTGATTGATGGTAGCAAAATTGTCTGCACTTAAAACAGCCACATACATGTGCACAAACATTGAGCATATAAGAGCGAGGTTAGACACAAAGCAAAGCAAAGAAATGTGCAAAAAATGTTGTACAGGTATGTATGTAAGAATAGTAAACGCAAACCGCACCATTGCAATACATGAAGACAAACACCCGATGGTGTGAAAATAAAATTCTAATAAATGAGATCCGACACTGTGGTAATAACTAGCAAATTTTTATTTCAAAGTTTAGTAAAAACACGATATTTGTCAACACAGTTTAGATTTTAAAGTCATTCTTGGGTCAATCAATCTCCTGGTGGGCCCGTTTCTTCTTCCCCCGAATGCTTCTCTTGGTGCGCTGCTTGGCGTATTTTTCATCTGGGGTTTCCCGCAGCAGCAACCAGCAGAAATCAGTCATCATAGTGGTGTTCCATCTTCCTTGGTACCTTCTCTCTGCGTCCTTGATGTCCTGGTGAAACCTTTCACCTTGTTCTTCACTGTACGCCCCCAAGTTTTCGGGAAAGTAGTTCACATGGGAGTGCAAGAAATGGACTTTCAGGCTCATGTTACAGCCTTGTTCTTTGAAGGCATTGAGCATCCTGGCAACAATATCCTTATAGTTCTCATCCCGCCTGTTCCCCAAGAATTTGAGAACAACATCCTTGAAGGAATCCCAGGCTTCTTTTTCCTTCTCAGACATCGTTTCAGCGAATGCTCCATCTGAAATGAGTTTCCTTATATCAGGGCCAACAAACACTCCTTCCTTTAGCTTTGCTTCAGAAAGTCGGGGGAACTTTGAGCAAAGGTACCGAAAGCACTCACCATCTTTTGGAAGGGACTTGATGAATTGCTTAATGAGACCCAACTTAATGTGGAGAGGTGGTAATAGAATTTTATCACAAGGTACCAAGCTCTCATGAAGAACATTTTTCTCACCGGGTCTCAAATACTCCCGAATTGGCCAGTCTTTTTTCCCCCAGTGTAGGTCGCGGGCCCGGCTATCCCACAAGCAAAGGAAGCAGGGATATTTGGTGAAACCGGATTGCTGCCCTAATAGCATGGATAGAATTTTAAAGTCTCCACAAATCATCCACTTATGCTCAGGGCCAAATTCTCGTATTTTTCTTGGAGAATAACAGAGTGAGCAATAGGAACTGAAGCGAATGTGTTGCCATTATGAAGAAGAACACCTTTTATGCTGTCTTTTGACGAATCAATGAACAGCCGCCATTCAGCAGGATCATACTTGAGTTTAAACTTTTCCATCACTCCGTATATATCATTGCAAAATACCAAATCTTCCTCTTTGCTGAAATACTTCAAAAATTGTGTCTCGCGGTTGCGGTACCAATAAAAAGTTGTTCCTGGTGACAATAGATTTTTCTGTTTAAGCCGAGAACCTAGCAGTTGGGCAGCATCTTTTGGGAGTCCTAAATCCCGGACTAAATCATTCAATTCAGCTTGAGAGAAAAGTTCAGGTTTCGGATCTGGTTCAGTTTCAAACTCGAAGTACTGGACTCATCGGGAAAAGCCATCTGATGAGTCTCATCATGATCAGAACAGTCCACACAAATATGATCCAAAGATTTTGGTGGTTCAGGCACAGGTACTTCATTGCTTTGAGGCATAGGCCTAATTGCTGAGGGAAGGTTGGGGTAACTTATTATGTTCTTATTTTTTAAGTTGTATCCCTTCACAATGCAAGAGCAAAAATAGCAGTCACTGCTGTGGTCTCTTTGTTCACGCCACATCATAGGTATTCCGAAACGAAATGCTTGTTTTTTACCTTTAATCCATAAGCGTAGATCTTCCTCACATGTCTTGCACACTTTGTGAGGAGCCAACGGTTTGTCTTGATCGCCTAACTTCAAACCGAAATAGGCGAAATATACTTTTTTAATAAATGCAGAAATGTTCCTCTGCCGCTTTTTCACGGTATATTCCCCACAAATAAAACAAAAACTGTCCGGAGAGTTGACGCAACCTCTGGCTCTGTGAGCCATCACAAATACACAGCACTGCAAACTACAACTGTAGTGAACCACTTCGGAATAAAGCTGGATTACGACTGAGCAAACAAAAGGTAATAATGAACTTGCAAGAAACTGAAATTTGACAGGAACGTTCATGTCGCAACCACCGTGTTTGAGCGAGCGAACGAGGCGAGGCGAACAGGAAAGAACATGCGCCAGCGCGAGTACTGGATTTAGCCCCCCGCCTCCCAATTGTCCTGTTAATGTATAAAATGAATACAAAACACTCTAAAATATCATGAGGGAGTGTTTCTAGTTAGTTAACCATTACAACCTCTATTTTGGGCCAAGAAAATAAACTGCAGTCGGCTAAAAAGAAATTATGTGAACATTCCTTATATGGGTAAGAAATCTAATTTTGCAAGAAAACGTGACGTGATGGAACATTTTGGCTATTTTTCCTGGATTCAGCACCCCAAAATCTATAGGAATCAGTTGCAAAACTGGAGGCAGATTTTTGGTAGTGTACCTGTGTTATCTATCTGCATGCTGTTAGAGTAAGATTCCTGAAACTAGACTGTGCTGCCAAGTCTCCAGTGGCCCTGGGAACTGTGGCCTTTAATTTTGAGAGCTCTAGAACTTCTTTTACATTTCATTGGCTGCTATTTGTTGGCGGGAGTGCTTTGTGACCACCCATATATATAACTAATACAATGATTTTTACCATATAGTGAGCACACAGAGAGATGAAACTGTGCCTTGGAAGCAGATTTAATTTTACTTTCACATATCTATAGTTCACAGCAGGTTAAATATTTTAGTCTAGATCTCTACACGCTTTCTCAGCACTATGCAAAATATTGTGTTACTAGAGTACTTGCATACGTCCTGAAATCACTATCACCTGACTAGCACTCATCCTGCTTTTAGCTAGCAGAAAGTAGAGTTTGGCACTCCTGAGTATCTCAGAGAATCCATACACCATCAACCAAAGAATGCTGCAGTCTGTTAACTCAAATTCCAGTGTCTCGTTCAAATATACTGAGGATTCAAAATAGTTTCTAGCAAACATCCACAGTGGATTTTTTTTGTGTGACTGCATGGAATTTGTAGAGGATCAGGGCCAGCTGAACCAGCTTTTGCTTTTGCACCCCCCCCCCCCCTTTGGGGTCAATCTTGCTGTGTAAACTGCACATATAGGGGTAAATTGTCAGCAGGCTCTGTCACTGTGTTGCCATTTAACTTAATCCATGTATTCAGGGCCAGGGCCCCCCCCACTGGTTGCCTGCCCCTGCCTGCTCTCCCCCCCCCCCCCCCCCCGTGTTTCCCTGCCGCCACCGCCACTTTTTAGTTTTCTTGGAGGCAGCGGCAGCAGCAGTGAGGCAGATCCACATTTGTAAGCAGCTCGGACCTCTTCTACCCTTCTCTGATGTAGGTCGCATCAGAGGAGGGAGGAACCAGACCAGCCATGTAAACGCTGAGTTGCAAAGACCTGCACAGGGCCAGGTACAGTACTGTTCAGGGCAACTATCCATATAGAGGCCAATTCTATTTTAGACATCCTGTCCCTGTACAGTTGGTCAGAATCGGGGCGTACATGTGTGTGCAAAGTCAATTAGTGCTCAGATAATATGTGAAACAGAGTAATGCAAAAAGTCTCCTTTTTAAAAAAAATGTTCTTTTTTACACTCAGGGGCTGCACCAAGGCATGGTGATTGTGTTTGTAGGCATGATCTATAAGAGTCCATATAGTGTGAAGGGCGGTAAGAGACTTCATCCAGGGTGCTGTCAGACGAAACTTGGAATAGGGGAAAAGAGGCATTTCTATCAGTCAGAAACTGATAAGGAGTCAGAGAATTTCTTCAAAGGACAGTTTCTCAGAGAAAAAAAAGCCAAAGGATGGGCTTGGAGCCAGGTCAAGGTGGAGTCATTGTAGATCTTACATACAGTTGTTTTCAAGAAGCTATTAACTCTTTCCACTAGTCAGGTCGCCTATTGGCGGTGAACACACATAAAATGTAAAAAGTAAAGAATTAGTAACATTCAAGCTGTGTTTCAACTACAACCACTTTTTTTTTCCTTCCTATATAAACTTCTCCAATAAAACTTGCATTCAAGGTCCCTTCGCCAGATAACTGACAATATTTCTTGTTACAAATTTGCTGCAAATACACCCCAAGCTCTGCCAGACTTATCTGTACTGTCTACTACTTAAGTTCTTACTTTAGTGTACAATACATTCCAATCCCAATCCATTCTCAGAAAATCCATTCCATACTACAGTACAAACTCATACAGATAGAAAAAAAAACACTAGCTGTCCAAGTACATTAACACTGCAAAATCCATCATAGAATCTCGTCTCCCTTTCCATATTCATTAAATTAGACCTCCCTAATCCGTTTACTGTCTATCAAAAAATCCTTCTATCACTACTATCTCATATCTCACTACACGCAATACCTTCTAATCACATGCTCATATCAGCTAACATACATGCATAAACCATCATAACATATAATCCGTATAGACTAAGGCTTAAAACCTTCTGCACAGAAATCATTCATACTGAGACACAACAGAAAAACAATTGAAATTACCTTACATAAGACCCAAACGTGAAGCAAAACAAGAAAAACCTGTCTTTACACATTACTGACTAATAAAGATAAGAACACAGACATTTCAAGTATCAACTTATAAGTCTGACAAAATACAGCTCTGACTTACTAAGAGAGAAAATCAGCATATGAGGACATAACAATTAATTACCAAATTTGAGAGTTTATAGGCTGCTTGCAAGAAATACAGCAGCAAATCCTAAACAACTAGTTAACTAAAGACCTGGGGAAGGGGCAAACCACACTGTTTATAGATCAGAGAAGTACCAACCTTGTGAAAATTTGTGTAGGTATCTTTCCTCCTTTGCCTGCATGTGTCGGGCCAGGATACATAGAGGCCATAAAGGGGATAAAAGCATCTGGAAGCACCACATGGCCAGTGTGGGTCTCTCCAAAGCCCATGAGGATGAAAGGTGCACCCAGCCTATCTCCAAGTGTCTATTTCCTATTATTGAGTATGCATCTGGGCTGGATGATTTCTGAAATTGGAGTTAATGGAGATGGCATAATCAAATATCGTAGTGTTCCTTGTCAATTTTTTTTCCTTAGGTGGATATATCATTTCACATCTCAGTTTACCGTCACCGTTTTACTGCCAATCTGAGTTCTCTTTTCCAACATGAACACTGCTCTCAACACTTTTTTTTCCACTTACATCATTCCACCAAACTACATGCATAGGTCCTTGTGTTTATAACATATTAATGTATCCTTATTTGGAAAGGATCTTCTAACACAAACAGTTATTAAAGCTTAACATTGGTCTTTAAGCTAAAATAGCAACCTTCTAAATAAAAAAACCCTTTATCTTTATTAAACATAACATGAAATTCTTAAATAACTATAGCTTTTCCTCTTTCTGCCTTTTCAATACTAAGGAGTAATCTGTGGATAGAAGGTTTATTTTTTCTGGGAACTCAATTCAATCTTTCTGTTAAATGTAGTCTTTATACTTGAAAAATAATATAATTTCAAATCAATCTTCCTCCAAATTTCAACAAATTTAAGGGCAATGCAAATTCAAAAGAAACAGTAATATTTACTCATCCTGTGATTGCTGTAGCACATTTAATTTTCACTTGCATAAGACTTTTCTTCATTTGTATAGAAAAACAGCTTCATTAGCAGTAAGCCAAGAAGAAAAGTTTTTAAACCTTAACTTTGAAGTGTAATTAGAGTACACAGCACTCGGAAGAGCTCAAATCCCAGCTCCTTTCATGCAGATAAGAATAGAGTTAAGAAGATTCTGAAAATCCTACATTATCAGAGTCAGTGAAAATATTTATAACTCTACTTCAGAATTTTAAGGAGAGACAAAGATGGGAGGGGTCCGTTCTCAGAGCCAGCCTGTTTCCTCGCAGGGTTAAGGGGTGAATTAGCCTGTCCTAAACACAGTTTTAAACAGCCTAAATGTTTCTGTCTAGATTTTGTCCTTTTCTTTATGACTTCAATCTATTTGCACAGCTGCTAAAGTGGCCGGGGAATGAGTCCCTTCTTTAGGCCACAGGGTAGTCAAATTTCTAGTACCTCTATCTCATTTGTCACTACACTTTCTAAGAAGCTTCCCTGCCTGCAGGAAAGTCTTAACCATAAATTCTAAGGGTCCTGTGAGATTTGAGGCTTGCAAAATTTTTCCTAACACAAGAAATTAAAGATAATAAGAGAAAACAAACTAAAACCTACTTTGTCCAAAGTCTTTTGATCCTGAGGTTCCACTTCTGAGTGATGTGTCAGTTCCTGGCCGTCCGACTGTGCACTGAGTGGCAGCAGGAGTGCTGCAATCACTCCTGGCTGGCTCGCCAAATGTAGGGGGCCTACTGGGCCACGAGGGCCACTATCTCACCCTATATGGAGGAAGTACACAGAGACCAATTTCTCAGAAATACTCACAAAATCTTTATTGTACAGGATTCTTTTCTCAGCATAAATTCTTCACACACAAATTGTACTTACAGATAAAAGGTAGCTATTGTATAGGGATAGACAGAAGAGAAAGGTTAATAGGGCAATTCAGCACACTATCACTCAGAACTACAAGCATCCATATACAACCACAGATAAGATACCTGGGCATTATTATTGACCAAGCCCTCACCTTAAAGCAACAGATCACTAAAATCTCCGGAACTATATTTCACAAAGCACGAACAGTGCAACGTCTCAGACCCCTCCTGGAACATCAAGACTTCCGAACAGTGATGCAAGCCATGACACTCCCACATCTGGACTACTGCAACATAATCTACCATGACCTTCCAGCCACCCACACCAACCCCCTCAGAACTGCATTAAACACCACCACGAGAATCATTCAGAGGGTGAAGAAAACCAACCATATCACCCCA
The DNA here is from genome assembly GCA_033557465.1 of Ichthyophis bannanicus. Taxonomy (NCBI): domain Eukaryota; kingdom Metazoa; phylum Chordata; class Amphibia; order Gymnophiona; family Ichthyophiidae; genus Ichthyophis; species Ichthyophis bannanicus. Next base: position 190,165,413 of record CM066036.1, read on the forward strand.
ATTCTGAAAGAACTACACATTCTCCCCCTCGAAGCGCGGACAAAATACAAAGCCATCCTACTCACCCACAAAGCTATCCATCAAACACAAGACACTCAGCTTCGCACCGTACTGGCTCGTCCAGCCCACGGCAGATCTACTAGACAAACCTCCAGCATTTTTCTCACCGTCCCTCACAAAAGAACCAAATGCTCACAACGGACCTGCAATCGAGCCTTCGAACTTTATGCTCCGTCCTTATGGAACTCTCTACCGAGCTATCTCAGAAGCAATGCCGACCTACTATCTTTCAGAAAACAGCTAAAAACCATCCTTTTTCAAGAATATTTCAACTCGAGCCCCACCGAAAAACCCACAAAACCCCGATCTCATCCACAATGAACCTCTAACTCAAAGCTACCCTAATCTGTCTATGTCCAACGTTTGTCCTATGTCCAAAGTCTTTCCTATGTCAAAATCATCAATGTTGCCTCCCCGGTGATGGCCCCACCCTTGTACTTAATTCCCCCACCCCCATGTAACACCGCTTTGACCCGGTGAAAAGCGGTATATAAATACAGCTAAATAAATAAATAAAATAAATAAATATCACCTCCATGGCAGGGCTCAATAAACTCCCCAGTTTCTCCTTTGTCCCAGTCTGTTTTTATACAGTTTTTTCTGAAAGGTTGGCAGAAAAACAATGGTTAGTTCTTTCTTTGCAACTAGAGTTCTAAAGATACCTTTTCTGCGTAGGATTGGCATAATTTCACTTTCCCAAGATTCAAGTAGCATAAAGAACATCATGTCACCTTCCCAAGGCCAGTGCCTAGCTACATCCACTCCCTGGTTCCCCCTCATGTCTCCTTCTTATTTCATTTTGTGTTATCTGGTTTCCTTAGCAGAGAACACCAGGTCGGTAATCTTTTGTTTCATTCTCAAGATTTCATGCTGTCAGCAATTCATGTTTTATTTTCCCCCAATTCATCTGTTGGCCTAACTGTGGTCGAGGGTCCAGGAAGGTCTGTGGCCTGTATCTAGGCCTGCCTCATAGGCCTAGCTACAGAGGCCCTGTCCTAGTCTGTCCCGGCTCAGGTTCGATTCCCAACATTACCTTTGAATATCAGTCCAATAGATTACAATTATTCATTCATGTGGATCATTCCCAGAATAACCAATAAAACTCTTCCAACAATGGATGCAGAGCAGAAGTAGGTAGTTTCACTTTACAACTCAACATAGATTCTGTTCAAATTCTGGTGTCACATTAGTGACAACAACAAAAACTCCCTCCTCTGCAAGATATTGCGGGCCTGATTCTGCAAGGTGACTAGCGGGGCTGTAAGTCCCGGTGGGACGTGCAGCCCTGCTAGTCGTCCCGGCCCTATTCTGCAACCCCCTCTCCCCACATGGCCAGAGCAGCCGTTCGTTTCAGAGCCGAAGGGGGGCAGGATGGGACGGTGGGTGGGCAGAGCAGGAGTGGGCCAAGGCGGCAGGACGTACAGGGCCGATTTAGGTCATGGTCCTGTAAGTCCTGCAGTTGCAGACTGGATGTGCCACTTATTCCACTGCAGAGGTGGAATAAGCAGTGGGGATGATGGCAATCAGGCCCGGGAACCACCCTCAGGGCTGGGATCGGAGGCCAGTAGGTCCCCGCCCCTGATCCAGGCCCTGGCTGCCCAGCCCAGCAGGGTAACAGGCTTGTCCTGTTCTGGGGCATCCAGACAGCTCAAACGTGACACTTCGGGGATCAGGCTGTCTGTGTAATAGCACAAAACCCTGCAAATGAACACTCAAAAACTCACCATATCACACCAGCACCGAGTCCAGAAATTAAAACTGCATCAACATTACCTATAAAAAGTCAGTAGTGCAAATGTTCTAGTATATCAGCACACCTCCAGTGGAGAAGGGAGAACAAACCTACACAGAACCAACATGTTAGCAGAATCCCTCATTTCAGCCACACATGGAAAACAGAGGCTATCATCTTGTAAAGAATAAGAAACTACAAGTTAGAAATAAATATGCAGACAAAAAAATGAAGTAGGAAACCCCAAAAATTTGAAAAGTATATACTTGCAACGTGACACAATGGTACATTTCCCCCATTTTGAGAATCAGGCATTTGGACAGTTCATCCCTTTGTGTCATAGGAAGTGTCGGGGTGTGTGTGTGTGTGTGTGTGTCAGTAGATGAGTGCATTTGTGCTTTTCTGTGTGTCATGGTGACTGTTAGGGGCTCCATGCACATGTATGTGCATGTGTACATGGGGATTGTAAGTGGCTACATGTGTATGTGTATCGTGGGGAGTGTCGGGTACTCCATGCAGGCATGTGTGTGTCATGAGGAGCTGAATGTGTGTGTGTCTGCAGGGCTCTATATATTCTTAGCTGTCGGGGACTGTGTCTGCATGTGAAAAGAGCACACTTACACTGTGACAAAGTGACTTATTTCCACTTCCTTCAGTTGCAAAATCATCCATGTCATGGGGGGGTGGAAGAGTTCAAAGAGAGATAATAAAGTGTGTTTCTTAATGTAGCAGGGGCTGCATGAGGAATCTTTATAACTGATGTTATCTCTGAATTTGTGCCTATCTTCATATAGTGTGTGTGGTGTGGGGGTGGAGTGCTAGAGTGCGTGTGTGGTGTGGAAATGGAGTGTCTGTGTGAGTATGTGGGTCATGCACTATGGGGGTGGTGGTGTGGGGATAGGCTGCATGTGTGTGTATATATGGTGTGGGGGTGGGGTGCCTGTCTACGTGGGGTTCCTGTGTGTGTGAGTGTGTATGTGTCGTGGGGTGAGGTGCCTATGTTTGTGTGTGTGATGTGGGAGTGGGGTGACTCTGTGTGTGTGGTGGGGTCTGTATGTATGTTTGTGTATATATAAATTGAGGGTTTGGGTGTCATTATGTGTAGGTCAAGGGTTGGGGTGTGGGGTGTTTGTGTGTATGTGTGTGGTACAGGTAAGGGGTATGTGTGTGTGTGTGTGTGTGTGTGTGTGTGTTGCGTGTGTGTATATGGTACGGGGATAGGGTGCCTTTGTGTCTTCTGGGGATTGTGCCTTTTGACATATATACATATGGCATTTTCTCCCCATACATTCATGTCTTCAATCTCCAACGCCCTGCTCTCTTCCCTCCCCCTCCAGCCCCTCTCCTTCTGTCCCCACCCACCCTCTATTCCCCTTCCCAGACTCTATCCCTTTCTCCCTTCTCCTTGTACTCTCATCCATGCCTTCCATTCTTCTCCCCCCATCTTTCTTTCCCAAACCCACTGCTCCTTTAAATGTTTTGTACTTTCTCTGTCTCTTTCTGGCCCCAGCTCCTCTTCCAGCACCACTCTTGGCCATGATCACGGCCATTCTTTCTCTTCTGCCCACAGGAGATGATGCTTGCCGGGGTTCACTGGAGCACTCTGGCCATCATCCTCTTCAGGTCCTGAGTGGGGTGTAGCTAGCATACGCATGTTTGCTCATGTATGCATATGGACAGACAGTTTTGCTGCCACTTGAACCCGCAACAATAGGCTCTATGACTTAGTGAAATGTGTCTAAAAAGAGACTGAGCAGTGGAACACTGAAGAAACATAATCAGAAATGCATTTCCTCCTATACTGAACTATAAGAAGTGCATATTTTCAAAGCTGACATACCGGTATCTCATTTTCTGAAGATTGGCATTCTTTTGTACCTTTGTTGCCTGATCATTTTGGGCTCGATATTCACTTGGACAGGCTATGTGCCGCTATGGCACATAGCTGTGCCCGCCAACCCTTAAACCCGGATATTCAATGCCAGGGTCATATGCGGCCCTGGTATTGAATATCCAGGGATCGCTGTACATGCCGGAAACCGCAGTAGTTGTTTACTCGCCTATTGTTTAAGCGCAGGTCACTAACCAGACAGCATGCAATATCACTGCTGCCCGGTTATCGATCATCTTTGCTTCCACACCTCCCCACAACGCCCCTGACACATCCCATGATAAGCGGTTAGCATCAGGGCACATAAGGGCCATAATTAGGGATATTCAGCACTAACCGTGTAAGTGCCATTGACTATCCCTCTGAGCAGCAGTTATACGGTTCACAGGGCTGTAAAGCATGTAAGTGCCCTTCCAAAATCACATCCTTTATTTTTGCAATTGGGGTTGGCCCTGGTCCTGCTTTACGACTTTCTCTTCTTGGTTGTCTTGTACATTCTTTTCCAGGATTTCATTTCCATTTTCTGGTTTTTCACTCTCACTGTTTTCTTCCCTTCCTTTCCTGTATCTCTCTCTGACGTTGATCCTTCTGGCTTATTTTATCTCTCATTTACCTTTTTTCCTAAACTATAGCCAGATTTCATTCCTCCTTGTCCATCCTCTACCCTTCAGTCTTCTTTTCACCTTTCACTGCTTACCAGCTTTCCATTTTCTACTCTTGCTTTCTCGGTCCTCTTATTACGCACCTCGGTTTCTTTCCTTCCCCAGCCTTTTATTCCTCCATCTTTCACCCACTTTCTAGACCCCATTTCCTCCCTCTGTACTCATCCCCTCCCCAGCCTCATCTGCTTTCTTCTGTCTCTCACACTCTAATCAGCTCCAGCTTCTCTATCACTCATCCCCTCTCCACCTCAATCCTTTCCTTACATCTTACAGGCTTCCATTTCCCCTTTCACCTCCGCCATTTCTATCTTCTGTCACCTTCAAAGACCTGCTCCCTTCCTTTGTCTCTCACTCATTCCATAGCCCTCTGTCCTTTTCAACTGCTTTTCAACCCCTCCCCAAAGCTTCCAGATCCTTCGAACCCTCTCTCCTTCCCATATTTCTGTACTTGGTCACACAGTCTTACACATGTCTAACAGCTAGTCCCCCATTGTCCTCCTAATCTCTGGTCAATTTCTTAGTCCCCACTCTCACTCCAGCTATCCTGAAGTAACCATGCTTCCACGTTACCCAGCTTCTTTTCCCACTTAAACTCCCAATACCCAGCCAATCTTAGAGTCTGTTTTCTGTTCTCCCATCTAATTTTAGAGTTTCCTCCTAATTTGAGTTCCTGCTCTCCTGCTTCCATATGTCCCCAGTATCTGCTCTCTTACCTCTTAATCGCCTTTCCCAGCACTCAACCATATCTTACTTCTCAAATATATATTAACCCTACCTTTCCTCCTCCTTAGCCCAGGATTCATTCTTATATGCCTCCTTCTATCTTCCCCTATATATGACTTTGTTTCTTCCCCCTAAACATACAATATCTGCCCCTCTCCCTTTTCACTCCCCAAGCTTCTGCCTTTTTTTTTGGCACCCTGACCCCAGCATCAGTGACCCCAACCCCAGCATCAGTCCCCTTCCAATCCCAGTCCTTTCCAATTCCCCCCTGCATCAGCCTATGTCTAGTTCCAGTCCCAGAATGAGCCCTCTTCTGATCTCAATCGCCCCCACACCAGCATCAACCCCAGTCCTAGCCATCCTCCACTCTCCAGCTCTCAGAGTCAATCACCTCTTCTCCTCCGCTGAAGATAATTTTACACATCCATGGGAGCTGTGGTGTTTTTAAAGGCCAAACACAAGAATTCCCCATTTCTTGCAAGAAACACAGAAGTGCTTGTTACTACCTTTAGAAATGCCATGGTGCCAGTGACTTGGCAAAGCAGCCCAGCTGTGGGAGAAATAGAAAATGGTCCCACGGCTGTGAATGGACGATTCAGTGAGGTAGGCTTTGGATGCCCTCAAAGGTTGTACACCCTGGGCCAGTGCTTATTAAGCCAGCTTGAAAAGGATGGATCAGGTACTCACTGGCTCTAAACCACTACACCATGGTTGGTTTTGATCATCAAATCTGCTCATAGAAAGGAATGAGGAGGGGGGGGAAGAATCCTTCTCACCCAGTTTTTATATTTGCAAGGGTAGAAAGTCATATTTACCCTCCCTCTTTAAAAATATTGTCAAAGTTAATAAAATTTGAGGGTGAAGTGTCTTGAACTTCAATTAATCGCCTACAGGAAGAATACTATTATTTTAGCTTTCATCCTAGGAATGGCAGCTGGGTTCAGAAAACTACTTTGCATGTCTTCCTATAAGACCAGGAATAGAATCAGGAAAAATTCAAGAGATAAGAAAAACATTCTACTATCCATTCATAGTCACGTTCAATCAAAAGAATCTGTCCTTGGTCCGATTCTTTTTAACATCTTTGATATTACGGAAGGGCTGTCAGGAAAGGTTTGCTTCTTTGCAGATTATATCAGAATCTGCAATAGAGCGGACACCCAGGAAAGTAGACATGAGGAGGGATCTAGGTAAGCTTGAAGAATGGTCAAGAATATGGCAACTGAGATTTAATGCTAAAAAATGCAGAGTCGTGCATTTGGGCTGCAAAAATCCACGGGCGTGGTACAATGTAGGGGGTGCGAAGTACTTCTGTCCACAAAAGAAGATTGAGACCTGGGTGTGATTGTTTCTGATGCTCTTAATGTAGCTAAACAGATAGAAAAGGCAATGGTGAAAACTAGAAGGATGCTTGGATGCATAGGGAGAGGAATGGACAGCAGAAAAAAGGAGGTGATAATGCCTCTGTATAAGTCTCTGGTGCAACCTCATTTGGAGTATTGTGTGCAATTCTGGAGACCGCACCTTCAAAAGGATATAAACAGATTGGAGTTGGTACAGAGGGTAGCTACTGAAATGGTTAATGATCTTCATTATAAAGCATATGAGGACAGACTTAAGGATCTTAATATCTATACTTTAGAGGAAAGGCAGGATAGAGGAGATATGATACAAATGTTTAAATACCTCCATGGCATAAATGCACAGGAGGAGAGCCTCTTTCGAATGAAAGCAATCATTGCTACGAGGGGACATAGGATGAGGGTGAAAAGGGATAGACTCAGGAGTAATATATGGAAATATTTCTTTACGGAAAGAGTAATAGATGTGTGGAATAGTTTCCCAGTGGAGGTGGTAGAGATGAGGACAGTATCCGAATTCAAGAAAGCATGGGACAAACACAGAGGATCCCTAAAGGAAAAAAGGGGACTATTGTAGTAGTTGATATGGAAGGGCAGACTAGATAGGCCCTGTGGTCTTTTTCTAACGTCATGTTTCTATGAGGCATACTTGAGAGTTTGAATCTTAAACACTTGAAGTATTCCTTCAAGCGCTACCTGAAAAATGCAGGTAAGAATTGTAGCCCTTCTGTTATATAAGCATCTCATCATGAGAGTAAAAAAGATAATTCTCTTTTTCCAAGTTAACCATATTTGAGGAATACATTTTAGCACAATCCAAAATATCGGTGCATGCCAGATATAACTGCAAGACCTGGGCATTCATAACCAAGCATTGTTAAGAATTTTTGTCCTGCCTCTTGTTTTCTAAGAAAACAGTAATGCAAGAGAGCATCAAGCTGGTGAGTCTATGCAGATGAGTTACTCCGGGCACTTCTGTCTAAATGTTCTTCTTTATGAGGCGAGGGAGCTCAGCGCTTCTTTCTGATGTGATTTGACATTTTGGAAAATGCTGCATTATATGAAACCCTTGCCTCCGCCTTCTTTACCATAGGTGTGTGCGTTAATGATGCCAAAAGACATAGGAACTTGTCTTCTGAAATGTAGCAGTTTTGTATATTGTTTGAATAGTAGTCTCATCAATGTGACATTCTAATAATACATCCCCATGAAAGACATACCAAAACATCATTTTCAGACACAATAACAGCAGCCTCTTTTTCCTAAGGGCTTCATTGTGATAGTACTCCCTCCATAAAAATAATATCATTCTAATGAAAAGTGCAGCAGAGATTTAAAGTTATATAGAATTCTATTCACGCTAACCTATACATAGCAGAAATGGTGGATGTTTACCTTTTTTATGCACAACTATTAATGCTCTTTTTTTATTTCAATGTGTGAAAAAAAAATATGCTAGAGGCACAAAGTTCTCAGCACAGAAAATTTTGTTTATTAACTTCTTTTTTTCTGAATGTCAGCACCAGCTCTAACACCACAATGGTTTGTTTAGAAACTGCTGGAGGTGGTCTGAGCGTGGAACTGGGGTATCCATGCTCAGAGGCCTCCAGCAAATAGTTCGTATTAGCAACTATTGTGTAAACTGTGTATGTATGTTTGGTATTATCCAAACATACATACACAATTTATTAAAACAGACATTACAATAAGATAAACATAATAATGATCATGAATAAAAATTAACTTAAAGCCACTTTCACACACCCACAAAAAAAAAAAATCAGGCCTTTATGAAAACTTGCGTACTGGATTTATTTGGTCCTGTTAGACTTGAATTCAAGATCATGGTGCTCAGGCTGGATTGGACTATGCCAGAGCTCAAAAGCCCAGAAATCAGCAGCAGTGAAGCTATCCTTGTATCTGAACTGACAATATATTTCACATTGCAGACTGACACAAAACTGCAAATCTCATAATCCATATTCCACTAACAACCACAGACCCTAGAGTTGACTCCACACAAGAAATAAAAGAAAAAGCAAGAAGCCGCATTACAGAACCCATAGAACAAATCCACCGGTCCATAACAGCACTAACTTCCAAACCTTGTACAACAAGGAACGTAGTCAGTGGAAGCTAGAACATCCGCACAGCGCTAGGAAATATGAGCAAGTCTGATTCCTACATAGGAACTCCATGCTAACAGAATAACTGGCCCCAGATGCACACCTAGAACATAGGTAGACCCTCGCCAAGTACCGAATAAGTGACCACAAACTAAAAATAGAAATATGTTGACAAAATTAAATTGAAATCTCAAGAAACCACACTCTGCATGTAGCGCAACATCAGATAAATATAAAGATGCATATAAAGAAAGCACATGTAAATTATAAAAACTGTCATCGTTCAATCAGTAAATTGAAAATAAAGGGCCCAATATTAATTGTAGTGACTGGGATATTCAGAGGCAATAACGCTAACATTGGGGCATTCTAGGTGATAACTGGGCAGCAGTGATATTCATCCGCTAACCAGTTATTGCTAAGTGGTGAAAGTTAGCTTTAGCGATGAAAGTTAGGTCATCCTTTAAGGTGCCTAACTGGTTAGTGGCTGAATATCGCCGCTGCCCAGTTAGCTTTGCCGCTATCCGGCCAACCGGTAGCTGGATATGACCCCGGCATTGAATATACAAGTCTCCAGTTCAGCAGCAATGACTAGTTGCTTTATAATGGCTATCTGCTTCTGCTGAATATCGGGCCCAAACCTTTTTTCTGCGTTTTATTCTCTGGCAATTTTATTGGTTACAATCTCTGGTTTCTACTTTCCTGGATTTTCTCTTAACTCTTTCCAGGGTCTCGTCCATCTGCTGCTTCTCTCTTCTATATCCTCTTTATTTCTCACCTTCCCTGATCCAGGATGTCCTCTTCCCCACCCCACCCTAAACCAGCATTCCTCTTCTCTTCTTTCTTCTGCCTCCACTGCTGCTGCTGCTGCTTTCCCAGATATATGACAAAGACAATAAAACACCGAGAAGGTACGGAGCCATTGAGTGTGTGCGCGCTGCTAAAGGCTCTGCCATTTCCACCCATACAATTTACATTTTCTGTTTCTGAGGGCGTGTGTAGTGCACACAAGCTCAATGGGTCTGCACCTTCTGTCTGTTTTCTTGTCATTGCCACACATCCGAGAATGTAGCAGTGATGAAGGAGACAGCGACAGTGTGTGAAGTTGGCTGACGGGGGGCTAATGGAGGCAGCCACTGCACGGGCATATTAAGAGCACTTTCCATTGCCATCCCTAAAATTTACATCCTAGGATAACTGCTTCAGTCGGCCTAATGACAGAGCCACCCCTGGTGGTAGCAGAGAATGTCACACAATGTTTATTTGAGGTCAGACAAGCCACAGTGCCTTATCTTTCAGCTCTTGTGGTTGCCAATTAAGATTGCTTCTCTGAGATATTTACCTTATGGGATTAAAGCTCTGTGAGGACCTTGACTCCTTCTAGCAGAACCCTAACAATTATTGCATTTCATAATTAGGATTCCATGGAGTTCCTGAGTTTAGCCTTGGCCACCCTAGGTAAGGTCCTAATGATAGTCAAGCTGCTTTTTATTTTTGTCACTCTCTAACTTTCTTCCCTCATACCTGTTGCTATAAAGGGATCCTCTGTATCTGTCGCATGCCATTTTGAATTCTGTTAGTGTATTTGCCCCCACCACTTCCGTCTGGAGGGTATTCCAAGCATCCACCACCCTTTCAGTGAAAAAGTATTTCCTGACATTTCCTTTCAGTTTACCCCCTTGCAACTTCATGTTATGCCCTCTAGTTTTACAGTTTCCTTATCTTTGGAAGAGATTTGTTTGTTCATTAATACTCTCTAAGTATTTAAAGGTCTGAATCACATCTCCCCTGTCCCTTTGTACATATTTAGGTCTTCAAGTCTCTTCTCATAAGTTTTCTGACACATGCTCCAAATCATTTTGGTTGTCTTCCTCTGAACTGTTTCCAGTCTTTTTATATCCTGTGCGAGATATGGTTTCCAAAACTGAACACAATATTCCAAGTGAGGCCTCACCAATGACTTGTACAGTGGCATTAGTACCTCTTCCTTTCTGCTGGTAAGACTTTTGGCTTTTGCCACTGCCTTATCACACTGTTTCGCCACCTTTAGATCCTCAGAAACAATCACTCCAAGGTCCTTCTCCTGGTCCATGCACACCAACCTCTCGCCCCCTATCACATACAATTCCCTTGGATTTCTGCTTCCCAAGTGTATGACACTGAACTTCTTCACATTAAATCTTAACTGCCAGGCATTAGACCATTCTTCCAGCTTTTGTAGATCTTTCCTCATGTTATCCACTCCCTCAGGGGAGTCCATTCTGTTGCAAATTTTCGTGACATCTGCAAAAAGACAGACTTTTCCATTCACTCCTTCAGCAATAGGACTGAACCCTGGGGCACACCGCTAATCAGCTTCCTTTATCCGACTGAGTTCCATTTACCATCAACTTCTGTCATCTGTCAGTCAACCAATTTCTGATCCATTTCACAACCTTGGGACACATCCCCAAGCTATTGAGTTTATTGATAAACCTCTTATGAAGAACAATATCAAAGGCTTTGCTGAAATCTAGGTAGATCATCCTTTGGTAAAACCATGTTGCCTCGGATCATGCAACTTATTGGTTTCGAGGTAGTCCACTATTCACTCTTTCAGGAGAGCCTCCATTACTTTTCTTGCCACCGAGATAAGGCTTACTGGCCTGTAGTTTGTCACTTCTTCCCTATTACCACTTTTGTGAAGGGGTACCATATCAGCCCTTCTCCAGTCCTGTGGAACTTCTCCTTTCTCCAGGGATCTATTGAAAACATCCTTTAACGGCCCTGCAAGAATCTCTCTCAGTATCCTGGGATGTATCCGATCTGGTCCCATGGCTTCAATTTTGCAATCTGTTCTAACACATCATCTTCTGTGAATGGTGTGGTATCTACTCCATTCCCATTTGTATATTTGTCAATCACAGGTGGTCCTTCTCCAGGATTTTCTCTAGGGAAAACAGAGCAGAAGTATTTGTTTAGCATTTTTGCTTTTTCAATGTCACTTTCCACAGATCTGTTCCCAGCATTTTTGAGTCCTACAGTTCCCTTCTGATTTTCCTCCTCTCCCGAATATACCTGAAAAATGTTTTGTCACCACACTTCACATCTTTAGCCAGCTTTTCTTCTGCCTTTGATTTTGCTATCCTTATTTCTCTTTTTGTCTCTTTTAGTTTGATCCTGTATTCTTTCCTGTGTTCCTCTTTTTGTGAACTTCTGAATTTTGTGAAAGCTGTGGGGTGTTTTGCCTTTATTTGTGCAGCCACTTCTTTGGAGAACCAAATAGGTTTCCTTTTCCTCTTATTTTTATTTACTTTCCTTACATATGTATCTGTTGCCCCTCTTATTGCCTCCTTTAGTTTAGCCCATTGCAATGCTACTTCCCTTATCCCCTCCCACCCTGCCAACTCCATTTTACAGAAGTCAGTGTTTTTGAAGTCTAGGGGGTATGTTTATAAAGCAGCGGTAGTGGCCTCCATGCAATATCGGAGCCGTGGCCGCTACCGCTACTTTGTAAATATACCCCTAGGACTTTGAGCTTGCTGTGATTGGATTGGACTCCTCCTTGGCTTTTATCTCAAACCACACCATGTGGATCACTGCTGCTCACATGGGCACCCATCCGAATATTCGACACGCTATCTCCGTGAGCACTAAATCCAGCATCGAGCTTTCTCTGGTCGGTTCCAACACCATTTGTCTAAGTAATGCATCTTGGAAGGCAGCCACAATTTTTTTACTTCTTTCCAGATTTGCAGAAGGAATATTCCAATCCACATTGGGTAGATTAAAGTCACCCAGTATGATCATTCCCAATTTCATGTCTTTGCAATAGCAATAATCAATTCTCTATCCATTTCTTCAGTTTGAGTTGGAGGCCTATAGACTACACCAGTATGGATGACAGTGCCATCTCCTCTTCCCAACACAATCTACAGCGCTTCTTCTTTCCCCCATGTCCCCTGCATTTCAGCAGCTTTAATATTGCTTTTTATATATAGGGCTACTCCTCCTCCTTTTCTACTTTCTCTGTCTCTTCCAAATAGATTATAGCCAGCTATGGCTATATCCCATTCATGCGACTTGTTAAACCATTTTTCTGTAATGCCCACAATATCCAAGTCCATTGCCACCATAAGGGCTTCCAACTTCCTCATACCCCCTCCTTATTGCCCTCACTCTTCTCTTCTTATCTCTTCCCCAATCTTGTCTTCCTCCCTTTCCTTGGCTCTTAATCTTCACCTTTTTCTTCCTTACATTCATCCCTCTTCCTTTTCTCATAAAATGCCTCATCCTTGTTTCCGCCATTCCATCTCTTCTCTGCCTCACACTCTTCTCTTCCTTTTCCTTCTTTCTGCTGGTGACATTAATACTAACCCTGCCTCCCTGGACTATTCTCTCACTCCTATTCCTTTCTCAACCATTCTAATCTCATCTATATTGCTCTCCTCTCTTCCCTCCTCTCTCGCTTTCCTTTGTGCATTATGGAATGCACATTCTATTTCTTATAAACTCTCTTTTACTCATGACCTTTTCATTTCTAACTCCTTCAGTCTTCTAGCTCTTACTGAAACTTGGCTTCTCCCTGTTGACACTGCTTCAGTTTCTGCCCTCTGTCATGATGGATACCAATTTTCCCACACTCCTCGTGCCGTGGCCGTGGTGGTGGTGTTGGGTTTCTCCTTTCTCCTTCCTGCCAACTCCAATACCTCCTTCTACCTCTGTCTCACTCTCTTTCCTCTTTTGAAGTCCATTCCATCTGCCTTTTTAATCCATTACCTCTCCAGAAAGCTGCTATTTATAGACCCCCTGAGAAGTCCATCTCTACCTTTCCCACTAACTTTGGCTCCTGGCTTTCCCTATTTCTAGATTCTTCTTCCCCCCTCGTTTATTATTGGTGACTTTAATATTCATGTTGATAACCCTTCTGACCCCTTTGCTTCTAAACTCCTTTCCCTTACCTCCTCTTTCAATCTCCAACTTTGCTTTTCTGCTCCCACTCATCAGCACGGTCACTGTCTTGACTTGGTTTTCTTCTCTGTTTACCCTCCAATTTCCATTCCTCATTTCTTCCCTTATCTGATCATCACCTCCTAAGCTTTACCCTTCAACACTCCCCACCTCAATCCTGCCCTGTCTCCTCCTACCCTTTTAGGACTCTTCAAGCTGTCAATCCATTGACTTTTTCCAATATTGTCTCATCACCTCTTTCTTCCACTTTGTCTTCTAAATCTGTTGATGAGGCTATAGTTTCCTATAATACTGCCCCTGCCCACTCCTCTGCTCTAGATACTCTTGCTCCACCCATTGTACGTTCTGTGAGACGCACTACACCCCCCAACCCTGGTTGTCCTAAACGATCCGCTATCTCCACTTCTCCACTCACCTGAGCACATTTGCCTCAAATCTTGCTCCTTTTCTTTCTTCACTTCAAATTCATGCTTACTCCCTCTATTCTTTGAAGTGTTAAAGTTATTGTATTTAAGTTTACTTTGATTCCATCCTCTTGCTATAAAGGGATCCTTTGTGTCTGTCCCATGCCTTTTTTAATTCTGTCACTGTTTTTTGCCCCAGCACCTCCCTGGGAGGGCATTCCAAGCACCCACCATGAAAAAAGTATTTCCTGGCATTGCTTGTGAGTTTCCCTCCTTGCAGTAAACTCAAGCTGCCATCTACCTGCTCAGAGCCTACCTACAGTAAATCTAAAAAAAATTAACCTCTAAAGCAAGTTGAACACTATTTTTACTTTTTTAATGACATAAAAAACGGACTTTTCCAAATAATCCCACAATCTCTCCTCTATCCCGTTTTAAGTCACCAAGTTTGTCAACAAAGTAATGTTCATTCACCCACAGAGGCTTTGTTTGCTCTCAGCTTTCTCTCAGAAAAAACATGTTTATGTGTTGCTTCTAGAAGATGAAGGCTTGCTATCTTGTGCCCAATTGTAGAGAGGTTTGCAGCTGGAGTGATTACTGGATACAAGAGAAGGGACAGAAGCACTCCCCTGCTGATTTCTTTGCATTAGTTCCCACTGAAACTACAGATGAAGTTAAAAAATCGTGTCTACTGTCTAGAGCCCTTGAGCAGACCCTAATGACTAGGCTCAGAGAACTGAGTGATACCTTCTGATGCATCTCTTATGCCCAAGTTCAGGTTTTCATTTAATTATCCTCTCAATAAGACTTTTAAAACTGAGCTGAACCAGAAAGCGATCCTTTACCCTGATGTCTCCTTGTAGCTATACAGCTAAGATCTGAAATCTGTTACTTGACTTTCTATAACAAAAGATTAATAACTTAGCTTTTTGGTCAGCTCTCATGAGTCTAGTCAATATAGTTTTTGTTTCTGCTCTTTTTTGGCCTACAGGAATATTTAATTTACAGAACTGGGAGGGGAATTTTACCATTCTGTGGAAATGCTATTGATATTGGCCATTGGATGAAAACAGATTTTATAATACATTTGGGAAACAATGATTGTCTAATGATGATACTGTTTTGTTTTTTAGATTTGAAAATAAGGATACTTGCATCTTATCCTCTCATAACTGTAATATGTATTTTATTATAAACTGTTTAATATTTTTTATTGTTCGAGGAAGTGGTAATGGCTTTTCAGGGGTTTCATAATTATTTCTGATTGCCTTTTAAAGGGATTCTATAATAGGATGAAATATGAGCCTCTGTAATAGAGGAGGAAAGGGCTACAAGGCTATTAAGACTTGTAGAAAGACGGTATATAAAATTTGTTAAATAAATAAATATTAAGTCATCGTAGGCATATTCCTAAAATAAGAACAAACTTTGAGAAATTTGAAGGTTCTCCATCTTGCAGCCTGTTTGTATTTATTCACTGCCTTATCTAGTATGGCTCACAGTAGCTTATAAAAACAGATACTATTAAACACCACTCACTTGGTTTGCAGCTTGTCGTGCTGTGAGGACTTCTGTGCATCAGTGATGCTGAGGGCTAAGTTATCAGTAGTTTAACTACTAGCAGGGTCTCCCAAGATGGACAGATCTCAGCTGAGATGCCAGACCAAGACAAACCACCCATCTGGGCAGCAGCAGAATGGGACGGTGTTGGCGGCGGAGGATCACATTTCTGTGACAACGGCAACAACACTAAACATAAACTGCGTGGAAGAAAGGCCTGGCAATCGACTTCCGTATCTTGCCATGAAAACCCAATGGATAGTCACCACAAAACAAACTGCACTATAGTGCTGGAAGATGAGACCCCCAGGTTGGAAGTCACTCAACTGGCTACTGGGGAGGAGCTGAAGACTTTTCAGAGTAAAGTCAGCATTTATGATGTGGTTGGATCAAAGCCCTCGGGACATCTGACTGCTGATGTAGCTGTGCATGAAATGAGAGTCAGAAGCTGTAAAGATGTCTTACATATTGAAACATAGAACGTACGAAGCATGAACCAAGGGAAGTTGGAGGCGGTCAAGAATGAAATGGAATGTGTACAACTTGATCTGTTGGGTGTCAGCGAACTGAAATGGACTGGCATTGGGCACTTTGCATAAGATGATCACATGGTCTACTATGCTGGAAATGAAATACAAAGAAGAAATGGTGTTGCATTTATAATTAAGAAGAAACTTGGAAAAACTGTAATGAAATACAATGCAGTCAGTGAATGCTTAGGCATTCCTCGTAGAAGAATAGAAATTATCAACACAACTATAATTCAAGCATATGCCCCAACAACAGCTGCAGAAAAGGATGACATTGAGTTCTATGAACAAGTACAAGCTGAAATTGACAGAACGTGCAAACAGGGTATCCTGATAATCATGGGTGACTGGAACCCGAAAGTTGGTAACAAAGAAGAAGGCCAAATGGCTGGAAAATATGGACGGCAACAGAAATGAAGCTGGATAAAGAATTCTGCAATACCAACAATCTATTCATCTCAACCACCTTCTTCCAGCAACACAAGCGGCGACTGTACCCATGGACCTCACACAATGGATTGTACAAAAATCAAATTGACTACATCTATGGAAGTCAACAATGGAAAAGCTCTATAACATCAACAAAGACAAAACCTGGAGCTGACTGTGGTACAGATCACCAACTACTAGTATGCAAACTCAAGCTGAAGTTCACAAAGAACAAGCCACTCATGAATGTAGCAAAATATGACCCTGAGAACATACCACTGGTATTTAAAGAATGCCTGCAAAATTGATTTGCTGCTTTAGCTACAAATGGCAGAGCTTCAGAAGAGTTATGGGATGACATCAATAAGCCTGTGTTAGAAGAAAGCAAGAAGTCTCTACAAAAGGTGAAAATGCAAAAATGGCCAAAATGGATTACCAAAGAAACTCTGAAAATTCCCCAGAAATGCAGAGAAGCTAAAGCCAGAGGAGAAAGAAGAGCAATCACAGAACTCAACAGAGATTTCCAAAGTGCAGCAAGACAAGACAAGGAGAAGTACTGCAATGATGCATGCAAGGAAATAGAAGCAGAAACTATAAGAGGAAGAACAAGACTGGCTTTCCTAAAGCTTTGAGAGTTAAATAAAAAAATCCAGCCTCAAACAGGAATGTTACAAGATGCTCAAGGATCTATGTTGAATGATGCTGAGAAGATCAAGAAAAAGTGGAAAGAATATACAGAGTTTTTATATGATAAAGATCAAATGGACCAACAGCCGTTTCAACCTGTACCTTACGATCTGGAAGAATTAGTGATGAAAGAAGAAGTTGAAGCAGCATTGAAAGCCTTATCAAAGAACAAAGCACCAGGCATTGTTGGCATTCCTATAGAAGTATTACAGCAATCCGATGCAGCTGTTACCATACTTACAAGGCTCTGCCAGGAAATTTGGAAGACAACATCATGGCCAACTGACTGGAAAATATCTGTGTTTATACCAATATTAAAGAAAGGTGATCCAACTGACTGTGGAAATTATCACACAATCGCTCTGATCCTGCATGCCAGCAAGATTCTACTGAAGATTATTCAACAGAGACTGCAACCGTACCTGGAATGAGAACTAGCTGAAGTGCAAGCAGGGTTCATGAAAGGGCGAGGAACGAGAGACATCATTGCACATGTGAGATGGATCCTTGAAAAGATTAAAGAATACCAAAAGGATATCTATTTGTGCTTTATTGACTACAAGGCTTTTGACAGTGTAAATCATGAGAAACTCTGGGCCACATTAAGAAGCATGGGTATACCAGAACAGCTAATACCATATTGTGAAGACAACATGAAACATTTGCTTCTCAAGATCAAGGAAAATAGTCTTAAAATGGGCCTGCACCTTAATGAAAAGAAGACAAAGATCATGACAACTTGCAAAATCAATAAATTCATTGTTGATGGAGAAGAAATTGAAACAGTGGACAACTGTAACCTACTTGGATCAATTACCAATAAAGAAGCAACAAGCAGTCAAGAAATCCAACAATGCATTGCTCTTGGCAGAATGGCTATGAAGGACCTCGACAAGATTCTAAAGAGCAGTTATATCTCTCTCCATACAAAAACAACTTGTTCAAGCCATGGCATTTTCAATAACGTCATATGGATGCAATTGTTGGACAGTAAAAAAGATAGACAGGAAGAAAATTGATATCTTTGAACTATAGTGCTGGCGACGAATGCTGTGTATACCATGGACTGCCTGAAGAACAAAGCAGTCTGTACTAGAGAAGATCAAACCTAAACTTTCTTTAGAAGCTCAGATGTCAAGATTTCAACTTTCATATTTTGGACACATCATTTATTTATTCTATTTATTTAACAATGTTTTATATACCTCCTCTTCCCATGATCAGAGGCGGTTTACATCGAACAGAAGTTCAACTTTTACAATAAACATTGCAACTATATACATTTAACAAATAACATGGTTGAACTATATACAGAGAACTATGTACAATATCATTGTAAAGGTAATCTTAAGTGAAATAGTATATTTCATCTTTTGGAGTCACTGATGGAGTCACTGTGTAGAAGAGAGAGATCACTGGAGAAAGACATTATGCTAGGCAAGGTGGAAGGTCAACGCAAAAGAGGATGGCCAGCAATGAGATGGATCGATACAATAACAGCAGCTACGGGTGCCAGTTTGTCAACAATGAGCCACCTGACTGAAGACCGAACACAGTTTAGGACAACTCTCCAGAGGGTTGCCATGAGTCGACACCGACTCGACGGCACTTAGCAACAACAACAACCATTAAACACAGCTGCTTGTGCTATGTTCCAACTGCTAAGAAGCTGTTTTGTTTTCAATTTGCTGAACTATATGAGAATTTGGAGCTTGAATCCATTGCATGTTGTCTTTTTGACTAAGTGTGATATCAACTTGTGACTTTTTCTAAACTTGGAATAGAAGGAAGGTGCTGGGGGATATATTTGAAACAGACAAATCACCTGGCTTATATGTCATAAAGAACAGCTGTATCAGATCCACATTTTTTAAGTGCGTTCAGCTGCATTCTGAAAGTATCTTAGTTGATCTTCTACTGCTATTTGCACTAATTAATAAGACTATCAGTAATGAAATATATCACCTACATTCTCCCTTAAATATGTGCAGTTCTGTTGTCCTATTTAATGACACTCAGTTTTATTCTCACTTATAATTAATCACCTACTTCATTCTTCTCAGCACATATTTTCAGCCTTAACTCCATTCCTATTTGATTTTTGTTATGTGTCTGGTTTGTTAGTTCCAACAAGACTGTAAGCTTCAAAAAGTAGGAATTGTCCTTTATAAGGGTAATTTTAGAAACACTTCTTGCTTATAAAATGGTGCTTTACATGCAAAAATTGCAGGGCTGGTGCAAGGCTATTGGTTGCCATAGGTGAACCTTCAGCCATGCCCCCCCCCCCCAATTAACTTTTGAAAATTTATATTGAGACCTCGGCTTATGAAAAAACTGTATGGGGCACAGTATTGTATTTCCCATGATGATGCCACATCAACTGAAAATTTAAAATGTATACTAATAGATATTTTTCTAGAACAGGATATGTAACAGCACAGCTAGAAAAAGTGGTATTAGAAGTATAGAGGGGAATTTTAGAAGAGCCGTCCAAGTGCAATCTGGGACATTTAAGCAGGGATGCACCAAGCCATAAATGCACCCTGTGCTATCTCCAGTTCTGGCGCTCCCCCTCCCTCTGCCGGTTGCCTGCCCCCCCCCCCCCCCTCCACATTGCCCTGCTGCCGCTGCCACTTTTGTTTTCTCGGAGGCAACGATGGCAGCAGCAGTGAGGCAGGCCCGCATTTGTAGGCAGTTGAGTCCCTCCTTCTCTGATGTAGGTTGCATCAAAGGAGGGCGGGACCAGGCCAGCCATGCAAACGTGGGTCTTTGCAACTCAGCGTTTTGACAGTCTGTAATATTTTACATGTCACATCGCTTGCTTTTATATTATTGTTTTCATAAATATCTTTTTAACACTGTACACTCTGTTATTTGCATGATGATTTATTTTAGTGAGTATTTATTATTTATGTATTTACATGTTGATTTACTTATTTATTGTTTAGTGTCTTTTAGCTGTACATATAATTTTATATGTTTTAGGACATTTGATCATTTTTATAAAAATATGTATATTGTATTGGTTTACTCTCTATGTTTTAATTTGTTTATTTTGTAGTAAAGCCAAATAAACCCCTGAGGAAGACATAGCCAAAACATGGCCTGTGTCGGCTAAAGGTCTGGCTGCGATACCCCTTCGGAGTTTGTATTGTATCCCTGACAAGAACAGTTAATAAAGGTGTTTCCTTGGTTTACCATGCCTGGACTGGACTCTTGTTGTTTCACATAGTATAGTGTTTCTTTGTTGGACACATGATCAGTCTTACATAAAACTAGAGATAACTAGAATGGGTACAAATGTAACAGGAACCAGAGCTGGGCGAGCTCAGCTATATAACATACTTACAGGTTGGTTATTAATTGATACTCTGAGTAAATTATTTATAAGCTGACTGGATCTATTTACACAATGAGCAGCCTGACTTGTTGAATTGGAAGGGTATCTCATAAGGAGGTTGTTTGTGGTAGTTGCCCTGGGGTCAGACATCCTGTGGTAGGGATATACCTGACCCAGAGGTGCAGATGATAGCTACTCTTAATGTATTCTTAGTCCGAAGGATTCTAGGAACAGGTGAGCCTTTAGTCTTTGTCGGAAGTCTGCTAGTACTTCTCTGGCCCTTAGTTCAGCTGGTAGGGAGTTCCAGATGGTGGGGGCATAGAGTATGAAGTTGCAGTTACATGTAGTCTGATTGCTCCTTATTGTCTGGAGTGGTATGGTAAGGAGATTCTTAGTACTGTGCCTTCTTAACCTGTTGGTTGGTTATTGGTTGGTTGGTTATTGTAATTAGTGGCTGTAGGCATTCTGCAGATTGTTTGTGTATTATCTTGAATGTGGTAAATATCACCTTGTAAATGGTTTTTAAAGACATCTCCAGTACAGGAATGCCCAAGTAGGCAGGGGGTATGGTGGAGGCAGTGCAATAGACTTAGACACCCCTGCTCAATTTCAGAAATCTTGGAGGATATCTGTGACTTCATCCAAGTTTAGACTGCTCCCAGACACAAACAGACATCGGGTAAGAGCTCATTTTGGCTGTAAAACATCCAGAACTGGAGTGGCAGAACACTGTTCTCTTTGTGGGAGGCCCAATTCTGCCCCTAGGCCAGCCAAATTGCATGAGGCTACAATCACCAGCCATCCCCTCTTATCTGCCCACAGGGATCCGATCTCCTGCAGGCTCTCCCCTTCCCAGAGGCACTACTCCTCTGCCTAGACACGCAACCTGTAACTCCTTTTCTTCTGATGTATTCTCCCCCTTCCCTCTCCTCCTCTCTGTGGGACTCCCTTCTGCTCATCATTTATGAATCTGTTATCTCTTACCACAATGTATACATCCTTGGGGACTTCAATTTCCATGTTGATCTTCCGCTCAGGCCTTGAGATAGGCTTTTTACGGCACATCCTGCAGGACACACCCAGGATCTAATTATCTCTGCCTCTGACCGTTCTTCACATCTACAATGGCCTTCTTTCCTGCCTCTTCCTTGGACAGATCATTTCCTTATCCTATTTTTAATTCTTCCCCACCTCCCCTCTCCCCCCCTTCCCTCTGTATTTATTTATTTATTTAGCTGTATTTATATCCCGCTTTTCACTGGGTCAAAGCAGTCAATTCGGGGATACATTTAACACGAGGGGATATGAGACACACACACTAATACATACAGGGAACATGGGCAATAGAGGGTTAAGTGGCTTGCCCAAGACCACAAGGAGTGCCTATAGGACTAGAAATCCAAGTCCCTCCGGCCTGAGATTGCTGTCCCCAGGTGGGACTTGAACACCCGGCCCTCCGGCCTGAAGTACCTTGTCCTAACCACTACACCACTCCTCCCTGTGCCTGCCTCCCTTTGTCGCCCCCCCCCCCCCCCACACACACACACACACAGAATTATCATGTAAACTTACTCTGGATACTATTGCTTCTTTTCCCTGTGCAGATACTCTTTTCCCTTCCTTCTTTTACTCCTTGCCTGTCGATGAGCAAGCTCATCTTTAGAATTCCCTTCTTTTGTGTGCCCTTGACAGCATTGCCCCAGTCTGTGCCTTCCAACATAGAAATTCACCTCATCAGCCTTGGTTTCATGCCAGCCTTCAACTTGCCAGGTCATATCTTTGTAGCGCTGTTCGGCTCTGGCACCATTCAAGTTCTTCAGTTCTTCCACATTGCTCATCTTTCATACCATCACATGATAGTGGCTGCCAAGAGAGCTTATTATTCTACATGCATAGCTCATTTCTCCTCACAACCCAGTCAATTGCACTGTATTCTTTCCTCTCTCTGTACCACCATCCAGACCCTGTAGGACAGGCGACTACTCCTCATCGCAACTAATCATCTTCTTCTACAATAAGATCTTTATACAAAAGTTTTCCTTCTGCTATCCCCTCTGCTGTCCTGCACACCCCATCTTCTCCAATGTCACCCACATTTTCATTGGCACAAACTTGGGACACCTTCAACCCCATGTCCTTTGTTATGCTTTCTAAGGTTCTCTCTTCTGTACATGACTACTGTAGCCTCAATCCTGTCCCCTCATCCTGGCTCTCTGATGATTCCTTGGCGCTTAACCCATTATACATTCCATTATCACTAATAGCCTTGTGTTGGGTGTCTTTCCTGTCATCTGGAAAGAAGCAATTATCCACCCTCTTTGGAAGAAGTCTATGTTAGACTCCACCATTTCTCCTAGCTTCCGCCCAGTCTCTAACTTACCTTTCCTTTCCAAACTGCTGGAGAAACTTGTTTCCCAGCAGCTGTCTGCACACCTTAAACTCACTAACACTTTGCACCCTCACCAATCTGGTTTCTGCACTGGTCACTCTACTGACACTATCCTTCTCTCTTTGCTTAGTGAAGTTCACTGTTCCTTGGATCATAGGTATGTCACTATTGCTGTCTCTCTTGATCATTCCTCAGCTTTTGACCTAGTTAATCATGACCTTCTCCTCTCCCATTTACATGATATTGGTCTCCATGGCACTGCCCTCAATTGGTTTGTGTCTTTTCTTTCACAGCGTTCTTTCCACATCACTATGGCTCTTCTGTTTATTCTACCTATCCTCTTTCCTGTGGTGTTCCTCAGGGCTGTTCTGGCACCTATTCTCTTTAATATATTTCTCTCACCACTATCCCTTATGATTCAACAGCACGGTATATCTACTTACTTTTATGTGGATAATATTCTCCTGCTTTTCATACAGATCCATCATGGCCTGAACTCTCCACTCCAAACTCATGTCTTGCCCATGTTGC
The DNA here is from genome assembly GCA_033557465.1 of Ichthyophis bannanicus. NCBI lineage: Eukaryota > Metazoa > Chordata > Amphibia > Gymnophiona > Ichthyophiidae > Ichthyophis > Ichthyophis bannanicus. The sequence continues at coordinate 190,188,788 of CM066036.1, forward strand.
AGCTTGGTTAAACACAAAGGGGCTGATTCCGTCCCGGATGTCAGTCCCCTCTGTATGTCTGCTCTGAACCGAATGTACAGAGGGGATCGTGATTCTGATCCTGCAGGGCACATCTAGGCTCACGGGATCAGAATCGCAAACAGTCCTGCACGTGCAGGACTGTCCATTGAAGAGTCGCAATGCTGGGCGCCACAAAATAAAGCAAATTCCCCACAGCCTGACCCCGATCTGGCCTCTTATGGCCAGGGTTGGGCTTCGGGAATGTCCTCTGGCCCCCACTACCCCATCCTCACCGCAGCATTTAAAACATGGCACATCCAGGGAAGTTATTCCACCTCAGAGGTGGAATAACTTCCCTGCACATGTCGCCGACCCTGGACATACAGGGCTGACATTAGAATCGGCCCTGTATGTTCAGGGCCGGTGACCATCCAGACTCCGCCCAGACTCCACCCCAAGCCACTCCTTCCCCGCCCCTGTCTAACCTCCCCACACAACTGGTGGGGATGTTAGTCGTGGCCAGGTGAAGGCACAAATAGTGGGGATGGATGTCCCATTGGGCCGTCCAACCCTGCTATTCATGGCACAGAATAACCCCCAAATTGTCTTCAACTTAACCCCTCCAAGACCACTGCTACATGGCTCACTGGTCCAATCACTCCTTCAGTAGTTCCGATCCTTAATGGTTCATCTTTCGGCTCCCATCCTCCTTCTGTTATCTTGGGGTAGTACTTGATTCTTCTCTTTCCTTCCATGAACACATTAGTCACCCAGTGCTCTTTTTTTCTTCCTTCAACAACTTAGAACAGTCCAATCTTTTCTGTCTACTGCAGCACTTATCATTCTTGTAGTTTCTCTTCTATCCAGCTTAGACTACTGCAACACAGCTCTTGCCTACCTTCTGCAATACTCCTTGAAACATCTACAGCTCATCCAGCACACTGCTGCCAGGCCTATCTATCATGCATCTCAGTTTGACCATGTAACTCCCTTCTAATCCATCTCCACAGGCTCCCTATACTATATCGCATCCACTACAAGATTCTCCCCCAGGTTCACAAGACTCCTCATACTGGTTCCCCAGATAATCTTGTTTCCTCACATATTCTGCACACCCCACAACTTTCCTTCCATTCCGTCCATATGAATCATCTTCTCTTGCCCCCCCCCCCCCAGGCACACTTAGAAACAACATGTCACTCCATGTTTTATTTCCTCGGAACTCCCCTTTGGAATAACCTTCCTCCACGTCTTCAATTAGAGCCTTCATTCCCGAAATTCAAAGACCAGCTGAAGACCTATCTGTTCTGTACAGTGTTTGAACTTTCAGTTGATTCCTTTTGATAACCACTGTGTGTCCCTCCTTCGCCTCCCCCCCCCCCCCACACACACCTTTTTCTCTTCTATTTCTCCTTGGTCCCTTTGTGTTGTCATGTCCTGTGTTTCCCTCTTTCCTTCACATAAATGGTGTTCTTTTCTTCTCAGGTTTTGTATTTTAATTATTTTAATTATCGTAAACTGCTCTGTTGTCCCCACTAAGGGTGGAATATCAAGTTTTACCACCCCCCTCAACCCCAAAAGCATTCCCCTGTCTCTCTCCCCAACAAAGTCCAGGAGTATTCCCTCTCCTCCTACCCCATAAGACCATTCTCCTATCCCTCTCACCACACCGCCTAGACAGCTAGGATCATTGCAAGAGGATCTTGATAAATTGAAAGACTGGGCATCAAAATGGAAGATGAAATTTAATGTGGACAAGTGCAAGATTATGCACCTAGGGAAGAACAACCCAAACTATGGTTACACGATGCAAGGTTCCACATTAGGAACTACCACCCAGGAAAAAGATTTAGGCGTCATTGTGGATACCATGTTAAAACCCTCGCCTCAGTGTGCAGCAGCGGCCAAGAGAGCAAATAGAATGCTAGGTATAATAAGAAAAGGAATGGAAAATAAAACAAAAGATATTATAATGCCTCTATATCATTCCATGGTGAGACCGCACCTTGAATATTGTGTGCAATTCTGGTCGCCGTATCTTAAAAAGGATATAGCGATTTTAGAAAAGGTTCAGAGAAGAGCCACCAAAATGGTAAAGGGGATGGAAGGATACTCCTATGAAGAAAGGCTAAAAAGGTTAGGGCTCTTTAACCTGGAAAAGAGACGGCTGAGGGGAGATATGATAGAAGTCTATAAATTAATGAACAGAGTGGAACGGGTAAACGTAGATCGATTGTTTACCTTATCAGAATATAGAAAGACTAGGGGACATGCAATAAAGCTACAGGGTAAACTATTTAAGACTAATAAAAGAAAATATTTTTTCACTCAATGTGTAATCAAACTCTGGAATTTGTTACCTGAGGATGTAGTAAAGGCTGTTAGTGTAGCTGGGTTTAAAAAAGGTTTGGACAAGTTCCTGGAGGAAACGTCCATAAACCATTATTAAGAAGGGACCCAGGATATCAATGCTTTTGAACCAATACAAGCATTGTGGAACCTGTGTCCCTTGGGGAAACTGCTAGGTACATATGACCTAGATTGGCCACTATTGGAAACAGAATACTGGGCTTGATGGACCTTGGTCTGACCCAGTATGGCATATCTTATGTTCTTATGTTCTTAGAGCCTTCATTCCCGAAATTCAAAGACCAGCTGAAGACCTATCTGTTCTGTACAGCATTTGAACTTTCAGTTGATTCCTTTTGATAACCACTGTGTGTCCCTCCTTCGCCTCCCCCACACACACCTTTTTCTCTTCTATTTCTCCTTGGTCCCTTTGTGTTGTCATGTCCTGTGTTCCCCTCTTTCCTTCACATAAATGGTGTTCTTTTCTTCTTAGGTTTTGTATTTTAATTATTTTAATTATCGTAAACTGCTCTGTTGTCCCCACTAAGGATGGAATATCAAGTTTTACCACCTCCCTCAACCCCAAAAGCATTCCCCTGTCTCTCTCCCCAACAAAGTCCAGGAGTATTCCCTCTCCTCCTACCCCAGAAGACCATCATCCTATCCCTCTCACCACACCGCCTAGACTGCTATGATCATTACCCTTTTCCCTCTCACCCCACCTCCAGACACCATGAACTTTCCTTTTTCTCTCCTCAGACCCTCTTTTCACCTCCTCTTCAAAGGCACATGCAGCAGACAGAACCCTCTCAACCTTTCCTCCCATCTGACCTCAGCCAGGCCAGGATAAGGTTTTTTGAAGTCTGAGGCACATTCAGAGTCCTTTCTTTAATCCAGGGGGCTCATGTTGCTTGTCTGGCTGCCTGCCTCTCACAGACAGTGCCTCTGCCTGCTCTGCCTCACGTCCTTCCACTTTTTCCCTTGCTGGAACACACGATTGCCTCACCCTCAATCAGCTGTTCGCCACCTGCTACCAGCCGGGTCCTTAAATGATGCATCACCACGGCACTGGCATCACACCACAAGTGAGTGGGTTCATGAGTTTTTGATCGAGACAGGATGGAAAGGAGTCCTGCAAGTAGCAGGCTGAAGGCCAGCCATGTTTTGCAAGGCCTGCAGCATGTGACTCTCTTGATCTGCCCCCTTACAGCACGATGCAGAAAGAGAGGGAGTGGAGTGCTGGTGCTGGTAATGCTGCATAGATTTCCCTGAGGCTCTATTTGTTGCACAGCACAGTAGCCACAGCTTGCTGCAGCAAGCAATGTTTGGGATTCTTGGGGCACTCTGGGCAGTTGGGCTAAGATTTAAAGGGCTGTGCCATCCACCAGTGCCAACTCCCTCAAAAAAAATGATGGTGCCCTAGGCAGCTGCCTGGTTTTCCTAGTACTTCTGCCAGCCCTGAGAAATAGATACCTACAAAGATTCCCTGGGGGTATCCATGCATTAGAGTGCACCATGCCTGTTGCAAAGCATGCACTTTTAAGCAGGCGGAGGGCAATTTTATAAACCATTTTTGCACATAAAAAGCTGATTTATGGATGTAAATAGGTTTTTATAAAATGAGGTCACAGCTAAAAGTAGTAATGGTGCACACCAGCATATACTTGTACAATAGGCATGCACAGGGGCAGAGTTTGAATGGAGTGTGTGCAGAGTTGCAATTTACATTCACTTTTATAAATATATGTGTATGCGCATAAAGGTTCAGCATTTGGGAGTTCTACCTTTCTTCTTCCTATCAACCCAGTGTCTAAGCCAGTAGTTCTCAGCCCAGTCCTCGAGATGTACCTAGCCATTTGGGTTTTCAGGACATCCATAATAAATATGCAGGAAATAGATTGACATACATTGCGGGTAGTACATGCAAAGCTTTCTCATTCGTATTTTATTTTTTTATTTTATTTTATTTTTATTTATTTATTTATTTATTTATTTTATTTATTTATTTATTTATTTCCCATCAGCCCCTGCGGGCTTAACAGAGACGCGAGGGAGACACTCTCCCTTCGCGCCTCTCAAAGCTGTCGCGGAGGGAGGGATTCGGCAGGGCAGAGGGGGCCCCGCGGGACCGTCCATGCTGCCGCGGCCATGGTAGCAGCCAGCGGTTTTGCTTTTTTTAAATTTCATTTTACTTGAGCCGATGGGGGGGGGGGGTAGGACTGGAAATGGGTTGGGGGGGTTAGGACTGGTAATGGGCTATGGGGGGTTAAGACTGATAATGGGCTGTGGGCTGATGGGGGCTGTCTGGTAATGGGCTATGGGGGGGGGCTAGGACTGGAAATGGGCTGGGGGGGATTAAGACTGGAGGTGGGCTGATGGGGTTAGGACTGGTAATGGGCTGTGGGCTGTTGGGGGGGTTAGAACTGGTAAACGGCTTTGGGGGGATTAAGACTGATAATGGGCTGTGGGCTGTTGGGGGGGTTAGAACTGGTAATGGGCTATGAGGGGGGTTAAGACTGATAATGGGCTGTGGGCTGATGGGGGCTGTCTGGTAATGGGCTATGGGGGGGCTAGGACTGGAAATGGGCTGGGGGGTTAAGACTGGAGGTGGGCTAATGGGGTTAGGACTGGAAGTGGGCTGATGGGGGGTGAGGACTGGTAATGGGTTATAGGGGGGGCTTAAACTGAAAATGGGGTGATGGGGGGTTAGGACTGGAACTGGGTTGATGGGGGGGCTTTTTTAAAATTTCATTTTACTTGAGCCGATGGGGGGGGGGGGGTAGGACTGGAAATGGGTTAGGGGAGTTAGGACTGGTAATGGGCTATGGGGGGGGGTTAAGACTGATAATGGGCTGTGGGCTGATGGGGGCTGTCTGGTAATGGGCTATGGGGGGGCTAGGACCGGAAATGGGCTGGGGTGGTTAAGACTGGAGGTGGGCTGATGAGGATAGGACTGGTAATGGGCTGGGGGCTGTTGGGGGGGGGGGCTAGAACTGGAAATGGCTATGAGGGGGAGTTAAGACTGATAATGGGCTGATGGGGGCTGTCTGGTAATGGGCTATGGGGGGGCTAGGACTGGAAATGGGCTGGGGGGGTTAAGACTGGAGGTGGGCTGATGGGGTTAGGACTGGTAATGGGCTGTGGGCTGTGGGCTGTTGGGGGGGTTAGAACTGGTAATGGGCTTTGGGGGGGTTAAGACTGATAATGGGCTGTGGGCTGCTGGGGGGGGTAGAACTGGTAATGGGCTATGAGGGGGGGTTAAGACTGATAATGGGCTGTGGGCTGATGGGGGCTGTCTGGTAATGGGCTATGGGGGGGCTAGGACTGGAAATGGGCTGGGGGGGGTTAAGACTGGAGGTGGGCTGTTGGGGTTGGGACTGGTAATGGGCTGTTGGGGGGGTTAGAACTGGTAATGGGCTATGGGGGGGTTAGGACTGAAAATGGGCTGTTGGGGGGGTTAGAACTGGTAATGGGCTATGTGGGGGGGTTAAGACTGATAATGGGCTGTGGGCTGATGGGGGCTGTCTGGTAATGGGCTATGGGGGGGCTAGGACTGGAAATGGGCTGGGGGGGGTTAAGACTGGAGGTGGGCTAATGGGGTTAGGACTGGAAGTGGGCTGATGGGGGGTTAGGACTGGTAATGGGTTATAGGGGGGCTTAAACTGAAAATGGGGTGATGGGGGGTTAGGACTGGAACTGGGTTGATGGGGGGGGCTAGGACTGGTATTGGGTTGGGGGGTTGCTAGGACTGGAAATGGGCTGATGGGTGGCTAGGACTGGAAATGGGCTGATGCAGGGACTAGAAGGGAATGGATGCTGGGTGAGGCTGGAACTAGAAGGGAGCTGATGTTGGGGGAGGATTAGAATGGGATGGGGCTGGAAGAGTAAAATGGAGAAGGGAAAAATATTTTGTGTGGGAGGGATAAAAAATCTACAATTGGCCGGGTATTGGGAGAGTAAGTGGGGATTGAGGATGGAGTGGTAAAATTTGAGTGGATGAAATACGAATGAGGAAAGAGCAAAAGGAGAAAGATTGGTATGTTTAAGCAGATGTAGAGAGAGAATGGAAAAAAACTAGACGAGAGAAGAAGGGACAAATGGACAGCAGACGATGGAGAGTTAGCAGAAGACACGAAGAAACCAGAAGAAAGTGGCTGGAGCAATTGCAGCTGAAAAAAAATGCACAAAAGGTAGAAAAATATCTCTTTATTTTGAATTTATTAATTGGAATATGTCAGCTCTGGTAAATGTGCATCATTAACGTCTGCGCTTTGTTTAGTACAAGAGCAAATTAATGTATAGTTTTATTTCTACAGTGTTGTACATTCCAAGTTTGGCTTTTGGGATTCCCAGTTTAATTATTGTCTTCCTGTTTCTAAATTGTGATTACTTGTTTGGTGATGGTCTATGTTTTGCATGTGTAACTGAGCTGAGGTGTTCTGTTTATATAATTCCTATTTGACATTGCCACTTGTTCTCTTTCCCCAGTAGGTCATGTATTGTTGTTCTCTGAAATGTATTGGTTTAATATTTGCAGTGTTGCCTTTTGATTGGTAGAGTATGGTGCTTTGTGAGTCCTGGTAGTGCTGTTAGGATACGGCGGGTTTGCTATGGGTTGGCACTGGATTATAGTAATGTAGAAATCTTTTAATCTTTCTTTATCCATACACTCATTAAGAGGCACGTTTACTAAAAGTTAGTATATGGTAACATTATGCAAATATTTATGCAAATGAGGCCCCTTATGCAAATGAGGCCCCGCACCCCCCTTGGGCCGCCCCTGCTGGGGGCCCACAATTTTTGTTGGCGTAGGGCCTCACTCAAGGTAAATCCGGCCCTGGCTAGGACTGGAAATGGGCTGATGCAGGGACTAGAAGGGAATGGATGCTGGGTGAGGCTGGAACTAGAAGGGAGCTGATGTTGGGGGAGGATTAGAATGGGATGGGGCTGGAAGAGTAAAATGGAGAAGGGAAAATATTTTGTGTGGGAGGGATAAAAAATCTACAATTGGCCGGGTATTGGGAGAGTAAGTGAGGATGAGGATGGAGGGGTAAAATTTGAGTGGATGAAATACGAATGAGGAAAGAGCAAAAGGAGAAAGATTAGTATGTTAAAGCAGATGTAGAGAGAGAATGGAAAAAAACTAGAAGAGAGAAGAAAGGACAAATGGACAGCAGACGATGGAGAGTTAGCAGAAGACACGAAGAAACCAGAAGAAAGTGGCTGGAGCAATTGCAGCTGAAAAAAAATGCACAAAAGGTAGAAAAATATCTCTTTATTTTGAATTTATTAATTGGAATATGTCAGCTCTGGTAAATGTGCATCATTAACATCTGCGCTTTGTTTAGTACAAGAGCAAATTAATGTATAGTTTTATTTCTACAGTGTTGTACATTCCAAGTTTGGCTTTTGGGATTCCCAGTTTAATTATTGTCTTCCTGTTTCTAAATTGTGATTACTTGTTTGATGATGGTCTATGTTCTGCATGTGTAACTGAGCTGAGGTGTTCTGTTTATATAATTCCTATTTGACATTGCCACTTGTTCTCTTTCCCCAGTAGGTCATGTATTGTTGTTCTCTGAAATGTATTGGTTTAATATTTGCAGTGTTGCCTTTTGATTGGTAGAGTATGGTGCTTTGTGAGTCTTGGTAGTGCTGTTAGGATACGGCGGGTTTGCTATGGGTTGGCACTGGATTATAGTAATGTAGAAATCTTTTAATCTTTCTTTATCCATACACTCATTAAGAGGCACGTTTACTAAAAGTTAGTATATGGTAACATTATGCAAATATTTATGCAAATGAGGCCCCGCACCCCCCTTGGGCCGCCCCTGCTGGGGGCCCACAATTTTTGTTGGCGTAGGGCCTCACTCAAGGTAAATCCGGCCCTGACCACTGCAAGCCTCAGCAGGGGATGGTACAGAGTTGCATCTTGGGCAGTGGAGGGCAGCTAGCTGGCTGGCTGCAGGAGGAAGGACCTTCATTGAAGGACACTTCTTGACACCCTTCCTCCTCTGATGGGTTGAAAGGAAAGGTAGCACTATGGGACTTGAATAGAGGAAGGGAGAACGAAGTTGGGCAAGTAGTTGCTCCACAATTACTGAGGAGAGCCACCACTGCTACTGGTGCTGCTGATGGTTTTGCTGCAGGGGCATTGTGCCTAGCCTTGCAGCTGCTGGAATGGATCGATGCATATCTGTAAAAAGAAAAAGAAGTGGGAGGGGACAGAGCACACAAAGCAAAAGTTATGTAAGGCTCTTTCTTTAGTGATGAATGATTTATAAGGACCAACAGTGGGGTAGTTCTGGAAAAGGATAATGGGAAAAGGATGACAGGAAGAGGAGTGGGTTGTTGTGTAAGGTAGAAATGCAAGGCTGTTCATGAGTAGGCCAAAGTACAAAGGTATGTAAGTTAGGATTGGTCATGATGGAGATAATCATGGGAGGGCACTGTAGAATTGGCAATGTGAAGGGGATGATTTTGGAAGCTGGCAGTGAATCCTTGTTAGTTGTTGTTAAGTGTCTTTGAGTCGGTGTTGACTAATGGCAACCCTCTAGATAGTTGTCCTAAACTGTATTCAATCCTTAGTCAGGCGGCTCATTGTTGATAGAGTGGCAACCATAGCTGCTGTTATTGTATTGATCCATCTCATTGCTGGCCTTCCTCTTTTGCATTGACCATCAATCTTGCCAAGCATGATGTCTTTCTCTAATGATTTATCTCCAGGAACAAGCAAGAATGAGTCTTCACATATGGGTACGTCGGCACCGACGGAGCCCGCACGGGAACACTCCCCAGCGTCCAGGAAGAAAGCCTTTGGGAGCATCCCACACGCATGCGCACTGCCTTCCCACCTATTCACTTCCCTCTCATCAGTTTTTCATTTTCCGCAGAGCCGACAGGACGTATCCCTGTCACCGCAGAAAATTCTTCTTTTTTATTCTTATTTTTTGTGGTCATGCCTGCCTTCATTCGACACCCACCGGTACCGCCGGTGCTTTTCTTTTTTTTCTTGAAAAATCTTTTCTTTTTTCTAGGAAATATTTTCCTGTTTAGTGCCTGATGGTTTTTTGGCCACTAGGCCTCTATCTTTTCCATTATGGAAAAGCCAGCCACTATCCTTAAGAAATGACCAAAATGTGGCGGTACAAATATATTTTTAGACACTCATACTTGGTGTCTAAAATGTTTAGGTCCTGACCATTGCCCTTTGGAGTGTCTCTCCTGCAGGAACTTAGATAGAAGAAGTCTTCAGAATCGAGCACAGCTCGATACCCGGTCCACATCGGACTCGATGTCACCAGCCAGAATATCTTCTTCCTTCCAGGATCAGGTAACCAAACAAAAGTCTGTTAAGACTAGCCAGTCCTCCTTCTAAGTATTGAGATGCCTCTGGCGTTGCCCTCGAGGACATTTTGGCAATAAACCCCGGCTGGAGTCTTCGGGCTCCAAAGCATTAATGGGGCTCCAGGTTGTTCCCGAGGTTCTTACCTCCATGGACATACCTGGGCCATGCTCGGTGGTTCTGGCTGCTTCAATCGGTACCGACACCCCGGCATCGGCTATGGTGATGGATGAAACACTCCTCACCGATGAACGTAGTCTAGCGCTCTCAGCTACTTCGGTACCACTAGAGTCACTGCAGACTGTTCCCCGAGTATCGGTATCAGCTTCGGTACCGGTACCAGTATCGACATCGTCACCGGTGTCGGTACTGTTGATGTTTTCTTCGACAGACTCGCTTCCTTCGATGCCGAGCCTGGAATCGCTCCCTAGCATGGAGGATTCGGTACAGACTCGTCTCGGGACCGGCCTCAAGCGGTACCGAAGACATCTCTTTAAAGAAAATCCGATGCTTCATCCTTTCAAGTCTTCCAATCCCGATGACTGGGATGAATCCATCGGTACCAAGGCTGAACTTTCAACAGTTCCAGCTTTTACCCCTCATTTCAGAGGGTCCTCCTCAGGAGAGATTTCTTTTCAAGCTTTTCTGCTTGATATGGCAAAGTTACTTGCCATTTCTATACCTGGTAAAGAATCTATACCAGGGAATTCAGAAACCCTGCAATTCCCCTGGATTCCAAAGGAGGTGATCATACTTCCTTTGCATCAGATCTTACAGGATCTATTATTAAGAATGTGCAAAATTCCCTTAACGGTATCCCCACATTCTATAACACTTGACACTATGTACAAGGTGCCACCTTCTCCAGGTTTTCAAAAGACTCAACTTCCTCATCATTCTATTGTTGTAGAATCAGCAATGAGGCATATTAAGAGTGCAAAGAAGCACTCCTCTTATCCGCCAGGTCGTGAGTCTAAGACTTTAGATGCCTTTGGACGTCGATGCTTCCAGGCATCCATGCTTTCAGCAAGAATTATCTCATATATTCTATATGGGATTCTCTCTTGAAGAGGTCACAAAGAACTTAAAGCTTTTGAACCCTTTTCTTCAAGAGCATAAAAAAGCAGACTATTTCTTATTAGTCAATCATGCTCAAGATATCTCTAGGTTCCTTAATCGTGCTTCCCTAGACTGTTTTGAGTCTATTAGCAGAACCTCTGCTATAGCCATAGGAGCACGATGCATGGCCTGGCTCCAAGCTTCAGACTTGGACAAATGGGTACAAGAAAGGCCGGGAAATACTCCTTGTACTGGTGAGAATTTCTTTAACAAGGATGCTTTATTTCAAGCTAATCAGTTAGGCACTGATAATGTTACTTTCAGAGGATTGTCAAAACTTTCCTCTATCCCATTTAATAAAAAATCTCCTAAGAAGCTTTATTCCCCTAGGGAAAAGAAGTTTTATCCATCTTCTACCCATCATACAGATGTTTCCCAAAAAGGGCAACATCAAACCAGGCTAAGAAAATCAAACCCTCAACAGGCTCAGCAAACCCAGCAGTCGCAGGGTTTCTGATATTTTATTTACTAAATCTTTTTTTCCTGTTTGAGTTTTAGAACCTGTAAATCTACTTCTTATCAACAGAAGCATCTACAGTTCATCTCATCCATGCTGAGATATCATTGATACACTGAATCAATCCCCGACTCTAGGCATGAATCTCTTGCCACAAGAGAAATCCACTCTTCTAGCTCCAAGAGCTATTGAGGACAATCATGCCCTAAAGGTAACAGGTTTCTCCTCTCCTTTTTGAAGGAAAAAGAGGAGTAACAGCTAACAACAAGGTGAGCTATGCCCTTCACCTTGACAATCTCCTGTACGAGGATATCTCATAATTTGACTGCAAGGGGGTTCTCCCCTTTGCGATCTTCTTTTTCTGCATTGTTACAAAAGGCAGAACAGCATTCTGGAAATCCTTACCAGATTTATTCTGTTCATTTGAGTATAGTCAGCTCAAACGCTTACGAAACCTATTTTAAAAAAAAGGCACCATGTGGGTTATATGAGCTCGCTTAAGCATATAGCTCACAAAGGTTTCTGCCTAATCTACGCTGCTTGCGTATCTTCCAGCTGACCTTCTCAAATACTTCTTTTAAGACAGCTTATCAGACAAAAATTGAGTATTACCACTCCTAATTATGTCTGTCGATCCTTTTCCAATCTATAGGATCTAACTTTTCTGCTGCCTTAATAACAGATAGCTCCAAGAAAGGTTCCAGAACCCACCTGGACAATTTATCATTGCAGGGCAACAGACCTGTCTACTATTCTTAGCCATCTTCATCTCTTTTTGGCTCCAGCAGAATAGATTAAGTTGCACTCTGGAAATCAAATAGCCAGATCTCACCTAAGCAACCTATAACATGCTCTCTGCAACTATACAATAAAGCTATGCAACTAAGGACCTTTGACAGAGAGCGCCACCCCGAGTAGGTAGCTCCCAGATGGTTAAAAAGGCTTCAGCTGATAGACTCTGCCCAGTCATGCTCCTACCTGACTGGTTCTCCTATTCTTACCATCTTCCTTAAATTTTTCCTTTTAAGGAAAGGGAACCAGTGCTTAGACCACGTGAAAGTTTAAGGAATTGCACAATTCCCTAGGTTGTTCCACATCTCCAGTGGAACTCTTACAAAGGGAATGCATTCCTTTTTCACTGCAGTCGGTCCTTATTTTGTGTATTCCTCTTAATTCCAAATACTTCATTGAAGCTTATAATGAACAAAGAACGCATGATACTCATATTGCCCTCATAAAGAGGCAAGCATGGTATCCCCTTATATTGCGTCTTTTTCTCCAGCTACCACACTGAAGTTATAGAAGGATCCAGACTTGCTGTCTTAAGACTAAGGATCTCCTCTGCACTCCTTCACATACGTCTCAAGACCTGGTTATTCAAGGGCTAGGTTTTTTAAAGAAACCTAGATTCCCGTTATAAGTAAAAGAACATCCTACCGGTTTCCATGAAACCTTCTCTATGCTTCTTTCACTTTAACCAGAAAGAGATTCTCCATCTATATTCTCAAGTAGGTCTTAACCCTTCTTGTTATTAGATGAATCTCTTTTTAATATCTGACTCTGAAAGATTTGTTACTGTCCATATTAATGCTGTTTCAGCATACCATAAGGTTTAAATGGACAACCGATTTCTATGGTAAATTAGGAAATATCTTCTTTTACTGTAACCTTTCTGGTTACGTCACATCTGAAGCTCTACATGTAAAGTCATTATCCTAAGTGACGTCACTTATGAAAGACATTACTGATCTTCAGAAATTGGGGGCTACACAGCCTAGTACAAATTTTTCATTTTGGATAAAAGGGTCCTAAAGACCCATCCTTTTTTCTGCAAAAGGTATCTCTACCTTTTCATCCAAATCAGTCAGATTTCTCTCTTTTGTTTCCTAGGGCCTCATCCTGCTCCAAGGAAAAAGAGTCTTAAACTTTGGACTTCACAGAAGCTTTAGCTTTTTCTCCAAAGTCCAACCTCATTTAAACTCCCACAGTTTTTTCTTCTGGGATTGGTTTTAGCCATTAAGGCTTCTTATCTCTACCTGTATTGCAGAATTTATTTTCCTGTACTTCACAGTAAAGGAATTTCTTTGAGGATACTGTAATGGCTCTTAACAACAGATCCATATTAGCCTCAACAAATACTTCGCAATACTTCTGAGTAAGATCCACGTTAGAAAATTGGGACTCATTTTTCACTTATTAACAATTATGGTCTACACAAGGACTCCCCTCTGGATACCTTGTTTAGTTAAGCTGTTCCACAGCACCCCCTTTTTTCTTTCTTTTAATTCAACTCCTACCCTCCATCCCTTGGATGCCTGAGGTTCTGGGAAGTAGCATGGCCCATCCATTACATTTGCAACATGCTGGGACCTCCTCCAGGCATCTCTAGCTTGGGAGTCCCCATATGTGAAGACTCATTCCTGCTTGTTCCTGGAGATAGCACAGTTACTTACCTGTAACAGATGATCTCTGGGAACAGCAGGAATAAGTCTTCACAACCCACCCACCTCCCCTAGGAGTTGGTCTCTCTCTCTCTCTTTCTAATTTGTCTACTTCCCTCCTTCGGTCTCAGCTACAAACCCAACTGATGAGAGGGAAGTGAATAGGCGGGAAGGCAGTGCGCATGCATGTGGGATGCTCCCAAAGGCTTTCTTCCTGGATGCTGGGGAGCGTTCCCGTGCGGGCTCCGTCGGTGCTGACGTAACCATATGTGAAGACTTATTCCTACTGTTCCCAGAGATCACCTGTTACAGGTAAGTAACTGTGCTCTCTCTTTGCATGATGTGTCCGAAATATTTAAAGTCTGAGTTTTGTCACCTGAGCTTCTAAAGCTTCTAAAGCTTAGGTATGAACTCCTCTAATATTGACTGGTTTGTTCTTCGGGCAGTCCATGGTATACACAGTAGTCTTCGCCAACACAGTAATTCCAAGAAATTAATTTTCTTCCTGCCTGTCTTTTTCACTGTCCAGCTTTCATATCCATATGATGTTATTGAAAATACCATGGCTTGGACAAGTTGAATCTTTGTATGGAGAGAGACATCTCTGCTCTTGAGAATCTTGTCTAGGTCATTCATAGTGATTTTGTTACAGAAACATGCTTCACAGAAAACCATGATTGGGATGTAACTATACCTGGCTATACTTTGTTCAGAAAGGACAGGGTAGGAAGAAGGGGAGGAGGAGTGGCACTATACGTAAAAACTACTATTTAAGCTTTGGAATTACAGAACTTAAAAGGGAGAGAGGAGGCATTGTGGGTTAAACTAGAAAGAGGGAAAGAGAAATCTGTTTGCATTGGTGTGATATACAGACCTCCTTCACAAGAGGAAGAGGTGGACAGAGAGTTAATTGAAGACATACGCAGCATTGCTAGGAAAGGGGAAGTGCTACTGATAAGAGATTTCAAAATGCCAGATGTTGATTGGCACATTCCTGCTGCAGTATCATCTAGAAGTAAGGAGATCCTGGGTTCTCTACAGGGAGAACTATTCAGGCAATTGGTAACAGACCCCACACGTGAAGGGGCCATACTGGACTTGGTGCTTACCAATGGTGAAAGTGTTTCTGATGTTGTAGTGGGAGAACATTTTGCATCCAGTGATCACCAGATGGTGTGGTTCAGTATTAGGACTAGGGCTGTTAGAATACATTCAAAGGATCTTAGACTTTAGGAAGACTAACTTTAACCAAGATGGGCCAATACCTCAGGAAGTTGTTAGTGGGATGGGAACAGCTGGGGGATGTAGAAAAACAGTGGGCAAAACTGAAAGGGGATATTTTAAGGGCAACCAACCTTTTTGTTAAAATGGCAAATAAAGGTAAAAGGAAAAGGAGACCACTATGGTTTTCAAAAGAAGTAGCTAAAAAAGTGAAGAAAAAGAGGGAAGCCTTCATGAAATACAAGAGATCACAGACAGAGGAAGACAGGCATCTGTATTTGGAAAAACTTAGAGAAGCTAGCAAAGTAGTCAGAAAGGCAAAGATTCAAAGGAGGAGGAAATAGCCAATGCAATAAAATGGGGGGATAAGACATTTTTCAGATATATTAGTGAGAAGAGGAAGGGCAAAAGTGGTATTGTCAGACTCAAGGGTGCAGGGGAGGAATATATAGAAGCTGATAAGGATAAAGTGGAATTGCTTAACAAATATTTCTGTTCTGTGTTCACAGATGAAGAACCAGGAGCAGGACCTCAGAAAACACCCACAAACAGGAACAGAAGCGAGGGATATCTTGAACAATTTTCAGAAGACTGTGTTCGTGAGAAACTAGCTCAACTTAAAGTAGACAAAGCGATGGGACCGGATGAGATACACCCTAGAATACTGAGGGAACTTGGGGACATTCTAGAAGCTCCACTGACTGACCTTTTCAATGCCTCGTTGGAGTTGGGAGTGGTGCCAAAGGACTGGAGAAAGGCTCATATGGTCTCTTTACACAAAAGCGGAAGTAAGGATGTGGTTGAAAACTGCAGGCCGGTTAGTATAACTTCGGTAGTGAGTAAATTATTGGAAACGCTGCTGAAAGAGAAAATAGTGAGATTTCTGGAGTCCAGCGGATTACAGGATCCGAGGCAGCATGGATTCACCAGAGGCAGGTCTTGTCAGACAAATCTGATTGCTTTCTTTGATTGGGTGACCAGGGAGTTGGACCAAGGGAGAGCCCTAGATGTGGTGTATTTAGATTTCAGTAAAGCCTTTGACATTGTTCCTCACAGGCGACTTATAAACAAACTGAGCACCCTAGGGATGGACCCTAAAGTTACTGCTTGGGTTAGAAATTGGTTGGGTGGGAGGCAACAAAGAGTACAAGTAAATGGAGCTCACTCTGAGGAGAAGGATGTTGCCAGTGGTGTGCCCCAGGGATCTGTCCTTGGTCCGATTCTTTTTAGCATCTTTGTTAGTGATATAGCGAAAGGGCTGTCGGGTAAGGTTTGCCTCTTTGCGGTTGATACCAAAATCTGTAATAGAGTAGACACCCAGGAAGGTGTAGATAACATGAGGAGGGATCTAGCAAACCTTGAAGAATGGTCTAGAATATGGCAGCTGGGATTTAATGTTAAAAAATGTAAGGTCATGCATTTGGGATGCAGCAATCCAAGGGAGCAATATAGTACAGGGGGTGAAGTACTTTTGTCCACTAAAGAAGAGCGGGACCTAGGCGTGGTTGTGTCTGATGATCTTAAAGTAGCTAAACAGGTAGAAAAGGCGACGGCAAAAGCTAGAAGGATGCTTGGGTGCATACGGAGAGGAATGGCTAGCAGAAAAAAGGAGGTGATAATGCCTTTGTATAAGTCTTTGGTGTGACCTCATTTGGAGTATAGTGTGCAATTCTGGAGACCACACCTTCAAAAGGATGTGAACAGGATGGAGTCGGTGCAGAGGGTGGCTACTAAAATGATTAGTGGTCTTCATTATAAAGCATATGAGGACAGACTGAAGGATCTTAATATGTACACCTTAGAGGAAAGGCGGGATAGAGGTGATATGATTGAGATGTTTAAATACCTCCATGGCATAAATGTTCAGGGAGAGAGCCTCTTTCAATTGAAAGCAAGTTCTGCTACGAGGGGACATTGGATGAGAGTGAAGGGAGATAGATTCAGGAGTGATATGCGGAAATATTTCTTTACGGAAAGAGTAGTGGATCCGTGGAATAGTCTCCCAGTGGAGGTGGTAGAGATGAGGACAGTAACTGAATTCAAAAAAGCATGGGACAAACACAGAGGATCTCTAAAGGTAAAAAGGGGACTGTTGTAGTTGTTGATATGGAAGGACAGACTAGATAGGCCATGAGGTCTTTTTCTGTCGTCATATTTCTATGTTTCTATGTTTCTATGTCAAAAGCAATGTGCCATTGGATTTCTTGACTGCTTGTCATTTTTTTATTAATTGTTGACCCAAGCAGATTAAAGTTGTCCACTATTTCTATTTCTTTTCCGTCAATGATGAACTTATTGATTTTACCAGTTGTCACAATCTTTGTCCTCTTCACATTAAAGTGCAGGCCCATTTTAAGACTATGTTTCTTGATCTTAAGAAGCAAATGTTTCAGATCATCTTCACTTTCAGTCAGTAATGTGGTATCATCAGCATAGCGAGGGTGAGTCTTCCACCAATCTTCACATCTCAGATGTCTTCATACAGTCCTGATTCTCTGATGAATTGTTCTGCATATTAATTAAACAGGTAGGGTGAAGGTATGCAGCCTTGTTGTACACCTTTGCTGATTTTAAATCATTCTGTTTCTCCCTGTTCTGTTTCAAACTGTTGCTTCTTAATCAATATAAAGATTGTGCAAGAAAATTATCAGGTATTCTGGTATGCCAATGCTTCTTAATTTGACCCAGAGTTTTTCATGGTTAACACAATCAAAAGCCGTGTTGTAATCAATAAAACACACATAGATATACTTTTGGTATTCTTTTGTCTTTTCAAGGATCCATCTCACATCTACAGTGATGTCTCTTCTTCCTCGCCTTTCATGAACCCTGCTTCCACTTTAGGCAGTTTTCATTCAAGGTATTGTTATAGTCTCTACTGAATGATCTTGAGTAGAATCTTGCTGGCATGTGGGATCAGAGTGATTATGCGATAATTTCCAGAGTTAGTCATATCATCTTTCTTCAGTATTGGTATAAACACTGATCTTTTCCAATCAATTGGCCATGATGTTGTCTTCCAATTTTCCTGGCAGAGTCTTGTAAGTAAAGTAACAGCTGCATCCCAATTGCTGTAATACTTCACTGAGAATGCCATCAATGCCCAGCTCTTTGTTTTTTGATAATACTTTCAATGCTGCTTCTACTTCTACTTTCATTCCTGATCATAAGGTACAGGTTCAAAAGGCTGTTGGTCCACTTAATCTTTATGGTATAATGACTCTGTATATTCTTTCCACCTTTTCTTGATCTTCTCAGCATCATTCAACATGATACTTGAGCATCTTGTAGCATTCCAGTTCAAGGCTGGAATTTTCTAGTTAACTCTCATAGCTTTAAGAATGCCGATCTTGTTCTTCCTCTAATATTTTCTGATTCTATTTCCTCGTATGCATCATTATAGTACTTCTCCTTGTCTCATCTTGCTGCATGTTGGAATTCTCCTCTGGCTTTAGCTTCTATGTGTTTTTGGGCAATTTTCAGAGGTTCTTTGGTCATCCACTGTGGCCGTTTTTTGCTTTTTTACCTTTTGTAGAGACCTTTCACACTCTTCGAGCACAACTTTCTTGATGTCATTCCATAACTCTTATGGTACTCTGCCATTTGTATCCAAATCAGCAAATCCTTTTCGCAGGCAGTCTTTAAATTCTGGTGGTATATTTTCAGGGTCATATTTTGCTACATTCATGAGTGGCTTGCTCTTTTTCAGCTTTAGCTTGAGTTTGCATATTGGTAGATGGTGACCTCTACTACAGTCAGCTCCAGGTTTGTCTTTGTTGATGTTATTGAGCTTTTCCATCGTTTACTTCCACAGATGAAGTACAATTCATTGAGTAAAATCCATGTGTACAGTCACTTATGATGCTGAAAGAAGGTGTTTCAGATGAATAGATTGTTGGTCTTGCAGAATTCTATCAGTTTTTCACCAGCTTCATTTCTTTTGCCAAGTCCATATTTTCCAACCATTTTGCCTTCTTCTTTGTTGCCAACTTTGGCATTCCTGTCACCCATGACTATCAGGATATCCTGTTTGCATGTTCTGTCAATTTCAGCTTGTACTTGTTCATAGAACTGATCAACTACGGCAAACTACGATTACACAATGCAAGGTTCCATATTAGGAATCACCACCTAGGAAAAGGATATGGGTGTCATAGTGGATAGTACATTGAAACCCTCTGGCCAGTGTGTAGCTGTGTCCAAGAAAGCAAATTAAGTGCTAGGAATCATAAGGAAAGGAATAGAAAAATAAAACCAAGGATATTATAATGCCTCTGTATTGCTCCATGGTGCGACTGCACCTTGAGTATTGTGTCAAATTCTGGATGCCATATCTTAAAAAGGATATTGCAGAACTGGAAAATGTACAGAGAATAACAAGCAAAATGGTAAAGGGGATAGAAGGATATCCCAACGAGGAAAGGCATAAAAGGTTAGGGCTCTTCAACTTTGAAAAATGACAGCTGAGGGGAGATATGATAGAGGTCTATAAAATAATGAATGAAGTGGAATGGGTAAACATAGATCATTTGTTTAATACTTCAAAAAATAGAAAGACTAGGGGACACACAAGAAAGCTACAATGTAGCCCATTTAATACTAATAGGAGAAATTATTTTTTCACTCAACACGTAATCAAATTCTATTCATTACTGAAGGATGTAGCAAAAGCTGTTAGTGTAGCAGGGTTTAATAAAAGGTTTGGAGAAGCTCCGGAAGGAAAAGTCCATAAACCATTATTAAAAAGGACCAGTGAGATCTTTGACTTAAGCCAAAATAAATAGCTTATGATGAAACCCTTGATTGCTATGTCAGCCCTTTGCTTTCTGTGTTGAGACAGGCAAGAAAGGAAAGCATGATTTCAGTATGCAGACATGCTCAAAGCCTAGTCACAGCATTATCTGCAGAGATGGTACAACAAGATGGGCCCCTCATGGCTTTCTCATAAAATATGGTAATCCAAAAACATGAAAAACTACTATCAATTCACATGTGCTTATCACATCATCATCTTTGTATAATAAAACTTGAGAGGGAAAAAGGCCTTAGTTTGGATAAAAGTGCTTTTATGAAATCCGCCCATTCACTTCAAGCCTATTTATCAATGCTTATTATCATACCATCACAGGTCTTAAAAACCTCTCAGTTATTTGAAAAAAGCTTAAAAACACTTATCTTTTATTCACTTTATTTCACTCAGTCTTCAGGCAGAGTCCCACTACCCCAACACTGACAGCTTTTTGCTTGACGCTTCTTCAGGGAGTACATTGGGAGACTTCCCTATAAAAACAAAACAATGTATCATCATCTAACAAACATTCCATAGTATAGAATTTCAACTCATCTACCAAACTCAAAGCAGACATGTGTGCATTTACTTCGTGGCTAATGTTAAACTTCCCAACATCCTATTTCTTCCAATGTTCAAACAAAAGAGAAAATTCTACTGCCTTATCCAGAAGAAATTCTCCACACAAAACTCAGGTTCAAATATTATTTAAACTATCAACATAACTTACTCAGGACACCAAAAAAGCTACCCTAAATTCACAGTGACTGACCAAAGAGTGTCATCCCTTCACCGCTGTTCTCAGGCTTGTATCATCCTAGCGGCATAACCTCAAAAGGACGCAATGCAAGAACTCTTAAACCACCCAGTTACTTCCCTTTATTGGCTTAACTTCATACTGTTGTCCTAACACCCTCCTTTTTTATCAATTCAAAATCAACATCATGGATGCAGACATGTATATATTTGCTTCATAACTAATGTTAAACTTCCCAACATCTTGTTCTTACTAATATTTGAACAACAGAGGAAATCCTACTACCTTATCCAGCAAAAATTCTCCACCCAAACCCTGATTTAAATATTCTTTAAATTGTCAACACTACCTACCCCAAAATGCCGAGAAAGTTACGCTAAACAACTGGAGATATAACAAACTAGGGTCATCATTTACCGCTGTTCCCAGGCTTCCAACATCCTAGTGACATAACCTCAAAAGGACACTGTGCAAGCACTTTTTTAAAACACCCGATCCTTTATCATCTAGATTTCATGCTACAGTCCTAGTACTCACCACATCTATTGATTCAAAATCAACATCGTATAGAGCTCAATATCTTACTTATATATACCAATGATAGGTGATACATTGTTTTTGTTTTCATAGGGAAGTCCCCCGATATAATCCCTGAAGCAGCATCAAGCTAAACATTGTCTGCGTCAGGGTAGCGGGACTGCCTGAAGACTGAGTGATTTTAAATGAATAAAAGATATGTGTTTTTAAGCTTTTTCAAATAACTGAGAGGTTTTTAAGACTTGTGATGGTATGACAGTAGGCTTGAAGTGAATGGGCCGATTTCATAAAAGCCCTTTTTTCACAAACTGAGACCCTTTTCCTTTCAGGTTTTTTTATACGAAGATGATGATTATGATCTAAGCACATGTGAATTTATAGTTTTTTCATGATTTTAGATTACTTTGCTGCTATTCTTGGAGGCTATGCTATAGAAATGATTAATAATAGTAATGGGGGTTATTAATCAAAGGAAGCTATACATGTACCCATAGCCAGTGAACGTATGTGCCCGAGTTACCTGTGCCTAAATCCAGGCCTGGGCCAGTGGCATAAATTCTGCGCAAGCAGTCCCTGCAGTGAGAGGAGGCCTGGGCCCACACAGCCTAGTGATCCCACACTACAGTAGCAAAGGCAGAGCGTGGCATACATAATTTACTTTAAACAAACTTTGCCGTACCCACCTCCATCCACTTCTGTCTATTAAATTTTCTTTCACGGTATCTGGAGAAGCACTTCCCACTGTCACGCCAAAGTCTCATGATAACTGTAGTATTTTGTGGCTGTTATTGCAAGACTTTGGCTTAGCAGCTGCTGTAACAGAAATCTTAACAGAGAGAAACAAAGGCAGACAGCACAGTAAAGTTAATTTAACGTCGAGCCTCATTCAGAAAGTGGCACATCCGGCCTGTCCAGACGCCCAGAATCTGGATGGGCTAAATTTGCATCCATATCTGATCCCACGGGAGCCTCTGTACGCCCTATCTTAAAAAAGACCACAATGTATAAGACCCTCCCAAACTCATATCGCCCAATTGTGAGCAACCCATTCCTGGCCAAAATAATTGAGATAACCATACAACATCAACTGCAAGACCATGTAGATGCACACGCACCCCTAGATCAACACCAACATGGCTTCCGCCCACAACACGGCATTGACACTCTACTAACAGATCTCATTAACCGACTCATCATTGGCCTAGATCAGGGGTCGGCAACCCGCGGCTCCGGAGCCGCATGCGGCTCTTTCTCACCTTTGCCGCGGCTCCGGAGCACACTGCCCGCCCGGTGACAGGCAATAGTGTTGTAAGCTCCCTCCCTTCTTCTGCAGCCGCGGCTCCCTGCCTCTTAGGGAACCGCAGCTGTGCTTTTAAAATCATCTCGGAGCCCTTCCTGTCTTGACGGGCTCCGTGCAGCATTGTCCCGCCTCTAAAGGAAGTTTGGAGGCGGGACAATGCTGCACGGAGCCCTTCAAGACAGGAAGGGCTCCGAGATGATTTTAAAAGCACAGCCGCGGTTCCGTAAGAGGCAGGGAGCCGCGGCTGCAGAAGAAGGGAGGGGAGCTGACATGGAGGGAGGGAGCAGATATGGATGGAGGGAGGGGGGCTGACATGGAGGGATGGAGGGGGCTAGCTGATATGGATGGAGGGAGGGGGGCTGACATGGAGGGAGGGGGGCTGACATGGATGGAGGGAGTGGGGCTGACATGGATGGATGGAGGGAGGAGGGCTGACATGGAGGGAGGGAGCTGATATGGATGGAGGGAGGGGGGCTGACATGGAGGGATGGAGGGGGCTGACATGGAAGGAGGGAGCTGATATGGATGGAGGGAGGGGGGCTGATATGGATGGAGGGAGGGAGGGAGGGGGGCTGACATGGAGGGATGGAGGGGGCTGACATGGAGGGAGGGAGCTGATATGGATGGAGGGAGGGGGGCTGACATGGATGGAGGGAGGGGGGCTGACATGGATGGATGGAGGGAGGAGGGGCTGACATGGAGGGAGGGAGCTGATATGGATGGAGGGAGGGGGGCTGACTGGGCGGGTTGGCGGGGGCTGACATGGCGGGTGGGAGCTGATATGGATGGTGGGAGGGGGGCTGATATGGATGGAGGAGGGAGGGAGGGGGGCTGACATGGAGGGATGGAGGGGGCTGACATGGAGGGAGGGAGCTGATATGGATGGAGGGAGGGGGGCTGACATGGATGGAGGGAGGGGGGCTGACATGGATGGATGGAGGGAGGAGGGGCTGACATGGAGGGAGGGAGCTGATATGGATGGAGGGTGGGGGGCTGCCATGGATGGATGGAGGGAGGAGGGGCTGACATGGAGGGAGGGAGCTGATATGGATGGAGGGAGGGGGGCTGACATGGAGGGAGGGGAGGGAGGAGGGGCTGACATGGAGGGAGGGAGCTGATATGGATGGATGGAGGGAGGGGGGCTGACATGGAGGGAGGGAGCTGATATGGATGGAGGGAGGGGGGCTGACATGGATGGAGGGAGGGGGGCTGACTGACATGGATGGATGGAGGGAGGAGGGGCTGACATGGAGGGAGGGAGCTGATATGGATGGAGGGAGGGGGGCTGACATGGATGGATGGAGGGAGGAGGGGCTGACATGGAGGGAGGGAGCTGATATGGATGGAGGGAGGGGGGCTGACATGGAGAGATGGAGGGAGCTGACATGGAGGGAGGGAGCTGATATGGAGGGAGGGAGCTGATATGGATGGAGGGAGGGGGCTGACATGGAGGGAGGGAGCTGATATGGATGGAGGGAGGGGGGCTGACATGGAGGGGGCTGACATGGAGGGATGGAGCACTGGTAATGGGGTTGAGGGGACTAGCACTGGAAATGAACTGATTAGGGAAGGCTAGGACTGGTAATGAGCTGATGGGGGTAGGACTGGTATTGGGCTGATTAGGGGAGGCTAGCACTGGTAATGGGGTTGAGGGGGGATTAGCACTGGAAGCGAGCTGATTGGGGGGCTTTGAATGGGCATGGGCTGATTGTGGGGAGGGGAGGATAGAGCTGCTGGCCCTGGAAGATAACTGGGGGCTAAGGCTGCCATGGTATTTGTACTAGAAGGGACTGGTCAGTGGGGAAGGAGGGGGATTGGAAGGAAATGGACACCAGTGGCAATCATGGGAATGCAAGTTGACATTGGAAGGTACTGGGAGTGAGGACTGGAAAGGGGCTGATATTGGGGAGGGTTACTGGGACTGGAAATAGGCTGATGGAAAGAAGTGAAGAAAACGAAAGAAGAGATAAGAAATGGCAGATGGACCATAGACCACAGAAAGAGAGCTAAGAGAAGACAGGAAAGCAGAAGCCTCAGATCGGGACCAGCATGATCAAAGAATAAATTGGTCAGACAACAAAGGTAGAAAAAATAATTTTATTTCATATTAGTGATTTGACTACAAAATCATCATAATTTTGAAATCAAATATTGTTACTTGTTGTTGTGATATTTTCTGGCGTATTTTTTTTGGTGTGCGAAGGAAGAGGGGTAGTCTTATACGGCGAGTATAGGCCAAACACCTATATTTTAACAGGAAAAGTAGGGGGTCGTATATAGCATTAAGGTAAGAAACAATATATGCAGTGTTAGATTTGTTTTAAATGTCGCAATGGTTTTGCGGCTCCCAGGTTTTTTTTTCCCTTCGGAAACGGGTCCAAGTGGCTCTTTATGTCTTAAAGGTTGCAAACCCCTGGCCTAGATAAACCCTGACAGGGGTTTGTGTTACTATTCCTCGACATAAGCGCAGCCGTTGACTCGGCGTCTCACCCCATCATGCTAAAAAGGGTAAGGGACATCGGACTAACAGTTAACACACTAAAATGGTTCAAATCATACCACTCTGACAGAACCATGCAAGTGAAGGTCGGATCTACCAACTCCAGACCATTCAAATCAGCACAAGGTATTCCTCAAGGCTCTGTCCTTTCCGGAATACTGTTCAACCTATATATTCAACCAATCTGCAATATACTACGGAAATGGAAAATGCACTACCACCTCTATGCAGATGACATCATGTTCAATATGCCATTCAACACTAATAATCCAGACTTCTCGACTATAACAGATGTCTTCAATGCCATGACATTGAAGCTAGCTAATATAATTCTCTAGCTAATATAAATCTCAAAGTAAAGAGAAGTAAAACTGAAGCATTACTCATATTCCAAGATCAAGAATTCAAGCCACCAAAAAAGATAATAGCAAATGATACTGAAATTTCAATAAAACAATAGATCAAATACTTAGGCATAACCATCGACAGCAGCATCAACATGGAAACCCACATCAAGAATGCATCTAAACTCGCCTACTGGAAGCTAAAGCTCATCAAACCCCTGCAACATCTCTTGTATGAGTCTGACTTCAGATCAATACTACAAGCCCTAGTCACACCTCACCTTGACTACGGAAACATCATCTACCAAGGCCTCTCAAAATCTGTTCTATATCTACTCCAACTAGTCCAAAATACTGCCGCCAGAATTCTCACCACCAGCTCGACAATGCTACATACACCAATCCTAAAAAACCTACATTGGCTCCCAATAGCACAACGAGCAAAATACAAAACCATCACCACCACCTTTAAGGTCATCCACAGTCTATCAGCTCCCAGCCTCTCTGAACTGATCACAACACACACAACAAGACCAAGAAGAACATCCAACCAGAACCTCCTGAACATTCCCTTGCTCAAGACCAAAACCACACAACAGACCAGCAACCGAGCATTCTCCCTGTATGCTCCATCAATATGGAATTCACTACCGGACAATGTAAGATCAGCTAAATCTTTCAACGATTTTAAAAAACAATTAAAAACACACCCATTCAAAAAATAATATGGACTTGACGACAAAACCTAAACCAAACATCAACTCACCGCACAGAAGATCAGATAAGATAAGACAAACCAACCAGTCCCCCCCAGAAAAGAAGATCAACTCTGTCTGTAAATAGTTCACTCCCCCACTCTTCTCCAAGTTATACTCCCTTTTTTAATGTAAATCATCCCTCATGTGACTGCTATGTTTAATTGTTATGCTAAATGTTCAATGTAAAACAATTACCATGTAATTGTCATGTTGTTAGATGTAAACCGCCTTGGATAAAGGCGGTATAGAAAACTGTTAAATAAATAAATACATATCCCCACGGGATCAGAATTGGGTGCAACCAGCCTGGATGGGCAGGACCTGCCCCGATTCTGGGCTCTTGGATGCCCCACACCTTCCCCGTTCAACTCAGACATGGCTCCTGCATGGAGCCTGCTGTCATGGCGTCCCGTCGCCATGCCACCGGAATGCCATGCAGAGACTGTGCTCACCCCCGTACGCAGATTAGCCTTCTTTCCCCACCCCCTGACCCCCAAATGGGTGTGCTGAGGCCGGGGCTAGGCTGTGGGGAATCTCCTGTGCCCTTCCTACCATTCGAGGTGGTCCACTTCCGCACTCAGATAGCCGCACTCAGATTGCTGCACTTGGGGGTTCTTATTCCACCACTGAGATGTAATCAGTCCCCCATCTATCTCCTTGACCCTGGATGTACGGGGCCATCACCGGAATCGGCCCTGTATGTCCAGGGTCATAGGGCTACCCCCGCACTGCACTCTCCTCCCTGTCACTGCCCCCTCCCACCCCTGTCCAGAGCTCCCCATACAGAGGTCCTGATGTCCATCCCGGACGTCCGACCCCTCTAGTCGCTATTCTGCATGCCACCCATAAGGTTTTTGCTAGTTGTCATGCTTTCTTTTTAACTTTTCAGAGGAGGGAAGGGGAAGGGCAGGTGCACCCCTATCTGCCATCACTACTATTATTTTGAGGGGCCTCTCAGGCTCCTCATTTGAACTTACACCACTGTCAGTACCTCTAATTGTAGTGGCGTTGAATATATGTATTAATTCAAATACCATCACTACTGTGATGACTAACTGCTGCACCTGAAAATTGGTCTGAATAGTAATAATAAATTAGGGAGAAAGCAGAAAGCTGCGCTCCCCTAAATGGATATCTAAATATAGTAATAAAGTATATTAACTGTACCTTGAAACAAAATATTATGACATAATTAAAATGGTGTGATATATTTCAATACAAAACATTCTATTCTAGTTTATTGTGTTATTTATCTGTTGAATAGGATTATATTTAATGTTATCATTGCTCTACACCTTCAGTCTCTGACAGAGGAGTGGGTAATTAATAAAATGAATGGATGAATAAATAAAAAAAAGATGATTACATGTGGAAAAATATACCTCCAATTAATTACATCTCACTGCATATATGGGCTTAGTTCTTTCTTAGAAAAGGCAAACAAATCTGCCTTGTGCAAAATGCCTGTGACCTGAGCTGGAAATGAAAGATAGTTTGAATTTTTGCTACCTTTCAAGTGCTTTTGAAAACTGTGTACTGAGCATTTGTTTAAAATCGAGACTTCTTGTCTGTATACCTGGATACATATATTAGCCATTGGAACTGACTTTCATAGACATTCTTTGAAGGATACTATAGTTATTTAGGAGCTCTTTTACTAAAGTGTAAACATTTGTAGTTACCACACATAAGCTGCAAAAATGAACATATGGTAACTGCAAAGCCTCTATGAAACTGTTAGGGATATGCCCAGCATCTTCCAATACAGTTAGCACAGAGGCAGTAGACTTACTCTGCATTAGCTGTGTTGCAAATAACTCAGAAGCACATAATGCCACCTTCTGCTTCACAAGCCAGGTATGAGTATACAAGATACTCACAGGCTCATTCGTTGGGACGTCCATCCCCGCTATTCGTACCCCCTGCCGACCCCATCTAACTTCCCTGCTCGTTGTACAGGGAAGTTAGACAGAGGCAGGGAATGGGCAGATCAGGGGCAGCATTAGGGGGGGCAGTGGGCGATCGTTGGCCCCAGACGTACAGAGCCAGTTCCAATGTTGGCCCTGTACGTCCGGGGCCAACAGCTTGGACAGGGTTCCACCTCTGAGGTGGAATAAGTTCCCCAATGCGGGAGGAATGGCAGGACAGGAGCTGGGAAGGGGTAGCAGGGGACAGAGGGCATTCCCCGTAGCCCGACCCTGGTCCTGGGAGGCCAGATTGGGGGTCGGGCTGCAGGGAAAGCACTTTGCAATCCGGCGGCCAGGAATCGCAACTTTTCAATGGAGCCACTGTGCCATAGCAACTGGACGCCATGGCTAAACGTGCCCCATGGGATCAGAATCGTGATGCCCTCTGTACGTCCAGTTCAGTCCAGATGTTCAGAGGTCAAGAAAAGGGTGGATAGCGCAGAACTGACCGTATAGAAGGAAGGCTTCACAACTGCGCTGATTTGCTATGAAAAGGGAAGTTTGGTGTCTATAATAATGCCCAAATATTTAAAAGAGGAGGCTAAAGCAATAGGTAACCCATTCAGCCTGGGGTTGACTGTAGGGAAGTCAGATGATCCAATGAGCCAGGTGGCAGTCATTTTTTGGGGCTTTAGATGAAGACAATTATGGGGATTTAAATGAAGACATTCCAAACTACAGCAACAAAACGCATTTAAGAAGCAAAGCCAAGCCTTTTAGATTTAATGTAATAAATGGGGGAAGGACATAATAAAGTATGACACCCAGTGGCTTAAGTTTGAATGAGGAGCACCCAAGCAAAATTTACTGAGAGTCTCCTTGGCAGTAGGGCTCTTCTTCCCTCCCCTTAAAAGTTACATAAACAGCATCAGCCATAACTTCTTTAAAGCAACTTTGCTGCACTGCTCTCTCCATCAAATGTACTCTTTTCCGGAAGCCAGAGAAGCACCTAGGTTTAGCCTCCTATCCCTGCACAAAGGGATAACCACTATTTACCCAGCTAGCACTGAAAATTAGTGCAGGCCAGCGAAGTTTCCTCTCCTTACTTCCAATCCTGAAAAACACTTAGATTCAGCAGCTAAATATTAGCTAATAAGTGAAATTTTTATCCCAAAGGAACTTGTTATATAACTTTATAGGTAGGCAGCTAGATGATTTTGAAAATATTCCCCTATGTATCTAAGCAACCTTTTAACAGAATAAAGAAAAAATACAGGGTCTAAATTGCATAAAAATAGATAGACAAAGAGCTTGGCTGTTTCATGTTTAAATGGGTAACTGACTGTGAATGGTCCTATTTTGGAAAAAGTTTCTCCTTTTTGTACACATGGCATGCATACATATTATGGCACCTGATGCATGTTTAAGGTCAGCATCAAGGAGGCAGTTTTGTTACAATGAAATTCATTTTGCAAATGGACTGCATACTACATACATACATCTTGCTGCTGTGTAGTACACAGTCCTGTTACTGTGAGGTCAACGTACTAACTTGCAAGTTTATTCACAAACAGTATTTCATGCACAATCCCTCCCCAAATTTTAGCATTTTTGCATTTTTTGAGACATTTTATATGATTTTTCACATGATGCCCCATTGTCCATGAGAAACCCTATTATAAGTTTTGCAGTAGTATTTCCCTTTTAGTCAGCATATGCAAAATTTTATTTAAATATAAAACTAATGAATTTCTGCAGTACAATAACATGGAACGTGTCTCCTTAATTCTAAGCACTGGTTCATGAAAAAAGCTTCACAGGTGTTTTTTGTTAAAAATGATAACCATGACTTCCGGTGATGCGATGAGAGCGAGTGGTCGTGTTCGGCTCGCACTCCGACCGCCCCCCAGCCTAAACCAGCTTTTTAGAGCCTTGCATAAGCCCTAAACCAACCGACTGCGACCGCCCCAGACTCCGGTCCCCTACCTGCAACTTTGGAGGTGAGCGGGCAGCAAACGGGGATGGCAGCCGCACTTCGAGCGGGGAAGAAAGAGCGGGACCATGGAACTGCTACTAATAAAATGGCGGATAGCGGGGGAGGGCCCGGCTCTCCGGCTTCCCCGGCACGGGTGGAAGAGATCTCAGCAGCTGTGGCAGCGGCCCTGGAGGTGCAATTTACAGCACTGCGAGAGAAGCTCGATGCCGTGCAGGCTTCTGTCGAGACTTTTGGTAATCGACTGCAGGAGGCAGAGGAGCGTGTGGGACGCGTGGAGGATGAAGCCGCAGCACTGCACCACGAGGTAACAGGCCTAAAGACCCGATTACAGCTGCAGGAGGAAAAACTTGACGATTTGGAGAATCGGTCCCGCCGCAATAACCTGCGGGTGATGGGTATCCCTGAGACAGTGCTGGACAAAGATCTTAACTCCTATTTGGGGGCGCTCTTCTCATCATTGCTCGAGGAGTCGGAGGTTGGGGGTACTCTTCAGATCGAGCGGGCACATAGAGTGGGCGGTAAGGCAGCGGGAGCCCGACGACCACGGGTGGTCCTAGCTAAACTGCTCCAGTTCCCACAGAAGGAGGCAATTCTTCGCTCGACCCGCCTAAAAGGCACGGTGGTAGTGGACAATGTACGATTACGGATTGCACAGGACTATTCTATTTTACTGAGCCAAAGGCGCCGAGCTTATGCACCCGTATGCCAAAAGTTAATTGACCACAAGATCAAATTGTCTGTCCAGTATCCAGCTCGTCTGCATGTATACCACGCAGGCTCCCTGCTCTATGTGGACAGTATCCTCCCGGGAGAAGGAGCGGGTTGAGTGTTCCTGGATGTCAACATGGGACTTTCATTGAACATGGACTGTGTAATGGTCCCTGTGTGTGAGAAGAGGGGACAGAGTCATTAGCTTTGGGGCCCACCATCTTTCTCCCTGAATAGGGGAATCAGAACTCTGTCAGAGGGCTTTAACGGCCTTGGCTGGCAGATTCTTGGCTGGCCCATATTCAAAACTGTTGGGTGAGCGGGCTCTCTCTGTATGGGGAGGAGGGGGGATAGAGATGGATAGGCCCCTGCATTTTGGTTAGGGGTGTAGTTGATATAGGATGGGGGTGAGGGGTAAGTCGGGTTTTGCTGGGGATTGAGGGTGGGGGGCAGTGGGGCACATCACTAGGGATGTCTATAGGAGTGGGAGTAGAAAGGTCATTGGAGGGAGACCAGCTAACGGAGATGGGGGGGTGGGGATGGGGGGAGGGAGGGGGGAATGGGGGGGGAGGGAGGGGGGGGATGGGGGGGATGGGGGGGGAGGGAGGGGGGATGGGGGGGAGGGAGGGGGAGGGTAGGGGGCGAGTTGCACTCTAATCAAGCCCCATTGGTTACCCTGTCGAGAGGGGTTGAGAGAGGGGAGAAGGTTCCAGGCTGGGAGAGCCCTGTCCCTGCCATTGTGGTATGCCGTGAGATGGAGACTTGACACTGCCCCGCCACTCTGAAAATCGTTACATGGAACGTGTGCGGTTTGGGGAACCCTATCAAGCGGTATAAAATTTTACAGGCCCTCGCCAGACAAAAATGTGATATCGCCCTATTACAAGAGACCCACCAGACGGCTGCAGAGCATGCCAAGTTGCGCAGAGATTGGGTAGGGCAGGTGTGAGGTTCCCCTGCATTGGGGAAAAGAGGGGGGGTAGCCATTTTGATTCATAAAAGAGTGCGTTGTACTGTGGATGCCGAATTTCGAGATCCGAACGGGCGTATCTTGCTATTACAGTGCATTCTTGAAGGCCGGCCGGTAATCTTGGGGACGGTGTATGGCCCGAATACATTAGATTCGCATTTCTATGCGCACTTGGCTTCCAGAGTAGAGCGGCTTCCGGAACTCCCCCTGCTTTTAGGGGGCGATTTTAATGGTGTTCTAGATATTGACCTGGATACGTCCCGGGGTGGAGAGGCACAAGAGCGTGGGCCAGTAACACGGGTGTTGAAACGTTTTCAGACCCGCTTGGGGCTGGTAGACCCATGGAGGGTGTTACACCCCTTAGAGAAAGACTTTACGCACCAATCCCGAGCACACGGTTCCAGTTCCTGTATTGACTTTCTATTGCTATCTAATGGGGCGTTTGCTAATGTGGGGGACGCACAGATTGGGCCGCTGGAAATTTCAGACCACGCATTGGTGTGGCTGGAACTGTGTTGGGGGGGGGAGGCGGCTAGATCGCGGATTTGGCGGTTCCCGCCAGACTTGTATAAAGATGCTCAGTTTCATAAGTTTTTGGAAAAACGTTGGAAGGAGTTTGAGGAAGATCACCGATGTCACCGGGAGGACCCGGAATTGGTGTGGGAAACGGCCAAAGTAGTCCTCCGCGGGGATATTATTGGGTTTGCGGCGCGCAAACGTCGAATGCTGGCGGACCGGATACTCAGACTGGAGAAACGCGTGTCCCTGCTGAGGAGACAGCTTGCTCGGGCCCCGTCCGCCGGGATTACGAAGGAGTTGTGGGAAACTCGTGTAGATCTTAATGAGCTGTTACATCAGCGGGCCAAGAAGTCTATTCTGTATTACCGATTTCGGTTGCAATGTTATGGGGACAAACCGGGGCGGTTGCTGGCCCGTTGTTTGCGAGGTCCCCATGGATCACAAGCCGTGACAGCATTGCGGAATGGTCAGGGGAGGTTACATAGGAATAGTACGGACATTGTCCGAGAGTTACGGACATTCTTTTCTAGGCTTTATTCGGCAGAAAGTGGCTCGCAGTCGGAGATACAGGAATACCTACAGCAGTTGAATTTGCCGAAGCTCACAGAAGAGCAGAGCATTCAACTAGGGCGCCCGGTGACATTGGACGAGGTGCAGAGGGCCATTACATCAGCTAGCTGTTTTAAATCTCCAGGACCAGACGGCCTAGGGGCCGAGTTTTATAAACTGCTCAGTGATTATATTAGTCCGGCCCTAGCGGCAGTGTATGCGCAGCGGGTCGCACAGGGGGGTTTTCGGTGGGGTGTCAACCAAGCTCATATCACCCTGATTCCGAAGCCGGGTAAGGATCCGGTCCTGCCCTCTTCCTATCGCCCCATTTCGTTATTGAACTTTGATATCAAGCTATTTGCCAAGATTGTGGCGGACCGCCTGCCGGGACACCTTGACTACTTGGTACATGATTCCCAGGTTGGCTTCGTGCGGGGTCGACATATAGTGCGGAACCTTCGCAAAATTTTAACCTCGCTGGAATGGGTGCATGACCAGAAATTGCCATCTCTGCTTGTTAGCTTCGATGCGGAGAAGAGAAAGCTTTTGACAGAGTGGATTGGTGCTATCTCAGAAAGTTGTTGCCTTGGTATGGCTTAGGTGCATCTTTTTGTGCCATGGTGGACAGCTTATATGCGAACCCCACGGCTCGCATTCTTTGTAACGGAGTCGTGTCGGAAGCCTTCCCGCTGGAGCGAGGTACGAGGCAGGGTTGTCCTCTTTCCCCTCTCTTATTTGTGCTGTCCTTAGATCCGTTGATTCGTGCAGTGAAGCAGTCCCCAGAGATACGAGGGGTGAAGATAGGCTCTCAAACCTTTAAAGTATCGGCCTTTGCCGATGATCTTTTGGTCCACCTTGTATCTCCAGAGGACTCGCTATCCAATTTGCTATGTGAATTTGCGACATTCGGCCAGTTTGCTGGTTTGCGTATTAATGGGGATAAATCTGAGGCCTTAGATGTTTCTGGGAAGCTGAGACGGGACTGGGTGGGGGCCTTCCCACTTCGTTGGGCAGATAACTACTTTACATATCTGGGCATACGTCTGACTTGTCACCCCCGCGACCTCTATAGATGTAATTTAGAATGGATGTTAGACCGAGTGCGCACGCAATTACAGGCGTGGGGGCCTTTACCGCTTTCCCTTTCGGGGCGGGTGGCGGCGATTAAGCTGGTGGTTCTACCCCGTCTGTTATATTGGCTGCAGACTTTGCCAGTGTGGCTGCTGCGCCGAGATTTGCAACGCCTTGAGGTTATACTTCGGACCTTTTTGTGGTGGGGGGCACGAGCCCGCATACCCATGATACGGTTAATGGGGAAGTGGAGGGAGGGGGGGATGGGCTTTCCGGATGTGGGCGCATATGCCTTGGCATGCCAGGCCCGTCATCTTGGTGACTGCTAGGTGGGACTGCGGTTTATACTCCTACGCTCCTGGAGGAGGATTATGCGGCTCCTCTGTCGTTGTTGGGAGCTTTACATATGGAGTCTAAAGATCTGCCGCCGCGCCTTATGCGCAGTGTCTTATTTCGTTCGGCTCAGCGGACCTGGCGATACTTGAATGGCCTCTGGAAGACATCTTGGACCGTATCTAGCTGGCTCCCTTTGCAGGGCAATGTGCATTTTATTCCCGGCTCTGGCTCCCGGGATTTTCGGGACTGGAGGAGGAGGGGTATTCGGAATGTAGGCCATCTTGTTGACCCCGAGGGGAGATGCAAATCCTTCCCCTCTCTTAGTCGAGAATATGAGTTGCCTTCCAGGCACTTCTTTGCATTTCTGCAGGTCTCCCATTATGTTTCTTCCCTTCCCCAAGAGGCGTTGATGTCTGAGCGTTCGATGCAGCTAGTGGGATTTTTTGCGTTGGGGGAGGAAACCCCTCCGACTATTGCGGATTACAAACGTCGACTGGATAGTATCCGGCCTCTCGCGGAGTACGGGGGTGTGGAGGCGGCGCGGGGAGCTGAATTGGGATGGGAAGTATATCCCGATACTATTCGTACAGCCTTGAGGCGGATTGTTGACACAGCGGAAGGGGCGCGATGGCGGGAGGTACAATTCCGCTGTCTAACTAGAGCCCATTTTTCGCCTCGGAGAGCCCTACGAAGCCATCTGACCGGTGACGGTAGTTGCCCGCGTTGCCGGGCGCCTCTCGCACACTTATTGCATATGTGGTGGTCCTGTCCGTACGTACAATCATATTGGGGCAAGATTAGTGCCTTTGTCGGTGGTTTGGTTCAGCAGAGATTGAGGTGGACTGGAGCGTTCGTGGTTTTGGATCGGATGGATCCCCCCTGCCCTACACAGAAATGGACGCGCTTGTTCATGCGTAAGGCCTGTCTGGTGGGTAAGGGCCCAATCCTGCGTCTGTGGCGAGAGCAGACTTCCCCTACATTCGGAGAATGGCGTAATTGCTTCCACCAGCTCATGTTGACGGAACGGTGGAGTGCGCGGGGCAGTGTCAAACGCTGGACATCTTTTCTCTTGGTATGGGGCCCCTATATTGATACTCTAGGGACTCGCTGTCGTAACGAAATTCTACATATTGGTAGTTGAGAGTGGTGGGGGGGCAAGCAGTGGAGGGGTTGCCAATGGGGTATAGGCTGGGGTGGTAGAGTGCCTGGGCTGTATTGGGGGGGGGGAGTTGGGGGGGTGGGGATAGGGGGGAAGAGGGAAAGTAACTGTAAAAACTGTAATCATCATTTGTGTGTGTTTACTCCAGTTGGGGATGAGAGTCCACCCCTCTGGAGGTTTGTTGCCTGTTGGTTTCTGTTTTTGGTTGGTGATTATTAAATAAAGCTTATAAAAAAAATGATAACCATCCTTCTGATGGTCCTCATATCAAATTTTCTTACAGAAGTTTACTGACCAACTCTTGCATGGGTGGGAAACCTTTGTGTGAAAAAGGTTGAAAACCCACAAGAAATCCTGGCATTTGGTATGTTGGCCTCTAAGACAGGTACAAAAATATTTGCAGCAAAAGCCCAAATGACAAAATGTCTGCTTCACCAGATTTAGGGCTAGGTTTACTGACATGTGATGTTATGATAATGTTCATTATCTCACATTAATGTGATTTAATGCACATTATTTAAGGTGAGCACCATTATTCTACATGGGTCTGTTTATGAACGAAGGGGGTCTATTTACTAAACTATATTAGCTGTTTAACACAGGAACTACCATGAGCTAACGGCCTGGGCACAGCTAACAGTAACCACAGCTGACATCAAGATTAGCAGTTTGGATTACAGAATGGGCAGGAACCGTTCCTTACTGTTTTAATGCAGCAGACAGCACAGAGCAGTTAAGTGTGCTACCTCAAGAGGAGTAGCTAGCTGTATCGTACATTATCCGATGTGCAGCTAACACATGGTAGATTCTTTTTCTCTGCACTAACTGCACGGCAGCTCTCCCCTAAAATGCTGGCATTGCTCCCAACAGTTAAGGTGGAGGTTTTTCAATTAGTGTGTGTTAATCCTATTGCACCATAGTATATGGGCCCATAGATCATAACTCACCTTATGGATGTGATGTGCACTATTGCAGATTAACTAATGCCTCTTAACTAATCAAGTCCTTGTTCTGGCATATAATTTAATGGGAAAATAGATAAATACAAGTAAAAATGGAAAATTCACTATTCATTGCCTCAGCAAGCCTTTTGTGTTCTTAAATTTACAAGAAGCTGCATAAGCAGTAAATATTGCAGGGATGTACATTTGTTTTGAAATGATATGAAATAAGCAACAAAAGAGGCTTGGTTTCTTTCATTTTCTTTCAAACCAAATTTTTAAAAAAAGCAATTAAAGTATGTGTTATTTGAATATAACGCACATCCGGGCTATTTGCTAAATCACGTTAATATTTCGCAACAGCTTTCAGAACTTCTCTGGCATCCATGGTAGGCATTCTTGGCACCTTTGGAAAGGTGCCCATGCCACCAATGCAGGCTGCTAACATAAGTACATCTCTGGAGGTGTGGTTAACTGTTCCACATCATCTGCCATTGTAGCAGTTAATGCGTGTTAACAAGACCCAACTTAATGACCAGGTACATTCGCTGCCCCTTCCCTGCCCTTTCCCCACTCTTTAATGTGGATTTCACATTAGGAGGGGTCACTTACTAATGGATAGCGCATTGAAGTACCTTGTCCCAACCACTAGGCCACTCCTCCACTAATGGAGTGGAGGAGTGGCCTAGTGGTTGGGGCAAGGTACTTCAGGCCGGAAGGTCAGGGGTTCAAATCCCACTAGAGGACAGCAACCTTGGGCCGGAAGGACTGGGGTTTCTAGTCCCACAGGTGCTCCTTGTGGTCTTGGGCAAGCCACTTAACCCTCCATAGCCCATGTTCCCTGTAAAATAGTTATCTCCAAGTTATAATGCCCTGTTCAATGTAATTTCAGTTTGTTCAATGTAAACTGCACTGATGCAGAATAGCGCGGTTTATAAGAGAATGTAAACAAACAAATGTGTTATTTGCGCCAGACTTTATTGTAGAAACATAGAAACATGACGGCAGAAAAAGACCACATGGCCTATCTAGTCTGTCCTTCTATATCAACTTAAATAGTCCTTTTTTTACAGTTAGAGATCCTCTATATTTGTTCCATGCTTCTTTGAATTCAGATTCTGTCCTCATGTCTACCTCCTCCACTGGGAGACTATTACATGCATCAAACCACTCTTTCCGCACATTACTCCTGAGTCTATCCACTTTCACTCTCAATCCTGTCACTGTAACTAGGAGTGGTCTAGTGGTTAGGACAAGGTACATCAGGCCGGAGGGCCGGGGGTTCAAGTCCCACCTGGGGACAGCAATCTCAGGCTGGAGGGACTGGGATTTCTAGTCCTATAGGCACTCCTTGTGGTCTTGGGCAAGCCACTTAACCCTTCATTGCCCATGTTCCCTGTAAGTATTAGCGTATGTGTCTCATATCCCCTCGTGTTAAATGTATCCCCTAATTGACCGCTTTGACCCGGTGAAAAGCGGGATATAAATACAGCTAAATAAATAAATAAATCCAAGTCAACCTCTTCCTTTAAAGCCTCAGCATCTGGTATCTTAGTTGCCTGCACAGACATTTATACACACCACATTCCAGATGTTGCTCTCAGATGTGGGAGGAGTGGCTCAGTGATTGGTACAGGTTACCTCAGGCCCGAGGGCCAGGGGTTCAATTCCCACATAGGGGCAAGTAACCTTGGGCTGGAGGGAGTGGGGTCTTTAGTCCCATGGCCACTCCTCGTGGCCTTGGGCAAGCCACTTAACCTTCCATTGCCTCAGGTATGCTTAGAGTGTGAGCCCTTTGTGGATAAGGAAATAAAAAATGCCTATTAGAATAGATCTGTAAACTGCTCTGGTACATACAGTAAAGGGCAGTATATCAAGTGCCATAAACTATACCCATTTCTACAGAAGTATTTAATGTTTGGCTTACCTGGGGGCTCTCTTCACTCATCCCCAATGATATAAATTGTCCTCTGTAGTTAACCCGTTAGTAAAGGTAAATTTTCATTATCTCAATATGCTGTAAAAGATGCAATGTTACATAATTTCCATAGAGTTCAAATGGAGAATTCTATAAGAAAGATAGAAAATGCCAACATTTTAAGGGCTTCTATACTTCATTTTTCCTTTCAAAGTCCTATTTCATTTCCTTTCTTTGTTCATTTTTACTAAAGGTTAATGCGCAATCTCCAGGAACAAGCAGGAATGAGTCTTCACATATGGGTACGTCGGTACCGATGGAGCCTGCGTGGGAACGCTCCCCAGCATCCAAAAAGAAAGCTTTTGGGAGCATCCCACGCGCATGCGCACTGCCTTCCTGCCCATTCACTTCCCTCTCATCAGTTTTCCGTTTTCCGCGGAGCCGGCAGGACATATTCCTGTCACCACAGAAAATTCTTCTTTTTATTCTTAGTTTTTTGTGGTCGCGTCTGCCTTCCCTCGATGCCACCAGTACCGCCGGTGCTTTTCTTTCTTTTTTCTAAAGAATTTCTTCTTTTCTTCAGAAATTTTTCCTGTTTAGTGCCTGACGGTTTCTAGGCCACTAGGCCTCTATCTTTCCATTATGGAAAAGCCAGCCACTACCCTTAAGAAATTCTCAAAGTGTGGCGGTACAGACATATTTTCAGACACCCATACTTGGTGTCTAAAAATGTTTGGGTCCTGATCATTGCCCACTGGAGTGTCTTTCCTGCTGGAGCTCAAACAGAAGAAATCTTCAGAATCGAGCACAACTCGATACCCGGTTCACATCGCACTCGATGTCACCAGCTAGAATATCTCCACAGGATCAGAACAAAAGTCTGTAAAGACTAGCCAGTCCTCGAGTGGTAGTTCTCCTTCCCAGTATTGAGATGGCTCTAGCCTTGCCCTCGAGGACATTTTGGCAATAAAGCCCCGGCGGGAGTCTTCGGGCTCCAAAGCATTAACGGGGATTCAGGTTGTTCCCGGGATTCTTACCTCAATGAACATACCTGGGCCATGCTCAGTGGTTGTACCGACACCCCAGCATCAGCTATGGTGATGGATGAAACACTCCTCACTAATGATCGCAGTCTAGCGGTCTCGGCTACTTCGGTACCGCTAGAGTTGCTGCAGACTGTTCCTTGAGTATCAGTATCGGCTTCGGTACCGGTACCGGTATCGACATGGGCATCGGTGTCGGTACCGTCCATGCTTGCTTTGACAGACTCGCTTCCTTCGATGCCGAGCCTGGAATCGATCTCTAGCATGGATGATTCGGTACCGACTCGTCTTGGTACCGACTTCAGGGGGTACCGAAGACATCGCTTTAGGGAAAATCCGATGCTTCATCCTTTCAGGTCTTCCGATCCCAATGACTGGGATGAATCCATCTGTACCAAGGCTGAATCTTCAACAAGTCTAGCCTTTACCCCTCATTTTAGAGGTCCTCCTCAGGGGAGATATCTTTTCAAGCTTTTCTGCTTGATATGGCAAAGTTACTTGCCATTTCTATACCTGGTAAAGAATCCTTGCCAGGGGAGACCCTGCAATCCCCCTGGTTTCCAAAGGAGGTGATCATGCTTCATTTGCATCAGATCTTACAAGATCTACTTTTAAGGATGTGGGAAACTCCTTTAACAGTATCACCACCTTCTAAGACACTTGACTCCATGTACAAGGTGCCACCTTCTCCAGGTTTTCAAAAGACTCAACTTCCTCATCATTCTATTGTTGTAGAATCAGCAATGAGGCGTATTGAGAGTGCAAAGAAGCACTCTTCTTATCCGCCAGGTCGTGAGTCTAGGACTTTAGATGCCTTTGGACGTTGATGTTTCCAGGCATCCATGCTTTCAGCAAGAATTATCTCATATATTTTCTATATGGGATTATCTCTTGAAGAGGTTACAAAGATCTTAAAGCTTTGGAACCCTTTTCTTCAAGAACATAAAAGAGCAGACTTTTTCATATTAGTCAGTCATGCTCAAAATGTCTCTAAATTCCTTAATCGTGTTTCCCTGGACTGTTTTGAGTCTATTAGCAGAACCTCTGCTATAGCCATAGGAGCACGACACATGGCCTGGCTCCATGCTTCAGACTTGGACAAATGGGTATAAGAAAAGCTGGGAAATACTCCTTGTACTGGTGAAAATCTCTTTAACAAGGATGCTTTATTTCAAGCTAAAGAGTTAAACGCTGATATTGTTACTTTCAGAGGATTGTCAAAACTTTCCTCTATCCCAGCTAGTAAAAAATCTCCTAACAAACTTTATTCCCCTAAGGGGAAAAAGTTTTATTCATCTTCTACCCATCATGCAGATGTTTCCAAAGAAGGGCAACATCATACCAGGCTAAGAAAACCAAAGTCTCAACAGGCTCAGCAAACTCAGCAGTCGCAGGGTTTCAGATTCTTTATTTCATTAAATCTTTTTTCCTGTTGCGTTTCAGAACCACTACTTCTTAACTACAGAAGCATTTACAGTTCTTCTCATCCTTATTTAGAGGTCAGTGATAGACTGCCTGAATCCTCCACTTTTGGCATGACTCTCTTGTTAAGAGCAGTCCATCCTTTCAGCTCTTAGAGCTATTGAGGATAATCATGCCCTATAGGTAACAAGTTTCTCCTCTTCTTTTAAAAGTAAACAGAGGAGTTACAACTACTTACAAAGTATGCTATGCCCCTCACCTTGGCAGTTGTACTGTACGAAGATGTCTCATACTTTTCACTACAGGGGAGCTTTACCCTTTTCAGAAACTTACCAAATTGTAAGTCTTCCCAACTCTGTTTTTACTTCTATCCCTCTTAGTTGAGATTTTCAATCTAAGAGTGATACTATTTGACTGGAGGGCATACCTTTAAGTCATAGGATTGTCACCAATACCTACTCCAGTAAGTAATTTCCATACAGAGTTTCTCCTCTTTGCAATCTTTCAAATATTTCTTTTAAGACAGCTTATCAGACCATAAGTGAGAGTTTATCACTTCTAATTCGGTCTGTCGGTCCTTTTCCAATCTAAAGGACCTAACCTCTTCTGCTGCCTTAATAACACATAATTCCAAGAGAGGTTCCAAAACCTACTTGGACAATTTATCGTTGCAGGCAACCAGCCTGTCTACTATTCTTAGCCATCTTCAATTCTTTGGCTCCCACAGAATAGATTAGGTTGCACACTGGTAATTAAACAACCTGGGCAACCTACAACATGCTCTCTGCAATTCTACAAAAAGCTCTGCAACTATGGGCCTTTGCCAGAGAGCGTCAGAGCCATTCCTGGTGGGTAACTTCCAGATGGTTGAAAGGCTTGCCCAGTCATGCTCCCACATGACTGTTTTTTTCCTACTTTTACCATCTTCCTTAAAATTTCCTTTTAGGGTAAATGAACCAGGGTTTAGATCACGTGAAAGCATAAAGAATTGCTTAATTCCCTAAGTTGTTCCACATCTCCAGTGGAACTCTTCCAACAGGGATGCATTTCTTTTTACTGCAGTCTGTCCTTGTCTAGTGCATTCCTTCTAATTCCCAATACTTCATTGGAGCTTATGCTGAACAAAGAACGCATTATACTCATATTGCCATCATAGATGGGCAAATATGGTATTCCCTTTTATTGCGTCTTTTTCTCCACACTGAAGTTATAGAAGGATCCAGACATGTTGTCTTAAGGTTTTCTCTGCACCCCTTCACATAGATCTCCATTTCTGGTTATTCAAAGTCTAGAATTCAAGGAGATCTAGACCTATCCTTCTGACTAGGAGCATTCCACTGGTTTCCATGTAACCTTCTTCATGGTTCTTCCACATATAACCAGTAAGGGGTTCTCTATCCATTTTGTCAAGC
The DNA here is from genome assembly GCA_033557465.1 of Ichthyophis bannanicus. Classification (NCBI taxonomy): domain Eukaryota; kingdom Metazoa; phylum Chordata; class Amphibia; order Gymnophiona; family Ichthyophiidae; genus Ichthyophis; species Ichthyophis bannanicus. The sequence goes on from CM066036.1 coordinate 190,230,656, forward strand.
AGGTCTTACCCCTTCTTGTTTTTGAGTCTCTCTTATTTATGTATGTATGTATGTATATATATATATATATATATATATATATATATATATATATATATATATATATATATATATATATATATATATATATATATATTGTGGTAAGGAGGGTGCAGCCCAGCTAGGGAAAACTGAAAAAAAGAAGGATTTTTCTTCTTTGCGGGGGATGGGCGCACAAAACCACATATTCCATACTAGAAGCCCTGAAAGGAACCTAGGGGGCAGAGCTAAGGGTAAACCAATCCCAGACCACAGGACAACCTTGCATAGGAGTAGGAGGTCCAAGTGGGTGGAGCCAGAAAGGGAGTTGCCCTGCTCAGCAGTTAACAGAGGGAAAACAAACACAAGAGGGAGAGCCAGTTTGAGTTTGGAAGGGGCTTTGAGAAGAAGGTCCAGGAGGAGTGCAAGAGCAAGCACAAGTGGCAGCTGCAGTTCCAGGCCTAGCCCAGGTTCGAGTCCAGTTCCCAGAAGGCACAGACCGGAAAGATCTGGGGCCAAGCTGAGGAGAACCTTTGCAGCCAAGGAGAGCAGCAAAAGGAGGAACCATTATAGAGGCAGCCAAGAAAGGTACGCAGGGAACAAGCATTGCCAGCAGGATAGTTCTTGCTCTGACTCAGAGGAGACTATCATACACCAGAAGGCTCAGCACAGCAAGAAATATCTCACGAGGGAAGTTAAACAGGAGAGACCCCCAAGAGACCGGCCTGGAGAAGGCAAGGCCAGGCAGTGGGAGAGACTGTTTAATCTTGTGAAGACCCTTAAGGAAAAGAGCCCAGAGCACTTTCAGGAAGCACCCAGCTGTAGCTCAATAGAGAGCATGGAGGTAGGCCCTGAGGAAAGTGTTGTTGAGTCTGAGGTCTCTGAAATGGAATGCGAGCTGTGCACTAAGGCCTAGTAATGTGAGCTAGAAACAGTGGAACATAAAAGGGGCTGTTGTAACTTAAAGACAGTTTCAGAAGCTGGAAGAGAGGAGTAAGCCTGAAGGTAAAAGGGTTAAGAATCTCTCCTAGGAAACTGAAACTGCAGAAGCTCAGTGAAGGCCCAAACAGCTGAAACTGTTTGTGTGTGGCAACAGCAGGGTTGAAGCTGAAAACCCATTCACTGTCTGAAGAGTTTTACAAATGTTTTTTTCTTGTAATGGTAAGCAGTTGCAGTAAGGAAAAGAAACTGCTATGAGTTTGTTCCAGGTTACACTGTTTTGGACATTTTGATTTCTGGAGAAGTTATCCTGTATTTTCTTTTGTCTGGAAAAAAAAGTTATGCTTGAAGAATTTTATGTTCACCACTTACCAGCCTGGAAACTGAATAAAATTTCCTGTGCGCTTTATTAACCACTTGACTCTTCCTTTCGGACACAACTACACAAAAATCCTAGAAAGGGATATCAGATGGCCAGCCGACCCTACTAGGCAACCGCCTGGTAGGGGCGCGAGCGTCACAATATATATATATATATATATATATATATATATGTATATAAATACACATATCTCGCTCTGAAAGATTTGTTGCTGTCCATATTAATGCTGTTCCAGCATGCCATAGGCTTTTAAATGGACAACCAATTTCTATGGTAATCACAAACTACCTTCTTTTATTGTAACGTCTCCGATTACATTACATCTGAAGCTCTCCATGTAAAGTCATCCTAAGTAACATCACTTAGGGAAGACATTGCTGATCTTCAAGAAATTGGAGGCTACACCGCCTACTACAAATGTTTCTTTCTTTCTTTCATTGGATAGAAAGACCCATCCTTTTTCTGCAAACCAGTCAGATTTATCTCCTCTCTTTCCTAGAGCCTTTTTCTGCTCCAAGGACAAAGAGCCTCAAATGTTGGCCTACAGAAGCTTAGCTTCTCAACCAAAGTCCAACTTCATTAAACTCTCCCAGTTTTTTCTTCTAGGATTAGTTCTAGCCTTTTAGGCTTCTGACCTCTGCCTGTATTGCAATATTTATTTTCCTCTACTTCTCAGTAAGGTATTTTCTTTGAGGATAATGTACTGGTTTCTAGCACAAGACCATTAGTCTCAACAAATATTTTCGCAATATTTTTGACTAAGGTCCACCTTAGAAAATTGGAATCCCATTTTCACTAACATTTCTGATCTACACAAGGACTCCTCTCTAGATGCCTTGTTTAGTCAAGCTGTTCCACAGTACACCCTTTTTAGTTCAACTCCTACCCTCCATGCCTTGGATGCCTGAGGTTCTGGGAAATAGCATGGCCCATCTATTAGATTTGCAACATGCTGGGACCTCCTCCAGGCAACTCTAGCTTGGGAGTCCCCATATGTGAAGACTCATTCCTGCTTGTTCCTGGAGATAGCACAGTTACTTACCTGTAACAGGTGATCTCTGGGAACAGCAGGAATAAGTCTTCACAACCCACCCACCTCCCCTAGGAGTTGTTTCTCTCTCTCTCTCGTTCTCTCTAATTTGTCTACTTCCCTCCTTCGGTCTCAGCTACAAACCCAACTGATGAGAGGGAAGTGAATGGGCGGAAAGGCAGCGCACATGCACGTGGGATGCTCCCAAAAGCTTTCTTTTTGGACGCTGGGGAGCGTTCCCGCGCAGGCTCCGTCGGTACCGACGTACCCATATGTGAAGACTTATTCCTGCTGTTCCCAGAGATCACCTGTAACAGGTAAGTAACTGTGCTTTAATGAAAGTTAGCATGTGTTAAGTGCTGCAATGGCCCATAGAAATGAATGGGCATTCGAAGCACTTAACGCACATTAACTTTACTTAATGTGATTTAACTTTTAGCAAACATGCCCCTGTGTGTCAGTGTGAGGGAGCTTTTTACTAAAGTGCATTAGGTTTCTGCACTTTTAGCGCAAAAAATAATGTGTGTTAAGAGCAAAGCCTCCGTGGTAACTAGCGAGGGATTGACCAGCATGTTCTTGGAAGTTAATATGTGAATGGCACTATTATTGCAGATACACCTACCTCCACCTAGTGAGATGGTGTTAGGTGCACTCGTGCTAATGCTAACATTGACAATCCTCAATATGCCTCCCCCCCCCCCCCCGCGCTAATTGAATTGTACTCACCACGATTACTCTCCACCCCAGCCCACTCATTTAGCAACCTAATGTGCGATTGGTAGCGCAGAAATCCATATGCGTTAACCATTACCAGGGGCCCGAGTGTGCAGTTAACATGTGCCAAATCACGCAATAACTGCATAGCGCACTTTAGTAAAAGTACCCCTTTGTGTGCATTTCTTGCAAACAGTGAGACTTATTTTCTACTGTGCTAAGTGTTCAAAATGGGTTTTAACATGCATTATCTGTTAAGGGAAGACTCCCAAAACAGTTACAGTTGTGGTCAACATTATTGGCTTCCTTGCATTTTAGGTATGTTGTATACAATATCTTGAGAAATAATTGGAAATATTCCAACTGTATGTCATCATAATATTGTAATAGTATGTTCAAAGATACACAATAAAAAAGAGATGATTGTGCAACTTAGAAGTAATTTCTGAGAAAAAAAACAAAATGACCTGGGCAAGATTAATGGCACCCTTCACAAATATTTGGTTGCATAACACTTGGTGGTGATGACAGCCTCCAAATGTTTCTTGTAGCCACCTGTAAGTTTCATACATCTGTCTGCTGGTAGTTTCTCCCACTCTTCAACTGCGATTTCTTCCAGCTCATTAATGTTTCCAGGATTCCTTTTACCAATGGCAGATTTCAGCTCTTTCCAAAGGTTCTCAATTGGATTGAGATCAGGACTCATTGCTAGCCAATTTAAAACAGTTCATTTGTTCCTTTTTAACCATTATTTTTACTTTTGGATGTATGTTTTGGATCATTGTTCTGCTGGAGGACCCATGACCTTTGGCCCAGACCTAGTTTTCTGACACTAGGTAGTATATTTCACTCCAAAATACCTTGGTAGTCCTCTGACTTCATGATTCTTTTAATACATTCCAGTCTCCATTTCCAGAAGCAGCAAAACAGCCCGAAAACATTATGGAACTTCCATGATATTTAACTGTAGAAAGGGTGTTTTTTTCCTCATAAGCTTCATTTCTTCACCTGTGAATATAGTCTGGTCTACATTGCCAAAGAGCTCAAGTTTAGTTTCATCTGTTTAAAGAACATTTTCCCAGAAGGACTGTGATTTCTCAAGGTGGGTTTGGACAAAGATCAGGCATGCCTTTTTATGTCTGTCTTGGCCTTCACTCATGAAGTCCTTCTTTGTTTACTGCATGGCTTATGGTGTGGGTTGAAACCACCACTCCAGAATGCTACAGGTCAGCCTTAAGCTCTTTGGATGTTGTATATTGTGTTTTTCCAACAGTTCGCACTAACCTTCAAAGACTTATTGGATTAATTTTCCTCTTCCCACCACATCCTGGGAGGTTCTTGACACTTCCATGAGTAGAAAACCTCTTAATAACATTGCAAACTATAGACACAGTAATCCCATGGTCTTTGAAGATGGCCTTGTACCCCTTTAAAGTTTGATGCTTGGTAATAATGGCTTTTCTGACTGTCTCAGGCAGCTCTCTTGTCTTCACCATTGTGAAAAAGTGTGGCCATTTTAAACATTAGAGCCATCATTCTTTGGTTGATTTAAGTCATGTGAGTACTAACAATTGATCACAGGTGTCTAATTTTACCACAATTGAATGTGGTTCTTCTGTTCAAATTGATTTGAATTGTTTATAAGAATGGCAATAATCATGTCCTGGCAATGTCCCAGTTTTTATAGTATTTCCTATTATTTTGTTTTGTAATTAGTTTTGTTTTATTTGATTCTTTAATGTGTCAAACATATGTGCCTATGTAGTCCATGGGTTGAACTGCAGTGGTGCCAATAATGTTGAACACAAGTGTAACTGCTACATTAAAGAGACAAAAGGTCATTTCTTTTCATTTTTAATTGTAGTGGATAATAAAAAGCATTTCTTTACTTGGATTTTATCCCACCGTTATTATTATTTGTATAGTAGGCAATTTCTCCAGATGGGTTGGTTTTGGGTTGAAAAATTGTCTGTATTAAATTTCTGTGGACTCCATGTTCTTTTTATGAGATAAGTGATCACTTTTTATTTTCCTTTATACCTTTTGAGGCTATCTGTAACCGGGTAAGGCGGATGTGGTGCTCCCGCCCCAGCCAAGTCACCATCCCCCCCACCCCCCTGCCACAATAAACACAACACTTATTGGCATTCAACTGGTCGCAGCTTTATTAACCATAAACATTCACCATAAACATTATCCAAACAAACTACCAACAACCAAACCTTCCAAATTCGGGTTCCGGCAGCGGGACGAACCCTCACCAGCCGTGTGAGTAGCAAAGTGAGTTCCATCCCGCTTCCGCCGGGAACCGTCCCCAGGCAATTCCATCCCCCCCCCCTCATCTGGCTTCGCCTTATTATTAGCAAAAACCCCGAGGGGTTCTCCGGGTCGGGGGTACCCCGCCCTGCGTATTGCCAAGACTCCAGACCACAGACACCTCCGGGATCCCGCCCCCCCCCTCCAGCTGCAAACCCCCTTTCCCCCAAATCCATCCAGCAATAGGGATGGGAGGGTGGGACACCAGTCCTCTTCCCCTGCTCACCCAGACTGACTCCTCACCGGCACGCTCCCGCCTCCTCTAGCCCTCCCACCCTCCTGCCCCCAACCCATTGGCTCCTGCGCTCTTTACACACCCTTGGGAGCCAATGGATTTAAAAAATGCTTCCCTCGCCGCTCCGGCTCCCCCTTCTTTTTAACGTGGCCGGGGCCATGCACCACACCGCCCACCCAGTTAACTGCGGCCAGCAGGTACATGGCCCCGCGGCCTTCTCGTAACCGGGTAAGGCAGACGTGGTGCTCCCACCCCAGCCAAGTCACCATCCCCTCACCGCCCGCCCCCCGCCACAATAAACACAACACAACACTTATTGGCATTCAACTGGTCGCAGCTTTATTAACCATAAACATTAACCATAAACATTATCCAAACAAACTACCAACAACCAAACCTTCCAAATTCGGGTTCCGGCAGCGGGACAAACCCTCACCAGCCGTGTGAGTAGCAAAGTGAGTTCCCTCCCGCTTCCACCGGGAACCGTCCCCAGGAAATTCCATCCCCCCTCATCCGGCTTCGCCATATTATTAGCAAAAGCCCTGAGGGGTTCTCCGAGTCGGGGGTACCCCACCCCCACCCTGCGTATTGCCAAGACTCCGGACCCCGGACACCTCTGCGATCCCGCCACAGGTTCAGGGAAGCCCATCCCTGAACCCCCCCCCCCCAAAAGCAAAGCTGCGACCAGCTACCCTGCCCTGCAACACATACTACAAGCCTCTTGCCAATCATTCAGGAGCAAATCCACCCCGACCGGGGATAAATGTACTCCGTCTGGCCGATATAAGCCAGCACAATCCACCTCGACCCAAGGGTGCAAAATCTGCCATCCCCCTTTTTCACACACCCATTGGCCAATTTGCCGATTAATTTTAATCAACCCCCGAGACCACCTCCGGTGGCCCCAGCAAGCAGGCCTCGGAATTATATCTGACCATAACAAAACAACATCGTTAAACATTAACAACACTTCGTCCAGGTCTCTTCTTGCCGCTCTGATCAGCTGTTTAACGCTCCAAGCCCCCAAGTTGTTGCCTCCGAGATGTAGCAACAGCAACTCTGGGGATCCCCTTACACGCTAGTGGTGCCGAAGCAAAGGCAAGAGCTGCATCCAGCGAAGACCGCGCTTGCCCAACCATGAGACGGTCACCTCAGCGGCATTCAGTCTGATATTCGCCCCGAGAGGCCTTGCCGCTGCTCGCTGACCCGCCCAGTACACAAACGAATGGCCAATCATCCAGCAGCAAAACGGCATCTGGCCCCCATCTAAAAGAAAATGCACAGTTAAACACCGTTCCCCACGCTCTCCTTCATAGACACACATACCCCTGGAATGCCTTAGAGCGCCATCTGCCTATCTGCTGAATCTCCTGCACATTTAAGCCCACCTCCGTGGCACTAGTGGCTGCACCAATCCTAAATGAATGGGGTGCGAAGTTGCCTGGCTCTAAGCCCAACTGGCACAGCGTCATCCGCAGGACTGCCGTGAACTGGAACCGCGTCAGACAGCATGAATCCTCATGCAAAAAGAGAAATCCGCCCCCCCCCCACGGCCTCACCCGCAGGTAGGCCTCCATAGCAGCCACCGGACAAGTTGGGGAACCCCCAATAGCCCTCAAGAGCACCCACGCGCCTCTGCCCCTCTGATCCATCTTGGACCTTGCCAAACGTATGCCCAACTCCTTCCTGGACACCTGCACATGATGAACCCGTAAAGCCCCTCCACCCGCTGCAGAGCTGGACGCCGCCACCAATTCCCCCACCCGAAAAGCCCCGAAAAGGGCCATGCAATACACTGCCTTAAACAGCGTGGCCTCGTATGCCGATGATGCCACCAAGGGCAACACAGCGCACAGCTTCCCGAGCAGATCATGCATGATTGGCCGTCGCCTATCACCCTGCTGAGGGTTATCCCTCTCCCAACCCAGCATCAACCGGCACGCCAGGAACCCCCAGCTGGACGCTTCCCACCCCACTGCCCTGGAGAAAAAGGCAAACCCCACTAAGTGCGCCCGCACCATTGATCTCGCTGCTCCTGCAGCCTTCACTGCCATGATGTACAGGCCCATGAGGTGGTCCGAGACAGAACCTTGATGCCAGCCCCGGGCCGCTAAAAAGTCCACAACACTGTCACAGCCTCTGCGATAAGCCTGCTAAGTCGCCGGTGAAACGGAACTCCGCAATAGGTTCAGCATGTCTTCAGGCCAAGCAGCCATAAGTGCTCCGGGACCCGCATTCCAACGGCTTCCGCCTCTGGTGCCAATCTCCGGAACAGGTCCCACTTGAAACGTGAAAAAGCATCAGCAACCTGGTTAGCACACCCCGGAACATGACAAGCCCTCACCACCATATTCAACCTCAAACAGGCTAGCACCACCTCCCTCATTAGAGCCGCCACCCGCAAGCAATGCAGGGCATACCGATTAATTATACTAACCACCGCTTCATTGTCGCACCACCACAGCACCCGGCGATTGCGCAGCCTGTCCGGCCACAGCTCCAAGATCACCAATACCGGAAATAGTTCTAAAAAGGTTATGCTATCGGTTAGGCCCGCCTCGCGCCACGCTGACGGCCAGGCCTCGCACACCAAGCATCCCCGAAATATACACCCAATCCCAAACCGCCCGCCACATCAGTAAAGAGCTGCAGATCGAAGGTAGATATTTCCTGCTTCATCAAAACCACTACACCATTAAAGCCTTTCAGGAACTCATCCCAAACCCCCAGGTCAGCCCGCATACACCTTGAAATCCTGATACGGTGATGCGGCTTCAGTACACCCGATGTAGCCGCCGAGAACCTGCGCAGAAACACCCGCCCCATCGGAATGACCCAACACCCAAAATTCAATGAGCCTATCAGAGCCTGCATCTCCCTCAGCGTTACTTTAGTCGACCCCATCACATTTGCCACCAGAACCCGAAGCCGCGCCACTTTGTCCAACGGCAAGCGCGCTACCATGTCCACGGAATCCAACTCCACCACCAAAAATGTGAGGCGCGTCGCCGGACCCTCCATCTTACCCACCGCTAACGGGACGCCCCAATCCTGGGCCAAACTCACAAAGCCGTCTAGCAGCTCCTGATGTTGCACTGACTATGCCCTGCCAACGAATAAAAAATCATCCAGATAATGGACCACATTCGCGCATGCCACCATCTCCACCAGAACCCAGTGCATGAGCGAACTGAACTTCTCAAAATAGGAACAGGATACCGAGCAACCCATCGGCATGCACTTATCAAAATAATAATGTCCTTCGAAACTAAAACTCAATAAATGAAATGAAGCGGGGTGCACTGGAAACAAGCGAAACACAGATTCGATATCCACCTTTGCCATCAAACACCCCGGCCCACATCCCCACACTAACTCAACCACTTCGTCAAAGGACGCATAACGCACCGCACACACATCCCTCGGAATGTGGTCATTGACCAACGCCACTACTGGGAAGGACAAGTTGTGAATCAACTGGAACTTCCCAGGTTCCTTCTTCGGAACAATGCCCAATGGGGAAACCAGAAAGTGCGCAAACGGCCATACTGCAAAGGGCCCGGCCACTCTGCCCAATTCCAGCTCAGCTGCTATCTTGTCCCTAACCATGTGAACAAAACGCCTCACCGATGGGGAGTTACGCGCCATCTCCGAACCCCCCTTACCCACCACCGGAATGGGAAGCCCATACTGAAACCCCCCCTCTAGCACCACCCCATCTCCTTGCCTCTTGTATCGCCTCAGCCAAGGCCTAAGTGCCTCGAACCGAATTGGCGTTGGAGCTAGGCCCATCAAGTCCCTACTGCTTGGGAGCAGGCAAGGGGACAACCGCGGCCCCTTTTCTGACACATTTAACTGCCGAATGCCCCCCACCGCAGACCGAACAACTATGTCGGAACTTACAATCCGGAAAGGGGCACGAGGACTTATTAAACCGCCAACAAACTTCCCCGGCTCCTCTGCCGCCTGCTCTCTGCGTTGCGGGAGCCCCTCCCCCACAAAAAAGCGGCCCCGCACCCGCTGTCGACCCACCACCCCCTTTCTGTCCACCCCCCGCACCCCCTCTAGCCGACATCTGTGTCAACCATAAGTTGATGTCCTGCGTTCCCCAAGACAACAACCTATTCTCCTCCGTTTTGTCCCGAAACTTCTCATCATAGTTGAGCCATGCCCAACCATCATGAGTCTGCGCTGCCTCCAAAATCGAGTCTGTGTAAGCTAGCAACATCCCATATTGCCCCGGGTAACGATGCCCCCACACACTAGCCAGCCGCAAGAAGGCTCTCGTCCAATTAATGACGTTGCACGATGCCTTCCGGACCCTCCCCACCTTCTCATCCTCCCTCCTTTTCCTTTTACTATCACCCGACTGCTTCCTACCCTCCAGCAGCCTAAAAATATCTATATATCGCCTCTTCCGAATCTTCCGACGCAGCTTCCGCGGCACCCCCTCCTATAACTCTGAAAAAGACGCAAGTGTAGTACCCACCCTGCCCGCCACGACCGCTGCCCCCCCCCACCTGCTGCTCGCTCCATGGCCCCCGAGCTCGAAGAAGATGACGAAACATCACTAGATGACGATGTAGAGGACCCCGACCTACGACGACGCTTACGTGAATGCCGACACTTCTTCTTTGCCTTGCCCCCGCCCCTCCCAGGGTCTCTCCCCCAGTGCCCCACTCCCCCTGACCCACTTGCAACTCACCAGCTGGTGGAGTCCTGAGCTGCATCACCCCTGCGGGGCCATCTGGAGCCGGCAGCCCGCCGTCCGCCTGCAGCACCTCTTCCTGCTCCTCCCTTGTCTCCACAGCCTGAACACTCCTCGCTGCCTCCGTGTCCATCCCGTCACCTCGAGCCGTCTCACCTCCAAGCTGCTCTGCCATCCACGCCTCTCCAGCCGGCACCTGCAAAGACAAAGAATAAAACATGGAGGGGGAACCTGCCATGGCCCATGGCGGCTGCCAGGCCCCCAGCCACTCGGCCCTGGAGGATCCCTGCCCCCTCCCCGCCAATGCTCCCAAGCCGCGGGATAAAAACCCCCAGGTACCATATGCCAGCCCCAAGGGCTCCCCCCAACCACTCCGTCCTGCCTGACCACACCCCCCTCTGACCCAAGCGGGATAGGTCCTGACCCAGCCATCCCCCCATCCTCCCTCCCCTCCCTGAAAGCCCCACCACACCCAGCCGCCCCTCGAAACACATCTGAACCCCGATTCACCACTTCCCCCCCTGGATGCCCCCCCTTTGAGCCCCCCAAGCACCCCCCCTGCCCTGAGACAGGGCTCGCACAGGCTCTGTCCCCCCCCCCTCCTGAGCCTCCTTGCTCTGGCCAACCCCCCGCCCTGAGCCCCCTTTGTCTTACCCCCTATCCTCCCCTCTTGCCCCGGCGCACCCCTTCTCCCCCTGATTGCCTTCCCTTAGCAGCAGCAGCCCGTCCACCTAGCCCCCTACCCCCCCTTGCCCCCCGGCCCTCTCATGCTGGCATGCCCTCCACCCCCCGGAAAGACAAACCCAGCTCTCAATCCAAGTCCTCCGATTCCTTCTTTTTTTTTTTTTTTTAAAAAACCCTCCTCTTTTCCTTTCTTTTCTTTTCTTTTATTTCTGTTCTCTCTTTTTTTTTTTAAACCCACCCCAGCACCGCCAGCCGAACCTCACTCCCTGCACTGTAAACGAACTCCCCTTCCAGCCCTACCCATTGCTGTCCACTCGCCTGGTCCCCGCAGCTGCCGCCTTCCGCGTGCGGAACTCCGCAACCGCCGCCTTCAATCCGGCAGCCGCTCCTCCGTAAAGCAAGGCACAAAGAGCACCAACCCAAAGCCTCCTACCGCCCGACAAACCGCTGCCTCAGAAAACAGGAGCTCCGCGAAGACGCCAGTCCTCTTCCCCTGCTCACCAGGACTGACACCTCGCCGGCACGCTCCCGCCTCCTCTAGCCCTCCCACCCTCCTGCCCCCATCCCATTGGCTCCTGCGCTCCTTACACACCCGCGGGAGCCAATGGATTTAAAAGATGCTTCCCTCGCCGCTCCGGCTCCCCCTTCTTTTTAACGTGGCCAGGGCCATGCACCATGCCGCCCACCCAGTTAACTGCGGCTAGCAAGTACGTGGCCCCGCGGCCTTCTCGTTGTGATTATTCAAGCATAAATATGAAAGATAATATTTCAAAGGGGTGAGAGGCAGTGATGATGAAATTAGTTATCAAGTTGACTGCCCATTCTAAGTTTAAGCTGCCTCCCTCTTTTTCCTAGTATTTTCTGTTTGTGTGTTTCCTTATTGATTGCCTCCTTTTTTTATGGATAAGTACCACCTGGATTGGAGGATACAAGTATTTCTAGGGGAACGTATTTGAATGAATAGTACCGAAATTTATATCTTCCGTGGGCATTTTTTGCAGAGTGTTAGTTTTATGCATACCATGAAAGTCATGAACCTCACTCCTAAACCAGAGTATGTGTGGAGTATGATCTGTCTCTCAAATTTACTGATAATGCTCACCACTTTAGAGGTACACATGGGAGACAGTTCCTGCTCCTTGGAGCTGTCAATTTAGCCTTTTCTAACAGTGCTCAAGATGTTGTACACTATATCTTCATCAATTCAGGTGTAATAAGCATACTTACCCCTGTCCTATATATATTTTTTATCTTAGAAATAATACAATATTTTCTTGATGCAGAAGCAATTTAAAGTAACGGCTATACAAATTTTCGTAATATTTTGCTTCATTATATGACTCAGAATGCTAAAGCATATCTTCTTTGTTTCGCTAGTGTAAAACATTATCGGGAATCTGTGACCACATCATTTCCCTCTCATCTGATTCCCTGGTGTCCCAGTCAGCACATCTAGAAGTTGTTCACCTCACCAACATCATGCCAAGTGAGGGTCTGGTAAGCAACATTTCCTCTTAAGTAAAGGAATATTGGCCCCTAGAGACAATGCATTAAAGATTGTGGTTTTCACTTTTGCATTTTGCTGTGTGCTTTCTTTGCATTAGTTAAAACTTTTTTTTGTTTTACACTCATGTTGCTTTTGCATGCCTCAGTTGATTCCTAGAAGTGCTTTAGCTACTGGGGGTACTCATATTTGTCTCCCATAACAGATACAAGGTGAAAAGGAATTGAAGTACAGCTAACTGACAAGAAGCAGTGTTAACCGGCTTTCTGGTAGACTTTCTCGGCAGACAATCTTTCTGTCATGTGTTATTTTGTTGTTTATCTGATGACTTCCACTGAACCTCATGAGTAGCTCCATAAATCAGAAGAAATTCAAAGACTGGCATTCAGGTGACAAAAATAAAGTGTGTCAAACTGTTAGCACGTGAATTAGCATGTGCTGTAAATGCACACCTGTGGTAACTGTTAACTGTGCTGGGGTGCTAGTGTGTGCTAACTCCATGCTATGGTATGGGGCAGGATTCGGAGTGGAGTGGGGGTGTAGAAGTTGCTGACAGCTAGTGCATTGGACAGCACCATGAGCTAGTTTTCATGGCTGCCGATAGTGCAGATGCATTTAAGGTCACCTCCAGAGGCGACAATAACTGCAGATGCCCTTGGAACAACAAAGAATGCCGTGGCTGTAGCAGCTCCCCACCATTCCCTGATCACACTCCTCCTTGATCACTCCCCCTGCCCATACACAATTCATTATGCTCCAATCCCCCCTTGCACATACCCCCAGCATACTACCCTCTTCAGCAACAAATGTCTATTCCAAGTCCATTCCTTCTTTAGCTTTCCTTTGGAAAGGAAAGGCCATGCAACAAGGCAAAGCTCACCTCCAACCAGCACCCCAAAAACTGAACCCTCCCCCCCCCCAATTCTCCTTCTCCCCTGCAACCTACCTGGGGGTTCTCTGGTGGTCCTAGTGGTGATAGGGCAGGAGAAAAATGGCACTGGTAACCCCTAGCATTCTTGTGGGGATTAAGAAGTTGCTGAAATGGAACAGTGGAACAGTATGCAAATTATGAATGCAGCAAAAGTGGGTATATGAAAAAAGCTTCACAGGCTGAGGAAGATGTAGGGATGTTACCCATGACTGAAGTGGTATTTAAAGGTGCGGAAGAATTGAAGGAAATATTGATACATTGGGAAGATGTATTACAACTATTAGATAAACTGAAGAGTAACAAATCACCTGGGCCGGATGGTATACATCCAAGGGTGTTGAAAGAACTGAAATATGAGATTGCAGACCTGCTATTAGTAATCTGTGAACTATCATTAAAATCATCTCTAATACCTGAAGATTGGAGGATCACCAATGTAACACCAATTTTTAGGGTTCCAGGGGAATCCGGGAAACTACAGACCAGTGAGCCTGAAGTTAGTACCGGGAAAAATGGTAGAAACCATCATAAAAAATAAAATTATTCAGCATGTAGATAGTCATGACCTAATGGGAGACAGCCAACATGGCTTTAGACAAGGAAGATCTTGTCTTACTAATCTGTTATTTTTTTTGAAGGTATGAATAAACAGGTGGACAAAGGTGAGTTGGTTGATATAGTGTATCTGGACTTTCAGAAAGCCTTTGACAAGGTCCCTCATCAGAGACTTTTGGCAAAACTAAAGGGTCATGGGATAGGAGGCAGTGTACTATTGTGGATCAGGAACTGGTTAAAAGATAGAAAACAGAGAGTAGGGCTAAATGGCCAATTTTCCCTATGGAGAAAGGTGAATAGTGGTGTACTATTCCACTGCTTTTTTACATATTCATAAATGACCTGGAAAGTGGAATAACGAGTGCGGTTATCAAATTTTCAGATGACACAAAACTATTTAAAGTTGTTAAAACTCAAGAGGATCGTGGAAAATTGCAAGAGGATCTTGATAAATTGGAAGAATGGGCATCAAAATAGCAGATGAAATTTAATGTGGACAAGTGCAAAGTTATGCACCTAGGGAAGAACAACCCAAACTATGGTTACTGTGGTGAAGAGCGCCCTCCTGAGGAAATGGAGACTGAAGGAAATCCTGAAATGCAGCAGGATTTACACAGGATTTACAATCCTAAAAGGAAAAAAAAGCCCTCTTCTGGTGAGCTGAGAATGAAGACCAGCCCAGGGGAGGAGTTGAGCAGTGCTGATTGGGCACACCCAGGGGTTGGACGGGTGTGTCTGAAAAATAATCCCTTTATGAAGTGGTGAAGGACGCTGCTAAAGAGATTAAGGGGATCAAGAAGAACAAGAAGAGAGAGAATAGCTTGAAGCAGAATTCCCAGGAGCAGAGGACCTGTGAGCAGAGGGCCTGGAAGCAGAAGCAGAATAGCTGTGAGAAACAGGAAAGCCATGAGCAGTTGACCAGGAAGCAGTTTGGCTGCACATCTGAGCCTGGTAGCAGCAGAGGACCTGCAAGGATCTTAACAGGTGCTTGGAAAGGAAGTCCTACGAGAAGTGGACGAAGCCCTAGTTTAGAGTCTTGGGAAAAGGCAGAGCCCTCGTGGATACAGTTTGGACCGGAGAGACCCAGAAGCCCTCACAGCTACAAAGCTTTTGAGCTACCTAAAGGGAGAGGAGCCTGGCAGAAAGACAGCAGTTTCTATAGGAACCTGGATAGAGAAGGTAAAGTCCCATCTCCTATATTTAAGGCTGTTTTAAAAGATCCCAATTGTTACCCTGAGTCATTCAAGCCAAGAGCTGAAGGGGGAAACATTATTGACTGGGAGAAAAACTCAGTGTTGGCTGACAACGGTTTGTCAGGAACTGAACAGGTGGAATTGCTCCTTCAGGACTTTAAAGAGTTCTTAGAATTGAAAGCAGGCAGACAGTCAAAGCTGAATGAGGACAATAGTTCTGTGCAGTCAGAAGATTTTATGCAAGTGGAAAATGCCTTACCTTTGATAAACTCTGATGATAATAGCATGGACTGTTCAATATGCTGTAAGGAAATAGCAGTATAACAAAGCTTGCCTGTACCTTGTGTGAAAAGAATACAACGTGGCAGTTTCTGCTGCCGTGCTCTGAAAACCTAATTGTTTGCACCTGAGTTTGAGTTCACACTGTGAATGGAACAGTGATTGCATGAGGCTGCAATATATGTAAGTCACCTCTTGAGGCAGAGCTGAGTTAAGCTCCATAGAAGAAAAGCTGATCTCACTTTACGTTGTCTTATATTCCTGAGTTTCTTCTGTTACCATTTAAAGCACCATTTATGTTCATGTATCTGAATTTTGATGCGCTGGAGGAATCTCCCCAACACGAATAAAATATTCTTGCAAAGCCTTACCGTCTCTGGCGCAACTACATTTATCAGTGAGAGAAAGGAGAACAAAACTACATCTCCCATCATTCCAAGGGAATAGTTTTAATCCATTCCTCACGGGACAATAGGCCACTCCTGTCCTTTAGCCCTAGGGCGGGGGCAGGAGCGTCACATTACACAATGCAAGGTTCCACATTAGGAACCACCACCCAGGAAAAAGATTTAGGCGTCATTATGGATAACATGTTAAAACCCTCGGCCTAGTGTGCAGTGGCAGCCAAGAGAGCAAATAGAATGCTAGGTATCATAAGGAAAGGAATGGAAAATAAAACAAAAGATATTATAATGCCTCTATATCGTTCTATGGTGAGACTGCACCTTGAATATTGTGTGCAATTCTGGTCGCCGTATCTTAAAAAGGATATAGTGTTATTAGAAAAGGTTCAGAGAAGAGCCACCAAAATGGTAAAGGGGATGGAAGGATACTCCTATGAAGAAAGGCTAAAAAGGTTAGGGCTCTTTAACCTGGAAAAGAGATGGCTGAGGGGAGATATGATAGAAGTCTATAAATTAATGAACGGAGTGGAACGGGTAAATGTAGATCGATTGTTTACATTATCAGAATAGAGAAAGACTAGGGGACATGCAATGAAGCTACAGGGTAAAGTATTTAAGACTAATAAAAGAAAATATTTTTTCACTCAATGTGTAATCAAACTCTGGAATTTGTTACCGGAGGATGTAGTAAAGGCTGTTAGTGTAGCTGGGTTTAAAAAAGGTTTGGACAAGTTCCTGGAGGAAACGTCCATAAACCATTATTAAGAAGGGACCCAGGATATCAATGCTTGACCCAGTACAAGCATCGTGGAACCTGTGTCTTTTGGGGAAACTGCTAGGTACTGTGGTGAAGACTCCCCTCAAGAGGAAATGGAGATAGGGGAAAATCCTGATAGAAGGGATGACACACACAGGATTTCCAAAACTGACTTGGAAAAAACACAGTTATCGGCTGAGCTGAAGACAAGCCCCAGCCCAGGGGAGGAGTTAGGCTTAAGCACTGATTGGGCACGCCCAGGGGAACGACAGGGAGTGCTGGGAAATGAAGCCCTTTTTAAATCCTCAGACAGGATTGACAGGGGAAGCAGCAAGGCTGGCAAGGGAGGCAGCAAGGCTGGCAAAGGGGGCAGCAAGGCAGGCAGCAAAGCTGACAAGGAGAGCAGCAAGAAACGAAGCAGACGAGAAGCAGCTTCCAGTGCACGTTGGTCTTCAGGAGGAACTTGGAATCAAAGGGGAAAAACGCTAGAACCCTGGGAGAAGGCAGAACCCTGGAACAGTAAGCCTTGGAGCCCAATATACTCTCAAGGAGATCCTTACTACACGGTAGAGCCTAAACGTGGGAAGGCTAGCAAACCCAGCTCTTTAAAAAAAGGTATTTTGTCTGGTGGCGAGCAGTGCTATAAAAGCCAGGAACCAAAACAGGAAAGAAGTTTTTCTGAGAGAAATTCCCCTAGCAGAAGAACTAGCCATAAGGCTCCTGAGTTTCTAGAGAGGAGAGAGTCCTGGAAGAAAGGTGCCTGTTCTTATGCCAACGTCTCTGATAAAGGTAAAGCTGAATTTCCTCATTTTAATGCCTTGCTGGAGAAACCCTTTTATTGTGCTGACCTCCCTAAGCCAAACTCTGCAACAGGAGCAGATAGTGAGTGGGGGAAGGGTGTGACCCTGACCGGAGACCATCAAGCAGCTAAAGAGCAGCTACAGGCTGAATTGCTTCTAAAAGAGTTTCAGCAATTTCTGGAGCTAAAGTCAGGGAAACATAAGAAACCTGATGAAGAGAACAATTGCCTTAGCCCAGATGAATGTATGCAGATAGATAATGATGTGCCTACCTTGAGTTATGATCCTTGTGCAATGGATTGCTCTTTATGTTTTAGAGAGTAACAGTGTAAAGAAGCATCTGGAGTTTGTATGAGAAGAATACAAAACGTTTGCTATACCTGTTGCCTAGCCGTGAAAGTTCACAAATTGTTTTCACCTGTTTCTGTAAAGCCACGCTGTGAGGAGAACAGCTGTTACTGTGAGGCTGCAATAATCCCAAGCAACCACACGAGGCAAAGCTGAATAGAAGCTACCGTGACTGTGTAAAGCTGAGTTAAAGCTATTTAATTTCAGTTGTTTTCCTGACCTCCTGATTTCACCTTTATGTTGAAAGTTGCACCTTTACGTTATGCACCTTTGAATTATAATGCGTTGAAAATATCCCCACAACAAATAAATTTCTTGCAAGCCTTATCACTCGAGTCACAACTACAACTTTCATCCCTAAAGAAAAAAAACAAGTGTACTACGAATCCCAGCATTCAGAGGGATCAGTACCAGCTTTATTCATAAGGGACATTATATAAGGCCACTCCTGCCTGTAAGCTCTAGGGCCCAGGCAGGAGCATCGCAGTACGTATGACCTAGATTGGCCACTGTTGGAAACAGGATGCTGGGCTTGATGGACCTTGGTCTGACCCAGTATGGCATATCTTATGTTCTTATGGCCCATTTTTGCAAAAGAGATATCTATACCTCAATGAGTTCTAGATATGATGTTTTTGGTTGTCATGCAGCAAATTTTCATACACAGATTTGCTATAGAGCTCATTTGTATACATAGAAAGCAAAGATTCACTATCTTGTGGGAAATCCCATGGTAAATAGACCTCATTTTGATCATGGGTCTGATTTAGTAAGCGTTGTTACCCCTTGATACAGAATGAGAGAAAATCCCTAGTGAATCAGACTCAAAACTGCTTGTGCTTCAACAACTTTGAAGTCCACAGCAAGGAAAGATGGTTAGTCTATTTTTAGAAAGTGCATTAAACAGCCTCTTAGTGCTGGAGATCGATGATGAGTTAGTGCCATCAAGCTGAGTCCAACTCATAGCAATTTTCTTAACAGTTCTCCAATAGAGCATTTGGTTTTCTGCAATGAGCTTGTTTTTTGCTAAGGTGGTTTTCATCGATGTTGTTGAGCTGATCCTTCTGACTGCTGCTTTTCCACTTTTATGTTTTTCTTCCATCTTTCCCAGCATAATATCCTTCTTCAATTACTCTTTCTCTTTCATGATATGACCAAAATATGAAAGTTGTAATTTAGTCATTTGGGCCCCCAGAGAGCATTTTGGTTGTATCTCATTTAAAATCAAATGGGTTGATCTTCCTTTGGCCATGGTACCTGTCTTATCTCTCCATTGTACAGCTTTCACAGTTGTATGATGTATCCAGTTGTGAATCTTATTTGAACATTGTGCTAGTATTAAAACGAGTTGTCAGTGAACTCCTTTGTTGTAATTTTCTACAGAACTCTCCCCTTCTCCCCTCCAAAAAAATGCAAGATTTTAAGAATGTCACTATAAAACATTTGCAATAGCCAGGCAAATTACAATATATATGAATTAAAATGTCAATAACTCGAGCATTTTCACAAACTCCAAATGACGCACTTGTTTGTCTGCAGTCGTTTGCTGATGCTTGTACAGTATGTGATTTGGCTTCATCAATAGAACATAAATGGAAAAATTGTGCCAATTTTCCATTCATTAAAAATCTAACATCAAAATTATATTTTAAAAAGATGCTGACCTCATTCAGAATTCTGAGTTTCTGAAAAGTGCAATAAAGAAACAAATTCCTGGAAAATAGAGTAGAGTGTCATATCTAGCAAGTCTTACCTGAAACCTGCTTGACTGGCACCCATCTTAAAGAACAAGGAAACCTATTTTCAAAAAGATGTTTCTCATTCTCTGTAACTATGGCCAAGGTTTTGAAACTACAGTGTAGGTAGGCTCTTGACACTGCAAAGCAACTTTTATCTGTGAACTATATTACATGCAGTTCTTCTGGCAGCAAGAGGCTATTGTGTCAAGCCAAGAAGTGATGAGTTGTCTGCTTTTGTAATACCCAAAATCTATGCCTGCTCACAGAGTATATAAGATTTCATTATGTCTAATTAGGCTGCATTATATGCATATTATTATCAATGTGAATGAAAGGTTTGAGGTTTTCTCCTTTCCCTCAGGAGTGATTTAATAACAATGACAGCTGTGATTTCCTATCTCCCCATGTCCATCTCAGTAAAAAAACAAAAATCCCTACACACAACTAAACCTAATGGCATTTAAAAGCTGCAGCCTGTTTTATTATTCATTTCAGTATACACATTTAAAGACTGTACCATGAGCCAAGCCCCCTCTCTCACTGTAGAAAAGCCAGACATTTTAGAACTCATTCTATTTTGGACGCCCTGGCCCGCTTTGCATCCAGTCGGAACTGGACAGATGTGAAGAACAAAAGGAAATACCAGAAAATCAATGTTGGCCATTGTATAGTTTGCCATAAAAAAATAAATAAGAGTGAACAAAAAAAACAGCAAATGAACAAAATATCCCTAAGAATAGATAAAAGGTTCCATGCTAAAAATAAATGTATCAGCTTATATCAGAAGTTCATATCCAAAGACACATAGGGCCCGATTCTATCCTGAACGTCCCAGCCCTCTGTGCATCCAGTCGTAACTGGATTAGATGGGATTCTGATCCCGCGGGGCATGTCTAGCCCCATGGGATCAGAATCACGTCCAGGCCTGTACGTGCAGGCTGGGACCCACATCCCGGTCGGCCTGCACATACAGGCCTAGCCCAGCTAACTCAGTCAAGGCTCCTGAATGGAGTCGCAGTGCCATGGCATCCAGTTGGCACCGCGGCTCCATTCAGGAGCTGTGATCCACTGCTACCGAACAGATTTTGCATTCACCGCAGCCCAACCCCCTATCTGGCCTCCCAAGGCTAGGGTCGGGCTGCGGAAAATCTCCTCTGCCCCTTCCTACCTCCTCCGATGCCCAGGCCTGCCATCCCCCACCAACTAGGGGAACTTACTCCACCTCAGAGGTGGAATAAGTTCCCTGTTCAGTCTGCCAGCCCCAGGCGTACAGGGCAACATTGGAATCGGCCCTGTACGTCCGGGGCCACGGAACTCCCACTGCCTGCCCTATCTCCGCCACCACAAAGCCTTTTCCTGCCCCATCTAACCTCCTGTACAACGTTCTGGGAAGTTAGTCGGGGTCGGCAGGGGGCCGTATAGCTATTCGCAGCTCGGAATGACCCCTAGTGAGACTGCCATTGAAGACTCATATGGAGCGAATGTAATGTCTTCTCTTGCAATTATTTGCAGCAGTGCAAAAGACATATAATTGTGTGATGTCCAAATTCCAGCAATTATTTAAACTATCAGTGAAAATAAATTCACTTATGATAGTGCTTGCCCTTGTCTGCAATGAAAAATAATTACATCTCTGACTTAAGTGTTTCACTAATGTTGTTTCAGGAAGCAGATCACATAGCAAGCTTTTATCTTTTGCAAAACAGAAAAAAGTAGTCACAGGCTGAAGATCTAAAAAACCCCCATACTTCTCAAATCCATATCCAAACAGCATATCCCATGCATCTCGAGAGACTGCCCATCTCAGACCTGCAGTACTTTCCCATTCTCCA
The DNA here is from genome assembly GCA_033557465.1 of Ichthyophis bannanicus. Classification (NCBI taxonomy): domain Eukaryota; kingdom Metazoa; phylum Chordata; class Amphibia; order Gymnophiona; family Ichthyophiidae; genus Ichthyophis; species Ichthyophis bannanicus. The sequence continues at coordinate 190,252,024 of CM066036.1, forward strand.
CAGACCTCAGGGATTCAGCTCTAGCTCCAGTCTCATTGGAAAGCATTGAATGCAGGGACTGAGTCAACTTTTGGCCCCATTCAAATAGGTCATATCTTCCATGGAAGCCTAAAGGGCCATGATTTGACTTAGTCCCTACATTCAGTACTTTCTAGTGACAATAGAACCATAACTGTCTTTGCTGTCTTAGATTGCAGGTCTAGGGTAAGAAGAATCAAGGCAATGGTCTATTGGGAGATACACTAGACTCTGCCCTCAGACCTTTTTGCTGGAGGCATAGTAACCTAGTGAATGATGGCATAAAAAGATGAAACGGGTCCATCCAGTATGACACTTGTGAATCTCCCACTTTGAATAGAAGAGCATATTCATTCCCACACTCAATTCAGTACTTGCTCCCCAATATTTTCAAGAACTTTATTACCATTGCCCTCTGAGCATGCTCAAAAGCTGTTAGAGTGCTGGCCTCCACCACTGACAGACCATTTTAGGCATTGTTTTTTGATTCTTACAAGACCAGTATTAAATTCAACAAGCCCAAAGCAGGGCTATATGAAGGGCTGTGCAAGCGCTGCAGCCACACAGGGCGCAGGCATTGAAGGGAGCACTGATGTTATCACTGGGCTTCCAGGAAGCTCAAAAAGAGTGAGTTAGTGAACGTGGCTGGAAGGAGGGGGGCGTCCAATTCATTATTCGCACTGGGCCCATTTCTAGCTTGGTACGGTCCTGGCCCAAAGTCACACAGTTCTGTAACACTGGGGAAGTGCATTGCCATCAGGGACATGCTTCAGTTTGTTGATCCAGGTCAGCATTGATACTGCCGTTTTTCTATTGCTAAACTGGAGTTAAATATGTTTCTGATGAAGGAGGGCAAGCACATCGCTTTAGAGGCACCATGGTCATGCAGTGGAAAGCCAGAGCAAAGAAAACGTGGCCTTGGGATTGCACTCAGCAATTCGTGATGAAGTGACTTCCTCATTAAAAGGACATTACTCGCATCACTGCAGCGACTTGCTCAGAGAGAAGCATCATTTGGCTTGCTAGCTCTCAGGAGATCCCACTCCAATTGCCAGCTAAGCTGGAAGAGGCCGCCATCATCCATCACTCTTCTTAAATCTGGGAGGTGCCTTTTTCCTCCCATGCTTTTCATAATCTATGGTGAAACATTTCCTGCCATATTTCAGTCACATCAGGGCAAAAAGAAGGGGAGAGAAAGGGAGAAATGGGGTGCAGAAGTCATGTGATTTGGCAGTTTCCCTGCATACACTCAAGAGCCCTTGTGATAACTGAACTATAAACATTCTGAATGCATCCAGTAATTTAGTTGCCTTCTGCACAGTCTGGCGCACATAAAAGGATACGTTTCTTTTGATTGCATTTTTAATTGAAGGAGATTTATCTAGGTCTGGTGATTATCTCTTGATGAGATGTGGCTGCTATGCTCTGAATTACACCATCTCTTAAATGTATAGCTTGCACATTAGATAAAATATAAGGCTGTCTAATGCTGCTGTACATAAAAAGCATCAATAACAAAGAGACTTGTCATCCTTAGTTGGGCAGGACAGTCAAATGTTTCCCAGTGAGTTTTGCTGTATTTATTTTGTTAGATGTGTTTCACATAAGGCAAAATCTTGAGGGTCAGTCCATCTGTCTGTCTGTCCATATGCATAGCTTTGTTTGTGCATGTGCAGTGATGCACTCTTCCTGTCTTATCTCTCTGTACACCCCTCCTCAGGAACTCCGCTGTTCTGGCAAAACCCTTCTATCTGTGCCCTTCTCTTCTACTGCCGACTCCGATCCTTACACCTTGCTGCTCCTTATGCCTGGAACAAATTACCCGAGTCTGTACATCAGGCTTCATCTCTGGCCCTTTTAAAATCCAGGCTGAAAAGTCACCTCTTCGAGACTGCTTTTGGATCCTGATCTGCTTAGTCTCCTATGTGTTTCCTTACCATTCTGCTAGATATATCCTTGCCCTCAGATGTTGTGTTGTCTGCCTTGGCTAGATTGTAAGTTCTGATGAGCAGGGACTGTCTTTTAAATGTGTCTGTACAATGCTGTGTACGCCTTGTAGTGCTCTACAAATGATAAGTGGTAGTAATAATATGACTATGAAGACAAAATGCAACCCCACCACAAACACACACATACACACCTCTCTCACATTACATACACACACACAGGAACCCACCCCTAATGGTTAAAGCACTGTCTTGGGAACCAAGAGAACAGGATTCAATTCCCACTAGCACTCCTTGTGGCCTTGGGCAAGTCACTTAACCCTCCATTGCCTCAGAAAAATCCAAGTTATCAATGTCCCTGTTTAACGTACATTACCAAGTTTTAGGTTACAATATAAACCACTTTGACTTAAAGCGATATAAAAAACTTGTTAAATAAAATAAATACATAAAATAAAATATTCCATGCACACAGACACCATACCACTCACCCCACACCCAGCACATAGACACTTCACACTGCACCAGATAAACACACACACACACAGACACCCTACCCCACACCAAATACCCACACATAAATGTCCCACCCCTCACTACACACACACACACAGGTAGCCCACTTCCACAAAATAACCCCAAAACACACAAACACAGCCACCCTATCCTCACACCAGATATACACATTTAGCTTATAGTTTATTAAAAACTTGATATACAGCCCTTCAAAGCAGCAGAGCAATTTGCATAAAATAAAATAGAATCAATTAAGAAGATAGAAAGGATGTCCATTAAAATTAAGAAAAATCAAGAGACAATTACACAATACAATTAGAAGAAAAGGGCAAACATAGATGTGAAACCTAATTGCAGCGGGGCATTGGTAGGATAAAAAAAAAAAAGCTAGGTAAGAGGGGAGAGAGATAGGTCAGGCATCTGCATCACTGTGAGGAGAGATTAAAAGATGACACACTGCACCCCTGCACCATACATAACTCATCCCCAAGCACGCATACCCCGCAACACACACACAGAGCACCCGTCCACACCCCCCCCCCAATACCATCCCTGCACACATACACACACACGCACATATACAAATATACAAACAATCCCCACATGCCACATACACACCCGATTCTCGTACCACATACATACACACAGACAGCCCATCCCCACACTCTGCCTCACCTCCTGACCCATACACATGTATAGATACCCCACTCTTGCATCAGCATACTTTCTCAGGCACAAATACTGTATATAGACTGTCATGAGGTAGACAGCACTGAGCCTGGGATAATAAAGGGAAATAAAAAAGAAGAGCTTACCTCACAGCCACATGTGCAGTTGATACTTTCAGGTTGCAGGGAAGCAAGGAATGGAGAAACAAACTTTCCTCATGGCATTAGTGACGCAGTAGAAATTCAGAGTCCTAATCAGGCTCACCTGAGGGAAGAGTCACATACTACGTCCAACAAGCAGGGAAATAAAACCAGGTGGGAAATCCCACAGAGGGGAATCAAGGAGATCAGGGAGATCAGGGGGAGGAGAGAGAAGGAGACAAGGACTCAGGAGCAGACACAGAGAGACATGCTGTCTTGGAGAAACAGGGCTGAATGGAAGCAGGCTGTTGAACCCCAGAGGGCTGGGAAAAACAGTGCAAAAGACTTCCAAGCCAGAGGGGTCCTCGTGCCGAGGAAAGCAACCAAGCAGGTAGAGAGCAAACGTCACACCCAGAAAAGCTCACTGAGGCCAGGAAGTGATTTCAGCTCAGCTAAGCCTAGTGTCTGGTACTCCCGGAGAAAGGCAGTTTGCACCCCAGAGAAGAAGCCTTGGCTAACGGAGGAAGGGCTGGAAACAATCTTCACCCAGAAGAAAGATAAGTACCCTGTCTTCTACGGAGGGAAAGAAGTGGGTCCTTTTGTAAAAAGCCAAGCTTACAGGGTGATAGAAAACCCCTATTGGAATAGGTGTTGGGAAGAAACCCCAAGCACAGCTCCTTATGTCTCTGACTGCACAGAGCAGTCTCCTCTTCTAGAAACTGAGGTCTCCCGAGGGCTAGGTTCTGAAAACAGTAATACAGAAACATGGTGCCCATATACAGGACCAGGTCCTGATGTTATGCAGTGGGAAAGTTCAAACCCAGAGGTCATTCCAGAACCAATGGAGTGTGCTTTATGTATTTCTGACGAGAAAGAATCTCTTTGTTAAAAAGAAGCAAGAAGAAGCATTATTATCATTTGGAAAACTTTTATTTATCTGTGAAGCAACAGTTTATTTGTGTTACCCTCGTTTGATGTATTCAGAAGGCAATCCTCAAGGGAAGGGAAATAAAGCCCAGCTTTAGTTTATACTTGGACACGACTAAAGAGTATTCCTTTAACAACCCAGGCTATACCCCATATCTAGGCGGGCGCCTAAGGCGGGTATAGTCTCACAAGACGCTTCCAGTCATAAAGATGCCTCATACAACCCCACATACTTCACTCCCACACACACACACACACACACACACACACACCCCTCCCCAGGCATGTATGAATTTGCAAAGGGAGCAAGGGAAAATGTGCTTTGTTACGCTATAAATTCATTAATCCTCTTGCAAGTCTTACATGCTCACTCACATATGGCAAGCACGCACTCCATCAGTTAAACATGCCTTTTTTGCAATGCTTAAACATGCACTTATGATCTTGTTAATTTTGTCTTCAATCTATTTGCCTTTACAGTACCAAATTTGCAGCTAGATCAACAGTATTCTTCTTACACATTATAAAGCAAGCACTGTTGTGGTAAAAATGCATCAGAAGAGGTCTTTATGATTATATAGTTAATTTGACTATATGATATTTAGATAACATTTAATAGAGCAGTTGTAATTAAGAGAAAATGATTTGTTAATGTAGGAGCTGTCTTAAATAATTGCATTGCGCCTATGATGATTGACTCCAGTGTACTTAACAGGCTGGAAGCCCAACATCAAAGAGAAAATTTCCAAAAGTACTTATCCAGATAGCAGCATCTGGACAGCGGCATTCAGCAGCACTGCATGGATATCCTGACAGACTGCTTCAGCGCTGTTCGAATAGTGCTGTGGAGCTGCAGGGGCAGAGCTGCAAATTATCTATTTAGAGGCCCATTCCAATTGGGACCTGTCTGGCCCGTCCAGATGTCCAAAATCTGGACGGGCCAGATTTGCACCCAATTCTGCACCCACGGGAGTTAGACATTCCTGTGGGAGCAGAATCGGGGCAAAGGGTTTGGACAGGCCAGACAGGCCCCGATTCAGCCCTGCTGCACGTACGGCTCCTACCTCGTCCAACCCTCATAATGCTCCTGCATGGAGCCTTGGTGCCACTGCATCCCATCGCCACGGCACAGGAACTCCATGCAGGAGCCCCGATTCCCTGCAACAAAATAAAAGTGCTGTTCCCCACCGCCTGAATCCCAGAGGGGCCTGCCAAGGCCATGTTGGGCCGAGGGGAAGCTCCCGCTGATGCTCACCATCCTTCCTGGGTCCACCGGTGCAGAGAGACTTTTTCCACCTGCAGGGTGTAATAAGTTTCCCATGCATCCTTACCCCCCACCCCAAACAAACAGGTCCATGACTGGAATTGGCCCTATACATCCAGGGTCAGGTGCCTGCCTTTGCCCCACCCATACTCCCCCTCCCGCCCCCATCCAGAGCTCCCTGTACATCCCCTCTGCACATGCAGGGAGCTTTGGGTACAGAATCAGCCCCAAGCAAATAGCAGGGGTTGGACTCCAAGCTGGACATCTGTCCCCGCTATTTGCGGTTCGTGATGACCCCCTTAGTGGGGGGTATCCTGTACTGTTATATGGATAACAGTGTGTATAACTTATTATAGAAAGTCCTAACCGCTGGCCATATAGTGGACTGGCCAAATAATGGACTGAATATCACCACTATCTGGATAGCAGCTTGTTTTCACTGCTGGCTACTACCCGAATACTAGCACTGAACATCCAGAATAATTTCAGCTGAAGTGGCCAGTGTTAGCTGACTGCCTTGGTTCAAAATTAATCAGAGTTAAATAAACTCAATAAATATATTTTTGTTCAAAAAATATGTTAGAAGTGACCTATTTTTAATAGGGCTCAGGAAGATAGATGAGATGGGAAAAAAGAAAAGCAATTGTTATAGAAAGATTTTTCAAAAGAAAATTGAGAATAGGAAAGAAAGCTGAAGTAATATTAAGCAAAACTGATGGCTAATGCAGCACGAAGCCAGCAATAGCATCAGACTGGCTATCTCATATCTTCTTTCTCTTACAAAAACAGCACTCAGACCACAGACCTTGACCTGGTACAGCAATCATGAAACTTGCCAGAATAGATCACCCTTGTGGCTGAATGTCTAGTATAATGAAAAGCGTAGGGCTCGTTGTGTTGCTCAGATGTGCATACAGAGGGTGAGACTGTTTATATTTTGCTATGGTTTTTTCTTTTGGGTTGAGCATAAAAATATAGTAATTTTTAAGCCTGACAGAGAAGGCTAGAGGATTGAGCACTGAAAACTAAGAAGGAAGGTTATATTCCTCTCTCTATCCTTCACTATGAAATCACAGGCAAGTCACGTATACTGCACAGTGCACACACTGAAACTACAAACCCTTTTGTAGCCACGATCTACCTTACGCTGTGCTCTGAGCACTGACTCTGCTACTCAATTCTTATGTTTTTTACTATAAGTCTTTTGGGCCATTGAGCCTTCATCTCTGTCAGCATTTTGATGTGCATTCTGGGAAACAGAAATATTGCCTAGGTAATTTAACCAAGTAAACATGCTGTGATGATAAGACCGCCTTATGGTGCACCATGATAAGAACTGTTTACCGGTGCATTATAGATGTAATCTGATGATTAAATTGTAGAGGGCAAGAGAACCATCTATTTCAAAACCGTCTATTTATAATAACAAACAAAATGTATGGCATGGATGCAAACAGCAAAATGGGCATTGCAGGGCATACCATCAACAAAGATGGATAAATACATTTTTTTAAATGATCTCTGGAATGCAGCTAGAATTTTGGACTCTTATCCTTTGTTCATATAAATATATTTATAAGAATAAGTGGGAAAAATTTGTATTAGTCATCCAGAGGAATGTATTAGTTGAATAATTATAAGGGAACTTTAGAAGGGACATCTGCCAAAATGTCTGAAAAAAAAAAACCAGGCACGTCCAGTTGCAGACACAATATCACAAACATGGATGTGTCCAATATGGATATCTGTGGAGGCATCTACATAGACATCCCAGGAACTGTATTTCAGATCCTGGATGCCTAGGATAGCCTAATGGTTCCAAATAGTAGGCTAGGAAAATAGTAGCTGGAGTTCAAATATCACTACTGCTATTGTTGACATTATGCAGAGTATTGGGGAGGATGGAGGGCTTTCCTCTGTACGCCCTCTGGATGTGCACTGTTCATGCCTGGAGCAGGTCTAAACTTAGACATGACACCGGACGTCCATGACGTTTCTGAGATATAGACTGAAATCTGTGAATGTATGATCAAACAACAGATAGCCTATGATCATTAGGAAACAAGGTTTTGGCTTTTACTGTAAGAATGCCCACTAATTAAATTGAGGAATTTATCTAATTTTCAGAACCAAATTATTCACTCTTCCATAACATTATTAAACAAACTGAAAAGTGAAAACTTACAATGAGACATAATGGCACATTACCCTTTTCCTCCATTTGCAGACAAATGTATGTCTCTGTTGGGGACTTGATTGAAATAACCATGCTAGGTATGTCTCCACAGGGTAGCCAGGGACATGTGATCAGGTGTCTTTGTGGGTGAACTTAGGCCCTCATTCTGTAACACAAGTTGCAGGCCTGTACGTCCTGCCAGGACATGCAGCAGCCCTGCAATCTGCCTAAACCCTATTCCCCCACCAGCTCTCCCTATACATCCTGTGCTTCAGGACAGGGAGAGTCGGCCAGGGGCGGGATCAAGGGTAGAGCGGGGAAGTGCCACCCAGCAGCATGTACAGGGCCGATTCATGTCACGGCCCTGTATGTGCTGCCAGGCCTGCTGGGCCATAGTGCTTATACCACCTCAGAGATAGTATAAGTAGGGGGGGGGTTGGCGAATTGGGGCACGGGAGCCACCACTGGAGCTAGGGCCGGGTGCAGGGGGGGTCCTTGCCACCCGATTCAGGCCTCATGAGGCCAGCTGTGGGTCGGGCATCAGGGATCTTGTGGTCCAGAGCTGCAGCAGTCTGGGGTGCTTGCGGAAAGGACAGCTCCACAGGCCGGAAGGGCATGTCGGGCTGTCCTTGTGCCCAATTCTGGCTCCTGCAGAAACGTTATGTTCCCGCGGACCAGAATCGGGTGCTAACAGCCCCATCTTCAGCAGGAATGTCTGGATGGCCCAGACGTCTCACTTCCAGAATCGAGCTCCACGTGTGGGAATTGGCTGATGGTGTATGCAAGGTGCATGTGTATCTGTGAACCAATGATGAGATGTGTATATCTATCTCCATGGGCAGAGTTTAGCTGTTTATACGTATGTGAGGATGTAAGGATGTAGGGACGATCTGAAACATTTGTTTCTCAAGATCAAAGAACATAGTCTTAAAATGGGTCTGCACCTTAACATTAAGAAGACAACAATCCTGACAACTGGCAAAATCAATAAGTTCATTATTGATGGAGAAGAAATTTAAATAGTTGACAACTTTAACTTACTTGGATCAGTGATCAATAAAGAAAGGACTAGCAGTCTAGAACTCCGATGACATATTGCTCTTGGTAGAATGGCAATGAAGGACCTAGACAAGAATCTCAAGAGTAGGGTTGCCAACTGGCCGGTTTTCAGCCGGCCTGGCCGGTTTTTCCATGGCCAGGCCGGCTGCCGGCGCAGAGACAAAACCGGCCCTTGAAAAGCTGTTTTTTTTGCTCTGGCCGCAAGATCGGGAGCGGCCAGAGCAAAAAAAACGGCTTTTCTCCCAACCCGGAGGGCTTCAGAGGGAGCCAGGGAAGCCCGCGCGAGGCCCCGGCTCCCTCTGAACAGCCGCCAGCGTGAAGAGCCTTTACCTTCACGCTGGCGGCTGTTCCTGTGAAGCCGCGATTGGTGGGAAAGGTTAAAGGCAATGCCCTTTAACCTTTCCCAGCATTCGCGGCTTCACAGGAACAGCCGCCAGCGTGAAGGAAAAGGCTCTTCACGCTGGCAGCTGTTCAGAGGGAGCCGGGGCCTCGCGCGGGCTTCCCTGGCTCCCTCTAAAGCCTCAGACAGCCGCGGTTTTGGGGGGGGAGGCCAAGGACTGCCTGTGCTGTGATGGGGGGAGGGGGCCTGGACTGGAAAAGGGCTAGGAGGGTGGAATTTGACTGGAAATGGGTTGTGATGGGGGGGGGGACCTGGACCGGAAAAGGACTATTGGGGGGGGGGGACTTGGACTGGAAAGAAACGGGCTGTGATGGGAGGGGACCTGGACTGTAAAAGGGCTATGGGGGGGGGACATGGACTGGAAATGGGTTTTGATGGGGAGGGGGACCTGGACTGGAAAAGGGCGAGGGGGGGGGGACCTGGACTGGAAATGGGTTGTGTGGGGGAGGGGGACCTGGACTGGAAAAAGGCGATGGGGGGGGGGGGAACTTGGACTGGAAAAGGGCTATGGGGGGGGAAACTCGGACTGGAAATGGGCTATGGTGGAGGGAGGGGGAACTTGGACTGGAAATAGGCTGTGATTAGGGGGACTTGGACTGGAAATGGGTTGTGAAGGGGGGGGACCTGGACTGGAAAAGGGCTATGGGGGGCATTGGACTGGAAAGAAATGGGCTGTGATGGGGAGGGGGACCTGGACTGTAAAAGGGCTATGTGGGGGGGGACATGGACTGCAAATGGGTTTTGATGGGGAGGGGGACCTGGACAGGAAAAGGGCTATGGGGGGGGGACAGGGACTGGAAAAGGGTTGTGATGTGGAGGGGGAACTGGACTGCAAAAGGGCTGGGGGGGGGGGTACTTGGACTGGAAATAGGCTATGGTGGAGGGAGGGGGAACTTGGACTGGAAATAGGCTGAGATTAGGGGGGCTAATACTGCAAATGTAGTGTGATGGTGGGGGGGGGGTAGGACTGCAAATGGGCTGTGATGGTGCGGGGGGACTCGGACTGCAAACGGGATGTGATGGGGGGGGCCTAGGACTGGAAATAGGCTGTGATGGGGGACTTGGACTGGAAATGGGCTGTGATGGGGGGGGCTAGGACTGAAAATGGTCTGTGATGTGAGGGCTAGCACTGGAAATGGGCTGATGAAGAGCTGGAATAGGACTGGAAATGGGCTGATGTGGGGCATGGGAGAATGAGATTAGAAGGGAGTGGATGCTGGGTGGGTCTAGAACTATAAGGGAACTGATTTTGGGGGAGGACTAGAATAGATGGGGAATGAGAATGGAGAGGGGAAAAATATTTTGTGTGGAAGAAAAGTCTATGATGGGCTGGGTATTGGGAGAGTGAGGGGCTTGAGAATGGAAGGGTGAAATTTAAATGGATGATAAAGGAATAAGGAAAGAATTGTGGGAAAGAGCAAAAGGGAAACAATCAGTATGTTAAAGCAGAAATAGAGAGAGAATGGAAAACATCTAAAAGAGAAGAAAGGACAAATGGATAGCTCGCAGAAGACACGAAGAAACCAGAAGAAAGTGACTGGAGCAATTGCAACTGAAAAATAAAACGCCCAAACAGAAGGTAGAAAAATACTTTTTATTTTGAATTTATTAGCTGGAATATGTTTGGTCTGGGAAGTGTGTATTGATAACATCTTTGCGTTTTTGTTTAGTGCAAGAGGAAATTACTTTATAGTTATATTTCTCCAGTGTTGTACATTTCATGTATGGATTTTGGGGTTCCCAGTTTAATTATTATCTGACCAAGGAAGTTAGCCTACACGTATCCTCGGTAATTTTTGTGGGTGGGGCTGGGGGGCGTGGCAGGGGTGGGACTAGGGGCGGAGAATGGGTGGAGCATGGCGAGCCACAGGTGTCGGGTTTTTCTCGGTGAAAAAGTTGGTAACCCTACTCAAGAGCAAAGATGTCTCTCTCCATATAAAGATTCGACATGTCCAGGCCATGGTATTTTCAATAACATCATATGGATACAAAAGTTGGACCATGAAAAAGATAGACAGGAAGAAAATTAATGCCTTTGAATTATGGTGCTGGTGATGAATACTGTCTATATCATGGACTGCCCAAAGAACAAACCAGTCAGTACTAGAGGAGATCAAACCTAAGCTTTTCTTAGAAGCTCAGATGACAAGACTTTGACTTTCATACTTTGAACACATCATGCAAAGAGAGAAATCACTGGAGAAAGACATAATGCTTGGCAAGGTAGAAGGTCACTGTAAAAGAGGAAAGCCGGCAATGAGATGGACTGATATAATAACAGCAGCTATGGATACCACTCTATCAACAATGAACTGCTTGACTGAAGACCAAACAAAGTTTAGGTCACCTATCCAGAGGGTCACCAGGAGTCGACATCGACTCGACGGCAGTTAACAACAAAAAGATGGGATGTCAAAAGTGGGGGATGTGTGTGTGTGTGTGTATGTGTATGTATGTCTGTGTCTATGCGTTTGTGTATCTGTGCATATGTGTGCACACATGTACTGTATGTGCATATTTGCGGGACTTCTGAGAGAAGCTGCTCTTGTTGGGAAGGAATCTACACTTGTAAGTATTTACTTGCTGGGAATTTTTCAGCTCTTGGGTTTAAGAGAATTATTTGGGTTGAAACTGATAAAATCTGTGTCTATTTTTAAGTTCTGTGTTTTATAAAGTCAGTAAGGGCACTATGTACCCCAGGTATCTGTGCTGGGCCCGCTGCTTTTTAACATATTCATAAATGGCTTGGAAATGGGAATAACAAGTGAGGTGATCAAATTTGCAGATGATGGGGGGACTGCCTGCTCTCTGCTTATTTTCTTCAGTGACTCTGATTGGTGCACCCTAGAACCGTTCTCTGGCATCTGACGTCAGGTTGTTGGAAGGGCTATATAAGACCTTAGCCCCACCGCGGGACGTGGTTGCAGGTACATCTCTGTTCGGAGCCCGTGAGGAGGAGGGGGAGTTTGGCTTCCTTTGTTGGTTATGGGGAAGTGTCTGAAGAAGGTTTATAAGGCAATTAAAGTGGTTGTCTGGGATGGATTCATTGGGGCAGCCACCCAAACGTGATGTTTCAGCTTTGACTGTGAGTACAGATTTAGACTCCCTCTCCCCTCCCGCATTGGGTTTAACCCTGCCCTGCCCGGTACCGTCTATAGAAGCCAAGTCCTCTTCGCCTTTGTTAAGCTTAAAAGAGGTCTCTGGTTCATTTCTTCCCCTAGAGGTACTTTCTATTGATAATATTGAAGAGACTTCTTTTCATTTTGTTCCTCTATCTCTTTCTATTGAATGTTCTGGGATTTCTGTTGATCTGCATGCCCCTGTGCAGGAGATTTCCCTGCATGACATATGATAGAAGTCTATAAATTAATGAACGGTGTTGAACGGGTAAACGTAGATCGATTGTTTACCTTATCAGAATATAGAAAGACTAGGGGACATGCAATGAAGCTACAGGGTAAACTATTTAAGACTAATAAAATAAAATATTTTTTCACTCAACGTGTAATCAAACTCTGGAATTTGTTACCGGAGGATGTAGTAAAGGCTGTTAGTGTAGCTGGGTTTAAAAAAGGTTTGGACAAGTTCCTGGAGGAAAGGTCCATAAACCATTATTAAGAAGTGACCGAAGATATTAATGCTTGACCCAGTACAAGCATTGTGGAACTTGTGTCTCTTGGGGAAACTGCTAGGTACATATGACCTAGATTGGCCACTGTTGGAAACAGAATACTGGGCTTGATGGACCTTGGTCTGACCCAGTATGGCATATCTTATGTTCTTATGTTCTTATGGGAAATAGTTTCACGAACTGAACTCTCATTGCAGTCATCTTTAAAGCGCATCTCTGACTTTTCAAAAGAGGTTGTGGTTAAAATGGTAGAGTATGAGACTGTGATTTTTACTTTGGATTCCTGGAATAGGAAAATTGGGTTGCAGGTTTTGAAATTACAAGCAGTCTATGCTACATCTGTGCAGGATTCATTATTATTGCATAGGAAGTGTGAGATGTTGGAAAATGACCACCCTGCTTTGAACTTGCGGTTGTTGAATTTTCCCCGGACCCACTATCGCCACAGATTTTGTTTTATAAATACCTGAAAGAAATTTTGCTTCTTCCAAATCCAGAGTTGATTAAATTTTCTAAATTGTGTTATGTTCCTTTGGGGAAGAAGTCAGCTGCGGCAGATGTTTGGGTTCTGGTGTGGAAATGGATCAATTAAATCCAGGTGTGAGTTTAGATATCTCCGCTTATCTTGAATCCTTTGTGGAGGAGATTTCCTCGGAACATTACTAGTTATGTTTATCTCCCATCATGGCAAAAATAGTAGGTATACTGCGTTTATACTTCACCAAGAAAAATGAGAAATTTTGTATACAGGCAATACAGAATTTCCCAGATGTCTCAAAAACAACACAATTGCATAGGAAGGCCCTTTTGGAGCTGAAATCTCATGTTTTGGCACTGGGGGCCTCTTTCTTTTTGAAATATCTGTGTAAATGTTTGTTAGGATATTAAGGTGTTAACTATGTATTGTTTGATTCAGATCAGTTGGAATAGTTTCTTCAAGGAAAAGATTAATGTTTCGCATTTTCTTTGGGTATAATTGTTTTGGGTACAGGCAATGTATTGTGGGTTATTATATTTTTTTGGGGGTGCTTTATCAATCTTATGTTTATATAATTTTATTGTACGGTGTCCTCCTTGATGTGGGCTGATATACTGTAAATGTTTGAATATAATTTCTTTTTTTTTTCTTTGTGTTAAATGAAAAAATACAAAACAAATTTGCAGATGACACACAATTATATATTCATAATTGTTAAAACACAAGAGGATTGTAAAAAATTGCAAGAGGACCTAATGGTAGATGGCATTTAATGAGGACAAGTACCAAGTTATACACTTAGAGAACAATTCCTTATAGCTAGCAAATGCAGACATGTTTAACTCGAACACAGGTGCGATTTCCTCCCAATTTCGAAAACATAGGTTTAGATGCGCCTGCATTTCTGGCATCGTGATCATAGACGTGTCTGGCGCAGATTAACCCTAAAGTGATTGACTGGGTTAGAAATTGGTTGAGTGGGAGATGGTACAGTGTACAGATAAATGGAGCTCACTCTGAGGAGAAGTATGTTACCAGTGGTGTGCCAAACGGATCTGTCTTAGGTCTGATTCTTTTTAACATCTTTGTTAGTGATATAGCAGAAGGGCTGTCAGGTTAAGATTTGCCTCTTTGTGGATGATACCAAAATCTGCAATAGAGTAGACATCCAGAAAGGAGTTGATAACATGAAGAGGGATCAAGCTAAGCTTGAAGAATGGTCAAGAAAATGCAGGGTCATGCATTTGGGCTGCAAAAATACGAGAGAGTGGTACTGTGTAGGGGCGAAGTACTTCTGTCCACGAAAGAAGAGCAGGACATGGACGTGATTGTTTCTTATGATCTTAAAGTAGCTAAACAGGTAGAAAAGGCAATGGCAAAAGCCAGAAGGATGTTTGGGTGCATAGGGAGAGAAATGGCCAGCAGAAAAAAGTAGACAGTGCCTCTATATAAGTATTGGAGTATTGTATGCAATTCTGGAAAACACACATTCTAAAGGATATAAACAGAATGGAGCTGGTACCCAGAGGGTGGCTACCAAAATGCTTAGTGGTCTTCGTTATAATGCATATGGGGACAGACTTAAAGATCTTAATATGTATACTTTAGAGGAAAGGCGAGATAGAGAAGATATGATAGAGACATTTAAATACCTCCATGGCATAAATGCACAAGAGGAGAGCCTTTTGCGATTGAAAGCAAGTGCACATGCACACGCCCCCAACCCACACATGCACATAAACACAATCCTAACCCACACATGCATGTGTGCACACACCCAACCTACGCGCACACATAGCCCCAATCCATTCATGCTCGTGCACACACACTCACACACACTCACACACACACACACACACACACATACACACACTGAATTCACACATGCACACACCTATACATACATACACATACATGCACATATACCGAAACACGTGAGGGTTGGGAGACTGATGGGAGGGGGTGGAGAACCAGGATACTGGTTGAGTGTCTCATTGGAGGAGGGTCTGGAGCTTGATTGGGGGGATAGGTTTTTTTTGTTTGTTTGTTTTTTTTATTTCACTGCAACAGGCCATGGTAACTGCATTGACAGCTTTACCTTGCAGTAAGTGTGTGCCCTTTGTGATAACTGAGGGCAGATACTGGCCATGATATAAGCAGTTACCACACAGGCTTTGTTCTTATGGTGCATAAACGTTAGCACATAATGCGCACTAAGTACAAAACCAGGCCCTTTTAGTAAACAGGTCCCTAAAGCTTATTAAGGACAATTTTCAAATTCCTATACACATGCAACCTGCGCCAATGCCATGTGGCAGGATATTCAGCGGCCCTAACACAGTTAGTGTCACCGAATATCCCTGGGTGCCACTGCTACATACCTCAATGCTAAGCAGTTATTTATTTATTTACATTCTCTTATATACCACGCTATTCTGCATCAGTGCGGTTTACATTGAACAAACTGAAATTACATTGAACAGGGCATTATAACTTGGAGATAACTATTTTACAGGGAACATGGGCTATGGAGGGTTAAATGGCTTGCCCAAGACCACAAGGAGCACCTGTGGGACTAGAAACCCAAGTCCTTCCAGCCCAAGGTTGCTGTCCTCTAGTGGGATTTGAACCCCCAACCTTCTGGCCTGAAGTACCTTGCCCCAACCACTAGGCCACTCCTCTACTCCATCAGGACATTATGCGGTGGAGTGGAATCTATCGTTAAGTGGTGATATTGAGCCCTCTTTCCCTCAGTATGGCTAAGTATGCACCTTTTTCTCCAATACATACATTTTTGGCCACATTTAAACGGCATTCTCAGCAGCATGTTTTTGGGCAGGATCAGAAAATAACACACTTGGATTCCATTTTCAAATCTATGTATATTGATTACCAAAGAGAATCTTACCTTTAGATAAAATAGGTGCAAATGTTCACAAATATATTACCTACCCACAGCAGATTTTGAAGTGAAAGTATATACATATTATGGGTTGAAGCCAGCACTGGCCCTGACCTGGTACCTTTTATTTTGGTGGAAATTATCACTAATGACAGTGCACAAGCAATAGCACCTGCCAACATAAGGAACTTCTTCTAGATTAGCAGACTATAAGGTTTTGTAAATGAATTAATAAATAAATGATACATCATCTGGCTGCAATAAGCCTTCATTCTTAGATGGCACAGATCTGTAAATACTATAGCAAAGTTTTATATTCATGAGATTTTATAGAGCAATTTGCATTTTGTTGTGCCAATTGCATTGTTTGTAAAGACTGCAGATTTGTAATTAAGGACTTTCTTAACTCTAGGTTGTTTGAAACAAGACTGAAAAGAAAAAATTTTTGAACATTTACAAATTTTGTTTTACAGCTACTTTATGCAGATTTACCATTACAGAGCATTCTAACCAAATTAAATTCTTCTTTACTGGCTGGACTGGCTGGAACAATTTGCATTTCTAAAATCTATAATGCTGATAGTAAAAATGTTATGCATAATTTTCCAAAAATTGCACAGACAATATTGGGCCATTCAGGTGGGTAGTTACTAATGTGCCCCAGAAGAATAACACATGAATATTTCCTTTTAACATGTCCAGGCTGGTGCAGGGCTCAAAATGGCGCCAATGATATCTTGCAGTAGTCTTTCAAAACTAGTGCTAGGGTTCAAGCTGCCATATCAAGGCAAAAGGCCTAAATTAAACAGATAATGCTGGCATCGTCGTTATTCACCTGAACCAACATAAGAGCAAGGCGAAGAAAGACTCGACCCTTCGTATGTTGAACCAGCCTTTAGTAACCACACCTACACTGACAGTGGTTGAGCTCACAAGCCTTCATCAGAGGGAATGTTTCCAACCTCCAACAAATGAAGACATAAAAGTATTAAAAATATAATAATATATAAAACAATAGATAAATAACATTAAAACAAAAAAGTAATATAAAATAATAACAGCCATAATGTAAAATATTATTAAGAAGTTTGAACATTACAAAGGATTTATGACATAAAACATATATCAGAAAGGAGTTGTAAACTTGACAATGCTGCAGATAATTAACTTCAATACAGTATGGATTTTATAAACACTATGGGGGTCATTCTGAACCTTGTTTAGTGGGTCTGGACATCCAATCCGAACGTCCAGATCCGCTAAACACCAGGATGCCGATTCAGTCCACAGAGCTCCCCACACATACAGACATGCTAGATGTGTGGGGAGCTCTGTTCGTGGGAGGGAGTGGGCGGGCCGAGGGAGGAGCGAGGGCAGGCCTTAGGCGTGACCCATCACCCGGATGTGCAGGGCCTATACCAATGGCGGCCCTGTATGTCTAGGTGATAGAGGATAGCAGAGGAACTTATTCAACCACAGAGGTAGAATAAGTCCCCCGAAATTGTGGCAGCCATCGGGGGGACCCATATCCAAGATGAGAGGATGCATGGGGTTCCCCACAGCTCGACCCTGGCCATGGCAGGCCCGATCAGGGGTCAGGTTGCTGGGGAAGCAGTGTCTGGAGGACAGCCAGGGATCGCGGCTCCTGCATGGAGCTGCAGTGCCAATGTCATGTGTTATTCTTCTGGGGCACATTAGTAACTACCCACCTAAATGGCCCAATATTGTCTGTGAGATTTTTGGAAAATTATGCATAACATTTTTACTGTCAGCATTATAGATTTTAGAAATGAAAACTGTTCCAGCCAGTCCAGACTACATCTATATCTCAAGAAGAGCACCTTCCATTAATAAAATACATTAGCAGAACTTCAACAAGGGACTTCATATGTCACTTTTCAAGCAGAACATACATCTGTCCCCTTGAAAAACACACTGAACTTGTGCATAAATTTACACCTGCTCTGAAAAAGGATTAAAATGTGTGTGTGTGTGTTGTGACGCGGTAGCAGTGCTAGGAGCTATAGGGAGGGGAGAAGCAGAGTTGCTGATTGGGCACGCCCTAGCTGGAGGCGGGCTCCCCAGAGCAGTAGCAGCTTGTTAAACCGGAAGAAGGAAGAAGAAAGTAGGTGTGAGTTGGAGACGCAGATTCACGTGGAGAAAAAGACTGAGAGAAGGAAGCAGTTGGAGCTTCAGAAGCAGTTGGAGTCTGAGAGAAGAAACCAACCAAGGAGGTGGAAGGAAATACTGGAACCAGATGAAGCAGGTGTGTGCTTTAGAGATGAAGTAGCCTCGAATGCCAGAGCCTTTGAATGTGAATGAGAAACGTTCCCCAGCTGCAATTCCAGGAGAAGGTGTGTAAAGCCAAGAAGCAGGTACCAGGGAGACTCAGTGCACAGCAGAACCTTCTGGGAGAAGGAGAAGGGCGTGGCACTGAGAGACCCAAGGGTATAGCCTAGGCTTTTGGAGCAGAGAGCTGATCAATGGAATGATTGGCAGACGGCTGACAAACATCCAGGAATTCCTCAGCACAAGGTACAGGATACTTTTAATACTGATAACAGCTTTTATGAGAAGCCAGACTGTGTGAGTGCATATTTTAAACCTCAGGAAAAGCCCAGGTTTTATGAGAGCAGTTGGCTGCAACCAGAAGCTTATTCAGTTAAACCCTGTGTGTCTCCTCAAACTGCTGACAAGATTAACAAGCAAGCTAGCTATAAGGACATAGCAGAGATATTTGCCAGAGACATTTGCCAGAAAGTTTCAGGAAGCTCTAAGTTTGATTTGCTGCCCACAAACATTTCACCTGCAAATGAACTGATTTACCCAGCACTTGATGACAGAGACAAGTGGGGGAGGGGTAACTCCACTGCAGTGAATGAGCAGAGTAACCAGGCTGAAGCCCTCCTGAGAGACTTTAAAGCATTCCTAGAGAAATGTAATATAGTTGAACCAGTACAGAGTCCAGAAGCACCAGTACCATTGGCTCATCCCCTACAAATGCAGGATTTGAGTCAGCCAATGGACTGCTCAACGTGCCTTGTAGATAAGAAATAGTCAAGCAGAGCTTGTGTGGTTATTCTTTATAAAGTGGAAAAGTGCACACTGTCAAAGTTCCTTACCTGAAGAGCTTATGAGAAAGATATGAGAATAAGCTAAAGCAGAAGTTGGAAACAGTGCATGAACTTTATTGTTGGTCTTTTGTTTAAGTATTTTCAAGGACAGTTCACATGACTGGAATGTGAAGTGCTGTGAAAAGGACAGTTTTGAAACACAGTGTTGGAAAAGCCTATCTGTTCTTTGTTCTTGTTTTGGCTGTAAAAAGATATTTCCTTTAAGCCTGTTCCAATTCCACCACGGAGCGGGAGAAATAAAATCCTCATAAAATAAATATTCTTTATACCTGCCTTGTCACTCAATCACCGCAACTACAATTCAACCTCAAGGCACACCCCTCCTTAAACCCTCAAGGTCAAGGGGCGGGTGCACGGTTATAGTGTGTGTGTACTCTACATGTGTACATACCTATTTTATATAATATGTACTGCGACGCTCCTGCCTGCGCCCTGGAGCTAACAGGCAGGAGTGGCCTTATTGTCCCCTGTGAGAAGAGGTAAACCGTTCCCTATGGATGCTGGGAATTGTAGTTCACTCTATTTTCTCTCAGGAATAAAGTGTAGTTGCGACCAAAGATGGTAAGACTTGCAAGAAATATTTATTTGTATTGGGGATGTTCTTCAGCGCATCAAAATTCATATACATAAATGTAAAGGTTGCACTTTTAACATAAGCAGAAGTAAACAGGAACTCAGGAACAACTGAAATAGAATTAGCTTTAACTTCAGCTTTTCATCTATAGAGGAGCTTAACTTAGCTCTGCCTCGAGTGGTAACTCTTGGACATTGCAGCCTCACAATACCAGCTGTTCTTTTCACAGCGTGGGTTCAGAATACAGGTGCAGATAATTAACTCTCACGGCACAGGCAGCAGAAACAGCAACGTTTTGTATTCCTTTTATACAAATGTGCAAAGCTTCTTTTATACTGCTATTCCCTACAACATACAGAGCAGTCCATGCTACAAGGGTCAGTGCTTACGGTAGGTAAATCATTTTCTACCTGCATCAAATCCTCTGAGTTAACAGAACTACTATCTTCATTAAACTTCTGCTGTTTTCCTGCTTTCAGCTCTAGAAACTGCTGGAACTCTTGGAGGAGCAATTCAGCCTGCTTGTTATCAGATTGGCAGTTGTCAGTGAATGTTATGCCCTTCTCCCAGTCACTAACTGTTCCCACTGTAGCGCTTGGCTTATACAGTTCAGGGCAATGCACAGGTTTCTTCACCAAAGCACTAAAAATAGGAAGTTGTGCTTTACCTTCTCTATCGTGGCTTGTATCAGAACTGCCTTCTTTCTGCCAGGCTCCTCTCCTCTTTAGTAGCTCAGGAGCTTTCCAGGTGTGGGTTTTTCTGGTCTTTCCAGGTCCAGGCTCTATTCTGTAGAATGAGTTTCCTTCAGCGTGTGCCTGCCTTTGAGGCTTTCTATTTCAGGGTTCTGTCTTCTCCCAGGACTCTAAAACATGGCTCCGTCCATTCCTCACAGGACTCCTCTTAGCAGCATCTTTAGAATTCCTTGCAGAACCTTTCCACACACTCTCAACTCTTCCAGTCTCCGACGTAGTTTTAGAGCCACTCTCCCACCTAATCTGCTTAGCAGCCTTGTTCAATGCTTTAAAAAGGGTTTCTTTTCCCGGCACACCTTGTCCAACCCCTGGGTGTGCCCAATCAGCATTGCCTAACTCCTCTCCTGGGCTGGTGTCTGTGCTCAGGTCAGCAGAGCAGTATGTTTTTTCCCTTCTAGGATTGAAAATCCTGTGTAAATCCTTTCCCTTTTCAGGATTTTCTTCAATCTATATCTCTTCTGGAGGGCATTCTTCACCACAGATCCCCCCCCCCCCTTAAGATATCACGGGCTGGCTTCTGACCAGGGGCACAGCACGTGATTTGACTTAGGGCGTCCGCGTTCTGATGGAGTTTTCCGGCTGTATGCTTCACTTGAAATTCGAAAGCCTGAAGAGCCATAAACCATCGCGTTAGCCTTGCATTATGATTATACATTTGATTCAGCCACTTCAATGGAGCGTGGTCTGTGATCAAGGTAAATCTTCGGCCTGTGAGATAAAACCGCAGTGCATCAATGGCCCACTTAATGGCCAGACATTCGCGTTCTATCGTAGAGTATCGTCTTTCAGCCGGGGCCAGCTTCCGGCTGAGATATAGCACCGGGTGTTCTGTGCCGTCGTGCCGCTGTGACAGTACTGCGCCAAGGCCTGTCTCAGACGCGTCTGTCTGCACTATAAAAGGTTGGGTGAAATCCACACCCCTCAGAACTGGTGCTGCACATAATTTATCTTTCAGCAGTTGGAATGCTCCTTCAGAATCGTCCCGCCACTTTAGTTGATTAGGTGCGTTCTTTTTTCAACATATTGGTTAAAGGAGCACTTTTTTCCGCAAAACCTGGGATGAACCGTCTGTAGTAGCCCACTAAACCAAGGAAGCTCCTTAACTGCTTCTTATTAGTAGGTTTTGGGAAGGCTTGAATAGAGGCTATTTTGTCAGTAAGAGGTTTCACCACACCATTACCCACCAGATGGCCCAAATATTTTACTTCCCGGCCTCCAAACAAACATTTAGCTGGGTTTAAGGTGAGGCCAGCGTCCCATAGTGCCATAAGAACAGCTTCAACTCTAGGGAGATGTTGGGTCCAGTTGTCACTATGAATGACCACATCATCCATGTAGGCGACTGCGTATGCTTGATGTGGTCGCAAAACTAGGTCCATTAGGCGCTGACACGTGGCGGCAGCTCCGTGCAGGCCAAAGGGCATTCTTTTAAATTGGTATAAGCCGACTGGGGTACTGAATGCCGTCTTCTGTCGTGCATCTCTGGTCAGTGGAACCTGCCAGTACCCTTTCGTCATGTCTAGGGTGGTGAGGTATCTGGCATGGCCTAGGCGATTAAGGAGTTCTTCGATCCGTGGCATCAGATAGGTATCAAAGCGAGATATCAGATTAACTTTTCTGAAATCGATGCAGAAGCACATGGAGTCATCTGGTTTGGGTACCAGAACAATTGGGCTGTTCCATGGGCTTCGGAACTCCTCAATAACACCCATCTGTAGCATCTCTTGTACTTGCCGCACAACCTCTTCCTCCTTTGCCTCCGGCAACCTGTATGGCCGTTGGCGCACTATCTCACCGGGTGGCGTTATGATCTCGTGGGCGATCAAATCGGTCTTACCCGGCATTGGCGTGAGGACATCCTTATACCTGGCCAGTAGCTGAGCAACTTCCTGCTCCTGTGCCCAGGAAAGACCTTCATCAAGTCTGGGCTCCGGATTACTTTTACACTCAGCCATTTGTGGCCCAAGATCTTCTTCTTCTTTTTCCTCCACAACTGCTGATAGGCCTTGGAGACTGGTGCCCCCTGTCGACCCAAAACCTCCTGTTCCGCGGGCCGTTGTTGACAGGCTGGACACTTCTTCAAGAGGAGGCAGACCCACGCGTTCGCAAATTAATTGCGCTACTCGATCTCCAACCACTATCTTGAAGTCCTCCTTTCCAAAATTAAAAAGAAGAATTTTTATAGAGCCTCTGTAATCCGGGTCTATAACTTCGGCTCCTACATCAATAAAATGCTTTACAGCGAGGCCCGATCGTGGGGCTATTCGGCCGTAACAGCCTAATGGCATCTCCATTTGTAAAGCCGTATCAACTAGGGCTTTTCCTTGCCTAGGAACCACCACATCCTCTGCGCTGCAAAGGTCATATCCCGCAGAGTTAATTGAGGCTCTCTTAGGGGCCTGAGCATTAGGGCTCATCTTGCAATATTTGAGTATAAATATTGGCTTTTTTACAACTTCCTCTTTCGGGGTTCCTGTTTTCCCCTTTGGCTTCTTTAGCTGGGCAAACAAGGGACTAGGAATCATGTTTTTCTCCGTGGTTTGGGCCAAAGCTTCTACTGAGGGTTCTTGGGAATCTTCCTGTTCTTTTAATAGTAAGCCCTGTTCTACCCCTTTCTGGAATTGCGGCCAGTCTCTACCCAAAACTATGTTGTGCGGTAGCTTAGGTACTACTGCTATGGGGATTTTCCTATTAGCTCCCAACCCTTTCACTTGGAGGTTGTATACGGGGTACAATGAAGTGCCTCCATGAACGCAGCAAATTTTTACTGTGTGTACAGGCTGAATTGCTGCCCCCGATGCTTCAATCTGCTGCCACAGCGCTTTAGACAGCATTGTCTGCTCTGCGCCGGAGTCTAGTAGTACTGTGGTGGCAATTCCCTGCACCTCCACATCAATTAGAAAACCTTCTCTGGCCTTCTGTGCATTCACTGCTATTAAAGCTGTCTTTAAATAACAATTTTTCTGTACATGGCCCTCTCGACCGCATTTAAAACATTTCCTATGCGAAATCGGACCTTTCATAGTTGGCATGCACATTCTTCCTGTCTCATCACTTAAACTCCACCTCCTTTCTGATTCCCGTATCGCTGTCCCCTTAGAAACGCTGCCGCCTTCATGGGCCGTTAACTTGGCTTCCATGAAGCGCTCCGTGAGGTCAATAGCCTCTTGCGGGGTTTTACAGCTCTGTAAAATCAGGAAGGTACGTACTTCGGTGGGTACAGCACTCATATACTGCTCTAATATGAGACTATCAATGATGGACTCTTTAGACCTTCCCCCTGGATCAAGCCATTTGTTTATCAGCATGCGAATCCTGTAACACAAGGCTTTCGGGGATTCATTTGGCTTTAACTTTACCGCTTGCAAGAGATTGTGATAAACTAGCGGTGTGAGGCCCAGCCTCTCCCTGACCGCTCTCTTGACTTCATCATAATCCCCAGCGAGATCAGGTGGCATACTTCTATATGCGGCCATAGGCTCCCCAGTAAGGGACGCGGCAAAACGGATGGCCCAGTGCCCTTTGGGCCAGGCACTTAAATGCGCCACTCTCTCAAAGCATTCTATATAATCATCAATATCATCTGAATCCTTAAATTGTCCAAAATTGAACATGGTCCCTGGGTGCAAACTAAGCGCAGCTGGCGCTGGAAAACCTGGTGGAGCGTTTGATGGCTCCGGCGGCTTCCTCTGCTCGGCGACCCATGCTTGTAACATGTCCAATAATGGTTTCTGTTGCGCTTGAAAGCTTGCAGCATTTCTCTCTTGGGCCTCCAAGGTCAGGTCCCTCTGTCTTTCTAGCTGCGTTGCCATCCACTTGAACACTTCTTGGGTATCCAGAGACATTCTTGGAACTTCTGTAAACACAAACACAAAGAGAAACCCAAGTGCGATATCACCAAAAAAAAACCAACCCTTTTTTTTTTTTTTCCAAACCAGGCCCAGCAATCACCCCTTGCCCTGTATCCTGACCTCTCCCGGGTGGATACTTTTTACCTGGCTTAGGTGGTGCTTCAGGCTTTACCAACACGTTGCAGCCAGTAGCCCTCCGATGCTGTGACTTCTTCCCATCCGGATAGTCTGCAGCTGGGCTCCTCCTGGGCAGTTGCCTCCTGTAGATCTTCCACATGGCACCTTTAGCGCATGCATAGAATCCTCAAAACGACGCCACTTGCGACGCTCCTGCCTGCACCCTGGAGCTAACAGGCAGGAGTGGCCTTATTGTCCCTTGTGAGAAGAGGTAAACCGTTCCCTATGGATGATGGGAATTGTAGTTCACTCTATTTTCTCTCAGGAATAAAGTGTAGTTGTGACCAAAGATGGTAAGGCTTGCAAGAAATATTTATTTGTATTGGGGATGTTCTTCAGCGCATCAAAATTCATATACATAAACGTAAAGGGTGCACTTTTAACATAAGCAGAAGTAAACAGGAACTCAGGAACAACTGAAATAGAATTAGCTTTAACTTCAGCTTTTCATCTATAGAGGAGCTTAACTTAGCTCTGCCTCGAGTGGTAACTCTTGGACATTGCAGCCTCACAATACCAGCTGTTCTTTTCACAGCGTGGGTTCAGAACACAGGTGCAGATAATTAACTCTCACGGCACAGGCAGCAGAAACAGCAATGTTTTGTATTCCTTTTATACAAATGTGCAAAGCTTCTTTTATACTGCTATTCCCTACAACATACAGAGCAGTCCATGCTACAAGAGTCAGTGCTTATGGTAGGTAAATCATTTTCTACCTGCATCAAATCCTCTGAGTTAACAGAACTACTATCTTCATTAAACTTCTGCTGTTTTCCTGCTTTCAGCTCTAGAAACTGCTGGAACTCTTGGAGGAGCAATTCAGCCTGCTTGTTATCAGATTGGCAGTTGTCAGTGAATGTTATGCCCTTCTCCCAGTCACTAACTGTTCCCACTGTAGCGCTTGGCTTATACAGTTCAGGGCAATGCACAGGTTTCTTCACCAAAGCACTAAAAATAGGAAGTTGTGCTTTACCTTCTCTATCGTGGCTTGTATCAGAACTGCCTCCTTTCTGCCAGGCTCCTCTCCTCTTTAGTAGCTCAGGAGCTTTCCAGGTGTGGGTTTTTCTGGGCTTTCCAGGTCCAGGCTCTATTCTGTAGAATGAGTTTCCTTCAGCGTGTGCCTGCCTTTGAGGCTTTCTATTCCAGGGTTCTGTCTTCTCCCAGGACTCTAAAACATGGCTCCGTCCATTCCTCACAGGACTCCTCTTAGCAGCACCTTTAGAATTCCTTGCAGAACCTTTCCACACACTCTCAACTCTTCCAGTCTCCGACGTATTCTTAGAGCCACTCTCCCACCTAATCTGCTTAGCAGCCTTGTTCAATGCTTTAAAAAGGGTTTCTTTTCCCGGCACACCTTTTCCAACCCCTGGGTGTGCCCAATCAGCATTGCCTAACTCCTCCCCTGGGCTGGTGTATGTGCTCAGGTCAGCAGAGCAGTATGTTTTTTTCCTTCTAGGATTGAAAATCCTGTGTAAATCCTTTCCCTTTTCAGGATTTTCTTCAATCTCCATCTCTTCTGGAGGGCATTCTTCACCAGAGAACCTATATCGCAACTCTGCCTTCACTCTGCCCAAACTATGATTCTGGGATTGCCAGATGAAGATTTATTTATTTATTTATTTAACATTTTTATATCACATTTTCCATGTGATCAAATGCAGTTTACAATGAACAATATGTTCAATCACAGTTGTGTAAATAGTTCCAAGTTCAACTAAGTCCAACTGTTTGTTGTAATGTTATAATGTTCAGAACGTTCAATGTATGGTTCCTTGTTGTTACGTTTGTTCAACGTATACTGCTGTAATGAGGAAGCTGCCCAGAGTCCAGAGAATAGTGATAAAGGAAGGGAATTTACCCTAATCAAGAGACCTGTTTTGGCAGGTCACAGGAGTAAAACTGCATATTTACCTAAAAGACAGGTTATTACAGGCTGCAATGGCCTGCAGAGAGCCTCTAGTGGAGATGAGGTGCAGGAGTATACGCCCAGATTGAGAAACCCTTACGTCACTCCTAATTACTCAGCTGCCAGAAGAGAGTTTGACCACCAACACCTGGGGAGTGAAAGGGAGGGGTTGGAAACTGGGAACTTTAAAACTAGAACAGAATATGCAGAGGAAAAGCTTAAGCCTGGAAGACGAGGAGAGGGAGGAGGCAATCCTGAGAGGAGGCTTGAAGGCAAGCGTGAGAGCAAGGAGAGAGGAGCTCAGAGAGATTCATGTTCTTGGAGAGATTCCTGGGAGAAGCCAGCTTCAAGGGATTGGGGAAATCCAAAGGCTTGGAGAACTTCACCTGGGAACCCTAAGAAGAGGTATGGAGCAGATGCCCTGAGGTCCAGGAATATAGACTGGAGGACAGGATATAAAAGCTCCAATGCATACTGGCCAGAATATTTGAGAGGACAGCCTAATGCCAGCTTTAACCCAGGTATGAACTATGAACGTTTGTCTAACCTAAAGCAAGGCAAAGTGTTTAGACGTAGTTCCTGTCCTAATGAAGGTCAGTTAGTAAAGCCCTCTGATCCAGCTCCTGATATAGAACCTATGCAAATAGAAGAACAAGCTATAATTACAGAGGAGGACGATAATCTCATGGATTGTTCTTTATGCAAGGTTGCTAGCACAGAGAAATCCTGAAAGTGGGATCAAACATCAAAAGGGAAACGTTCTAGTAACTGACACTAGAAGTTTGTGTAAATACTTGTGCAGAGAAGGAAAAGAGCTGTTGATTGAAGCTTGTTAGCCAGCTGGTATCAGAGCAGCACACAGCTCAGGCTATGCACACGTTGGATATAAAAGTGCTTTGAATGAGAAAAGGAAAGCTGTTTTTGGGAAGAAACTTTTACTTTTTTTGGTTTCCTTTACTCCAGCCCTGCTGAGCAGGTTTGTCAGCAGTGACTGAGAAAGACTTTCTGTTGTTAATGGACTTTACAAGCTATTTGCTTTACCTTTCAGTTGTATTGTTAGTTTGAATATAAAATCCTGGAGAATACATCCTAAGGTGCTACCAAGTGAATCTGTGTGCATCTGGATTTACCTCATAAATAAATATTCTGTCACAGCCTTACACTCGAGCCAACTACATTGTCTTCATTTACCTCAAAGGCAAGCACCGCATGACTGGACTACCAGTACCATAATCCTTTGCAAGATAGCCAGTCTGGAACATTGCTTAATTGGGGAACTCTATTTAACAAGCACGCCCCTCCAAACACATGTAAGGGGCTATGGGCGTGACAACCGCCCTTGATCTCCGGAAGGGGCGGTATATAAAAGTTTACAAATAAATAAATATGTTGAATTGTACAGAATAGTACATATTCAGTTACATAGAACAGTTAATTATATACTATAGTGTAATAACAAGTAACTATGTACAATATCATTTACATAGAGGGTCAGTGTATATAACGTTGTATTTTGTACAATTGTATCTCCATTATTTTTGCTTTGATTCTTATTAGGTTGTATCTGGGATGGGTTATCTTGTGTGTCTTGTTGGAATGAAGTAGTAGGTGTTTACTCAGGATGTGGTATGATTGTGTTCAGGGCTTTCATATTCTTTTAGGTTTCCAAAATGCAGAGACAACAGATGTGTTTTGACTTTTTTTGGAAAGTGGAGAGGTTATCAATGGATCTTATGCTTACTGGAAGATTGTTCCATAGAGTGGGGGAGAAGTGGGAGAAAGCTCTATTGTTGGTCATTTTTTCTGGATTTCCTAAATTTTGATAGAATGGATAGTTTGTTTATGGAACAGTCTCGTTGGCTGCAAATTTTGTTATCTTTAGTTATGTGAGTGGAGAAGTGAGAAGGGCAATGTCTTTGAGTTTGAAGGTGGTGACGAGTGTTTGGTACTGTATGCGGCTATGGATTGGAAGCCAGTGAATGTGGTATAATATTGGTGTAATGTGCTCTATTGAATTGCTGTTTGAGGTTATCCTAGCTGCAACATTTTGGGCTGACTGTAATTGTCTTATAGTTTGTTTAGGTAGGCCCTGTAGAGTGATATTGCAAAAGTCAAAATGGGGAGTTATAATGGTGTTGATAACAGATTTAAAGTCATGGGAGTGGAGGAGTGGGCGGAGTTGTTTCAACATTTTAAGTTTATATAGTAACATAGTAACATAGTAAATGCTGGCAGATAAAGACCAGCGTGGTCCATCTAGTCTGCCCAGCAATATGGCAGGAGTAGGTGCACCCCTTCCCATGTTTTTTAGAGAGTAGGTGCACCCCTACCCATGTCTTTGCTTAGTGATGCACCCACCAGGAGCAGGTGCACCCCTCCCCATAACTTTGTTTCTTTGTTTGTTTAGGGGTGAGCCCACCACTCCTCCCCCCATTGCTCCATTTAGGACACCCCCTATTTGTTGAGAAATTAGATGGTTCCGTTTATTTAGATTTAATCTTGTAAAAGATATTTTTCATTGTATGCTTTATGTTAGATAACATGTTGAGGGAGCTGTCAAGAATAACTCTGAGGTATTTTACCTTACTTTGGATAGCCATATTTGCACCTTGAATTGATATATGGGGAGGGGGGGGGGTGAAGCTTGAGTTCCTGGTTACATATAGGGCTTCGGTTTTGCTAAAGTTGATCATGAGGTTTTGGGATGTGAACCAATCAGTCACTTCTGAGAAGCAGTGATTTGTTGAAATGATGGATTGTTGGTGTTGAAGGGGATGTATATCATAATATTATCCGCATAAATATGATAATATACTTGGAATTTCTTGATTATGTAACAGATGGGCTAAAAGTAAATGTTAAACAAAAGTGCTGAGAGGGCAGAGCCTTGCGGGAGTCCTTGTTCTTCATTATAGGACTGGGATATGTGTGTGGGTCCATGTGTACTTACTGAGTTCTTTGTGACACGTATGAGGTGAACCATTGAAGTACTGTACCATTTATTCATATCTGTTGTAATCTGGTGAGCATGATGTGGTGATTTATACTATCGAAAGCGGCAGAGATGTCTAAGAAGAGGAGGAAATATTACTGTTTAGGGTTGTCAGTACCCCGTGTGATACGATCGAGCAGCACAGTGAGAAGGGTCGCTACACCATGATAGGGGTGAAATCCATATTGGTGTTCATCAAGGTCTGCAAAGGTATTGATATGATCCTGGAGCTGGATTTGTACTACCTTTTATATCAGCTTGGCCAGAAAAGGGAGGCTAGAAATGGATCTGAATGATCTGGGGTTAATTTTGTCCAGTGCATTGTTTTTCAGGATAGGGCATATTAAGGCATGCTTTAGGAGGGGAGTATGTATCCCTGTTGGAGGGAGAGATTCACAATATGAAGGATGAAGGGAGATAGTTTGGCTTTAGTCGCCTTTATCCAACATACTGGACAAGGGCCAAGATATGAGGTTGTGTAAAAGTAGGGACATTCTTTCTGTGCACATACTTTTAACATACATTTGCGCAATTAAATAACAGTCCTCTTCTGTGGCTAAAAGAGGCTTCACTTGTAGAAAATGCTTTCTAAAACTATCCCCTTAAAGACTTCCTTTGTGCTATGTAGCAATTGTCTTTGGAGTTATTCCTATGTTCCAGGCAACCTTTCTCTCAAATCAAAGTGTTCTGTTTAGTGTTTGATGCCATTGAATAAACACATTTGTTTCAGTAGCAGCCTTTCATGTGAACAGTGTTTATAGAAAACAGAATGGCATTAAAACATTTTTAGAACACAAATGTAATCCCTATTGAGAAATAAAAAGAAATCTGCATTTGTTTTGGCTAGAACCATTGACTCTTGCTTTCATTTGCTTACAATTTGTGCGCAATTGCCAAATGATATTTCAAAGCTTCTTGCATAGTATTGATGTTGCATATTAGCTGACATCACCTTGCTCTTGAATAATTATTATACAGTATGCCTTTATTGCTTTCCATTGAAATGCTTCTGTATAAGTCTTGTGCTCTTCATTAGAGGTGGGAAACAGCAAAAGCTTTGAAAAATAAGGAACTTCTTTGCTGCTGTTCCTCCTTGGCAGGTCTCTCATCAAAATTAACACATCACACCTGTGTAGGAGAGTCTTAGGGACATCATTAACACAATGAAAGAACAATGAAACCAATACTGAAAATCTGAATAGAAAATTCTATTTTGAGGAAATCAAGATGATGAACAAATCAGGTTGCTGTTAATTGAAAACTCTACCTAAAAGAATGGGGGCTAAAATTATGCTTTCTAGCCTACTTGTCGCCATACTCAGTATATTCAATCAATGACTATTGCATTGTATCTCCTAACAACTTAGGGCCAGTTACTAATGTGCGTTAAGGGAATACTGCATGTTATTTGCCAAATAACATGTGCTAGTTGACAAAAAATTACATACCACATGACTTTTTAGCATAACTCACGCTAAATAATTGTAATCCCTGTCAATCTGGAAGTCCCTAACAGTGGCTACTTGAAGCTAATTGAAAGACTGGGAAACAATTTCAGGGAGATAACTCTGTCCTTGCAGGCTTAACAGTCTGGGAATTTTAGGGTTCTAGGTCGGGACCAGTAAAACTGGGAGGCTTTTGGCACCTTAGATCTATTCATGCCTGTCTTCATTCACTACACTAATTCGGTCCAGGCCAGAATTGGTTGTTCTGAATCAAGAGCTTACTGAAAAATATTGCGGGATCACTAACAGCAGTAACGAAATGCTGGTGAAGCAAAAATCATTAGATAAGTCCAGTCACTCTTCTTCCATGGGGACTGTCCTTGAGATAGGGACCCCCCTCTTCTTCCCACTTTTCTTCAGAGTACCTGGTAGAGTTGGATACTGATATTGGGTGTTGGATGTAATCACAGATCTTCCATCCCATAAGCCTTATTCCAGCGGATGTAAATCACTGTATCCTTTCCTTCCTTTCTTTTCCAGGATCAGAGATTCCCTGCTAATCCGTCTCTAAGATTTCTCCTCTCCTTCTTCCTCCTTCACTTCTTAATGTGTAGGGCAGTGACCTAAGCTGCCCTTGTCACTGCTTCTGCTGTTTGATTTCCTGGCTGAACTGGCCAAGAACCTCTTCTTCTCCCTTGTGGTGCCAGAGGCACTTGCTCCTGTGATACAATGACTATACCAGCCAAAGACAAGTAACTGCCTCTGGGCTGGATATTTAGGCCGGTTTGAATTTCCCTCTCAGAGAAGTCTCTCCCAGCATTAGGTCACTGGAATTAGAGAATCCTTCCCTGTACTGGAAATTACAAGGACTATAAAAGATCACAGTGGAATATTTGAGCCACTAGAGGTTTCTGCACTCAAGCAAGGCAGAACCTCAAAGATACATAATTAGATGCAAAGCACCATATTACAAGCATACTAACATAGTATATGACAATAGATAAAGACCAGTATGGTCCATCTAGTCTGCCCAGTAAAGTGGCTAGAGTGGTTGTAACTGTAACTCCGAGCGGGTCACCCCCCTCTAGGCCTGTGTTTACAGTTGTACCTGCTGCTCCATGCACGTCCGCCTCCTTTTATTTATTGAAGTAGGAAAGATATTTAAGTTTGCTTTGATTTCATCCTCTTGCTATAAAGGATCCACTGTATCTGTCCCATGCCATTTTGAATTCCGTCGCTGTATCCTTCATTGGGATGGCATTCCAAGCATCCACCACCCTTTCAATGAAAAAGTATTTCCTGATGTTGTTGTTAAGTTTACCACCTTGCAGCTTCATCGTATGCCCTCTAGTTTTACAACTTCCCCTTCTTTGAAAAAGGTTTGTTCATTTATACCCTTTAAATATTTAAAAGTCTGTATCATATCTCCCCTGTCCGTATACATATTCAGGTCTTCAGATCTTTTCTCATGCGTCTTCTGGTGCAGGCTCCAAATCATTTTGGTTTCCTTCCTCTGAACCATTTTAAGTCTTTTTATATCCTTTGTGAGATATGTTCTCCAAAACTGAACACAGTACAACAAGTGAGGCCTCCCCAATGACTTGTACAGGGGCATTAATACCGCCTCCTTTCTGCTGGTTCATCCTCTCTGTATGCAGCCCAGCATCCTTCTGGCTTTGGCTACCACCTTGTCGCATTGTTTTGCCACCTTGAGATCCTCAGACACTAGCACTCCAAGATACTTCTCCTGGTCCATGCACATCAACTTCTCTCCCCCTATCACACACAATTCCTTTGAAGTTCTGTATCCCAAGTGCATGACTCTGCACTTCACATTACATCCTAACTGCCAAGCATTAGACCATTCTTCTAGAGTCCACTCTGTTGTAAACGTTTGTGTCATCTGCAAAAAGGCAGACTTTTCCATTCAGTCCTTCCACGATATCACTCACAAATACATTGAACAGTTTTGGTCCCAGGACCAATCCCTGAGGCACACCTCTATGCACATTCCTTTCTTCTGAGCGAGTTCTGTTTACCACCACCTTCTGTTGTCTGTCAGTCAACCAATTTCTGATCCATTTCGCCACCTTGGGACCTACCCCCAAGCTGCTCAGTTTATTGATAAGCCTCCTATGAGGAACAGTATCAAAGGTTTTCCTGAAATCTAGGTATATCACATCCATCTTATGCCCTTGATCTAGTTCTCTGGTCACCCAGTCAAAGAACTCAATCAAATTTGTTTGGCACAATCTTCCCCTGGTAAAAGCATGTTGCCTCGGTTTCCAGAAAATTCACTATTCTTTCTTTCAAGAGCACCTCCGTTACTTTTTCCACCATTGAAGTAAGGCTTACCAGCCTATAGTTTGTCACCTCTTCCCTAATAGCACTTTTGTGAAGAGGTATCGCATCAACCCTTCTCCAGTTCTGATGACCCTCTCCCATCTCCAAGGATCTATTAAAAACATCCTTTAAAGGCCCTGGCATAACCTCTCTAAGCTCTTTCAGTATCCTGTGGTACAACGGCTATTTTAGCCATTTTGCATATTATTATGCAAAATGAATAATGTAGTTTGTGTTTATCTTTACTCTCAGGGAGTTTCTGAACAGAATTACCCTCTCACTCCTGATCTCTTTTGCCTACAACTCCCACACTCATACCACAATCAGCTTTACATAAAACTCCCAACTCCCCACACCCTACTGATTCCTTGGCACCTACCGGCCAGTGGAGCGAGGCAAGAGTGATTCCTGGACACTCCTGTACGGGACGTTCCAATTTTCAAAATGATGGTCAAAGGCCCCTAGTGGTAGTCTCATATCCTAGTTCTACAGGTGCTCCTTTTGCCTTAACCCTCCGTAGCTTTAGGCAAACATAGATTGTGAGCCCTTCGGGGATGAGGGAAATATATATATACAGTAACCGAATGTACACCACTTTGACTTGTAGAAAAGCGGCATATAAGCCTAGCTAAATAAATAAATAAATAGAAATTAATAGGGGGTTAAGCTTCTAATGAAGTGAACAAACAGTACCACGGGATAATGATTTGTGTGGTTAATGTTACTGTGGCAAAAGAGTGCATTTTAGTATACCTTAGTAACTAAGTCCATATTTCTATGTTTCTATGATTGAGATGTTTAAATACCTCCGTGGCATAAATGTTCAGGGAGAGAGCCTCTTTCAATTGAAAGCAAGTTCTGCTACGAGGGGACATGGGATGAGGGTGAAGGGAGATAGATTCAGGAGTAATATGCGGAAATATTTCTTTACGGAAAGAGTAGTGGATCCGTGGAATAGTCTCCCAGTGGAGGTGGTAGAGATGAGGACAGTAACTGAATTCAAAAAAGCATGGGACCAACACAGAGGATCTCTAAAGGTAAAAAGGGGACTGTTGTAGTTGTTATGGAAGGACAGACTAGATAGGCCATGTGGTCTTTTTCTGTCGTCATATTTCTATGTTTCTAACTAATCCCCTTAAAGGTATGTTTTAGCATTTTATCTCTACTGAACCCTGAAATTCAACATGAGCTAAGCAAAAGGGGAGTGGGTCACTAATTAAGCACAATTAAAGATAATTAAAAGAAGTAAGTCTTCTGTTAGTGAAAACAAATTCATATTTAACTCCTTGATTATTAAAAATCTAATTTGCTTAGTACATTGTCTAGTCTGTTTTTAAAAAGTAATATGTTCTATGTGATAACTTAAATAAAGTAGCAAATAGCCCCGTGTGCTAAAATGTGTTAATGAGCATAAACTAGTTTGCAGAGGCAGTGATGCAAATCTATACTATTGAGGTAGTGAAATGCAAAAGTATGCAAAGCAACTGATTACCTATTAGGGCAGCAACAATTACATTAAAAAACAGAAAATAATACAAAATATTAATTCATTAAACTTACCTAATCCCCAGGTAGAAAGGTTTTACAATAGTGTCTGCATTAATATAGGTTCTTTTCATGTATGTGTTTTACAGTCTGGGATAATGCATACCTCATTTCTCATTTCTATCTCATTAAGACTGACCATTAATACACACATAAAATAACTATATTTATACATGTTGTTGGCAATGTTTATACAATTTAGTTTTTTTGCTCCTTAATTTGAACTAAAATACACTTATTTATTTATTTAGCTGCCTTTATATCCCGCTTTTCACCAGGTCAAAGCGGTTGGGGGATACATTTAACATGAGGGGATATGAGACACATAGACTAATACTTACAGGGAACATGGGCAATGGAGGGTTAAGTGGCTTGCCCAAGACCACAAGGAGCACCTGTGGGACTAGAAACCCCAGTCCTTCCGGCCCAAGGTTGCTGTCCTCTAGTGGGATTTGAACCACCGACCTTCCGGCCTGTAGTACCTTGCCCCAACCACTAGGCCACTCCTCCCTCCCTCTATCCCATATCCCATATCCTGACTTATCAGGCCCTTAAATGCAGAACAGCTTTTTTGCCTATAAACTGAATATGAGGGGGAAAAAATTTGGAAAGTACAAACTGCCTGCATGTACATAAGAACTGCCATACTGGGTCAGACCAAAGGTCCATCAAGCCCAGTGTCCTGTTTCCAACAGTGGCCAGTCCCGATCACTAGTACCTGACATATCCCAAACGTGCCACAATGACCTTTCACAGTTTCAGTCCATTCTTTTCTAGTAACCGAGGTATCCGGATGCCAATCCCTTGCCAGCCAGCGGCCTTGTCGGCCTGACCCCCTCCCCTTCCAACCCCCCTCCCCACCGATTGTCACCCACACAAAACACACGCACACTGGAAAATTGGTAACAATGATTTTCCTGGTCGCAGCTTTATTAAATGTATTATAAAACCGGCCCCAACATGGGCCAACACAACATTCATAAATCCCAACATCTGCACCCCCCCCCTATTTCCGGATGATGCCACCCCACCAGCCGTTTCTAGCAAAGTGGTGCATCATCCACCCCCCATTTCCCCTACCACCCGCCTCGCCATGTTATTAGCAAAGGCCGGCAAGGTGCCTTCCACCGGGCAGAGACACCAACCGTGATGTATCTCCCAACCAAGGAGCACTGCCGCTCCCCTGCAAAGTGGCATCAGCCTCAAATGCCGCGCCGGGTAAGTGAGCACCAGCTCACTACCCCGCCTGCCCGCCATAACGGCGCAACCGCAACACCCCCCCCTACCCAGCTGCAACAAACCCAAACTGAATACAATTGTAAATTATTTATTTATTTTTGTTTGTTTTGTTCTTTTTTTTTTTTTTATGTTTTATTACCTATGGGAGGGCGGGAAGGGACACCTTTTCTTCCCAGCGCGGAACGAGAAAGAGGGAGATCACACGCCGCGATCTCCCTCTCATGCTGAGACCACGCCCCCTCGGCCGGCCCAGCACCAATAGCCAGCCACCCCCACGCCGACGTGCTGCTGGCTCCGGTATCCCCTATACGCCGCCTCCATGCTGCCCCCCCCCTGCTTACAGCGCACTACTGCCGCAAGGGGTTTTGGCCCCGGGGACCCGGTTACATACCGGCCTCGGGACCCTGCCCTGCGGCGCGGTGCGTTTTCTTCTAACTCATTAGTCAAAAAGGAGAACTCATGCATATATAGTTGAAGACCGCCATTTCTGTTCTGATAACTGCCCATCCTCAGTGCAGCGAAAAGCATGAGTATTCCACAGTGTGCATACTTCTAAGCACTAGAGGCATTCCCAAGTTTGGTCAGAGGAGGAAACGATATGCATAGTTTTGTATAATCAAAACTATGTGTATTGTTTTCAATGGAAATGTTACCCACAAAGAAACAGGCACAAATCTCTGCTGGTAATTTTTATGGTACTGCAGGTAAAAACTGCCCAGGCGATTCATAACTGCTGATTTATTTATCCACACCATCTGTATCTGGAAAAGGCCATTCCAAATTTGCAGTAATTTTGCCTAGTGTTTTGCAAATTCCAGATTAGTTGGTTATTCAATGATAGCCATTTTCCATTAGGTCAAACAGGGTCTCCCTTCCTCACCAGAGGTTTTTTTTTTAAATATTTCCTGCACCTCACTGAGTCTGTAGCACAGTGGTTCTCAACCCAGTCCTCTGGTACCTCCAAGCCAGTCAGGTTATCAGGATAGCCACAATGAATATGCATGAGGGAGATCTGCATGCATTGCTTCCATTGTATGCAGATCTATCTCATGCATATTCATTGTGGATACTCTGAAAACCCAACTGGACTAGGGTCCCAGAGGACTTGGTTTGGAAGCACTGCAAGTGTAGCACAATCCCTTTCAGTTCATTTGTGCAGAATTAAACTCACATTGATGATAATTGTATTTTTTCTTCTTTTTTTCAGGGGATGTATATCAAATCAACATATGATGGGCTACATGTTATCACTGGAACAACTGAAAATGTAAGCTATGTTAATCCAATACAACATCTAGCATTCATTCTATAGCCTATATACTTTGTAAGGTGTGTGGATAAAAAAGTCTTCTGTTGCTTTAAATTTGTTGAAGTTTTTAGTGAGCTTTTCCTTAAATTTAACCAATAAGGCTAACAAACAAAAACAAAAGATAGAAAAGTAAGCTATTATGACAAATGCAAATAATTAGAGACATGATAATTTATTTATTTTATTTATTTAGTGTACACTTATATCCCGCTACTTCCAGCGATCAGCAGCAGTTTGCTATAATTTATTTATTTTTATTTTATTTATTTTACATTTCTTATATACCGCACTATTTACGATCAGCGCGGTTTACATAAAACAAAACAGAATCCGACAATGAACAAGAGTCAGGTCATTACAATGAACAGGAGCAATCAACTTGGATAACGGGGGAAACTATGTACTATAAAACCCATGTCTTTAGTTTATAAAATAAACAACTTCCGTTTTATACATTGTTCACAATTTTCCAAGAAGAAATGCAATATTTTAGATATTTGAAGTATAGTTCCCCCAAAATATATCATGGGACATTTTTCTTTCATTTTGTACTGATTAATAAGTTTTCTAAAGTCTATCCTCTCTTTAAGAAATTAGTATGTAAGACTGACATTATGCCACTCTAAATCTCAGCCAGTTGGTCATTTTTATCTGAACAGGTGCTGTCAGGTCAAATATTTGCTTTATATTATGATTCTTTTCAAAAGGCATTTTCAATATAGTTGCACCATTTCTTTTAGACCTTCCTGGATTTTCCAATAAATATATTGCATAAAAGTTATGTTGAATACATGTGAGATTTCTCAAAACCAAGGTTTGCTCGGCAACGTTATCATGGTAGAATTCTGTACCGTGTGCTCTTCTTTTAATTGGACCAATAGCTAATGTGAGTCTTAATCAAAAGAGTCAGGTAAACTAGAGACATTGAGCCCAATATTTAAAGGGGCTTATCAAGGTAGCAGTAACTGCAATCCGAATAAGTCATGCTGAGAGAGATATTCAGCAGCGCATTTCAGATCCAGATTTTCAGCGCTGCAATCCTGATAACTATCCAGATAATCTATCCAAAAAGCTGTCCTAGGTGTTATCTAGATAGCGGCTGACTATCACCACTATCTGGATAGTACCTGTCACTCATTGCAACATCCAGTTATTCAGCATCAGCCACTGTCGGGATACTGATGCTGAATTTTTGGATATTTTTACCCATGCCAGCAGGTGTTTAAAAAACATAAGAACATAAGATATGCCATACTGGGTCAGACCAATGTCCATCAAGCCCAGTATCCTGTTTCCTACAGTGGCCAATCTAGGTCATACGTACCTAGCAGTTTCCCCAAAAGACACAGGTTCCGCAATGCTTGTACTGGGTCAAGCATTGATATCCTGGGTCCCTTCTTAATAATGGTTTATGGACCTTTCCTCCAGGAACTTGTCCAAACCTTTTTTAAACCCAGCTACACTAACAGCCTTTACTACATCCTCTGGTAACAAATTCCAGAGTTTGATTACACGTTGAGTGAAAAAATATTTTCTTTTATTAGTCTTAAATAGTTTACCCTGTAGCTTCATTGCATGTCCCCCAGTCTTTCTCTATTCTGATAACGTAAACAATCGATCTACGTTTACCCGTTCCACTCCGTTCATTAATTTATAGACTTCTATCATATCTCCCCTCAGCCGTCTCTTTTCCAGGTTAAAGAGCCCTAACCATTTTAGCCTTTCTTCATAGGAGTATCCTTCCATCCCCTTTACCATTTTGGTGGCTCTTCTCTGAACCTTTTCTAATAATGCTTTATCCTTTTAAGATACGGCGACCAGAATTGCACACAATATTCAAGGTGTGGTCTCACCATGGAACGATATAGAGGCATTATAATATCTTTTGTTTTATTTTCCATTCCTTTCCTTATGATACCTAGCATTCTATTTGCTCTCTTGGCCGCCGCTGCACACTGGGCCGAGGATTTTAACATGTTATCCACAATGACGCCTAAATTTTTTTCCTGGTTGGTAGTTCCTAATGTGGAACCTTGCATCGTGTAACCATAGTTTGGGTTGTTCTTCCCTAGGTGCATAACTTTGCACTTGTCCACATTAAATTTCATCTGCCATTTTGATGCCCAGTCTTATTTATTTAACATTTATTATATACCGCCTTTTATGATATCAAGGCGGTTTACATAGTCTTCCAATTTATCAAGATCCTCTTGCAATTTTCCACAATCCTCTTGGGTTTTAACAACTTTAAATAGTTTTGTGTCATCTGCAAATTTGATAACCTCACTCATTATTCCCTTTTCCAGGTCATTTATGAATATGTCAAAAAGCAGCAGACCCAGCACAAATCCCTGGGGTACACCACTATTCACCTTTCTCCATTGGGAAAATTGGCCATTTAGCCCTAAACACCGACCACCATGGGTTTAATATCAGCCTGGTTTGTTTTTTCAGGTATTTTTTCACCAAATAAAGATAATTTTAGAATTGTGTTCTTGATGTAAAACCTGTTTTGACACCTAGAAAGTACATTATGCAAGTGGCTAAAACGGATAATGGAAAACAAACATGTTCAGAATATCACAAGAACAGGAACACAGGCAAGAATACCATATAAAGCTCAAAGAGAGAGAGAAAGAAAGAAGGATAGCACAACCATGGGCAGAAGAAAAAACGGCTGAAGATGCAAACCAAGTGACAAGACTTTTCACAAATACATTGAGAAGAGAAGAAATTCCAGAGATGTGGAAAGGACAAGGAAAAAGCATAAAATCTAAGCACACACTATTCACAAAAGAAAGTGGACAAAACTAAGGGAATGGATGAGATACATCCCAGGATACCGAAGGAACTGAGAGAGATCCTGGTGGGTCCTCTTAAGGAAATGGGGAAAGTTCTATGGGATTGGAGGAGGACTGATTTGATCCCTTTTCATAAAAGTGGTAACAGAAGAGGTGGGAAACCACAGGCTGGTAAGCCGGAGCTCGCTGGTCGGAAAAATATTAGGGATGTTACTGAAACTTAGGATAGTAAACATTCTACAATCCTGTTGCAAGACCCGAGGCAACATAATTTTACTACGGCAGATAATAGCAAATGAATCTAATTGATGTCTTTGACTGGGTGACCAGAAAATTAGATTGAGGGGATGCGCTGGATGAGTTCTACTTGAATTTCAGCAAAGCCTTCGATACTGTTCCCCATAGAAGGCTCATGAATAGACTGAACAGCCAGAACATAGGACTCAAGATAATGAACTGGATTAGAAACTGATTGACTGACAGATAAGAGAGGGTGATGGTAAATGGAATTCACTTGGAGGAAAGAAAGGTGCACAATGCAGTGACTGTGGCCAATTTTGTTCAAGTGATGTAATCAAAGGATTAGAAGGAAAGGTTTACCTTTTCACTGATAACACAAAGATTTGCAAGAGAGTGGACATCCTCGAGGGAGTAGACAGCATAAAAAGTGATCTACAAGAATTACAAAATGGGCTAATGTTGATAATTAAGATTCAAAGTGAAGATGTGTAGCGTGATGCATTTGGTGTGTAAAACTCCAAAGGAGCTGTGTGTAATAGGTGGTGAGAGGCTCATGTGCATGGACCAGGAGAGGGATCTAAGGGTGTTGGTGTCTAAGAATCTTAAGCTGGTGAAACAATGTGATAAAGCAGTGAATAGGACCAGAAGATTGCTCTGCTGCATAGAGAGGGGTATAACCAACAGAAAGGAGGAGACAATAATTCCCCTGTGTAGGTCACTAGTGAGGTCTCACTTGGAGTACTGTGTTCAGTTTCGGAGCTCGTATCTCACTAAGGCCCAATTCTGCAAGGCAACTTGTGGGGCTGCATGTCCACAGCGGGATGTGCAGCTCCACAAGCTGTCCTGCTCGTATTCCCACACAGGCTCTCCCCGCACGGCTAGAGCAACAGTATGGAGAGAGCTGGCGGGGGGCAGAGTGAGGGGCAGGCTGAGGTGGCAGGACATAGAGGGCCAATTCAGGTCACAGTCCTGTATGTCCTGTGGGGTCAAGGGGAATGTGCTGCTTATTCCATCTCAAAGGTGGAATAAGCAGCTTTGACCGGGCGATCAGTGCCAGAACCCCCCCCCCCCCAGAGGCCGGGGCCAGGGGCAGGTAGGTCACTGCCACCCGATCCTGGCCCCGGCTGCCCAGCCTTGGGTCAAGCGGTGGGGAAATACATGGTCAGTGCCATGGGAGTCAGGGGAGCCTGAAGAGAGGATGTCCCCGCAGGTCTGCTATGGCACACCAGGTCGCCTCAGGGCCCGATCCTGCACCCACGGGATCATCTGGTTCCCATGGTGCAGAATCGGGTCCAAACAGGCCCATCCTACTTGGGACTGTCCAGATATGCCCCTTAGCGAATCGGGCTCTAAGGATATAAAAAGACTTCAAGAGGTTCAGAAGATACTAACTATAATGATATGAGGTCTGCACGAAAAGATGCATAAGAGAAGACTCGAAGACCTGAATATATATGCCCTAGTAGAGAGGAGGGACAGGGAAATATGATACAGATGATTCATTACTTAAGAAGTATTAATGAACAAATCTTTTCCAAAGACAGGAAAACTATAAAACCAGATAGTTGCTTCCAAACTGTTTGGCAGATAAGGGAGCACGCCAATCCTAGAAGCCTTTACCCAGAGTTCCTCTGAGCTCCTGGATTTAAAAGTTTCAGGGTTCATTCCTGAGAAGTACAAGCAATACAGGCAGCAATATCAATGAAGTTTCTGGCATTTGACACCCTCACAGTCACCCCTCTAAATAAGAGTGCAGGCATGGTTTCTCTCATCATGTGGGTAGGCAAATAAAAGGATTCCCCATGTAAAAAGAGAATTTGCCTAAAACTAAAAAAAATCCAGAGGACATGTCTGAAGGGTTCCATAAAGAGGATGTGTCCTCATAAAAAAGGACTGATGGTAGCTTTAGAAGGCAATAGCAGCAAGGAATGAGCTACACTGTCTGGTCTGAGCCTGGGACAACTATCCTACTCAGTTAAGAAGCATGGACTGTATTGCCCTCCCAAGTAAGCACAATATCATCTTAAGTAAGCTTGGAAGTGCCACTCGAGCAATGATTGGGATGCTTTTTTTATCCCCACATACTGTCAATGCAGCTTTTAGAGCATCTCCAGTTCATGCTGGTCTGAGGAACAGGAACCAGATATAGGAGTCAAACAAAGGCTACAAAGAAAATATTTCTGCTGGACCACTGGGCAGTCCTCGACCAGCTTTCTTCTCATTGTAATAGTCCTGAATAAGGCAACAAAATCACAGTATATCTCCAGCCATTCTTTACCTCACTTAAAAAATACTTTTTAATCCCAAATAGGGTTGTCAGTTGAGGCCAATTTATTAGTTCTTTCCTGTTAAAGCTAATATCATCATTATAAACCACAAATCAACTATTCCAGGGGTTTCCTCTTACTTTTTAAACACTATCCCCCGATCTAGCCCGTTCATTGCATCGAGGGTCCTTTCCAAGAAGCTAGATACTGTGGCTCCTTCTGGAATCTGCTATGTACGTGTAATCCTTGCACCATGTGGGCAGGGAAGGCATGGTAGCTAGTCCAGAGTCCCCTTTCCTGTGGCTGAATTTCCTCTCGGGACCCTGATGCCTCTTCTGCTGAACAAGGTACAAAAAAGCTGCCTCTCTGTGAGATTACAATATATGCTCACAATAGACGTTCCCAGAGGCTGGGGATGGAAAGAAATAGTTATGGTTATTTCAAAG
This sequence comes from Ichthyophis bannanicus, assembly GCA_033557465.1. Lineage (NCBI taxonomy): Eukaryota > Metazoa > Chordata > Amphibia > Gymnophiona > Ichthyophiidae > Ichthyophis > Ichthyophis bannanicus. The sequence goes on from CM066036.1 coordinate 190,295,171, forward strand.
AGATAGAGGAATAGTGAGAGAACATTAGATGAGAATAAGGTAGTAAGCAAAATGTATTTGTATGTTGGGGCAGGGTAAGTGAATAATGAAAAAAACTTTAGACCCCATTTTGTTTAGAAGTTTGGAGAAAAACGTGAGTAAATGCAATGCAATACGATCAACCAGTTTAGAACAAAAATGTACAATCACTTTTCATAACTGACCACACAAACAATTCCCTTTTCTGTTCTTGGTGTTCATTAATGTGGCCCACCCAATGCTTCAGGAGGAACTGTGCCTACAAATATACCTCACTTCAGTTAGGTGCAAGTAGCCCCTACTGAGCATCTGTCACTGTGGCGTCTTCTCTTAATGTTCTAGCCCAGGGGTGGGCAACTCCGGTCCTGGAGGGCCACAGACAATTGAGGTATTCATGATGTCCCTAATGAATATTCATGGCCCTATTTCCATACAATGGAAGGCAGTGGATGCAAATAGATCTCATGAATATTCATTAGGGACATCATGAAAACCTGACTGGTCTGCGGCCCTCCAGGACCGGAATTGCCCACCCCTGTTCTAGCCAAAGAGGTGGTGAAGCAAGTTTAGGTCTCACCACTGGTTGCTTCACATGATGCCCTTGCTGCTGGGTTGGTATCTTGGTCCATTGTGTAGATCCAAGTCCCTTGGAGGTCTGCTGTGTTCTTATGCTGTGGGCAGTCATGCCCTCAGGTCCCTCAACGCATCTGACTAGCTATCAAAAATTACAAAACTCCTCTCTAGGCCCTAACCAAAGTAGGTTTGCCTTTGGTATATGCATTGATTTTTAACTGTATACTAGTTAAACTGGAAAGTAAACTAAACTAGAGTACTCTGTCTCTAACATTGTTGTCCCTAATAAGAAGGAGATTTGCAGCTACTGTGTCTCCTAGATGGAGGGAATTCTAAGGATCTAAGCAGCTCCGTCAATGCTTCAGAGGTTCTCATGCAGCCGCTGTCCTTCTGCCTTGGTGTCTGTCCTCTTCCAGGCTTTGGAGGTTGGTTGTCTCTCTTAGCACAGCTCAGGCCATAGTCTCTCTGCAGGCTATCTCTGCTCTGGTTTTGGTCTGATGGGCAATCTCTGACAGCCTTTTACCAGGATCTGCTTTCTCCTTTCAGGTGCCTCACTGAGGATGAAGTCCTGGCTGATCTCTGCTCTAGTTCTTGTCTGACTTCCTTCATTTCTCTGCTCTCTGGGCATCTTGTCTCTCGTTTCTCTTCTCTGCGGAGGGAGGATTGAGGGCCTCTTTTTCTCACTTCAGCACAGCTCCTCCTCCTATCATGAGCTTTCTCTTCTGTGCACATGGACCCTTTGATCTTCTGCTCATGTGCTTAGCTCTTCCGCACCTGTCTGCAAGTGACCTCCGTGCTTCCTTATGGCAGATTTGTAGCCATACATGTCTGTCCATCGCCTTCTTTTCTTCTCTGTCTGAACCTTATATGGCCTGTGAATTCACTCTTCCTCCTGTCGTGGTGATGGGGGGGGGGGCAGGCAAGGGTTTTCTTGCTCCTCTTCTGTCAGCCCTTTTCCTCTCCTAGGGTTCCAGGGGACGTCTTCCTGTGTCCAGCCTCCTAAGGGATGGGGGAGGGAACTCTTTTTTCCTCTGGCTTGATGTCAGCACTGGAGTGGGAACTTTTAACCTTATGCTCTGTTCCTATAGGATAGGGGTTCCCAAACCTGTCCTGGGTTTTCAGGATATCCACAATAAATATGTATGAGAGATTTGCATAAAGTGGAGGCAGTGCATGCAAATCTCTCATGCATATTCATTGTGGATATCCTGAAAACCCAACTGGCTGGGAGGCAGGTTTGGGAACCCCTGCTATAGGGGCTCTGCAGGGCTGGACTCCCTTGCTACTGGGCTGTCCTGGCTTTGGTACTGTCTTTCCCCTTTTCTTGCTGGAGTTGCTGTCTGGATCCACACTACTTGGGGCTGCTACTGGGGATCTGCGCTCCCTCTCCAGGTAATTTAAAACAATTTTCCCTTGTTTATATATGCATGTTAACCAATTGGTGTCACCAGTGTGCATTGGCCAAGAATTCCTGCCCTCCAGGATCCATGACACTACCTTTGCAGCATCCTGCAAATGACCTGGAGAAGAGAAACCAGGCCCATTGTACAGCAGCACACAACACTCTCACTGAGTCACACGGCCTGTCTTCAATTTCATCCTTGATTTTTTTGGAAGGTGGGGGTTGCTTTTTGCTTTTAATTCATATTGCTTTGGCTTGGACATTTGACCTCACCACTTGTTTTATTGTTCAGCTGCAAATTTTCCACTATCTTGTTGAGTTTTCTTCATATTTTCAGTGAAGAGGCTAAGTCCTGGTAGGCCTGATTTACGCTCTGGCAAACATAATAAATGCAGGAAAAATTGTTCCTCTAATTTTTTGTTTTATGTTTCAATAATTAGTATGTACTGTAATATGTTTTACAAATTACTAGGAAATCAGATAAATAATATGGTAAACAATAAAAATGAGGTTTTGGTTTGTTTTTTCAATGTAATGAACTTTAGTTGAAATTGTGAGTTTCTTTTACGGAAATTAGACTAATAAAGGGTTTGGTTTGGTTTTCATGCTGATAATTGCTGAGTACTCTGTGTTCCTGTGCTTGAGGGTATTATTAAAGAAAGAATTGCAGGTGGCCTTTTTTGCTTGCTGTGCTTAGAAATGTTTATAGAAAATATTTCGAGAGCTGTGAAATTTCTTCAGATTTCGCAGAGCATAGTTTGTATCACATTCTCTACTGTACAAGATTTTCAAAGGATGTTGATATTACGGAAGGTTTGCTAGCTGTCTGTCATTTTGAAATTAGAAAAAATAAAAGTAATTGCATACCAAAATGCTGATAAGTGTGGACCATATCATTCACGATAGATTCACTGTAGCTTTATAGAGTTTTCAGGCCACATGTGCGTTCAGACTGGGCACCTTCAACCTCTTTCTAATTTAATGAGCAGTTGATTGACGATTGTTCTTTTTTATCAGTTGTCTCACCTTGGAAGGAAGTGCCACTAATAGGATCCAGTGTGGCCTGACTGGCAATCAACTTTGTGTTTTCACTAGCTATATATTAACAAGTGCTCTTGGTATAATTCACCAAAGACTGAAAATCTTGCACTAGAAAGGATAGACCAGAGAGTCAAAATGAGAAACCGCTACAAAGAGGTTCATATTGAAATCCAAATATATGTTGATACTGAGACTTTCTAAATACAATCAAAAGCACCTGCTATCTGGATAAGTGCCGTTGGCCAAGCCTATCCAGTGATTTTCCACAGCACTATCTAGATTGTGCTGCTGAAATTAATTATTGACCGTCTTGGCATTATCCAGGTAGTCAATCAAATACGAATCCTCTTCTAAGTGCACAGCAGAACTGAAACAGTTATGTTTGCTGGGCCATTATTTCTCTTTAACTAGCCAACTACTTGCTAGAACTTAACTTGGCCCATTTAAATTTTTTAATTCTTCAATTTTCCAAATAATCTTATGTTTTGTGTGTCTTTATAATTCAACTATAACTAAAATGTCCACAATCTACTTCCTCTTTAATTATCCTCAGGAAAAATTTATTTAACAGGTTTTATGTACCACTTTATCATTTTAATCAAAGCGGTTTACATTGAAACTTGGTAATATACATTAAACAGGGAGATTGATAACTTGGATTTTTCTGAGGCATGGAGGGTTAAATGACTTGCCCAAGGCCACAAGGAGTGCTAGTGGGAATCAAATCCTGGTCTCTGGATTCCCATGTTAGTGTTCTTAACCATTAGGCTACTCCTCCACTCCAGAGTCCAGAGTCTGGACTCTGAGTCCAAAATCTCAGAGTCCAGACCCAACGCTGTGTTTGAAACAACCAAATTTGTTCTGAGACAGGGAATAGAGAATCAAATTTTTCTGGTTTTTACTTATCTGTCAACTGTTTTTCTTCCTAAACAGCGACTTTTGATTGGCTGTATTGTATGGTGTCGTGGCTGAATTCACATCTTGATAAACACTGTGCTGACTGCTTTCAAAATGGCTACGGCAGAGCGAACAAATTTGTTAGTTGAAAAGACAGCATTTTGTCAGGCTGCTTTTGATATTTTTCCTGAGGATAATTAAAGAGGCAGTGGATTGTGGACATTTAAGTTATAGTTGGTTTATTAACACACATAAAGGGGCATGTTTACTAAAGGTTAACATGTGTTAATGAAATTAATGCGTGTTAAGTGCCACTGTGCACATAAAAATAAAAGGACTCAGGGTCATCCTGAGGCACGAATAGCGGAGATGGACGTCCATCCCCATTATTTGTGACTTTTCCTGGTTCTGTTTACTTCCCCGTCATCTTGTATGGGGAATATAGATGGGGGCGGGAAAGGAGCGGATTGGGGACAACTTTAGGACGGGCAGTGTGCAGTCATTGGCCCCAGACATACAGGGCCGATTCTAATATTGGCCCTGTACATATGGGGCCAATGACTTGCATGGGGAACTTATTCCACCTCCGAGGTGGAATAAGGTCCCCTATTCAGCAGGGGACAGCAGGCCAGGGGTGCGGATGGGTGGTGGGGGGCCAAGAACATTCCACGCAATCTGACCCTGGCGTTAAGAGGCTATATCGGGGGTCGGGCTGTGGGTAATTCGCTTCTGGAGCCAGCAACCGAGGATTGTAACTCTTCAATGGAGCTGCGGTATCATGGCAACCGGATATCATGGCACTGTGGCTCCATTGAAGAGCCTTGACTGAGTTAACCGGGGAAGGCCTGTACATGCAGGCTGGATGGAATCGGGGTCCCGGCCTGCACATACAGGCCTGTTTGTGATTCTGATCCTGTGGAGCTAGACGTGCTGCGCATGATCAGAATCGTGACTCCCTCTGTGCGTCCAGTTCCGGCTGGATGCATAGAGGGCCCGGATGCATGGGATGGAATCGGGCCTACTGTGGGCAGTTAATGTGTGTTAAATCCTTTAGTAAACATGCCCCAAAATGTGGTGATATTATTGGAAAATTTAAAAATTAAAACATGAAAATGGACCAAATTTATTTCACAGAATGGAGCTTAGGGCCATATATCTGCCGGGAGACCCAAACATACTGACAGACAGGCTGAGCCAAGTCCTTCAGCCACACAAATAGATGCTGAACAAAGATATAGTGGCCCACATCTTTCAGAAGTGGGGCACTCCCTCAAAAGACCTGTTTGCCACTCCACGAAATTCCCAGATAGATCAGTTCTGCTCCAGAGCAGGATCCCACAGTGGACAGGTGTCGGATGTGTTCCTCCTGCAGTGGGGGGAAGGTCTTCTGTATGCTTCCTTTCCAATACCTCTCATAGCAAAAGCCCTAATGAAGCTCAGGACAAACAGAGGTATGATACTCATCATACTGTACTAGCCCAGACAGCCCTGATTCTCACTCCTGCTGCAGCTCTTCACGCAGGAACACCTCCAGCTCGGCCATGTTCTGGACCTCATTTTGCAGGATGACAGTAGGATGCTACATCCCCCAATATCCTGTCCTTGGCCCTCACGGCATGGATGTTGAGAGGCTAGTCCTGTCAAAGCTAAATCTGTCTGACAACATAACTGATGTCCTGTTGACTTTAAGGAAGGCCTCGATAAGGAGGTCTTACACCTGTAAGTGGAAGAGGTTTACTGTCTGATGTGAAAACCAGGCCCTGGATCCTTTTGTCTGTCCTACAAGGAGTCTGCTCGGGTATCTCCTACACCTCTCTGACTCAGGCCTGAAGTCCAACTCCATCCAAGTTCACTTCAGCGCAATTGGGGCATACCATCGTGGGGTAGATGGGAAATCCATCTCGGCACAGCCTTTGATTGTTTGCTTTATGTGAGGGCTGCTCGAAGCCTCCGTGCAAGCCCCCCACTGTGGCTTGGGACCTCAGTGTGGTACTAGTGCAGCTCATGAAAGCTCTCTTTGATCCATTTAACTCCTGTCCACTAAAGGTCTTGACCTGGAAGGTCTTGTTTCTAGTAGCTGTCACCTTGGTGCACCAAGTGAGTGAGCTTCAGGCTCTGGTAGTTCATCCACCGTATACCAGATTCCATCATAATAGAGTGGTTCTTCAAACGCATCCCGTTAACTTCCAAAGGTAGTTTCAGATTTCCATAGTGCTACCTACATTTTTCACTAGGCCTCATGCCCACAAGGGGGAAGCAGTGTTGCACATGTTGGACTGCAAGCGAGCCTTAGACTTCTACTTGGAGTAAACAAAGGACCATAGAAAGTCCGTCCAACTTTTTGTTTCTTTTGACCCCAGCAAGCTGGGAGCAGCTGTTTCCAAAACGCTCTCTCTCAGTTTGGCCAACACACTGCATCTCCTTCGCTTATGCCCAATCAGGCCTGAGCCTTGATAGTTAGGTCACCCCTCACAATGTCCAAGCTATGGCTGCGTTAGTGGCCAACTTGTGTTCGGTCTCCATGGAGGAAATCTACAGGACTGCAACATGGGCTTCTGTACACGTTCACCTCTCACTACTGCCTGGAAGGGAATTCCTGACCTGACAGTAGCTTTGGCCAGTCTGTACTCCAGCACCTGTTTGGGGATTAAAATCCAGCTCCATCCCCCCCCCCCCCTCATGCCCTTCTCTCTGTCCAGACTACCAAAAAAAAGAGTTAATGAGTGAAAGAAATGTCACAAAGTGAAGAACAGATGTGGCAAGATTTGCCTTCACTGTACATAATTACTTTTGCATGTTCCACAGTTCATGTTGCCCTTGTTGGGCTTCTTGGCAGCATCCTTGGTTTTCGGTAGCCTGTAACTTTGGAGTCCCAGGCATGAGGACTTAGAGAAAAGGTAGTTATTCACCTATAGAAGGTGTTAGCTGTGGACAACAGGAGTAAGTCCTCACAATCCTCCCACGTATCTGAGGAGTTGTATTCTGCTACAGCTATATTATTAGACTGATAAAGATGGTGCTGCAACAGTAGGCAGGAAGGAGGCACATAGGCGTGGTAGAGCTTCCCAAAAGCTTCTAATAGAAGCTGGGGGAGCATTCCTGGCTCTGTCGGGGACGTCACCCATGCGTGAGAACTTATTCCTGCTGTCCACGAAGGCCACCTGCTACAGCTGAGTAACTACCTTTTATTTGGCCGGTGTTTAATAAAATGCTGACTGTGAAGTCTGATTATTGACCCAAATATTTTTGGTAAAAATATGTTTATCAATATTGAAAGTAGATTTCTCTCTGTTTTCTGTATGAAATAGCAGTTTTGCCTGCTGGATTTCAGAGCTGGTTAGTTTGTGCACATTTTCAATGAGAGCTTGATTTGACTTATGGATTTTGGATTAGGATTTTGTTAACCTGAAATATGTCACTTTTCTTCTGTTCATTTGCTAAAATTAAATCTAAAAGCAAATCGACTTTCTCAGCTGAGGGCTATTGTAGCAATTCTTATCTTATTCCTTTTGAAGAAAAATAGCTTGGAGCTGGAAGTATCTATTGCTTAGATAATGTCCTCCTACAGGGCTCATACATTTACTTTGTTTTACTGAGCTTCATAGCTTATAACTTTGCTACATTGGTATTGTTGCCTGACATTTGGGATCCTCATAGCATTAGTAACATGGAGGCAATTCTGAATTCCACGTCCATGTATGAAACAGGATTTTATAACGAGAAATGCAGTATTTGAAATTGCTCTATCTACATTTTATTTTTATTTTATTTTATTTAGCGTACACTTGTATCCCGCTACTTCCAGCGATCAGCAGCGGTTTTCTATACATAAGGGAGAGGCTGTACAGGCCAGAATTAGAACATACAGTATGATTGCAGGGATGGGTAATAAGCATAGCAAACGGTTACAAGTTTACATTTGATTTGTTTGAGAGGAATCTTACATATATACATTTGATTGCATAAGAAGCGGCTTTACATATATGCATACTTTACGTAATTACAGAACACATTTCTTGCTGGTATGATTAGTTTAAGTGGGCATGTTGCTCTAGTAGTATATGACACTCTGATTAGGTTAGGTTGTAGTGGGTCTGAAAGAGGTGTGTCTTAAGTTTTTTCCTGAAATCCTTCAGGTCCTTGTTTGCTCTCAGTTCATAGGGCAGTTGGTTCCAGAGTGCTGGAGCAGTAAAGGAGAACGCTCTTTTGGTGGTGTTTGCGTTGCAATTACTCATGCTATTCGGGACATGTAGGGTGTTGGTATTTGCTGTTCTTCTGCTTCTGATGGTTGGCTGGGCGGAGATTAAGGTGTTGAGGTATGAGGGTGCTACGTTATGAACGAGCTTGAATGTGGTTACTAAGAGCTTATATTGGATGCGGGCCGTGATGGGGAGCCAATGAAGCTCAATTAGTACTGGAGTGATGTGGTCAGTTAGTCCTTTTTTCATGATGATTCTGGCTGCCACGTTTTGTGCTAGTTGAAGTATGTTAAGGGTTTTTTTAGGCAGACCTTGTAATATAGCGTTGCAGTAGTCCAGGTGGGGAATGATGAGGGCTTGTGCCACTGTCCTGAAATCCGAGTGATCGATAATATTCCGTAGCGGTTGCAGAACTCTTAATTTGTGGAAGATGGCCCGATTGGTAATACGGAGGTGCTTTTCCATATTTAGGTTGCTGTCCAGCATTACACCTAGGTATTTTATTTCAGACTTTGTGGTATAGACATTATTGTTCATGGTAACTGTTGATGGTGGGTTAAAGTCAGGTTTTCTAGAAATGCACATCACTTCAGTTTTTTTATGGTTTATTGACATATTATTCCGTTGCAGCCAACTTTGTAGTACGCTTAGGCATTTTTCAAGTTGGTTGAGGTTGGGGTTGTTTATGTCGAGATGAGTGTAGAGCATCAAGTCGTCAGCATAGATATGGTAACTGATCTTGTGGTCCTGTAGGATTTCACAAATAGGTCGTATATATAGGTTGAACAAGAGTGAGGATAGGGCAGAGCCTTGTGGTATGCCTTGGGTCTGAGGGAAGGTGGAGGCATTTGCGTTGTTGAATTGGACTTGCTGCATTCTGTTACTTATGTAAGATGAGAACCATTTCAGGGGGGTCCCAGATATGCCTATGGAAGCAAGTCTGTCCAGGAGGGTGGAATGATGCCCTGAATCAAAGGCAGATGATATGTCTATGAAAATGAGCATATACATTTTGTTTCTGTTTTCAAGCCCCTTGAGTAGTTTGTCCATTAGGGCTAGTAGGAGAGTTTCCACGCCATGATGTTGGCGGAAGCCGTATTGGTGAGCATCAAGGGCATTGTTGACATCAGTGTGGTCTTGTAATTGTTGCTGGACGGCCTTTTCCATAATCTTGGCTAAGAAGGGTATGCTTGAAATGGGACGGTATGAGGCAGGGTCGCTTTCGTTAAGAGTTTTGTTTTTTAGGATGGGTCGTATGAGAGATTGCTTGAGCTGAGTTGGCATGATCCCTTGTAGTAGAGATTGGTTCACTATATGGGCGATATACTTGGCAGCTTCTTGCTTCACAGCCTTAATCCAGGCAGCTGGGCATGGATCAAGGGGGGAAGTTGTGGTGTTTAAGGAGGTAATTATGTTTAGGATTTGTCTGTCATCTAAGTTTCGGAAGGTATCCCATTCTTGGTACTGATTTACACTTTCAGACGTGGGAGTTTTTTGCTGGGTGATGCTTACATCCAGCTCTTTAGTGTGGTGTGTGGGTGTTTGTAGTTTTAGCTTGCTGCCTTGAAGGTTAAGCTTGCTGGCATAATGATCAGCTAGAGTTTGGGCCGTCATTGTTCCGTTTTGATTTGTTGCTTGGGACGTCTTGGTGAGTGATTTGACAAGTTCAAAAAGTTCTCGAGGTCTGTTGAGGGCCTTATTGAGTATGGAGGAGTGGTGGGTTTTTTTCGCCAGGTTGATTTCATTCTTGTATGTTGTGAGAAGTTTAAGGTATTCACTTCTATGTTCTTCAGTTTTGGATTTTCTCCACTTTCGTTCTAGCTTGCGCAAATCTATCTTTAGCTCTCTTAGGGTAGAGGTGTATCACGGTTCAGTTTTGGGTTTAGATGGGTTGGTTGGGGGTTTCAGGGATGGTTGTGAGGTTGCTTCGATTCCTGTATTCCATTGTTTCACTAATTTTTCGAGGTCTGAGTGTTCCAGTGTCATGTGGGACGTTATGGACGTTGTTAAGGCACATTTCACTAGACACATAAGCTTGTCCACACATAGGAATCTAACACTTTCACAGATCCCTCCCTTCCAACCCCAGCTCCTACCCATCCTATGCGATATAGGGCAACTAACCAATTAGCTTGTTAGCAAAGATAACAGATTTTTTATTGGTTAGTAGGGAAAATCTAGGAAGTAGTTCCACTTTTGGATATCTACTAAATGTAAACAATTTGATATTATTGAAGGAGCTTTGATTAGGTAATTTTACAAAGGGAACACATTAAATGATATACCTCAGATGCATGCCATCAGAATTTAGTAGTGTAAAATAATAGCTGTTTAGCAAGCTAGCAGGACTTCACACAGGTACAAAGAATAGAACTATTTGAACACACACAAAAGAGGCTAGCTGCTTTTTCTCTGAGGAAACGTTAGGGACTTTGGTTGGTCTTTCTCATTTCCTTGAACAGTTACCAAAGCTCCAATATCTGAACTATGGCTGGGAAGAATCCTGTGGCCAAAGCTGTTGCCTCCACAACAGCTTCTGCCTCTGTCCAGATGAACAGCCCAATCCAAGTTAATGCCTGCAAGCTAATACCCTCATGAAACAAGTAGAGGAGTTCAGAGAAGAGGTGGCAAGGCTAAGAATCATCTTAGAGTTAGAAATACATTGATGAGATGTTTCTTGAAGTATCTGAGGTCTCCAACAGAAATAAAGATGGCATGCTACAAAATGAAGAGAGATGGACATGAGTCACCAGAGCCTGCAGAATCGACAATCCAACTCCTCCAGCCCTTGAATTGAAGAACCAGTATGCAGCCATGGAAGTGAAGCAAGTGAAAATATCCCAGGAATGAGAAGAAACAGGGCTCAAGCACCTCAAAGTTGCAGAATCAGTGGCCACAAGGAAGTGAAAGGTAGTGGTGGTGGGTGGCTCTCTTCTGAGGGGTACTGAGGTATCCATCTGCTGACCAGGCATGATGTCCAAGGAGGTGTCCTGTCTGTCATGTGGCAAAATCCGAGATGTTACGGAAAGTTTGTCGATACCCATCAAGCCTACCGACTATTATCCAATGATGCTTATCCATGTCGGCACAAATGATACTGCTAGGTATCCCTCCGAGCATATCAAGAATGACATAATTTATTTATTATTTATTATTTATATTATTTCTATACCGCGCTCTTTAAAATCAGCACGGTTTACAGGTAACAACAATTTGTACAATGCAGTGGAACATGCAGTGCACATTACAGAGAACAGGTATTACAACTTGGGTTTAACAGGGGTAACTATATACAATGGAGCTGTTTGTGCACAGGCATACCACAGTTATGGCTGTGGACACATGGCACGCTCTGAACTATATACATTTTAGATAACACAGGTACACTACCAAAAAACTGCCTCCAGTTTTGCAACTGATTCCTATAGATTTTGGGGTGCTGAATCCAGGAAAAATAGCCAAAATGTTCCATCACGTCACGTTTTCTTGCAAAATTAGATTTCTTACCCATATAAGGAATGTTCACATAATTTCTTTTTAGCCGACTGCAGTTTATTTTCTTGGCCCAAAATAGAGGTGGTAATGGTTAACTAACTAGAAACACTCCCTCATGATATTTTAGAGTGTTTTGTATTCATTTTATACATTAACAGGACAATTGGGAGGCGGGGGGCTAAATCCAGTACTCGCGCTGGCGCATGTTCTTTCCTGTTCGCATGGTTCGCTCGCTCAAACACGGTGGTTGCGACATGAACGTTCCTGTCAAATTTCAGTTTCTTGCAAGTTCATTATTACCTTTTGTTTGCTCAGTCGTAATCCAGCTTTATTCCGAAGTGGTTCACTACAGTTGTAGTTTGCAGTGCTGTGTATTTGTGATGGCTCACAGAGCCAGAGGTTGCGTCAACTCTCCGGACAGTTTTTGTTTTATTTGTGGGGAATATACCGTGAAAAAGCGGCAGAGGAACATTTCTGCATTTATTAAAAAAGTATATTTCGCCTATTTCGGTTTGAAGTTAGGCGATCAAGACAAACCGTGGGCTCCTCACAAAGTGTGCAAGACATGTGAGGAAGATCTACGCTTATGGATGAAAGGTAAAAAACAAGCATTTCGTTTCGGAATACCTATGATGTGGCGTGAACAAAGAGACCACAGCAGTGACTGCTATTTTTGCTCTTGCATTGTGAAGGGATACAATTTAAAAAATAAGAACGTAATAAGTTACCCCAACCTTCCCTCAGCAATTAGGCCTATGCCTCATAGCAACGAAGTACCTGTGCCTGAACCACCAAAATCTTTGGATCATATTTGTGTGGACGGTTCTGATCATGATGAGACTCATCAGATGGCTTTTCCCGATGAGTCCAGTACTTCCGAGTTTGAAACTGAACCAGATCCGAAACCTGAACTTTTCTCTCAAGCTGAATTGAATGATTTAGTCCGGGATTTAGGACTCCCAAAAGATGCTGCCCAACTGCTAGGTTCTCGGCTTAAACAGAAAAATCTATTGTCACCAGGAACAACTTTTTATTGGTACCGCAACCGCGAGACACAATTTTTGAAGTATTTCAGCAAAGAGGAAGATTTGGTATTTTGCAACGATATATACGGAGTGATGGAAAAGTTTAAACTCAAGTATGATCCTGCTGAATGGCGGCTGTTCATTGATTCGTCAAAAGACAGCATAAAAGGTGTTCTTCTTCATAATGGCAACACATTCGCTTCAGTTCCTATTGCTCACTCTGTTATTCTCCAAGAAAAATACGAGAATTTGGCCCTGATTCTTCAGAAGATTCGTTTTGATGAGCATAAGTGGATGATTTGTGGAGACTTTAAAATTCTATCCATGCTATTAGGGCAGCAATCCGGTTTCACCAAATATCCCTGCTTCCTTTGCTTGTGGGATAGCCGGGCCCGTGACCTACACTGGGGGATAAAAGACTGGCCAATTCGGGAGTATTTGAGACCCGGTGAGAAAAATGTTCTTCATGAGAGCTTGGTACCTCGTGATAAAATTCTATTACCACCTCTCCACATTAAGTTGGGTCTCATTAAGCAATTCATCAAGTCCCTTCCAAAAGATGGTGAGTGCTTTCGGTACCTTTGCTCAAAGTTCCCCCGACTTTCTGAAGCAAAGCTAAAGGAAGGAGTGTTTGTTGGCCCTGATATAAGGAAACTCATTTCAGATGGAGCATTCGCTGAAACGATGTCTGAGAAGGAAAAAGAAGCCTGGGATTCCTTCAAGGATGTTGTTCTCAAACTCTTGGGGAACAGGCGGGATGAGAACTATAAGGATATTGTTGCCAGGATGCTCAATGCCTTCAAAGAACAAGGCTGTAACATGAGCCTGAAAGTCCATTTCTTGCACTCCCATGTGAACTACTTTCCCGAAAACCTGGGGGCGTACAGTGAAGAACAAGGTGAAAGGTTTCACCAGGACATCAAGGACGCAGAGAGAAGGTACCAAGGAAGATGGAACACCATTATGATGGCTGATTTCTGCTGGTTGCTGCTGCGGGAAACCCCAGATGAAAAATACGCCAAGCAGCGCACCAAGAGAAGCATTCGGGGGAAGAAGAAACGGGCCCACCAGGAGATTGACTGACCCAAGAATGACTTTAAAATCTAAACTGTGTTGACAAATATCGTGTTTTTACTAAACTTTGAAATAAAAATTTGCTAGTTATTACCACAGTGTCGGATCTCATTTATTAGAATTTTATTTTCACACCATCGGGTGTTTGTCTTCATGTATTGCAATGGTGCGGTTTGCGTTTTCTATTCTTACATACATACCTGTACAACATTTTTTGCACATTTCTTTGCTTTGCTTTGTGTCTAACCTCGCTCTTATATGCTCAATGTTTGTGCACATGTATGTGGCTGTTTTAAATGCAGACAATTTTGCTACCATCACAGTGTGTTTTGTTGACATTACTCTATTCTTATGTGCTGCCTTGTTACAATTTTCTTTATTCTTATTTGAATAACTACTAAACAATTAGTATGAAGAATTCATCCAAGAAACTTTTATCTCGATCGCACTCGATCTGAAATGTTCACCTCAAACTGCTAACCCAATGTAGCAAAAAATCTGTACGTGATGGAGCAAATTGGTTACCAGATTTGGATTCAGCGCACCAAAAAACGTAAAAATCAATCGAAACATTAGAGGCAGTTTAAAAAAAATTTTTTTTAGTGTACCTGTGTAATTATTTACAGGTTTGTGCAGTCGTATTCAGACTGTGGGTGCGTCAGCATGTCCTGGGCGTGCTGGTGGTGTCCTTGTGGTAGGTGAAGGATAGGCTGGGTTGTGATGTTTCACTGGACAGGGAGTAATGTAGGAGGGAAAGATGGTGCTTTAGTGCCTTCCGGAATTGGGCAAGGTCGGTTATAGCTCGGATGGTGGTTGGGAGGGCATTCCAGAGCGTAGGTGCGTAAAATACAAATGCTCTGTTCTTTGCTGCCTGGGAGTATTTTGTTATTGCGCTAGGTATTACGAGTGTGTTTGCAGCGACTGACCTCCTGGACCTGTTTGGAGGATGGGGAAGATGAGGTCCGTGAGGGAGGTGGAGGATTGTTTGTTGATGGCCTTGAAAGTCATTAGTAGTATTTTGAAGGTGAGTCTGCAGTGGATCGGCAGCCAGTGGAAGTGTTTCAGGATTGGAGTTATGTGGTCCCTTCTGGAGGCTCCATGCAGGATGCAGACGGCAACGTTCATTGCTAGTTGCAGGGGGTTCAGGGGGTTCTTGGGGAGTCCCTGCAGAATAGCGTTGGCGTAGTCAAAGTGGGGGGTTACCAATGCTTGAAAAATCATCCGGAAATTGTCTGGATCCAGTAGGGGTCGTAGGTGGTGGATTGTTCGTATCTTGTGATAGATTGCTCTGATGGTGTTGCTTATGTGTGCCTTCATTCAAGCTGCTGGTCTAGGGTGATACCCAAGTAGCGGATGGTGGGCTTGCTCATGAGCTCAGCATCTCATACTCTTATTGATGTGGGAGGGGTGAAGGAGTGATTCCTGGTGATGAAGAGGACATCTGTTTTCTTAAAATAATCCTTAGGCTTTGTGTGTGGAGCCAGTCTGTGACAGCATTGAAGCATTTTGTAAATGTTGAGAAATCAGGTTGGTTGATTGAGAATGGCATGAAGAGTAGCAGTTGCGTCTGTGTTGAAGCCATATAAGCAATCACACATGTTAAGATTGCAATGGCTCTGGAAGAGAGGGTGAAGTAGACAGGTGCGCCGGTGGGGTTTTCTTCAGTCCTTCCTGTTGAGGGTAAAGGTCAAGGCAGAGAATCTCGCATCCTAGAGATGAATGTATGGCTGTGTCGATAGTGTCATCAAGAATGTTTTGGTTTCCTGGACCATGGAATGATTTTCCAAGGGCTGCTGAGAAGAGATGGTGTCCACCTATCCATGAAGAGTCAAAGTGTCTTCCGCAGCAGACTGGCTAACCTACTGAAGAGGGCTTTAAACTAGATTAATTGGGGAGGGGTGGTGAAAGCCCATGGGTAAATAAAAGCCCCAAGTAAGTGAAACATTTTAAGACCTCTGTAGAAATGGGTAAATGGTGCAATGTCTGGAAAGCAGTGTGCATTAATGCCTGTAGTATGGGAAATAAGATCCCAGATGTTGAAGCTTTAATGGTAGGGACTGACTTGGATTTAGCGGCAGTTATAGAGACATAGTTCACGGACAGCCATGACTGGTATGTAATTATACCAGGCTATACTTTATTTAGGAAGGACAGGATAGGAAGAAGGGGAGAAGGAGGAGTGGCATTATATGTAAAAAAATCATATTAAAGCTACAGAATTACAGGGCTTACAATGGAAGGAGAAGGCACTGTTTGTTAAACTAGAAAGAGGGACTTGGGAATTCATTTGCATTGGTGTGATATACAGATCTCCTTCACAGGCAGAAGAAGTGGAAAGAGATTTAATTGAAAACATTTGCAGCATCGCCATGAAAGTAGAAGTGCTACTGATAGGTGATTTCAATATGCCGGATATTGATTGGCACATCCCTGCTGCGGTGTCGTCTAGAAGTAAGGAGATCCTGGATTATCTCTACAAGGAGAATTATTCCAGCAACTGGTAATAGAACCCACACATGAAGAGGCCATACTGGACCTGGTGCTTATCAATGAGGAAAGTGTTTCTGATGTTATAGTGGAAGTTTTAGGACTAGGGCTGATAAATTCCATTCAAAAGTGGGGTCCTAGACTTTAGGAAAACTAACTTTGCCAAGATGGGACAATGCCTCAAGGAAGCATTGGTGGGATGGGAAAGCTGAGAGATGTAGAAAAGCAATGGGCAAAACTGAAAGTGGATATTTTAAGGGCAACAAATCTTTTTCTTAGTAAAATAAATAAATGTAAAAGGAAAAGGAGATTACTATAGTGCTCGAAAGAACTAGCTGAAAGGTGAAGAAAAAGAGGATGGTCTTCATAAAATACAAGCAATCACAGAAGAAAAGTATCAATATTTGGGAAAATTTAGAGAAGCTAGGAAAGTAGTCAGGAAAGCAAAGATACAAATAGAAAAAAAAAAATCACCAATGCAGTAGAATGGGGGGAGAAGACATTTTTCAGATATGTTAGTGAGAGGAAGAAATGCAAAAGTGGTATTGTCAGACTCAAAGGTAGAAGTTGATGAAGGTAATATAATGCCTGTTCTGTGTGAACCTCATTGTCTTCCAGTTAAATAGTGATAATTTATAAAATTATGCTGGTGCATAAGGTTTTATATGGTGTGACTCCTAAGGCAGTTGCATCTGTGTTGAAGCCATATAAGCAATCACACATGTTAAGAATGCAATTGGCATGTTTATTGGAAGTTCCTTCTCATCATAAGATGCATCTTTTGACCCTCTGTGCTTGTTTGTTTTCTGTAAGTGCTCCCAGGTATTGCAATGCACTTCTTTATGAGTTTATTATTTATTTATTTATTAGAGTCTCTTTTATACCGCGCTATTCAGCATCAGTGCGGTTTACAATGAACAATGTGATGCAGCAAGGGGTACACAGCTCATGGAAGGGCAGGTAAAAGAAAGACTTACCTCAGATTCAGCATTGGAAAAGAGCACTAGGCACTCTGAATCAGTTGAGCAAAGGAAATGGTTACTGCGTAACAAACAGAAAACTCATCAGGAACACCTGATTGAAAATCCCTAGGTCACGTGCAGGGCTAGGGATTACTTAAGACAGGGTTCCAGTCAGTGGAAGAGAGTTGTGGCAGGAAGAGTTGCAGAGGGAGCAGCAGATGCAGTTGCACCGGCAGATGCAGATGAAGGCAGAGAGAGAGAAAGGCACGTTACAACTCTCGAGCAAGGCAAAAGCCGGGGAGAGAGTGGCAGGAGGTGTGGCTCTCATCAGCTGAGCAGAAACCCCAGGGGAGTGCTGGGAGGAAACTCTTCTCACGGAGAACCAGGAAGTGAATCTGGCTCCAGCACTCAGGAAGAGAGGTTTAAGGCAAGCTGTACTAGGAGAAGACCTGCTACCAGAATTAGCCTTGAAGAGAAGCCAGGAGGGTCCCACTACACAAGAGACCGGTATGTGCCAGCTCTAAGCACAGGTCAGTGTAAGAAGAAAGTGTCGGGGGATGGGAACTCCAAGCACATCTGCAACCTAAGAAATAGTTGTAAAGCTAGGACCAATTATACTTCTGCACAACCAGCCTGGGAGGCTAGAACCAAAAGATATAGGGAGCCAAGTACTAAGGCAATCCCTGCAGAGAGAAAGAAACCTCCATATGCTTACAGGGAGAGGTTTAAAACTTATAAGTGCCAAGGGCGTGGTCCTGACTATAACCGCACGAAGCAAGGTGGTTCAGAGCTGATGTTCTGGGAGGAAAGCCCAGGCAGAAGCTACTACAGAGGGAGGTATAGACCCGAAGGGAGAAGAGCCTCCATTGATTACCATAGCGAGTTGTCACAAGACGCTGTGTCTGAACATTGTTCACAAGAGGAGTCTGACACAGGGAGTTTGGGAAGTGCTGGAGAAAGCATGGTATGGAAAGATGGTAGCAGTCTTCCAGAGCCCATTCCCATGGATTGCAGCATGTGTTATAAATACAGCCTTGATATTTGAGTAAATGCAAAAGAGAACTTTGTGCATGTAACGAAGAATATATGTTTGCCACTATTTTTGTTACTTCGCTAACGTTTTGAAGTTTCTGTTCTTCTTGACAGTCCGAGCGGGACGGGGAATAAAATCCCACTTTATTTTCATTCAATTTGCTCTGAAAGACTCTTTTATTTATAAAGCCGGAGCAGTTTACTTGTCTTATAGACCCTAGGCAACCGCCTATACAGGGCTAAAAGGGCTCTAACCACGGGCCCCATCACAACAATAAAATACACATTTCCGATGGTACTTTGTGTTTACAGTTGAACAGGTAATGCAACTTGGATAACAGGGTAACTATTTATAATTTAAGACATAATTGGGAACTCTTTTGACTTCAGTCAAGGGGGTTCTGAGAGGCTTGTGAGGATGGTGCAGCGTCCACATAGGCTTCTGGGTAAAACTGGAGGAAGAGGTGAAGTTTTAAGGCCTTTCTGAACTGAAATAAGTCCTGGATTGATCGGATGCCGTGAGGAAGGCTGTTCCAGTACCTTGGTGCGCAGAAATTGTAGGCCCTGCCTACTGTTGCCTTGGTGCATTGTGTTATTAATTTTGGGACTACCAGGGTGTTAAGTGTTACTGACCTTCTGTCCCTATTGAGAGGAGTTGTCTGGATTAGTTCAGTCAATGATGCCGACGAAAGCCCTTTAATAACCTTGAAGGTAAGTAGTAAGGTCTTGTAAGTGATTCTACCTTGTATCGGGAGCCAGTGGAGATGTTTTAGAATGGGTGTGACATGGTCTTTCCTAGAAGCGCCATGTAGAACTCTTGCTGCGACATTCATTGCAAGTTGAAGTGGATTTAAGGTGGCTTGAGGGAGACCTTGCAGGAATGAATTTGCATAATCAAAATGCGGTATGATTAGTGCCTGATAGATGGTTCTGAAATCGTCAGGTGCAAGCAGGGATCTTAGATGTCTAAGGGATCGGATTTTATGGTATACCGCTTTTACAATGTTTCCTATGTGCGCCTTCATATCCAAGTGCTGGTCTAAGGTCACGCCAAGGTATCTGATAGTGGGCTTGGTCTGGAGATCTGCATCCTTCACTTTTATGAAAGATGGAGCAGTGAAGTTTTGATTCCTTGTAATAAATAAAACCTCCGTTTTCTTGTGTTGGATCCTAAGGTTTTGGGATTGCAGCCAGTTAGAAACTTCATTTATGCAGTTTGTTATAGGTGTAAGGTTGGGTTTCTCTGTTGCAAAAGGCATGTATAACAGCACGTCATCAGCGTAAATAAGGCAGTTAACACTGAAGGACCGGATTAGGTTGCAGATAGGCTGCATGTATATATTGAACATCAGGGCGGAGAGGGAGGACCCTTGTGGAACACCTTGCTTTTGGTGGAACGGATCAGATGATGTATCGCTGGATCGTACCTGCTGCCATCTATCAGAAAGGTAGGACATACACCACTCAAATGCTTTATCGGTGATTCCCTTCTCCTTGAGTCGTTCAAGGAGGCACTCATGGCTAACGGAGTCAAACATTGCTGCAATGTCTAGGAAGACAAGGACGAACCCTTGGCGAATGTTGTCAATGCCTGTTATTATGCTACTGAAGAGTGTGGTGAGAAGTGTTTCAACACCATGGGCTTCTCTAAAACCGTGCTGACATGGGTCCAATGGTGCGTTGGTATCAACATGATCTTGGATTTGTCTTTGAACTTCCTTTTCCATTATTTTTGCCAGAAATGGTATACTTGATATCGGTCTATATGATTCAGGCTTCTGAGGGTTGAGCTTGTTGTTTTTTAGTAAGGGTCTTATAGATGTGCGCTTGAGGATACTTGGGAAAGCTCCTGTAGTGAAAGATTGTTCCATGAGTCTAGATATGAAGGGACTGAAGTCGGTCCGAAGTTCTTTAATCCAGAACGCTGGGCATGGATCAGTTTGGGCGGTAGTCATGTTGATGCCAACAATGGTGTCCTCAATGCGTTGTTTGGATGGTATTGAGAAGATGGTGAGTGTTGTTTGGTCGTATGGTTCAGGGATAGTGCTAGGTGATGAGTTGTTGTTGATCTTGCAGAGTTTGGATTGTAGATAGTCGGTGAATGTTTGAGGGTGGATATCGCTTATTTGCTCTGAGGCAGGTTCCTTTGTCAAACGCTTGACGAGAGCAAACAGGTCGTGTGGTTTGTTCAGAGATCTTTTTAGTATGTCTGTGTGATAACGCCTCATGGTTTCTGTCACTGAGGTGCGATGTGCTTCGAGATGTGAGTTATATGCATTCTAGTCTTCATCTGAGCGTGAGCGACACCATCGTCTCTCGAGTTTCCTTAGTGTTGTGCGTGAGGTTTTTAGCTCAGCTGAATACCAGGTTGTAGAGTGACGATTCCCTTGGAGTTTGTTAGTTGTGTGGCAAGGGATCTAGTGGCTTTTAAGAAGCAGTTGACAACATCCATTTAGGCAGCAAATTCTGATACAATAGAATAACGATGGTTGGTGCTCCCTTGAGATGGAAAGGGCAAGTGTGCTGGTGGCTTTTGGGCAGAAGTTATAATGCGAGGAAGCAGGCATACTTAGTGGATCCAAGTGTTTTGTTTTATTGCCTTGATTTTGTTTGTGATGTTTTTATGTGTTTTAGTTTGTGATTTTGTGATTATGTATATTTTCATTGTAAATGACCTAGGTAATTGGTGCAGTATCTACAAGTTTTCAATAAATAAATAAAGCAGAATTGCTTAAATATTTTTGTTCTGTGTTCACAGATGAAGGGCCAGGAGCAGGACCTCAGAAAACATTCACAAATAGGAACAGTAGTGAAGGGGATCTAGGAACTCGCTAAATTAAAGCGATGGGGACAGATGGGATATACCACTGAGTATTGAAGGAACTTGGGGAAGTTCTAGCAGTTCCACTATCTGTCGTTTTCAATGCTTCTTTAGAACAGGGAGTGGTCCCAGAGGACTGGAGAAAGGCACATGTGGTCCCTTTACACAAAAGCAGAAGTAAGGATGAGGTTAATGGAAACGCTGCTAAAACAAAGGATAGCGAGTTTTCTGAAGTCCAGTGGATTGCAGGATTCGAAGCAACATGGTTTTACTAGGGGCAGGCCTTGTCAGACAACTCAAATTAATTTCTTTGACTGGGTGACCAGAGAGTTGGACCGAGGGAGAGCTCTAGATGTGGTGTACTTAGATTTCAGTAAAGGCTTTGACACCGTTCTGCACAGATGACTTATAAATAAATTGAGTATCCTAGGAATAGATCTTAAAGTGACAGAATGGGTTAGAAATTGGTTGAGTGAGAAGCGACAAAGGGTACAGGTAAATGGAGCTTACTCTGAGGAGAAAAAAAGAACCAGTGGTGTGCCACAGGGATCTGTCCTTGTTCCCATTTTTTTTTTTTTTTTACATTTTTGTTAGTGATATTGCAGAAGGGCTTTCTGGTAAGCTTTGCCTCTGCAGATTATACCAAAATCTGAAATAGAGTAGACACCTAGAAAAGAGTAAATAACATGAGGAGGGATCGTGCTAAGCTTATAGAATGGTCAAGAATTTGGCAGCTGAGATTTGATGCTACAAAATGCAGGGTCATACATTTGGACTGCAAAAATCCAATGGATCGGTACAGTATATGGCTGAAGTACGTCTGTTCACAAAAGAAGAGCGAGACCTGGGGGTGATTGTTTCTAATGATCTTAAGGTGACTAAACAGGTAGGAAAGGCAACAGCAAAAGCCAGAAGGATGCTTGGGTGCCTAGAGAAAGGAATGGCCAGCAGGAAGAAGGAGATGATAGTGCTTCTGTATAAGTCTTTGGTGAGACCTCATTAGGAGTATTGTGTGCAATTCTGGAGGCCGCACCTTCAAAAGGATATAAACAGGATGGAGTCTGTGCAGAGGGTGACTACCAAAATGGTCAGTGAACTTCGTTATAAGACATATGGGAACAGACTTAAGGATCTCGATATGTATACTTTGGAGGAAAGGCGGGAGAGAGGAAATATGATTGAGATGTTTAAATACCTCCATGGCATAAATGCACAGGAAGAGAGCCTCTTTCAAATGAAAGAAAGCTCTGCAATAAGGGGGCATAGAATGAAGGTGAAGGGGGATATAATCAAGAGTAATATTTATTTTATGTATTTA
This sequence comes from Ichthyophis bannanicus, assembly GCA_033557465.1. Lineage (NCBI taxonomy): Eukaryota > Metazoa > Chordata > Amphibia > Gymnophiona > Ichthyophiidae > Ichthyophis > Ichthyophis bannanicus. Next base: position 190,317,515 of record CM066036.1, read on the forward strand.
TTTCTCAGTTTTATATACCACTTTGTCCATGTAATCAAGGCGGTTTACAAGGAACTCATTTAACTATCACTGCACTGGGCAATTTACAAGGAACTCAGTGTACTAATACATTGAACATCTTCAGGAACTATTTCAAACATTACATGCAGGCCTTTAGGTTAGGCCAAACTTTTTTTTAAATTTATAATTAACTATGTACATTGGATAGATCTGTGTTATGGTTCTTACGGTGTAATGAAGTGTATCATTATGGGTGATACATGTGATATGTAGGTTATAATAGTGGGGGAGGTATATTAATGTGGCATATTCTGACTTATGTGGAGTATAGGTTCAGGTTCTCAACTTTGTTTTGATAGTATTCAGCAAATAGATATGTTTTGAGTCTCTTTCTAAACGTAGTCGGGTCATTTATTTTCCTTATGTTGTCTGGGAGTGCGTTCCAGAGGACTGGAGAGTAGTAGTAGGCTGTTGATTGGTTTGTTTTTCTGAACTCCTTAGGGATTGTTAGTAAGTTTTGTGTACATTCCCTTTTTTGTCTTGTTTCTGGTCATGTTTGTATTAATGAATTGAGGTACGTGGTGCTATGTTCTTTACTGTTTTGAAGGTGATCATTAGTGTCTTGTATTTAATTCTCTGTGTTACCGGCAGCCAATGTATATGTTGTAGAATGGGTGTAATGTATTCTGATCTGGCTACCTTTATTATGGTGCATGCAACAGTGTTTTGTACCATGTGTAGAGTGCTCAAGGCTTGCTTGGGGAGGACCCTTAAGGATACTGTTGCCAAAGTTGAAGTGGGGGCAAATCATTGCTTGTTACACAGAGCGGAAGTCATCAGCTGATAGGAGAGATCTTAGTTTTTGTATTATTCTTGTTTTATTGTAGATTGTTCACGTTGTTATGTTAATGTGTTTTATCAGTTTGAGGTTTGATCCAGTAGGATTACCAAGTAATTTGATTTCCTTTTTCACCTCTACTGAGGCACCATTTACTTGAAGTTGCTGAGATGGCAAAAATACTTTGTTTCTGGAGTTCATAAGGACTGGTCTTTTATAGATGTATTGTTAGGTTGATAGATTAAACCAGTGTGAAATATTGTTGAAGCATTTGACTATTTGATGGTAGTTTGGCTCTAATGTTTTGAATGTCGTGAAAATCATTATGTCATTTATGTCATTTACATAAATTCTATAATCATTATTGTGTGCTCTGGTTATGTCGCAGATGGGCTGGAGGTAGATGTTTGAAGAGTAAAGCAGATATCACTGAGCCCTGGGGTACCCCTTGTGTTTGGTTGAATGGTCTTGAGAGAGTATGACTGATTTTGACCTGTTGAGTGCGGTCAGAAAGGTAGGATATAAAGCATTGAAGTATAGTGCCTCCTACGCCAAGTTGTTGAAGTTGAGTAATTAGGATGTTGTGGCTGATGGAGTCAAATGCTGACGCTATGTCTAGAAAAATAAGTATGCATGATTGCTTTGTGTTTTCAATTCCTTGAATTGTTTTGTTGAATAGGGAAATGAGGAGTGTTTCCACGCCATGGTACAGTCTGAATCCATATTGATGTGGATCGAGCAGAGCATATCTATCAAGATAATCTTGAAGTTGCCTCTGGACTGACTTTTCTATTATTTTGAACATAAGCGGAAGGCTCAATATTGGTCTATAGGAGCGTGGGCAGAGCTTCTCGAGTGAGCAGTGTTTTAGGACTGGACAAATTGCTTCTTTGAGTGTTTTTTTGGCATGAGTCCTTCAGCTAGTGAGAGACTGACTATTCTTTGGATGTAAGTTGTTAATTCCTCTCTAGTTATTTTAACCCAGCTTACTGACTGGGCAAGGGTCAAAGTAGGATGTTGTTGTATTGATGGATTTGATACATTGCTCAATCTGTTCTGGGCTGCTTGGAGAGAATGAGTTCCAAAGAGTGGTGTCAGCTGGTTTGTTGATTTGCTTCTTTCATTGGGTTTGGCTATTGTGCATTTCGACTTCTGCATGTAGTAACTGGCAAATTGTTGGTGCCCATTTAATTGTTGTGGGAGTCATCTTTGCTTGGTTTTCAAATTAAATATTGTACAATGAAGAAGAGCTCCCTGGGGCAATTTAGTGACTTAATGACATTTTTGAGTAGTATTCTTTCTTTAGGTCATTAATGGTTTGACGATATAGCTTAAGGGTATCTATATATTGCTTGTTCATCCTCGGATTTTGTAATTCTCCATTTTCATTCTGTTTTCCTTAAGGTTCTCTTTATTGATCTCAGGTTCTGGGAGTACCAGGGCTGTGAGTTTCTGTGCTGCTTTGGAGTTTTTTTGTTGGTGATGGAATGGAGGAGGCCTTCTGTATAGTGATATTCCAGATCTTCATGAGGGCTTCAAGGTCATTGATGTTTTTTGTCAGTTCAGGTAGAGTGTCCTTTAGGAAGGTTTCTTTATCAAATTTCTTGAAGCGGCAATGGGCTTGTTCTCTATGGTGCGTTTTATATATGTATGAGTTTAGTTCGATATTGAAGTGTATTAGGTGATGGTCTGTCTATGGAACTGGTTGAGTTTGCATTGATGTTACATGAGCGATATTTGGCCATTCTTTAGGTAAGAATATAAGGTCCAATGCGCTACCTTTAGAGTGTGCAGGGGGATTATTATTTATTTATTTATTTATTTATTTATTTAACATGTTTTGTATCCCGCCTTTTCCTTCAATCAAAGCGGTTAATACAGCACAGAGTTAAACAAAGGTGAGGGAAACATACATTGCATTATCATTACATCACAACAAAACACTAGGAGTACAAACAGGGAACACAGTACATAACTTACATTACATTACCTTACATTAACTACAAACAGCATATCGCTGAACAGAATGAGCATATAGAATAAGCATATAGCAGCAGATAGTGGGTCCCGCACGGTCCACCGCCTAAGGGCCACGCCAAAGGGCCCTCTTGCGAGGCCCTCAGGCGTGGGCCCGCAAGGCACGGGCGCGCCATTGCTGAAGGGATTCTAAATGATTTGAAAAGTGCTCAGATTGGCTGCAGTTTTCTCTCACACACAGTTCCCAACTAAGTAGGCACAGCTGATTCTCACTCACTGCTCACAGGATCGTTGAAGCCTTTGCTGAAGGGATTCTAAATGATTTGAAAAATGCTCAGATTGGCTGCAGTTTTCTCTCACACACAGTTCCCAACTAAGTAGGCACAGCTGATTCTCACTCACTGCTCACAGGATCGTTGAAGCCTTTGCTGAAGGGATTCTAAATGATTTGAAAAGTGCTCAGATTGGCTGCAGTTTTCTCTCACACACAGTTCCCAACTAAGTAGGCACAGCTGATTCTCACTCACTGCTCACAGGATCGTTGAAGCCTTTGCTGAAGGGATTCTAAATGATTTGAAAAATGCTCAGATTGGCTGCAGTTTTCTCTCACACACAGTTCCCAACTAAGTAGGCACAGCTGATTCTCACTCACTGCTCACAGGATCGTTGAAGCCTTTGCTGAAGGGATTCTAAATGATTTGAAAAATGCTCAGATTGGCTGCAGTTTTCTCTCACACACAGTTCCCAACTAAGTAGGCACAGCTGATTCTCACTCACTGCTCACAGGATCGTTGAAGCCTTTGCTGAAGGGATTCTAAATGATTTGAAAAGTGCTCAGATTGGCTGCAGTTTTCTCTCACACACAGTTCCCAACTAAGTAGGCACAGCTGATTCTCACTCACTGCTCACAGGATCGTGGAACATACTCCCAGTGGAAATAATAGAGACCAGACAGTATCTGAATTCAAGAAAGCATGGGACTAACACAGAAGATCTCTAGAGGAAAAAAAAGGGACTATAGTAGTTGGTATGGAAGGGAAGTCTGGATAGGCTATATGGCCTTTTTCTGCTGTCCTGCTTCTATTTTTTTCAGGGATAGGGTTGGAGTGGAGTGTGCATTTAGATGTATACTCTTGGATTTTCAAAAGTATACACATACGTCTCCACAGGAATAATACCCGCATAAATTGTTGGTGCAGATTTGTGTGTGTACCTTTCCATGAGTCAACTTACAAAGGGAAATTTTTTCCCTTTGAAAATTAATGTAAATTCTGCACATAAAAAGCACCCACAGACTTTACACGTAGGGGGGGGGGGTTAATATACCGCATTAGACTTTTGCAGCTAACATGGCAAAAAAGTTCAAATAGCTCTGTGCTAGCTGCAAAAGCCACATGTTCTCTTCTGGGGGGGAGGGGGCATGCACAGCAGCTCCCTAGCAGATAATGCACCGTAAATGCAGAGAATGTGTTTGGACAGCATCGGGGATGCAGCTAACACCACCAATTGAGGTGGCGTTAGCTGCACTCGCTCTGTCTGCAAATCTGACATGCTGTTGAGGCCCACAGTAACTGCGTGTTGCAGACACGCCCACTCTCCATCCTGATCCTGCCCACTCCTGCAAATAATGCACTTTCTGCAAATAACGCAGAAAATCACTGCATGATTTACTACGTTAGCAGCAAACGTGGTTAAGTAAACCAGCCCCTTATCTGCATTGTTTGATAATTGCTCCCATAGTAACATAATAATACAAGTCTGGATTTTCAGCTGACACAGTGACCACTAGCCAGCCCTATTTGTTTTTTAAATGTGGATGCAGTGCCAGAAAAACATGGAAGCTTCTTTTATTACTAAAACACAATTTCAGAAAGGCTGTGAGATGCACATCTATGACGTATTTCACATAATCTGGTGAAATGCAGGGTGGATTTTATAAACATGCCAAGATACACCAACTACAAATCATGAATCAGCATGGGACTTTGTTGTCTTTTGGAAATGCTTTTAACCAGTTCCCTATCCACACTAGGACACTGCCTCCTATCCTATGGCTTTTTAATTTCCTCAAAAGTCTCTTATAAGGAAACTTACCAGAGAATTTCTGAAAATCCAGATGCATTGTATCTACTGACTCATCTTTATCTACTTATTCATTCACACCTTCAATCAAATAATGAGGCAAAACTTGTCTTGGCTAAATCCATGTTAGATTTGCCACATTAAACTAGGAATATGAATATAGTCAGTAATTTTGTTCTTTACAATGGATTCTTTCATTTTGTCCGTCAATGATGCAAGGCTCAGTGGTCTGTAGTTTCCTGGATCAAGTATACATAGTAACATAACATAGTATATGACAGAATATAAAGACCAGTATGGTCCATCTAGTCTGCCCAGCAAGGTGGCAAGAGTGGGTGCACCCGCCGCTACGTGCAGGTCACACGTCTCATGCCTTTGTTTAGGGGTATACCCACCGCCTGTGCAGGTCACCTCTACTTGTTGAGATATCAGAGACAGTTGTTTATTCAGATTTTACCCTGTTTCTATAAAAGCATCCATTGTGTCTGTCCCGTGCCATTTTGAATTCTCTCACTGTATTTGCCCCCACCACTTCCATCGAGAGGGCATTCCAAGCATCCACCACCCTTTCAGTGAAAGAGTATTTCCTGACGTTGCCTTTCAGTTTACACCCTTGCAGCTTCTTGTTATGCCCTCTAGTATTACAGCTTTCCCGTCTTGCTAAAGAAGCATAAAGGAAAGACAATGTGAGGTAAATCAATTAAAACTGAAAAAAATATTAAACCAAAGCAATTATTAACCACAGTCTTCTGTAACTTAGGCCACAAAATATTTAGGGGAGTGGAATTTAAAGAAAGGGGTAGAACAATTAAACTAATCAAAGCTTCCATAATTTGTTAGTATTTCATCATTTGTCTGTTCATTCTGGCCTGGTAGCATGTGTGTACATTTTGGGAACCTGACAGGTACTTGTGACGTGGATTAGTCACTGTTGAAAACATTTTTGTTTGTGATATTGCGTAAGGGCTATCGGGTAAGCTTTACCCCTTTGCAGATGATACCAAAATCTGCAATAGAGTAGACGCTCAAAAAGGAGTAGGTAACATGAGGAGGGATCTAGCTAAGCTTGAAGAATAGTCAAGAATTCGGCAGCTGAGATTTAACGCTAAAAAATGCATGGTCATGCATGTGGGCTGCAAAAATCCAAGGGAGCGGTACAATAAAAGGGGGCAAAGTATTTCTGTCCATGAAAGAAGGAGTGATTGTTTCTGATGATCTTAGAGTGGCTAAACAGGTAGAAAAGGCAACGGTGAAAGCCAGAAGGATGCTTGGGTGCATAAGGAAAGGAGTGGCCAGCAAGAAGGAGGAGGTGACAGCGCCTTGGAAAAAGTCTTTGTTGAGACCTCATTTGGAGTACTGTATGCAATTCTGAAGAACGCACCTTCAAAAAGATGGAGTTGGTGCAGAGGGTGGCTACCAAAATGGTCAGTGGGCTTTGTTATAAGGCATATGGGGACAGACTTAAAGATCTCAAGATGTATACTTTGGAGGAAAGGCAGGAGAAGGGAGATATGATAGAGGAGGAGAGCCTCTTTCAATTAAAAGAAAACTCTGCAGTGAGGGGGCATAAAATGAAGATGAAAGAGGATAGACTCAGGACTAATATTTGGAAATATTTATTTACAGAGAGTGGTAGACACATGGGGTAGTCTCCCAATGGAGGAAGAAGATAGGAGGACAGTATCTGAATTCAAGAAGGCATGGGACAAACACAGAAGATCTTTAAAGGGAATGAAGTAGTTGGTTTGGAAGGGCAGACTGGATAGGCCATGTGATCTTTTTCTGCCATCATGTTTCTATGTTTCTAGACTTGATGGACTCTTGGTCTGACCCAGTATGGCATATCTTATGTTCTTCTGTTCTTATGGATGGTAGTACACCCCCACTGCTATTCCTTTCCCTTTCTCACGTGGAAGTTCTATCCCTAATGATTCTTCTGTGCATTTTGTTTCCTGCAAAACTGTTATTCTGTTTGAGTCATTGCCCTCTTTAACATATAGTACCACCCTTCCACCACTTGAACTACCGCTTGTTGTCAATACATCTGTAAGGAAGAGCAAACAGCATATAAGAAAGCATCCCATCCTCCTTGTTACAGAACCAGCAGCACTTATTCACCATAGAGAAGTTAAGGGCCAGCTTATGAGGAGCCCTTACAGCTCTATGTGCTACAAAAATATTGAGTTAAGAAGGCTGTTCTCGTGGATCATATTGTCTTGCACCAAAATATGGCCCAAGAATGCTCGTCCAACTCTTGCCCAATATCCCACTCCTACACCCTCTCTGCCCCTAATTGCTTGGTTGCAACTGAGGAGAGAAACTCGAGAAATGTTGAGGAGTATTTGTGAATAGATTTGTATTTGTGAAGGCTAGTCTAGTAGCATTTCAAAAAAGCAAACCCGCAGCTAAATCACAGTGCCAATGTTGGAGCCATTGAAAGAGCTGCACTGGGCCAAAACCATACTGGAGCATTAATTCTTGAAAGCCTTTAGGTTTCCATTCTACACTAAAAGATATGTTTACTAAACCACTCTACCAGGATTGCATGGGGATATTAGCATGTGGTTTGAGCACAACACTAAAAAGTAACATGGGACTCCTGCACTAAAATGCCCATGCTGGTAGCAGTCGTCTGGGCAGGGACTGGGTGGGATAGGGGTGTTCCCGGCATGTCACAGCTAGTGTAGGCTTTCGTGGCCCACCATGCTTGATGCTGGTAGCCCGGGTGCAACTAACACTACCTCAGTGGTGGCATTAGTTGCACCTGTGGCCCGATCTCTGTGGTATTGCAGGAGCACAGATATATACACCTACTTGCAGTTAGTGATGAGTCCCACGCTGGAAATGTGGCCCAAAGATGAGCTACCAGCACGGGGCTTAATAAACATGCTCCTAAATGATTAAGTGTCCTTACTTACTTCCACTGCTATTCAGCCCATTTCGACACCCAATTTTGAATTCTGAAGAATGGGTTATTCCAAATTGACACAGACAGCTATGATGCCATGGAGTCTCAGTGCTTTATCCATACATCGCAGCAAATTGTTTGTCATATAAAGAACAAGATATTCTGGCATCTAAGCAATTGGATAGGTTGTAAACAGCTCTCTCTAGGTCCAACCATCCTGGGGTATCTAACCCCTCATGCACTAGCCACTTAAAGGTAAGACAGAGCATGGAGACTCTGAGATTCCCTAACTACAGGGAAATGTACCCTGCCCTTCTCTTTGCTCAGCTGTAACTTCCACAATGTTATATGTGGAGCTTTTTGCCTCCACAGAAAACATGTAAGTATTCTGACTAGCACTTTATAAAAATGCACTGGAAATAACAGAAGGATCATATTCATTCTATAATCTTATGGTTTATTATTTAGTTAGTTATTTTTGCAGATTTTCTACATACGCTTTTCATGGCAATCAAGATAAGTTACAAGTAAAAAATAACATAAATTACATAAACAACATCACAAATAAAAAATATAAAATAGCAGTCACCTTCCTTCCTCACCACCAAAATGCTAAGCCTTCACCTTTTTCCAAAAATTCATATCAGACTCTTCATTAGGGCTAGAGGCAGTGTAGTATGTTCCATAAATGGGGACCCTAATGTGCAAATGCTCGTTGATATGTACATTGTAGATGAATCCCTCCAAGCACAATTAACAGCAATGACATGAGACATTATATTGGAGAAGAGATTTCAAATAGGTTGGCCCCCTCAACATACAAAGCTCACTGTGTGGCTAACACTGATCAGAAGTCAATATGTGTGGGGAGGAATAATAAATAACACATCCTGCAAAGAATAACAGTCTTGCAGGGGTCAATAATAACTACATACAGAACCAATGCAGCCAGGGCCGGATTTAGCTATACGCCATGTACGCCATGGCGTAGGGCCCACAGCTGCAAAGGGCCCACAAAAATTGAAGTAGTTAGGCTTTTTTTTTTTAATAAAATAAAAAAAAACCTGCTGGCTGCCGCCGCGGGGCCCCCTCTGCTGCCGCGGCAGCATGGATTGACCCGCGGGGGCCCCCTCTGTAAGCTCGGTCCCTCCCTCCGTGCCTCCGTGTCTCCCTCCGTGCAGGCTGTTAGAGACGCGAAGGCAGACTGTCTCCTTCTGCCTTCCCGTCTCTGTTAAGCCCGCAGGGCTGATGGGAAATTTCCCATCAGCCCCTGCGGGCTTAACAGAGACGCGAAGGAGACAGTCTGCCTTCGCGTCTCTAACAGCCTGCACGGAGGGAGACACGGAGGCACGGAGGGAGGGACCGAGCTTACAGAGGGGGCCCCCGCGGGTCAGTCCATGCTGCCGCGGCAGCAGAGGGGGCCCCGTGGCGGCAGCCAGCAGGTTTTTTTTTTAAAAAATAAATTTTACTTTAGGCCGGGGGAGGGGGAGGGGGTAGGACTGGTAATTGGGGGGGCTGGGACTGGGGCTGGAAATGGGTTGGGACTGGGACTGGGACTGGAAATGGGCTGGGACTGGGACTGGAAATGGGTTGGGGGGATTAAGGCTGGAGGTGGGCTGATGAGGAGGACTGGTAATGGGCTGTGGGCTGTTGGGGGGGGGTTAGAACTGGTAATGGGCTTTGGGGGGGTTAAGACTGGTAATGGGCTGTGGGCTGATGGGGGCTGTCTGGTAATGGGCTATGGGGGGGGCTAGGACTGGAAATGGGCTGGGGGGGGGTTAAGACTGGAGGGGGGCTGATGGGGTTAGGACTGGTACTGGGCTGTTGGGGGGGTTTGGAACTGGTAATGGGTTTTGGGGGGGTTTAGACTGGTAATGGGCTGTGGGCTGATGGGGGCTGTCTGGTAATGGGCTATGGGGGGGCTAGGACTGGAAATGGGCTGGGGGGTTAAGACTGGAGGTGGGCTGATGGGGTTAGGACTGGTAATTTATTTATTTATTTATTTATTTATTTATTTAACACTTATTTATATACCGCATCTTCCAGCGATCAGTTGCGGTGTACAATTAACAACAATTAACAATGCAGAGCTTGTTTTACATAGAACAATTATAACTTTTTACATAGAACATCTTAACTTGTACAACAAAGGGTTTAAAAGACTAAGCAGAATAATTCAATAAATCAACTAACACAGTTTGTGTTACAATTTAAACAGAAGTACTGTCCCTAAAACAGTTGTAACTATATACAAGTGGGTATCAATGCATAGGAATGGGATGATTATTCATTTATGTTTGTACGTATTGATTGTAGTAGGGAGTATAATCTAGTTTTTGGGCAGGTTCATGTTTAGCCTTTATCTAAGTTGAGTGGAGGGTTTTCTATGGTGTTATAGTGTTTAGTGAATAGGTAGGTTTTCAATTTTTTTCTGAATTCTATTATCTCTGTTAGTGATCGTAAGTCTTCTGGTAAAGAGTTCCAGACTGTTGGGGCTATGTGTGAAAAGGCTCTATTATTTGTTAATTTGTGAGTTCGTATATATTCTTTTGGCATCTTAAGTTTATTTGATTGTCCTTTTCTATGAGTGGGCTTAGGTGGTTCCTTGCTTATTAGGTTACAGAGTGTCTTCGGGGCCATGTCATATAGGGCTTTGAATGTAGTTATTATTGTTTTGTATGTTATCCTGCTTTGTATTGGTAACCAGTGAAGGGATGCTAGTATTGGTGTAATGTGTTGGAGTGAATTTATCTTTAATATAATTCTAGCTGTGGCATTTTGTGCAAGTTGGATCCTTTTGATGTTTTGTTTTGAAATGCCTATAAGTATTAAGTTGGCGAAGTCGAAGTGTGGAGTTATGGTAGCCTGTATTATATTGATAAAATCTTGTATAAATACAAGGGGGCGTAATTGCTTGAGGATTTTAAGTTTGAAGTAGATTTTCTTTAAGGTATTTCTAATGTGCGTTTCCATAGTAAGGTGTGTATCTAAAATGACACCTAGATATCTTATTACAGTTTTTATTTTAAGTTCTTGGTTTTGTAATGTTATGTGGGTTGGAGGAGTGAATGTTTGGTTTTTTGTTACGATTAGGACTTCAGTTTTAGCATGGTTTATATGGAGGTTTTGGGTTTTTAGCCAGTATGTGATTTCATTGTAGCAGTCTGATAGAAGTTGAATCGGTAGGTTAGGAATTGTGAAAGGTATGTACATCATGATATCATCCGCATAAAGGTGATATTGTACTCCAAATTTTTTAAAGATATTGCAGACCGGTTTTATATAGATATTGAAAAGTAGGGCTGACAGTGCTGAGCCTTGTGGTAAACCTATTTCTTGTTTGTATGTGTTGGATGTTTGATTACCTGCTCTTACATTTTGTGTTCTGTTATGTAAATATGATGTGAACCATTTATGTACGGTGGAGTTTATGCCTAACTGTCTTAGGTTGTTGAGCAATATTGAGTGATGCACGCTATCAAAAGCTGCTGATATGTCAATGAAAAGGAGAATGAACGCCTGTTTGTGATTGTCAATTCCTTTTAGGAGTGTATCTATTAATACTGCTAGTAGTGTTTCTACTCCATGGCGGGGCCGGAAACTGTATTGTTGTTCATCGAGTGGGTAAGATAAGTCTATGAATTCCTGTGTCTGTAGTTGCACTACCTTTTCAATTACTTTGGCCAAGAATGGTATGCTAGAAATGGGCCTATATGATGTTGGCAATGTTTTATCTAGTTTGCAGTTCTTTAAAATTGGACGTATTTGTGCATGTTTGAGCGGGGATGGAAGGTATCCTTGGGTGAGTGAGAGGTTTACTATTGGGAGAATATAGGATAGTAGAGTTGGTAGTGTGTTTTTTATCCATGATATTGGGCATGGATCTAAGTATGAAGTTGTGGTAATGGGCTGTGGGCTGATGGGGGGGGGTAGGACTGGCAATGGGCTATGGGGGGCTGACTGGAAATGGGTTGATGGGGTTAGGACTGGAAGTGGGCTGATGGGGGGTTAGGACTGGTAATGGGTTATAGGGGGGGCTTAAACTGAAAATGGGGTGATGGGGGGTTAAGGACTGAAAATGGGGTGATGGGGGGTTAAGGACTGTAAGTGGGGTGATGGGGGGCTAGGACTGGTATTGGGTTGGGGGGTTGCTAGGACTGGAAATGGGCTGATGGATGGCTAGGACTGGAAATGGGCTGATGCAGGGACTAGAAGGGAATGGATGCTGGGTGAGGCTGGAACTAGAAGGGAGCTGATGTTGGGGGAGGATTAGAATGGGATGGGGCTGGAAGAGTAAAATGGAGAAGGGAAAAATATTTTGTGTGGGAGGGATAAAAAATCTACAATTGGCCGGGTATTGGGAGAGTAAGTGGGGATTGAGGATGGAGGGGTAAAATTTGAGTGGATGAAATAGGAATGAGGAAAGAGCAAAAGGAGAAAGATTAGTATGTTAAAGCAGATGTAGAGAGAGAATGGAAAAAAATCTAGAAGAGAGAAGAAAGGACAAATGGACAGCAGACGATGGAGAGTTAGCAGAAGACACGAAGAAACCAGAAGAAAGTGGCTGGAGCAATTGCAGCTGAAAAAAATGCACAATAGGTAGAAAAATATCTCTTTATTTTGAATTTATTAATTGGAATATGTCAGCTCTGGTAAATGTGCATCATTAACATCTGCGCTTTGTTTAGTACAAGAGCAAATTAATGTATAGTTTTATTTCTATAGTGTTGTACATTCCAAGTTTGGCTTTTGGGATTCCCAGTTTAATTATTGTCTTCCTATTTCTAAATTGTGATTACTTGTTTGGTGATGGTCTATGTTCTACATGTGTAACTGAGCTGAGGTGTTCTGTTTATATAATTCCTATTTGACATTGCCACTTGTTCTCTTTCCCCAGTAGGTCATGTATTGTTGTTCTCTGAAATGTATTGGTTTAATATTTGCAGTGTTGCCTTTTGATTGGTAGAGTATGGTGCTTTGTGAGTCCTGGTAGTGCTGTTAGGATACGGCGGGTTTACTATGGGCAGTGTTTGTAGTAGTTCCTAATGTGTCTGGCAGTTGGCACTGGATTATAGTAATGTAGAAATCTTTTAGTCTTTCTTTATCCATACACTCATTAAGAGGCACGTTTACTAAAAGTTAGTATATGGTAACATTATGCAAATATTTATGCAAATGAGGCCCCTTATGCAAATGAGGTCCGCACCCCCCTTGGGCCGCCCCTGCTGGGGGCCCACAATTTTTGTTGGCGTAGGGCCTCACTCAAGGTAAATCCGGCCCTGAATGCAGCAATTGGTAAATGATAGAAAAGAACTGATCAATGCATGAAAATACATTCAGCAAAGCAACAGACTGAAGTCCAAAGTATTTCTCAATGAAAAAAAGGATGATGAGCAGCAGTGTTTATATTCCTTCCCAGAGGAGTCTTTGATTATGGTGGGGAAGAGCATTGGCACAATGTGTCTGCTTGAGATGCCGGAGCCTCAAATTAAGACCTCTCTCACTTCCCTCGTTGTTTCTTATTTGCATAAGTGGAGCCAAGAAGGATTTTTCAAGCTGGCTCTGTGATAGATGATGAATTTCTGTTGTTCCCATCTCAAGAGGCAACAAATTGCCTTGCAGGCTCTGATTACAGTTTGGTCTGAAGTGAAAAGTCTGTTTGGTTAGAAATCCTGGGCTGGGAAATTCAGCAATTACTAGGCCCATTCTATAACTTTGCATACATCCTCCATACTTCCCTCTCAGTTCCAACCAAGGGCTGACAGCTCCTTCTTAGAAATCACATAGTAAAGTAAATGTCTTTTAAAGGTTGAGATGGAAGACAGCTGACCTATTCTTAGTGAAGCTTCATCAAGCCGGAGAATCTAACCGGTGTCTACTTTCTCAGCCTGTATGAAGGAGCACGTTGGGGAACGACTTCCCTTGTCCTCTGGCAAGTCCCTTTTTCAAGAAACACTCTCAAGCAAGGCTCCAACTACTGCAGCCCTCTAGGCAAAGCTGTTTCCAGGGCTGCTTTTACCTATGGGCAAAAGTGGCCCAGCTGCTCTGCTACCTATTGGTAACAGTGGCTCTGTTCCTGTTCCCACACCAATTTCCGCTGCTGCTGCCCCTCTCCAGGATGTGCAGTGGTGGCAATACAGTAAAAATGAAACATGGTGCCAAAATTACCTTCTTTTTTGGCACCACAGTGTCATTTGCACTTCCACTTCCAGCCCCTCAACGAATCATAGGCGGGGTGGAAACGGAAGCACAAATGGCACTGCGGCGCTGGAAAAGAAGGTAACTCTAGCACCGCGGTGCGTTTTTAATGTATTGGCGCTGCTGCACGTCCTGGAGAGTGGCAACAGTGGTGACGGGAGGAGGGGGCCCACAAATGGAGGGGTGAGGCCACAGATGGGGGGCCATTGGAAAACGTCTTCCTGGGCCCCTTCTGCTTCTCTCTTCAACTGTTCTTTCCACCTTTTTGTGGAAAAGGAAATCTGTCCTTTTTTTCTCCAGTATCTTGAGCTCATCCTCAATTGGTCGATTTAAACATGGGGGAGGGTGTGTACAACGACTAGCTCTGTGGTATTTCTGGGAAAGTGCTGTTTTTCTTTCTGTTGCAGTTTTATAGCTTAGCAATGGCAAACATGGCACATAATATATTCACATAAACAGCTCATCCCAGAGGCTAGAGTAGAGGAGGTGTTACTTGTTATGGCCAAATGATGATGACAGTTGTCAGTGCCACTAAGGTTGTCAACCGGCAGGCAGACCTTTAAAACCGGCAGTGCAAAAGCCGGTTCTTCCCTGAAGCACCCTTCACCTACCCACCTTAACCTGCAGCCATAGATCCTGAAGCTGCCAGAGGTAAAATGTCAAATTGCAGCTCTTTCTGGTGCTTGCTTTCTCTCTCCCCTGTTTTCCACCCCATAATGCTTTTCACATGCCCTTTTTAACTGTAATGGGGGGAGGGGGGAGGCAGCTTTGTATGTATGGAAACCTGTCTGGTTCAAATATATGATATTTGAATTGCACAGAATCATTCAATTCAAGCATAATATATTTGAACCAGATAGGCATCCATACATGCAGAACTGCCTCCCTCCCCCCTACCGCAGTTAAAACGGGCATGTGCAAAGCACTATGGGTTGAAAACCAGAGGAGAGAGAAAGCAAGCATCAGAAAGAGCTGCAATTTGATGTTTTACCTCTGGCAGCTTCAGGATCCATCGGCTTGGGCAGCAAAAGGAGGGAGAGAAGGATGAAGAGACATCAAGAGCTGCAACGAGATGGGTTACATGTGGCAGACCAAGGAAGGTGGAGTACGGTGAGAAGTTGAGAGCAGTAGAGGAGATAGGACAAAAATTTGAAGATCTTATGGAGAGGGGGGAACTCAAATTGGTTTAGGAAAGGAGAGGGAGAACTGGGGGAGAAAAGAGAAAGGAGGTGATACCAGGCTGGGTTAGATTTGGAGGGGTGAAGGGGAAAGGTGACAGAAACTGGGCTGCACTGGGGGGGAAGGGAAAAGGTGATAGATATTGGGCTGGACTGGATTGGATTAATGGGGTGGGGGTGGGCAGGGAGAAAGTGAAAGGTGACAGATACTGGACTGGGCAGGAGTAGGGGAAAGGGGAAAGATTATAGATAGTGGACTGGACTAGGAGCCAAGGAAGGGGAACAGTGGCAGCTACCAGAGAATGAAGAGAGAATGAAGGGCAGGGAAAGAGCTTGGGCTGGTGAAGGGATGAGAGACACAGAAATATAATGGCTTGGAAGGGAGGAGTACAAAGGGTGGAAGTGGAGTGGATGAAAGACAGAAGAGGGAAATATGCTAGGGAAGGAGTGAAAGGT
This sequence comes from Ichthyophis bannanicus, assembly GCA_033557465.1. NCBI lineage: Eukaryota > Metazoa > Chordata > Amphibia > Gymnophiona > Ichthyophiidae > Ichthyophis > Ichthyophis bannanicus. The sequence continues at coordinate 190,333,152 of CM066036.1, forward strand.
GGAATTGGAGAGATAGAAAGGGGGTAAGAGTGAGGATATGGGTTGGAAAGGAGAAGCAAGGAGGTTAAATAAAGAGGGAAATTGAGAATTGGAGGGTATAGTGCGAATGGATAAGCAGAAAAGAAATACGTGGAAGAAATAAATAAAAGAGAAAGATATCAGAGGCATATGTAAGGGAGGAATGGATGAAAACAGAAGGAGAGGGATGAAACAGGAATTGGGCAGCAGATCCCAGAAAGAAAGCCAAGAGAAAACAGAGGAAAGCAGAAAAAAGGAGACTGGGACCAACGTGACCGAAAAAATAACATTCTTTGATTACAAAGATAGAAAAGTATTTTATTTTGCATTGACTATTTGGAATATTGCAGCTTTGGGAGATGTATATCTGATGCCTTTGTATGTAGCGCATTACCAGAGGAAATGGATTTCTGGTTCTATTTTCCAATGTTATACTGCATGGAGAATCATAAGTAGGGTTTACCCTGGCAGTGCTGTTATGGGATGGCAGTTTTCTATAAGCTCTGAATGAGCAGGGTTTTTTGTAGTTTTGTTCCTCTACTTGTTCTATGTAACTTAAGTTCAGTTGTGTTTGATGTAAACCGCCTTGATACCCCTGAAAGGCGGTATATAAGAATTGTTAAATAAATAATGTACATGGTAGTTGGCACTGGAGGGAAGTTGTGCAACCATCCTGTAACCTCACTGCACGTGTAAACTGTGTTCAAACACTTAAGAAGTTATTGTTCAAAAGAGAAGAGAAGCTTGAGAAGGGTATCAATGGCATCCTTGGGTGGAGGGTGCGGGGATCGGCATAGTAATCATTTGCACAGGACAGAAAAAAAGGTAGCACCAGCCCTGGTGCTGGAAGGATGCTGGGGCCCATTTCCTCTGATACAGACTTCCACCTGCATCAAAGGGGGCGGGTCCTGCATCGCTTTTCTGCACGCATGAGCTGAGGTTTGAAGGTAGCCACTTGCCTGTTTAACTTAATGACAGCTACTGCGTGTTGGCATTGGATAGCTGGTGCAGTGGGTTGGATTGAAAAAGATGCTGACTTGGGAAGGAGGGGAGAAGGGATGTGCTGGATGTGATGGGTTCATGGAGGGGGGAGATAAGGGTATAGACAGGGGAGAGGCTGGACTTGGAGAAGAGAAGGGAGTGGAGGGGACGTGCTGGTCTGTTGGACATGATGGGGTTGTGGGAAGGAGAATAAGGACACAGATGGGCAAATGCTAGACTTTGGAAAGAAGGGGATGTGCTGGACATGATGGGGCTGTGGGAGGAAAAATAGATATGGAGAGGATGGACTTGTAGGGATGGGTGGAGAGTTGGAGGGGATGTGCTGGATACGATAGGGCTATGGGAGAGAGAAGAGAGACAAAGATATGGACAATGCTAGATTACAAAGAAGGGGGGAATAGGGACACAAATGACAGGTGCTGGATGACCCTGGCAGGAGAGAGTAGGGAGATTGAGAGAGGATGTTGGATTGGGAGAGGGAGAGCGAACTGGGGAGACAGAGCGTGGATGCTGGATGTAAGTCATTAGATGGGGGAGAGACAAGAGAATGCTGGGCCAAAGGAAGGATCAGAAAAGGAAGCTGCTGAACCTGAGGAGAAGGAGAGAGGGGATATGCTAGGCAACAGGGGGTGGGGGGGGGGGAGAGAACAGGAGGTTAATGAGAGACTGGAGAAGGAGAGAACGATGAGGGATGGGAAAGCTAAGATCAGGGAAAGGTGGAAAACTTTAAGTAGATGCAGTAAATAAGTGGAAGATTGCAAACTGGTTGGTAAATGAAATCTGGATAGTGAAGCAGAAAAATAAATAGAAAGCTGAAATGAAGAGATCAATATTAGAGATGGATAAAAGGGAGGAAGTGAAGGCAGCAGGAGAAAGAAATGGTAAATTGATAGGAGATCTTGGAAAGAGTTGAGAGACGACAGAGGCAAATAGAAACCAGCACATGGGACCAACACATAAGAAAAAATAAAGTGGTTGGACAACAAAGGTAGAAAAAATAAATTGTATTTTTTATTTAATGAGTGGAATATGTCAGATTTTGGAATATATATTTACCAGGGCCAGTATTTAGACATGGCTGGGGCCCAGAGCACAAATTTAGGAGGGGACTCCAAAACACCACTAACAGGCTTCAGCTGCAGGCAAAATTGGTGCCCTCTCTGCCTGGGGGCCCAAGGCAGTTGCCCTGGTTGTATCACCATGTAACGCTGGCCCCGCCATCTGTCATCTTTATATTTTGCACAATATAAGGGAAATGCATCTCTGGTGTTACACTGCATGCAGCATCTAGTTTCTTGGTGTTTCATTTTAATTTTTGTTTGCATATTTCTATTTCAGTATGTGGTCACAATTTTTCGGCCCGATGAACAAAACTAGCATGGCCTTTCAGCACAGATAATGCCACCTTTAAGCACAATTACTGCCACCGCCAAATGCAGAAAAGAAATGGACATGAGCTAAACAGCAAAGGAAAAACTAGCGCACAATCAACGCCAAGAGTATCTACATTTATTTAAATAATAGGCAAATGAACTGCACATAATTAAATGATATACTAATATTGCCTGCGCCTGATACAGAGAAACACAGAGGATTTCACAACCAGCCTTAGCACCAGTATCTCTACGCCTGATCTCGAGGTGACTTAAACATCTAGGGCATGCCGCCCGACAGTATTTCCACAATGTCTAGATCATCTGAGGGGAAATGTCAAAGATGATCCAGGCATCGGGGAAAGCAAATCCCTGGTGGCCCAGTGGTCCTGATCCCCCACCCACTCAACCAAAAATAATCCTGGTGGCACAGTGGCCCCGAACCTCCCACTCACCCAACCAAAAAGAATCCAGCCCATCCATGTACATTCAAAAAATATACAAATAATACCAGGCTGTTTCAATCATCCATTGGCTAGATACTGTATTATCTGTTTGCTGGCAATGGGCTAAGGAAGGAGCGAGGATGGGTAAATTATCTCCAGGAACAAGCAGGAATGAGTCTTCACATATGGGTACGTCGGTACCGACGGAGCCTGCACGGGAATGCTCCCCAGCATCCAATCAGAAAGCTTTTGGGAGCATCCCTCGCGCCTGCGCGCTGACTTCCCGCCTTTCCCACTGCCTCTCCTCAGTTTTCGTTTTTCCGCGGAGCTGACAGGACGTCCTCCTGTCACCGCAGAAACTTTTTTCTTTAAAATTATTATTTCCTTGTTTTCTTGTGGTCGCGACTGTCTTTCCCGCCGATACCGGTACCGCCAGTGCTTTATTCTTTTCTTTTCTGAACTTAGAGAAATTTTTTTCTCCTCAGTTTTTGTTTTAACTTTTGGGCCTACCAGGCCTCTTCAACATGGAGCCTTCTTCCCCTAAGAAGTGCCTTCACTGTGGAAACATGGTTTTCTTTTTAGACTCCAATGCTTGGTGTCTAACCTGTTTGGGTCCTGACCCTTTTTTCCCTGATCCATCAGGCTGTATTATTGGGAGAAGACCTTCCCTTTTTCGAGTTTCCCTCGATGCCGTTTTTCCTCCTGAGGTGAGGACACCGGTTTATTCTTCTCTCCAGGATCAGGTAACCCACAAACAGTTTGTTAAGACTAGCCAATTCTTGAAGGGTAAGTCTCATGCCCAGCATGATGACGGCTCCGGCCTTGCCCTCAAGACCTCATTGGCAATAAAACCCCGGCGGGAGTCTTCGGGCTCCAAAGCATTTACGGGGTTTCAGGTTGTTCCTGGGGCTCACCCCTCACAGAACATACCTGAGCCATGCTTGGGGGTGGTATCCGCTTCGAGTGGTACCGATAACCCAGCATCGGCACCGGTGTCGAGTGTTCCACTCTTCACCAGGGATCGTCATCTGGTGTCCTCGGTACCTTCGGGGCGGATCGATACGACCCAGATTGACTTTCCTGTATCTCCGCCATGCTCGGGGTTGGTACTGGCTTCGAGCGGTACCGATACCCCGGCATCGGCATCGGTGTCGAGTGTTCCACTCTTCACCTGGGATCATCATCTGGTATCCTCGGTACCTTCGGGGCCGATCGATACGAACCAGATTGACTTTTCTGTATCTTCGCCATGCTCGGGGTTGGTATCGGCTTCGAGCAGTACCGATACCCCGACATCGGCGCCGGTGTCGGGTGTTCCACTCTTCACCAGGCATCGTCTTTGGACGTCCTCGGTACCTTCGGAACCGATCGATATGACTCCGATTGACGTTCCTGTATCGGCATCGCCGATACCACCCCCACCGTCGGTACCTTCTAGACATGCATCGATAGACTCGCTCCCTTCGATGCCGAGTCTAGAATCGATATCCAGTCTAGATGACTTGGTACCAACGCGTTTCGGAACCGATCCATATCGTTTCCGTCTACGCAGTACCGAGGATATTCACCAAGGCTCTCTGGCTACCTCGGTACCGCTTCAGCAGCCCCCGATTACTGCTTCGATGACATTACCGTCTCCGATACCGGTATCGGTATCGATGTCGATTCCTGCAGTTCCATCGGTGCCATTGAACATTTCTATGCCTAGCTTGGAATCGATACCGGGCACTGATGATGCAGTACTAACTGCCTCGAATCAGACCTGTCAGTATCACTGTCCATCTAGCAGGATTCTTTTTCTGCACAGTATGTCTTCTGGTGCTCAAGCTGCTCCTTCAACCTCAGCTTACCCAGGAATAATTCCCATTGGAGATCCTTCTTTTCAGAAATTTCTCCTTGACATGGCAACCTTTCTTGCCATTCCTATTCCTGGCTCTACTCTTAACCAAGATCCTGCAGAAAAGGAAAATATAATGCTTCCTTTACATCATTCTTTGCAGGATCTTCTTCTGAGGATGTGGGAATCACCTTTAAAGGTTCCTTCGCCTTCTACAGCCACTAATGTTCTGTATCAGGTGCCTCCCTCTCCTGGGTTTCAAAAAAAACAACTTCCACATCATTCCCTTGTAGTGGAATCAGCAATGAGGAAGGTAAGAAGTAAGAAGAAGCATTCTTCTTATCCGCCAGGTCGTGCATCTAAAGCACTTGATGCCTTTGGACGTCAAACCTTCCAAACTTCTATGCTGGCTTCAAGAATTATTTCATATATTTTTTATATGAGTCTGACACTTCAGGAGGTCACAGAGAAATTATCTCTTTTGTCCCCTTTTTTGTCAGAGCCTAAGGCCACTGACTATTCCTTGCTTCTTAATCATAGCAGGAATATCTCTTGGTTTCTTTCTTGTGCTTCTCTAGACTCTTTTGAGTCTGTTAGCAGGTCCTCTGCTATTGCCATTGGAGCACGTTGTACAGCCTGGCTGCAAGCTTCAGACTTGAGCAGATGGGCACAACATACACTGGGTAATTCTCCTTGTACTGGAGAAAATCTCTTCAATAGAGAGGCTTTACGTCAGGTTGCTCATTGCTCCACTGACTTCCCTGGTTCTGGAAACCATCCTAAGCCTTCTTTTACCCCAGGACGTAGGAAATGTCCTACCAAAGAAAAGAAGGTTTCACCCTTCTCCTGCCCATCCTCCAGATGTACCCAAGCAAGGGACATCTCATCCTAGTCTGAAGTCTCCAGACTCTAACCAGTCTAATCATAACCAGCAACCATAGGTTCCTGTATGTTGCAATCTACAGTTAACTTCTTCTCAGCAGAAGTTTATTCTTCAAACTCTACACTGGTTTTTTCTTTTCAGTATGCTAAGCTGTTAGGATACTTTTGTCCATGGGTTACAGAATTCTCCCCTTCTTACTACTACGAAGGGAGATTACAACTATCCCATGATAGTTTCTGTCCCCACATGGACATCTTTTCCTTCAGCAGACTTACCATATGGTAAGTCACCTTCCAACCCCCTCTCTTCCAGGGTTTTCCCCTGCTTGAGTTGGTACCATATTGAAACACTTCTCTTTCTTTCCAGTGTAGACGTTTTGTTATCCTTCAATGCATCAGACAGGGACGGGAATATCTCCGCTCCCTTTGTCTGTTTTCTCTCTGTTTTTATACAGGAGGATCCCCTCTGCTGTTTTGTTCAGTTGCTGTGCATGCAGGAGTTCCAGTGATTACTTTAGTGCTCATTGCAAGCTACTTTCACCTATCTTGCATAATGCTACTCACTGCAGGTTATCTTCTTCTAGCCATATCCTTTCCTAGGATGTGGCAACACACCTGACTTCAGTCAGTTTTATCTCATAATTCTCCTGCACAATGCTCTCTGCAATCTTCAGAGAAGCTTACTACTATGGGCCCTTGCTACAGAGCATTGAACTTTATCTCTGAGGGTTTTTCCATATAGTAGAAAAACCTTATATAATCATTCCATGACTATATGGGTTCTTTATACCCTCTTGTCTCCTGTTGTGATACAGAAGACAAGCTTTTTCTGCGTGAATGTCCAAGGAGTTCCCAATCTTGCAGGAATCTACCCCATTTTTCCTTACAGCTTGGCATTATGTTTTTCTGCTCCACTTGGACAACGCATACTCTTTTAGTGTACATGATACCCCTGTGTCCCTTAGCTGAGTCATCCTGGTGTCTTAGTCTATGCGTTTTTTTGTCCTTTGGACATGTCAGAGTCCTAAAGTACTCCTGACGTGCTCTGGCCAGACTGCTATTATCCTCTGTTTTTTCACGCAACCATACTGGTTATTCCACTGAACTACATTCCTGCACCACAGAAATAGATTTTCTATATATCTTCAGGTGGTTTTCACCCCCTTTTTATTAGATTAATCTTTTCCCATCACATTCCCCATGTGCATGTTTTTGTGGGGCTCAGTTGCAGGCATGTATCCTCAGACTTATATTCATGTATGTATATGTCCTATACATACATATTTCTGTAATCTGTGTGGGCATAAGTCATGCCCATCTAGATATATATATGTATCACACATATCTAGACATATATGCACATATCTATAGATATGTATGTCTCTCCATATATATATATATTTATATATAGATATATATGCCCATTGGGAGATGTCCATAGGACACTATGTATTACCTACTATCTCCCTAACTGTCTGTGCTATAAAGCTTTTACCTTCTTAAGGGGTCCAGACCGTCAACTTGCCTATTCTCATACGGCTCAGTAAGTGGGAGCGGTTATACACACAATTACTGCTGTGATGTCAACAGCTTCTATTTTTATTATAGATCTCCCTGTCTATGAAGTATCAAACTTTAATGTCTTCCTATCTCTTACCAGCTAGGAAAGACAGTGTACATCTTCAGTATTTCTGAGTACATTTCTGTTCTCCTTGGGAATAGGGGCTTTTTTCCATACCCCCTCTTCCCTTCAGGACTGGGCTAATTCTCCAGATCGGTCAGTCTTCTTCTTTTAGTCCTCAATGTTAATAACTCTGTACCTAAAAGAGTTTTCAGCTTTTTCCCATAAAGCTTTCCATTGAAGATCTGCCGTTCTTCTCCTGCCCCAGTTGACACCTGGGTTACCTGCCCATTCCAGGTTTGGAACTTCATCCTCACTGCTGTGAAGTTACCTTGAGGATTCCGCTACTGCATCTACAGTACACTCCATCACAGTTCCACTTCCTACAATCCAGTAGGTAAGCTCTATATTGTACTAGTTAATTAAATATTTTAATGATACTTGACATACATTCTAAAGACTCATTTTTTCTGTAGTCTTTAGATTCGCTGTTCCTCTACAGCTCTTCTCTATTCAACTCCTACCCCCCATCCCTCAGGGGATGCCGGGGATCCAGGTTTGGGAAATGCCGTCCTGTTCCAGGGATACGCATTTTATGGGATCTCCCCTGGCACCCACAGCTAGGGAGTCCCCATATGTGAAGACTCATTCCTGCTTGTTCCTGGAGATAGCACAGTTACTTACCTGTAACAGGTGATCTCTGGGAACAGCAGGAATTAGTCTTCACAACCCACCCACCTCCCCTAGGAGTTGTATCTATCTATCTCCTTTCCTCTTTCTCTCCTTCTGTCTCAGCTATGAAACTCAACTGAGGAGAGGCAGTGGGAAAGGCGGGAAGTCAGCGCGCAGGCGCGAGGGATGCTCCCAAAAGCTTTCTGATTGGATGCTGGGGAGCATTCCCGTGCAGGCTCCGTCAGTACCGACGTACCCATATGTGAAGACTAATTCCTGCTGTTCCCAGAGATCACCTGTTACAGGTAAGTAACTGTGCTATACAGCACAATCACTGCGTTAACCGTATCCTATACGGATACTGGCACTGAATATATGGATCGTTAAATTTTGGAGCCAGCATTTAACTTAAGTCTATGACTATTCTGGCTGAAAATTTACTCCTATCTCCGCAACTCATGCTGTAAGACTATGCCAAAAAGGGGGACGCAAACGCAAATGTTGGCCCAGGGCACCACAACCCCTTGAGTGAATCCTGGTAATAACAGGAGGGAAATTGTCTCAGAAACATTTAAGGGAACTCTTTCTAAGATCTGCAGACTCCCTATTTTATTTTGGTTATAGAAGTATGCAGTTTTGGTTTACTTAGCAGTAAATGCCAACTGCTAAGAGCTCAGTAATCATTTCTGTTTCCAAGACAGATGGCTTTCCATCTGAAAGTGCTATACTTTCCCTGTAAAAAAAATATAGATAGAAAGAAAATGAAGTTGCTAGTCTGAGTACCATAGAGGAACAGTGTGTTTTCTACAAACAGCTGCTACCAACATACCTCTACCGCTTTGACCCAGTGAAAAGCGGTATATAAACCCTGCTAAAGAAAACAAATAAAAAGGTAAAGATAATGTAAACCTGGACATAAACTGCAACTGTTGTGCTCTACGTTTGGCTGCTGCTGCTCCCCCTGCCCCTGCAGCTATTATAGCAATCAGGACTATCCCCCCTTGAAGGCTCAGGAGAGGAGGCAGCAAATGAGAGATAAGGAGAATGTTCAGGGCCAGCTCAACCATTAGGCAAGAGTAGGTGATCACCTGAGGCTATAGTAAATGAGAGGTGATAAAGAGAAGCCACGTCAGAGCAACACAGCCCATATGAACATTTTTTTCCTGCAGGTGAGGGGGCATACATATACATACAAAGCAAAGTTTTAATATTTTAAGTATGATGTCAAATTATGATTGTTGGGGGAGGAGTGGTGTTGGCATGACTATGATTGTTTAGGTTAATTATCAAAAGCTCAGCAGTGGAGGGGGGCACATAAGGCTGAAGGTTCGCCTGGGGTGCCCAATACCATGGCACCAGCTCTAAAGATGTGCTGGGGGGCACAGGAATAAGATAAATCCACAAGGACATCAGAAAGATACAGAGTTAACTAGACCGGTAATATAAATGTGTTGACTTGTTGATTGTGAACTTAGGGCCAGATATTGAGTTGGACAGGCTATGCGCCGCTACAGTGCATAGCCCTGTCCGCTGACCCTTAACCTCAGATATTCAATGCCGTGGCAATGGCATTAAATATCCGGGGTTGGTGCACATGCCCCAGGTAGTTTTTGCTACACCTAGTTTTACCCACTGATCACTAACCAGGTATCGGTGCAATAGTGCCGCTACCCGGTTAGCAACAGTCTCCACCTCTGCTCCACCTTGGAATGCCCCCAACACGTATCGGGGTGTGTAGCGGGATTAGAAGGGGATATTCAATAGCACTAACCACTAGGCTGTAAACCATGTAAATGACTTTCAAATAGCGGTCCCTTAATTTGTGTGTTAGGGGCAGTTAGAGATTCTTAGGGGTATGTGTACTAAAGGGCATTAGCTGACATCATGATGCTAACATGGGATAATCACGCTGCGATGTCAGCTAATGCAGGAGAAATGTAGCTACTGCAGGCATTTTTCCACGATAGCTGCATTTCACGTGGTACTAGCAACAGTGGGCAGAGAATGGGCATGCCTGTACCAGGCATTGACAGCACATGGTAGCCACATTGTTATTTAGAGTTAGGAGAACCTAAAGGTCTTCAGAAGGACGGTTGGAACTCTAATGCAAAGATTTCTACACCTACTTTAGATAAGAGAGCCAGTGCTGGGTGTAATGGGATGAAAGGAACACCTCAGTAAAGAGGCTAAGAAGGCTAATATCAGGAATAGAAGAGACATCTGTATACAGGGAGTGCTGGTGGTATCCCCATGCCTTCCAGTACATGTGCCTGTGCACTGCTATAAGAGAATCAGTATGCTGTAGAGCAGTCACTGCCAAATAGACAAAGCCAGCAGCATGGGCTGTGAGGGTGCATCACTGAGGAATCAAAGTTCTTTGTCCTAAAGAAGAGCTAAAACTGTGAGTAGCAGGAACTGCCTGCTATTTTTATTACTTGTATAACCTCCCTTCTGTGTGGTCCTCACAGTTAATTCACCAACTGCTCAGTAGACAAAGCAGCACACCAATCCTATGAGCTTCTATACTCGATCTTTCTTTGGAGCTCATGGATTTTAAAGTATTAGGGTTCTTTTGGTGGAGACTGGCATAAGCCAAGAGGCCCTTGGCACTTAAAACACTTACACTAGTGGTCTCTCTTGTCAAATAACTGACTACAGGTCAAAAATTGTGTTCTGAATCAAGGGTTTACTTAAACTTTTGGATTACTGAGAAAACAAATAACAATTGGCATGAATAAGAACATAAGATATGCAATAGTGGGTCAGACCAAGATCCTACAAGCCCAAGTATCCTATTTCCAATGGTGGCCAATCTAGGTCACAAGTACCTAGCAGTTTCCAAAATGCTTCTATTGGGACAAGCAGTGGATTTCCCGGGTCCTCTTTAATAATGGTTTATGGACCTTTCCTCCAGGATCTTGTCCAAATCTTTTTTAAACCCAGCTACACTAACAGCTTTTACTACATCCTCCGGTAACGAATTCCAGAGTTTGATTACACGTTGAGTGAAAAAATACTTTCTCTTATTAGTCTTAAATAGGTTACACTGTAGCTTCAATGCATGTCCCGCAGTTTTTCTATATTTTGATAGTGTAAACAATCTATCTACATTCACCAGTTCCACTCCATTCATTAATTTATAGAACTCTATCATATCTCCCCTCAGCCGTCTCTTTTCCAGGTTGAAGAGCCCTAACCTTTTAGCATCTCTTCATAGGGGTATCCTTCCATCTCCTTTGCCAATTTGGTGGCTCTTCTCTGTACCTTTTCTAAGAAGGTTACATCCTTTTTAAAATACGGCGACCAGAATTGCACACAATATTCAAGATGCGATCGCACCATGGTACAATACAGAGGCATTATAATAATCTTTGTTTTATTCTCCATTCCTTTCCTTATGATTCCTAACATTCTATTTGCTTTCTTGGCCACCGTTGCAGATTGGGCAGAGGGTTTCAACATATTATCCACGATGACACCTAAATCTTTTTCCTCTGTGGTGGTTCTGTGGCATCATGTAACCATAGTTTGTGCTGTTCTTTCCTAGGTGCATAACTTTGCACTTGTCCACATTCAATTTCATCTGCCATTTGGATGTCCAGTCTTCCAATTTGTCAAGGTCCTCTTACAATTTTTCACAATCCTCTTGGGTTTTAACAACTTTGAATAATTTTGTGTCAACTGAAAATTTGATTACCTCACTCGTTATTCCTATTTCCAGGACATTTATTTATTTATTTAGCTGTATTTATATCCCGCTTTTCACCGGGTCAAAGCGGTCAATTGGGGGATACATTTAACATGAGGGGATATGAGACACATACACTAATACTTACAGAGAACATGGGCAATGGAGGGTTAAGTGGCTTGCCCAAGACCACAAGGAGTGCCTACAAATATGTGAAAAAGCAGCAGACCCAGCACAGATCCTTGGGGTACTCCACTATTCAGATTTCTTCATTGGGAAAATTGGCCATTTAGCCCTACCCTCTGCTTTCTATCTTTTAACCAGTTCCTGATCCACAATAGTACACTGTCTCCTATCCCATGACTTTTTAGTTTCACCAGATACACTATATCAATAATCTCACCTTGGTCTACCTGTTTATTCACACCTTCAAAAAAACATAACAGATTAGCAAGACAAGACCTTCCTTGTCTAAAGCCATGTTGGCTGTCTCCCATTACGCCATGACTATCTTACATGTTCAGTAATTTTGTTCTTTATAAAGGTTTCTACCATTTTTCCCAGTATGGACATCGGGCTCACCAGTCTGTAGTTTCCCGGATCATCCCTGGAACCCTTTTTAAAAATTGGAATTACATTGGCCATCCTCCAATCTTCAGATATTACAGATGATTTTAATGATAGTTCACAGATTACTAATAGTAGGTCTGCAATCTCATATTTCAGTTCTTTCAACACCCTTGGATGTATACCATCCGATTCAGGTGATTTGCTACTCTTCAGTTTATCAAATAGTTGCAATATATCTTCCCAGTGTATCAATATTTTTTCAATTCTTCTGTGGCATCACCTTCAAATACCATATCAGTCATGGATAACATCCCTACATCTTCCTCAGTAAGGACCGAAGCAAAGTTTTCATTCAGTCTCTCCGCTATGGCCTTGTCCCCTCTTAGTGCCCCTTTTACCCCTTTGTCATCTAATGGTCCAACTGACTCTCTCACGGTTTTTTTTGCTACAAATGTACTTGAAAAAGTGTTTATTATGCGTTTTTGCTTCCACAGCAAGCTTCTTCTCAAATTCTCTCTTTGCCTGTCTTGTCAATGCCTTGCATCTAACTTGCCAGTGCTTATGTTGTTTCCAGTTTTCTTCATTTGGCTCCTTTATCCATTTCCTGAAAGATGCTTTTTTGGCAACAAGAGCCTCTCTGACCTCACCCTTAAACCATGCTGGCAGTGTTTTACTTCCTTCCACTTTTCTTAAAGTGTGGAATACAGCTGGTCTGGGCTTCCAAGATAGTATTTTTAAACACCGCCCATGCTTGATGTAAATCTTTAACCTTTGCACTGCTCCTTTTAGTTGTTTCTTAACTATTTTCCTCATTTTATCATAGTCTTCCTTGTAAAAGTTAAAAGGTAGTACTGTGAATTTCCTTGCCGTCCTTCCTCCATTTATTAAACCAAACACGATCATGCTATGATCACTATTGCCAAGTGGCCCCAACACCCTTATCTCTTTCACCAGATCTTGTGTTGCAATAAGGACTAAGTCCAAAATGGCTTCTCCTCTGGTCGGTTCATTAACTAGCTGCTCCAAGAAGCAGTCATTTATTTCATCTAGAAACTTTATCTCCCTAGCATGTCCTGTCGTGACACTGATCCAGTCAATATCGTGGTAATTGAAATCACCCATTATTACTGTGCTGTAAATTTTGATCTCCAAGAACAAGCAGGAATGTAGTCTTCACATATGGGTATCATCGGTACCGATGGAGCCTGCGCAGGAACGCTCCCCAGCGTCCAATAGGAACGCTTTTGGGAGCATCCCTCAGCACATGCGCACTGCCTTCCCGCCTTTCCAACTGTCCCTCTTCAGTTCTTCGTTTTCCGCGGAGCCGACAGGTCACATACCCTGTCACCGCAGAAAATTTCTTCTTTAAACTTGTTTTTCTTGTGGTCGCGCCTGCCTCTGCTCGACGCCTACTGGTACCGCCAGTTCTCTTTTCTTCTTCTATTCAAAAAAAAAAATATATATATATACTTCTGAAGTGTTTCTCTTCAGAAACTTTTTCTTTTTGGTGCTAGGCGCCATTTTGGGCATTAGGCCCCATTTTCCTGAAAAACTGAAAAACCAGCTAGTGGTTTTAAAAAATGTACTAAGTGTGGCGGTACCATTTCAGTTACCGACACCTATGACTGGTGTCTCAAATGTTTAGGCCCTGACCATTCTCCATCAGAGTGTTCCTCTTGTATGGGGATGACTAAAAGAGGAAGACAGAACCGGGCTGCAAAGCTCGGTACCCTCTTTTCTTCAGATGCGATGTCCATTGCAGCGACATCTTCCAGAGCCTCGTCTTCCTCTCATGGATCTCAGGTAACTAAACATAAGAGCCTGTCCTCAAAGGGTAGATCTCCTTCCAAGCATCGAGAAGCCATTGGCATTGCCCTTGAGGAAACTATACCGGCAAAACAGCCCTGGCGGGAGGCTTTGGCCTCCAAAGCACTAATGGGGCTCCAGGATGTTCTCGAGGCCTCGACCTCGGCAGAACTACTGGTGCCATCCTCAGGGGTTCCGGCCGCTTCTACCAGTACCGACACCCAGGCATCGGCAGTGTCGATACACCAGAGATTCCTCGCTATCAAACGCAGTCTTGCAGCTCTCCTTACAGCTGCGGTACCATTGACACCGCTACCAATGGTTCAACGGGCACCAGTACCAACACCAATACCGGTACCTGTACCAGCACCAGTACCAATACCGGTACCAGCACCGACGGTACCAGCCCCGGTGGGAATTCTTCCCATGCCACCCACATGTACCTACAAGGGTCCTTTGTCTTCCTCTATCTGGATGACTGACTCATCAGAGGTAGCACAACCTCCGAGGCCAGCCAGGCCGCAGGGCAAACAATCTGCCTCCTGCAGCATCTAGGATTCACCTTAAACTACCCCAAATTCCACCTCTCTCTAGCCCAAAACCTGGAGTTTATAAGTGCCCAGCTGGACACATTACAGGTCAAGACCTTCCTCCCAAAGGAAAGGGCACATAGTCTGGTGCAGCTGGTGCGAGATATGCAGACTCATCGGTTCATACTGGCTTGCCTCCTCCTCCATCTACTGGGCCACATGGCCTCCACAGTCCACGTCACACACCTAGCCCGCTTGCACATGCGGGCAGCTTAGTTGTGCCTCTACTCCCAGTGAACTCGGGCCATGGGTAGGCTGCGTGACAGGTTCAGGGTCACACGCCAACTTGCGGACTCCTTCAACTGGTGGCAGTCCCTATGCCACCTCCAGGCAGGGATGCCCTTCCAGGGACCCGTACCACAGAGGGTCCTGACCACGGATGCAGAGACTTCTGCACTCAAGGCAGCTGGTTGCAGGAGGAGTCACTCTTGCAGATCAACCTCCTGGAGCTCAGGGTCATCTCCCTAGCCTTGCAAGTATTCTGCCATTTCCTGTCAACAGCCTTGTGCTGATCCAGATGGACAATCAGGTTGCAATGTTTTATGTGAACAAGAAGGGGGGTACTCTCTCTGCCAGGGAAGTGGTGGCTCCCCTCTCCTTTGCAGTATGCCACAGAATGTTCCTGCGAGCAGTATACCTTCCAGGCCAAGACAGTTGCTTAGTGGACAAACTCAGCAGAGTCCTCCACCCACACAAATGGCGTCTGAACCCCAGGATGGTGCAAAGACTCTTCTGCCGCTGGGGCAGGCTATGATGGACCTGTTTGCCTCCACAGACAACATGCAGCTGCCCTGATTCTGCTCACGCTAGTTGCACCAAGGGAGGATGGCAGCAGATGCCTTCCTGATCTCATGGTCCGAGGGCCTCCTCTATGCCTTCCCACTGACACCACCCAAGGATGCCAATGGAGCCCTTTTCAAGCTTCTCTTCTCTTTTGAACAATAAGTTCTTAAGTGTTTGAACACAGTCTACATGTGCAGTTGGGTTACAGAATGGTTAAACAACTTCCCTCCAGCGCCAACTACCATGTACATTAATTATTTATTTAATAATACTTATATACCACTTTTCAGGAGTATCAAGGCGTGGCTGCTGAAAGGGTATACTTAGCTCTTTTCAGTCTTCCATCAGCCTGGTTCCATTCCGGTTAAGGTGGAGCCCATCCTTTTGGAAAAGCCCCTCCTTTCCCCAGAATATTCCCCAATTCCTAACAAATCCAAAACCCTCTTCCTTGAACCATTGTCTCATCCATGCATTGAGACTCTGGAGCTCTTCCTGCCTTTCGGATCCTGTGCGTGGAACGGGAAGCATTTCGTAGAATGCTATCCTGGTCATTCTGGATTTCCACTTCCTATCTAAAAGCCTAAATTTTGGCCTCCAGAACCTACCTACCACACTTTCCTATGTCATTGGTACCAACATGTACCAAGACAGCTGACTCCTCCCCAGCACTATCTAAGGCCTTGGCTAAGTGGCACGTGAGGTTCGCTACCTTTCTACCAGGCAGAGGCAATCCTCATCTCCATCAGCCATCCAGCTATTTACATGCCTAATGATCGAATCACCAACTATAACGGCTGTCCTAATCCTTCCCTCGTGGGCACATGGCCCTGGAGAAACCTCTTCGGTGTGAGAGGGTTTTACATCACCTGGAGGACAGATCCTAGCTAAAGGATCACTTTCTGCCTCACCTGGGTGATGCTATCCTGTCACGTGACCTCTCTCCTTCATGGCAACAGGGATGCTGCCAGACTGGAGGTGGGACTCCAGTACTACATCCCTGTAGGTCTTGTCTATGAACCTCTCTGTCTTTCTTATGTCCTCCAAGTCTGCTACTCTAGCCTCCAGAGATAGGACTCGTTCTCTGAGAGCAAAGAGCTCCTTGCACCTAGTACACACGTAAGACCCATCACCAAATGGGAGAAAATCATACATGTGACACTCAATACAAATGACTGGAAAGCCCCCATCTCACTAAGCTATTGGTAGTTTAACTATTGCCAGGGTCTCCCAAGATGGACAGGTCTTAGCTGAGGTGCCAAACCAAGACAAACCACCCATCTGGGCAGCAGCAGAATGGGACAGTGTTGGCGGTGGAGGATAACATTTCTGTGACAACAGCAACAACACTAAACTTAAACTGCGTGGAAGAAAGGCCTGGCAATCTACTTCTGTATCTTGCCATGAAAACCCAATGGATAGTCACAACCAAACAAATTGCACTGTAGTGCTGGAAGATGAGACCCCCCAGGTCGGAAGGCACTCAACTGGCTGTTGGGGAGCATTTATGATGTAGTTGGATCAAAGCCCTCAGGAAGTTTGACTGCTGATGAAGCAGTGCATGAAATGAGAGTCTGAAGTTGCAAAGATGTCTTACATATTGGGATATGGAACATACGAAGCATGAACCAAGGGAAGTTGGAGGTGGTCAAGAATGAAATGGAACGTGTACAACTCAATCTGTTTCAGCAAACTGGGTGTCAGCAAACTGAAATGGACTGGCATCAGGCACTTTGCATCAGATGATCACATGTTCTACTATGCTGGAAATGAAAGACAAAGAAGAAATTTGCAAGAACTTAATGAAATACAATGCAGTCAGTGAATGTTTAATTTCTATTCGTCTATGAGGAATGCCTGTCCACACGACTGTAATTCAAGTGTATGCCCCAACAACAACTGCAGAAGAGGATGACATTGATGAGTTCTATGAACAAGTACAAGCTGAAATCGACAGAACATGCAAACAGGATATCCTGATAGTCATGGGTGACTGGAACGCAAAAGTTGGCAACAAAGAAGAAGGCAAAATGGTTGGAAAATATGGACTTGGCAACAGAAATTAAGCTGGAGAAAGACTGATAGAATTCTGCAAGACCAATGATCTATTCATCTCAAACACCTTCTTCCAGCAACAGAAGTGACAGCTGTACACATGGACTTCACTGAATGGATTGTACAAAAATCAAATTGACTACATCTGTGGAAGTCAATGATGGAAAAGCTCTATAACATCAGTGAAGACAAAACCTGGAGCTGACTGTGGTACAGATGCCTTTGAATTATGGTGCTGGCAACAAATACTGTGTATACCATGGACTGCCCAAAGAACAAACCAGTCAGTTCTAGAAGAGATCAAACATAAGCATTCTTTAAAAGCTCAGATGATAAGACTTCGACTTTCATACTTTGGACATATCATGCGAAGAGAGAGATCATTAAAGAAAGACATCATGCTTGGCAAGGTAGAAGGTCAACACAAAAGAGATGGATCGATACAATTACAGAAGCTATGGGTGCCACTCCGTCAACAATGAGCCACCTGACTGAAGACTGAACACAATTTAGGACAACTATCCAGAGAGTCGCCATGAGTCAACACTGACTCAACGGTACTTAACAACAACAGCAACAACAACTTACTTAGGTTTGCTGGGGATACTTACACTAATAAAACTATAACTAATACATTTAATGGATTTTGTTCACCTCAAGATTAATTAATCAGAGGTCCTTAATGTATGCTTGATGAGGATAAACAACTGCACCTGAGAGTGAATATGGGCACCTCCTTCCTTTTAAGAGGTTTGAGCACTTATAATGCTACAATTACACCAGGGGTGGTTGGAAGTTGGGAGGGAGGGAGGGAAAGAAGACTTATTAAAAGTTGGCTGCTACACAGTACCCTATACTGTGCTTCTAAGGTGATCTCTGACCAATTTCCTGGATGATTCATACAGCCCTTGCTTTAATAGAGGGAGTCTTTCAAAATGCCCCTTTGATCTGTCCCATGGCTTTAACACCTATTTAAAACAATTTCACAGGTCTCTTGCCCCTATCTAGAAAGCCTCTTTGTAAATGTCTCTTGAAGCAATTTATTGCTCAAAGAATACTGATCCTGTTTTTTCTTTTATGCTAAGTTATACTCTGATTTGATTTAAATTAAAGCTGTTTGCTCATACTAGACCCTGATTAAATATTAAATTTAAACAAGCAGCTCTCTGCTGGGTTTTAAATTTAAACTGAAAGCTTTCTGCTGAGTTCCGAATTTAAATTGAAAGCTCTCTGCTTGGTTTTAAATTTAACCTGAAAGCTCTCTGCTTTGAACAAGAACTATTATAAAACAAGCTATTTTCCTCTTCATTTAGTTAGGATATTTTATACCCTATTTCTTCCTTTTTCTCTGATCCTTAATCTGGATCAACTTGTTTCTTCCAAACCTTTCTTCCAATTTTGGTTCCTGTTTCTCAACACCTAAGTGTTTTGACCATTCAGTTGTTTCTCTGGGAGAACTCCCTATCTCTTCTACTAATATCATTTCTCAGAGTGCCTGCATGTGAAGGTACTGCAGTTACAGATCCCTATCTCTATGATGGATGAAACCCTTTGCTCTGGCACTTCTGGTATACTGCTTCTGCTGAGTTCCTTCTCCTTGAATGACTCTGGTATACTGCTTCTGCTGAGTTCCTTCTCCTTGAATGACTCCTGCGATCTGGAGAAGGTTGGTGCAGGCACACCCCTGGTACCTCTTATTAGGCTCAGCTACCCTCTGCCCTTTGGCAGCAGCTCCAAGCCTGTTCAAGCTCTACTCTGGTCATGGTGGCAGGATACAAATACTCCTCCTTTCAGTTGAGTACTTTCACTGAGTGACAGAGACATCTGTCTCTTAATGGCAGACCCCCCTAAAGCCTCATAGTACAATTACTAGGGACCAAAGACAAGATTCTGCCTTTGGGAGTGGCTTTATACTAAGTGGGATTTTGCGTCTCAGAGAAGTCGCCTCCCAATCTGAAATGATTGGAAGAAAGAACCCCCTCTCCACCCCTCTCCCTTATTCTGGAAAATATTAGCCCTTTCTCTCTCTACTTGTGATAGTATTTAGTAGGGACACTGGTTGTTGCCACTGCTCTTAGTGCAATATCCAAATAGTCTCTACATGTGTTATGTATTACTTGTGCCTAATAAAGCTCTTAGGCACTTCCTATGTGAACCCTCCTTTGCTACCCACCAACACAGAACCCATAACTTTAGGTGCAGGAAGGGGAAAGGAACCTAAATATGCAATAGTAAGTCAACATATAGGAATCATGGTCTTTTTGCATTTTAAGAGGTAGTGATACATCTTGCAGAGATGCCAAAGATGTACCATCCCAAAGAGTGAAATTTATAATCCCAGAGTGAGATTTTTCAGACTGTGGGTCCAGGGTATAAATCCAGAAAGATATAAGTATCATATTGCATTACAGATGAAAGAAGCATCATAAAAAGATATTTGCCTTTCTTTTAATGCCTCTGAAAGCATAGAGAATACACAGTGATGGAGGGAAAGACACAGGCAGATAAAGACAGAGAGACAAACAGAGATGAAGAGATATACGGAAAGGGAAACAGACAGACACAGACACAAATATAGGTACAGATGATGAGGGAGATCTGCACCCGAGGATGGAGGGGAACATGGAGCATTATATCCACCTCCCCCCCCCCCCAACAGTTTCTGTGTGTCCTCTTCTCAACGCTCCGACATCACATTATGAGACTTTGAAAAGTGCCTCTCAGCACAGCTGCTTAATTCCTACCCCTCAGAGCTGATTAGCTATCAGGAGAAAAGTGAGCCTATCAGCGTAAGAGATGTGCTCAGATTTCTTCCTATTGGTGAGGCCACTAGCCTTTTCTCCTCTTAGGCTTGCCTCCCATGAAAGTAGTGATCAGAATCAGTGCACTGGCATTGAGGCCCCAATGAATAAGAGAAGAGGCTCAAAGAATAGGCACGAGAGAGCCTTCAAATGAATGTGGTACACTCCTAATGAGTGAGACTTGATGTCTCTGAGGCAGTACAAATGAATAGTTCTTTGCTGTTTTCGCTATTAGATGGATCAGATAGCTTTAATCTAAGTGCCCTAGAAACAAAGTACAGGTACAATATTGGAGTGTGGGCGGGGCGTGTGCGTCCATCCCTGCTATTCGTGGCTCAGAATGACCCCCATGGAAGTGCAGACTGAGCTGCTGGAGAAAGACAGAGCCCTTTTTTTTATTAGCATTAGAGGAACTCATTCAATGTTTAGGGGCATGTTTACTAAAGGTTAATGTGTTAATAAAATGTTGATGCACATTAAGTGCCACCATGGTCCTTTTATTTCTATAGGTGCAGTGGCACTTAACACGCGTTAGCATTCATTAGCATTTGCTAACCTTTAGTAAACTTGCCTCTTCATACAAATGGAATGCAGGGACCTTCACTGAGACTTGGGGACTATTTGGAGAAGATGTTTTGCAAAACATGTAGTGATGATCTTTTGAACTCTCTGTGATTCAGTATGTTTTTAACAAGTTTAAGAGCTTGTAGTGAGGTTGCGGTTGAACACTATGCAACTGGGGGTGGGGGTTCCTGAGTGAATTTAACATTTACTGACGAACGTTGTGGGGAATAGTTGTAGTTCAAAATGCTTGTTCTCTTGAGGTTGGATCTCATAGGTGCAGTGGAACGAACGGGAGAAAATTGGAAAACTAAATCTGGTTTAAGAGTTTCATAGGTTATAGATCACTATGTGAAAGAAGCATAGTAGTATAGAACCTGATTTTTTGGGGTGAGTCGTGGATTTGGGAGCAAGAGAGGGGGCACTAGGGGAGGCCTCTGAAACTGGGGGCAGGGTTTGTGGGAGCTTGGGAGGAACTGGTGAGACTCAGCTCCTCATTTTTTCTACTTCGAGCCCTGAATCATGGCTGAAATGGGTATTGGCCACTTGCCCCTCCAGGAATGTGAGGTCCCCATAGGAGAGAGCCTATGAATTGGGCCAAGTGGCCCCTATAATTTGTTGCCACTGCTATGCTAGGGGGTCTTTTTTTAAAAAGAAAATTGCCATCAGTTGCCACAGCTCAGAGTGCACAAACAAATCTCTCATGAAATTTAGGTAGATATTGTAAATGAATTAGTACATCACTCTCATAAACAGTTTTTTTAAAAGACATTTTGTCATAATTTTTTCCATGTTAACAATGAGATAAATGTAGTCAGAGAGGCCAAAGCACTAAAGGCCATAGTGTCTAAGATGCATTACTGATTACGTCAACATCATTATTGTGTGTTATTAGTAACTAGCTTAAATTGAATAGCATGGAACCTGCAGTAAAATAACATGTGTTAAGGCAATTTAATGCATGTTAATCATAGTTCACCTTAGTAACTACACCTTAAGCGATAAAATACTTGTGGCTTAGTGGCCACTTTTGCAAAATGTAGCTGCAGGATGCAGTTGACCACCTAGCTCTTTTAAATACCATAGCTACATTTTGCAAGAAAATGTTCATGCATTGCTATGGAATGGAAATCTGCACATTCCTGGCAATGGCAACTTGCAAAAAATTTATGTAAGACATCCATCCTCTTATGTGGTGGCAAAGAAATCTTAAAAAGGATGCTGGCCCTGGTATCTGAGGAGCTCTCCAGGGCCTTAAATCCCTGGTGCCTAACAGCACTTCAGCATTCAGAAGTCAAAATTAATTTAATAATTTGCACCCTCCTTCAAGCCCCACCCCTGTAAGCTCCACCTTTTCAAAATAAGAGGTCTGTGACTTGAGAGATCCTGCTCTCCTCCTCTCTTTCCCCATGCCCTAAATCACCCTATAGTAGTCAGATTCAACAAGGGACAGAACAATCCCCACTAACTTCTGCCCTGCCACTGCCTTCTTATGTAATACACAATTTTGTAAAGTGGCTTTGTACTTTAGTATATCAGCTTCAAAATGTATGATAAAGATAGCCTAGTTTGGTTGCTATGTTAGCCCATTTGAATGTGTGGAAAAAAATGTTTGATACCTTATCAGATCAGCTTAATACATTTCTTGAATAGTTTTGGGGAGCTGACACTCACTTCTTTAGGTCACTAGAAAATGAGTATTCAAAGGAACTGAGGAAGTTGCTTGAATATGGTATGAATGGGAAGGGAGGAGTAGCCTAGTGGTTGGGGCAAGGTACTTCAGGCCGGAAGGTCGGGGGTTCAAATCCCACTAGAGGACAGCTACCTTGGGCCGGAAGGACTGGGGTTTCTAGTCCCACAGATGCTCCTTGTGGTCTTGGGCAAGCCACTTAACCCTCCATTGCCCATGTTCCCTGTAAGTATTAGTGTATGTGTCTCATATCCCCGCGTGTTAAATGTATCCCCCAATTGTGTTGTGACCGCTTTGATTGAAGGATAAGGCGGTATACAAAATTGTCTAAATAAATAAATAAGGGGGAAGGTGGAATTGATATGTTAAAAAAGTGACAAAGATGGCTAGAATTATGTTTGGTAATGAGTTGATTAAAAAACAAGCCTTAGTTAAGTCTCTGTCTGGGCAGTTTTGAAACTCTAGAGAGTTCTTGCAGGATCGCAGGTGCATTTGATTATTTCCAGAAAACCATCAAGAAACAAAAAAAAAAAAAAGATGGAAAATGACACAAAATGACTCCAATAAGAGACTATCCAGTTCTTAATCAAACTTTTGCTTCTACAGTCCACAGTATTTATTTATTTATTTACTGTTTTATTTCCATTTATTTATTGCATATCTATAAACACTCTTTGGATGAATGTCTTCATAAATAAATAAAGATAGTTAATAAATACTAATAAATACATTTATAAATAAATAAATATAACATCATAAAAAAGAAAACAAATAAATACCTATCTCGGATATAATGAATCCATAATTTAAATTACTCCTATATTCAAGCAGAGGTGATGAGTCAGATTCCGGCTTACCTCAAGATGTTGTTCTTTTCAATTAATTCTCTTAGCTTGGCTGGCTGTAGAAATAAATATTATCTAGCTTGGTACTTAATCAATAGCTGTGGGTTTCAGTCTAAGAAATTCTCTTTTACCTGCTTGAGTTATAGGAGAAAGTTCAAGAAATATATTAACTCTGTGGTCATAAAAAAGCACTGTTGTGCTTTTCAGATAAGAAGAGAAATCACATCCTGTCAGAGACCCGGGTCAGGGAGACCACCAGGGTAGCCCTATCAGTCACCTCTTCTGCTGAGATGTCCATTGCAAGTCAATCAAATCAACTGATTCTGGAAAAGGAAACAGATTCACCTTTCTCTCCTCACCAAAGACCCTTATAGAAGCAGAAATATAATTTGCTCTTGAAATAATAAGCAGAGGCTCGGAGGAGAGATGCAACACATACAACAATGATTTAAACATTGCATAAGTGCTGGTCAACATTATTGGCATCCTTGCATTTTAGGTATATTGTGTACAATATCTTTGGAAATACTTGGAAATATTCTAACTGTATGTCATCACAATATTTTAATAGTATGTTCAAAGGTATACAACAAAAAAAGATGTTTGTGCAACTTAGATGTAGTAATTTCTGAGAAAAAAACAAATATATGATCTGGACAGGGTTAATGGCACCCTTCACCAATATTTGGTTGTACAACTTTTGGCAGTGATGACAGCCTTCAAATATTTCTTGTAGCCATCTATACGTTTCATACATCTGTTTGCTGGTAGTTTCTCCCACTCTTCAACAGTGACTTGTTCCAGCTTATGAATGTTTCCAGGATTCCTTTTGCCAATGGCAGATTTCAGCTCTTTCCAAAGGTTCTTGATTGGTTTGAGATCAGGACTCATTGCTGGCCAGTTTACAACAGTCCATTTGTTCCTTTTTAGCCATTCTTTTGTACTTTTGGATGTATGCTTTAGGTCATTGTCCTGCTGGAGGAAACATGATCTTTGACCCAGACCTAGCTTTCTAACACTAGGTAGCACATTTCATTCCAAAATAATTTGGTAGTCCTCTGACTTCATGATTCCTTTAATACATTTAAAGTCTCCAGCTTCTGAGGCAGCAAAATAACCCACAACATTATGGAACCTCCACCATATTTAACTGTATGAAGAGTGTTTTTTTCCTTATAAACTTAATTTATTCACCTGTAAATGTATCGCTGGTCTGTATTGCAAAAGAGCTCAAGTTTGTTTTCATCTGTCCACAGAACATTTTCCCAGAAGGATTGTGATTCCTCAAGGTGGGTTTGGGCAAAGATCAGGCATGTTTTTTTATGTCTGTGTTTGAGCAGTGGGGTCCTCCTTGGTCTTTGCCCATGTAATCCTTCTTTGTTTAGTGTACAGCATATGGCGCGGCTTGAAACCACCACTCCAGATTGCTCCAGGTCAGCCGTAAGCTCTTTGGATGTTATGGATGTTATAAGTAGTGTTTTTCCAACAGTTTGCAGTAACCTTTGAAGACTTCTTGGATTAATTTTCCTCTTCCCATCACGTCCTGGGAGGTTTTTGCCAGTTCAATGAGCAGAAAACCTCTTAACATTGCGAACTGTAGACAAAGGAATCCCAACGTCTTTGGAGATGGCCTTGTACCCCTTTGAAGTTTGATGTTTGGTGATAATGGCTTTTCTGATGGTCTCAGGCAACTGCCTTGTTTTCACCGTTGTGAAAATGGAACAGGGAGTAAATGTGGCCATTTTAAATATTAGAGCCATCTGTCATTGGTTGATTCAAGTCATGTGAGTACTGACAATTGATCACAGAAGCATTTAATTTTGCTGAAATGGGAATGTGTTTCTTCTGTTCAAACTGATTTGAATTGTTTGTAAGAGTGCCAATAATCATGTCTTGACGTGACGTATGATGCGGGAAGAAGGACCGGGATAGCCGGGGTCTGAAACATAACGTTATGTACAGACGAATATGTCATGTGAAGTAAATTCCTGAAAGATTTGGAAGCAGCAACGCAGTGATAAAATACTATTTCAACGTTGAATAAATGCAACTTTCTGACTCTTGGCGTGATGCTGAAATTGTGCATGAACAGCGGGTGAACAAATTTCTGGCTGGAGTTTCAGCTGGATGCCAAGTAAAACTAAGTGAATCTGGAGCGTTTGCTGTGTTAAGAAATTTCTAAGGATAATTTTTGGGGTATTATCCCTTAAAGTGATTGTAAGAGGCAAGATTCCCTCTTTTAAATAGAATAAAAAGGAAGGTTTACCATGAGAGAGGCTTTGTGCCTTTCACGGTAAACAATCCAACAAAAAAATGTTGTGTAATTAGAAGAAGGGTTAGGAGTTTATCTCTTAGTTTGAAGAATAATCATGTCTTGGCAATGTCCCAGTTTTTATACTATTTCCTACTATTTTCTTTTTTAATTGGTCTTGTTTTACTTCATTCTTTTGTGTGTCAAATATGTGTGCATATATAGTCCAAAGTCATTTTACTGGCCACCTTTTTTTAGGAGATATTGGACATTAAGGGATTGAATTGCAAGGGTGCCAATAATGTTGACCATTACTGTATCAGCCAATTAACAGGAAAGTTAAGCACACTAACAGTTTCCATATCTTCAACTTTATTTTGCAGTAGTATATTTCCTTTTACCACTGCAGAATTCACCACCTTCCAGCATTTCAAACTTCTTTTGTGCTCGAATCTCAGCAATGTTGTTACTAATTATTACATTTTTCATAGTATGTCCCCTAGGTTTTGTACTTTTTGAAAAAGTAAACAATCAATTCACATGTACCTATTCACGCCATTCATGATTCCATACACTTCTCCTCAGCTATCTCTTCTGCAAGCTGAAGTGCCCTAACTTCTTTAAATCTTCTTTATTAAGGAAGCCGTTCTATCCCTGTTATTTTGGTCGCCCTTCCCTGTACCATCATCTCAGAAGGTTGATGAGTTCACATTTCCAGCATTATCATGAAAATAGCTTGCCTAAGTGAAGCAGCAATATTTAAATAAGGAATCCCTGTTTGTATTTTTTTAAGAATAGTAGGAACATTCTTACAAATACTATATCTGCAATTTCATTTTGGAGTTCTTTTAGCACTCTAGGCTGTATATCATCTGGTCCAGGTGATATGCTGCTCTTTAATTTGTTAATTTGGCTTATTATTACATTTTCAGAATACACAGAGATTTGTTTCAGTTTCTCCAAACTGTTACCATTAAATACCATTTATGGCATGGGTAGTTCACTTACATCTTCCTCAGTAAAGACCGAAGCAAAGCAGTCATTTACTCTCCCTAAGTAACCCTTTTATCCTATGATCATCTAATGGTCCAACTGACTCCCTCATAGTCTTTGTGCTTCCAATGTACCTCGTTTTTGCCTCTTTGGTAAGTTTCTATTTAAAATTCTCTTTTTTGCCATCCTAATCAGTGCTTTGCCTCCGATTTGCCACTGCTTATGCTGTTTTATATTTTCTTATTTATTTATTATTTTTATTTTATTTAGCTGTGCTTATATACTGCCTTTCACCTAGTCAAAGCGGTTTACAATTCAACAAAGTGGTTTACAATATATAGATAAAGTGTGACATAATTTGGGGGAGGGGGAACCCATCACTGAGAGGGGGTGGGATATTTACAACTGAGAATTTCTGATTGGTTTACCTATCTAACATATTTACAATCCTGTTTACCCAGCAGTTCTCAGTTTTGATTCCCAGTCTCAGTTTTTGGTGTTTCTTTTGGGAGGAGTATCAATGGGTAATGTTCTGCTCGAAGCCTAGATGTTCTCTGAATAAGTGGGTTTTTAGCAGTCTTCTAAATGTTGAAAGCTCCTTGATGCATCGGATTTTAGTATGGAGAGAATTCCATAAGGAAGGTACGTATAGGTCAAATGCATGGTTGCAGGCTTGCTGGTTGAATTTAGTTCTTTCATGTGGCACAATCAGTGTATTGCTTGTGATCTGCTGGTAGTTCTTCCTGAATGTGGTTTTGTCAGACGTGTATGTAGATGTGATGGCTGCTGTTGAAAAAATACTCTGTGGATCAGTACTAGTGTTTTGTATTTGATCCAAGCCTCTACTGGGAGGATATGTAGATCTTTCAGGATTGGGGTGATGTGGTTAAATTTTCTCACTCTTTGAATGATTCTGGCTGTTGTGTTGAGGGCAATTTGAAGTGGGTTGAGAGTGACAGTTGGGAGATCATGGTATATGGAGTTACAGTAATTCAGCTGCAGGAGTGTCATAGCCTGCATGACAGCTCTGAAGTCCTGAGCATCTAAGACAGGGCTACTCAAATCGCAGACCACGGAGACTTTCTGAATGGACCACGCCGAGGTAAAAAAAATTGGGGGTCAAACTGCTCTACACTGGCCCGGCGCCGGTGGTTTCTGCATCCGTGGCTTCAAGAACGGCTTCGGTAATGGCGGGAAGGGCACCGGCAGCCTCGGTAACGGTGGGAAGGGCTCCAATCGCTGCTGCGGCTTCTCTCACCTCGGTGGCGCTGAAGTTGAGCCAGAGACACCAGTGAGGGAGAACAGGAGACTTCCGCAGCGCCGGTTAAAAGCCAAACGAAACCTGAGAGGCTGGGGGAACTCCTTCTGCAGCAGCGCCGAGGAAGTGATGTCAGAGGGGGCGGGTGCTGCAGAAGGTATTTCCTCGAGGAAGCCGGTTTCAATAACAACAGACGGAGCTTCAGCCATGACAGGAAGGGACAAAGGGCTGATAAATCATTTCAAAGAAATGCATCCCAAATTACTGTCTTACCACTGCATTATTCATCAGTCCATGTTATGTTCTAAGTTTAATACAGAGTTTGCAAATGTTATGAATGTTGTGGTGCAGTTGATTAATTTTATAAGATGCAATTCTTCACTCCAGCATCGCCTATTTCAAAGCTTGCTTGAAGAAACTTCTTCAGAATACTGTGATCTTCTTCTCCACAATGACGTATGTTGGTTGAGTAAAAGGAAAGCTTTGGAGCGATTTTGGAACCTCTGCGATGCAGAAATTGATTTCCTTCACACGATACCGTCAAAAAAGGCTGGCGAGTTTGCAGACTTTATGCATAATTCTGAACAGATGGCAGCTATTGCATTTCTAGTTGACATAACTGGATACTTAAATGCATTTAATCTAAGTTTACAAGGGAGAGACAAGACAGTAATAACTCTTGTGACTACCTGTCGTGCTTTTCAAGCTAAACTGGTAATCTTTTCAGATAATTTGGCCACTGGTCAGTTGTTGCATTTTCAAAAAACAAAAAGTATCAACCCCACACATCAACTACTAAGAGCTGCCACAGAATTTGTGGAAAAAGTCAAACACGAATTTAACCAACGTTTCATGGAATTAAACCATTAGGAGTGTTTATTCCTGTTTGTTGCCTGTCCATTTTCAGTTTCTCCTGTTGGTGAATGGATATGTGTAGCTGAGGAAAAGTTTTTCATATCACCT
This sequence comes from Ichthyophis bannanicus, assembly GCA_033557465.1. Classification (NCBI taxonomy): domain Eukaryota; kingdom Metazoa; phylum Chordata; class Amphibia; order Gymnophiona; family Ichthyophiidae; genus Ichthyophis; species Ichthyophis bannanicus. The sequence goes on from CM066036.1 coordinate 190,361,854, forward strand.
GCAAGGCTTCAGCTTGAAACTATTGAACTTCAGGCAGAAGAAACATTAAAATTGAATTTTCAGGAAGTGGATTTAATTGATTTTTGGTGTCGATTTATCAATGATTCTCAGATTCAATGCATTAAACAACTTGCCATTAGTTGCCTAACCATGTTTGGATCAACGTACACATCTGAATCAGCCTTCACAACAATGAATATTATTAAGTCAAAATAAGAAGTTCTCTAACAAATGAACATTTGAGTCAGGCTTTGAGGATTGCTGAAACACCTTACCTGCCAGATTACAAGAACATTATGAAGCTTAAGGACAAATTTCATACATCACACTGAAATGATTTTTATTGCTGAAATGCTATGGAAAATATTCATCTTACTTTAAACTTCAGAGTTGAAGCGGTAATACGAATTAATGTTTAAAATACATGTATGTTACATTGTATTTTATTTTTCCTGTTATGTACTAAAATCTTACTATAAATAAAATACAAATAACTGAAAAAACCCCTAATTAATTTTTTATTGTAGTGTTCTTATTTAAATTACTATAGCATTATGATGAGGTCTATATATAAATTTGTGAACTGGTTTGCCAATGTGTTGATGTCAATTAACTTGAACCTTTTGGTTCAGACCCCAGTCGTGTCTCTGTACAAATAACCGAGGCACAGCGGACACAGTGCCTTACCCCCTCCCAGCCCCCCTCCCTGCCCAAAAACTCACAACACTCACTTGTTGGCATAACACTGGTCGCAGCTTTATTAACTTTAACACACTTCAACAATAATTTCCAAACAATACAATTCCGCCTCTCCGACAACAGTAATGACTCACCAGCCATGTGGGTAGCAAAGTAAGGTCATCGCTGTTGCCCCCACAGCGAGGCTACTGCTAAGATCCTACCACCCCTTCCTCCGGCTTCACCATATGACTAGCAAAAGCCTCACCGGGGTTATCCGGGCCGGGGGTACCCCACCCCCGCCCAACTAATAGCTACGGCTCTGGACCCCGGACCTCCGGGATCCCGCCACCAGTTCAGGCGATCCCAAATCCCTGAACTGCCCCTCCCCCCAGCTGTGACCGGTGCGCCGCCCACCGGAAATTTCCTCCACGGCCTCCTGCCAATCATTGAGGAGCAAGTCTAAACCGACCGGGGATAAATGCAACCCATCTTGGCGGTATAAACCCGCACAAGAAACTTCCACCCAAGGATGTTGAATCTGAACACCCCCATGATCCACCACCCAACGCCCAATCTGCCGATTAATCTTTGTTAATCCATGGGACCACCGCCGCTGCTCCCAACAAGCTGGCCGTGGAATAATATCAGACCATATTAGAAGGACATCAGGAATTGTGTGCAATTCTGGTCACCGTATCTTAAAAAGGACATGGCGTTATTAGAAAAAGTACAGAGAAGAGCCACCAAATTGGTGAAGGGGATGGAAGGCTACTCCTATGAAGAGAGGCTAAGAAGGTTAGGGCTCTTTAGCCTGGAGAAGAGACGGCTGAGGGGAGATATGATAGAGGTCTATAAATTAATGAATGGAGTGGAATGGATAAACGTGGATCAATTGTTTACGCTATCAGAGTATAGAAAGACTAGGGGACATGTAATGAAGCTACAGGGTAAACTATTTAAGACAAATAAGAGAAAATATTTTTTCACTCAACGTGTAATCAAACTCTGGAATCTGTTACCGGAGGATGTAGTAAGGGCTGTTAGTATAGCTGGGTTTAAAAAAGGTTTGGACAAGTTCCTGGAGGAAAGGTCCATAAACCACTATTAAAAAGGGACCCAGGATATCAATGCTTGACCCAGTACAAGCATTGTGGAACCTGTGTCTTTTTGGGATATTGCTAGGTACGTATGACCTAGATTGGCCACTGTTGGAAACAGGATACTGGGCTTGATGGACCTCGGTCTGACCCAGTATGGCATGTCTTATGTTCTTATGTTCTTAAACATTCGTAACACATCAGCCACATCCCTTTTCGCAGCCCGAATCAGCTGCTTACATGTCCAAGAATCCAAATCATTCCCCCCCAGGTGTATCAACAGCAGCTGCGGCCGATCCTTCATACGCCCATGATGTTGCAGCAAGGGCAGAAGCTGCACCCAACGCAAGCCCCGAGCGCCCAGCCATAGAACCACCAGCTCCGCAGGGTCCATCCCTAGATTGGGCCCCATCTGTCGCACCGCCGCTCGCCGCTCCGCCCAATGCACGAAGGAGTGGCCCATCAACCAGCATGTCCAAGGATGCCCATCTGCAACACAAAAGAACAGTTAGCAGCCCCCCCATGCCCATCCGCAGTCCCCTCACAAATGCACATAACCCTGAAATGCGTGCGAGCGCCAACGGCCGATCCGCTGAATCTCTCCCTGCGGTAATCCCTCCGCTGCCGCACTGGTAGCGGCTCCAATCCAGAAGGAATGTGGCGCAAACCCAGCGGGATCAACCCCGATCCGAAGCAGCGCCAACCGCAGGACCGCCACAAACTGAAAACGCATCAGTGGGCTTGAATCATCATGCAGAAGGAACTGACCCTCCCCCGCCGGGCGCACCCCCAAATAATCCCATACCACAGAAACTGGGCAGGTCAGGGGGTCCCCTATTGCTCTCAATGCTACCCAATGCCCACAGCCTCCCTGATCTGTTTTAGATCGCGCCAGCAATATCCGCACCTCCCAATCCCTCAGAAACACATGCTTCCTCTCCAACCCCTCCCCCCACCGGCGTGAAGCCGCCACTATCTCCCCAACTCGAAAGGCACCGAAAAAAGCCAGACTGAACGCTGCCCGAAACAGCCGAGTTTCATAATGCGAAGCAGCCACCCCAGGCAACACCGCAGAAAGTTGCGCCAGCAGCTCATAAGTAACTGGCCGGCGACCATCCCGCAGAGTCAGGTGGGAACGCTCCCATCCTTGTAACAACCTCTGCATCAGAAAGCCCCCACCCTGACAGGCGCAACACACTGCCCGCGCGAAAAACGAAAATCCCGCCAAACGCGCCCGCACCGTCGCTTTGGACAGCCCTCTTGCCTTTGCCGCGACCACGTATTCCGCCAGCAGGTAGTCGGGCGCATGCCCCCCCCACCACCCCCGAGTCACCAGAAAGTTGGCCATGTCGTCACTTCCACGCTGATACTTCATCCATGTCACCGGCTACCGACCGCCGCAACAGCGTCAGCATCTCCACCGGCCAAGCTGCCATAAGTCCTCCGGGACCTGCGCACCTTCAGCATCTGCAGCTGGTGCCAAAATCCGGAACTGCTCCCACTTAAAACGAGAAAGAGCATCCGCAATACCGTTAGTGCTACCTGGAATATGGCGAGCCCTGACCAGTACATTCAGCCGCAAACAAGCCAATACCACTGCCCTCATCAATGCCATGACTGGCAAACAATGAGGAGTGTAGTTATTTACCACACTAACCACCTGTCCGGCCACAGCTACAACACCACTAGGAAAGGAAACAACTCCAAAAACGTGATATTCGCAGTTAAACCCGCGTCCCTCCAAGCCTGCGGCCACGCCGCCGCACACCATGCTCCCCCGAAGTAAATACCTAGCCCCCCGCCCCCTGCTGCATCCGTGAAAAGCTGCAAATCCCCCGTAGAAACTGCTGCCTTCATCAACACAGACGTGCCGTTGAAATCCTGCAAGAACGTGTCCCACACCCCCAAATCCGCCCACATACTCCGCAACATTCGGATCCGATGATGAGGCTTGACCACCCCTGACAGAGCCGCCGCCAAGTGCCGCAGGAACACCCTACCCATGGGTATAACCCTGCAAGCAAAATTCAAAGAGCCAATTAAGGCCTGCAGCTCACTCAAAGTAATCTTGCACAAGCTCAGCGCGGTGGCCACAAGCAACTGCAAACGAACCACCTTTTCGACCGGCAAACGCACCACCATCACCACAGAATCCAGCTGTTTACCCAAAAAGGTAACGCTCGTAGCCGGACCCTCCGTCTTCTCACTTGCCAACGGCACCCCCCACTCCTGTGCCAGGGACAAAAATCCATCCAACAACACCTGACATTGCAATGTCTGTGCCTCACCCACAAACAAAAAGTTGTCTAAATAGTGCACGACATTCGAGCAACCCACCCTTTGTGTCAATGCCCAATGCAAAAAGGAGTTGAACATCTCAAAGTAGGCACAAGAAATCGAGCATCCCATCGGCATACATTTGTCAAAATACCAGCCACCTTCAAAACGAAATCCCAACAGTGGAAAGGACAACGGGTGCACCAGCAGCAACCGAAATTCCGATTCAATGTCCACTTTGGCCATCAGGCTCCCTGCTCCACAACGCCGCAACAAATCCACCGCCGTATCAAAGGAAGCATACCGCACAGTACACCATTGCTGCGGAATGTGATCATTGACCGACGATCCAACTGGGAAGGATAGGTTGTGGATTAGCCTGTACTTCCCCGGCTCCTTCTTCGGAACAATACCCAAAGGAGACACTTCCAAATTCTCAAATGGCCGGCACAGTCAAAAGCCTTGCTATAGTCAATAAAGCACAAATAGATATAAAGCGGTATATAAGAGAATGTAAATAAATAAATAAATAGATATCCTTTTGGTATTCTTTAGTCTTTTCAAGGATCCATCTCACATCCGCAATGATGTCTCTCGTTCCTCGCCCTTTCCTGAACACTGCTTTCACTTCAGGTAGTTCTTGTTCCAGTTATGGTTGTAGTCTCTTTTGAATAATCGTCAGTAGAATCTTGCTGGCATGTGGGATCAGAGCCATTTTGCGATAATTTCCACAGTCAGTTGGATCACCTTTCTTTAGTATTGGTATAAACACAGATCTTTTCCAGTCAGTTGGCCATGATGTTGTCTTCCATATTTCTTGGCAGAGCCTTGTAAGTACGGTAACAGCTGCATCAAATTGCTGTAATATTTCTATGGGAATGCTATCAATGCCTGGTGCTTTGTTCTTTGATAAGGCTTTCAATGCTGCTTCAACTTCTTCTTTCATCACCAATGGTTCCCGATCATAAGGTAGAGGTTGAAATGGCTGTTGGTCCACTTCATCTTTATGATATAAAAACTCTATATATTCCTTCCATCTTTTCTTGATCTTCTTAGCATCATTCAGCATAGAACCTTGAGCATCTTGTAACATTCCAATTCAAGACTGGAACTTTTTCTTTAACTCTCGTAGCTTTAGGAAAGCCGATCTTGTTCTTCCTCTAATAGTTTCTGCTTCTATTTCCTTGCATGCATCATTGTAGTACTTTTCCTTGTCCTGTCTTGCTGCACATTGGAAATCTCTGTTGAGTTCTGTGATTGTCTTTCTTTCTCCTCTGGCTTTAGCTTCTCTGCATTTCTGGGCAAGTTTCAGAGTTTCTTCCGTCATCCATTTTGGCCGTTTTTTTTTTTTCACCTTTTGAAGAGACTTCTCGCTTTCTTCCAACACAACCTTCTTCATGTCATTCCATAACTCCTCTGGAGCTCTGTCATTTGTATCTAAAGCAGCAAATCGATTTTGCAGGCAGTCTTTAAATTCCAGTGGTATATTCTCAAGGTCATATTTTGCTGCATTCATGAGCGGTTTGCTCTTTTTCAACTTTAGCTTGAGTTTGCATACTAGTAGTTGATCATCTGTACCACAGTCAGCTCTAGGTTTTGTCTTTGTTGATGTTATAGAGCTTTTCCATCGTTGACTTCCACAGATGTAGTCAATTAGATTTTTATACAATCCATTGGGTGAAGTCCATGTGTACAGTCGCCGCTTGTGTTCTTGGAAGAGGGTGTTTGAGATGAATAGATCGTTGGTCTTGCAGAATTCTATCAGTCTTTCTCCAGCTTCATTTCTGTTGCCAAGTCCATATTTTCCATCTACTTTGTCTTCTTCTTTGTTGCCAACTTTTGCGTTCTAGTCACCCATGACTATCAGGATATCCTGTTTGCATGTTCTGTCAATTTCATCTTGTACTTGTTCATAGAACTCTTCAATTTTATTCTCTTCTGCAGCTGTTGTCGGGCATATACTTGAATTATAGTTGTGTTGATAGGCATTCCTCGCAGATGAATAGAGATTAAGCGTTCGCTGACTGCATTGTATTTCATTACAGTTCTTGCAAGTTTTTTCTTTATTATAAATGCAACACCATTTCTTTTTTGTCTTTCATTTCTAGCATAGTAGACCATGTGATCATCTGATGCAAAGTGCCCGATGCCAGTCCATTTCAGTTCGCTGACACCCAACAGATCAAGTTGTACACATTCCATTTCATTCTTGACCACCTCCAACTTCCCTTGGTTCATGCTTCGTACGTTCCATGTTCCAATGTGTAAGACATCTTTACAGCTTCTGACTCTCATTTCATGCGCAGCTGCATCAGCAGTCAGACATCCCGACGGCTTTGATCCAACCACATCATAAATGCTGGCTTTACTCTGAAAAGTCTTCAGCTCTTCCCCAGTAGCTAGTTGAGTGCCTTCCGACCTGGGGGGGGTCTCATCTTCCAGCACTACAGTACAATTTGGTTTGTTGTAACTATCCATCGGGTTTTCATGGCAAGATACAGAAGTAGATTGCCGGGCCTTTCTTCCACGCAGTTTAAGTTTGGTGTTGTTGCCAGTGTCACAGAAATGTGATCCTCTGCCATCAACACTATCCCATTCTGCTGCTGCCCAGATGGGTGGTTTGTCTTGGTCTGGCACCTCAGCTGAGACCTGTCCATCTTGGGAGAGCCTGCCAGTAGTTAAACTACCGATAGTTTAGCTCTCAGCATCACTGATGCACACAAGCCCTCACAGCACGACAAGCTGCAAACCAAGTGAGTATATAGGTTACTGTGTAAATAAGTTAAACTACTTAGCAACTCCTGCATGCCTACCTCCACCTATATTACACTGTAAACTGTTCAGATTGAGACCTGTAAACTGCTTTGATTGAAGGGAAAGGCAGTATAGAAAACCTGTTAAATACATAAATACAATAAAACATTTAATGTGTGTGCTCCCACATTCATGTTAACATTTAATAAACCTGCCTCTTAATGCATATAGCAAGCGTGGCCATGAGGTATGTTTTTTAACAAATCTGAGGGCTTGTAGGGAGGTTACCATGTAGCGGGGGGGGGGGGGGGTGAATTGGATATTTATTGATTAGTTCCCAGCATAAACTAACTGACTACAGATGTTTGGTCCATTTTCTCAAATCGCCATTCATGAACTTGGTTGTCATCAAGCACGCAGGCATACCCAGATACAATGGAGCCAGAGAGGAAATGTCAACAAGGGGTGACCAGCAGCAAGCAGAAGGCACTTGAGACAATCATGCTATATATCCTTGACAAGTAGATGGAAAAATGTATCCTTACCTGAGTTATGCAATTCGCTGTGCCATGAGGTCACAGTAGGGCTGCAAGACAGCCCAGCTTAAGCCCCAGAGAAGCATTTTGTGTCTGACTTTCAGAGAGTGAAGAAGGAATGCTGAGGCTCAGGATTGCAAAGGAGAAAAAAGATTGAAAAAATTAGCAGCTTCAAGTCTTTCTTTGAGGAAGTGTGGAATGGCTCCTTGGGGTTTAGGACTTTAAAAAGAAAAGCAGAGAACTTGAAGTCTGACTTTGAGCCAGTGAAGGAGGAGTGGTGGCGCTTGCTGTTTGAGAGCACTGAAAAAAAACCTCGCTTGAAGGCAGCAGGGTTCTTGCCTCACTTAATGCTGCTCTGTCTGTCTGCTTTTTCAACTAGGAAGCTAAAACATTTTGTGGCTTTTTTCCTCATATTACTCTTGCAGAAAGTTCTCTTTGAGGCAGGAGGAGGAGGAAATTCAGAGAGAGGGTAGGAAAATTCTGCCTTTATAGTTTGCCATTTAGCAATCGCTTACTGTCCAAAGAATTATTGGAAGGTGTGCACTTCATTTGTACAACACTTCCATAGCAGGTAGGGGCAGTGGAACAGCACAGATTACTGTTTCTAATCTATCCATTCCATTGTAGAAGCAGAAGATATAGTAAAATAAATTGTATTTGTAGCAATCTTGTTCACCTATTGACTCTAAAAGCAGCTATGGGGGTGGAAGGGAAGGGCACATTACTATCAATCTATTCCATCCCACCTTAATAGAATACAGTTAAATAAGAATCTGAGGCAGCACACTTGGGGTGATGGTATTCCAGGGCCATGCAGGTCAGGTGGATAGCACAGGCTACTAAAATGAAGGGTGTTCCTGCCCTGGAGAGGTGGTATCCAGTCCAATAGCAGCATTAACTGGGCAAACATATTTGCATTTTCCCTAGCTCATTGAATAGTGTAAGCAGGTGGGTAAGATAACTGGGCACTTCTTGACCTATGCCAGGCCATATGGGTGACCCTGTGGCCAGTATATTAGGCAAAACAGTTGGGATGATGGTACTCTAGGGCCGCATAAGCAACCAGCCCCTGCGTTCAAGAGCTGGGAATCTAGTCTGAGCATCATGATGCTTGGGAAGGGTATGTTTTGAAAATTAAACAATATCACAATATAATGATCTCTTATATCAGGAGTAACCTATATCAAACACCACAATTATACTCCTGAAAAAATTGAATATTAACTCCTTTAAAGCCACAGCAAAATATAAAATATGGAGGGACCATCAGACACCAATGGGACTTCTTTATTGCAAGCAGACCATTTCCTTGAATCTCATATATATCAGTCATTGGTCTCATCCATTAAACATTCTTATTTTAAATAATTTTAAATTCTTCAGTGCAAATACTCATTTCAAATATTAATAATTCAAAAAAGCTCAGTTAGCTAAGATGATTCACATCATCACAACATGAATTCATGTTTCATGTTGAAAAACCTTGTATGAGGAGAATCCATCAACGGCTGACCTCCATATCTTGTCACTGCTGAACTTCATTCAAAATTCTGCTTGTGAAAATCAGGAAATGACATTGTATTTAAAAACCTGGCACAATAAGCAGATTACCAATCACAACCATTTTGCCTATTCATTCTCATTATTAAGACCATCTGGAACCAATGTATTTAAGCAAAAGATCCACTGCTGTTCTCTGAAATTAAGCAATCACTCTAGATCACCTTCCTCTCCCCCCCCCCCCCCCCAATTCTCAGTCACATGATCAATCACCCACCAGGAAAATTATTTAGCAACAAATTTTTTTCTCTTGAAAATGCGGTACCATCGCAGCTGCAAGATTACCAGTAGAAAGCCCGCTGAAATGTTCATTCAAACGAATTCAAACTGATCTTTTAGTACTTCTGGCATACAGGTTCAAACAAGGACACATAATAAGATAAACAACTTGTTGCAAATTGCATATCATAGAATGTTTAACCTTGTACATACGATGAATAACAAGATGAGTCCAAATCGAACCCAGTATAGTGCTTAAACACTACTGGCAATTCCCTCACCTTGATGGTTACCCTCTATTGGTGTAGCAGCTCCTCTTCCCAAATAATTATTGATGTTTTTACCATGTCGAAACATGAAACAAGGGAAGCTTGCAGCAAACACCTCATGCATCTGCAGGGTACTGTGATAAGGAGAGTGCAGCCCAGCCAGGGAAAAGTGAAAAAAGGAAGAATTTTTCCTCTTTGCGGGGGATGGGCACACAGGATCACATAGTCCACAGCAGGAACCTGGAGAGAAACCTAGAGGGCAGACCTAGCTGGAAGTCACGCCCACACTCCAGGTCAGCCACAGACAGGAGTGGGAGGTACAGAAGGGCGGAGCCAGGAAGGGAGTCGCCCTGCTCAGTGTTTGAAAGGGAGCAAACAAACACTAGAGATAGAGTCAGTTGGAGAGTTGGTTGGAGGGCTGGTTCAAGAGGTGGTTCAGAGTGCGGTTGGAAGCATGATTGGAGAGCTGATTCAGGAGTTGGTTCAAGTGCTGGTTGGAAGCATGGTGAGAAGCATGATTGGAGATACAGTCCAGTTGCAGTGGCAGTTGTTGTCGGAGTTGCAGTCCAGGCCTAAGTGGGATTTGCAGCTCAGGTTCCAGTCCTGGTTCCCGAAGGTACAGAGGGAACAGCCCTGTAGCCAAAAGGAGCAGCAGAAAAAGGAACCGCTATAAAGACAGCCAGAGAAGGTACAAAGGAAGCCACCATACTCAGCGCAGTAGCCACCGAGGATATAGGGAAGGTTCCAGGAGGAGAACCACCTACCCTAGCAAGAGAGTGGGAAAGTGTTACCACAGGTCTCTGCCCTACGTTGAGGGAGAGGGAGTCCTGACTGGCCAAAGCTCTAACCAGGAGAATACTGCACAAGAAGCCCAAGGTAGGAGAAGGGGGGCAGCAAGGCCTTCTAAGTATGTTTATTCTTCTGACTCTGATGAAACTGTTATGCCACAGATAACACAGCACAAAAAGAAATGTTGTACCAGGAAGGTTAAGCAAGAGCAACCCATAGGAGACCTGCCTAGAGCAGGGAAGGCAAGAAAGTGGGAGAGGTTGTTTAACCTGTTAAAAAGTCTAAAGCAGAAAGTTCCTGAGCGGTACCTAGCAGAACCCTGCTACAGCTCAGCAGAGAGTATGGACATTGAAGCCAAGGAGGCTGAGGTAAAGTCAAATGTCTCAGAAATGGAATGCGATGCCTGCACTAAGGTAAATTAGTGTGAGCCAGAAACACTTGATATTTGAATTCACTGTTGTTTTGTTTTGGACATTTGTTACTGGAGAAGTATCCACTATTTTCTTTTGCCTGGAGAGTACATGTGTTTGGGAGAAATTGTATCCACTTACCTGCAAGGAAGCTGAATAAATTCCTGTGCGCTTTATAAACCACTCGGCCTCATCATTCCTTATGCAACTACAACCCTAGGAAATAGAAGAGGTGATCACCCGTCCCTACTAGGCGGCCGCCTGGTAGGGGCGCGAGTGTCACAGTACGCATATGACTTCTGACCACAGCCACAATCCGGGAAGCCATCCCTGAATAAGGAAGCATTCAAACTATCCATTCATCAGTCTCATTTGTAATAACCATTCACAATGTGCAAATCAAGCTGGTTTAAAAGCTTTTTGCAAATGCAATGTGTGCCTTCAAGTCAGTCCTGACTCCTGGCGACCCAGAAGCTCCTGGGCTTTCTTGGCAGTGTCACCGGAAGTAGATTGCCAGGCCTTTCATCCGAGGCAATGGAGGGTTAAGTGACTTGCCCAAGGCCACAAGGAGTGCTAGTAGGACTCGAACCCTGGTTGCTTGGTTACCAAGCCAGTGTTCTAACCACTAGGCTACTCCTTCACTCCAAATAACATATAATGGATATCCTCGCTGCAACAATTGAACCTTGTCACGCCACCGCCACTCGCTTCTAGGTTAGAGGGGTGTGGATTATTGAAGGAACTTTCTGCTGTATGCTTTTTCAGCTTTTTTTTTTAACTATTTCCCTGCAATGCCCTCTGGGAAATGTAGTCCTTATTCAGCTGTATGAGTGCACCATGCAGAAAGCTGTAGTCAGGCTCAAGTAGGTAAGGCAAATGACAGAACTGTATTATTTTTATATATACAATAGTTCGATCATACCACACATAGGATTGTTGGTTCAGGACTCTTGGAAGCAAAAATTGTCCAAAACATATCCAACCACAAAATGCAGTTTTAAAGGTTCTCTCTATTGCAGGATACACAGTCTTTACCAGCAAGCCTAATTGTATTCCCTTCTTAGCTTTTCTGGCTAAAGCACCAAACAAAAAAACACATTTAAAGTCTGTGGTAAACTTCCCCTTTATAAACACAAGGGAAACACAGCCACCCTGCTTGTGAGATAAGGGTACCTTTTTCCTGGATAACCTTCTTTCAGGACTGGCTTGCCTTCTCTACGTTCCCCAGGTTTATAGCTTGGCACAAGGAACAGTCCATGGGAGTGTCCTCCTCAATCAGCTTCACCTCGGGCTCTCCCAGCTGCATAGGCTCTGTCTCCCCGTCCTGCTCAGCATGCTCAGCTAACAGCCTCCTGGGGGATCTTGGAGTCTCTCTTGTTCCTGGCTCCAAACTCTCCTGCAGCCGTGCTACATGCCAAATAGCACTCTCTCCAGCTGGAAGCTCCATTCCTCTGCTCTGCTCAGCCTGGCTTCCTGCTTCTCCTCTCCTCCTCTCCTTTAAATCATACTCTGCTCTGGGTTTATACTTCCAGGGCTCTAGCTCCAACCCCACCCTGCTCAGGTGACGGCAATCAGCCTGACTCCGGGCACCTGAGTGCTTGAAGCATTCACTGCCTAAGGGGTTCTGAGCCTTGTATTCTCTCCCCTTCATTCCACTAGGGGGAGCCTGAAATGTTTTCCACGTGGACGTTTTCTGATCCCTGGAGGTGTTTATGGCTTTCCTACCCTGACTTGAGTAAAGGGGGCCCTTTACTAGGGTGAATTCCCTGTCTCTTTGTCCCTGTCTCTTTGTCCTCCCCTGGACTCTGGATAGGCCTCCTTGCCACAACCTTCAATTCTGTGGACTTTTCCAAAAAATTATCAAAAGTAGAGCAGATGTGACAGAGGTGCAGGAATTGCATGTAATTTTTTTTCAACTGGCAGGGGTGATCACTCTGGAACTGCAACAAAGTATTGCAGTCAACTTCTTTTCAATACAAAGAAGTCCTTATACCATTAGGGATTAGAGTAAGCAGTACATCCAAAAATTCAATCTGATGTTGAGACGATTTCATAGAAAACTTCAGATTGACATTTGACATCCATAGCAAAAACTGCTCCAATTCCTCAACCTTTAGGAATTTGTCTCTTTAAATGTTCAAATTGTTGAATGTGTTGCTGGGAATTTTTGTAGTCAGCAGTACATTTCTCAACAGAGATACACTATGCTGGAATTTAGATTTGTCCGCATCTGCCTTCAAGTATTCCAATTCCTTCCTGTATTTTTCACTGAATTGTAATTATTTTTGAAATACATTCTCTGCTTTGTTCTGGTAAATTCCACAGCTGTTTTTGATCGTATTGTTTAATTTGGTTCAATTGTTTTTGTTCTCTATGTTCATAGATTGACTTTGTGTACAGGGAAGAAAGTGAAATAAAAAGAGGAGGAGGCGGCAGGGAGAAAATAGCTGAAGAGCACAGTCGACATTTTCCAAATCCTATATGCACTAATCCTCAACAATGCCCTGCAGTATTTTCATGAATGAAACTCTTAGCTCTCTTTCACTAATCTGAGCCTTTCACTGCCAGCTGTATAAAACATTTTGTTTTGAGCCTTTGGAAGGATTTACCCCATGTCTGTGAATATTTCCTGCTATACTGAAATCTATCATTACGCAGCTCTGAGTAATAACATGTCATCTATATTCACCCTGGTAGAAAGATCAGTCCAAACTGTAGTTATTAACTGAGTGCTCCTGAGAGAAAAGAATATATAAAGAGGCCTGAACAGTCAAGTCTGAAATAATTTGCTTCCAGCAAGTGCCAGTCATGACACGTTACACTGAATGGAGGAAATCCTTTGTGTTTTCAACTGTTCTACTTCCTTTAAACAAACCTTAGGAGAAAACCAACCTATAATGCCAACCAGTTCAGCACCTTCAGGGAAACCGTAGCATTCCATATGGATTTTGGTAGAGTAGAACAGCTAAGCAAACTTTCATTTTTTTAAGCTCTCAGTCACCGTAAATCTGTTGGTAATAAATTATCAGACATCAAGTGGTGATAAAATCCAAGGAACATTTCTTTTAACGCCATTAAAATGTTCATAGCAATCATGAAACACGCTGCATAAGAAAGAAAAGTCATATGCACTTGTATGTCCTGTAAAGATCTCTGGTTTTGGGTGTTAGATAAATGCCAAAATCATCACTAAAAAGGTGGGAGAATTCTGCAGTTTTGTAATGCTGAGAGTTTTGATCTGCCAGTCCTCGCCCTGAATAGCACATTTTGAGATTAGTATGTCACTGCTGATACTGGAGGCATTTTATCATCACTGCACTTGGTTTGTTTCCGAGCTGCATATACAGTACAGTAGTTATTTCTTTAATATTTTGGAATTTAGATGGATAGGCGGTGATGAGCAGGAAATAGTTTAAGGAGTTTTGACACTAATTTAAATTTAATTTTAGTACTTGTGTTCCCTCTTTCCAAGCAGCGGTCCATACAAGGTGGAATCTAGCATCAAAAAAATGTCATTGCGTTAAAAACCTGCATAATGTGAAGCCCTGTTTTACATAGATGATAGAGGTAATAATAATTGGAGCGTCGAGGTCTGGATGTTCACAATTTCCTCGGTATTTTAGAAAAGGCTCAGTTCAGTGTGCTGCCTTTTGTAAAATATGTATGAGGACGTTGGCAAATACACTTGGATTGGAGGCACGCTAGGCAGTTCCCCATCCTTCTGCCCCAATGGCCCCCCCACCCTCATTACCGCTGCCCCTCTCCGGGGCCTGCAGCAGCAGCAATAGCGACCCTGTCCAAGTTTAGACCTTCTCTAAGCACGAATAGGCATCAGGAAATTGCTCATTTTAGCCCTAAAACATCTAGAGGGTGTAGAGAAAATGGCACACCATCATCCCCAGTACTCTCCAGAATCACTAGGATTTGAACCCTGATCCTAGTCCACTACTGTAACCATTACAGACATCCCCGGTCTTGAATATTATTCTGAGGATGTCTATGTAGATGACCCACAGACGTTCATATCGGACATTCCCATTTGTGAAATCATGCCTTAAGATGGTCGTGCCTGCTCTTTTTTCAGACGTTCTGACTTGGATGTCATTTGTAATATGTGCCTGCTTATGTCTTTTTTTTAAAAGAGGGCTACAAATACTGTAAGTGCCTACCTGTCCTTCACACATACTGTAGATGACTGAATATTGCTGCCATATGTACAGCTACCAGCAGCGAGCGCTGTCAATATATGTTCAGCGCCGCCATCTATTCATGTAGTTGTGATGAATATATGTATGCTAAAAGATGTTCACTGCTGGTTCTCAATATTGACCTATAAATGACTGATAACATCTGCCAACATCAGTAAGTAGAAAATGTGAGGCCTAAAGAGGGGATGAAGCTGTTTGACTAAACTCAAGCACCTGAAGCCTTTTTTAGGGTCGCAGCCACCTAAGTTTCCAATGACAAAATTTTTTAAACTTTTAAAGTTATCATAAACAAGAAGGTAGGTTTTTTTCTTTGTATTCGTTCTCAAGAAGTTCAGTTCTCATGCTTTGGCCATGGTTGTTACATTGTGGTCTTCATTTTATAACCAATAAATAATTTACACATAGAAAATCCAGCACTTACACGTGTAAATGCCATCCATCTGTAAATTATGATTTTTAGAAAGGGCTAAATTTAGAAGTGGATTCCCATAATACATAGAAATTGCAAGGGGGTAGTCCAATGGGCTATATATTGTTTTATCTTTTAATTTTTCTGTTAAAGAGTTAATTCCCTTTTTCTAATTGCTTGTTACTATCATGTTTTCCTTAGCAAGTGCAATTTTGTTTGTAAGATTTGAAACTTATCAATAAAAAAAAATGTAAAAAAAAGAAATTGCAAGGGGGTGTGTCAGGGGTGTTATTAGGGTGTGGCCTGCATGGGTCAAAAATCTACACATGCAGTCCCCATGTCATATAGGGAATGCACATGTTTGTCAAATAGTCAACATTGGGATTTACAGCTGCTCCATGGGGCGTATAGGTTTTTATTTATTTATTTGACAGGTTTTCTATACCGCCCTACAGTATCTTCCATTAGGGCACTTTACATTACAACTTCAACATCTTTACAGTGAACAGGGGGATTAACTTGGAGTGGCCTCTGTAGTTAATTGACAACATTTGTACATGTAGGTTTGCAAAATGGCTCACATCGACTTCTAAGTGCCCCCACATAGGTCCCGATTTTCGAAGGCATTTACATAGTAACCTAGTAAATGATGGCAGATAAAGACTAGCATGGTCCATCTAGTCTGCCCAGCACGATGGCAAGCGTAGGTGCACCTGCCGCTCCATGCAGGCCACCCCTCCCCACGTCACTGTTTAGGGGTGAACCCACCACTCCATGCAGGACACCCCTATTTGTTGAGAAATTATATGGTTCAATTTATTTAGATTTTATCCTGTTGCTGTAAAGGGATCTACTGTGTCTTGTCATGGTGTAGATCTATCAGAACCTATGGAGATAGGTAAAACTGCAGAGAATGGATCTGACACTGACAGCTCAGAGAAGCACATGGCCAGAGTTGCTGTAGGCAACGTATACAAACAATGTCACAAGGTGGGAGAACACGCCCAAGCAGCAAGCAGGCTCAGGATTCATTAGAGAATGAAGGGCAGCTGAGAGGGGGCGGAGTTCAGGCAGACACTACGACACACGCACATAAAACTAACTCACCTGAAGTTAGGAAGGGCAGAGCTGATGGAACCAGATGTGGTGGAGCCGAGAGGATGAGTGGTGGAACAAGGTGTGGATCCAGGAGAGCTGAGAGATCCAGTTCCAGAGCAACAAGGGACAACCACAGAGACTGCTCCAGAGAGCAGCATACAGACAAGCACAAGCTCAGTGACGTTTACCACGAAGGTAGCAGAGAACACGGTCTTGGAGCCAGGCTTAGGAAAGCCGAGGAAGCTAGCCACCCCAGCTGCAGGCACAGAAGGGAAAAGGAGTTCTGGCCTGAAGATGTTTTCATGTCAGAGGAAAAGCTGAAAGGAAAAGGCAGTAGGAACCTTCCGTCCTGGCCAAGCCCTGTTAACTCAGCTGTACCGAAAAACTCAGGTCTAAGGGAGCTAGAAGGTAGGCTGTTTAATTCTAATATAAGGAAAGCTGAATGCAGAAGTTTTCCCTGCAGTTGTCAGAGTTTGTGGGGCTCTCAGGGAAGAAACTATAGAGAATGTGGTAATCTTCCATTCCACTCTGTTACTGAGGAGGAGGGGAAGTCTCAGTGCCGTGAGGAGAGATCGTTTGGCAATAGCACTTTTTACAATCCGAAAGAAGGACAGTCTGAAGGGGAATGTGAGGAAATGCAACTTGATATTCATGGGGAACAACCCTTAGATGATTGCATGGATTGTACACTCATTATTGCTGACCATGTTACCTCTTTATGCTGAAGAGGCTGTTAAGACTTTCTAATAACAGGAGTGAAAGAGAAACCTATCTGTTTGTAAAAAGGACTGTTTTGAGCTACCTATTGTTCTGTTCATAGAAGCTGAAGATAGAAGCAATATTTTGGTTCCTGTTTGTTTCCTTTCTTTTGTACCAGAAGTATGGTCTTTTTGTCTTTGTTTCCATTGATATAAAATCCACCCAGAAGGGGAATAAAAGTCCTGTCTAAAGCCTTACCACCCGACTGCAACTCACTTCTTTACTAGCTTGTGGGACTACAACACCCAGAGGGCAGTGCAGGGCCCTCTACACCACTCCCCTTGCTGGTTTAAGATAAGCCCCAGTGAAATACCCATGCCTTTGCCTCTGGGGACCTTCGCTGGGTGACAGTCTGTCCCATGCCATTTTGAATTCCGTCACCGTGATTGCCCCCACCACTTCCATTGGGAGGGCATTCCAAGCATCTACCACCTTTTCCGTGAAAAAGTATTTCCTGACATTGCCTTTCAATTTACCACCTTGCAGCTTCCTGTTGTGCCCTCTAGTTTTACAGCTTCCCCGTCTTTAGAAGAGGTTTGTTTGTTCATTATATCCCTTTAAGTATTTAAAGGTCTGAATCATATCTCCCCTGTCCCTCCTCTCCTCCAAAGTATACATGTTTAGGTCTTCAAGTCTCTTCTCATAAGGCTTCTGACGCAGGCTCCAAATCATTTTGGTTGCCTTCCTCTGAACAGTTTCCAGTCTTTTTACATCCTTTGCAAGATACGGTCTCCAAAACTGAACACAGTATTCCAAGTGAGGCCTCACCAGTGACTTGTACAGTGGCATAAGTACCTCTTCCTTTCTGCTGGTGATTCCTCTTTGTATGCAGCCCAACATCCTCCTGGCTTTTGCCACTGCCTTGTCGCACTGTTTTGCCACCTTGAGATCTTCAGAAATAATCACACCAAGGTCTTTCTCCTGATCCATGCACACCAACCTCTCGCCCCCTATCGCGTACATTTCCTTTGGATTTCTGCTACCCAAGTGCATGACTCTGCACTTCTTCGCATTAAATCTTAATTGACAAGCATTTGACCATTCTTCCAGCTTTTGTAGATCTTTCCTCATGTTAACCACTCCCTCGGGGGAGTCTACTCTGTTGTAAATTTTCGTGTCATCTGCAAAAAGACATACTTTTCCATTCAGTCCTTCAGCAATATCACTCATAAATACATTGAACAGTCCCGGGCCCAGGACCGACCCCTGGGGCACCCCGCTAATCACCTTCCCTTCATCCGAGTGAGCTCCATTTACCATCACCCTCTGTCATCTGTCAATCAACCAATTTCTGATCCAATTTACCATCTTAGGATCCATCCCTAAGCTACTGAGTTTATTGATAAGCCTCCTATGAGGAACAGTATCAAAGGCTTTGCTGAAATCCAGGTAGATGACATCCATCGCATGCCCCTGATCTAGCTCCCTGGTCACCCAGTCAAAGAACTCAATCAGATTTGTTTGGCAAGATCGTACTTTGGTAAAACCATGTTGCTCCGGGTCTTGCAACCTGTTGGTTTTGAGAAAGTTCACTATTCGCTCTTTCAGGAGCGCCTCCATGACTTTTCCCGCCACTGAGGTAAGGCTCACAGGCCTGTAGTTTGACACTTCTTCCCTGTCACCACTTTTGTGTAGAGGTACGACATCAGCCATTCTCCAGTCCTGAGGAACCTCTTCTGTTTCCAAGGATCTGTTGAAAACATCCTTTAACGGCACTGCAAGAACCTCTCTGAGCTCTTTCAGTATCCTGGGATGTATCCCATCCGGTCCCATGGCCTTGTCCACTTTCAGTTTTGCAAGTTGTTCTAACACCTCATCTTCTGTGAATGTTGTGGTAACTGCTTCATTCCCATTTTTTATATTTGGGAGTCACAGGTGGTCCTTCTCCAGGACTTTCTATAGTAAAAACAGAGCAGAAGTATTTGTTTAGCAATTTTGCTTTTTCAATGTCACTTTCCATGAGTCCATTCACAACACTTCTGAGTCCTGCAGTTCCCCCTCTGATCTTCTTCCTTTCCCGAATATACCTGAAGAAGGTTTTGTCACCACACTTCACATCTTTAGCCATCTTTTCCTCTGCCTTTGATTTTGCTATCCTTATTTCTCTCTCTGTCTCTTTGAGTTTGATCCTGTATTCATTTCTGTGTTCCTCTGTTTGCGAGCTTTTGAATTTTGCGAAAGCTGTGTCTTTTGCCTTTATTTGAGCAGCCACTTCTTTGGAAAACCAAATAGGCTTTCTTCTCCTCTTGTTTTTGTTTACTTTTGTTACATATTTATCTGTTGCCCCTTTTATTGCCACCTTTAGTTTAGCCCATTGCAATTCCACTTCCCTTATCTCCTTCCACCCTGTCAGCTCCTCCTTTAGGTACTCGGCCATTTTATTGAAGTCGGTGTTTTTGAAGTTTAGGACTTTGAGCCTGCTATGATTGGCCTGTATCATGGCTTTTATCTCAAACCACACCATGTGATGATCACTGCTGCTCACAGGGGCACTCATGCAGACATTCGACACGCTATCGCCGTTGGTGAGCACTAAATCCAGCGTTGAGCTTTCCCTGGTTGGTTCCATCACCATTTGTCTAAGTAACGTATCTTGGAGAGCATCCACAATTTTTTTGCTTCTTTCCAGATTTGCAGAAGGAGTAATCTAGTCCACATCAGGTAGATTAAAGTCACCCAATATGATCGCGTCCCCCTTTGTGGCTATCTTGCCAATATCTATAATCAATTCGTTATCTATCTCTTCAATTTGTGTCGGAGGTCTGTAGACTACAGCAGTATGGATGACAGTGCCATCTCCTCTTTCCAACACAATCCAGAGCACTTCTTCTTTTCCCCATGCCCCCTGCATTTCAGTTGCTTTAATATTGCTTTTGACATACAAGGCTACTCCTCCTCCTCTTCCATTTTCTCTGTCTCTTCTGAATAGATTATAGCCAGGTATGGCTATATCCCAATCATGCGATTTGTTTAGCCATGTTTCTGTAATGGCCACAATGTCCAAATCCATTTCCACCATTAGGGCTTCTAGGTCTGGAACTTTGTTGGCTAAGCTTCGAGCATTTGTGCTCATTGCTTTCCAGCATTTAACTGGCTTGCGTGTATTTAGCATTGATTTTGTTCTGCCTATATCTTCCCACCTGTTTATGATGTGTGGTTTAAATGTGTGGCTGTTTCTGATTTTAATCTGCTTTTGCAGGGGTTGACGTCCAGAGCTTGACCTTCCACATCCATCACCCCCTTTTTCTAGTTTAAATGCATATCCACATATTACTTGTATTTTTCACGTAGGATTCTTTTCCCTGTGACAGAGAGATATAGTCCATCAGCACAGTATAGTTTCTTGTTGTTCCATCTGTTACCCCAGTCGCCAATAAATCTGAATCCTTCTTGTTTGCACCAGGTCTGGAGCCATGTATTAAAACTGTTAATGCGATGCAGCCTTTTTGCCCCTTTACCAAGCACAGGTAGAACCTCTGAGAATGCAACAGTGTTAACAATGGGCTTGAGTTTCTCTCCCAGACATTGGAAGTTCTTTTGGACTGTAGAGGTACTGTTTCTAGCCAGGTCATTTGTGCCCAAGTGGATAACCACATCAAGTTTGGAGTGTTCACTTTCTGTGCTAAGTACTTCAACAACGTGGTTTGTATTTCTGCTGGCTGAAGATCCTGGGAGGCACTTGACTATCTTCTCTCCTTTGAACTGTGTTCCCAAGTTGATGCTACTGATGATGGAATCACCAAATAGTAGTAGTTTGCTGTTTGGTGAGGTTTTCTTCATATTTGGTCCTTTAGCAGGAGATTGGGCATTTAAGGGCCCTTCAGTTTCTTTGGATTGGGCATCCTAAGAACATAAGAACATAAGATATGCATACTGGGTCAGACCAAGGTCCATCAAGCCCAGTATCCTGTTTCCAGCAATGGCCAATCTAGGTCATATGTACCTAGCAGTATCCCCAAAAGACACAGGTTCCACAATGCTTGTATTAGGTCAAGCATTGATATCCTGGGTCCTTTTTTAATAATGGTTTATGGACCTTTCCTCCAGGAACTTGTCCAAATCTTTTTTAAACCCAGCTACACTAACAGCTCTTACTACATCCTCCGGTAACAAATTCCAGAGTTTGATTACACATTGAGTGAAAAAATATTTTCTCTTATTTGTCTTAGTTTACCCTGTAGCTTCATTACATGTCCCCTAGTCTTTCTATATTCTGATAGCGTAAACAATCGATCTACGTTTACCCGTTCTACTCCATTCATTCATTTATAGACCTCTATCATATCTCCCCTCAGCCGTCTATTTTCCAGGTTGAAGAGCCCTAACCTTTGTAGCCTCTCTTCATAGGAGTAGCCTTCCATCCCCTTTACCATTTTGGTGGCTCTTCTCTGTACCTTTTCTAAAATCGCTATATCCTTTTTAAGATATGGCGACCAGAATTGCACACAATATTCAAGGTGCGGTCATACCATGGAACGATACAGAGTCATTATAATATACTTTGTTTTATTTTCCATTCCTTTCCTTATGATACCTAGCATTCTATTTGCTTTCTTGGCCACCGCTGCACACTGGGCGGAGGTTTTTAACATGTTATCCACAATGACTCCTAAATCTTTTTCCTGTGTGGTGGTTCCCAATGTGGAACCTTGCATCATGTAACCATAGTGTGGGTTGTTCTTTCCTAGGTGCATAACTTTGCACATGTACACATTAAATTTCATCTGCCTTTTGGATGCCCAGTCTTCCAATTTATCCAGATCCTCCTGCAGTTTTCCAGAGTCCTCTTGGGTTTTAACAACTTTAAACAGTTTTGTGTCGTCTGCAAATTTGATAACCTCACTAGTTATTCCCTTTTCCAGGTCATTTATGAATATGTCAAAAAGTAGCGGACCCAGTACAGATCCCTGGGGTACTCCACTATTCACTTTTTTCCATCAGGAAAATTGGCTTTTAGCCCTACCCTCTGCTTTCTTTCTTTTAACCAGTTCCCGATCCTCATTCACCAAGGCAGGGAAGGCATTATGCAGGGATATCTCCTGATGCATAGGATGCTTCTGTGTCACAGGTCGCAATCTACCAGAACCCACTGTGATCCATTTGTTCCTGGGGTGTTTCATTCTTTGTGAAAGTGGTGGTGGACATTGTTCAGTTTGTATCCTAGAAGAGGTGAGCTTCATTGCAGCCAGTTCCTCCCTCAGTTCCTCATCCTCATTAGCCAAGGCAGAGAAGGCATTATGCAGGGATATCTTTTGATGCATAGGATGTCTGTGCGTTACAGATCACAATCTACCAGAACCCACTGTGATCCCCTTGTCCCTGAGATATCTGATGCTTTTTGGGAGTGGTAGTGGACATTGTTCAGTTTGTATCCTAGAAGAGGTGCTCTTCATTGCAGCCAATTCCTCCCTCAGTAGGGTCACCTCTTTATGCATGGCTGCTAGGTCTTCCCTTAGTAGAGTCAGTTCTTTATGCATGGTAGCTGACCTGAGGCACATAGGACAAGCTCTGAGGTTCCATATGATTCGTCTTGGAATGAAAGTACTGCAGTTATTGCACCGAATACACGACATGCTGAATAAGCAGTCCTAGAAGGAGAAGAGGAAGAAGAAGAAGAAGGAAGGAGGAAGAAGATGTGGGCTGTAACCTAAGTTAAAAGGATAGATGGCAACGTATGCGAGTACTATATAGGCAATGCAGCCCCTGGGGTGGTGGGAACCTAAGTGTCTCTGGCCAGTAGGCTGTTCCTGAACTGGGGGCACCCACAGATATCTGCTGCAAGGCTACCCAGAAAAGGAGACAGTCAGATTATCCCCAAGCTTAATTTATAACCACAGTTAAACTTTATATTAACAATTCCCACAAAACAGACAGCTAGACTCTGTATTGATAACTAGAAAGCATCAGAGATAAGAGAGAAAATTAGAGTCTTAGCTTTGTGAAATATCCACAGCTCCTGCAGCCAGCCTCAGAGACCTGTAGGTGTGGCCACTGGTCAGGTGTAAAATGGGCTCAAATTAGCCCCTGCCTGCCTGAGAGCAGAAACTGAGAGCAAAACCTTTCACCTCCCCTGCCCAGAAAGAGCAAGCCTTCTCCAACAGATTTAAACCTTTGTTATCTGGATACTCAGGATCCAGTAGGCTGAATATCCCCAAGCTTAATTTATAACCACAGTTAAACTTCACATTAACAATTCCCACCAAACAAACAGCTAGACTCTATATTGATAACTAGAAAGCATCAGAGATAAGAGAGAAAATTAGAGTCTTAGCTTTGTGAAATATCCACAGCTCCTGCAGCCAGCCTCAGAGACCTGTAGGTGTGGCCACTGCCCTAGTTACCCATGTAAATGCCTTAACCGGGATTTTCCAAAGGCACCTACATGGGCCTGTCCAACTGAAAATCAGGCCCATAATTTCTTCTGTTAAGGTTTCCCACATATAGATTTCTAAAATGGCTCCTCCAGCTCAAAGTATTGGCAAATGCATGTGCATGTGTGGCAGAGCCTTTTCTAAAATACCGCAGGAATTGTGAATGTCATGAGCTCAATGTCCTAATTCTGATCTCCGAATATTATCTAAAATCTGCCTTCACATCTCCAGTGAAGTCAGGTGGTAGAATGTTAATCCTAGGGCTGGCACAGGGACTAAAGGTGCACTAGGCAAGTCCCCCATCCTCGTGCTCCCCCATGGCCCACCCACCCGCAATGCCACTGCTACTGCCGTTCTCCAGGTCTGCAGTGGCAGCAATAACCCCAAATCACAATGCAGGGCTTAAAAACACTCGGTCAGCATCACGGTTTCCACCTGTTTACAATGTGCCATTTCCGCCCCCCTCTGATGTCGCTTCCGGTTTTGGAGGTGGACAGAAACAGCACATTGTGAATAGAAGGAAACTGTGACACAACGCCAGAGTGTTAGTAAGCAGTGCATCACGGTTTTGAGGCCTATTGCTGCCACTGCAGGTCCCGGAGAAGGGCGGCAGCAGCAGCAATGGGTGCCCTCAGAGAGCCATTGTCCTAGACAACTGCCTAGTATGCCTGGTGATAGCACCAGCCCTGGTTAATCACCTATATTGCACAGACTCTTAGGGGCTTGTTTACAAAGCTGCGGTAGCGGTTCGCGATCGTTATCGGAGCCGCGACCCCATTGATTTCAATGGGGCCGTGGCTCCGATAACGACCGCGACCCGCTACCGCGGCTTTGTAAACAAGCCCCTTAGTCTTAATCAAAAGACCAAGAAGGACCCTACTCAGCTCTTATTTCAGATTCTTTACTTAGATCCCAAACAAAAAACAGTTGTAAGTGATATTGTTGTTGTTAAGTGCCGTCGAGTCGGAGTCGACTCATGGCGACCCTCTAGATAGCTATCCTAAATTGTGTTCAGTCTTCAGTCAGGCGGCTCATTGCTGACAGACTGGCACCGATAGCTGCAGTTATTGTATCGATCCATCTCATTGCTGGCCTTCCTCTTTTGCGTTGACCTTCTATCTTGCCAAGCATGACGTTTTTCTCTAATGATCTCTCTCTTCGC
The DNA here is from genome assembly GCA_033557465.1 of Ichthyophis bannanicus. NCBI lineage: Eukaryota > Metazoa > Chordata > Amphibia > Gymnophiona > Ichthyophiidae > Ichthyophis > Ichthyophis bannanicus. The sequence goes on from CM066036.1 coordinate 190,386,453, forward strand.
ATGATGTGTCCAAAGTATGAAAGTCGAAGTCTTGTCATCTGAGCTTCTAAGGAAAGCTTACGTGTGATCTCCTCTAGTACTGACTGGTTTGTTCTTCGGGCAGTCCATGGTATACACAGTATTCGCCACCAGCACCATAATTCAAAGGCATCAATTTTCTTCCTGTCTATCTTTTTCACTGTCCAGCTTTCACATCCAAGTGATATTATCTGAAAGAAAAAAGAAAGTAGACTATCCTTAGCTTTTCTCTAGTTTTGATAGGCTAAAAGTGCCTTGGCCAACTTTGAACTGACGTTTAGTTGTGTAAGGCCAGTGCTTTGTTACAGAATGGCTTAAATGAATAAAGACTTGGATAGCTTTTCCTAAGAGCCTAGTGTTAATTTATCAGCCCTGCAACATGAGGAACCTGATTGGTCAATGAGGCTTTAAAGGAGAATTCTGGGACTTATTTTTTTTATAGATATATTTAATATACCACCATTAGAATAAAATTTAGACAAATTGATTCATACCAATTTGCCAACCGGTCAGCCATGGCGCTTAAATATTGGCAGGACATTCAGTGGCAGAGTCTGGGTACGAGCATTGCCAATACTTATCCAGTTAGTAGGATTTCTATCTGAATTGCAACTTAGGACAGCCTTTCATGTGAGGTTCCCAGATAGGTGCTGAAAGAAAAATCCCACTAACCAGATAAAGTCGGCACTTATCCAAATAGCATCGACACTGCCCACGCTCTGCCCCCGCACTAACTGATTGGTGCCAGTGCAGTCTGTGGAGATATAGTACTAAAGAGTATTGCAGCTAGGGGCAGCCCAAGGGTTCTAACTACCGTAGGCAGGCCCGATGTGCCACCGGTACCATGTGCCATCGCCACACCACTCCCAACATCCAGCTTCTCACCTGGGGTTGATGGGTGGCATGGCGATCACCTCTTTGGCACCACAACAGGCCTTAAAGTGCATGCAGACACTCATGGCCTGCCATATCTGAGAGGGCAGGAGTGGCAGGTCCCTCATGAGAGACGCTTGGCCAAATTGAAAAGTCATGGGATTGGAGGTAGTGTACTATTGTGGATCAGGAACTAGTTAAAAGATAGAAAGCAGAGAGTAAGACCAAATGGCCAATCTTCTCAATGGAGAAAGGTAAATAGTGGTGTACACCAGGGATCTATACTGGGCCCACTAACATCTTCATAAATGACCTGGAAATCAGAATAGCAAGTGAAGTGATCAAATCTACGGATGTCAAAAAAATTATTCAAAGTTGTCAAAACGCAAGAGGATTCTGAAAAATTGCAAGAGGACCTTGATAAATTCGAAGAAAGGATGTCCAAATGGCATATGAAATTTTATATGGACAAGTGCAAAGTTATGCACCTAGGATAGAACAACCCAAACTACGGTTATGCGATGCAAGATTCCACATTAGGGACCACCACCCAGAAAAAAAGATTTAGGCGTAATAGTGGATAATATGTTGAAACCCTCTGCCCAATGTGCAGCAGCAGCCAAGAAAGCAAATAGAATGCTAGGAATCATAACGAAAGGAATGTAGAATAAAATTAATGATATTATAATACCTCTGTAATGTTCCATGTTGCGACCGCACCTTAAATAGTGTGTGCAGTTATGGTCGCCATATCTTAAAAAGGATATAGTGGAATTACAAAAGGTCAGAGAAGAGCCACCAAAATGATAAAGAGGATGGAAAGATACCTCTATGAGAAAAGGTTTAAAAGGTTAGGGCTTTTCAACGTGGAAAAGAGACGGCTGAGGGGAGATATGATACAGGTCTATAAATTAATGAATGGAGTGGAACGGGTAAATGTAGATCGGTTGTTTATGCCATCACAAAGTAGAAAGACTAGGGGGACACACAATGAAGCTACAATGTAACCCATTTAAGCCTAATAAGTGAAAATATTTTTTTCGTGCAATGCATAATCACACTCAGAAATTTGTTACCCGAGGATGTAGTAAAAACTGTTAGTGTAGCTAGGTTTAAGAAAGGTTTGGATAAGTTCCTTGAGGAAAAGTCCATAAACCATTATTAAAGAGGACCTGGGATGGCCACTGCTTGCCCTGGGACAAGTATTGTGGAACCTATGTGCCTTTTTGGAAACCTGCCAGGTACTTGTGACCTGGATTGGCCACTGTTGGAAACAGGATGCTGGGTCTGATGGACCTTGGTCTGACCCAGTATGGCATTTCTTATATTCTTTATGTTCTTATACATGCTGTAAAGCCTACTGTGATGCTAAAGAGGTGATCACCGTGCTGCCCATCAATCCCAGGTGAGAGGCTGGATGTCAGGGGCATATGGCATGTAATGCAATGGGGGAGGCACATCTGGCCTACCTAGGGATGTCGATGCTTTGGAGAGGATGCAATCACTGTGCCGCCCAGCAGGGTCTGCCATCCTTTGTGAATGCCTAGTTCACATAGTAGACAGGCCGGCCCTGATTTAAGCCAGCACCTTTATCCATCCAGCCTCCCGCTGATCGACCAATTAAGGATTCTGAATATCGGCCCCTATGTTTTTTTTTCAGTAATTTGACTTTTATCTACACCTCTGTCCAGGGGCGGCCCAAGGGGGGTGCGGGGACATGTACGGAGACTCGGTGCGGGGTCTCATTTGCATAAGTGGCTTTATTTGCATAAATATTTGCATAATGTTACCATACACTAACTTTTAGTAAACATGTCTCTTAATGAGTGTATGGATAAAGAAAGACTAAAAGATTTCTACATTACTATAATCCAGTGCCAAGTGCCAGGCACATTAGGAACTACTACAAACGCTGCCCATTTAGAATCCATAGCAAAACCGCCGTATCCTGACAGCATTACCAGGACTCACAAAGTACCATACCCTACCTATCAAAAGGCAACACTGCAAATATTAAACCAATACATTTCAGAGAATACTGGGGAAAGAGAACAAGAGGCAATGTCAAATAGGAATTACATAAACAGAATACCTCAGCTCAGTTACACATGCAGAACATAGACCATCACCAAACAAGGAATCACAATTTAGAAACAGGAAGGCAATAATTAAACTGGGAACCCCAAAAGCCAAACTTGGAATGTACAACAACACTGTAGAAATAAAACTATAAATTAATTTCCTCTTGTACCAAACAAAGCACAGACGTTAATGATGCACATTTCCCAGAGCTTTCATATTCCAGTTAATAAATTAAAAATAAAGAGATATCTTTCCACCTTTTGTGCATTTTTTTTCAGTTGCAATTGCTCCAGCCACTTTCTTCTGGTTTCTTCATGTTTTCTGCTAACTCTCCATCGTCTGCTGTCCATTTGTCCTTTCTTCTCTCTTCTAGTTTTTTTTCCATTCTCTCTCTCTACATCTGCTTTAACATACTAATCTTTCTCCTTTTGCTATTTCCTCATTCCTATTTCATCCACGCAAATTTTACCCCTCCATCCTCAATCCCCACTTACTCTCCCAATACCCGGCCAATTGTAGATTTTTCATCCCTCCCACACAAAATATTTTTCCCCTCTCCATTTTACTCTCCCAGCCCCATCCCATTCTAATCCTCCCCCAACATCAGCTCCCTTCTAGTTCCAGTCTCACCCAGCATCCATTCCCTTCTAGTCCCTGCATCAGCCCATTTCCAGTCCTAGCCCCCCATCAGCCCATTTCCAGTCCTAGCTCCCCCATCCATTTCCAGTCCGAGTCCCTTCATCAGCTCATTTCCAATCCTAGCCCCCCATCAGCCCATTTCTAGTCATTTCCTAGCCCCACCTTCAGCCCATGTCAAATCCTAGCTCCCCTCCACTCAGCCCAATTCCAGTCCAAGCCCCCCCATGAGCCTACTTCCAGTACTAGCCCCTCCATGAGTCCATTTCAATTCAAGCCCCCACCACAGCCCATTTCCAATCTTAGCTCCCCCCAACAGCCCATTTCCAGTCCTATCCTAGCTGCTCCATCAGCCCATTTTCATTCCTAGCTCCCCCCCACTCAGCCCATTTCCATTCCAAGCCCCCTCCCCATCAGCTATTTGCAGTTCATGCCTCCCCTTCCACTCAGCCCATTTCCAGTCCTAGCAACCCCCCAACCCATTACCAGTCCTAGCCCCCCATCAACCCACTTCCAGTCCTAATCCCCCATCACCCCATTTTCAGTTTAAGCCCCCCTATAACCCATTACCAGTCCTAACCCCCCATCAGCCCACTTCCAGTCCTAACCCCATCAGCCCATTTCCAGTCAGCCCCCCATAGCCCAATGCCAGTCCTAACCCCCCCATCAGCCCACAGCCCATTACCAGTCCTAACCACATCTGCCCACCTCAAGTCCTAACCCCTCCCCATTAGCCCATTTCCTGTCCTAACCCCCCCATAGCCCATTACCAGTCCTAACCCCCCATCACCCCATTTCCAGACAGCCCCCATCAGCCCACAGCCCATTACCAGTCTTAACCCCCCCATAGCACATTACCAGTCCTAACCCCCCCCCCAACAGCCCATTTTCTGTCCTAGCCCCCGATAGCCCATTATCAGTCCTAACCCCCCCCATAGCCCATTACCAGTCCTAACCCCCCATCACCCCATTTCCAGACAGCCCCCATCAGCCCACAGTCCATTACCAGTCTTAACCCCCCCCCCATAGCCCATTACGAGTCCTATCCCCCCCCAACAGCCCACAGCCCATTACCAGTCCTAACCCCATCAGCCCCCCTCAAGTCCTAACCCCTCCCCATCAGCCCACAGCCCACCTCAAGTCAAGTCCTAACCCCCTCCATAGCCCATTACCAGTCCTAACCCCTCCCCATCAGCCCACAGCCCACCTCAAGTCAAGTCCTAACCCCCTCCATACCCCCTTACCATGCCCAACCCCCCCCCCCATAGGGTCATGGAAAATTTAAAAAAAAAAAAAAAAGCTGGCTACTGCCGCTTCCGCCATGGCAGCAGCAGAATGGAGTGTCCCGCGGGGCCCCCTCTGCACGGCTGAGCTCTCCCGGCCCGGCTGAGCCCCTCTGCGCCGGCTTTCAGATATGCGAAGGGAGAGTGTCTCCCTCGCGTCTCTGTTAAGCCCGCAGGGGCTGATGGGAAGCAGGGGCTGATGGGAAATTTCCCATCTGCCCCTGCGGGCTTAACAGAGACGCGAGGGAGACACTCTCCCTTCGCGTATCTGAAAGCCAGAGCAGAGGGGCTCAGCCGGGCCGGGAGAGCTCAGCCGGGCAGAGGGGGCCCCGCGGGACACTCCATTCTGCCGCTGCTGTGGTGGTGGCGGCAGCGGCAGCAGCCAGCTTTTTTTTTTTAATTTAATTTTTAAAAAACCAGAATGTTCTTTGCGCGGGGCCCCCTGAAACGCGGGGCCCTGTGCAAAAAACATTCTTGCTCAATGGACGGGCCGGCCCTGCCTCTGTCAGAACCTGAGCAGCTAACTTCCACCTCTATTTCCAGATCTTAGTCTGTGGTACACAGAACAGTAGTGGAGGGGTTGAGGCTGGAGCAGAGAAGAGCTACTATACTCTCAAATCCAGCACCTCCCCTCCTTAGAGGCATCTGCAGGGATCAGAAGGGGAGGTGCTGAGAGTGGGCTATACAGAACAGAGCTACTCTGCTCCCTAATTCTGCCCTTCCTCTTCTCTTCCCCTTTTTTGTATCTATAGAAACAGAAGGGGAGGAGATGAGACTAGAGTGGACAGCAGAGCAAAGAAAAATATGTTTTTTATCGGCATATTTCTACTTATGAGGTGTGGTTCCCTTATGTATTTGATGAGGGTCTGTCCATGTTCTGTGTGCAGGGCCGGCCCATCCATTGAGCAAGAATGTTTTTTGCACAGGGCCCCGCGTTTCAGGGGCCCCGCCCAAAAAACATTCTTCATCATCCCAAGTTTAAAAAAAAAAACAAAAAAACAGCTGCTTCTGCCGCGGCAGCATCAAGAGTGCCGCCGCGGGGTCCCCCCTGCCCGGCAGAGCCTCCCTGCATCGTAGGCTAGCGTTGAATCCCCGAACGCGGGCTTCTTTCAGAGCCGCGAGAGTTTCCTTTCTCGCGGCTCTGTTAATCCCGCCGGGGATTTAGATGAAGTGGGCTGATGGGGAGGTTTAAGACTGGTAATGGGTTATGGGGGGGGGGGCTAAGACTGGAAGTGGGCTGATGGGGGGGTTAGGACTGGTAATGGGCTATGGGGGGGCTAAGACTGGAAATGGGCTGATGGGGTGGTTTTATTTTATTTATTTTATTTTATTTAGACAGTTTTGTATACCGCCTTATCCTTCAATCAAAGCGGTCACAACACAATTGGGGGATACATTTAACACGCGGGGATATGAGACACATTCACTAATACTTACAGGGAACATGGGCAATGGAGGGTTAAGTGGCTTGCCCAAGACCACAAGGAGCATCTGTGGGACTAGAAACCCCAGTCCTTCCGGCCCAAGGTTGCTGTCCTCTAGTGGGATTTGAACCCCCGACCTTCCGGCCTGAAGTACCGTGCCCCAACCACTAGGCTACTCCTCCCTCCCATCCTTGGGATGGTTTAGGACTGGTAATGGGTTATGGGGGGGGCTAAGACTGGAAGTGGGCTGATGGGGGAGGGTTAGGACTAGTAATGGGCCATGGGGGGTGCTAAGACTGGAAGTGGGCTGATGGGGAGGTTTAGGACTGGTAATGGGTTATGGGGGGGGCTAAGACTGGAAATGGGCTGATGGGGGGTTAGGACTGGTAATTGGCTATGGGGGGGCTGACTGGAAATGGGCTGATGGGGAGGTTTAGGACTGGTAATGGGTTATGGGGGGGGGCTAAGATGAAGTGGGCTGATGGGGGAGGGTTAGGACTAGTAATGGGCCATGGGGGGTGCTAAGACTGGAAGTGGGCTGATGGGGAGGTTTAGGACTGGTAATGGGTTATGGGGGGGCTAAGAATGGAAATGGGCTGATAGGGGTTAGGACTGGTAATGGGCTATGGGAGGGGTTAGGACTAGTAATGGGCTGATGGGGGATTAGGACTGGTAATGGGCTATGGGGGGCTAAGACTGTAAATAGGCTGATGGGGGGGCTAGGACTGGAAATAGGGTGATGGGGGGGTTAGGACGTAATGGGCTGATGGGGAGGTTTAGGACTGGTAATGGGTTATGGGGGGGGCTAAGACTGGAAGTGGGCTGATGGGGGAGGGTTAGGACTAGTAATGGGCCATGGGGGGCTGCTAAGACTGTAAGTGGGCTGATGGGGAGGTTTAGGACTGGTAATGGGTTATGGGGGGAGCTAAGACTGGAAATGGGCTGATGGGGGTTAGGACTGGTAATGGGCTATGGGAGGGGTTAGGACTGGTAATGGGCTGATGGGGGATTAGGACTGGTAATGGGCTATGGGGGCAAAAGACTGGAAAAAGGATGATGGGGGGCTAGGCCTGGAAATAGGATGATGGGGGGGTTAGGACGTAATGGGCTGATGGGGGGTTAGGACTAGTAATGGGCTATGGGGGGACTAGGACTGGAAATGGGCTGATGGGGGGTTAGGACTGGTAATGGTCTGGGGGGGGCTAAGACTGTTAATGAGCTGGGGGGGTGCTAGGACTGGAAATGGGCTGAGTGGAAGGAGGGCTTGAACTTCAAATAGCTGATGGGGATGGGGGCTTGGAATGGAAATGGGTTGTGAGGGTGAGGGAGCTAGGACTGGAAATGTGTGAGTGGGGGGGAGCTAGGACAGGAAATGGGCTGATGGAGGGGCTAGAATAGGACTGGAAATTGGCTGTTGGGGGGGGTGCTAAGATTGGAAATGGGCTGTGGTGGGGGTTTGGATTGAAATGGACTCATGAAGGGGCTAGAACTGGAAGTAGGCTCATGGGGGGCTTGGATTGAAAATGGGCTGAGTGGAGGGGAGCTAGGATTTGACATGGGCTGATGGGCTCATGGGTGGCTGGGATTGGAAATGAGCTGATGGAGGGACTCGGATGGGACTGGAAATAGATGGGGGAGCTAGGACTGGAAATAGGCTGATGGTGGGTCTAGGATAGGACTGGAAATGGGCTTATGGGGGGCTAGGACTGGAAATGGGCTGATGCGGGGACTAGAAGGGAGCGGATGCTGGGTGGGACTGGAACTAGAATGGAACTGATGTTGGGGGAGGATTAGAATGGGATGGAGCTGGGAGAGTGAAATGGAGAGGGAAAAAATATTTTGTGTGGGAGGGAAGACAAATCTACAATTGGCCGGATATTGGGAGAGTAAGTGGGGATTGAGAATGGAGGGGTAAAATTTGAGTAGATGAAATAGGAATGAGGAAAGAGCAAAAGGAGAAAGATTAGTATGTTAAAGCAGATGTAGAGAGAGAATGGAAAAAACTAGAAGAGAGAAGAAAAGACAAATGGACAGCAGACGATGGAGAGTTAGCGGAAGACACAAAGAAACCAGAAGAAAGTGACTGGAGCAATTGCAGCTGAAAAAAAATGCACAAAAGGTAGAAAAATATCTCTTTATTTTGAATTTATTAATTGGAATATGTCAGCTCTGGGAAATGTGCATCCTTAACGTCTGCGCTTTGTTTAGTACAAGAGCAAATTAATGTATAGTTTTATTTCTACAGTGTTGTACATTCCAAGTTTGGCTTTTGGGATTCCCAGTTTAATTATTGTCTTCCTGTTTCTAAATTGTGATTCCTTGTTTGGTGATGGTCTATGTTCTGCATGTGTAACTGAGCTGAGGTATTCTGTTTATGTAATTCCTATTTGACATTGCCACTTGTTCTCTTTCCCCAGTAGGTCATGTATTGTTGTTCTCTGAAATGTATTGGTTTAATATTTGCAGCGTTTCCTTTTGATAGTTAGGGTATGTTGCTTTATGAGTCCTTGTAGTGCTGTTAGGATACGGCGGGTTTATTTATTTATTTATTTATTTTAATTCTCTTATATACCGCGCTATTCTGCATCAGTGCGGTTTACATTGAACAAACTGAAATTACATTGAACAGGGCATTATAACTTGGAGATAACTATTTTACAGGGAACATGGGCTATGGAGGGTTAAGTGGCTTGCCCAAGACCACAAGGAGCACCTGTGGGACTAGAAACCCCAGTCCTTCCAGCCCAAGGTTGCTGTCCTCTAGTGGGATTTGAACCCCCGACCTTCCGGCCTGAAGTACCTTGCCCCAATCACTATGGGTTTGCTATGGGTTCTAAATGAGTATTCTAACTACTAAACGTGGGCTAGTGCCGTCGAGCTTGCTCCTATGAAGAATGTGATGGATCAACCTAGCTCAAACTACAACTATTGGAATAATATAGAGAAACATAGTATCAGGCTACCAAGGTCTCAGTTTAAAACAACGCAGCAATCCTTCGGATTTAGAAAAAAGTTTTTGCATAAAACTTCTGCTGCTGTTCACATCAATGACCTTCTATCGGTGCCGTCTACTTGCTTCACTTTATATTTTTAAATTATTATGTTTTTCTTATTTTCTTTTCTTCTTTTTTAATATTTTAATGTCCACTTTTTTCTGTTTTTCTTAAAAAATGGTATTTACTGCCAAACTATAAAGATCAGTTACTCTGCCACTCGACTCTGCTGCGGTGTTGTTTCTATTTTCCTCTTCTACTCAATCTTAAAAAATGCATACAGAATCGTGCTGATGATACTTCAAAGAATGGTAAAGTCCAATGCTTTCAAAACGAAATTCACACTTAGCTTCTGTAACCAAACTGCGGACTTCACGTGTCTTCTAATTAGCTCGTTCTCCACCATGTCTTCCACTATTAGACCTCTGGTAGCTATATCGGAAGTATCATGCTGCTTGAAATCACTCCCAACGCCAGTGATCTAAGGCGCCCAAGCGTTTCGTTGTAACAAGTTCTTCAGGGGAATTTGTTTTCTCTCCCAAACTGACCTGAAAAATGTGACAAACCATACTAAACTTTATCCTATTCCACTTAAAACAACAAGGGTATGTGATAGGTTAGAGAAATCTGCTTTACCTGCAAAAAGCAATTGCCGCTCATGAATCAACTCGGAGGACGCCTTTCTCTCGTCTCCCCGTCAGTTATTAAAGAACTCCGCGCATGCGGCTTTCAAGGACTGACTGAAATTTAAAGGGCTCCACTAGACTCCTCCCCCTAGAGGGAGGTCCACCGGGTAGAATCTATCCATTACATTAAAGATTGTTTCACGAGTTTGCAAACAGACTTACTGACTATGTACTGGGTCCCTTATATGCAAAGGTGCCAATCAATGGAGGCATTTAAACCAAATGGTATAACAGTATTCAGTTGAAATATCCAACGCTGCTCTAGTCGAGTCAACAGATGTTCTTTCGTCCAGCTGCCCCTGCTAGTTAAAACTTGGTCAATTGCAAAGCATGCCAATTGTTCAAAGCTATGCTTTTCCAGGAGACAATGCTGGACTATAGGAGCAGCTACCACACCTCGATTGAGTCGACTACGATGTTCTGCCAGACGTAGTCGTAAAGCTCTTACTGTCTTGCCAATGTACAGCATCCCACATGGACATCGAATTACATAGACAACATAAGATGATTGGCAGGTTGTAGTGCTTCGTATATGATAATGTGTCCCTTGATGTTCAAAATCCTCCACATTCAAAGTCACCTCACATAAACTGCATTCTCCACACCGTCTGTGCCCCAATGTCTGAACAGATAGCTCACTTCCCTCCTGACAACTGATTCTTGAGGGGCTAAGTTGTTCCTTAAAGTTTCTTCCCCTACTCCACACGCACCGAATCTTCTTATCGGTGAGCCCCGGGATTGTGGTCAAAATCGCGCTATGTGTAGTTAAAATTTTTTTAACTGAACTGCTCAAATGGGAAAATTGAGTGATAAAATTAATCCTGTTGACATCCAAATTCTCCCGGGTGCTGCGTGCTTGACCCGAAGTCATAAGTAACAAGGTCCGTTCATTGTACAAAGCTCTAGTATGGGCACGTCGTACCAATTGTTCGGGGTAGCCCCTAGACAAAAAATTCTTTATCAGTTGCTTAGACTTCCGCCGATAATCTGTCACATCAGAACAGTTTCTGCGGAACCTAAGAAATTGAGAAAAAGGGAGCCCCGCTTTCAACGACCGCGGATGGGCACTTGTGAAGTGCAAGAGAGTATTGCGATCAGTTTCCTTGCGATAGATAGTGGTGTTCCACATGTGACAACCCTGTGTGATCTCCACATCCAAGAAATGAATCTTGTGTCTATCATGTGTCATTGTAAACTTAATATGGGAATCCCGGGAATTAAGCCAATCAAAAAATGATTGTAAATCTTCTTCCGTTCCCCGCCATATCAAAAAAATGTCATCAATAAATCGCCGCCACTGTACAATGTTACTCCCATATATCGATTGTTCCAGCCACTGCTGTTCAAAAGTGGCCATATACCAATTCGCTATCGACGGGGCGCATGTAGCCCCCATGGCTACGCCGGCTATCTGCTGGTAAACTATTCCTTGAAATTGAAACACGTTATGGCAAATCACCAATTCAGATAACTTCAACAACATACTGATGGTAGCATTTGACAAATCGCCCCGATTCTGTAGAACTTTTTCCACTACCGACAGCGCTGCCTCCTGCGGAATACTAGTGTACAGCGCGGTCACATCCAATGTCACCAGAATGGTATCAACTGTTTCCGCCCATTGAGCGCTGCTAACTAGAACGTTCAAAAAATGCATGGTGTCTTTCAAAAAAGATGGAACTTGTTCCAAAAGGGGACGCAAGAAGGAATCGATGTACGTAGAGACCGGCTCCAGGGGCTTTCAGGTCAGTTTGGGAGAAACAAATTCCCCTGAAGAACTTGTTACAAACGAAACGCTTGGGCGCCTTAGATCACTGGCGTTGGGAGTGATTTCAAGCAGCATGATACTTCCGATATAGCTACCAGAGGTCTAATAGTGGAAGACATGGTGGAGAACGAGCTAATTAGAAGACACGTGAAGTCCGCAGTTTGGTTACAGAAGCTAAGTGTGAATTTCGTTTTGAAAGCATTGGACTTTACCATTCTTTGCAGTATCATCAGCACGATTCTGTATGCATTTTTTAAGATTGAGTAGAAGAGGAAAATAGAAACAACACCGCAGCAGAGTCGAGTGGCAGAGTAACTGATCTTTATAGTTTGGCAGTAAATACCATTTTTTAAGAAAAACAGAAAAAAGTGGACATTAAAATATTAAAAAAGAAGAAAAGAAAATAAGAAAAACATAATAATTTAAAAATATAAAGTGAAGCAAGTAGACGGCACCGATAGAAGGTCATTGATGTGAACAGCAGCAGAAGTTTTATGCAAAAACTTTTTTCTAAATCCGAAGGATTGCTGCGTTGTTTTAAACTGAGACCTTGGTAGCCTGATACTATGTTTCTCTATATTATTCCAATAGTTGTAGTTTGAGCTAGGTTGATCCATCACATTCTTCATGGGTTTCTAAATGGGCAGTGTTTGTAGTAGTTCCTAATGTGTCTGGCGGTTGGCACTGGATTATAGTAATGTAGAAGTCTTTTAGTCTTTCTTTATTCATACACTCATTAAGAGGCATGTTTACTAAAAGTTAGTGTATGGTAACATTATGCAAATATTTATGCAAATGAGGTCCCTTATGCAAATGAGGCCCCGCACCGAGTCTCCGCACATGGTCCCGCACCCCCCTTGGGCCGCCCCTGTCTGTGTGTGATCAAGATGGAGTATTCTGCTAAGATTGTTTATTGTTTATTGTTTAAAAGCACTTGATATACCACCCCTCATTACATCAGGGCGGTTTACAATAAAAACTTTTAAAAATATAGAAAATTTAAGAAAAAAAGAAAAGAGGAAATTAACAATAATTTAAAAGGAAAGGAAATTAATAGTAATTTAAAAGAAAAAGGAAATTAACAATAATTTAAAAGGAAAGGAAAGAGGAAAAGAAAAGAACAAGACAGATAGAACAGATTGTGAGTAGGAGCAAACATGAGGAAGGTAGGGATCACGGGGGAAGGTTAAAGGTGGAAGAAAAGAAGTGCATCTTGAGGAGAGAGCGGAACTTAGCAGAGGACTGTTCTAGTCAGAGGTCAGTGGGGAGGGAATTCCAGAGAGCGGGACCAAGGTAAAAAAATGCTGATTGTCGTGTTGAGTGGAGATGAGCCTGAGAGGGGGAAGAAAGGTGTAAACGGTTGATATGAACTGATCGGAGACTGCGGGTAGGAGTGTGAACGGTTAATAGATTGGTTAAGTACTGAGGAGTGTGCAGATAAATGGCCCAATGTACAAGAGTAAGAATTTTGAACTGAATTCGAAAGTTTACCGGTAACCAGTGAAGATACTGAAGAATGGGAGTGATATGGTCACGGGGGGAAGCATGCAGGATCATCCGAGCTGCAGTGTTCTGTAGAAGTTGTAACCGGTGACGTTGGTATTGAGGGAGGCCAGCATAAATAGGGTTGCAAAAGTCTAACCTGGTAATAACTAGAGAGGGCCTGAGGGGAAAGAAATGGTCTAATGGCACGAATCTGTCTAAGGCAATAGAAAGAATGCCGAGAAACTTGGCAGATATGGTCGTGAAAGGAAAGGTTAATATCGAGAAAGACACCCAGATAACGAAGCTTAGAAATTAAAGAGATTGGGGTGCCAGAAAAAGATGGAGCGAGTGATGGAATGGTAGAACTGTGAGGAAACCAGATGGCTGCGGTTTTAGAAATATTCAGAATGAGACAGTTTGTAGAAAGCCAGGAAGAAACCAAGGATAAGCAGTTATTGAGAGGGGCGATGTCCGGGTGAGAAGAGGACGTATGGTACAAAAGGAAAATGTCATCTGCGTAATAATAGCCTGAAACACCTGATTGCTGGATTAACAGAGCTAGAGGGGTCAGAAACAGATTAAATAGGAGAGGAGCTAGTATCGAATCCTGAGGAACGCCACAAGTGAGAGGGAAGGTATCAGTAGTAGCAGAAGTGGAAGTGACTGCAAATGACCGGGAGTGCAAAAAAGAGTGGAACCAGTGATAGACAGTACCCCGAAGACCCGCATCCCGTAGCCGAGAAAGAAGAAGAGAGTGGTCTACTAAATCAAAAGCAGCTGAAAGATCTAAGGATACCGCCACCGTGATATCACCGCAATCGTGGGAAGAATGGATTTCATTCATAACAGCTGTAATAATGGTTTCGACGCTGTGGCCGGGCCGAAAACCAGACTGTCAAGGATGTAAGAATTGCATGGAATCTAGGTGATGTGAAAGCTGGGAGAAAACGTTTTTTTTCCAGAATCTTAGAGGCATATGAAAGGTTGGAGACAGGCCGATAGCTTGCTAGCACAGATGGATCCAGGGAGGGGTTCTTAAGCAGGGTACGAACCACAGCATGTTTCCATTGGTGGGGAAATGATCCTGATGACAAACTGGAATTGATGATAGTAAGAAGTGGAAGAAATAGATCGGGAGAAGGGTTTGAAAACCAACTAGACGGTATGGGATCTAACAGACTGGTGGTTTTGTGAGAGGTAGACAGGAGTTTAATGAGTTCTGGAGAAGTGATGGTATGGAAACTGGACCAAACATGTGAAAGTGAAGGGGATGACAAAGGTGAAATAGGAGGAGGTGAAGACAAAGCTTGGGGACAGGAGGGAAGCGAAAGACGAAGATCCTGAACTTTAGAAGAAAAGAAAGTGGCTAATTTGGTGGGACTGGGAGGCAATGTAGAGATGGATAAATTACGGGAAGAATGAGATTGTAACCGGGAAAGTGTGTTAAGAGTGGTAAAGAGATGGCGGGATCTGTTTGGGGCTGAAACAATGGAGTCTGAATAAAAGGATCGCTTAGCATTATGAATGCTAGCACGATAGTCTGCATGGCAAGACTTAAAATGCTGATAAGTAGTAGGAGATGGAAATTTCCTCCAGAGACGTTCGGATCTCCGTAATTGGGACCAATGCAGACGAAGTCCAGCATGGAACCAAGGGTGGTGAGTAACAGTCTTAGGGTGGCGGGTGCGCCAAGGAGCAACCTGATCTAATGTAAGGGACAAGCCCACACTCCAAACCGTAACCTGGGATGAGGGTGAAAGAGACTGGAAATCAGGAGGGAGAGGGTGATATGTTACAAGAAACTTCTGGTGGGTAGCAGAGTTAATGTAACGAGAAGGACGAACGAGTGGAGTGGAGTGGAGTGGAGGAGTGGCCTAGTGGTTGGGGCAAGGTACTTCAGGCCGGAAGGTCGGGGGTTCAAATCCCACTAGAGGACAGCAACCTTGGGCCGGAAGGACTGGGGTTTCTAGTCCCACAGGTGCTCCTTGTGGTCTTGGGCAAGCCACTTAAACCTCCATAGCCCATGTTCCCTGTAAAATAGTTATCACCAAGTTATAATGCCCTGTTCAATGTAATTTCAGTTTGTTCAATGTAAACCGCACTGATGCAGAATAGCGCGGTATATAAGAGAATGTAAATAAATAAAATAAAAAATAAAAAAAAGATGAGTAAGAAACTGGAGGGGGAGATATGGAACAGAGAGTGAAGATAAGGTAGGAATGATCCGACCAGGGAACAGATGTAGGAATGGGCAGCAATGATCTGGTTGGAAAGAGTTGAGGGAGAAATAATCAGATCTAAGGTGTGGCCAGCAACATGAGTGGGGAGATCCACATGCTGAAGCAGGGAGAGATCTTGAAGAAGTGTAACAAATGTTATGTCTTTAGCTGAGACAGGGAGATCAAAGTGCACATTGAAATCACTGAGTATAATTTAGTTGCAGAAATTGAAGGATCAAGTCTGAGATAGAAGCAAGGAGGGTGTCCCAGAGGGAGGGGGAGGCTGAAGGCGGGGAGTAGACCAGCAGGAATTGAAGAGCTGGTTGAACAGAGAGCTGGAGGAGGAGGGCTTCTGGATAGAGTAGGGACGAAGAGGAGATATGAGTGAAAGGGACCATAGAATGGTGTATAATAGCAACTCCACCACCGGTGCAACACGGGGAACCGAACACGGGGAACCGAAATGGCTTCATAATTCGGCGGGAGACAGCGTGTTAAGAGAGGATCCTCCCCTTCCTTGAGCCACGTCTCTACCAAGAACAGGGCATCAAGGGATTCTCGCTCAATCAAGTCATGAATTAGCGTAGTTTTAGACTGGAGAGACCGGCAGTTGAGCAGGCCTAACCGTAGGGATGTGGATACAGTAGAGAGTGAACCTAAAGGAGGAGAGTGGCGACCCACCGGAGAGAGCACAGTAGGCCGGTATGAGTTTAAGAAGGGTTTAGGGGGCCGGCAACCCCAGACCACCGGAATGGTGGCCATGAAAACCAACCAGACAAGAGAAAAGAAAAATAGATACCTAAAACCAGGAAAGGAGGCCCTCACGCCCCCCGAGAATTCTGTAAAGGCTACAATCTGAGAGAGGTCCTGGTAACCTGTCGTTAGGTGAAGGTGCGGGTGTTGGTTCAAAGTGCAGGAGGGGCTGCCCTCGTCGGCGCCCCAAGGAGCGCACACAAGGAGCACGTGTGAAAGGTGCTGACGTCACCTGTAGGGGTTGGGTTGACTTTCAGCGTTATCCGCCGCTTCCGGGAGAGCCCAGAGAGAGGAAGGGCTGCACAGGCTGCACGGTAAGCTGAAAAGGACAGGAGGAGGCACAAATTGGAAACAGCAAATAGATAGGCAGAAAGCAAGACAAGGCAAGCAGTTACATGCAGTCACAAGCAGTTACAAGCAGGCTTAGCAGAGCCGCGAGAAAGGGAAACTCTCCCTTTGTGGCTCTGTAAAGCCGTTGGTGAGGGAGAGGAGAGGGCTCTTGCATTGCAGCCGCGGGGCACTTCCTGGCAGTGGCTTCAGCAGAAAGTTTATTTTAATTTCAATTTCCATGGGGTGGGGGAGGCTGGGACTGGAAATGGTCAGGTGGAGGGGGGAGGTTAGGACTGGAAGTGGACTGATGTGGGGTTAGGACTGGCAATGGGCTGTGGGGGGGGGGGTTAGGACTGGAAGTGGGCTGATGGGGGGGTTAGGACCGGGGGGGGGGGGTTAGGACTGGTAATGGGCTATGGGGGGAGGTTGGGACTGGAAATGGGTTGATCAGGAGGGGGCTAGTGCTGGTAATGGGCTTTTGGGGGTGGTTAGGAATGGAAGTGGGCTGATGGGGGGTTAGGACTGGTAATGGGCTACGGGGGCTTAGAACTGGAAATGGGCTGATCAGAAGGGGGGCTAGGGTTTATAATGGGCTATCGGGGGTGGCTAAGACTGGAAATGGGCTGATGGGGGGTTAGAACTGGAAATGGGCTGTTTGGGAGGGGGGGGCTAGGACTAGAAATGGGCTGATGGGGGGGGTTAGGACTGGAAGTGGGCTGATGGGGTGATTAGGACTGGTAATGGGCTATGGGAGGGTTAGGACTGGTAATGGGCTATGGGGGGGGGGCTGGGACTGGAAATGGGTTGATCGGGAGGGGGCTAGGGCTGGTAATGGGCCTTCGGGAGTGGCTAGGACTGGAAATAGGCTGATGGGGAGTTAGGACTGGAAGTGGGCTGATGGGGGCTAGGAATGGTAATGGTCGATGGGGGGTTAGAACTTGAAATGGGCTGATCGGGAGGGGGGCTAGGTTTGGTAATGGGCTATCGGGGGTGGCTAAGACTGGAAATGGGCTGATGGGGGGTTAGAACTGGAAATGAGCTGTTCGGGAGGGGGGCTAGGACTGGACATGGGCTGATGGGGACATTAGAACTGGAAATGGGCTGATTGGGAGGGGGGGCTAGGACTGGTAGTGGGCTGATTGGTGGGGTTAGGCCTAGAAATGGGCTGATTAGGGAGGCTAGGACAGCAAATTGACTTATTGGGGGGGGGGGGTTAGGACTGGTAATGGGCAGATGGGGGGCTAGCCCCGGAAATGAGCTAGGTTTGGTAATGGGCTGATTGGAGGGCTAGGACTAGAGTGGGTTGATAAGGGGGATAGGACTGGAAATGGGCTAATGGGGGAGGAGAGGAGAGTGCTGCTGGCCCTGGAAGAAAACTAGGGGCTAGGGCTACAAATGGGCTGATGTGGGAGGATGGTAGAATAAGACAGGAAGGGAGCGGATAATGAGAGGGTCTGCCAGGGGAAGGAGGGGCCAGGAAGGGAGCTGACATGGGAGAAGGAGGGGGCTGGAAAGGAGCTGACACCTGGGATGTACTGAAAGGGGACTGGAAGGGAGCTGACACTTGGGGATGGGAATGGTAGGTGGCTGGGTAATGGGGAGGTGGCTGGAAGGGAGCTGACATGTGAATGGCACTGGAAGGGGGATGGACAGGGGGTAAGGCGACTGGAAGGGAGCTGACTGGGGGGTGGCACTGAGAGTGGACGTAAGCTGATATCTGGGATGGTATTTGGACTAGAACGGGCTGGACAGTGGGAAAGGAGGGGGACTGGAAGGGAATGGACACCATTAGCAGTCATGGGGATGCAAGGCAGTTGCCATTGGAAGGTATTGGGAGGGGAGGACTGGAAAGGGGGCTGATGGAAGGAAGTGAAGAAAACAAAAGAAGAGATAAGAAATGGCAGATGGACCATAGACCACGGAAAAAGAGCTAAGAGAAGACAGGAAAGCAGAAGCCTCGGATCGGGACCAGCATGATCAGAGAATAAAATGGTCAGACAACAAAGGTAGAGAAAATAATTTTATTTCATTTTAGTGATTGGACTCTGTGCTATTTTTATATTTTACACAGTATTGGGGAACTGCATCTCTTATTTATCTGATGTTGCACTGTATGTGGACTCTTGCTTCTTGGTGTTTCAATTTAAATTTTGTCTACATATTTTTATTTTTACTTTAGATTGTGGTTACTTATTCTGTACTTGGTGAGGGTCGATGTTGTGAGTGTGTGACTGAGGTCAGGTGTTCTGTTAAAATGGAGTTTGTAAATAAAGATCTATACTATACTGTAGGAATTTGACTTGTTCAGCTTTTCAAATAGGTTTATGGATGTTCCAGGGCCCATGTAGTATTTACAGTGACGCTTTTTTGGATGATTTCCTTGTATGAGTTTTGGAAATTTGTGCTGATATGGTATGGTATGGTATGGTAAATTTGCTCTTTGTTGTAGGGTTTTGTATTAGTTCACAATATGCCTGGTACTGGAGAATAGTGGTTGTTGTTGCTGTTAGTGAGATGATCAGAATCAGATTTGTTTTAAAAAGTATTGAGTGCTGTGGGTGAATGTCCTGGTTCTGCTCTGTACCTACTGTGAATGCAAAATGGGACCGGATGGGATACACCCTAGAATACTGAGGGAACTTGGTGACGTTCTAGCAACTATACTGACTGACCTTTTCAATGCCTCGTTGGAGTCGGGAGTGGTGCCAAAGGACTGGAGAGAGGCTCATGTGGTGCCTTTACACAAAAGCGGAAGTAAGGATGTGGTTGAAAACTACAGGCCGGTTAGTTTAACTTCGGTGGTGAGTAAATTAATGGAAACGCTGTTGAAAGAGAAAATAGTGAGGTTTCTGGAGTCCAGCGGATTACAGGATCCGAGGCAGCATGGATTCACCAGAGGCAGGTCTTGTCAGACAAATCTGATTGATTTCTTTGACTGGGTGACCAGGGAGTTGGACCGAGGGAGAGCTCTAGATGTGGTGTATTTAGATTTCAGTAAAGCCTTTGACACTGTTCCTCACAGGCGACTTATAAACAAACTGAGCACCCTAGGGATGGACCCTAAAGTTACTGCTTGGGTTAGAAATTGGTTGGGTGGGAGGCGACAAAGAGTACAAGTAAATGGAGCTCACTCTGAGGAGAAGGATGTTACCAGTGGTGTGCCCCAGGGATCTGTCCTTGGTCCGATTCTTTTTAACATCTTTGTTAGTGATATAGCGGAAGGGCTGTCTGGTAAGGTTTGCCTCTTTGCGGATGATACCAAAATCTGCAATAAAGTAGACACCCAGGAAGGTGTAGATAACATGAGGAGGGATCTAGCTAAGCTTGAAGAATGGTCTAGAATTTGGCAGCTGGGATTTAATGTTAAAAAATGTAAGGTCATGCATTTGGGCTGCAGCAATCCAAGGGAGCAATACAGCATAGGAGGTGAAGTACTTTTGTCCACTAAAGAAGAGCGGGACCTAGGCGTAGTTGTGTCCGATGATCTTAAAGTAGCTAAACAGGTAGAAAAGGCGACAGCAAAAGCTAGAAGGATGCTTGGGTGCATACGGAGAGGAATGGCTAGCAGAAAAAAGGAGGTGATAATGCCTCTGTATAAGTCTTTGGTGCGACCTCATTTGGAGTATGGTGTGCAATTCTGGAGACTGCACCTTCAAAAGGATGTGAACAGGATGGAGTCGGTGCAGAGGGTTGCTACTAAGATGATTAGTAGTCTTCATTATAAAGCATATGAGGACAGACTTAAGGATCTTAATATGTACACCTTAGAGGAAAGGCGGGATAGAGGTGATATAGGTGATGCTAGCAATACCAAAGGCTTCAACAAAGTCCAACACGAACACCACAAACAGGGCATTCAGTTTTTATGTACCAAAATGCTGGAACACCCTACCCCCTGACATTAGAGCCATTACCAATCTATATCAGTTCAGAAAGGCTCTCAAAACATACCTTTTCTGCCAATATTTCCCAGACAGCAACTGAACTAGATATCCCCTCCAAGAAATGACCCAATCTAGAAATGCCCTCACACTGCAGTGTAAATAGTTTATGTATATAGTTAACCCAGTCATCCAAGTTTGTACTCCTGTTCAATGTAAAACCTGACAGTGTGTCGTTATGGTCGTTTTGTTATAATGTAAACCGCGCTGATTCTAAATAGCGCGGTATATAAGAAACTGTAATAAATAATAAATAAATAAATAAATATGATTGAGATGTTTAAATACCTCCGTGGCATAAATGTTCAGGGAGAGAGCCTCTTTCAATTGAAAGCAAGTTCTGCGACGAGGGGACATGGGATGAGGGTGAAGGGAGATAGATTCAGGAGTGATATGCGGAAATATTTCTTTACGGAAAGAGTAGTGGATCCGTGGAATAGTCTCCCAGTGGAGGTGGTAGAGATGAGGACAGTAACTGAATTCAAAAAAGCATGGGACCAACACAGAGGATCTCTAAAGGTAAAAAGTGGACTGTTGTAGTTGTTGTTATGTAAGGACAGACTAGATGGGCCTTGTGGTCTTTTTCTGTCATCATGTTTCTATGTTTCTAAAATATGTTGAAAAAGAAAAAGCAAGAACCATAACGCAGTTTGTAACAAAATAGAAATTAGTTATAATTTAGTTTTATAAACTGTGCTTGCTGTTGGTTCCTGCTGTCCTTGAAGTGCAAAAAACAAACGGGACCGTACCTAGACTGGTGCAAGCGGTGCAGCCTCACAGGGTGAAAAGGCTTGGGGGGCACATTTCGGCTATCTGCTTTTGCCCTGCCGCCACTGGCAGGACAGTAGCAGGCAGCCGAAATGCACTCCCCAAGCCTTTTTGCAGCACTGTAAGCAGGTCTGGTTCCTCCCTCCTCCGACGCGATGTCAGAGTAGGGAGGGACAGATCTGCTTAAAGTGCCAGTGTCTTTCATATCGGGCGCATGCCCCCCTCCTCCTACCCATACGTCTGTCCAGCGCTGCCTGCAGTTTCCCTGCTGCCGGAGTCACCATGAAAAAAACAGAGGGCAGCAGCAGCAGGGAAAGAGCAGGCAGCGCTGGACAGAGGTATGGGGGGAGAGTTGGGCATGCGCTCGAGCTGCAAGTTGCACAGGGTGCGATTGCAGCTCGATACGGCCCTGTGTGCAAATATCTTGCATTTCCTCCATATAATCTAATTGCCTTTTTGGTTTGGTTCTGTCTGAAAAAGTCCCACCCCTCTAAGGTGTGTGGGGGGGGGGGGGCACCATTTCAGACTTCCCCTCAGGCAGCAGATTGCCTTGAGCCGCCCCTGACTTCACAGATGGGCTGTTGCAGAAACCTTGCATGAGAGCCATACACTAAAGTTCAGTTTATAGTTTTCTGTGTAACTACAAAACATCTCCCAAATGCAGGAAAAAATATGCAAAATAGCTGTGCGCAAAAATTTGCAAAAAAAAAAGAGAAGAGTGTGACAAAAACACATGTGTACACAGGTCTGTACTAGCTGCAGCCAGGAGCAAAAGGGTCATCTGAGGTAAAGTGCCTCCCAGTGTTGAAAGTAGAGGAGGGTCCAGCAGAAGGGGCAAGTCTCCAGCTGTCAGGCAAGAATGCATTTAATAGAGATGCAGAGGTGGGGGGGGGGGGGGGGGCGCTCATCAAAGTTATTGTTAAGTTAAATTGTTTGTCAGCTGCTGCACCTTCCTTTAACTTTTCAGGGGAGGGGAGATGAAGGATGGTGGGGCAGGGTCCCCTACCCTGGCCAACATCGAAGGCTCTCAGCAATCGGGGGATTAGTACATGAGGACCTGTAGTGTTCCCATGAGGCTGCGTGGGAGTCCTCCTCTTGCACTGCTGCTGGTGGGAGGAGGTGCTGCTCATGACTAAAATCACCATAGCGCCTCCCCCCACTGGCAGCAGCAGATGCAGAGGATGCCTGCGCAGCTTCGCGGGAACATTGACAGTCCGTGCTGCAAGGCATGGTAATCATTGTTCAATTATCCAAGTTATAAGTCCTGTTGCATGTAAACCATCTTATTGTTTAGTGTTGTATGTATTGTATGTAAACCGCTCTGACTGTGAAATACAGAGGTATATAAAATCAGTTAAATAAAATAAATCATTGCTAGATTTCAGCTTGATGCCTTCCCTAGGTGCATTTATACAGGTGCAAATGTACACATACAATAAAAATTGTACTTACGCAGTCTCTTACATGTTCTGCTGCTGTTCCTCTTCCTGAACCACAAACTCTGAAACTCCAGATAGAAAGCTGTACATGGATACACTTTAACATGACTTGTTTTGAAATGCCAGTGCAAATGTTTTGCAAGAAAAGGCAAATATTTTATTAAGAGGCAAGGACTCATGCATCTTTTTGAAAGAGCTCATGCATTTATTCATAGTAAAACAAAAAAGGGAAACATAAATCTTTTATTAGCTGATCTCCAATCTTCAAACTGCTGTGTCATTAATACAAGGAATCGGAGTATAACAGAGTGCCTGTTCCTGGTAAATGTAGGATGAAAGACCAGAGTTACTTCAAAGACTTTCATTTCTCTCAGTTTTACAAATTCCCTGTGTTTTTTTCCTTTTTGAAGGGATAATTGACCCCAAATCCTAAACTTTGCTTTAAAAAATGTTTGTTGTTTCTCCCTGAAAGTCAAAGAACACTCTGATGTAAAAATATGATCACACCTCAGCTCACATGTGAAAGGTGGCAAGAATTTGGCAAATTAAAAATATAAGGTGCCTTCTTCCCCATCGCTCTACTTGTGGGAGTCAACATCACATGTAATATCATGGCGGTGCTAGTCTCAGTGTGCTGAACCCACAGGTGGAATAAAAACAAAAATGCAGCAGGATTGAGATAGTGGGAGGGCTTTGGTTACTTTTGCAAGGACATGAAAAAATAAGGGTCAACTAAAAAGGTATAGGTGATACTGTTTTTTGTCATACTCAGTGCATCTGGGCCATAACCTTCTCACATACCGAATTGATGCAATAAAATGATTTCACCTGCAACTTTTTTTTCCAGTGACTGATGAGATAGGATATTAGGTAGGTGTGCTAGCAGAATTGGGTGGGTAGCACAGTTGTCTCACTTTTTTTATTTTGTTTTATTTCTAAGAATTGTTTTTATTAATGTTTTAAGTTATTCATTATAGTTCTGTTTTTCTTATTGCTATTAAAGCCAAAAAGGAGAGAGAAGATTGTCTTCTGCAATAAAAGCACAGAGTAGCGGAGGACAAAAACCACAGCCAACACAGGAGTAGTCCAAAATAAACTTTATTGAAGACCCTTCAATAAAGTTTATTTTGGAGTACTCCTGTGTTGGCTGTGGTTTTTGTCCTCCGTTTCTTATTGCTATTGCCAATTGTTAAAGTTAGCAATGACAAATCTACTGATAATGTACCAAATAGGAAGAAAAAATCACTAAACAGAAAACTACTACTCCTTGGAGATTCCATCATCAGAGGAACCAACTGGGGAACACAGCTCAAAGGAATACGAACCAAATTGCTGGTATAGTTAGTGCAGAAATTGAGCACTCCAAAAACTGATATTATCATCCACTTGGGTACAAATGACCTGGCTGGAAACAGTGCCTCTGCAGTTCAAAGGGACTTCCAGACTCTGGGAGAGAAACTCAAGCCCATTGTTAACACTGTAGCATTCTCAGAAGTTCAACCTCTTTATGGTAAGGGGGCAGAAAGGCTGCATCGCATAAACAACTTTAATACATGGCTCCAAACCTGCTGCAAACAAGAAGGATTTAGATATGTAGGTGACTGAGGAAACATATGAATTAATAAGAGACTATACTGTACTGATGGACTACATCTCTCCACTGCAGGGAAAAGGATCCTAAGTGAAAAATTCAGGCATTATGTGGACAGGCATTTAAACTAGGGAAAGGGGATGATGGATGGAGGAGGACATGTTTAGTTCATCACTCCCAGCAAAAGCAAAACAACATTGGAAACAGCCACACTTTTGAACAACACATCAATGGCATGTCAGAAGGGGTGTGTAGAACAAAACCCATTCAAAAGGGAGGAAAGCCATTCAACAAATGCTGGAAAACAATAAGTACAAATGCACAAAGCCTAGCCAATAAATTTCCCAATCTGGAAGCCCTAATGGTGGAAATGGACTTGGACATTGTGGCCATTACAGAAACATGGTTTAACGAGTCACATGAATGGGATATAGCCATAGATGACTATAATCTATTTAGAAGAGATAGAGAGGGTAGAAAAGGAGGAGGAGTAGCCCTGTATGTCAAAAACAATATTAAAGCTGCTGAAATGCAGAGGATATGGGGAAAAGAAGAAGCACTCTGGATTGTGTTGGAAAGAGGAGATGGCACTGTCATCCATACTGGTGTGGTCTACAGGCCTCCAACAGTGCCATCTCCTCTTTCCAACACAATCCAGAGTGCTTCTTCTTTTCCCCATGTAGGCAGAGTCACCCAGGTTAGGCGTAAGCAATTCCTGGCTTTAAAACCTCGAGTGTTGGCATTGGGGGCCTCTTTTTTCCTTAAATTTCCTTGTCGATGTATTCTTACTTTTGAGGGTCAAACTCTAGTGTATACTGATGTTTCTCAATTGCAATTATTTTTGTCTGAGAAAGAGGCTGTTCGAGTTTAGGGTGGTGAGATTTGCTGTTCCCCAGTGTGGAGTTTTATAGCTCCTATTTCTTTTATTTCTCTGGTTTAATTTCAAATGCACTCCTCCGTAATGTGGATTGTGATGTGGCTTTCTTCAATGTAATATTGTTATTCAGAAAATGCTAAATAAATATTATAAAAAAAAAAAAAGAAAAAAATGGCATGGGACAGACACAGTGGATCCCTTTATAGCAACAGGATAAAATCAAAATAAGCATAACTGTCTGATATATCTGAACAAATAGGGGTGACACACGGAGTGTTAGGTACACCCCTAAACAAAGGCATGGGGAGGGGTGACCTGCACGGAGCAACAAGTGCACCTACTCTTGCCACCTTGCTGGGCAGAGTAGATGGACTATACTGGTCTTTATCTGCCATCATTTTCTATGTTACTATATTTTATTAGTGACCCTTAAAATTTAAGTAAACCTTTGGTTCAAAACACAGTTTCTGGCCTGGACTCTTTTATTTGGGAAGGGTCTGTGAGAGTGCCAAGTGCCACCCTGCTATTCCGAGTCCCTATCACGAACCCTGAAACCTTTAAACCAGGAGCTCCGAGAAACTCTGAGTAAAAGCTCCTAGTGAGGCAGCCATGAGGCTCTTACACAAGTGATCAGCCTGACCCTTCCCCCCAAGCCATGAGGCTCTTACATAAAGTAATCAGCCTGCTAAGAGAAGACATTAAGATTTCAGTAGATACCCTTCCCCCACTCCAGGTCTGAGCACAATATCCCCTTGCCCAGAAATCAGCAGACCAGAGCACACCGGTTTGGACAGGTCACCCAGGTACCTTCCCCAGGGGCTGCTGATTGGTGGACAGGAAATATCTGAGACAAATGGGATTGTAGAATGAGTTTGAAAATGTACAGTATATAAGGTATTGTAGGACGTCCCTCGTGGCTCAGATTTTTGTGGAGATTGCTGGTTTCTCTATCTGGGCCTGTGCGCACATTAAAAGTTCCTGTTTGCATTCCAGCCTGTCTGTGAGTTTTCCTTCTGTGGGTGAGTGATTGAATAAGAGCTTTTCACAGCGTTTGGTATAACATTTTGGTGACCCAGATGGGGCCCTTTTAAATTAAATGTAAAAAAGCCTCTCTCATCACACCCACGGTGGGAAGACTACTGCTTTTTGCAGGATCAGGCCTCCACCAGTAAGGGACCGGCCCCTCCAGGTGATTAACGGTCCTTGGCGCCCCGGGCCACTTTGTGCTCCGGAAGGACACCTTGATTTGTCTGGTCAGTCGGTCCCTGTGGCTGACCGCCCGATTGAAAACCGGCTGGATAGACTGGCATCCAAACTCTCTGTCTGATCAGAAGTTCTGGTGAGTACTACTACTTTACTGTTTTACTGTTTTGGGTAGTCCTCTGTTTCTGTATCTGGAAATCCTGGTAAAATTCTGTGAACCTGTCGCGGCCCGATCACCCGCAGCGAGCATTCCGAGTAGGGGTCCTGGGGGGGCTCTGAAACCATTGCTCGTCCTGTCTGTATCTGGTATCTGGTAAATCTGGTTGAAATCTGGTAGGAATGGGGGGGGCGCTTGCTTGCGAGCGCCAGTAAATGACTGCAGTATAAATTTAACTTTGCCACCTCGGGGGCCCCTTAAAGTTATTTAAAGTGCAGCGCTGCCAAAGCTATTAAAAATTGCCTAAAATATTAGTACTTAACCCCCTTAAGTGTGCCTTTCAAGAATAATTGCGCTGATCGCAATTCTCCAATGATCGGGGCGATTTATTTAGAGCCTTTGCCCCATGTGCTCCTATAGTGTTGGGGGCTTTTTTGTGTTGCCATGTGCTTTTAGTGTTGGGGGTTTCTTTTGTGCTAGTGATCCTGGAGCTCCATCTAGTGGACATTAGAAAATAGCTAGCTACTATTATCCTCATGGTAAAAGTTAAATCCTATGCTAGTGTGTGTAATGTGTAATGTGTATTTGTAACGTATTCGCTGCTGAGACGTCTCTGTTTTCTGTTTTCCCTCTTTCTTTTTCCCTTTGTGGTCCTGTGTGTTTTGTGCAACCAAACTCTGCCTGTTACCTGGATTATATTGTATATTGTATTCCCAGAAGTGAGATTAGAAAATTTACACTGAACATTGCATTCCTAGAATTGAGATTAGAAGATTTGCACTGTAAATTGTGATTTTGCAAATTGTGATTAGAGCATGGGGTCCGGAGGCTAAATTGTAGTGAAGGAGTATCCGGACCAGCTTCCCTATATAGATTCATGGCTGGCCCATATAGTTAATGTGCTGTTATGTAGAAACTGTTAGTGTCTCTGTGTTTGTTAGAGTGTCTCTGTGTTTAGTTGTGACATTAGGGAAAGATTAGGGAAAGAAAGTTTTTGTCCAGACATTAGGTCTTTATATTTCAGGGTTGATTTTGATACTCTATCAGTAAAAGGTGAAGTTATTAACAAATCGCCCCTGTGTCCCCAAACAGTGAAAAACACCAGGTCTACTGATTGCAGGGAAAGGGACAGTTTAGAAAGGGAGGTGGGGTTTGCTGTGTGTAGACTGTAGTACTGGTATAGCAGTGAAGGAAGACAATTGCTTTATTTAATGCATATCCAGTTTCATTACTATGTTTCATGCATAGTCAATAGTCAAAGAACCAAATTTTTGATCACACCTTTCAGCAGTGAGTAAGGGGTGGTTGAAACTGCTGAGATAGTTTGCATAGCTATAGAAAGATACTGGGAGGAGTCCCTTCTTCTAGCAGATAAATGGAGGCCCATTAGAGAGGACAAAAGAAAAAAAATCATCTAGGAGTCTTTCTCCTAGAGGACAAAGAACCCCAATTCACCTAGCCACACCTAGCCTGCAAACAATCCTCTTGTCATCAATTTTAATTGTAGAGTTTTGAGCTTCTAGAACCATGGGGGGGTGCCTCCTTTGAGCATCCTCAAATGTCTGCTGGAAGCAAACAAAGGCTGAAGAAAATCCTTATAAGATTATGAAGAAATGAAGATTTTTTTACTTGTCTTTTTAAAGCCTGAATTTTATCTCTGGTACATATATTTGGTTTTGACTGCACATACAAAATTAAACAAGTAATCTTTATCTTTATCTTTATCTTTATTAAAATTTGATATACCGCTTTTGCAAAGCATTAAGCGGTGTACAATAAAAATTGATTTGCACCATAATCCAGGAAATAGAACGCCAAAATAAGATAGGATAGAGGGGTAGAGAGAGTAGACAAATCATAAAAGAGATATTAGACAATACCACATAACAGGTTGGACACAGCTTGTTTGACAGCAATTAGCAAATTATAACAAATCATAAAATAAAATTAACCAACCAAAGTGCAGGAAAATGGACAGTTGGATAACAGCTTGTTTAACAGCAAGTAGCAAATTATAACAAATCATAAAGCAAAATTATCTAACCAGAGCACAGGAAAACAAACAAACAAACGAACTTGGGATAGACACACAGACAAATTAATTAGGGAGGTTCTCTGGGGGAAGGTCGAAAGCTTTCCGGAAAAGATATGTTTTAAGTAGTGACTTAAATTGCAGGTAAGAAGGCTCTAAACGTAATGAAGTGGGGAGTGTATTCCATAGGGAGGGTCCTAGGAAAAACCATGCTGAGTGTCGTGTTTGTTCTAAACGGGCTTGTGAGGGTGATGGAAGAGACAACCGGTTTGTTTGGGTGGAGCGAAGTAACCTGGGAGGAGTGTAGCGAGAGATACAGTCTGATAGATAACGTGGAATGCAGGTGTAAATAGCCCGGTGAAGGATAATCAAGAACTTATATTGAAAACGGTATTGTAGGGGAAGCCAGTGCAATCGAAGCAGAACCGGGGGTGATATGATCGTATTTGCTGGAGAAGGTGATGAGACGGGCGGCAGAGTTCTGAATGAGTTGTAACCGTTGCAGACAATATTTGGGAAGATTGGCCAGGTAAATATTACAGTAGTCCAGCCTACTTATTATAAGGGCAAGAACAAGAGTGATAAGGGCATTAGGTGGTAAAATGGACCGGACAGCTCGAATCTGCCGTAACGCAGAAAAAGAACTACGGGAGACATTGGCAATATGTTCAGAGAAAGTCAAGCGTGAGTCTAGAGTGACACCCAGATACCGGACGGAAGAAGTGAGAGGGATTGTAGTTGGACCAATAGAAGGTGCGAGAGTAGGACATGCACCACCAAGTGAAATCCACGTCGCTGAGAGAGAAAGTTGTCTGATAACCAGGAGGCAATATGGGATAGACAAAGGTTTAACTGTGTGATATCAGGAGAGAGGGGGGACGTATGAAATAATAAAACTATATCATCTGCATAAAGGTAAGGGGAAATTGAATATTGTTGTATTATCAATGGTAAAGGGGCCAGGAAAATATTGAACAACAGGGGGGAGAGGACCGAACCCTGTGGGACACCACAGGTGAGGGGAAGGCTAGATGAGGACTGGTTCTTGACGTGGACAGAAAAGGAACGGGATGAAAGAAAAGAATAGAACCAAGACCAGACGGAACCACGAAGACCAATATCAGAGAGACGGGACAAAAGTGTTTGGTGATCAACTAAATCAAATGCTGCGGATAAATCTAAAGAAACAAGGAGAGTGATGTCACCACAGTCATGAGATATATGAAGTTCATTAAGTAGGGCCAACAGCACAGTCTCAGTGCTGTGGCCTTGGCGGAACCCCGCTTGACGGGGGTGGAGAGCATTGATGGCTTCGACATGGGTACTAAGTTGACAGCGCACCGTTCAAGGAGCTTCACAAGAAATGGTAGATTAGATACCGGCCGCCAGTTTGAGAGTATGGAAGGATCTAGGGAAGGCTGCTTTAATAGTGGGCGGAGGATGGCGGATTTCCAGGAAGATGGGAAATGACCAGAAGAAAAGCTAGTATTGATAATAGTAGTGATAGTAGGAACTAATCCAAGGGAAGGTTCAGAAAGCCAATGAGAGGGAACAGGATCAAGGGTGCAAGTAGTTTTCCTAGCAGCGGAGAGAAGTTCAAGCACTTCCGCTGCCAAGACCGGTTGGAAAGAAGACCAAGTTTGTGGATATAGAGGCTCAGTAGTAGGAGTGTTGGATATTGCAGGAAGAGAGAGGAAAGGGAGAAGGGGGGAAGGAGGGGCTGGTGTGGTAAAGGATGAGCGGAGGGATGACACTTTATTAGAGAAGAAATCTGCAAGAGATTGAGGATCGGGGGCAGTAGAAGCTTCAGACTTGCTAGTCCTAGTAGTAGATAGCGTCCTTAAGATATTAAAAAGTTGGCGAGAAGAGTTAGCTGCGGCTGAAATTTGAGCGGAATAAAAAGCTGATCGGGCAGATTGGATAGCCAGGCGGTATTCAGAAGAAAGATGTTTGAAGCGTAAATGGAGTTCTGGTGAGGGGTGGTGAATCCAGTGACGTTGTGCTTGACGTACCTGGGAACGAAGAGTACGCAACGGAGGGTGATACCAGGGGGATGAAGGTGGTCGGAGTGATCCGGTAATGGAGTGAAGAGGAGCTAAGTCGTCAAGGGATTGCAACAAGAGAGAATCCCAGAGGCGAGCTTGGTCGTGAACAGAACGCGTAGCAAAGTCCGTAGGAAAAATCGTGGAGGCCGAAGGGAAAGCATGGAGTGTGTCTGAGGTTATTTTGCGACAAATAGCGGTAGCAAGAGGGGTGGTTTTGGAATTAACTACTGGCTGAGGAAAAGTAATCGATGAAAAAACACAAAAATGATCAGACCAGGGAATAGAGGAGGTGACAGGGGGTGAAATTATAGGCTGTAAAAATACTGAAGACAAGATTAGATCCAGAGTGTGACCGGCCGCATGCGCAGGGCCAGTCACATGTTGATAGAAGGGAACATCTTTCAGAAGCTGAACAAAGGCCCGATCCCTTATTCTGGTGGGAGCGTCCACATGAACATTGAAGTCTCCTAACAGGAGAAGATTTGGGAAATGGAGGGTAATGTCAGATATAGCCTGGAGGGCAGCTTCCCACTGGGAAGTAGTCAGAGAAGGAGGGAAATAGAGGAGAAGGACATAGAGAGGGGGAGATGAAGATGGAGGGGTACATTTAAGCAAGAGGGACTCAGGAGGGAGTGTCAGCGGGGAAGATATTTCCTCTATGGGAATAGAAATATGGTGGAGGAGGGCCACCCCACCCCCACATCTGCCCCGTCGGGAGCAGTATAATGCTGTATAATGAGGTGGGAGAGAGCTAGAGAGAATAGGATGATCCCCCTCCCGAAGCCAGGTTTCCGTGAGGAAACAGAGATCCAAGTGATGTTGTTCGATGAGATCATGAACCAGAGACGCCTTAGACTTAAGGGAGCGACAATTAAGAAGCATCAGTTTAAACGTTAGCAGAGTGGTAGGTAGAGGACTAGGGCAGGAAGGGCGAACCGGAGCCGGAGTAGGGGCACAATACACCAGGTTATTGGTGCAACGTGCTATCGGTCCGGATGGAACCACCGGAGAGGCAATGATACTTCTGCATGATATGCCATCTTTGACATTTTATTCTGCAGACAGTAAATGCTGTTTTGATGATTGCATTCTTTCCTGCTTGGTACATTAAACTGCCTTGATCAACTGTATTCATTTTTCTGATACTACAATGATATTGCATTCCAGGTATCCACCAACCTTTTTATAGAAAAGTATCAGTTTCATGCTTGTTTTGAACTGTAGGATTCAAGGTAATTACTTTGCCTTGTTAAGCACTGTGCTGACAAATGATGAACAGAACAGTAACATCATAGATGCTATACTATTGGATGTTGGAATAAATTCACCTGTTATTCTGTGTACCTTGTTTTGAGGGTTTTTCAGTTTTAGGAGTACAGTATATTATAGCACTGTGAGAAACAAATCTTTTTAGTTTATACACTTGCACTTTGTTACCAAATATACTGGTAGCAGTACATTATGTAGAGGTCCAGTATACACAGCAATAATAAGGATACATTAGTACCTATGTATGCGATTGGTGGAATGATGCAGGTGATGGGGGAGTGTTGTGAGGGATGAAGTGGGATATTAAGAAGAAGGACTTTTGATGGACATTAAACTGATGAAGGTAATTTGAAGTGATGTATCTGGCTAATGAATATGTAAACCAAAAAAAAAAAAGGAAAAAAGAGATGAGCATTTTATTCCTGAATGGGGCCTGGAGCCATGTCACCAATCCAGGGAGCCCAGCGGAGGGAGGTGGCCAGGGTCCAGATGGAGCAGACCATCCCGAGAACTCAGAGCTGCCCACCGCTGAGATGTGTGAAGGAGTCCCTATCTGGATCAGTGTGTCACATTGAAAAAGGGCCAAGATATCTGCCAATGAGAATGAGAGGTTCAAATTTTGAGAGAAACAGAACTTAAACTTCAGAGAAAGGTGAAGCACACTGCGAGGTCCTGGGGCAGGAAAAAGGACTATTGGACTGACTGGGGGGGTTTTGGGGGCTTCTGTGAATGACTGTATTATTATCCTTTTAATATTGTTTTCTTAGAAAGTAACTGAAATCTACAAGCCATTTTGGCTTCAGCAACTGCAATGCCCACACCAGCTCAAGTTTTTGCTGTACTATTCTCAGAGCTTTCTTTATCACATTATTAAGCACTGCTGCTTTTGACATACTTTCATGTTATGTGTTTTCAATATTATTGACCAGCTGCAAGAAAATGATGTTACAATGTATGTTGTCTCTAGGGAACAGTACCAGAAGCTGCTTTTCTGATGACCCCTATCTGTCTCAAATGGTTGCTTGTCCATTGCCCTTAGTGGGATTACCTTTGCCCCATTCACAAGAAAAGAAAAAGAAAAATTGGGGTATGAAGGGAAATTGGCTGATAGGTATGTCTAGTATGGCTGCATCCTTGCCTGAGGCTGTAATACATTATGATGGCACGGAAAAAGCATGTGGGCTAAGAAAATGAGTACCCAGAGCCCAGCACAACAAGAGTAAAGCCAGGGAACCATACTCTGAGCAGAAGTGCACAGAAAATTGACCCAGCTAAGAAAAGACAGCCCAGGCCTGAACAGATTGAACAGGCCTGAGCAAGTTGGGCAAGCCTGGACAAGTTAAACAGGCCAAACAAAGCTGGTGATACAAAGTACTCATATGCCCTGAAGACTACAGTACCAGTGATTAATGAAGCAAAGGGAATGGCAGGGTGCAGCCAGAATGACTCAACACTAGCAAGAATAAAAGCCATTAATATGCTGATAAGGGTGGATCCCAGGGAAAGAGCCTTTGCCCCAAAGGAAAGAAGCCTCTGCAGACTTTTTTGCACACGGCCCTCCTTTGTCCCAAAGGAAAGAGGCCTCTGCAGGCCCTGCAACCTTTTACAGTCAGAACAGCAACTTTTGCACACGGAACAAAAACGTTTGTGCAGGAGTTGCTATAGAGGGTATAGGGTATGTGTTGTTTTAAACTCACTGATGCAAGTGTTTCCATTGAACACTCTATCCAAGATCTAAGTGATCTAGTTAATCATATTACTGACCCGTCCATGGGTCCTGGGTGGTTTATGAAGTGGTTCAGTTGGCCAGGGGGACTAAAAAATCCCGTTGGTAGGGGTTCTTTTATTTACTGCTATGTGCCATTCTGCCATGTTGTATCCCCATTCTTTACCGCTTCATTACCACCACCCTTGATACGCTGGTAGAACGCAAGGCGATTACCACTGTCATGGCCCTGACCCAATACACCTCTCTGCGGCTTGCCTCCAGTAATACAGCCCTCAACCGCCTCTAGCGGTTGAGGTCTCACTTAAAAAGGGGGGAGTGAGGCAGCCATGAGGCTCTTACACAAGTGATCAGCCTGACCCTTCCCTCCAAGCCATGAGGCTCTTACATAAAGTAATCAGCCTGCTAAGAGAAGACATTAAGATTTCAGTAGACACCCTTCCCCCACTCCAGGTCTGAGCACAATATCCCCTTGCCCAGAAATCAGCAGACCAGAGCACACCGGTTTGGACAGGTCACCCAGGTACCTTCCCCAGGGGCTGCTGATTGGTGGACAGGAAATATCTGAGACAAATGGGATTGTAGAATGAGTTTGAAAATGTACAGTATATAAGGTATTGTAGGACGTCCCTCGTGGCTCAGATTTTTGTGGAGATTGCTGGTTTCTCTATCTGGGCCTGTGCGCACATTAAAAGTTCCTGTTTGCATTCCAGCCTGTCTGTGAGTTTTCCTTCTGTGGGTGAGTGATTGAATAAGAGCTTTTCACAGCGTTTGGTATAACACTAGGACTGGTGTGCTTCCACGTCTGTCCAGACCACACAGAAAGGGGGTTACAATAGATACAGAGGTTTTGCAAACCTGACTTTACCACACTTCAGTAAAGATTCATAATGTGAATATTTGTGAGGGAGAATAATTTCCTAAAATTCTTTAAACAATGATTCTCCTGCTTCTCATAAATGAAGCACATTTTAGAACTAAAATGGGTGATTATAATCACTCTCTTATTTATGCTGTCACATGAATCATATTCAACATGTTGAGCCTGATTACTGAGGCTTTTCTCCTGTGTGCATGGGAAAAGCTTAGTAAATCAAGTCCTTTAGGTGGCTCCTAGTGTCATCGTTTATACTGTTCCTTTGTTCTTATGTACCCTGAATTCTAAGTCTTGATTAGATAATCTGTTTCCTTTATTTACTATTTCTGTGTGTGTTTTCCGCTTGTGTGACCCTTGGGCCTATTTCTCCTTTTCCATGTTACCCGGTCAAGCCCAGTTCTCTTGTTTGCAGCAGGGGCTCAGTTTGCTGGTGAACAGTGTTTAGCTGTGATTTCCTTAACTTAGTCTCTGGATCTCCCCCCCCCCATCTGCATTGGGGGGGGGGGGAGATCCAGAGACTAAGTTAAGGAAGGACTGGGGTTTCTAGTCCCACAGATGCTCCTTGTGGTCTTGGGCAAGCCACTTAACCCTCCACTGCCCATGTTCCCTGTAAGTATTAATGTATGTGTCTCATATTCCCGTGTGTTAAATGTATCCCCCAATTGTGTTGTGACCGCTTTGATTGAAGGATAAGGCGGTATACAAAACTGTCTAAATAAATAAATAAATAAAATAAATTTTCAACTCTCCCTAGCATCTGTTCTCCTTGTAATTGGAAAAGATGTGTTCTGACTGGAAATGGAATGAAATATCAGCATTTAAGTACTTCCTCCGGATGTATTACAGGCTCACAAGGTTGTGCAACTATGTCTTCCTTCAACCACTCAGGAGCCATTAGTAATTCATTTATTAGGTTGGGGAGGTGGGGGGGGGGAGCGTGGGGTGGGGGGCTAGAGAATTGTGTTACGAAGCAGTGGATAGTATAGTGCTATAGTTCCAGTGACATCCGACATAGCAGAACTGGAAATAATATCAGCAACCGGATGTCCCTTTCCCATATCTGAAGCTGTTAGTGAGCTATTTATAAATTGTGCAGACACAGCATTTTGTATCTTTGAGGTAAAATGTTAGATAAAGGGCTCATGCCAATAAGTGCCACATATTGCAAAAAACAATATGCTGAAAAATATGCAATGTGATGAAAGGAAATTACTGCCAGATATTCTTCTCCCGGAAAGATAGCCACTGTGACATTACCACCAAAAGGTCTATCAACATTATTTCAAATAAAGATGGTGTCTCTGAAAACAGTAGATGGGAGCTCTCTTTCAGATAATTATAATGAAAGAAAGCTGTACGAGATCTGATTTATTCTTTCTTCCATGGAAAGAGAACAAAAGAAAGCTTTGATAAAGTAGGTCCTGGACATAAATATGTTTTTGCAGGCATAAAGTACAGCAGGCTTGACCTGAAGATCTTTGAGGGCACAAGAGTTCAAAAATCCTTTACTGCTTTGTAGATAAATGGATTGAGCTTCTCTTTTGTCATCTTTTGACTGTTTGGAAGGTTTGACACTAAATATAAATATTATTTATCAAGAGCATGGAGTAGAACCTTGTTCCAATAAAAAAGTCTGATATGATACAGAAGACTATTCTGTATAGAATATGAAACTTTGAGAGGATATCTGTGAATCTTGTTTACAGCCATGTTTCCAGACCTTGTCCTGAAGGCACAGAACCAGGATTGCCACAATTAATATGTATGAGAGAAATTTGCATAGAATGTGTCCCCAGCGTTTGTAAATTTCTCTCATCATATTCATTGGTAGCAACCCACCTGGCTGGGCTTGATGTGCCGTAAAACAGGGTTGAGAAGCACTCCTATAGGTATGGGGTCTATTCTGTACACACATAAGACATTCCACAGTATACACACTGTAAAGAACACCTAAATCAATACCAGTAACCATAGGCAGCAGATTGGAGTGGACCACTGGGACCTCAGCATGACCGATATTTTGCCCAACATAGCCTCGGCAACTAGAGAACTTGGGATGGGGCCAAAGATTAGTTTGTTCAGCTCTTTCAACCAAAAAGATGTTCCACTGCCCCTGTCAACATCTGAATGAAGACAGTGAAAGAAGAGGGAGTCTTCATTCCAGTTGTCATACTGGAGAAGCAGGCCATGGCTTCATTCTCCATTTGGGCCAGGAAGACTCAGGAAACTAGCAGATAGATGGGAGGGGGGTGGAGAAGGATAGTTCAGGAGGAACTTGAGAACGTGAAGAGGGGAGAGAAAAACAAAACAAGGGGGAGGGCACTGCAGAAGGGGAAAGTACACCTTGCTGAGGTAGGGGAAAAGGAAGGAGAGAGCGCAAAGGTTAAATGAGATGTAAATATTTTACATAGACAACAGCTGTGTTTTACCATTTGCCAGATATACGCACAAATATTAGACACATGGTAAAACACAAAACAGTTTAAAACTTGTGATAGTAGCTGTTAAAAGAAAGTTTTTATGGGAGCCTTTAGCTGGAATAGTAACATAGTATATGACAGCAGATAAAGACCAGTATGGTCCATCTAGTCTGCCCAGTAAGGTGGCTAGAGTAGGTGTACCTGCCGCTCCGTGCAGGTCACCCTCCTCTATGCCTTTGTTTAGGGTTGTACCCACCATCCACACAGGTCACCCTTCTCTATTTGTTGAGATATAAGAAATAGTTACGTTTATTTTGGTTTTATCCTCTTGCTATAAAGGGATCCACTGTGTTTGTCCCATGCCATTTTGAATTCTGTCACTGTATTTGCCGCCATCATCTCCATCAGGTGGGCGTTCTAAACATCCACCACCCTTTCACTGAAAAAGTATTTCCGGATGTTTCTTTTAAGTTTACCTCCTTGTAGCTTCATTGAATGCCCTCTAGTTTTGAAAAGGTTTGATTGTTTATTAATACCCTTTAAGTATTTAAATGTTTGTATCATATCTCCCCTGTCCCTCCTCTCCTATAGGGTATACATAGTTAGGTCTTCAAGTCTCTTACCATATGTCTTCTGGTGCAGGCTCTAAATCATTTTGCTTGCCTTCCTGTGAACAAAATCCTTCAGAGATATGGTCTCCAAAACTGAACAGAATACTCCATGTGAGGCCTCGCCAACGACTTGTATGGGGGAATTAATACCTCCTACTTTCTGCTGGTTATTCCTCTCTGTATGCAACCCAGCATCCTTCGGACTTTGGCCACCGCCTTGTCACATTGTTTTGCCACCTTGAGATGCTCAGAAATAATCACTCCGAGGTCCTTCTCCTGGTCTGTGCACACTAACCTCTCGCTCCCTATTGTATACAATTCCCTTGAATTTCTGCACTTCTTCACATTAAATCTTAACTGCCAAGCATTAGACCATTCTTCCAGCTTTTGTAGATCTTTCTTCATGTTGTCCACTCCCTCAGATGAGTCCACTCTTGCAAATTCTCATATCATCTTGAAGGACTAGAAAAAGGGACTGCTACTTCTGGAGAGAGATCTTCAATTGTGAGTATATACTTCTGGGAATTTTCTGAAAGGGCTTCTTTGTATTAAAGCTAATTAATCTGTGAACCCAGTGTTTTTTGTTAAATCAGTCAGGGCCTAGTAGCAGCAGTTTAAGTTTAAATTTAAAACACAGAAGAGAACTTTCTGGTTACATTTCATACCCAGCAGAGAGCTTGTAGTTTAAATTTAATAGTCACTCAGGGCCTAGTATCAGCAAAGTACTTTTAGTTTAAATTTAAAACACATAAGAGAGCTTTCTGGTTAAATTTGGAACCCAGCAGAGAGCTTGTAGTTTAAATTTAATACTCACTCAGGGACTAGTATCAGCAAAGTACTTTTAGTTTAAATTTAAAACACATAAGAGAGCTTTCTGGTTAAATTTAGAACCCAGCAGAGAGCTTGTAGTTTAAATTTCATAATAAGTCAGAGCCTAGCAGCTGCAAAGAGATGTAATTTAAATCAAACCAGAATATAACTTAGTATAAAAGGCAAAACAGGGTCAGTACTCTTTGAGCAACAAATAAAGTCTTCTAGAGACCTTTACAAAGAGGCCTTCTACCTAGTGGGCAAGAGATCTGTGAAACCTTTTCAATAGGTGTTAACACCAGGTAGCAGGTCAAAAGGCCATTTTGAAAGACTCCTTCTATCCAAGTAAGGACTGTTAATCACTCAGGAAGTTGGTCACGGCTTACCTCAACAGCACAGGACAGGGTACTGTGTAGCAACCCTCTTTTAATAAGTGTTATTTCCCTCCCCTCTCCCTAACACCCACCCACCCCTGGGATACTCGTAAATTTATAGGTGCTTACACATCTTAAAGAAAAGGAGGTGCTCTCAGGTGAAGCTCGTTATTCAAATCAGTCATACACTAAGGACCTGAGATTAATTAAGCTTCAGGTGAACATGGTATATTAAACGTATTAGTTACAGTTTTATTAGTATAAATATCCATAGCAAACCTTAGTAAGTAAAAGACTTAAAGATCTAAACACAAGCTTAAAACTAAGATGCAGACAGCAGTCCAGCAGCAAGATGGGGGCTTTCCAGTCTTTTGCATTGAGTGTCACATCTATGATTTTCTCCCAGTTGGTGAGAGGTCTTACATGTGCACTAGGTGCAAGGAGCTCTTTGCTCTCAGGGAACGAGTCCGTTCTCTAGAGGCTAGCATAGTAGACTTGGAAGACATAAGAAAGACAGAGAGGTACATAGACGAGACCTACAGGGATATAGTCCTGAAGTTCCACCTCCAGTCTGGCAGCATCCCTGTTGCCATGGAGGAGAGAGGTCACGTGACAGGAGAGCATCACCCTGGTGTGGCAGGAAGTGATCCTGTAACTAGGACCTGTCCTCTAGGTGATGTGAAACCCTCTCGCACTGAGGAAGTTTCTCCAGAGCCATGTGCCCATAGGACAGCCGTTATAGTTGGTGATTCGGTCATTAGGCATGTAGATAGCTGGGTGGCTGGTGGACATGAGGATCGCCTGGTAACATGCCTGCCTGGTGCGAAGGTAGTGGACCTCACGCGCCACCTAGATAAGGTCTTAGATAGTGCTGGGGAGGAGTCTGCTGTCTTGGTACATGTCAGTACCAATGACATAGGAAAATGTGGTAGGGAGGTTCTGGAGGCTAAATTTAGGCTTTTAGGTAGGAAGTTGAAATCCAGAACTTCCAGGGTAGTGTTCTCTGAAATGCTTCCCGTTCCATGCGCAGGACCCAAAAGGCAGGCAGAGTTCCGGAGTCTCAATGCATGGATGAGATAATGGTGCAGAGATGAGGATTTTGGATTTGTTAGGAACTGGGGAACATTCTGGGGAAAGGAGGGGCTCTTCCGAAGGGATGGGCTTCACCTTAACCAGGATGGAACCGGACTGCTGGCATTAACATTTAAAAAGGAGATAGAGCAGCTTTTAAACTAGATAATAGGGGAAAGCCGACAGTCGCCCAAGAGCGCATGATTCAAAAGAATGTATCCTTGAAGGATACTACCAAAAGCAGAGAGGTTCCAAAAAAGAGTAAAGCAGCCCAAATGCCCTCGAGAATGGAGCAGACAGAGCTTAAAGATCCCAAATTACTCATGCCTACCAATAGCCATATTAATATGAATAAAAAACAGTCTCCAAAATGCTTGCATGCAAATGCTAGAAGTCTAAAAAATAAGATGGGAGAGCTAGAATATATAGCACTAAATGAGAGGTTAGATATGATTGCAATATCAGAGACATGGTGGAAGGAGGACAACCAGTGGGACACTGTGATACCTGGGTACAAACTATATCGTAATGATAGAGCTGAACAAATTGGTGGAGGGGTTGCGCTCTATGTTAGAAAGGGCATTGAGTCATAAAGGATTAAAGTTTGCAGGAAATAAAATTTGCTGTAGAATCTCTTTGGATTGAAATTCCATGTAAAAAGGGGAAGGCGATGGCAGTGGGGGTGTACTATCGACCGCCTGGCCAGAATGAACAAATGGAAGATGAAATGCTCAAAGAAATCAAGGAAGCTAGCAAAAGTTACAGCGCAGTAATAATAATGGGTGATTTCAATTACCCCGGTATCGACTGGGTCAGTGTCACAGCAGGACATGCTAGGGAGATAAAGTTCCTACATGAAATAAATGACTGCTTCTTGGAGCAGCTGGTTCATGAACCGACCAGAAGGGAAGCCATATTAGACCTAGTACTTAGTGGAGCACCAGATCTAGTGCAAGAGATAAGGGTGTTGGGGCCACTTCGCAATAGTGATCATAGCATGATCACATTTGATTTAATTAGTGGAGGAGGGATAGTAAGGAAATCCACAATACTACCTTTTAACTTTCAAAAGGGAGACTATAATAAAATGAGGAAAATAGTTAAGAAAAAACTAAAAGAAGCAGTTGCAAAGGTTAAAGACTTACATCAAGCTTGGGTGTTGTTGAAAAATACTATCTTGGAAGCCCAGACCAGCTGTATTCCACGCTTTAAGAAAAGTGGAAGGAAGTCCAAAAAACTGCCAGCATGGTTTAAAGGTGAGGTCAGAGAGGCTGTTGCCAAAAAAGCATCTTTCAGGAAATGGAAAAAAGAGCCAAACGACGAAACCTGGAAACAGCACAAGCACTGGCAAGTCAAATGCAAGGCATTGATAAGGAAGGCAAAGGGAGAATTTGAGAAGAAGCTTGCTGCGGAAGCAAAAATGCGAAATAAAGACTTTTTCAAGTACATTCGTAGCAAAATACCTGTGAGAGTGTCAGTTAGTCCATTAGATGATAGAGGGGTTAAAGGGGCACTAAGAGGTGACAAGGCGATAGCGGAGAGACTGGATGAATTCTTTGCTTCAGTCTTTACTGAGGAAGATGTAGGGATGTTACCCATGACTGAAGTGGTATTTAAAGGTGCGGAA
This sequence comes from Ichthyophis bannanicus, assembly GCA_033557465.1. Classification (NCBI taxonomy): domain Eukaryota; kingdom Metazoa; phylum Chordata; class Amphibia; order Gymnophiona; family Ichthyophiidae; genus Ichthyophis; species Ichthyophis bannanicus. The sequence continues at coordinate 190,427,841 of CM066036.1, forward strand.
GAATTGAAGGAAATATCGATACATCGGGAAGATGTATTACAACTATTAGATAAACTGAAGAGTAGCAAATCACCTGGGCCAGATGGTATACATTCAAGGGTGTTGAAAGAACTGAAATATGAGATTGCAGACCTGCTATTAGTAATCTGTGAACTTTCATTAAAATCATCTGTAATGCCTGAAGATTGCAGGATAACCAATGTAACGACAATTTTTAAAAAGGGTTCCAGGGGTGATCCGGGAAACTACAGACCAGTGAGCCTGACGTCAGTACCGGGGAAAATGGTAGAAACCATCATAAAGAACAAAATTACTCAGCATGTAGATAGTCATGGCCTAATGGGAGACAGCCAACATGGCTTTAGACAAGGAAGATCTGTTATGTTTTTTTGAAGGTGTGAATAAACAGGTGGACAAAGGTGAGTCGGTTGATATACTGTATCTGGACTTTCAGAAAAATCTTTGACAAGGTCCCTCATCAGATAGGAGGCAGTGTACTTTTGTGGATCATGAACTGGTTAAAAGATAGAAAGCAGAGGGTAGGGCTATGGCCAATTTTCCCAATTGAGAAAGATGAATAGTGGTGTACCCCAGGGATCTGTGCTGGGTCCGCTGCTTTTTGACATATTCATAAATGACCTGGAAAAAGGAATAACGAGTGAGGTTATCATATTTGAAGATGACACAAAACTATTTAAAGTTGTTAAAACCCAAGAGGATTGTGGAAAATTGCAAGAGGATCTTGATAAATTGGAAGACTGGGCATCAAAATGACAGATGAAATTTAATGTGGACAAGTACAAAGTTATGCACCTAGGGAAGAACAACCCAAACTATGGTTACACGATGCAAGGTTCCACATTAGGAACCACCACCCAGGAAAATGATTTTGGCATCATTGTGGATAACATGTTAAAACCCTCGGCCCAATGTGCAGCGGCAGCCAAGAGAGCAAATAGAATGCTAGGTATCATAAGGAAAGGAATGGAAAATAAAACAAAAGATATTATAATGCCTCTATATCGTTCCATGGTGAGACCGCACCTTGAATATTGTGTGCAATTCTGGTCGCCGTATCTTAAAAAGGATATAGCGTTATTAGAAAAGGTTCAGAGAAGATCCACCAAAATGGTAAAAGGGATGGAAGGATACTCCTATGAAGAAAGGCTAAAAAGGTTAGGGCTCTTTAACCTGGAAAAGAGACGGCTGAGGGGAGAAATGATAGAAGTCTATAAATTAATGAACGGAGTGGAACGGGTAAGCGTAGATCAATTGTTTACGTTATCAGAATATAGAAAGACTAGGTGACATGCAATGAAGCTACAGGGTAAACTATTTAAGACTAATAAAAGAAAATATTTTTTTACTCAATGTGTAATCAAACTCTGGAATTTGTTACCAGAGGATGTAATAAAGGCTGTTAGTGTTGCTGGGTTTAAAAAAGGTTTGGACAAGTTCTTGGAGGAAAGGTCCATAAACCATTATTAAGAAGGGACCCAGGATATCATTGCTTGACCCAGTACAAGCATTGTGGAACCTGTGTCTTTTGGGGAAACTGCTAGGTACGTATGACCTAGATTGGCCACTGTTGGAAACAGGATACTGGGCTTGATGGACCTTGGTCTTACCCAGTATGGCATATCTTATGTTCTTATGTTCATCTGGAAAAAGGCCGACTTTTCCCTTCAGTCCTTCAGCAAAATCACTCACAAATACATTGAACAGTTCTGGCCCCAACACTGTTCCCTGGGGCACACCAGTACTTACCTTTCTTTCTTCCGATTGAGATCTGTTTACCACCACCTTCTGTCATCTAATTTCTGATCTAGTTCACCACCTTGGGACCCATCCCCATGCTGCTCAGTTTATTGATAATCCTCTTATGAGGAACAGTATCAAAGGCATTACTGAAATCTAGGTATATCACATCCATCGCATGCCCTTGATCTAGTTCTCTGGTCACCCAGCTTAAGTTACATTATTTATTTATTTACTAAATCAATATGTAGCCCGCTATCTCTACAAAATCGTAACAGATAACAAAACCATATTCGACAGAACGCAACAGCACGAATAATCTATGGAGCCCCCGCAGATCCCATATCACCCCTATACTTATATAGCTACTCTGGCTTCCCATCACAGCCAGAATTAAATACAAGACACTAACCACAATATTCAAAATACTCCACAGTGAATTAGCCAAAGGTTTACAGACCCTCCTCTCAAAGCCTCTGTCTGAAAGGTCACAAAGAAATGCATCCTCTAACTTACTAGCAATCCCTTCCCAGAAGCTAAAAACCAAACAAACAATCTATATATATAACCATGCATTCACCTTATATGCACCCACCCTTTGGAACTCCCTACCACCAAGGCTACAAGCCTCTTTCAGCTGACTTCAGGAAAAAGCTCAGGACTTTCATCTTCCATGAAGAATACAAAACACACTTGGATCCACAAATCCAACTGTCATAGACACAAACAAAACCGACAACACACAACGATAGTAAACTACAAGCCCTAGACCCCAATTATGTACAAATGCCTAATTGATTTACATTGTAAATAGTTGAAAAGCACAAATACTGTTACTCTATCTTAGCTAATCATATTGTAAATAGTTAAAACCTTGAATACAGTTACCCTGTTAAATGGTACAGTGTTCAGTTATGTGTACAGCAGAGGCCCACCACAGCCCTGCCACACTCCTGTTAAATGTAAACCGCCTTGAATGGTAGAAAGGCGTTATATAAACAAGTTTAAATAAATAAATAAAATGTACATATAAAATACATCTCATAATAAAAACAAAACATAATTTGTACAATGAAATACACATCACATCTCATAATAAAAAACAAGACAAAAAGGTCAGCCTAGAACTATGATACTCTGTAAAGTGCTCAAGTTATTCATTCATCCCATAGTATGCCCTAAACAAGAAAGTCTTTAATTATCTATGAAAATTAATATGATCAGGAATATCCATACTATCTGGAAGGGCATTTCAGAGCCCAGGTGCATACAAGGAAAATATGTGAGTACACGCAGTTTGACGACACCATGCATGTAAAATGTACCTAATTCAGCTTACAATAGGAAGCAAATGCAGTTATGGCATAATTTAAGTAAAATTTGGAACCCCAACAATGATACAAACAGCAATAGTCTGTGCTAATTGCAATGCATGAACTGCATACTATGGCAATTCCTGATAAATAATAATACAGAAAACAAAATGAGCAAAGACGTTGCACCACCCTCATTTTGTAATAAACTCTAATAACCATATTAGTATGGACATGAAAATTAAGATGTTGATCTAACATTACACCTAAGTAATGGACCTCATATTTTAGAACTAATACAGCATGATAAATTGTAAAAGTCAATGGTGGCTAGAGTCCCTAGTTATAAAGAGTACTTTTTTTTAAGTTCAGAGCCAAACCATGAGACGAAAGCCAAACTATAACAGCATTAAGGCACACGACGAAAATAGTACAATCAGGGTTGACAGTAGAAAATGGGGCACATAACATGGTATGAAATTCCAAAGGCTACCAACAGTGCACATAGTGCCTGTAAATAGAGACTGACAGTGCCGAGCACTGAGGGACAGATTTATTAGACCCAACCTAAACCTGCTGATGTCGCCCAGATTAAGGCGAGTTCTTCTGATCCAGGCTGAAACCATCACAATACTGTAGTCTAGAGCGTTACTAAAATGGCATGCTGAAAGAGCCACTGCTGTGTTGGTCTATGTGCTTTTTAGTCTTTTTAAGATTTCTTCTGGGGATATGGATACATTAACATGCATTTAATTTGTTAGCGCACTTTAAAAAAAATGAATGCATGTTAAATCAAAAAAGTCTAATAATTGGGAAAATAGCCCAATGGACTGACCATTTTTGCCCTCTGCACGTCCCTAATGTCTTGCAATTGCACACTGACACTTGAAATCATAATAGGGCTAATGTAAAAACATGAGAACATAAGAATTGCCAAAACCCTGTTCCTTACTATCCTGCTAGACCAATACAGATGATTGGGTTATGCTACATAGCCATCAGGACGAGGCAAACTAAAGTAACTATAGGTGATGTCGTCCTCCTATGTTCTGGTGTAGTACTGAGATTTGCCAGTATTATCTGCCTCTAGCAGACGGCAAGGCATGTGAGATGGTGCAGCAGTGCAGAAAGGCCTGTCTCCCCTTGCCCAGATCATGGTCTTGTGGCCTGTGTGTCTTGAGACCTTTCTCCGGCATTTGTTCAGAGCTTGGGTACATTCATTGTTTCCTCAAGCCGGCAGATGCCTGTGTCCAGCACTGTTGCTCATGGATTCCAGGAGTGGTGGGCTGCAGAGTGGTCAAGAGGTATGAAGGCAGAGAGAATGGAGGCTTTTGAAGTCAAGCTATCTCAGTATAAGCGGGAAACAATGTTTATACGAGGTTAAAAAAAAAAAAACAGAACAAGGAAACATTCAAAACTTTAATATGACAACTAAAGAAACCAACTTATAAAAGATGTGATATATTAAGAGGAAATTTAGGTTATAAATGTATTGCATAGCTAACTGAACAGTTGAGTGAAACGGAATTAGTATTCATTTGACTTATTCTCTCCTGCCTTTATTAAACCTATATTCAAAGAGTAAAGAGCCACAAGTACCCGGACACATGGCTTTAAAGTGTAATGGGCTGTGGCCTATTTCTAACCCTTAAAATTTCCAGCTGAATTCAGTTTAAGAGTTTACAGGCTTTTATTGGTCTTGTGCTCTCTATATCTTTTATTTCCCTCCTCACCATTCCTCTACTCCAACCAAGATGGCTTATCTAGGTGACCCTGGGGAACACATTCCAGCTTAAGGGCTGGTAAGGCACCTCTTCTTTGGTACCCCTTCAGTATGACACTTTTCCTTCCTCCCCAGGCCTAAATGTGCTGCTGTTGCAGTGTGCCCTGGCTCAGTTGACCTCAGTAAATGTGGGATATGAAGCTTGATCTCCACACTATAACATGTTAAAGCTATGGAGCTGGCTCAACGAAATGCCAGGTCATTGGAAGGCTGGCCAGCTAAGAGGACAGACAGTGATACTCATTGGTGTTACCCAGCAATATTCTACCAATATTTAAGCACCGTAGTTTTGAATATCAGTGGTTTTAAAAACGGGGCCTTAATTTCCTTCTGCCCTTTTTCCCTCAAAACTATGAACTAAAGTCATGATAAAGCTATAAATTACATCAATTTAATAATGTACATTGCGTAATTCTAGTTGTGCCTTAACTAGATTGGCCGTTTTCAGTGTAGGTTTTCTCACTTTAATGCATAGGGGTAATTTTCAAACTTTTTGCTTTGGACAAAGTCCCTGCATTTCTCTTACCTGCAGACTTTATACCATTTACAAAGAGAGTGAGCATGTGTTTTCACTTTGTAACTTTTTTGCACTTGCTTTTTTGTGCATGTGCTTTATCCTTGGAAAATAATTCACACAAGCGTGACAAAGTGAACTACGCATGCTGCTTCTCTCCCTTGACCTAAGCACGTCCCCAGAAATGACTCTTCTGCCAGTTTACATGCAGAAATCTCTACCTGCCTAGACAGCTTCAAAAATTGATCTCCTCTGACACAGTTATTAATTTTCTTTATCCCAAAATATTTTCCTGTTATCAAATTAATGTGTGTTTTGCTTAATTGCCAAAAAAGTAATTATGATTGCAGAATCTCTATACAAAATCTGCCTGCTTTCATGCAATATTTTTTTAAACAGGGCGTTTTACCTAGCTGTGCCTCTTTTGACTTCAGAATTATTAAGTCCGTTAATATCTTTTGCCTTTAGTCTCCTGCAGACCAGTGCAAGAAGATTCACGCAGGGGATGAAGTAATCCAAGTGAATCATCAAACTGTGGTGAGTACTGCATAGCGCAGAAAGCAAAATATACATTTCTATACTTGGAGTTTGGTGGATGCACTTTTTTATCCATTCTACTTATTTCCATGCATTTAAGTGGACAGACATGGCAGTCACATTGGGCCTGATATTCTAAGGCATTTACATGGTTTACAGACCTTTAAGCTGTGCAAATGCCACTTAGAGAGATATTCAGCTTCACTAACACGTTTAGTGCCACGGATCATCCCCGATTAACGCCGCTACACGCCCCGATGCTAACCGTGTAGCATCGCAGCGTGTTGTGGGCATTCTGGAGGCAGCGCCTGTCGCTAACTGGGCAGTGGCAATATTGCACTCATGCCCGGTTAGTGGCACGTGGGTAAAGATAGGCACAGCAAAAGCTGACCCACCTTTACCCAAGGGAGCTAACTTGGCAATGGCTCAATATTGCAGCTGCCCAGTTAGCTTCTGCAGTGGGGGAGGCGGTGTGGCAAACCTGGATATTCAATGCCGGTGACCGGATATGGCCCCGGCATTGAAAATCCTGGTTATCTTTTTAGCGTCGGCAGCTAGCTGCTGTAATCGCCCTAGCCGCTGGCACAGAATAGCAGGCCCATTATTTATTCTCCTTATTTGTGAGAAATGGTTAATGCCCATTTCTGCAAAACTTAGCTAAGGGATGCAAATGAGCTCTGGGCTCATCTACACACTTAACTAAACTTTGAAGGGAAATTTCTCACATTCCTGACTGTGGCAATGCATGAGAATTTTTTTTAAATAGTGCCCTTTGCACAGCAGCAAAAAATTAGAGCCCACCAGTCCAAATTGCAGATCGCCCTGAACCCACTCCCCCAATGGGACCTCAATTCCCTGGTGGCCCAGAGGGCCCTCCCTGCCCCAATCCTGACACGTGGCTAATTAAAATCTCCCTACCTCTCCTGGCCCAGCCTGCCCTCTTCCATCTTCCTACCTGGCACCCCGACCTACCCCAAGGGGACCAGACGACAATGAGAGCAGGAGTAATCCCCACTCGTGCTTTGTGGGCTACTGGCTCCAAATGGCATCAGCTGACCCCTAGTGGTGGTGTCACAGTACTATCACTAGGAGTCAGATTGCCAAATAAGTACTGTGAATCTACTGCTAGGAATCAGCCAGTAGTCTCTGGAGCAGGAGTGAGTGGGGGTCTGTCCTGTCCCCATCATCCTCATACTCCTTGAGTTGAATCAGGGAGGGAGGACCTGACAGGAGATTAAGCTGGTCTAGCTCTTAGAATTGCATGGCTAAGGGGGCAACGCTTCAGGGAGATGGAGATTTTTAATCTTTTAGCCCCACATCAGAGCTGGAGATGGGAGGATCATCGGGTCTACTGAGCCACCAGGAAGTTGAGATCCCCTCCCAGAGGAAAGAGGTGTGGTGAGGGGAACTCCAATTTAGACTGTTGGACTGCCACATGGAGGGAACTTTATTTTTTTGTTTTACAGCTATGAGATCTATAGTCTCTTTTTCAGCAAAATCATGCTTGCACAGCCTTTTTCACTTGTGGCAGCTCATTAATGATACATTTTTGTGAATGTCTACATAATTCAGACTTTGCATAAAAGTTTACAATGGAGAAGTGTAGATTTGCAAAGTGACTTCACAAAAGTGCACTTTGCACAAAAAATAGTACAATACGCCTGAGCTTTGGCATTCTTGCATGTTTCCTTTTGCTCTATTTTTCATACATACTGAACTTTTGCGAAAGGAGGGGAAGAAGGAATATTTACATAAGATATTCTAAACTGAGTGAAATAATGAAAATTTTGAAATTTCAGCCTTAGAAGAGATTATCAGTTTCTGCCATTTCTGTGTGTGGCAAATAATAACAGGGCCTCTTTCTGACATGAATGCAGGTGTTTAATCTATCAATTTACAGTAATAAGTGAGAGAATCAATACCCAGTAAAAGCGAGATAAGTGACACTGTGAAAATCAAGTTCTGTGGGAAATCGGATTATTCTTTGCTAGGTAACTATAGATCAGCAGGGGGCTGCTTCTGCTTCTGTAAAATGTCATGCGGTTACCATTAGCCTAGATGGGTGTATCCATTCTGCTCTGGTATTGTGCTTTGATTTGCTTTTTACTGGCAGCACAAATGCTGCTGGAAAGTACTGTTAGACTTCAGAATCTGCTGACTGAAATGTAAAAGCAAAGCTTGGTGCAATATTAGATAAATTACAGACACAGGAAACACTCTCTGTGAGCTGAAGCAGGACTGGATGTGAAGCTTTCACCATTATGAGGAGTCTAACTAGTTTTCAGGAAATGCATTAAATACCATGATTAAGGCCACAACCTAGGAATTAGCAACAGATTATGTGAATCCTGAGGTATGCAATCTGTTTCTCTTTATTTTAGCCTTTTATGCTAACTACAGCTCTCCTAGCAAAATTAGATCTCTTTCGGGTGCTTATGTCAAGCGCACCTGCGTGTAAGACTTTGCAGGTCAGATGATGTGAAAGATGAAAGTAGGAAAGCACATTTTCTACCTCCTGCCTTTCCGCGAGGTCCCCTCATTGAATTTACTCTGGGTAACACTTTAGAACTGTAGGGCAGCAGCCCAGTGAACCAGGGGACTCTGTGTATCTTGCTGCGGTTTAGAAGAAATTAAATTACCCCAAGGCACCAGATAACCTCCACTTTTTTCAGAGCCATATATTACTGGCACTATTCTCTAAACGAAATCCTATTTCTTCCTGATTCCTTTGGAAGCCATATAGGGTATGCTTATTTTGAATGAACACTTCTAATCACAGGTTTAATTTTAAAGCACCAGGGAGCAGTCATTCACACTCATTGTTTGGTTGACAGACATACTTCATGGTCTAGTTATTAAGATGTGCTAATGTTAACTTGCATTCATGTACCACTAATGTGTGTTATTTTAGCGCAAGTCCCATGTTATTCAGTCGGAACTAGTTACTAATAAGGTGCGCTAATGGCGAATTAATGTGTATTAACATTAGCACACCTTAATAACTAGATCCTTTCATTATAGAAACACTGTTCGTGATTTGCACATCTGAAAATGCCCATCTGCGCCCCAAGCACCATTTTATAAAGGTCTGAATTTACATGTGTCTGGTGCGATCTCATCTACAGTGCACAGGGGTGTGATGGAGGCATGTCCAGAGCAGCAGTAAAATGATTTCAGAATGGTGCTGCATGTCAAAAACCACCAGCGGACAAGTCCTTCTCTGTATCTGCCCCGTGGCGTGAATAGGAATTTGAAAACTGTTCATTTTGGCCAGCTTTCAACAATAAAGGATAACAGAGGCATTCCCTCTTTAGCCAAAATAATATTTCCACCACATAGAAGGATAGCCGGTGAAAACCAATGCGGTGGCACTGCGTGCCTCATGGTGGGGATGCACACATTCTGAAATGCCGTCACACACGTCCTCACAATGTATAAATTTCATATGCATGTTTCTAAAAATGGCCATCTCCCTGCAAATGACTGGGCTCTTATTCTGCATGTCACCATTTTCTTTATATGTTTGTGGAAACATTTCTTTTTGGGGGCAGATATAGGTCGATTTTAGAACTCATTTACAGAAGACCACCTTCTCTGCTGCCCCTCGCATGGTATTTCAGACATTTTGACTTGGGCATCCCAGGGGTATATAAATGGCCTTTCTGAAATGTGCCTTTTCCTATCTAATTCTAGTGGAGTGCTGTCAGGCACGGAGGAACAGGAATTAGTACTATAGGATTCTGTTTAAGATTCTCACCTTTGTACACAAGGCTATTCATTTCCCCTCAGTATATCTCTGGCCTAGTCCATCTTCACACCTCTCACCGCTCGCTACGACACATCCACGCAAACCGCATGTCTCTCCCCTCCCCTTCCTTGGCTCACCTTGAATCAACTCGCAGCTCTGCATTTTTCTTTCTTGGTCCCAAGCTCTGAAATTCTCTCCCCCCTGACCTCCGTCTTGAGCCTTCCTTCACCAAGTTCAAGGCTCTGTTAAAAACCCATCTTTGCTGCACCACCTTTAATCTTTCTCCCCCCCCCCCCCCACCTCTCGCCCCTAGGTGAGGTTTCCCTTGTCTCTCTTCTCTGTCGCTGCCTAGTTCCTCTCTCTGTCTCTAGTTTCTCCCTTTTTCTTTGTTTTTCTCTGTCCTATCAAAACGGTGGCGTTCTTTTCCTTTTCTTGGCAGTGTGCATTTTGCTCTTTTGTAAACCGCTCTGTTGTTTCTTCGAAGGGCGGTATATCAAGAAATGGAATAAAGATATTCCAGAGGGACATGGCAAGTTTACCAATGATGTTCTTTACACTAAGGGGTATGTTTACTAAATGGTGGTAGCGGCTTCCTTCTGATATCGGATCCGCGGCCCCTTTGAAATCAATGGAGCCACAGCTCCGATATCGCACAGAAGCCGCTACAGCCATTTGGTAAACATACCCCTAAGTCTTTATTAATAGCCTAATAGTGTACATTTTATGGATGCTTTATAGAAAGTTAATAGTCAAGGAAAATCCGCTCCAACTTTAAATAACAAAAAAGAAATATATATATATATATATATATACACACACACACATACACACAAAAAACTAAGGATCTCAAATCGATAAGTATCTGGCAGTCAATCCTAAATAATTATAGGCTACCGGGCCAGCACAGTATTATATCATTATCTGTCCAAGGGATTGGATTTTATAACAACAATATACATATGTCCTCATTAAAGACCTAAAAATATGGGAGGGTTTCTTGCCTGATTCTTCTCACCTGTTCCGCAGTACCTGCGGGCGTTCAGGAACTGAAGTTGATTGCACCAGGAGGCCTATAATATCTAGGCTCCTGCCAAGGACATTTCCGTGGGCGTATTCCTGTGGTGTGTCCGAAGGGGCGTGCCCCAAGGGGCTGGATCTGCCCCTTTGGAACCCCTTCGAAGCACTGAGGAGGATTGAGGAGTTGGTTGGTCTCCTCTTGGGGTAGGGAAGCACAAGAAGAAGTTGACACAAGATCTAGACACAAACAAAACTAAGATGCAGACAGCAGTCCAGCAGCGGGATGGGGGCTTTCCAGTCTTTTGCATTGAGTGTCACATGTATGATTTTCTCCCAGTTGGTGAGAGGTCTTACGTGTGGACTAGGTGCAAGGAGCTCTTTGCTCTCAGGGAAAAAGTCCGTTCTCTAGAGGCTAAAGTAGCAGACTTGGAAAACATAAGACAGACAGAGAGGTACATAGACGAGACCTACAGGGATATAGTCCTGAAGCAACACCTCCAGTCTGGCAGCACCCCTGTTGCCATGGAGGAGAGAGGTCACGTGACAGGAGAGCATCACCCTGGTGTGGCAGGAAGTGATCCTGTAACTAGGACCTGTCCTCCTGGTGATGTAAAACCCTCTCGCACCGAGGAAGTTTCTCCAGGGCCATGTGCCCATGAGGGAAGGGTTAGGACAGCCGTTATAGTTGGTGATTCGATCATTAGTCATGTAGATAGCTGGGTGGCTGGTGGACATGAGGATCGCCTGGTAACATGCCTGCCTGGTGGGAAGGTAGCGGACCTCACGTGCCACCTAGATAAGGTCTTAGATAGTGCTGGGGAGGAGTCTGCTGTCTTGGTACATGTCGGTACCAATGACATAGGAAAATGTGGTAGGGAGGTTCTGGAGGCTAAATTTAGGCTTTTAGGTAGGAAGTTGAAATCCTGAACTTCCAGGGTAGCATTCTCCGAAATGCTTCCTGTTCCATGCGCAGGACCCAAAAGGCAGGCAGAGCTCCGGAGTCTCAATGCGTGGATGAGATAATGGTGCAGAGATGAGGGTTTTGGATTTGTTAGGAACTGGGGAACATTCTGGGGAAAGGAGGGGCTCTTCCGAAGGGATGGGCTTCACCTTAACCGGGATGGAACCAGGCTGCTGGCATTAACCTTTAAAAAGGAGATAGAGCATCTTTTAAACTAGATATTAGGGGAAAGCCGACAGTCGCCCAAGAGCAGATGGTTCGGAAGAATGTATCCTTGAAGGATACTACCAAAAGCAGAGAGGTTCCACAAAAGAGTAAAGTAGCCCAAATGCCCTCAAGTATGGAGCAGACAGAGCTTAAAGATCCAAATTTACCCATGTCTAACAATAGCCAAATTAACATGAATAAAATACATTCTCTAAAATGCTTGTATGCAAATGCTAGAAGTCTAAAGAATAAGATGGGAGAGTTAGAATATTGTGACGCTCGCGCCCCTACCAGGCAGTTGCCTAGTAGGGACGGCTGGCCATCTGATATCCCTTCTAGGATTTTTGTAGTTGTGTACGAAAGAAGAGCCAAGTGGTTAATAAAGCGCACAGGAAATTTTATTCGGTTTCCATGCTGGTAAGTGGTGAACATAAAATTCTTCAAGCATAACTTTTGGTTTCTCCAGACAAAAAGGAAATACAGGATAATTTCTCCCAGAAATCAAAATGTCCAAAACAGTGTAACCTTGAACAAACTCATACCCGTTCTTGTTCCTTACTGCAACAGCTTAACCTTAGCATCAGAAGAAAAAGGCATTTTAAAACTCTTCACATAGTGAGTGAGGTATCAGCTTCAACCCTGCTGTTGCCACACACAAACAGTTTCAGCTGTTTGAACCTCCACTGAGCTCCTGCAGTTTCAGCTTCTTAGGAGAGTTTCTTAATCCTTTACATTCAGGCTTTCCCCTCTCTTCCAGCTTCTGGAACTGTCTTTAGGCTACAACAGCCCCCCTTTTTTATGTTCCACTGTTCTAGCTCACACTAATACCTTAGTGCACAGCTCGCATTCCATTTCAGAGACATCAGAATTAACAACACTTTCCTCAGGGCCTACCTCCATGCTCTCTATTGAGCTACAGCTGGGTGCTCCTTGAAAGTGCTCCGGGCTCTTTTCCTTAAGAGTCTTCACCAGAGTAAACAGCCTCTCCCAGTGCCTGGCCTTGCCTTCTCCAGGCCAGTCTCTTGGGGGTCTATCCTGTTTAACTTCCCTAGTGAGATATTTCTTTCTGTGCTGAGCCTTCTGGGGTATGACAGTCTCCTCTGAGTCAGAGCAAGAACTATCCTCTTGGCAATGCTTGGTCCCTGCGTACCTTTCTTGGCTGCCTCTATAGTGGTTCCTCCTTCTGCTGCTCTCCTTGGCTGAAAAGCTTCTCTTCAGTTTGGCCACAGATCTTTCCGGTCTGTGCCTTCTGGGAACTGGGCTAGAACCTGGGCTAGGCCTGGAACTGCAACTGCCGCTTGTGCTTGCTCTTGAATTCCTCCTGGACCTTCTTCTCAAAGCCCCTTCCTTATTCAAACTGGCTCTCCCTCTTGTGTTTGTTTTCTCTCTGTTAACTGCTGAGCAGGGCAACTCCCTTCCTGGCTCCGCCCACTTGGACCTCCTACTCCTATGCAAGGTTGTCCTGTGGTCTGGGATTGGTTTACCCTTAGCTCTGTCCCCTAGGTTCCTTTCAGGGCTTTTAGTATGGAGTATGTGATTTTGTGCACCCATCCCCCGTAAAGAAGAAAAATTCTTCTTTTTTTCAGTTTTCTCTAGCTGGCCTGCACCCTCCTTACCACAATATATAGCACTAAATGAAAGGTTAGATATGATTGGAATATCAGAGACATGGTGGAAGGAGGACAACCAGTGGGACACTGTGATACCTGGGTACAAACTATATCGTAATGATAGAGCTGGTCAAATTGGTGGAGGGGTTGCGCTCTATGTTAGAGAGAGCATTGACTCAGAAAGGATTAAAGTTTTGCAGGAAACAAAATCTGCTGTAGAATCTATATGGATTGAAATTCCATATAAAAGGGGGAAGGCAATGGCAGTGGGGGTGTACTATCGAGCACCTGGCCAGAATGACCAAATGGATGATGAAATGCTCAAAGAAATCAAGGAAGCTAACAAAAGTTACAGCGCAGTAATAATAATGGGTGATTTCAATTACCCCGGTATCGACTGGGTCAGTGTCACGTCAGGACATGGTAGGGAGATAAAGTTCCTAGATGAAATAAATGACTGCTTCTTGGAGCAGCTGGTTCATGAACCGACCAGAGGGGAAGCCATATTAGACCTAGTCCTTAGTGGAACACCAGATCTAGTGCAAGAGATAAGGGTGTTGGGGCCACTTGGCAATAGTGATCATAGCATGATCGCCTTTGATTTAATTAGTGGAGAAGGGATAGTAAGGAAATCCACAGTACTACCTTTTAACTTTCGAAAGGGAGACTATGATAAAATGAGGAAAACAGTTAAGAAAAAACTAAAAGGAGCAGTTGCAAAGGTTAAAGACGTACATCAAGCTTGGGTGTTGTTGAAAAATACTATCTTGGAAGCCCAGACCAGCTGTATTCCACGCTTTAAGAAAAGTGGAAGGAAGTCCAAAAAAATGCCAGCGTGGTTTAAAGGTGAGGTCAGAGAGGCTGTTGTTGCCAAAAAAGCATCTTTCAGGAAATGGAAAAAAAGAGCCAAACGACGAAACCTTGAAAGAGCACAAGCACTGGCAAATCAAATGTAAGGCATTGATAAGGCAGGCAAAGAGAGAATTTGAGAAGAAGCTTGCTGCGGAAGCAAAAACGCGAAATAAAGATCTTTTCAAGTTCATTCGTAGCAAAAAACCTGTGAGAGAGTCAGTTGGTCCATTAGATGATAAAGGGGTTAAAGGAGCACTAAGAGGCGACAAGGCGATAGCGGAGAGACTGAATGAATTCTTTGCTTCGGTCTTTACTGAGAAAGATGTAGGGATGTTACCCATGACTGAAGTGGTATTTAAAGGTGCGGCAGAATTGAAGGAAATATCGATACATCGGGTAGATGTCTTACAACTATTAGATAAACTGAAGAGTAGCAAATCACCTGGGCCAGATGGTATACATCCAAGGGTGTTGAAAGAACTGAAATATGAGATTGCAGACCTGCTATTAGTAATCTGTGAACTATCATTAAAATCATCTCTAATACCTGAAGATTGGAGGATCGCCAATGTAACACCAATTTTTAAAAAGGGTTCCAGGGGTAATCCGGGAAACTACAGACCGGTGAGCCTGACGTCAGTACCAGGAAAAATGGTAGAAACCATCATAAAGAATAAAATTACTCAGCATGTAGACAGTCACGACCTAATGGGAGACAGCCAACATGGCTTTAGACAAGGAAGATCTTGTCTTACTAATCTTTTATGTTTTTTTGAAGGAGTGAATAAACAGGTGGACAAAGGTGAGTCAGTTGATATTGTGTATCTGGACTTTCAGAAAGCCTTTGACAAGGTCCCTCATCAGAGACTTTTGGCAAAACTAAAGAGTCTTGGGATAGGAGGCAGTGTACTATTGTGGATCAGGAACTGGTTAAAAGATAGAAAGCAGAGGGTAGGGCTAAATGGCCAATTTTCCCAATGGAGAAAGGTGAATAGTGGTGTACCCCAGGGATCTGTGCTGGGTCCGCTGCTTTTTGACATATTCATAAATGACCTGGAAAGTGGAATAATGAGTGAGGTTATCAAATTTGCAGATGACACAAAACTATTTAAAGTTGTTAAAACCCAAGAGGATTGTGAAAAATTGCAAGAGGATCTTGATAAATTGGAAGACTGGGCATCAAAATGACAGATGAAATTTAATGTGGACAAGTGCAAGGTTATGCACCTAGGGAGGAACAACCCAAACTATGGTTACACGATGCAAAGTTCCACATTAGGAACCACCACCCAGGAAAAAGATTTAGGCGTCATTGTGGATACCATGTTAAAACCCTCGGCCCATTGTGCAGCGGCGGCCAAGAGAGCAAATAGAATGCTAGGTATGATAAGGAAAGAAATGGAAAATAAAACAAAAGATATTTTAATGCCTCTATATCGTTCCATGGTGAGACCGCACCTTGAATATTGTGTGCAATTCTGGTCGCCGTATCTTAAAAAGGCTATAGCGATTTTAGAAAAGGTTCAGAGAAGAGCCACCAAAATGGTAAAGGGGATGGAAGGATACTCCTATGAAGAAAGGCTAAAAAGGTTAGGGCTCTTTAACCTGGAAAAGAGACGGCTGAGGGGAGATATGATAGAAGTCTATAAATTAATGAACGGAGTGGAACGGGTAAACGTAGATCGATTGTTTACCTTATCAGAATATAGAAAGACTAGGGGACATGCAATGAAGCTACAGGGTAAACTATTTAAGACTAATAAAAGAAAATATTTTTTCACTCAACGTGTAATCAAACTCTGGAATTTGTTACCGGAGGATGTAGTAAAGGCTGTTAGTGTAGCTGGGTTTAAAAAAGGTTTGGACAAGTTCCTGGAGGAAAGGTCCATAAACCATTATTAAGAAGTGACCGAAGATATCAATGCTTGACCCAGTACAAGCATTGTGGAACTTGTGTCTATTGGGGAAACTGCTAGGTACATATGACCTAGATTGGCCACTGTTGGAAACAGAATACTGGGCTTGATGGACCTTGGTCTGACCCAGTATGGCATATCTTATGTTCTTATGTTCTTATGACTTCCTTGGATACAATAAATCCTTTTAAAACTCTTAAGACTCCCTATGGACAGACACCTAATGTTGGGTCAGAAGATGGATGTTTCCACTATTTCAGTTTGTTCTGTTTCTCCAGTTACCTCCTCATCTGTGATGAGGGATATTACCCCACCCCTGCCTTCTAGCCCCAATTTAGTAGAAAGACCGATGACATCTATGGTGGAGAAAGGGAAGCCATCCCCCTCCACAGAACCTGTGGAAGTCACTGTTTTATGGACTGCTATAGTTCAGAAAAGAGAAAGATCTAATTCAGTGATATTTCCTGTAAGGGGGATCTCATCTGAGGCTTCTGGTTTTCAATCTCCTCGGTCATTGCCGGAAGGAGATGTTTCCTTGAAAGATTTGTGAAACCTTATTTTCCGACTTGAGGCCTCACTTTCAGGTTCTCTTCAGCAGTTTTCAACATTTACTGTAGAGTCAGTTGCAAAGTTTACCCAATATGATGATCAATTTAATGCCCTTGAATTTCATTCTATTAAGTTTGACAGTCAGTTCTCCACATTCCAAGCTGTTGCAACATCTTCTGTTAATGATAGTCTATTGATTCATCACCTTATGGAGACTTTGGAAAATGCTCCAGCACACAAAGGAACAGAAAGCAAAATTGGCAGTAGATCCAAACTTTGTTGCACAACCCTAATACGTTTTGGCATGTGCCTTCTTCAGTGGGTATCGCCACATAAAAAAATTTAACAATCACTAGAAGAAACAATAAAATGAAACAAAAAACAATAAATAACAATCACAAATAAGAATAATTAAAATAAAGTAAAACAAAAATTGTATATCTTAAAAACAAAAATAATAGAATAATGTAAATCCTCTAAACTGCCACAGCAAGGCTGTCTAAAAACCATCCATTGTAATTGAAAACATTTAGGAGATATAAAGAACTCAGTACAAATAAATGCTAGAACAAATCAATAAACCAATTATAAAAACATTAGTACAAACTTCTCATACTATTTCCAAATAAATGGTACAAAATGGTAGATGGAGGAAAAAGGAAGAAGAGAAAGACAGACATTGACTCATACTGTCAAATATATCCATAGATAACCATTCATAAAGTGGTGAGTAATTTTTATTGGTTGGTTGTGAATGAGATTAGGTTGAGTGGTTTTTGAATATGGAATGTGAGTTTTCATTGGATGGTTGTGTGAATGAGATGGTGTTGAGAGGTTTTGATTGGTTTTGATGTACAAGTGGGGGTGGTGTTGCTATCTTTATAAGGGCTGATTTTCAAGCTCACGGTGAGATGTTTGATCGGACCTTGGCAAGAGAGGCAGTTATATTGTGTTCATTGCCTGATACAGATGAGTATTATCACCATTGAAATGCAATGTATTAAGAGATCTATACTAAAGTGTGTTAGGTGTTTAACAATGGTTTTAATGCACAGGAAGGAAATAATTTTATAGAAGATTTTCTGTGCATATATGCCAGTAAATGTGCATAAAAGGCCTCTTCTAAAATTACCTCATGCATAAAAGTATGAAGAGTGCAATTTGGCTCATACTTATAAGTGACTTTTAATGTAGGTCTGTTCAGGAGAGGAGTTTGGATGGAGCACAGGCGGAGTTGTGATTTACGTGAAATACACACACATTGTCATGCTTTATATACTAATATGTATGCCTTCTCCAAAGTAGACATAAGTGTTCATGGCTTCATTATGGCCACAATGTCTGCCAATTTACTGCTAGTATTTTACAAAGACACATAGGTTCCTATTTCTCTTTATAAAATAGACTAAAAATAGCTGCCAATGTGGCCTTCATACATAGATAACTTGCTATAAAATTATCTCCAAAGTGTTTAACACATATTGAAAAATCATTGAAACAAAATAAATATTATTAGCATGCATTAGATCCCATGCTAAACGCCTAACATAGCAGTTTCTGTTAATAGCATGAAAGGGTGAGAAAGGACCAGAAGGGTGAAACAGATATCAATCCATGATACTGTAATGAACATTCACAGAAAGGCAGATTGTTACCATATACATTTAACTATATTTCCAGAAGTGTAGTTAACCGCTTCCACGGTAACAGCTACTGCTTCTGCTTAACACTGTGGCCACTTCCCTCATATGCCACCCATACTCCCAATATTACTGTGTAGGCTTTTGCCATTTGCTACATTCAATTTTGCTACAGTAAAGTGACTATCCCTTAACCCTGGGAGTACCAGTAGGGTCAAAAGTGACCCCCATTGCAAGTTTCACAACGTGTATCTCGGAAACTAGTTGTTCAAGAATGCAATCTTTTTATGACTTTTCACATGTCAATATTCTCTTTATATTGCACCATGAGAGGAATAATTTTCATCCGCTAGGTGACGCTAGTAATGAATTGATCCCAGTTGCTTACGCCCGGTTTGTATCATGATACAATTTGCAATTTTGTGAATTTTTTGATCTGACAAAGGTATTTATCATTAATTATGTATCATTTGTTTTTTGTACTCTTATTTTATGAAAATTACACATTTTCTGTAATTGATATCATACGTTCTCTCATTATTTCCGATGAAATCTAAAGACTTTTAGCTCGTTCATCACGATTATTGTACACCTTAGTAAAACTGCTTTGCGTTTTATTCAACTTTAACTTTGTTTATTTATTTTAGGTTATTGTTTATGATGTCAAAAAAAAAGTATTCAGCTGCCCAAGTAAGAGAAATATTGCAACAAGATGCTGACAGTGACGGCTCTGAGTCGTCTGATGATGCAGCATATTCAGCAAGCGAAGAAGCATATCAGCCAAGTTCGGGCGATAAATCTGATGGTGACAGTCATGATTCAGATGGCAACAGCAGTTGGTCACCAAGTGAATGTGAGACTGATGGTGAACCGGTAACATCGCCTGCAGCAAAGAGTCAAGTTACAGGTCGAGGCAAAGGTCGAGGCTGTGCTGGACGGGGAAGAAGGCAGGAGTTCTCGGTGTCAGTATTATTTATGAGGAATCTTAGTTGTGGTCGTAGAGGAGCTAAGAGGTCATCAACTATAAGCACAAATGTTGCCATTGAAGCCTATGTATCTAAGGATGCCACATCATGGAACAGGAAAACTATAAAGCAAGCTGCTGGAAGATACGCCAGAGCTAATGTCATGCCCATACAACAAGGTCCTACAAGGTATGCTGTACGAAATGTTGATGGCCCTATCGCAGCAGTCCACTTGTTCATGAGTAAGAACTTATTGAATGAAATCATGATGTGGATGAGAAAACAAGGAAGACACATTTATGACAACACCTGGAAAGATTTGACAGATGGAGAATTTCAACGTTTTCTTAGACTTCTGATCCTCTCAGGCGTGTACAAGTCACGAAATGAATCCATAGTTCAGTTGTGGAACCTTGAAGATGGTCATTCTGTTTTCGGTAAAAATACGGCCCATAACCATTTTCAGCAAATTTCTTGTGCTCTCAGATTTGATGATGCAACCAACAGACGTGAACAATGAGGCGTGGATAAGCTTGCTCCAATCAGACACGTTTTTGATACCTGGGAAGCAACTCTAAGTGACGCCTTTGTTCCTGGTGAAAATGTTACCGTGGATGAGCAACTGCTTACATTTCGTGGCCGTGTTCCGTTCAGACAATATATTCCCAGCAAAGCTTGGAAATATGGCATAAAGCTATGGATGTTGTGTGACAGTGCAACGTCATATGTTCTGTGTCTTTAAGTATATACAGGAAGGGAACTCGGACAAAACAGGGAACAGAATCAGGGTGAAAGGGTTGTGCTGCAACTCACTGAAAGATTGACGCTATCTGGCAGAAATGTTACTGTTGACAATTTCTTCTGCAGTTTATCACTGTCACGGAAATTGCTAGAAAAACAAATGACACTTTTGGGGACAATTTGAAAGAACAGAAAAGAATTACCTCCAGAATTTGAAACAGCAAAGGGCCAAGAGGTATTCACTTCACTGTTTGCCTTTTGCGATGACGCCACTCTGGTTTCCTATTGCCCGAAGAAAGGAAAAGTGGTTGTTCTTCTGAGCAGTTTGCATGATCAAGAAGAAGTAGATAACACATGTCCAGACAAAAAACTACGCATGATCTTGGACTATAGTTTTAGTAAAGGTGGAGTAGATACGGCAGATCAAATGTTGCGCACGTATACAACAAAACGAATGAACCGCCCAGAGGGGAAGCCATATTAGACCTAGTCCTTAGTGGAACACCAGATCTAGTGCAAGAGATAAGGGTGTTGGGGCCACTTGGCAATAGTGATCATAGAATGATCGCCTTTGATTTAATTAGTGGAGGAGGGATAGTAAGGACATCCACAGTACTACCTTTTAACTTTCGAAAGAGAGACT
Source organism: Ichthyophis bannanicus (assembly GCA_033557465.1). NCBI lineage: Eukaryota > Metazoa > Chordata > Amphibia > Gymnophiona > Ichthyophiidae > Ichthyophis > Ichthyophis bannanicus. The sequence goes on from CM066036.1 coordinate 190,448,595, forward strand.
ATGATAAAATGAGGAAAATAGTTAAGAAAAAACTAAAAGGAGCAGTTGCAAAGGTTAAAGACCTACATCAAGCTTGGGTGTTGTTGAAAAATACTATCTTGGAAGCCCAGACCAGCTGTATTCCACGCTTTAAGAAAAGTGGAAGGAAGTCCAAAAAACTGTCAGCTTGGTTTAAAGGTGAGGTCATAGAGGCTCTTGTTGCCAAAAAAGCATCTTTCAGGAAATGGAAAAAAGAGCCAAACGATGAAACCTGGAAACAGCACAAGTACTGGCAAGTCAAATGCAAGGCATTGATAAGGCAGGCAAAGGGAGAATTTGAGAAGAAGCTTGCTGCGGAAGCAATAGCACAAAATAAAGACGTTTTCAAGTACATTCATAGCAAAAAACCTGTGAGAGAGTCGGTTGGTCCATTAGATGATAGAGGGGTTAAAGGAGCACTAAGAGGCGACAAGGCGATAGCGGAGAGACTGAATGAATTCTTTGCTTCGGTCTTTACCGAGGAAGATGTAGGGATGTTACCCATGACTGAAGTGGTATTTAAAGGTGCGGAAGAATTGAAGGAAAAATCGATACATCGGAGGATGTATTACAACTATTAGATAAACTGAAGAGTAGCAAATCACCTGGGCCGTATGGTATACATCCAAGGGTGTTGAAAGAACTGAAATATGAGATTTCAGATCTGCTATTAGTAATCTGTGAACTATCATTAAAATCATCTGTAATACCTGAAGATTGGAGGATCGCCAATGTAACACCAATTTTTAAAAATGGTTCCAGGGGTGATCCGGGAAACTACAGACCTGTGAGCCTGATGTCAGTACCGGGAAAAATGGTAGAAACCATCATAAAGAATAAAATTACCCAGCATGTAGATAGTCATGTCCTAATGGGAGACAGCCAACATGGCTTTAGATAAGGAAGATCTTGTCTTACTAATCTGTTATGTTTTTTTGAAGGAGTGAATAAACAGGTGGACAAAGGTGAGTCAATTGATATAGTGTATCTGGACTTTCAGAAAGCCTTTGACAAGGTCCCTCATCAGAGGCTTTTGGCAAAACTAAAGAGTCATGGGATAGGAGGCAGTGTACTACTGTGGATCAGGAACTGGTTAAAAGATAAAAAGCAGAGGGTAGGGCTAAATGGCCAATTTTCCCAATGGAAAAGGTGAATAGTGGTGTACCCCAGGGATCTGTGCTGGGTCTGCTGCTTTTTGACATATTCATAAATGACCTGGAAAGTGGAATAATGAGTGAGGTTATCAAATTTGCAGATGACACAAACCTATTTAAAGTTGTTAAAACCCAAGAGGATTGTGGAAAATTGCAAGAGGATCTTGATAAATTGGAAGACTGGGCATCAAAATGGCAGATGAAATTTAATGTGGACAAGTGCAAAGTTATGCACCTAGGAAAGAGCAACCCAAACTATGGTTGCACGATGCAAGGTTCCACATTAGGAACCACCACCCAGGAAAAAGATTTAGGCGTCATTGTGGATAACATGTTAAAACCCTCGGCCAGTGTGCAGCGGCGGCCAAGAGAGCAAATAGAATGCTAGGTATCATAAGGAAAGTAATGGAAAATACAACAAAGGATATTATAATGCCTCTATATCGTTCCATGGTTAGACCGCACCTTGAATAATGTGTGCAATTCTGGTCGCCATATCTTAAAAAGGATATAGCGTTATTAAAAAAGGTTTAGAGAAGAGCCACCAAAATGGT